>OY728166.1:1144290273-1146790273 GCA_963277665.1 Viscum album
TTCTAATGTCATTCAGAGATCCTCGAAGAGTCTAATGCGAATAAGAGTTTTGATAAATATTTTCCCCTTTCTAATGCATATCGGTATTTTCATATCAAGCAACCATTGAAACCAACTAAGTTGGTGAATTTGGAGCATCTATTGGATACTATGAAGTGGTTACAGTCGATTATCTGTGAGTGGTTCTTTCCTAGAGCACATAGAGATTCTACTACTGTGCTCAACTAGGTGTCCAAGAATGGTAGATTGAATTTAATTGAAGCATATATGATGTTATTTGATACATGAATCGAGGATTATCGTTTCTTGATCATTTCATGGCTCAAATCAATCTCGACGAATACTGGATGGAAACTTAAAGATATGATGAATTAGCTTATTTAGGTATGGGGCCTCGATGGATGTCACACGATGTCGATTTGAATGGGTCTTTTCACATTAATTTTCCTTCCCAAGAGTTAAAATTATGGGTGTGGAGCTATGGGTTTGTTAATATTAAGCCAATAGTACTAAGGTTTTAGGATTGGGACCCTTGTTTTGACCTATTTCAAACCAAGAAGTCAGGCGTTCAATATTGGATTCATGTTACTAGGCTGAACTAGTTCTTTTGGCATCCAGGTATTCTTTGTGATGTTTCCTTAACTATTGGAACTCAAATAAAATTTGATAAAATTACTGAGATGGCCAGGTATGAAAATTTTTCTTGAATATTAGTTGAATTTGATCTGAACACCAATCTTTTTGAAATAGATTTTTCGGTTGCTGGTGAGTTCAAATTTGAGCATTCAATTGAATACGAAAATGTACCAAATTTATGTTTCAAGTATTTTTTAATTGATCATACTAGAGAGAATTTCTATAGGGGTATGAGATGTTTTAAATGAAATAAATTTGTGAATCCAATTGAAATTCGTAAATTCAAGTTGCCTATATTTAACAATAAGAGATCTAATCAGCACATGGAATCCTTTGCAGAAAAGTGGAATGAACTAATTCCTATGGAAGGAGGGACTGATGATATAAATAGAGGACAATGAAGTGTATCATAGGGCAAGATAATTTCATTGCCTCCCAAGTCTTATAGGACATTTGATAACAGTGGCCCCTCATTTATTGATGTGGCCGTTGGAACCAATTCAAACCTACATTCTTACACCCCCCATTATGTCATCGTTGTTCATTATAATGGAAATAACACATAGGTTCATATTTTTCAGGTTCTCATCAAGATATGAGTTGTACTGAAATTTTTTTGAATGTTGAACCTCATTCCTTGGGCAAGACTGAGGTCGATAGTCAACATCTCCATCATGTGAGTAAAGATGTCTCATGTGACACCGAATATGAAAAGAATATCACTAATATTATTAGAGAGGATTTCATGAATGATGGTAATAGTAAGTCAAAGTATATTCTTAGGGTGAAACCCTATTAATATCATAGGGTTTCTTTCTCCCCTTATGCTTTCTCTATTGGGACTCTCTTGGATGAGGTTGAAGTTTTCTATGTAGAATAATTAGTCAAGTCTTCACCAGCTATTGTTGATCAACTGAGTTCATGGGTTTCCTATCATACAATTGGTGATACATTGACAGGGATGGATGTTTCACCATAGGAGGTAGGGGAGGTGATGGTAACTCCAACAGAGACCCAAAGTGTTCCCTAGGATGTGTCTACACTTTTCCTAGGGTTGTATTTCATAAAAAACGTTCTGGTAGACTCCGGTAAAATTATCTTTCTAGAAATATTAAATAGGTTTAATAGCAAGGGAGTATTCCATCAATAATATAATAATTTCCATTGAGATTTTGAAGCTACAGGTCAACACTCAGGAACTAAGGAGGTCACTAAAAGGAGAGTTATTCCTCCTAAGGACCCTACCCTACCAGATGTCAACACTGATACTCTTGTGGATGATGCGCCATGGAAATAGCCTAAAACCTAGAGGAGGGGTATTCATCTGCGAGGTAGAGGTGGTGGTCTCTCCCACAAATGAAGAATCTCTTTTCTCCTAGGTCATGGTCTAATTTTTTTGGAGTAGTGGCTTATCACTGATTTTCATTTTCTACCTCTAACTTTCCCCTTTCTCTTGTACGTTGTTCTTTTATTTTCAATAAATTTTAGAACAATGTACTTCAAACCATGGTTCACACCATTTTTATATATTAATTTATTTATAATTAAAATTATAAATAAATAATTACATATTTATTTATAATTTTAGTTAAATATATATATATAATTATAAATTTATAATAAATATATTTATTATATTTATCCAAGGAAAGTTCAAGTCCCGAGTGTGCCCAGTCCTAAAAATTTAATCATTAAAATAAAATTACCCAAAAAAACGATGTATATGACACATGAAATTATGTCAATACATGAATGTTCCCAACTCACCACCAAAAAAAGATAGTCCCTTGACCCATTGGAAATTCTTGAAGACCTGCATCAGTTGACCCAAATACCCAGAAACACCAGCATTGTCTTATGCATCGATGATCCATCAGATAGCTGCTAACCCCAATGATTTTTTGCACCCAACTCCATTGGTGGGGCTCACTGACAACACTCTACCTGAGGTCGTCATCTTTCACTATGGAAAAAATGTCCTCTATCGACAGATCATTTGTGATATGCCCTTTGACTATTGAAAATATTCCTTTGAAAGAAAATATTAGCGATTGGATTCTAATACCATTGCAAATACTATTGAATAAACATGTATTAGTGATGGGTAAACAAACTTATCCCAAAGGCTATTAGTGGGCCTTCCCGCCAAAATGTGGGAATGGGTATTTGTGAGGGAAAAAAATCACATCACAAATACCCTTGGTCATGTAATGGTAATCGCGACATGATCATTCACTCATCGCAAATACTGTGTCAGAAGGTGAGTATTCGTAATGGGACCCATCACAATTAGTTTTTTAACTTTTACCTCAAGCATTTATTGCAAGAACTATTTGTGATGGGGTTCCCTTTCCAAATATTGTTGTTTCTAATAATCTAACCTATATATAGCCCCCCTATCATTTTTCCCTCCATTTTTTAATTCACCCTCATTTCTTCATTTGTTCCCTCCTTTTTCAAGTAGAAGTATACATGTTTATGAGGAAGGAAATTTTGTGGTTTTAATTGCACAAATGATACATTTTTTAGGTATTTATGTAATTTTTTAATTTTTTATTTTATTTATTTTATTTTTTATTAGATATTAATTTTATTGATTAGTTGTAATGAGATTCAATTAGAAGTAATTATTTATACTTATACGTATTTATTTCTAATTCAAAGTGATTATTTATATTTAGAAGATTAATCTATAAAAAATGATGATCATGATCAACATGAAATGGTGGATGGGAAAACGGTAGTTGGTGATGAGAATAGTGTCAGGAAGATTCAAACTGAAATGGTGTCGTCAACTGAAATGTTTTGGGGGAGGACATGCTCGTGATGATTAGGCTACAATGTGAGGGAATGGTCGTTCTATGAGCCAGCTCACTATGGAGCAACAAAAGCCCAAGGAGAAGTACTTTGTTATCTTCAACAAGAGGAATTCACAGTGAGAGTGGGAATATACTAATGATATATATGATCATGATTATGGGGGTGGTTCCATTCCTCCTCATTTTGGATGGGATATTTTCTCCCTATGTGACCTCATCCTTTCTCTATGTCTTTTAATTTTTTATTAATTTTTTTGGACTGAGAACGCTCAAGGCCTGAACTTTCCTGGTAAATAGTTTTAATTTGTAGTAATTAGTTTTAATTATTAATAAATAGCTATGATTAGTGGTAATTAGTATTAATTAATGGTAATGAGTTACAAGAGTAGTAATTTGTATAAATTAGTTCTAATTAGTAAGAATTAGTGATAAAACAAAATAATTATTAATAATTAGCATTAATTAGTATAAAATATTATAAATTTTAAAAAATATGAATAATAAGTGGTAATTAGCACTAATTAATAATAAATAGAGGTAATTAGTAATAATTACCAGTAATTGGTAAAAATTACCCTAATTTGGAAAAATTAACGGTATTTATTAAAAATTAATGATAATTAGTAAAAAATAGCATCAAATACTATTAATTTGTAGTATTTATTAAAAAAATAATGATAAATCAATATAATTTTTAAAAATTTGAAATAATTAGTAAAAATTGGTAGTAATTACTAATAATTAGTGATAATTAGTAAAAACATTCACAAACTTTTAAAAATTAGTGATATGATAGAGAGAATCACTCTCTTGGAGTGAGATTCTCTCTATCTTGATTCTCATGGTTGTTGTCTAGAACAAATGCTAACATATGATATCATTGACCACTATGAGTTGTGTGTTTCCTATGGTCGGGAAAGTTCTCATACTACACTAATATTCCCCTTAAGAGAAGATGTCATTGTTGTCCATAATGAGTTGTTTGTTGAATTTTGTAGGTCATGTCCTCAGATTGCTTTTGGAAATGCAATTGATGATCAAGGTGATGATATTCACCAAGAAACAAATAATGTAATCCTCTCTAAAGTAAACCTATTAATGATTGAGGAGAATATGTATGTGAATCTAAAATTAGGTTCATTTTTAAATTTATTGTTTAATTTTTTGAGGGATGATGCAGATCTTGAGATTTGTGGTGATGGAAATTATATTGGAGTTTGGGGTGAGAATCTCCCACGATGTGTGGTTCTCTAGGTGTGGATGATGATGGTGGACCCATGAATTGGGTGGGATGGAGACACACTGATGATTTGGTATCCTGGAGGTGTCGGGAGTTGGTCGGTCTAATGGCTTGCGGCTCATCGTGGCAGCAGTGATGGATTCAGGATGACATGCCCGACAATGGAAATCCAGAATCTTCCGATAATGAATGGTGATGGCTAGCAGGTTACAACGACGTGGAGTGACCCATGGAAATCACATGTGTGGGATGTGGTGAAGTGATGACCGTGGTGTGTTTTACCGGCAGGCGGTGATGGTGGAGAGAGCTTGTTGGAAGCATCATGGGGTGTGGCTAGGGAAGACCTTAGGAGGTGGAGAAGAACTTGGTCTGCAGGTTCACTCAGGATGTGTAGTGGAGACTTTGGGGTGCAGACACGTTGGATGGGATGGCCGTATTGGCTGGTGATAGCAGTGCGATCTAGAGATGTGGTGGGTGCAGATCATGTTCCATGACATGATTTATTTATTTTTTTGGCATCCAATACTTATTATAGAATTTGGCCTGATGTGCTGGAATTGAGGGTTTTTGTGGACCTAATGGGTCGTGCTTTTGGGGGTCTTTTAATCTCGTTATTGTTTGGTTCATTGTTGGGTCACTTCCATGTTTGGGGGTATTTGTTATACCTCGTTTTTTGTTTCGTTGTACTTTACTTTTTTAATAAAATTTGGAGACCATGAGCTAAAACTCATGGTGTGCACCAACTTGAGTAATAAAATTAGTATTAATAAGTGATATTTAGTTGTAATTAGTACTAATTAATGGAAATTAGTAATAATTAGATGTAATTAGTAAAAATGAATGATAATTGGTAAAAATTAGATGTATTAGTTAAAATTAGTTGTACGTAGTAAAAACTAACAGTAATTAGTAAAAAATTAACTTTAATTAGTAAAAAATACTAATAATTAGTATTAATTAGCGTTAATTAGTAATAATTAGTGGTAATTAGCAGTAATTAGTGGTAATTATTAACAATTTGTAATAATTAGTAATAATTAGCGATAATTATTGATAACTAGTAATAATTAGTAATAATTAGTGGTAATTACTTATAATAAGTAAAAATTAATGGTAATTATTGATAATTAGTAAAAAATAGTCGTAATTAGTCCTAATTAGTAAAAATTAGTGGTAATTAGTGGTAGTTAGTAATAATTAGTGATAATTAGTAATAATTAGTAATAATTGGTAATAATTTATAATAGTTAGTAATAATTAGTGATAATTAGTGGGAATTGGTTGTAATTAGTAAAAATTAGTGCTAATTAGTTGTAATTTGTAAAAATTAATAATAAATAGTAGAAATTAGTGATTTTTAGTAAAAATTAGTATTAATTAGAGATAATTGGTTAAAAAATAGAGGTAGTTAAGTATTAGAGGTAATTAGATCTAATTAGTAGCAATTAGAGGCGATTAGTAATAATTAGTAATCAATAGTAATAATTGGAAGACATTAGTAATAATTAGTAACAATTAGTGATAATTAGTGATAATAAGAAATAATTATTAAAAATTAGTGATAACTAGTAAAAATTTGTAATAATTAATGGCAATTAGTAATAATTAGTAATGATTAGTAATATTTAGTAATAATCAGTAATAATTAGTAGTAATTGCTGGTTATTAGTAGTAATTAGTATAATTAGTGGTAATTAGTCGTAATTAGTCATAATTAGTAATAATTAATCGTAATTTGTGTTAATTAGTAAAAATTAGTTGTAATTAGTAAAATTTAGTGGTAATTGGTGATAATGAGTAAAAATTAGTTGTAATTAGTGATAATTAGTAAAAATAGTGGTAATTTGTGCTAATTAGTTAAAATTTATGGTAATTAGTTGTAATTAGTAATAATTAGTGATAATTAGTAATAATTAGTAAATGTTAGTAGTAATTATTAATAATTACTAATAATTAGTGGTAATTTTTAATACAAAGAAATAATTAGTGGTAATTAGTAACAAATTGTTTGGGGTTAAAATTCAAAATCAATTTATTAATTATTATATTGATAATTATTTTTCAAATTTTCATGTATATCAAAATGATGATAAAATTGATAATAAATTGTGTGTATATGGTAGTCCACCATCCAAAATTCTTAAATCTTATAATTAATATGTGGTTAATGGATTTCAATTAAATACATGTGCATATGGGAAATAAAAAATAACAAGTAGTGGTTTTTTCTTGAGAGGATCTAGTCATAGAGAAAATGATGTTGACTTTTACAACATGTTGTATGAAATAATTGAATTATGTTATCTGGGATAGAATTATGTAGTAGTGTTTAAATTTCATTTTTGCATACTAATAGAGTCATGTGGTTTCATCCACGCCATAGAATAATTGGTATTAAATATAAATTCATTATTGCATTAAATGAAAAAAATTTATTAGATTATTAGGCACATCAAATTTATTATGAAAATTATTTTACTATTTCAAGATATTTGAGTGATTGGTTAGGCATAATAAAAATTAATTCTAATAAAAATAAATTTATCCAATGTAAGTTTAGTTCTATTTAAGTGAATGAAATTTAAATTTTATAAGAGATAACTTCAAATCCATTTTTCGTCAAAGTGACGTGAATATCAATAAAGAAACTCCATAATTTTGGGTTGATGGGGGAAACCGTGTTTTTTTTGTAACATGTGGATTTGAAATAGAAAGAGATGTTTAAGATGAACCTCTCTTGGATATTAATGATACTGAGGAGGAATATGAAGATATTGACACCATCATATATGAATATGGTGATGAATATTGACACAATTAAATAATGGTCATAATCATAAATAATATATATCCACATATAATAATTATTTTCATTTATTTATTAATAAGAGTAAAATTTAGTTTCAAATGGCAGATGAAAGTGTATTAGATATAATTCATGAGTTGGAAGATTTTGTACTACCTGAATATGAGCCTGAGGGTATATCATCTTACCCTCATACTATTGGGGCTTTAGTCATAACTCAGAGGGGTTGTGGTCTTACAAGATTGACGATTCCAAACCCTATCCCTGAGTGATGTCTGGGTAATCAGTTCAATCCTCGCATATGAAGGTATGCTCATTTCTATATTTTAGTTAGTTTTCATTAATTTTCATTAATTTATATATATACCGATTGTTTGATTATTTTTTCTCTTTTTCAACGCTTTTATCATATAGTAATTGGATAGGGATGTGCTATATTGCTAAATTATTTTTTTCGAGCATGGGTTATATGGGATTAGATTCCCATTGATGTTCAACATCATATGTTCGATCATTGGAAGGTATGTAAATATATAATAGTTATTTTGAATTTTTTTAAATTAATAACTAGATAATACTAATTATTTATTGGGATTTTGGTATCTCATCGATAATAGCATGTAGGATACTACATGGGAGGCATGGGAGGGATATATGTGTGAATGATGCTGTCAACTTTTTCAAAAACTGAGGAGCACAATAATGTAGAAAGCGGGAGTCTTAGATTTTGATCAGTCTTTCTGTGCTAACCGAACATATTACATCTCATATTAGTTTTGAGATGGATTATGTTCATATTATATGGGAGATACTTTTTAAAGTAGAGCATCATTAGTTTGACAGAACTTTAGGATACAATTGGTGATGCATCGATCATGTAGTCGTATATTTAGTACGTATTGGAATCATTTTGTAAGTAATTTTTAAAAACATTTATGAAACATTAATTGTAAACGGCTTATCTTATACTCATATCAAAAGTCTAACAGCCTTATATTATAGAGTTCGATGTTTATAAGAGGATATAGAATGATCTTGTACCTGGGGATATTAGAGTTCATTGCCAGGGTCATATTATGGTTAGTATAATTTCTTTTTTAGTTTTCAAATTAACAGAAAAATATTATTTTAAATATTTTAATTTTAAATTTTAATTGAAGTAGTCGTATGATGCCATGATGTCTCAGAAACAGGATGAGATTTAGGTCAGGACCAAGGATCAAACAACCAGTGTAGTAGGATTTGATGATGCATCATGGGTTCAGGCAACTCCATATGGCTTCAAGAAAGGCCGAGATGATAGTATCGACTCTCAATTAATGCATGGGTGTTATTATGGTACCACTACGATGTCGTCATGAAGCTCGAGAGGAACTCATGGAGAGTCATCATCGTCTACTGTACAATTTGAGGAGTGTTTGTGCCCTCAGGGTGAGCTTATAGAGACCATGCATAGGGAGAAGGAAGAGCTCTATTGAGAGTAGAAACAATAGTATGAGGAGATGCATCGATGACAACAACAGCATGAGAAGACGATCGAGTACATGTGGCATCTGACTCCTGGTTTCATGATGAAGTTCCCTCCACAAGCTCCTCCAGCTCCTCTAGATGACCCTCCCCCTCAAGGATTTATATACTTTTTCTCATAAACATTTTAATGCAAAAAAAATTGAAATTTTTTTAATAATCCATATATTTACATTTATATATAGTGTGTTTTTTATATTATTACGAATATTATGTTTTTTATTATTTTATTATTTTACTATTTTTAATATTTATCTTAATTTATAAATAATTTATTATTTTTATTATTTTATTATTTATTTATTATTTTCTTATTATTATTGTTATTTTATATTATTGCAAATATTTTGTTTTTTTATTATTTTCTTATAATTTTATATTATTTTAATATGATTTTTATTAATTTTTTTATTTTGTTATTTTGTTATTTTGTTATTATTATTAGTTTTTTTTTAAAAAATAATTTTTTTATTTTTATAATTGTTTTGTGATGGGTGGTTAATTTTTTCACAAAAGGGTTTTTTATAAACCCAAATAAACTATTCTTGATGGGAAGAGATCCCGTCCCAAATGAATTTTCAATGTACCATCGCAAAAAAAAACTATTTGTGATGTCATTTTCTGAAATAGGTCATTTTTTATGGGACCCCATAAAAAATACACTAATTTCCATTTATGTTGGATACCAAATCATCCATGCCAAAGATGTAGCCATGACCTCCAGCCTCATCGCTCACACGATCTAAGTCATCCCGAGGCTCTTACCATTAGATCAGAAGAATGAAAAATGATGTGAAAGAATCCATTTTCAAGGGAGTTAATCATCCAGTCACTAAATCCCCAAAAAATGGATAAGATGAATTTGAAGATACACATATTTTTAAGAGTTTTTACCATGTGGTGTAACCAACCAAGCTTTAATTGAGTGCTTACACTCTGTAATTCAATGCGAAATCAGCAAGTGATTTGCTTTAATAATGGCCATAAAACCATTCATTGTGATTATCCCAGATGAAAATGAACCAAAACACTCATCATTAAACAAATATAGAATAAGAAACCTGATCATGTTTCAAATCTTTATGAACCACAATCGGAATGCACTCTACCAAATGAATCTCATGTGATTTCAAATTGCAAGAGATATTACCATCACCAGCATTCTTCATCCCATAATCACCCATAATTGAAGTTGAACAAACAAGAACATCCTAAAAAGATGGGCCATTGACACCATCTTTCTTTGATGGAAAATTTGTAGTATCATTTGGATCATTGATAGACATTGAACCCTAAAAATATGAATTTTCATAAGAAAGTCGTGGAGAGCTGTATCGGTGTTGATTATCTCCCATCAAAAAATGTTTCCAAAATTAATAATAAATTAAAAAAGATATTCATAATTATATATATTTATATATTTACATAAATATGTATATATATATATATATATAAAAGATGTTTTGGGTTTGGGAGCTCTGCTCCAATGGAGATTTTGATAGGATCTAGGGTTTCTAACCACGTTGGTTTCACATTTCCTCAGATCAATGAGCCTGACTGGTGGAGAGAATGCTACTATGAGAGATTTTGCATCCTCAGTTATAGATGGAAAAGAACATTGAGTTGCTCGGATGCTGGAGGGTCTTGGTATTTGGGTTGATTCATTGTAGGATAACGATGAGAATCATTCTGATCTAGTGTGGGGAATGAGCGTTGCTGGTTTGGGCCCTCAAGGTGATGTGAAGATAGATGAGGATGACATTCCTCAATCTTCATCTACTATAGTGGATGCATGATTTTCAGATCTTGTGCGGGATATGAGATCCACTAGTTTGGGTGCTCATGGTAATGTAAATCTTGTTGAGGATGGTGTGCTTCGATCTTCGACTATTTTTGTGGATGCATGAAGATCAGTTCTACATGATCTGGTTTTAAATGGAATATGGGGTTCAAAAACTAGTTTTAATTTGGATTTGGCTTTGTTTTGGGCTCTCGTTCTAGGTAAATTTTTCTAATGTGTTCGATGGATCATAATGAGGTGAACCCAGAATCCATTTCTGAGAGGATTATAATGGAAAAACCACTTATGGCATGGATCAGATTACCAAAAGGAAATAACCCCAGGAAGTTAGATTATTTGGTTTGAGGGGATTTTTTGGATTGGAGTTGTTTATCACTTCTTAAGGGATCTTTTCACTTCCTCTTCTCCTCAGATGAATACAATATTTAGGATTACAGCTTCAGATCACTATTCTTGAAACAATGATGGCTTTAACTACATGAATGTTCCTTATACTTCAATGTATCATAGGTAAGAAAGGTGTTTTCTCATGTATGCATTCATCTACATGGACTCAATTTTGTCTTTTGGCACCTGAGGATTTTTTTATGAAATTTCTCCTATGATTTGAGCATCCATTTTCCTTGATAAATAATCCAAGAAGGTGTGATTTGGACACTTTTCCAATATATTAGTGGAGATTTACCTTAACTCCACCGTCATTGAAATGATTAATCTATGTACTCCCACTGAAAACATATATATTTATGTGTAAAATGAGAATAAATACATTTTAGGTTACTTTCTCATGGTTTTTTATCACTTACCAAAGTCATGTCGAAAGAAAATTTATTATTAAAAGTGTGGGATGAAGGTTCCTCTTGCTTCTCATTATCATAAGAAGTAATTTAAGTATTTTTTTATTATGGTGAAAGATCATGAAAAATGAAACTATTAGGTTCCTCTAAAGGGAAAGAAAGTGATGTTGAATGTGATACCCTCAGCTTGGGTGAATAGTTTCCCCTCCAATTGGGATGATATGGTAGATGAGGAAGAATCAAGGATGGATCACATTGATTTGATTATAGTGGGTACACACCAATACCTCTCTTTTAGGGATTTGTTTCTCACTAATGTGGAAGGTGTTGTGGTGGGCGATTCTTCTACTGAGTATCTTCCTAATAGGCTTGAAAATATCATTGGAGGTGACTCTAATAATGAGTGTTATGAACAATCTATTATTGGTTCTAAAATAATGCATGAGAGTTCGTTACATTCGATAGGTGGTAGCATAGGGAAAAATAATTTTGACTCTTTTTTAACATAAAAATTTGTGAAAGTGCTTGGGAAATGGAAAAATATCTTAATCTTGTACAAAGTGAAAAACATGTGGTAACCCACAAAGGTAAGAAAAAATATGGATAATGAGTGTTTTCAAATGGTTCCCTCTCGAAAGTCTAAAGCTCTACTTCTTTAGCTGAGTTAATAAAGGCATCTTCTCCCTAAGAACCCTTGAAAGTGGACCTTCTATTTGAGGTCATTCCTATGTCTACATATGGATTTGAAACTTGTAATGAAGCAGTGGTTATCCATCATGATAGGTTTGTTGAGGATGTTGTGGATGATATATCAATGAAAAAATTGATGGAAGAACACTATTTAATGAAGGATGTTGTAGCTGAGGAGTCAAGGCCTATTGAGGAGATAAACACTGGTGGTCAATGAGTTTTCATTTATATAGTTGTGGACAATATTTACATTGAGAAAGATGTTTCTAAAGGAACTTGGCGTCAACAATCATGGAGATAGGGTTGGGATCCAAAATAGCATGGTTGAGGTTGTGGAAGGATGATCGGTATGATACATGACGATGTGGTCGAATTTCCAAATAATCTAAGTGTCAGCCTACTCTAGATTAGAAAAACGTCAAGAATAAGTATTATGTTCTCTTTAATCAAAGGAACTCACAGTCAAAGTGGGAAATTATTGCTGCTGATGATGAATTTGATCATGATGGAAATGAGAATGTTCTTGATTTGTTGATATTCCTTATGGATGAGGGCATGCCTCTTTGTTTGATCCCATCCATCTTTGTTTTCTCTATCATCATTTTTTTTCTAATAAATATTTTAGGAGTAGGTCTGCTTGCCGCCTGAACCTTTTGAGTATATAATTATATAAATATTTCAAAAGTAGTTTTTACCATGAGGTTTATATATTTAAATATATTAATAATTATATTGAAATAAGTTAATATATATATATAATTATAATTATATATATATATATATTAATATATATATTAATAAATAAAAATTACAATAAATAGATTTATTATAATTTGAAATATATATATACATATATATTAATATATGTATTTTGATTTATAACAATATGAAAATATTTATTATATATTTATTTATAACTATAACTATAAATATATATATATATATATTTGAGTAATGAAAAAATTAAAATAAATACATTTATTATAATTTCATAAATATATTTATATATTTATTAATAAATATATTTATATATTAACAAATATATTTATTTATAATTATAATTATTAATAAGATGTTGGGGGCTTACACGAGTGGTAAGGCCTCACTGTAATCCTGCATCAGACCCGAGTGATTCTAGAATGATGCTCCACTAGTCCTTCGGGCCATGTAATGGGCTTCATGCCTACTGGGCATTCGGGCCATGTATTGAATAGATAAATCATCATGGGTGGGTTATCCCTTGGAGGGGCTATGGTCTACCTTTGAGGCATGTGTGTATGGTGTGTGTGTCTATGTGTAATTTATTTATACCCCAAGCATCTAATATATATAATTATAAATAAATAACTATATAATTATAAATTTTTAATAAATATATTTATTATATTTATACCAAAAAGGTCTAGGATCCAGGAAGACCTATTCCTACAAAAATTTATTAAAAATAAAAGATTGTATAAGAAAGATATAATAGAGGGGTTTAGACAAAGGGCACACCCTCATCCAAATTAAAACTAAAAATGTGGAGAAATAGGATCATCCATATTCTCATCATCATTAGATTCCCATTCTCAGTACAATTTCTTCTAATTTAAGAGAATAAAATATTTTTCCTTGAGTTTTACCTTCTTTAGAGTGAGCTCCTTAGAAGAAGACCTGGTAGACCAGCCAAGTCCACCAGCCTCAGTGCCACACCCTCAACCACAATTTTTAGGATGAAAACCCAAATTCCAAGTCTTAGTTTTTTGCCCAACTCCATCCATTTCAACCCCTTATGTGGGAGTAGGATATGACTGGTGAGAAATATATATCCACATATTACTCTTTTGTTTTCTAAATAAGGAGCGCTATTGTACCAGTTCATCATCCACATCTTTCTATAAGTCCCTTTCAAATTCAGATTGACCATCAGTCATTGGTTCACCCAGCACCACAGGTTTGGAAACATCATGACCGGAGCATGCAACCAAAATTTCCAAATACATAATGGAAGATTCAGGGAATACATGAACCCCAGAAGTACCACCTCTATCAAGGACTCCCTGATCCTCATTTTTACTGTGAACATTTTCCTCCTCAACCAAGGAATTCCACTCTTTCCTGACCCTGGTAACATCCATTTTGAGGAGATCTGGAGGACTTTTAAAGGGATACACCTCATAACCCACATTATCATCATTATTCTTAGAAGAAAATTCAGACCGCATCTTTAGTTTTGGTAAATTCACAGCCTCCTTATGCTTGGTAAAACCAACTTTATTAGGTTGAATTCTAATATGTTTATAAATATTTATAAATATATAGAGATATTTATAAATATATTTATTATATATATATATATATATATTATGTGGTTCAGGGTACAATTGAATTAAATGCACACACACCACACATACAAGCCGTAAAGGCATCCCATAGCCCCCCCATGGATTTCCCACCCATTATGCCATATTTTATTCAGAACATGGACAAAATCCATGGTGATCATGCTGCCTGTTACATGGATCAAAGGCCCCCAAACAAGACCAAAGGCCCAATGTTGTGTCATGCCTTCATCATGAAAGAGACATTGTCTGCCTGTGTCATATATGTGTCAACATCTACCAGCAGAAATGCACTCCCACCTTGATTTGAACCCAGGTTTGATACTGGATTATTGGGAGCCTTTAGCACTAAAAAAATCCCTCAACTGAATTTATTATATAAATAATTATATATATATATAATTATAAAATTATAATAAATATATTTATTATATGGAGAATTTGGGGGGTTTCATGAGTGGTGAAGGCACCCTGTAATTTTGTATCATACCTTGGTTCAAAACCAGGTGGGAGTAAAATTTCATAGGAAAGCGGTGACACATGCATAACGCCTATAGGTGGTGATGCAAGCATGATGCTAGAAGGTGGTGATGCAGACATGATACAGGCATACAGTGACATAGGCATGATGCAGGTATGACACTGCACTGGGCCTTCAGGCCAATTTGTGGGTCTTTGGTCCATGTAACGGGATTCATTCCCACTATTCCTTCTATCCATGTACTGAATAATTAAGGCTTGATGGCCGAGTTATCCGTTAGGGAGGGATATGGCCTGCCTGTATTACATGCATGGGTATGTGGTGTGTTTGTGTTTAAGGTAATTGTACCCCCCAAAACCTAATATATATTTATTATATTGATCCTAGGAATGTTTAGGAATTGAAACAGCCCGACCATAAAAATTTATTCATTAAAATAAAAGTAAAACAAAAAAATCATAGGACAAATGAAATGGAACCAATACATGAAAGTGGCCGAATCACCACCCAAAACCAAAAAATATAGTCCCTAGATCAATTATAAATGTTCAAAACCCCATATCGGTTATCTCAAAGACCCATAAACACCAGCGTTGTCTCGTTTTGGCATGATCCGGCCAACATCTGCCAACCCCAAAGATCTTACACACCCAACCACATCTAAGAGGCTCACCTAAATCACTCCACTTGAGGTTATCATCTTGGATTCCAAATAGTTCATGCCATGGATGTATATTTGACCTTCATCTTCGACGCTCACTCAATCAAATCCATCCCTAATGCAAGTCACGGGATGTGTCGTAATCAGCATGTCATCAGTGGGAGATGCTCACTATCAACATCCTATACCATCGAAAGCTCATGGTACCCGATATCATCACCCTCATCGGTGTCCCATACCACTAAAGGTAATCTCTTAGTTACCTTCCCATCAATATGTGGTAAATATCCCACAAACATTTTAAGAAATAACATCAAAATCCATATATGGTCCAAAAAAAGTTGAAAGGCCAAAAGAAATCTTGAACTCTAGGGATAAAGAAAAAAATCAAAAGAGCCAGCCTACTAATAGGTTGGGATGAGCTCTCGAGGTCATATCATGTCTGCATGAGGTCATTCCACATCCACATCATGAGTTCAACATCCTCCTCACCTGAGTTTATCTCCATCAAACTGACTTTATATCCAGTATGCACCCTGGATCCCAATGTTGTTGATGCTAATTCCCAAGCCATCCCCACCATATACCCTTCATCATCACCTCCTATTAGATACCTAACTATCGATAATAGAACACTCCTCACCTTGATTCTTGAAAATCCCCTACACACCCTCTCCCCTTAACATCATTGGTTTTCCCATGTGGAGTTCGGGGACCTCCTAGGTCTTCATCAACCCATCTCTGATTGGGAATAACCACCGTCGTCAAATCGACCTTGCTAGACACCTACTAAAGGGTCCCTATCAACACTAGATCTAACCATCGTCCCGCACCCAAGACCCATCTCCACCATCAATCGGGGTTCAGACTTGTTCTCATCCACAAACCTCCTCGAAATTCCACCCCGAACACCATAATCACCAACAGTGCTACCACCTCTCATACCTCATGCTTTCGTGGAACCAGAGCTCCACTGCCACTACTACGACTTACACCATACCAAACTACTTCTACCAGTCTACGTTATCAAAAAATCTATCTTTTAAATTC
Organism: Viscum album; assembly: GCA_963277665.1. Taxonomy (NCBI): domain Eukaryota; kingdom Viridiplantae; phylum Streptophyta; class Magnoliopsida; order Santalales; family Viscaceae; genus Viscum; species Viscum album. The sequence continues at coordinate 1,144,307,106 of OY728166.1, forward strand.
TATTTTATTTTTGGATTTATCTTTTTTTCACGACTGACAACACTATTTTTTTCAATCACACCTCACATGCTCGTGTGTTCACTTCTTCTCAATGAACCCAATGAACATCTCCTATCCTATTTGTATCTATGCGCGTCTTCCACCTCCTTTATATGTATTCTCTTTATCTAAACCCTATCTTTATATCTAGTTTAAATAATTTTTTTGATTGATATTAATGCAATCATATTCACTTCCATCATCCCATTTTTTGGTAGAACCCTGGGCTTGGGAAAGATTTTATCCCTCTTCACCATGCTTTAATCTATTGGTTTTGATGGATTCCCATTAGAAACCACTGGTAATGAATTATATTTTAATTGGTTGTTTTATCCATTATTATCCCAAGGATCCACTATTGTTGCATATTTTTTGTTTTTGGTTTCAGTTGGTATACATTTTGATGATACTTGGTAGTATTGTGAGTTGATAAGTTATATGAGGTCATGTTGTGGGAACACAATGTGAATTTGTGATGTGGGGGCTCATATGGATGGTATGTGTCCAAGATGTGGGGTGGAACTATGTGGTTGGTTAGCGGACATGTTTTGGGTTAGTGATGATGTGGTTGGTATGAGTTTGTTATTGGGGGAGTCAATTTTATGGTCGATCTATAGTTATACTATGGCATGGTGATATGACATCGTGATATGTGGTTAATGAGATGAGAGGGTTTGTGTTTTTAGAAATTCCCATGTAGTGATGGAATATATTTTTAAAAATATATTTTCATTATCCATAATTCATATAAAACTCGTTTTATTTTAAATAAGTAATTTTTCACAACAACCAATTTTCTTTTAATGTATTTTATATGAATTTAATAAAGAAAAACATTAATAATTATTTTATAGACCATCTATTAGAATTAAAAAAAATTATAACAAGGACTAAAAATGCAATGCATGAAAATTTATTTTGACAGATTCAATGTATTTAAAGTTTATAATTTATATAGTTTTATATGACTTTAAATTTATATAATTTTATAAATTTTATAGTACATTGTGTTATACTAATATATTTTAACAATAGTTTTTTATTACATTTTTATACTTTTATAGTTTTACCCATTTATGAAATTATATATATTTATAAATTTTATAGCATATCGAATTTAATCATATAGTTTTCATATCATTTTTTTAATTATTTATACTTTTATAGTTTTAAAGATTTATAAATTAATATACAATTATAGTTTCATTCCTTATAAATTGTTATTATTTTATACTTTCATAAATTTTATTATATATATTATAATTTTATACCATTATAAATTTTTAAAACTACATAATTTTATAATTTATGTATACTTTTATAACATATTTGTAATTTTATATAGTTTTATAAAAAAAGAGAGAGGTGAATGAACAGAAATATTGAATTTCTTATCATTAATGTCATGTTGATTTATATCAATATATAATGATATAAAATCATTGAATGGTGATTTAAAACCCATAAAATTTCCCTATAAAATATGTAAACTCATTCAAATATATTTTTGGGTAGTAAATGGGTGTTTAAGGATGAGAGAGGGAATTGAAAATTCATAAAACATAACCAAAACATATTTGTATATTTTGAATGTATTGAATAAAAATAATATCATATGGTTAACATGAACGGATAACTAATAATGGTTTGGATAATGTGAAGTTACATTACCCGTTCCATGAACATACAAGGTTTGAAAATCATGCTAAAAAATTATTCTTGAGCGAAATATTATTCCAAATTTCTTATCCAAATGTAACCACCCTATTTCAAGATCAGTGACATACTAAAAATTTTATTCTGATATCATTATAATTTTTTTCTTAAACATTTAATTTTAAATTACTGAAAGGTCATTAGACTAAAAAATCATTTATTTATAGACCCACACTACACTATTATAGTGATAGATCCGGGTAAAACCTAATGGATGGTGAGGAATGAGTTGGTGTCAATCTGTTAGTTCATTAATTTAATGAATCCTCTAAAAACTCAAATCCATTTCCTCAAATCTAATCAAATTATAGATATGCCACTACTATCATGTGCACTGGTGTCAACTCTAAGAAACAAAACGTGAACACATATGTTGTTTTAATTTATACTTCAAGTTTATTCTTAGCTTCTTTAAGATAGCCTCTATTTTAATTCATAATATATTTTTTAAAAATATTTAAATTTTAGAATTCTAAAATCCCTGTGTTATTCTGTTATCTTCCTTTAAATATTTTCAATTTCATCCTGTAGAAAAATTCACTACATCATCATTCACCAGTAATAATTAAATACCATGAAACCATCTAAATATTTGGCACAAAGATAGTTTTACTCGATTACCCATATTTCCTAAACATAGAAACTATTAAAAAAATAATAGGAATTCCTTTCATTCCACTTGATTCATCAGACTCACAAAAATATCTTATTGAAATGATCCATCTCAGGTAACCATAACCCAACACTTGAATCCTTCACCATCACTTAGTGAAGATCCCACATTTTGAATGGATTGTTTTTGTTTTCAACTCATTGTCATTGGTTCTAAATGGTGTTTAATGAGGAAACATATCTCATTACAGTAAATATGATGATGTAGTTCCAAATTTAATGGAGTTTTGATGAATTCCTCAAGTCTTGATATTCTAATAAACATGTGAATGGTTTTAACACTTTGAGTTTCAAGTTGATTCATAGATAATTGTTATAGATTCATTTGATGACATTGGATTTCATGGTTGAATAATTATCCTAGTATCATATGATGGTGATTTAATTATTTTTATTTCCCAAATATCATATGTTGTTTGGAGAAATGTTTTTGAAAGCCTTGTGAAGGAAAGGAGAAAAGGTGTTGTGTAACGACCCAAAATATTATAAGCAAAATTTACATTTTGATTTAATTAAATATCTTATTTTTTAAATGGATATATAAAAAACATGAACTTAATTTGTTTAATTATATCCAATAGGATTTAAATGATCATTAAGTATCATTACCATTGATAATGTATCCATTGAATAGTGATCACCTGACTATTATAAATATAGAACTTTAAAAAATCTTATCGGAACAGAAAAAGGATTTGATGACCATTACTAATAGGGTTGTTCCATATAAAGCCCATTTATTTGAGATTTTTAGGGAGATATAATTTCTGGGATTTTCACTAGACCAAGACCAAGCCATGTTCCTAAAACGTAAGCTTGAATGAAATCGTTTACGGGAGAAATTCAAGATCATCGAGATCACGACCTAAACCATGTTCACTAAACGGCCCCATGAAATCCCCACCATCATACAACTTTCTCTTACAGATTATGTTGGTGTAATAAAGGGATATGTATCAAGACCCTATAATTATGATTATCTATATTATTTTTGTATAGAATAATAAATATACTTTTATTTTATTATTCTTTTTAAATCAAAAATAGTATTTTTTTATTAATATTCAAATTGAATTAAGAAATATATTTTGATGAACTAATAAAAATATTTTAATAAAAAATTATTATTAAATTAATTTTATTAAATATAAATAATCATATCATTTCTATGGGCCCAAATTTAATTTTTGTTAAGGTTAAAAAACTATTTTTTGTCAAAACTCGACAATTTTAAAAAAAATTTGGTTTTTAATTTAAATGTAAATATTGAAATTTTAGAAAATTATTTAGATAAAATGAGTATTATTTTTTTAATCAAGATGTCAAAATTATCCAATGGTGAGTTTTTTATAATTTTGAGAGACAGACAAATTTTTGGGTAAAAATTAAATACCATATAAATATATAGTGTGTTTTATGGCATCATAATGGCCCAATAGTGATGTAATAAACACTATAAAAAGGGATATTATTAAAAATATAAGTTTTGCCTTTAAAATAATTTGAATTTAGGTTTTTTTGACTTATTTTATAAAGCCTTAGTAAATCCTCCAAAATGTATAATATATTTTATGATTTTATGTTCATTTATTTTATAATGGTTCTCACCTTCACATAAGAAAGGATATTATTTTAATATCATCAGACCACAGCCCTATAAAATAATTTTATGCACTCATATTTGGAAAAACAATGGGTAGAAACCTTGGGATGGTTTTTCATTTAGAATATTTAATTATATAGATTTTAAAACATAAGTTTGTGAAATATTAAAGAATTACCCACTCATTGACCATATAAACCCTCACAAGATCACATTTATCTTCACTGAAAGTACATAGATCAATAAATTTATTCTTCTTCCCTTATCTAGAGTCCTCCCAAGGCACCCCAAGCTCACAAGAATCCCCTGTTCAAGCTTTTGAAGTCACACACTCAAGTAAGGGTTCCTTCCATTCTCATTTTTATCCAAGTTTCTTTATACTGTTACACCGATTTTTTCATTTAAAAGTGATGGGGCATGTTTTCAAAACTCCCCCATAATTAATTTATTATTTTTAAAATATGATATACCCATTTCACTCTCATTAATCCCCCCACGTACACTTGTTACCATACTGAAATTTCATAAGAGCTATTCCATTTATCCTCTTTCTTTAAGTTTATTTATTATGCTATACCTTTTATTTGAAAATTCCTTATCTTGAGACATGTAATTATATGGACCTATTACTTAACATTTCATTTATATATTATGAGATACCTATTTATTTTCTCATCATCCATTTTTATGAATTTTTATGCAACGATGTTAGGCTGCCGAAATCGTACTGTGAATCTCTATTCCAAAACAATTTTGTAGTGAATACTATAACCATTACCTATCAAGGGTGTTAACTTTTATACACATATACCTTTTTATTTAGAAAATAAATGTTTTTTTTTCACACCCCTTGATCATGTAATAAATTATGATGATTAATGAATTTGTGCTCTATGATCTACGTGACGCACTTAAGCATGAGAATGAAATGAAAGTGATGGGTGCACCCAGAATTATATAGCCCTCCAATGCATTGGGTAATGTTTAGTATCATGATACATAATGTTGGTATAGGGGTTTATCTTCTTTATTTATGTTACTTTTTCCACTATGATTTCATGTATGTTTATCCTTGACCTATGATGCAATTTTTTAAGTTATTGCCACACTTCCATGTTATGATTATCATGCTATATCATGACTTTATGTTAGTGTTTCTTTTATTATCCATTGATATGCCTATTGTCTAACATGTGTTTCCTTCATCATGTTATTTCATGTTTACTCCCTTACTAAGCTTTATATCTCACCCATTTCTTATGTATGTCCTTTGGTTATCCCATGCAGTGTTAAGTGCGAAGGAATGTTGTAGTCATGTAAAGGAAGTTTTCAATAATGATGTAGTATTTAATGTTTTAAGTTGTTATGTAATTTTCCTAATTTCTCAAGAAACTAGACTTATCAATATTTTTTTTATTAAGTGTATTTTTATGTCATTAAATCATTTACAAATGTAATAAAAATAATAGGATTGTTATAGTTGGTATCATAGGAAAATTTAGTTATTTGAGGGATTAAGATTAGAAAACTCTAGTGAAAGCCTTATAGATAAGACACGGTATATGAAAAACATACCTAAATATTTTTGAATATATAGTAATTGGTTTATCCAGAAAATAAAACCCTTTCAGTATGAGAACAAGTGGATGTGGCTCTGGTACAGATGTATCTAGGGGTAAAACTCCAAAACACTACTTTAATATAGACTCGAATGGGAACTGGTGCTCAACAAAGGGCCTTACTGCACTCCTGGTTTGACACTCCCAGGGGATATTCTTTGATAAATTCATAATCTTAGTACGACACATTATTAAGGGAACTAATAATGATATAAAAATATATGTTAGGAAATAGATCATGGATAACATAGATTGAAACCTATAAATTCATATCTTAAGGAAATAAATGTAATTTATAAAATATCCCTTTAATGTCATTAGATTCTCCTTTATGTGTTTAATAGTTTAAAATACCTACCCATAATATTCCTTTGATTTTTTCCAGTGGCTGGTAATAGAAGGAATCAGGCTAACAATCGATGTGAAGATCAATGTAAATACTTCCCTAATGAGATGCTCAGTCTGATGGGAGTGGGAATTGAAAACATGGTCATGATACTCTCTTAGTTAACTAAAGATTTGAATAGAAACCCAGATCAAGAGAAATGTCCAACCCCCCCCCCCCCAGAAAGAACAAGTCGCATATGAGAATTTCATTGAAGAAAGGCCTCCTACATTCAATGGAACATTTGATCCCTCAATCACCGAATAATGCATCAACTCCATTGAGAAGATCTTATCCATCCTTCAAAGCTCCGAAAAAGTGAAGGTTATTCTGGATACTTATCGTATAGAGGGAGAAGCTGATCAATGGTGGACATTAATAAAAAATATGAATCATGAGGAAGAGATTGAGCTGATGGGGTGGATGGATTTATGGAAAATGTTTTCAATACATATTTTTCTCACACCCTATGACATAATAAGGAAATATACTTCCTTTCCCTCAAGTAAAAATGACAATGAATCCATCAAAGTGTATGCGGAAAATATTACCAGTATTACATGATACTCCCGTGGATTTGTCTTTACCCCCAAATGTAAGGTTGACTACTTCTTTTTTGGACTAAAACCTAGCATAAATAATTCTCTAGTGATCCTTGAATTTTATAACTATGAATAAATTTTTTTATGTGCCTTCAAAGTTGAAAGAGAAATTGGTGGGACTCAAGGTATCATAGGGATAAGAAGCGGAAAGTGGAGTAAAATTATAGCAGTCTGATAAAGAGATCTAACGGTTCCAAGATATTCCAACACCCCATTTTACAAAGGTGTGAACAAATGCACCATGGAAATTTCCGGAAGGGGATGACGAAATGCTTATGGTGAGGGGAGGAAGGGATCCTAGCTGGTGATTTCTGAAAAGAAAATCATGCTACTGTGATGGAGGAAAGGAATGCTCTAGTAAACACTCAGTGAATTGTTCATTGCTAAAAATACAAGGATACAAGGAATTTCTCAACCAAATGCACTAAGATGAGGGTTCTAGGAGGCATCCAATAACCTATAAGGCAGCAACAATGATCTTTTTCCATCACTACCACCGAATTGAATCCCAACAATGAAGTGGTGAAAGGTATGCTAGTTATTCATATAATAATATAGAACATACTTTTTATTATATTTCTATTAATTATTTTATATCTCAAAAGTTTATTAGTACAATCCAAACACCACCACAAATCATGGAAGTAAAAATGCTGGTGAAAATGTAAAATGGGAAAATTATAGCATCCCATGTACATAACTTCTCCCCAGTTAGAATATTTGTATTGAACTTCCCAATGAACGTTATCATACCTCCCTTGGTGGAATTTTATGAAATTCATGGCATGGGTTGTATTTCCCTATATATATCTAACATAAATTTTTGTGAGAGGTAAATCACTTTCCATATAGAAAATCAACCCCCAATTCTATACAAGTGTAAGGAGGAGGATGGATCTTCTTTAGCACCATCATCCCAAACATGGATATTACTGCCATATAAGAATGTGTATCTTTATGAAATGATCAAGTCTAAGGAAAGAACTATTCGTGAAGACATTCTTATTGTAAGTGAATTTAGTGTTGTGTTTCCCAAGGAATTACATGGTATTCCTCCAAACAGAGATGTTGAATTCCTGATTGATCTTATACCTTTGTTGTTGACAATATCCAAGACTCTATATAGAATGGATATTTTTGAACTTGAGGAGCTAAATAAACAACTATAGGAAAATCTAGATAAAGGGATTATACAACCAAGTGATTCACCATATGGTGCACCGGTCCTCTTTATCAAAAATAAGGATGGGTCAAAATGCCTTTTCCTTAATTATCATGAGCTCAAAAAAATCAAGATAATGAACAAATATCCGTTAACAAGAATGGATGGCTTGTTTAATCATTTATATGGAGTACAATACTTATCTAATTTAGATCTGTGATTGGGATATTACTATGTAAGGGTGAAGAAGGAGTTTATCCCCAAGACTGCTTTTCGTATAAGGTATGGGAATTATGAGTTTATAGTGATTCCATTCGGACTCATTAATGCTCCAAAATTATTTAGGGAATTTATAAATAGAGTATTTATATATTACCCCATCAAATTTTTGGTACTCTTTATTGATGATTTTATAATATACTCCATAAGTAAGAACTATGAGGAGCATTTAAGTATTGTGTTAAAGACCTTGCGAAATGAAAATATTTATGCTAAGTACAGGAAATGTGAGTTTAGGTTTAAGTAATTCTCTTTCTTGGGGAATATCATCACATGAAATGGAATATTTTTGGACCCTTAAATGACTAAGGCACCTAAAGGATGGTTGTGGACAACATTTGTGATAGATATTTTTAGTTTTCTTGAATTATCAAGTTATTTTTGTCAATTTGGGAGAAATTTCTCACAATTTACAAACCCTCTAACCAAGATAACTCAGAAGGGAATAAAATTTTCATGGAATAATGAATGAAAATTTAGATTCAAGGACTTGAAAAGGAGGCTTATCACTATGCCCATTCTCACACTAACCAAAAGTGGGGATATTTTATGGTATTTAGAGATTCTTTGAGGAAGGAAATGGGATATGTGTTGATGAAAAATGAAAAATTCATTTCCTATGCTTCAAGGAATTTTAATTTTCATGTGAAGAACAATCTAACACATGATTTGGAGTTGGGTGTTGTGATCTTCACTTAGAAAATATGGTGACATTATCTTTTTGGATAGAAGTGTGAAATATATTTGGATCACAAAAGCCAAAAGTATTTATTCACAAAGAAAGAGTAGAATATGCCCCAATGAAGATGGTTATAGATGATCAAAGACTATGAATACTCAATTGAATTCCGTCTAAGGAAAGAAAATAAAGTGGTAGATGATATAAGTAAAAAGGATCCAGCAACTCTTTCACCAATGAGAATTGCGAAGGATCTGATATTCTTAGACATGAAGATGATAGACATGGGAATCATAAATCATGGAAAATCATCCATCCATTCACAAATTATTTCTCAAACATCTCTTCTAGTAAGGTTAAAGGATGATCAGAGAGATAATGTGAGAATTTATAAGAAATTGGAAGCTATTAGAATAGGGAAATCCTTAGAGTTCAATGTAAATGAACAAGGAATTTTAATATTTGCATCAAAACTATGTGTACCATAAAATCCTGAATTACATAAGGATTTATCAGATTATAAACATAGCTCAACCTTCTCTATCCACCCTGGAAGCACAAATATGGTTTGAGATCTCTGGGAACACTATTGGTGGGACAATATGATGAATTAAATCACATAATATATATCAAGATGTCTCTTAAGTCAGCAAGTGAAGGCAGAAAGGGAAAAAATAACGGTATGCTGCAACCATTACCCACATCTACATGGTAATTGGAAAACACCACCATGGAATTTATCACTGGGATTTCTAAGAAATCTAAAGGAAACAATACTATATGGGTTGTAGTGGATCTTCTTACAAATACTACACACTTCATTATGATTCAAGAAGATTTCTCATTGGATCAACTTGCACAGATATACATAAAATAACTGGTGAGGTTTCATGGTGTACCACTACCGATTATATCCTATTGAGATCCTAGATTTACCACTATGTTCTGGAAGAGTCTCTAACATTCTCTGAATATTGAGTTAAACTTTATCACGGCCTAACACCCTAAAACTGAAGGCAAATATGAGTTGATTATCCAGATACTTGAGGACATGTTGAGGGAGTGATAATTATACTCCGAAGTAGGATGGGATCAACATCTTCCTCTGGTTGAATTCTCTTACAACAATAGTTTTTACTCAAACATCCAAATGTCACCCTATGAATCCATTTATGGGAAGAGGTTCAGAACACCTGCATGTTGGTATCGTATTGGGGAACAAAAATTGTTGTGTCTTGAAATGGTTTAGGTAATGGTTGAGAAGGTTAAGACCATTCATCAGCATGTAAATGCTTCTCATAGTTGATAGAAAAGATATGCTGACAATCGTCAACAATACCAAGAGTTTGATGTTAGAGACATGGTACTCCTCCACATATCTCCATGTAAGAGAGTAATGAGATTTGGGGACAATGTAAAGCTTATTCCAAGGCACATCAGCCCATTTTAGATCCTTGATCTCATCGGGGTAGTGTCCTACTGACTAGAACTCCCACCTAACCTATCTCAATTACATGATGTATTCCACTTATCCCTCTTGAGAAATTAAATATTATACCCCTATCATGTTCTCAGTCTAGAGGTGGTACCATTGGATAATGACCTCTCTTATGAGGAGAAGCCTGTGAAGATCTTAGATCATAGAGGCAAAGTTCTAAGGAAGAAGACAATGCACCTGGTCAAAGTGTTGTGGAGAAAACAAAAGTTTGAAGAAGAAATGTGGGAACCATAGGAGGTTATGAAACAAAGTTACCCTCATCTATTTTAATGTGGTAAATGAAAATTTTGATGGTGAATTTTCTCAATGGGTAAGATTGTACCTACCAAAACTATTATAAGTGGAATTTACCTTTTTATTTAATTAAATATCTTATTTTGTAAAATGGATATAGAAAACACATGAAACCCATTTGTTTTATTATATTTAATTGGATTTAAATTATCATTAAGTATCATTTCCATTGATAATATAGCAGTTGAACATTTATCACATGACTAGTGTAAATATAGGGTTTTAAAAATCCTTTGGACATAGAAAAAGGAGTTGATGGCCTTATCCAGAAGGATTTTTCCATATGAAGCCAAGTTATTAGAGCTTCTAAGAGAGATATATTTTCTAGAATTTCTAATAGACCAAGCCCAAGTTTAGATCCAATAACTTAATCATGAGAAAAACTATTTACTGGAGAAGTTCAAGATCAACGAGATCACATCGCAAACCATGTTCACTGGACAACACCATGAAATCCCCACCATTTTACGCCTAACTCTTATGAAATATACTTGTGTAATAAATGTATTTGTATCAAGACTATAGAATTATTATTATTTACCTTATTTTTGTATATAATAATTAATATTATTAAATTTTGATATTGTTCTTAAATAAAAAATATTATTTTTGGTTAATATTTAAATTGAATTAAGAAATATACTTTGATGAATTGAAAAATAATATTTTAATAAAAAAATTATTATTAAATTTATTTTATTAAATATAAATTATCCTATAAATTTTATGAGGCAAAATGATATTTTTATTAAGGTTTAAAAACTTTTTTTGTCAAAACATGTAAATTTTCAATAAATGTCAATTTTTTTAAAGTAAAAATTGACATATTTATAAAATTATATGGATAAAATTAATATTATTTTTGAAATCGGGATGTCAAAATTATCCAATGGTTAATTTTTCATAATTTTCTAAGAAAGCTGAATTTTTCAGTAAAAAATAAATACCATATAAATATAGTGTCTTTTATGACATCATAATGGACCAATAGTGATGGAATAAACACTATAAAAGGTATATTCATCCAAAAATACATTTTACCTTTAAAATAATATTATGATTTATTTTTATGACTTATTTTATAAATCCTTAGTAATTCCTCCAAAATTTATAATATATTTTATGATTTTATGTTCATTGCTTTAATAATGTGACTCACCTCCCCATAATCAAGGATAATATTTTAATATCTTCATACCATAGCTTTATAAAATAATTTTTTGCACTCCTCTTTGGAAAAAACCATGGGCAAAAACCATGTGAAGGATTGGGGTTTTGAATATTTAATTATATAGATTCCAAAACCTATGTTTGTAAAATATTAAAGAATTCCCCCTCTAATTTCCTTTATAAACCCACCCAAGCTATCACAACCCATCCCACAGGGCCCGGAATTGACTACCCCAAGCCCACCATTCATAGTCTAAGGGTTGGTGACTATCACCTGAAGGCTTTTTCATAACAGAAAAGTCATTTCTTTAGAGATCTGTACACACTCAAAAGGGGAAACTGAAGTTAACAACCAACAAATGTAAGGTATGACCATGAGGTTAAAGTACAACCACAAGTACAACAGTAACTAAAAATAGTTGGTCAAAATACAAGCCCTAGAAATAGAAAATAAAGTAAAAAAGTTGTTGCATCTACCCCGAAGCTCTACCTAGAGGGTATTAGCTGTAAGCCTGAAGTCGGAGAAGAGGATCTCGACTACTACCATCACACCAAGCTCCACCAAGTACCAAACCTCCAAAGTATTCCTTAGAACATCAGTAATCTTCACCAGACACACACGTGTGGGTGGATCTCATGCACATGTGAGTAAAACAACTCAGTAGGGGACCCTGAGACCCTTGAAGGCCTCTTAGTAATCCACACAGAAAAACATCACATGAAATACAACAAAGGTAATATCATAAGACTGATCTAAATCATGGAGCACAAAGTAGAAGAGACAGCTTACTCTAATGGTATAACTTCACAGTTACTAGTATAGGGATAAATAATCATAAAGCTAGATCATCCTATCTGTAGTAACTCTATTGCTGACCCGTCTTGGTCACTGTATGCTGACCCATATTTGGTGCTAGATGCTGACTCATATTGGTCATTGTATGATGACCCATATTGGTCAGTGGTGCTGACCCGTATTGGTCGTTGGTGTTGACCCATATTGGTTGCTGGTGGTGACCCATATTGGTCGCTAGTGATGACCTATATTGGTCGCTGGTGCTGACCCGTATTTGTCACTGGTATAGAGGTAGGAATGATTAGTCGTACAACTAGATCATCCCACTCTTTGGAGTTTCTGATACTGACTTGTATTGGTTGTTCTTCTTCTTTATGTCACAGCCAACCACTAGATTCCCGCTCATAGCATTCTTGATAATAGGAAAACCACTCCTCAATCTATCGGTTGTATTTCAAATAAAACTAATTCCTACAAAAATCATACCCAAGGGACCGACCTATTATAGGGGTCTCAATGCGATAGGCGACGTGTCGATCAGACGTCCAGTCTGGGAGATATGGTACTTTTGTAAGAAGGTCCTGGTTGGATTCAAATCTGATCCAACCTAGGTCGCACATCAAACTCCTTCAAAACTCACTTATAGTATCTAAAAAGGACCACCTTATCAAAAGGGTCCTTATGCCATAGACGGTGCATCGATCGGACGCCAAATCTGCTAATTACACCTCGTTCCATGAAATGGGGGTGATCGTGCCTCAGTCCGACCTGGCTCGTTCGGGCCCTCTAGAATATGCCAAAGGGACCGCTTCCCAAATGGGGTCCCAACGCCAATGACGACTTGTCAAACAGACACTCGGTTCGTCAGTTACAAGAGTTTCTTTATTCGGGGGCCAGTTTGGTCTAGGCTTAGACCGACTCGGTCAGGTCGGCCCACAGCATCGGGTCTTGGGGTCTACCTGTCCCGGCCCGGGTCCGGCCCGTTATGGGTTGGCCCGATTCAACAAGTTCGACCCATTGGGGTCGGCCCGACTGGTTCACGGGGTCTGGTCGCGGCTGGGCCAGCCCACCGGGTCAGGCTCGACCCACCCGCGTTGGCCCGCTAGGCCGCCAGTCTAGCCCAGTCAGCCTGAAGGTGGACCACTTCTCCCAACTGGCCCAATGAATGTTGCGTCGTCTCGTCCAGCATGATGTGGCATGGCGCAGGGCCTCACTTCCCCATTATGTCGCGGCCCGCTGGCCGTGGCTGCTATCGGCGGTGGTGCCTACGTGCGCTGTCGTTCTCCCGCACGACCACCTTGTGTCGGCTGCCTCTGGCACCCTCGGAGCATGACAATGTGCCACCTCACCACCGCCCATGTCTAGTTGTCACAGGCCTCCTCTAGCTGCCACTGCCGGTATGGCGTGCTGGCTATTCTTTCTACAGGCCACCGGACGTGCTCCTGTGGTCCGTTCATGGTGTCGTCTGGGCCTATGGGCCTCTCGGGATGTCTTCATCATTTTGATCCCCATAAAAATTCCTTTGTACAACGTTTTCATTCCACCATGAAGAACGCACCGAGGAAAAGTTTAGTGGAGGGTCTGGGCCTTGTTGGATTCGACATGCGCCCTTCGCGTTAGCATTTTTAACTGGAGGAAAAATTAACAACAGTCAAAAGGAAGAGTAATCCCAAAATTTAAGACCGCGCAACAACCACACGTATGATTAGATGAGACGTGGATCAACCCATTAGTTGGTTGGTCTGTGTTTGTTACATTTTTCAAGAAAGGGAAGAGAGGGAACATCAAATCACGTAAACCACCTACCTTTTATGACATTCGTTGTTGCATGTTCATCCTCGAGGTTTTTTGACATCGACAAAACTTCCCGGTTCCGACCTTCAAAATGTGTTCTTCATCATTTGTCATTCTTCGTTGGTGTGGAAGTGCATTAGAGATTCCCTCGAGAATTTACAAATATTTCCACATTATTTTTTCCAACACGTTAAACTATTTACAGAACCACACTGTAGTGTTTCCATAATGATGTGATGTCACGTTGTTACGTTGTTTCATTTATGAAACAACATCACTGTTTTTCACCATTTAATTCACTGTTACATTGCGTAATAGGGTCGTCCTTGAGTTTCATCAATGTGCCTCGTCGCTACCCCACAACGTAATCGTCTTCTATGCAATGGAGAGAAAAGAATAGAATAATTTTTTTTAAATAATTTTATTATTTTTCTCGAAAAGTCAAAAAAAACTTTGCCTCTCATCCCTCGCCGGCCGATGTTAAGTCATTTCTAGGTGAATCACGGTGTTCAAGAATCAATGGTGCCTTCAGATTTTCGATCTGAGAAAATATTCAAAAGATAGAAAATACTGCTCACAAGTTTACTGAACATAGCTTTAAAAATGTTTGAAAATTCATTCTGGGCACACCGAGAATCGGAATCACAAGCTTTAAATTTTTGCAAACTCATAAAAAATCCCAATTATTTTTAAAACAATTTACATGGAATTTTCAAGGTCCCTAAATTCTCCCCACCTTGGGGATTTACTTTCTTGAATTCCAAACAAGGATACACAAACAGAGGGGTACTGGGCACGCATATGAGCCTCTCGTTCCTATGTACTCTCATAGAGATTCCCATGTTACCAACAAACTCGCACCAGAGGAATCGACCACCCACAAAGGATCCTCTCCTGTTGATCCTCTATCTCCACTGGGTACTCCGCAAAAGTTTCCTCATCATCAATCTCCATCTCGCCATGGTCGATGACGTGAGATGGTTCATGCACGTATCTACTCACCTAGGATACATGGAAGATGTCGTGCACCCTCTCCAACTACGGTGGTAGTGCCAAGCGGTATGCCACCTTGAAAATCCTCCGAAGTATCAGGAATAGTCTGATAAACCTCGGTGAGAGTTTTTTGCCTCTACCAAATCTTCATAGTCCCCATCTAGGGGATACTCGCATGAATATATGGTCCCCCTTCTATAACTACAATGGTCACTATCTCCTATCAACATAGGACTTCTATCAGCTCTATATAGTCTTCATCCGCTCTCATATTACATGCACCTTCTCAGTGGTAGCTTGTACCATCTTTGGTCCCATCAGTGGTGGATCTCCTAGATCTGTCCAGCACAATTCCGATCTACATGGTCATTCATACAATGCCTCAAAAGTTTCTATACCAATGGTGGAGTGATATATGTTATTGTAAACAAACTCCACCATGGGTAGGTGGTCCTCCAAACTACAACCAAAATCTAGGACACATGCACAAAGCATTTCTTCCCTGGTATGAATGGTCCGATCAGTCTGACCATCTGTCTTCAAGTGAAAAGTTGTGATCAAGCGAAGCTGAGTCCTAAAAGCCCCCTGTGATCCTTTCCACAACTAGGATGTGAAGCGTGCATCATGGTCTGAGACTATCATCTAAGGCACCCCATGATGTCTCAAGATCTACTGAAGGTAGAGACTTCCCAATATCTCTACCGAACCCTTCTCTCAAATAGTTAGGAAGTGGTCCAACTTGGGGAGTCAGTCAATGATCACCGGATGGTATCGTTCCTTCCAGACATACGTGGTAACCCCATCATTAAGTCCATCGATATCCCTTCCCACTTCTACTCAGTTATCTTGAGGAGTTGGGTCAAGCCTACTGGTACCTGATGCTTGTCCTTTACTTGCTGGTAGGTGAGGCATCTAGAAACAAATTCTTCCATAGCTTTCTTTATCCCTGGCCACCAATACTGATGTCGGAGGTCTTGATACATCTTTATCACGCCTGGATGTACTACCAAGGGGATGTATGGAACTGTCTCATAATTTTTTCTCATAGCATCACTGGTACAAATGTATGTCCTCTGAAAAGGATAGAGTGCTCCCCACATTTATAATATCTTTCAGGTGCATGGCATGAGGATAATTGAGCACATATAGTCTCGCAGCTATTGTCTCCGAGTTCCACCTCCCTGACTCGCTGAAGAAGTGGGGGAAAACTACCTTCGACTAGAGGTAGACTGTCTCATCTCTATCCACGTAGGATATATGAAGTGAGGCTAACTACTTTGATGCCTCATTCAATAGCTGTGAACTCGATCCCCGACTAAGTGCATCTCCCAATACATTCCCCTTCCCAGGATTATAGACAATCTCAAAGTCATAGTCTTGGAGGAAATCTAGCTAACATCGGTCTCTAATATTTGAATATTTTTGTGTGAAGATATATCTGAGACTCTTGTGTTCTGAGTAAACAATGAACTGCTCACCCATCAATTAGTGTCACCACATCTTCAGTTCGGAGACTACTACTTCCAACTCTAAGTTGTGAATCACATAATTCTTCTCATGTGGCCTCTACTATCATGAGTCATAAGAAATCATAGCATCATCCTGTATTAGGACGCAACCAAGTCCGGTCCCTAATACATCACTGTAAACCACATAGCTAGTTCCCTCCTCTGGATACCTTAGGATGGGACTGTTGGTCAAGCTCTGCCTCAGCTGTTGAAAGCTCTGTTGGAATGTCTCTGACTACAGAAAGGGTTTTCCTTTCTTTGTCAAGGCAGTCATAGGTGATGTTACTCTAGAGAAAATGGGTACGAACCTACGATAGTATCCTACTAATCCAATAAAACTCTGTAACTCAGTAATGATCATGGGTGGATACCAAGTAAGTACTGCCTTGATTTTCAATGGATCCACTGCAACTCCATCCTTGGAGATGATGTGTCCTATGAAGTAGACCTTTCATATCTGGAACATACAATTTGAGAAATTCCCATATGAAACTCTCTCCACAGAGAGTAAGATCACACTGTCAGCATTAGTATGTGGCCGCTGAATCTCCTCTCGTAAGAGTATCCAAACTCAAAGGTTGAGTTAAAATATTAGTCTGAATCTTCAAGTCCCAAACTAAGTCTGCGGAAAGGAAAGAATGGCTAGCACCTATGTCGATAAGGACTACTGTCAAAGTAGAGAAGATATAGATCGTACCTCATATCATCTCAGGGACATTAGGATTGTGAGCCTATACTACCTATATCTTGGTATGTCCCCGTCCACCTACTCTCTGAGCTCATGGTGGACTGTCTGGGGGTGGTTGTGGTAGTGCATGGGGACTCTGTCCACCTCTTAATTCATGTCATAGTCCCCTGCCTCATCCGCCGCCTGGCTGACTCTCATGATCCTGATGTTGTCACTACCTCGGTGGCCCCTCCACCTTCTTCCAATCATCCTTATGGTGAGATGGACAATCACAAGCTCTGTGAACCTATCCCCCACAAGAAAAACAGATCATGTCTCACTGGTGGCCCCCTCGGCCTCTTGATCCTCAGACCTTTGACCCTCCATCTTGGGGTCACCCTCCAAAAGTTCTAGCTCGTTTGGGCTTCTGCGTTGTCTGTATACTACCAACTGCAGATGACTCTGCTACCTGTCTTCTAGTAGGGGCTCTCACTGTCAGTTCCTGCTCAGCAAAGAAGATCTCCATCAGCAAAGCTCACTCAAAAACCCCAACCTACTTCAAGATGCTGAGAGAAACAATCACAGATCTGATCTCTCATCGAAGCCCCTACTCAAATTCATAGGCCTTGATGTAAGGGTCTCATACCATGTCAGTGAAGTATTGGAAGAGTTTAAGTAAATCTCACCGAGTACTAAGCCACAGTCTAGATGCCCTGTTGTAGATGCAGCAGCTTCTAAATATACATAGAGTGTAGTGTCGTAGGCACGAAATCCTCCCCGAAAAGGCTCTCAAAGTCTGTCCAGGTGAGGGTCGTCTCCTCATGCACATAGAATGTCTAGCTCCACCTTTATCCGAACAAGAACTGAATAAGGCTAGTAACCAAGTTCTCCATCTTCTCAACAGGTGTCTTTAATAAGAGAAAGACCTACGAAACCACCTCAAGCATGTTATTTGCTGCTTGGGGGTCCATCCCACCTCGAAACCATAGTGGACTCTGTCTCTATAACTCATGAAATGCGCTCATCTGGCATGAATGATCCAATAGTATCATAATGCTTCTCAACAGGTGGTGGTGGTGGTGGTACACCACCCGAAGGCTCCATCACTATGAGTTTTCCATGTACCGATTCCTCATCGCTCGGTGGGCCACTATCATGATCTCTAACTGAAATCCTAGCTAGATGTCTTCATGGAGGCATACTATAAGAAAAAAATGTGCCATGGTCAATAAGTTATACCTATATATCTAACTCAAGAAAGATCAAGAAAACTTTTCAAAACCCTAGAAACCAGTGTTTTCATGTACCGAGTCAGATAACGGAATTCAGGGTCTGGGTGTATGGATACGTCAGCCACCGCACCAACACTAGACTTCATGTATTGAAAACCGAACTACACACAATATACATCATTTCCTCATTAAAATTATACTCTTATTTCTTCCAGTAGAACTGACCACCCTCTGATAGCACTTTGTCATGACCCGTCCCACGGGACCCAGACGTGACTACCCCAAGCCCGCCTTCCAAATGGTAGGTGTTGGTGACTAGAACCTGAATGCTTTTCCCGAATAGGGAAAGAATGGCCTTAGATATTGTTACACACTCAAACGGAGAAACATAATTAAACAACTAACAAATGTAATGTATGGCCATGAGAGTAATGTAAAAACACAAGTACAACTGTAACTGAAAACATTGGGCGGGAATACAAGCCCTAGAAACTGAAAAGAAAATAAACAGATGTCACATCTGCCCTGGAGCTCTACCTGGAGGGTAGCAGGTATAAGTCTAAATTCTAAGAAGATAATGTTGACTTCTCTCATTTCACCAAGATCCACCAAGTCCCAAACCTTAGAATTCTACCTTGGAGCATCAGTAGTCTACACCAGACACACACGTGCGGGCGAAGCCCGTGCAGGGTTGAGTCAAACAACTCAGTGGGGGACCTCAAGACCCCCAATGTCCTCTCAATAATCTATAAAGGAAAACATCCCCAGAAATAACGCAAAGGTAATATCTCAATCATGATCTAAATTATAGAGCACAAATCATAAGATACAACTCACTCTAACGGTATAACTTCACGATTACTGGGATAAGGATGACTAGTCGTAAATCCAAATCATCCTCTATGTAGTAACTATAATGATGACTCGTATAGGTCACTATATTAAGACTCATATATTTCACTATATGCTGACTAATATAGGTCGTTGTATGATGAACCGTATTGGTCACTGGTGCTGACTCGTATCGGTCGCTGGTGCTGACCGGTATTGGTTGATGGTGCTGACCCGTATGGGTCGCTGGTGCTAACCAATATCTGTCACTGGTGGTGACCCATATTTGTCGCTAGTGCTGAACCATATTGGTTGCTGGTGCTGATGTGTATGGGTTGCTGGTGCTGACCCGTATCGGTCGTCAGTGCTGACCAGTATTGGTCACTAGTGCTCACCTGTATTGGTCGCTGGTGATGACCCTTATTGGTCGCTGGTGCTGACCCATATTGGTTGCTAGTGATGACCTGTATTGTTCGCTAGTGTTGACTTGTATATGTTTTTGGTACATAATTAGGTATTATTATTCGTACAGCTAGATCCTCCCACTTGCTGTAGTTTATGATTGTGACCCGTATTGGTCACTCTTCTTCTTCATGTCACAACCTGCCAATGGATTCCCACACATAGCATGATTGATTCTGGGAGAACCACTCCTGATTCCATCAGTCATATTTTAAGCAGTACTAATCCCCAAAAAATCATACCTAAGGGACGACCTCGTCATAGGGGTCTCAACGTGACAGACGGAGTGTCGATCAGACGCTCAGTCTGTGAGATATGGTCACTTTTGTAAAAAGGGCCTAGTTGGATTTATGTCTGATCCAACCTAGGTTTCACGTAAAACTAAATCAAAACTCACATAGAGTATCTCCAAAGTACCACCTTGTCACAAGGGTCCTTATGCCATAGACAGTGAGTCTATCGGATGTCTGATCTGTTAGTTACACCTCTTTCTGTGAAACAGGGGTGATCACACCTTGTTCTGGCCCAACTCAGTCGGGCCCAACAAAATGCTCCAAAGGGACCGATTACCAAAATGGGTCCCAAATCCACTGACGATGTGTCAAACAGACACCTGATTCATTATTTATGGGTTTTTCTTTATTCGGGGGCTGGTTGGGTCTGGGCCCGGTCCGACTCGGTCAGGTCAGCCCGATGCAACGGGTCCCATGGTCTACCTGACACCGCCCGAGTCAGGCCCATTTTGGGTCGGCCCGGTTCACTGGGTCCGACACATCGGGGTCGGCCCGGCCAGTTCGCAGCTCGGCCCTCTCGTGTTGGACCGCTGGGCCGCAGGTTCGGCCCATTCATCTAGACCGCGTCTGCCTGAAGGTGGACCACTTCTCCCAGCTAGTCCCACGGTTGTAGGACAATTTCATCTAGTGAAACGCAACGCAACGCGGGGCCATGCTGCCCTATCCTGCCATGGCTGCTGCCACCGGCGGGGCCTATAGGTGCTGCCCTTCTCTTGTGTGGCCGGTTTGGGTCGATCGCCTCTGTCCACCATGGTGTTCGATAGTGCACCGCCTCCCCCACCACCCGCGGCAGGTTGTTGTGGGACTCCTCCAGCCCCCGCCGGCCGCCACCAGCATGGCACGCTGGCAATTCTTTCCGCGGGCCACCAGACATGCTTCGGTGGTCCATTCATGGTGCAGTATGTGCCTATGGGCCTCTCGTGATGTCGTCGTCATTTCACGGCCCACAAAAATACCTTGTCTTCACATTCATAGTTCCACCACAAAGAATAAACCAAGGACAAGTTCAGCAGAGGGTTTGGGCCTTGTCAGTTTCGACCCGCACCCTTTTCTTTAGCATTTTAAATAGGAGAAACAATAAATAACAGTCAAAAGGAAGAGTAATCCTTGAATTTAAGACCCCACAACAACCACTCGCTTGATTAGAAAAGACACAAATCAACCCGTTAGTCGGTCAGTCCATGTTCATTACATTTTTCAAGAACGTGAAGAGAGGGAACATCAAAGCATGTAAACTACAGAACTTTTATGATTTTTTTTGCAACATGTTCATCCTCAATGTTTTATGGTGTTGATGAAGCTTTCCAGTTCTGACCTTCGAAAGGCATTCTTCATCATTCGTCATTCTTCGCTGGGTAGAAGTGCATCAGAGCTTCACCTGAGAATCCCCCAAATCCTTCCTCCTTAATTTTCCCGGAATGTTGAAATAATTATAGAACCACGCTGTAGTGTTTATATAATGATGTGACATCGCGTCGTTACATTGTTTCATTTATGAAATAACATCATTGTTTTTCACTATTTAATTCATTGTTACTTTGTAGAATACAGGTCATCAATGTGTTTCATCAATTTGCCTCGTTGCCACATCGTCGATGTCCTATAGCATCGCCATTATCCATTCCATGGAGAGAAAAGAATAAAATAATTATTTTGAATTATTTTATTAGTTTTCTAGAAAATCTAAAAAAACCTTTTCCGTTCGGCCCTTGCCGGACAAAGATATGTCATTTGTAAGTGAATCACGACGTTCTGTATTCAACAGTTCCCTTGGATTTTCAATCTGAGCAACGAGTCAAAAGATAAAAAATTTTGCTTGAATGTTTACTAAATGTACCTTAAGAAAGTGAAAAAAAATTATTCTGGGCACATCGGGCCTCAGAATCACACACCATCAATTTTTGGAGACTCATAAAAAATACAAATTAATTTTTTAAAAAAATACATTGAATTTTCTGGGTCTTTACATTCTCCAAATGTCACAACTGGGCCCCCGAGGACAGTACAGAAACCATTCCTTAACATGGTCATCAGGTCCTTTCCCACTAGGTACCACCAGTTTCCCCTCAGACATGTGGTCCCCACTCTAGGGCCCACCCACGTCCCCAAAAATAACTTCTAACTAATTATTGTCCCCATAGGCCAACACATTTCATTTCCAGTGTGTGTTTTCATCACTCACACGTGCCCTAGGAAACTTCCCAAAAGGTCACCCCTCCTGATCACTACTTCAGTCCAAGCATAGTTAACTATGGAGTTCTAATCATGTAGGCTCCCAAAAAGTAAGGTTCACCTTGTTTACATGATTAAAATCATATATTCATTTAACCCTTTATCATTTGGGGGTGTAACAGTCACCCCCCTAGAGTGCAACGCCCTCGTTGTGGGCCCTATATCTCAAACATGGAAGTGCACCGAAATTAAAGATGAGTAACACCTCTGATACCAAATGTGACAACTGGGCCCCCAGTAACGACACAGACACCTGACCTTAACATGGTGGTCAGGTCCTGGCTCGCCAAGTACCACCATTTGTCCCGCAGACACGTGGTCCCCACTATAGGGCCCACCCACATTCCTGAAGGGGTCTTTTGACCAATGACTATCCCAACAAGCCCACATATGTCCTTTCCAGTGTTCTTTTTCCTCACTCACACACGCCCTAGGAAACTAAGCATGCTTAACTGTGGATTTATAATCATGTAATCTCTTGAAAAGGAAGGTGAACCTTTTTGACATAAGTCATATCATTTAGTCATTTAACCCTTTATCATTTGGGGGTGTTACATAAGCTCCCACTTCTCTTCACTAAAAATAATTGAAGTATGTCCTGACTCTGTAATATCCTCTCTATAATCTTTCTAAGGCACCCTAAGCTCTCCAGAAGCCCCTCTTTATGATTTTGAAGTCACACACTCAAGTAAGGGTTCCTTCTATTCTCATTTTTATCCAATTTTCCTTATACTATTACATGCTTTTATTTTCATTTATATATGATGGGGAATGTTTTAAAACCTCCCCCATACTACCCTTAATATGTTTAAATTATTACATACCCCTTACTCTATCATTAATCCCTCCCACGTATACTCCTTACCGTGCTGAAATTTCATAATAGTCATTCCATTTCCCCTCTTTCTTCAAGTCTATTTATTGTGTTATGCATTATATTTCCAAATTTCTTAAGTTGATAAACTTATTTCTAATACCTTATTACTTTATATTTCATTTATATATGATTATAGACCTATTTATCTCTTTTCAACAATTTTTATGAATTTTTAGGTCACGTCGTTAGGCTGACGAAACTGCACAGCGAATCTCTATTTTAAAACAATTGTGTAGTGAGTATCATACTAATTCCCTATAAAGGGTGTCAACTTTTATAAACATATATCTTTTTATTGAGGAATTACATGTATGTATTCCACACCCATTGATCATGGAATAAATTATGATGATGAATGAATCCATAATTTATGATCTATGTGGCACACTTAAGCATGAAAATGAAATGAAAGTGATAGGTGTAAGAAAAATTATAGAGCTCTCCAATGCATTGTGTAATGTTTAGTATCATGATACTTCATTTTAGGAAAGGGTTCTACCTAATTTATTTATTATACTTTGTCCACTTGGATGTGTTGGAAGTTCATCCTTGACCTATAATGTAGTGTTTTAAGTTGTTTCCACATTTCCATGTTATGATTATTATGCTATATTTGGCCTTTATGCTCATATTTCTTTTATGATCCATTGATATGCCTATTGTGTAACATGTGTTGTCTTCCTCATGTTATTCCATGTTTATTCCCTCACTGGGATTTATATATCACCCCTTTCTTATCTATAACTTTAGGTTATTTCATCCATTGTTAAGTATGAAATAATTTTGTGGTCATCTAAAGGAAGTTTTAAATAATGATTTTTGTATTTAGTGTTTTATATTTTTATGTAATGTTCCTAATTTCCCAAGACACTAGAATTTCTAATCCTTTGGATTATTTTAAGTATGATTTTATTTCATTAAATCTTGTATTAATATTATAAAAAGAACAGGGTTGTTATATACTACCAATCATATTTAGGTTTATTTAGAATGGAAGATTTTTTTTAGAAGGTAGGTAAGTTACAATACTTTTCATGGAAAATCTGGTGATGCTAAAGTTGATCGATCAAAATTTAAATATCACGGCAACTAGGCATTGTGATGAAAGTAATTGAGTGGTTTTGGAATGAAATTAATTTTGGTATAATATGGTTGAATCTTTAATGATGTATCAATTTATTTTTTATAAATCTAGATGATTGAGAATCAATATTATTGGTTTTTACTAATAATATTTTTGAGGTATCTTTGTTTCCAAGTGTTTGCAAAGTTTTGGGGCCCTAAAATTTTGAGTTTTTTATTTTTGAAGAGGAAAGTTTTCTGTAAATGAGTATACAAAATGTAGTTTCCAGACTACAAATAATAGTTCACGGACCCCAAATGAGGCACACAGAATGTCTTAGGGAAATCGGTGAAGAATGATTTCCACATATCAACGCTATGTGGACCGCAAAGGACACCATGAGGACTGTGTAGAGAAAATAGTTTGCGGGATACTCATAGTTAGTGGGAGGTGAACGGTTCATGGTGGTCATGTTGTTAGCAGTTTTAGGTGGTGGTTATAGTGTTCATAAAGGGTGGTCATTCATGGAATACATCATCCACTGTAAAGGAATAAAGGAACTATGCGGACTGCATAACAGTGTGCGATGAATGCTGTACCGCATCAATGTTTTTGGTAAATTTGATTATCAGGTTTTACAAATATTATTTTCTTATATAGAGACCCATATTTAGATCATTTTTGTTTTAGAGTGAATCTCATTAGAAAAAATCATCACTCCAGGAAAAATTTTAAGAAGTCTGACAGATTTGGTGATGAAGGATTTCGTGAAAGAGAGAGTTAGTGGGGGAAAATTACATGAAGGGCTGTATGTGGATTCAATTCATGGAAAGGAGGTTTTTGGGGATTTTTATTCCTCAAAGGAAGAGGGACTACAGAGCATAGGAAGTTCTTGGAAGAGGAGACAGACCACTGAAGAAGCGGCGGTCCGCAGAAGGAAAGGCTGCCTGCAGAAGGAATGTTTGTCTGTGGAATGGAATGATGTTTATGAAGCACTCGCACAACATGGTGTAACTCATTTCATAGAGGATACTAGGTATATTATAGAGGATACATGATATTTTTTTCAAT
The DNA here is from genome assembly GCA_963277665.1 of Viscum album. Classification (NCBI taxonomy): domain Eukaryota; kingdom Viridiplantae; phylum Streptophyta; class Magnoliopsida; order Santalales; family Viscaceae; genus Viscum; species Viscum album. The sequence continues at coordinate 1,144,332,643 of OY728166.1, forward strand.
GATAAATACCATGTACATGCTATAGGTGTTTACACCTTCATCGTACATTATGAAGAAGATGGTCTATAGACATTCAATACATGTTAAACTCGCGTGATTTTAGTGATTCTCGACGAACTATTCTATAAACCAGTGATTGGGTATAATACAAAAACAATTTGTTTTGTAAATTAAAATTGTGTGTGTGGTTGGTTGATAAAAAATGAACATAGAAGATAAAACACACATAGTTTTTTTGATGAAGAATTATCCATGCACCTAAGTTCATATTTGTAAAAGGAAGAAGAGAAGTAAACCAATACACACATGTGTTGGTATTGAGTATCAAAAAAATTGAATAAGACTCTATTTCACTATTCCATATTATTTTTTGTAAAATAAGAAGAATGGAGTGTCCAATTTATATTCAATTATTTAGTCCATACTAATTTTGATGATTTAATATTGAGCTGATCATTATTTTTTTGATAATCACAAAGTAATTTTTTGAATCCAATAAGAAGAAGAAGAAGATCTCAGTACAGTTGGTCTTGAACTTATGAAAAAAGAGAAAAGAATATAATAATATTTGGTGACTAAATTGATATTTTATGATTATAATTTGGATCTTATAGAAATCAATATTTAGTATTTCACAACATATTCATATTATGATGACTAAGAGAAGAAGAAGATAGTGCAGTTATAAATTTTGATGCTCGGAATATTTACAAAGAGTTTCTTGCATATAGTTGTGAAAGTAACAAAGTGAAGAAGAAGGTTGTGGAAGAACAAAGAAGAACTATGACATTAGACATAACTCAACTAGTGGAGGAATTTATTGGTGTTACAAACCCTTATCAACAACAATAATTCCTTCTTGATATATTGTATAAAGATCCATCCAAGTGCTATAAAACATGAACTATTTGATTATTTTCAAATTTATACACAAACACACTGTTGGATTGTTTATGTAGTGCTATATGAGTTTATGAGAAAATACAACTCATTGTAACCACATTCTAGGGATTTTTTTCTAGTGGATGTGTGGCCAAGATTATTTCCAGACCATGCCAAGGACTATCTACTCTTATTGAGTAGCGAACCTTGTAAAAATATCATGTGTTATATTTACTTATTTCATATACATGCATGAAAAAGGGGAAAAAGAACAATAGAATCAAGATCCTAATATGACTAAGAGGTATGGGGATAAAAATTCAAAATTGTATTTAATAAAAAATTCCCCAACAATGATTCACCCCCCCTCTCAATGTTAGGCATGCCCCAAACTATTCCTTTCACATAGCATTATCTTAACCTCCTAGATAACATATATTGATAATAACACCATGTAAGGGCATGTCACCAACTCTATCCAACCCATACGATATCCATCATGACCTCACTCCCACAAAAGGTGAATTAATTTTTAACCCCATTGCAAATCATAAACCGACATTTCATCCAACATCACCTATAGGGTTTAAATTAGTGTTTTCATCCACAACTACATATTCTCTCTAATTTGGTGTTATCTTGTACGGGGATGATTATTAGGCAAAAAAATACAATAATAAATATCATCCTCATCAACATCATCTCTCAAATAGTTATTATTTTATTTTTGTTCCCTGAGACTTAGACCCCATATTTTCTGGATGAATTCAAAGATAACACCTACCACCAATGGAGTAATGGTTTTCTTTATTTTAATTACCCATTTAATTCAAAGCGTGATGAAATTATTTGAGTCATTCAAATTTTGGGTTACCCTTATTTGAAAGGCCCCTTATATGTATTTATTTTTTCAGATATTAATATTAACGAATCAAATAGGATGGATAGGAATAGATAATGGATGGATTCTAAATATATGAAAAAATAGTATTAACATGGTGTGAAAACTTTTCATCATGTTTTCAAAAAATTATGCATATGATGATTCTAAAATCTTATTTACATGTTTACGTTGTTGTTATTCAAAACTAATTAGTCCATAAGAGTTTTAATAAGACTTGATCTGTAACAAAATTGATCAAAGTTATAAATTTTGGAATAAACATAGGTAAAAAGAGAATGTAGCTAGTGACTAGGATTACACTGAATTTTATGAATCATCTAATACGATTTTATGCTTGGAAAATGAAGAATATTGTATCATGGATGTGATAACAGGTGTGAATGATGAAGAAGATCATTTTGAGGAAACTCCATTGACAATTGGTAATGAAATTTTTGATTTTCTAAAATTAATTGAGAATTTAAAGAGTTGTAAAAATATGTTATTATATGAAGGTTTCACTAAATATACATTAATTTCATTCTAAATAAGGATGTATAATTTGAAAGTAGACCACGGATGGACCGACACCAATTTTACTGAACTACTTGCTCTCTTAAATAATATGATCCCAAAAGATAATGATCTCCCTATCTGAACATATGATGCTAAAATAATTATATGTTCAATGGGTATGATCTCTGAAGGAATACTTGCAGGTATAAATGATTCTATTAAATTTTTCAAGGACAACAAATCATTTAAATAATTTCTAAATTTTTGTGGTTCTCAATAAAAGAAAGATAAATTAGGTTATATGTATATTTAATAGTACATTCCAATCATTCCAATGTTTAGGAACCTATGTGGAAGTGATGATACTGTAATGAAATTGACATGTCATGGAGATACCAGAAATAAATATTTGAAACATCATCACCTGATAGACTCTCCTCAGTAGAATAGAATTGATCATGAGTATTATAAATTTGGAAATGGGCTGAGAAACCTTCATCTTGTTTTATCTATAGATGGAGTAAATACATTAAATTTCAAAATAATAACTTAATATGATTCATGTTGTCATATGTATAACTCCATGTGTGTATTTTTATTTTCAATTAACATTAATTTTAGAAAAAAGAAAAAGAAACATTTTGTAATGACCCAATCTTTTGTAAATGAAAATACCTCTTGATCTAATGAAATGTCTTAATATGTGAAATAGTTATACAACATATGCACCTATTTTGTTTTATGTTTTTGGATTTTAAAATACCATTATCATTTGTGACAGTTTCTATTGTATCCATTGAACAGTGATCACATGATTAGTATAAATATGAGCATTAACAAATACAATTTACTCAGACAAAGGAAGTGATGACCTCATCTAGTAGACTTGCCCCGTATGAAGCCCATTTTTTGAAGCTCGGGAAGGAGGTGGCTCATTGGGATTCACTCTTGACCAAGCTCAATCCGAGCTTGAACATGTTAAGTTTGAGCAGAACCGCCTATGGGAGAAGTGGAAGTTGATAGAGATTACCACCCGAGCGATGTTATCCGAGCCACCCCAAGAGTGTGTCACCATCGCACACCTCACCCTTCGGTCTTATGTGGCTGTTTTAAGGTATTATGTAACCAGACCCTAGTACTTTGGTTATGTATATTATTTTTTTATATAATAATGAATATACTTTCATTTGTTTATTGTTACATTGTAAATAGTTTTTTTAAGCACAAATAGTATTTTTTTAGTTAATATTAAACTAAGAAGTCTATTTTGATGAATTAATGGATTTTTGGATTAAATAACATTTTAATAAAATATTATTATTATTAAATTAATTTTTATTAAATATAAATGATCGTATAATTTTATGAATGCAATTATAATTTTTATTAAGGTTTGAAAGCCATTTTTGTCAAAACCCATTAATTTTTTAATAAATGCCAGTTTTTATTTTAAAAGTGAAAATTAAAATATTTATAAAATTATTCAAATAAAATAAATATAATTTCTGTAATTAGGATGTCGAAATTATCCAACGGTGAATTTTTCATAATTTTCTGAGATTGTCAAATTTTTGGGTAAAAATTAAATAAGATTTAAATATATAATGTGTTTTTTGACATCATAATGACCCGATAGTGATGTAATAAAATACTATAAACTTTATGTTCGGACAATATACATTTTACAATTAAAATAATGTGATTTTAGTTTTGTTTTATTTACTTTATAAATCATTAGTGGACCATTCAAAACTTATTAAACATTTTGTATTTTTAAATTGTTTTCTTTGGCAGTGTGACTTACCTCCACATAAGAAACCCAATTATTTTATAAAGTTATTACTTTTTCCTTATTAAAAAAATTCGACTCCCCTTTGGTAAAAACTACGGGAAAAAACCATGGGCTGGTTTGTGTTTTTGATTAGTTTAATGTGAGGTGTCCCAAACCTAATTAATAAACAATTCCCTCTCATTTCCTATATAAACCCACCCAAGATCCCACTTCCTCCTCACTTAAATCCTTTTTAGTTCATCCAAACTATTCCCTCCTCTCTTTATAATCCTCTTAAGGTGCCCTAAGCTCCCAATAAGCCTCTCTCAAGCCTCTCTTGAGCCTTTGGAAGCACACTTCCAAGTAAGGGTTTTTCTTCCTTTCTCATTTGTGTCCAATGTTTTTTAAGTTGTTATGACCTTTTAATTTAAATTATTAATATTGGGGTATGGTTTATAACATTCCCCATACTTTCCTATTTATGTTTTAATGATGGGATACCCCTTTATATCTCATTAAATGCCTCTCATTTATACCCATTACTATATCAAAATTCCAAATGGAATTTCTCTCTCCTCATTTACATTAAAGCAATTCTTTTGCATCATGAATCTAAATTCCATTACATTTGTTGGGAAATGTATCTAAATGAACCCCTTACTGTCCATGTCATTTAAATATTATGAGACACCCCTTTCTCTCTCATCAACCATTTTTATGAGTTCTTATGTCACGTCGTTATGCTGCCGAAATTGCACCGCATTTTTCCAAGCCAAAGTCATTGTGTAGTGAATACCATGCCCATTTCTCTATCAAGGGTATTCACCTTTATGCACATTAAATTATTTTTTAAAGATTTACAAGTATATATTACACATTCTTTCATCGTGGAATAAATTATTATGTTGAATGATTCAATGCTTTATGATCCTTGTGGCACACTTCTACATGAAATGAAATGTTTAAGAAGGGTGTTCCCTGATAACGCTTCAATGCATTGGGTAAAGTATATTATCATGATATGTTATATGCAATGGGTTTTTAATAATACTAAATCAAGTACAATAATGTTTCACTCTTTCTTCATGTGAAATTAGGTTTTACTCATGCTCCATGTGCAATGATCCTTGGATCATGCTATGTCCATGTTAAGTGTTGTTTCCACATTTCCATGTTATGATTATCATGATTTATCATGCCTTTATGTTTATACTTCCCTTGTGATCTGTTGATATACCTATTTTCTAACATGTATTTTATTCCTCATGTTATTCCATGTTTATTCCCTTACTAGGCATTATATATCACCCTTTTCTTATACATGTCCTCATATTATACCATGCAATGCTAAGTATGAGGGAATGTAGTGGTCATGTAAAGGAAGTTTCCAATTAAGATGTGGTATTTCATGTTTTAAGTTGCTATGTAATGATCTTAAGCCCCAAAGACACTAGACCTCTCGATCATCTATGTTGTATAAAGTGAAATTTATATAATAAATTTTGTTTAAGTGTGTAATAAAAAGAAGGGTTTTCATAGTTGGTATCAGAGGATAGGTTTAGTTATTTATTTGGGATTAGGAATAGAAAACCCTAGGGAAATATTAGAGACAATACTAATAAGAACATACCTATGTTTTGGTGAGTATTGAGTATTTGGTTTATCAAGAAAATACATCTCTTTCTGGATACGAGTAGGTAGAGGTGGCTCTGGCACAGATGAATCCTAGGTGTAAAACCTAAAAACACCGATTTGAGCTAGACTCGAATGGGAACTAGTGCATGACAACAGGCCTTGCTGCATTCTTGGTTACAACTCTCTTGATGAATATTCTTTCTTAGATTCACAAGCTAAGTACAAACCATTATTAAGGGACAAAAAACCCATAAGAATATAAGTTAATAAATAGATTGAGGATAACCTGGATTTAAACCTAAGAAATCAAAAGTTAAGATATACTTCTTCTTTATAAGTTTATACTTTTGTGTTAAAATTTTCTTTTTTAGGCTCAATGGATAAGTATTTAAGACCTTTAATTATATTTTATTTTTCTTAGTTAATGGAGGGAAATAGAATAACACGTTCCAACAACCAATGTGATAGACAATGTGAAGATTACCCTAATGACATGCCTGATATGACGAGAGTGGGTGATCAAAACTTCATGAAATTACGTACTCTGCTGGCTTGAGTTATGAATAATAACATGAATCAGGTGGAATGTACTTCTCCTCCACAGAAAGAGAAATTTGTCATAGAATCCTCTATGTGGCAAAGGCCTCCCATGTTTAGAGGATCTTCTGATCCCCTCTTCATGGAACAATGGATTAACTCTATTGAAAAGATATTCTCCATCCTCCAGGGCTCAAAAGAGGAAAAGTTGTACTGGAGTTCTATCATTTTGATGTGGAAGCTGATCAGTGGTGGACGCTGATTAGGAATAAAAAGTCCCAAAATGAAATTCATTCCATGAATTTGGAGTAATTAAAGAGGATGTTTTTCAACAAATATTTTCCTCAAACCCTCCATCTCAAGATGGAAAAAGAGTTCCTCAGACTTAAGTGGAAGGAAGATGAGTCCATCAGGGCGTATGAATCAAACATTACAAGGCATGCAAGGTACGCCTCTATCTTTGTCATTAACATTGAAATCAAGGTGGATTTCTTATTTAGCGAACTAGATCTAAGTCTATGAAAATCATTGCCGATTCGAGACTTCGACAGTTATGAAGATATTGTTCGTTGTGACCTCATGGTTGAAATGGATATTGGAGACTCTCGGTGGTCTCTTGGGCCCAGTGAAAAGAAGTGGAAAATGGAGAACAACATGGGTGGTCCATCAAACAAATCCCATGATGGAAAGAAGCCTGACTTTTCCCCTTATAGAATTTTTGGGAAGAAATATCCTGGTAACAGTATCAAGGGAACTAGGAATTGCTTCAATTGCCAAAAGTTTAGTCATCTTGCCAAGAACTGCCAAAGGTATATGAAAAATCCCACTAATGTTGAAGAATAAAATAAGGTTCAGATCAAAACTCTGTCAGTAGCTTAGTGTTACATCTTTAAGGAACTTGAGAATTATGAAAACAATTGTCTTAAGCTGAGGGTTGTCGGAGGAAATAAACAACAACCTCTAAGGAAACAAGTAAGGTCCTATGCTATCACTACCGCTGAGGTGGGTCCAGAAAATGATGTGGTGATAGGTATGCTAGTTATTCATTCAATAATAGTGAACTTACTATTTGATTCTGGTTCTACGCATTCTTTCATATCTTGAAAGTTTTGTAGAACAATTAGAACACCACCTCAAAATTTGGAGGAAAAATTATCTTTGAGAATAACGAATGGGGAAATCATTGCATCCATGGTTTATAACTCCTCCCCGGTTAAGTTTTGTGGACTGAACCTCCCAAAAAATCTCGTCATACTTCCTTTAGTAGAGTTTGACACTATCTTGGTAATGGATTGGTTGTCTTTATACAAAGACACTATCAACTGTCGGGAAAGGGAGACCACTCTTCACATCCTGATGCATCCTCCAATTCTTTAAAAATTCAAGGAGGAATATGAATATCCTTTAGAATAATATTCTCAACTATGGATATTGCTTCCTTATGAGAAATAATATCTAGATCAAATGATTGAGAAAAAGGAGATAATCATGCTTGAAGAGATGCCCATCATGAGGGATTACACTGATGTATTCCCTAAAGAGTTTCCTGGTATTCCTCCGGACCGAGAGGTTCAGTTCTCAATTGAACTTATCCTTGTATCTCTATCAATCTTAAAGACTCCTTACAGAATGGCCACCGTAGAGCTAGAATATTTGAAGAAGCAGTTACAAGAGAATATGGGGAAGGTTTTTTTACACCCGAGTGCTTCACCATGGGGTGAGCTAGTCCTCTTCGTCAAGAATAAGTATGGGACAATGCGCCTCTGCATTGATTATCGTGAGCTCAATAAAATCATGATAAGGAACAAGTATCACCTACCATAGATAGATGACTTGTTCGATCAACTTTGTGGGGATAGTTATTTCTCTAAGGTAGACCTTCTCTCGGGATATCACCAATTAAAGGTGAGGAAGGAAGAAATTCCCAATAATGCCTTTCGAACGAGGTATGGAAACTATGAGTTCATAGTGATGCCCTTCGGACTCACTAGAAATTTTCATAAATTTAATGAGTAGGGACTTTAGAGATTACCTCGACAAATTTGTGGTAGTCTTTATTGATGATATTCTGATATACTCCAAGAGAAAGGAGGAACATGAGGAGCATTTGAAAACGGTGTTAAAGACTTTGCGAAGGGAGAAGTTGTATGCAAAGTACAGTAAATGTTAGTTATGGATGGAGTAAGTATTATTCTTTGGTCATGTTATCACCAGAAAAGGGATATCTGTGGACCCTACCAAGTCGAAGGCAATTGAAGAGTGTCCCATGCCAACTTCTGTAATGGAGATCCACGACTTTTTGGGTCTAGCTAGGTATTATCGACGATTTGTGAAGAAATTTTCACGATTGTAAAACCCAATGACCATGATAACACAGAAGGGAGTAATTTTTTTGGACATAGGAATGTCAATATTGTTTCAAAGAGTTGAAAGAGAGGCATATCACTGTGCCAGTACTCACACTCCCTGCAAGTGGATAACTCTTTGTGGTGTATAGTGATGCTTCTAAGAAGGGCTTAGGCTGTGTGCTAATGAAAAATGATAAAGGGATAGCCTATGCCTCAAGGTAGTTGAAAATCCATGAGAAAAAATATCCAACGCATGATCTGGAGTTGGCGGCTGTGATCATTGCCATGAAAATCTAGTGGTATTATCTCTATGGGGAGAAATGTGAGACATATACTGACTACAAGAGTCTCAAATATATATTCAAACAAAAAGAGATTAATATGCGCCAACAAATATGGATATATATAATCAAGGATTATGACTTCCCAATCCACTACCGTCCTGGTAAGGCAAACAAGGTAGAAGATTCTCTAAGTAGAATGGATCCTGCATATTTATCAATGATGAGAATTGAAAAGGATCCAATCTTCTTAGGTTTTCAAAGGATGGACATGGGAATAATTAAGGGAGGAACATCATCAATCCTTTCTCAAATTATTTCCCAACCATCCCTCTTAGATAGAATAAAGGATTCTCAAATAAAAGATGTGGAAATTTAGAAAAGGGTGGAAGCTGTTAGAAATGGTAAATCCTCTGATTTAAATGTTGATGAGGGAGGAGTTGTAAGACTTGGGATGAAATTATGTTTACCATCTGATCCAGAGATAAATAAGGAGATATTGAATGATGCACATTGCTCGACCTTCTCTATCCACCCAGGGAGAACAAAGATGTATCGAGATCTCCGAGAAAAAATTTTGTGGGACAATATGAAAAGGAATATTTTCGAGTATACATCAAAGTGTCTGGTATGTCAGCAAGTGAAGGCTTGGAGACAAAAGTCTAAGAGGATGATGCAACCACTACCCATTCCAGCATTGAAGTGGGAGAACATTACCATGGACTTTGTCACTGGAATTCCAAGGACATCCAGAGGAAATAATGCTATATGGGTCGTAGTGGATTGTCTTACAAAGACAGCTCACTTTATTGTGGTTCGAGAGGAATTCTCATTGGATCAACTTGTGTGGGAAGTGGAAAGGCTACATGGAGTACCACTATCTAATGTGTCTGATTGAGATCCAAGATTCACCTCTATGTTTTGGAAGAGTCTTCAACATGGTCTAGATACTGATTTGAACTTCAATACAACTTATCATCCTCAAACTGATGGCCAATTTAAGAGGACTATCAAAACACTTGAGGACATGTTGAGAGCATGTTTAATGGACTTAAAAGGAGGGTGGGATCAATATCTTCCTCTGTTTGAGTTCTCTTATAATAATAGTTTCCACTCAAGCATCCAAATGGCACCTTATGAAGCCATGTATGGGAAGAGGTGCAAAGCATCGACATGTTAGGATGAAGTCGGTGAGCGTAAGATTATAGGACTGTAAATGGTCGATGAAATGGTGGAGAAGCTGAAAACCATTTAGCAGCATATCAAGACAGCCCAGAGTTAACAAAAGAGTTATACAGATAACCATCGACAAGACCTTGAGTTTAATGTTGGAGATATGGTATTTCTATGCATATCTATGTGTAAGAAGGTCATGAGGTTTGGAAGGAAATGGAAGTCAAGTACTAGTTACATCGGCCCCTTCGAGATTCGTGATCGTGTCAGGGTTGTGGCCTACCGAATAGCACTTCCACCACCCACGACCAAAGTACATGATGTCTTTCATGTATCCCTCTTAATGAAGTACATACCATATCCTTCACATGTACTCTCTTCAGAGGTAGAACATATGAAAGATGATCTTTCCTTTGAGGAGCAGCTAGTGAAGATCTTGGATCGTAGAGACAAAATTCCACACAACAAGACTACACATCTGGTTAAGGTACTATGGAGAAACCATAAGTACAAAGAGGCAACTTGGGAACTAGAGGAAGCAATGAAGGAAAAGTACCCACATCAGTTTGTGGAATAGAATGTAAAATGAAATTTGGAGGGTGAAATTTCTTAAGGGGAGAAGATTGTAATGACCAAAACTTTTGTTAATGAAAATCCATCTTGATATAATTAAATGTCTTAATATGTGAAATGGTTATACAACATATGAAATTATTTTGTTTTATGATTTTTTATTTTAAAATACCGTTTTGATTTGTGACCGTTTCTATTGTATCCGTTGAATAGTGATCGCATGATTCATATAAATATGGGCTTTAACAAATCCAATTTACTCAGACAATGGAAGAGATGGCCTCATCTAGTAGACTTTACCCGCATGAAGCCCATTTGTCGGAGCTCAGAAAGGAGGTGGAATCATTGGGATTCACTCTTTACCAAGATCAAGATGATCCTTAACATGTTATGCTTGAGCGGAACCGCCTATTGGAGTAGTAGAAGTTGATAGAGACTACCACCTGAGCGATGTTATCCGAGCCACTCCAAGAGTCTGTCACCATCGCACACCTCACCCTCCAGTATTATGCGAGTGTTTTAAGGGGTTATGTAACCAGACCCTAGTAATTTAGTTATGTACATTATTTTTGTATATAATAATGAATATTCTTTCATTTTAGTATAGTTACCTTGTAAATAGTTTTTTAAGCACAAATATTATTTTTTTAGTTAATATTCATCTAAGAAATCTATTTTAATTAATTAATGGATTTTTGGATTAAATAATATTTTAATAAAATATTATTATTATTATTATTAAATTAATTTTTATTAAATATAAATTATCATATAATTTTATGAATGAAATTGTAATTTTTATTAAGGTTTGAAATCCATTTTTGTCAAAACCCATGAATTTTTTATAAATGTTGGTTTTTTTTAAAGTAAAAATTAACATAATTACAGAATTATTTATATAAAATGAATATTATTTCTGAAATTAGGATGTCAAAATTATCCAATGGTGAATTTTTCATAATTTTCTAAGACATTCAAATTTTTTGGGTAAAAATTAAATACCGTTTAAATATATAATGTATTTTCTGACTTCGTAATGACCCAATAGTGATGTAATAAAATACTATAAACATTATGTTTGGCAAATATATGTTTTAAAATTAAAATAATGTCATTTTAAGTTTGTTTGATTTATTTACAAAGCTTTAGTGGACCCTTGAAGACTTATTAAACATTTTGTCTTTTTAAATTGTTTTTCTTGGGAGTGTGACTCACCTCCACATAAGCAACAATATTATGTTAAGAGGTTCAGAATTTGGTAATATAAAATATTTTTTTCCAATCCCCTTTTTCAAAAACCAAGGGAAAAAATCATGGCCTGGTTTTTGGTTTTGATTAGTTTAATGTGAGGTGTCCCAAACCTAAATAATAAACAATTCTCTCTATTTTACTATATAAACCCACATAAGCTCCCACTTCCACCTCAATCAAATACTTTTTAGTTCGTCAAACCTATTCCCTACTCTCTCTAGAATCCTCCCAAGGCACCCCGAACTTCCATGAAGCCTCTCTCAAGCCTCTCTCAAGCCTTTGGAAGCACACTTCCAAGTAAGGGTTTTTCTTCTTTTCTCATTTTTGTCCAATATTATTTAAGTTGTTATTCCCTTTTAATTTAAATTATAAATGTTGGGGTATGGTTTCTAACCTCCCCCATACTTCTTTATTTATGTTTGAATGATGTTATACCCCTTTATCTCTCATTAAATGCCTCTCATGTACACCTGTTACTATGCCAAAATTCTGAAAGAAAATTTGTTCTCCTCATTTACATTCAAACAATTATTTTGTATCATGAATCTAAATTCCATTACATTTGTTCAGACATGTATCTAAATGACCCCTTACTATCCATGTCATGTAAATATGATGATACACTCCTTTCTCTCTCATCAACCATTTTTATGAGTTCTTTTATCACGCTATTTTGCTGCCGAAATTGCACCGTGTTTTTCCAAGCCAAAGTCATTGTGTAGTGAATACCATGACCACTTCTCTATCAAGGGTATTCACGTTTATACATAATTACTTACTGTTTAAGAGTTTTAAGTATGTATTCCACATTTTTTTATCATGGAATAAATGATTATGTCGAATAATTTAATGTTTTATGATCCATGTGGAACACTTATGCATGAAATGAAATTTTTAATAAGGGTGTGCCCTGATAGCGCTCCAACGCATCGGGTAAAGTATAGTATCATGATACGTCATGTGAAATGGGTGTTTAATCATTCTAATTCAAGTTCAATGAGGTTTTACTTGTGTTTCACATGCAATTAAGGTTTACTCATGCTCCATGTGCAATGAGCATTGGCTCGTGCTAATTCCATGTTAAGTATTGTTGCCACATATCCATGTTATGATTATCATGATTTATCATGACTTTATGTTTATAATTATCTTTTTCTCTATTGATATACCTATTGTAAAACATGTATTTTATTAATCATGGTATTCCATGTTTATTCCCTTACTAGGAATGATAGCTCACTCTTTTCTTCTGCATTTCCCCAGGTTATCCCATGCAATGCTAAGTATGAGGGAATATTGTGGTCATGTAAAAGATGTTTTCAATAAAGATTAGGTATTTCATGTTCTAAGTTGTTATGTAATGATCCTAATGCCCAAATACACTAGAATTATCGACCTTCTATGTTGTATCAAGTGATGTTTATGTAATAAATTATGTTTAAGAGTGTAATAAAAAGCAGGGTTTTCATACATACCGAAAACTAAACAAGCATGTTCATATTATTTTTATAATTTAGGAAAATGTTCCATAAGTCATTTGTGACATATAGGAATCAACCTTGCCTTAATATGACACATAGTGTGACCGATATGACTCTAATGTGTCTCTTTCTTTAAAATTGAAATTAATTTTAGTAAAAATTAAAAGTGAAATAATCAAAACCAAGAGAACAAATTTGGATAGTTTTGATACTTTAGGAAAACAACCCATGAGTAATTTTTGACATGTATGAATAAAACACAACTCAATCTAACACACAGTGTTACTAGTATAAATCAAACTGTCATTTATGAGTTTAAAATTGACATTTTAGTTCAAAACATGTGTCAATATATAAAATCCAAGAAAGAGCACTCTGATTGTCTTGATAATTTAGGAAAATAATTGATAAATCATTTTTTATGTATAGAAAGTACACACGCACCAATACAACACACGATGTTACCATTATAACTCAAAGTGTGTGTTTTTAATTTCAATTTATATTTTAATAAAAAACATAACTAACATACTCAAAACCAAGAATAAACATTCATATTTTTTTGATACATTATAAAAACAATACATAAGTCCTTTTTGATATGTATTAATCAACCTCACCTTAATTTGATGCATGGTGTGACTGGTATAATTCATAGTCTGTCTATTTATTTTAAATTTACATTAATTTTAGTAAAAAGAACATGTGACTTAATGAAAACCATGAAAACACATTCTTATTTTTTGACACTTTAAGAAAATGATTCATAAGTCATTTTCAAAGTGTAGTAATCAACTAGACCTCAATAAAATTCAAAATGTGACTGGAATAACTCCAAATGTGTATTTTTATTTAAAATTCACATTGATTTTAGTAAAAAGAGCGTGTGACATAATGAAAATAGAGAAAAAACATTCTTGATGTTTTGATACATTTCTAAAATGATCCATCGATACTTTTTTATGTGAATTAATTAACTGAACCTTAATCTGATGCATAGTGTGATTGATATGATTCAAAATGTCTATTGTTAGTTTAAAATTGTCATTTTACTTCAAAAAATTTCACTCAATAGATGATGAGAAAAAATTCTCCCATTATCAGGATAATTTAAGATAGGGATTAATATTTTAGTTGTTATGTGTATGAAGTATTATCGTACCAAACCGACACACGATGTGACTGATATGACTCAAAGTTCATGCTTCCAGTCTGAAATGAAATTTTAATAAAAAACACAAGTGACATTCTCAAAACTATGAAAATGATTTTATGTTTATTTTATACATTAGAAAAATATTCTATAATTCATTTTTGATGTGTAGGAATCATCACTACCTCAATCTTCCACATGGTGTGATCGGTATAATTCCAATTGTGTCTATTTATTTAAATTTGACATTAATTTTAGTAAAAATAATAAGTGACATAATGAAAACTAAGAAAAAAAATTAGATTATTTTTGTACTATAGTAAAATGATCTTTGAGTAATTTTTTTATGTGTAATAATTTATTTCATATCAATATGATGCACGATGTCAACAGTATAACTCCATGATTGTCTTTTAATTTAAAATTGACATTATTTTTAGTAAAAAGAACAAGTGACATATTGAAAACCAAGAAAACACATTTTGGATTTTTTTGATATGTTATTAAAATGAAACACGCATCATTTTTTACATATTGGAATCAACCAAACCTTAATTTGATCTACTGTGTTAATGGTATGACTCAAGGTGTTTCTTATCATTTTAAAATTTAAATTTTAGTTCAAAATGTGTGTCACTAAAAACCAATAAAACACACTCTGATTGTCTTTATAATTTAAGAAAGTGATTCACATGTCATTTTTTACATGTATTAAGTATTCTAAAGTCAATATGACCCATGATGTGACCTTTATGACTCAAAGTGAGTGCTTCCAGCTTCAAATGACATTTTAATAAAAAACATAAGTCAAAAAATCAAAACCAAGGAAACAAATTCAGATTGTTTTCATAATTTATTAAAATTATTCATAAGTCATTTTTTATGTGTAGTAATTATAATCACCTCAATATGATGCATGGTGTTACCAGTACAATTACAAGTGTGTCTATTTATTTAAAATTGACATCAATTTTAGTAAAAAGAAAAAGTGAAAAACTGAAAACCGGTCAAACACATTCGAGTTATTTTAATACTTTTCAAAAATGATTCATAAGTCATTTATAACATATAGGAATGAAATACACATCAAAACGATTCATTTTGTGACTTACATAACTCTAATTGTGTCTTTTTATTTTAAATTGACATTAATTATAGTAGAAAAGAACAAGTGCATTATTGAAAACCAAGAAAACACATTTTCATTATTTTGATACTTTATGATAATGATCCATCAATCATTTTTATGTGTAGGAATCAACCAAACCTCATTCTGATACATGATGTGATCAGTATGACTCAAAATTTATGTTACCATTTTAAAATTAATATTGTAGATCAAAATGTGTCACTCAATAAAAAATGAGAAAAATTCTTTGATTGTTTTTATAATTTATTAAAATGATTCATAAGTTAGTTTTGATGTGGTGGAAGTATTATCACATATAAATGACATATTATGTGACTAATATGACTCAAAATGTGTGTTTCCATTTACAAATGACATTATAAAAAACACAAGTGATGTACTCAAAATTAAGAGAGCACATTCAAGTTATTTTTATAAATTATGAAAATGATCCATAAGTAATTTTTTAATGTGTATAAATCAACCCAACCTCAATCCAATGAATAGTGTGACTTTTATAATTCCTAGTGTGTCTATTTATTTAAAATTGACATTAATTTTATAAAAAATAAACGACATACTAAAAAATGAGCAAATACATTTGGATTATTTTGATACATTAGTAAAATGATCGATAAGCCATTTTTGATTTGTAGGAATAAACCACACCTCATTATGATGCATGGTGTGACTGTTATAACTCAAAATGTGTATTTTTATTTTAAATTGACATTAATTTTGGAAAAAGAACTAGTGACATTCTAAAAATTGAGAAATAATATTCATTTTATTTTGATAATTTTAGAAAACAATTCATATGTCATTTTTGTTATGTAGGAATCAATTGTACCTCAAATATGACACATGGTTTTTATGATATGACTACAAGTGTGTCTTTTTATTTAAAATTAACATTAATTTTAATATAAAAAATAAGTTACATACTAAAAATAAAAAAAACATGTTTGGATTGTTTTGATACTTTAGTAAAATGACCCATGAGTCATTTTTAATGTATATGAATCATCCTCACCTCAAACTGATGCACCATGTGACTAGTATTGCTCAAAGTGTTTGTTATTAGTTTAATATTGACATTTTAGTTCAAAACATGTGTCACTCACTAAAAACCAATAAATCATGTTGTTATTGACATGATAATTTAGGAAAAAGATTTATAAGTAATTTTTTACGTGTATGAAGTAGTATCATATAAAATCGACATATGGTGTGACCGGTATGACTCAAAATGAATGTTTCCTTCTTGAAAAGACATTTTAGTAAGACATACAAATAACGTACTAGAAACTGAGTAAATTCATTATAATTGTTTTTGATACTTTCGGAAAAAAATCCATAAGTAATTTTAAATGTGTAGAAATCAGTTTCACCTCAATCTGATGCATGGTAGGGTGTCTTTATTAAAAATTTACAATAATTATAGTAAAAAAGAAAAAGTTACATACTCAAAACAAAGAATTTGAATTCATATTGTTTTGATACTTTAGGAAAACAATGAATTACTCATTTTTGATGGGTAGGAATCAAACACATTTCAATATGATTCACAATGTGACCTTTATAACTAAAACTATGTATTTTTATATAAAATTAAAATATTATTATGTTTTCATTAATATTAATTTTTAATTTAATTCATTATATTATTACTTACATAAGATTTTTTTCTTATTTAGACGTATTATTTTGTTCAGTTGAGGTAATTTTTTCAGCAACTGATACCATGGATGGAAATTTCTTAGAGGGGATCTCGGGCACCAAAGATGATGAAATATTAATGTTTTTAAATGTTTGTGGATAGTAATTGTAAATATAATGATATAAAAATTGTTTGAAATGTAATTAATAGATTTTTTGTATTCAAGATGTATAATTTATTTCAATTAAATTATATATTTTTTTACAGGTTACAGGTTTTTATTATGGTGTGATGTTACACAAACAACACATTGTTGTAGGTTAAGCCTCTATCAGCACTATTTCTAGCTCTAATAAATCCACCAGTTTATTATATATCATAAAAGAACTAATAAATGGGGGACCTTTTTTAGTGTTAATGAAAGTGATGATAAATGGGAAACCCCCATTAACAGCACTGAGGACAACAACACTTTTTTTGCACTGTTAAAAGTATTTTTTTTGCACAATTAACACACATATTTTTTGATGTGATAAAGGATTCATACCTTATGTTCTTTAATTAAATATGATATCTTATGTTCTTTTATGAGAATAAAACTACCTAATTAAGTCTATGGATATAGTGTTCTATTGAAAAGTTCATTTTCAAAAAATCAAAAAATATAAATTGAACACGTATATTGATAACACTAATATGAAACCTAATTGATTTGAGATGTCGTGATAAAATGGACTATATTACATAATATATGTTCGTATGTGGTATTATTCCATTATGAAGTTAACTTCTCTCTATATGGGATCATTGATGTGTTTCTAGACCCAAACCTTGAAAATAGGTAGTATATCATATTTCTACTGAGAAAGGGGCCTAGATGGGAAAACACTAATTATATTCAGAACCATAGTTAAATTCTATACGAATTTAACATGTTGAATAAAAAAAAATTCATATGTGTCTTAATAGTTATTCTTGATGTGTTGATTGAAAATATTCATCCACTGGTTATTTAAAGGAATACATGTGAGTTGAATATATACTAAATATTTATTTAATTATTTGAATATTTAATATTTATTTATTATGGATTATTCACAAGGTATAAAAATATTTAATTGGTTACGTTAATATTTTATAAATATGTATTCACTAATTTAGGGAATATAATATTTATTTAGTTATTAAAAATAATAAAGTGATAATTATTTAATTAAATAAATAATCATTATTCAAGGCCTGATAAATATTAAGGATTAATAGAACGAGTTTAATGATCGGATGAGAAATTCTATACTAAATATTATTTCAAAAAATGTGAAATAATTATTTCAAGGAAATAATATTTATTTTATCCATGAGTTTAGATCATCTCAAATAAATAATAATAAATTTATTATTAATTAGACGTGGGGTTTTTTTGATTTTAAGAAGATAATGAGGGCCCCTGGGTAATTTTTTATTTTTTAACCATATCACTTTTTAAAACCAGTTATGACATTTTCTGAAACCACATATCATTTCTTATCATTGTGCACAAATGGGTTCTAGAGAGTATTTTCTCAAGAATTAGAGATATCTTCCTCCCAAACACTCAAGATTTAAAATCAAGTGTCCTATTCCACCAGAATGATTCCATCTTGCCTTGAAGGATTCTTCTACAATCAACAATGGTTGTTGAAAGCATTAGTACCATCAATGAGAGCACCCAGAGGGTTCTACGATTATGATAAAAGGTTCGCAGAACATGTGTGGATCATTGTTAGAGGGAATCTACCCATGATTCGTCTGATGAAATGATGATATATCAATAGGTATTCCTCCTATCATCAGAAATGAAGAATGAATTTCGATGCAAGATATTTATTTATTTAAATAAATTAATTATAAATTATTTGTGAAAAGATCCCCTTTTCTAGGTACTATCATTTCTGTCTATTAATCCATGATTTAATTTTGTTGGTCAAAACCTTCTTCAACATGTAAAACTATGAATTATTGGGGATTGTGAAAAAAATATAAGTCAGAAACTTCTCAATAGGTGATTGAACTACATCCATAACCATCAAGTGAAATCAGATGAGACATATAATAATTTATAATTATTTTTTATTTTTTGATCAATTATACAAAATTGTTGTTAGTTTTTTATTATAGTTTATATTCTCTTTAATGTAGAATTTGATTGACATGTTTTCAACATATCATTATGATTCATTCAAGTTTTATATGGTCTTAAATAGATTAATAACATATGAATAATGATTTTAGATGTCATTGATAGGAGATAAGGGTTCTGGACGGTAGACATAGATACCCAACATGTGATTGTAACTGAATTTTTGTAGGCAAGAGGTTGACCATTCTGATACAATATATTATTCATAAGGAAGTCATGATGGTTATTAGTTTATGTAGTATGGTTAAATATTACTAGTGATTATACTATAGTTCTGATTTATTATGTTTTATTCTAAGTTCTATCTTCTTCTTTTTATTCTAGTTGATGACATAATATGGAGGTAGATAGATATAGAGGAGGCCATGGGATGGACATATATTGGACATGAGTTGTTTTTTTGGACATATTTTATATGTATATATTGATGACCAGGGTTATGGATTGATTGAGGTTGTATATATATGACTTTAGATGTATAATTGTGTATGCATGAGGAGTTTATAGTGTATTTATAGTCTATTCTATTGTATGTCTAGATTTTTATACTCATTTTTTTATTAAATTTTTTTAAAAAGTATATTTTTTCATAATATATTTAGCTTCAGTTTATAATGAACCTCACTAAAAATTTATATTAAAATATGTTTAGCGATGGTTAATGATAATCTCCACTATATATAACCACTGCTAAAGTAAATATAGGAAGTTATTTTCATTTCCCCTATTTTATTTTCAAATATTTTTTTAAAACCACTGTGTTATGAATTAAAAACTACCAATAAGTACTCAAAAAATGACAAAAATAAAACCCACCACTAAAAACAAAAATCCACCCATAAATGATTTTCGATCATGAAATATGTTGAAGTTTTCATAACTGTCGCTTAACCATGTAGCAGTGGTTTAATGTGTCGCCATTAGCCAAAAAAACCTTCTTCTAAGCCCACCCTTTTTGTAATGTGATCATGCCATAAATTTAATTATTTAATCAAATAATTATATTATTTAATCATAATAATAATAGATAGTTGATACAAGTCATTACTAGAGTAACCCTTCCCTACAAACATACCTCCATTCTATAAGATACTTTATCATAATCAAATAAAACCTAAAATCCATTCTTACATAAAATAACAATAGAGAATAGATTATTATGAATCTCAGGTACATACAATACATTTAAAAGATTTGGATTCTTCCAAGAATCAAAATCTAGTTCCATGATCCACTATTATGGATTGGGGTTTATTGAGTGCTAGACTTTATCAGGGCTAAAAAAGCATTAATAAAAGGGTATATTTTATCAATACTTTTTTAGAACTAATAAAATCTACCTTTATCATTCGTTTTTTCTAGTGCTGATTAAATGACCTTTTATCAGTGTTTTTAGTTCTGATAAAGACCACTTTTATTAGCTCTAGGAAAAAAACAGTGATAAATTGTAACTTTAATCAATGCTATAGAAGAAGATGTGATAAAAGCCACCTTTATTAGTGTCTTTTTCTAACACTGATAAAAGTGGCCTTTTTCAGCATTTATAAAGGGTCATTTTATCAGTGGTAGGGAAAAGCGTGGATAAAGGGTTCCTTTTTAGTTCTAAAAAAATAGTTTCTAACAAGTTCCCTTTATTAGCGCTTTTTTCTATTAATTATAAAAGTTTATATTTAATTAAAAATAGTATATATTTTAAAAAAATTTATATTAATATAGGAATTTATTTATATTGACAAAAATATAATATATTTCATTAAATATGATTTATAGAAGACTAAATATGAATTTACACTTAATATATAAGATATTTATTTAAGAGTGACTTATAAAATAAATAAAAAATAACATTAATTAATAATTCCATAATTATTATCAAATAATAGAAATTTAATAACAACTGGATGGAATAAAATATCAATAAATGTATGAATGATCTATGATAAGTTGAAAACATGAATTGAACATCAAACAATCATAAAATCTGATCGAGGTGTCTGTTTAGGCTCCACCACATATCAAATCGATTCCTTTGAAACGATATAAGCCAGTAAGATTAAGGGTAACCTTGGTCATTATTTTTTTGAGGTAAACAAATGTCCCGGAAGGCCTATAAAACTGAGTTGTTAGTTGGGATACCGTATTTTTTTAATATTCCATGGGATTTCAGCTTTGTTTTAAAGGGTATTCTTGAAACGTTTTAGTAAAGATTGAATTTATTCTCCGAGATTACATTCATATAGATATTATGGTTTGGAAAATTTATCATTATTAATATTTTAGTTTTATTTTGAAATTAAATATATACTTTTTCCTTATATTTACATATAATAAATCAATTGTATAAATAAATATTTAAGGATATTTCTATAAAAAATCAATATATAATCCATATTGAAATAAATATTCATTATTCATTTATTTTAAATTAAAAAAAAATCTATTTTATTTACCTTATAAAAATGAAGTAATATATATATATATATATATATATATTCCTATGCATGTAATATTTATAAATACATATGTGTGTTTCAGTAAAAATATATATTTATGTGTATATTATAATATATATAATTATATTTTTTGTGCTTGTGCAAAATATAAAATTTTCCATGTGTTTTTAAATATGTCTGTATGTGTGTGTAACAATATTGTGTAAATACATAATATATACATGTATTTACATAAATATTTCATTATCATTGTCATTAAATATAGAATATAAATGTATTTACAGTAAATATTTATAAATACATTACAAAAAATATAATCTAAATATGAAATTATATGTGAATATGTATATATATATATGTAAATATATAGATATTAATATATATATATATATAATGTATGAAATTTATATCTAAATTTAAAATATAAAGAAATATTCTAAAAATGTATTTAAAAATAATAATATAAATCTAATGGAATTAATTATTATACATTTTTATTTAAATAATATCTAACCATTTTTTTGCATTATGAAAATATATGAATATATATATATACACACAAATGTAAATATAATGTTTATATATACATATGTGTGTGTATTAATAAACAAATTTATATTTATATTTATATTCTAATATATGTAAATGAATATTAATAAATAATATATTAAAATAAATATAAGTATATATATATCACACACACAAACATATATTTTATAAATGTATTTAGAAGTAATCATATAAATATATGAATTAAAAAGTTGTATGTAAATAAATATATATATATATATAAATATCATAAAATATAGAACAAAAATAATCAGTATAGTGTTAAAGGCATTCAAATTGAAAAAGGAAGGTCCAATGATCGAATCCAGGGATGTGTGTCGGTGAACAAGAGGCTAGGTAGTGGAAAAGAGATGAAAAATGGGAGTTTCGAGCACTGATCAGGGGGTGGGGTGGGGAAATCATGAGTTCTAGATGGGGTGGGACTGGGTGGCTGCAAAGTGATAACAAAGTTGGTGGAAGCACTAACAGGGGGATCAAAAAATAATAATTTTTTTAAAAAAATTAGCACTAATTGGGGGAGGATTTTAATGTCACATGGATTAAAAACACCTTTTTAGCACAGATAAAGCTAATTTTTGCACTTTTGAAAGCACAATCTATAGTTGTGCTTCTTTGACTAGTGACATGAATGCATGAATTATTTTTGAGGTGTACTTCCTTCATGATAAAACTTTCTTCAACTTTTTTAAACTTTGAATTTCCCATATATACATGCACTATAGATCCAAAATCAAGACACCATACCACCTTCATTGGTGTCATGTTGACTTCAGATATCATTGCTATTAGATTTTCCTTAGTCTGCATATTTTTAGTGGGTTTTTTCAATTTCCTTTGATAGCAACATTCCCTTGAAAAATGCCTTAGTTTTCCATAGAAAACCCATTCTCCTTTGTTCCTGGAAGGGTTTCCTTTCCTCTAAAATTGTAGACTTTTCTCCATGACATTTAAGAAATTTATTTTTGGCACATTTCCCCCAATGATATTAACCTTGGTATAAAATTTAAAATCTATACACACATCTCTCAATATGGATTCTTGTTCAATGTGATGAAGATTTTTCTATTATTCCAAGGAAAAATACTCACTCTTATTAATGAGTGATTTACTAAATTCTTTCCTCATAGGTGGAAACTTATAAATTATCAAGAAGAATTATAAAGTTTCTTGTATTTTAATTCTAAGGGAATGAAGTTCGTCTATGATTACTTGGAGCAAATAAAATTGTTAAAATGTCGACTTCTTATCAACTATCTTGAAGCTAAAATATTTTTTCAATAATAAATTTATTGGTACTTTCTTCTCCAACATTGTACTTGAATCTGACCATGTCTCATATCTCTCCTGTGGACTTCATTTAGATAAAGTAGTCATAAAGATGAATTGAATGTTCTTATAACAATTCCTTGACATAAAACTTCATTTTATTCCCATTTTTCTTCATTGTACAAACACTACCACATATTTGTGAAAGGGTCACGTCAGCCTTTATCAGCACTAAGAAAAACGTGTTGATAAAAGGGTACCTTTATCAACACTGGCTGAAAGCACTGATAAATCTACCATTTATCATCTCTAAAAAATGATGATAAAAGTGTCCCGTTTATCATAGTTTTTTAACGCTAAAAAATGGTTGATTTATTAGCACTATTATTAGTGTTAATAAATTTTTTTAATGCAAAATATAATTAATTTATATAAAAATATTTTTTTATTCAAAAATAATATTTATTTATATACATTAAATTTAAAATTCACGTTTATAATTAATATATGATTTTTTAATACAAAAAATATATAAATAATCTTCAAAAAAATATTTATAAGATAATAATTAAATAAATATATATTTAAATAATAATAATATTATAATAAATTTTATTAAATAATAAATATATATATTATATTTCCAAATATATATTTATAATTATATATATTAATAATTATATATAAATACTTTTTAAATATATATACATATAATTATAATTATAAATAAATATATGCTTCCAATAAAATTGGTCAATAAATATATTGGTGTGTGAAATTGACAAGCATATATTGTGTATTCATCAATAATGTCCATTTATACATTACTCCCATATTATTATCTATGTTCTCTATATATGTGATTACTTGTTTTTATGATCTATACTTTACTAGGTATATGATTCATTCATGTTATACCCATGAATCTATTATTTTCTCATAAATACTTATAAAAATAGAATAAATATAATTATTTTATTTATAATTATAATTTTTTTATTATATATAAATACTTTTTAGATATAATTATTTATAATAATAATTATAACAATATATCTTTAAATATTTATGAAATTAAAATATATACATTGGACGGGATGTCGTCTCATGGTGATCCCTAGTATGGTGATTTATAAGGTTTCCCAATGGATTTTTGTTCATATCTGGTGGTCTTCTTTGATCAACAACAGTTTTATTTGCACAGATATGCTTCCATTTTTCACATCATTGTCCCTCCTTCTATCACTCCGTTGAGGTTTTGAAGGCTGAACAAATCGGAAAAAATGGATTCCAACATAGGGGGGATGGATATGGTCCAGTATCATCTTGTTTTGTACTTCTACATTTGGTGTCAACACCTTATGCTCTGGCGACTGATCTTGATATGAGGCAATTTGATTCAGACAGATGTGTGTGTATGGTTCATTTCATTGTCCCTTCATCAAAGTTGTTTGTGTTTCTGGTAGAGGTTGTATGCTTGGTTGGTGGTACCATGCCTTCCACTTGTGTTAGGGTACATGATCATGATTATCTTTTTGAGTTAGATCCGATGATCACACTGAATAAGGCTACTCTATCTGATATAATGAAGGTGGTGAAGGATTCTCATTCTTTCTTGATTTTCAAGGGTTTTGTTGATGGAGACTTACTCCAAAAGGGCAGTTGTGCTTATGTCAAAAAGAATTTCGTTGTTCTCTCAAAGTGATTGAAAATTAGAACGTTTTCCTTAATTTCATGATTTATTTTTCCCAAATGTTCCAAACCATTGAAAATTGAAGAAATGGTCGACTATATATCGTGCATCTGGGGTTCTATTGATTGGAAGTGTGTCTCATTAAGACATGGATTTTTTATATGATATTCCCTTCTAATGATCTGATATGAGAGCATTGGGTATGGGTTTTATTTCACTCAAACCTGGTGTTATTCACTTGTAGGAATGGGATTAGAGTTTTAAAATATTAGAATTTAGTAGCTCTTGTGACCAATTATAGGTTAAGGTCCACAACTTCATCTGGATTTTATGAAATCCCATAATTTTATACAACATTTCCCTAGTGATTGGAATTTCTATAAGTATGGAAAAATAAACTAAAATTTCAAGGCATATTCATTTCCCTCACTTCATGGTGGACGTTGAGCTATGTTTAAATCCTGTCGATAAAGTTTATCTTTCAACAGATGAGGATGAATTTAGTTTGCACATTGAGTATGAGAATATGCACTATTTATATTCTATTTGCATGAGGATTGATCATGAGGATTCAAATTGAATAAGTTGTTTATTGTTTTTATATTATTCTATTCTAGGGAATGTGGAAAGGTCATGTTTTAGAAAGAATAAGATGGGTAAATCAGCTAGACTATCTTGAAAATGTGGGGTTATGGCTTCCCCCTAGCAGATATATTATTAAACGGTAGAGAATAGTTATGGTTCTTCCAACCAAATTCGTGCCTGTGGATAGGCTGCTCATTATAATAACATTGGCACAAAGATTCCGCCTAGTGGGAAAGTAAAAGATGAACCTATTATGATAGTTGTTGAAAATTTTATTAGGACTTGGGTCAAGGGGAATAATGATAAAAATTGGGCTGATATCTTTAAAGATGAGTCAAAAGTTTATAAATATGGAGTTTCTGTCAAAGTAAATGACTAAGAAGTGGATAATATTAATGAAGATAAAAATAAAAGAGTAGATGATCAACGGTTCATGGATGAGCATGAGATTTCCTCAAGTCACCATAAAATAAATAAAATTATAGATGTTGCTTCTCATATGAAGCCTCCAAAGAAAGATCTCATGGATACTGAGGGATTCTAGGTGGTACCTACTCAAAAAATCATATGGGAAAATTGCACCTTCTAATGTCCTCTCATAGGACCAGACTCATGTTTCAAAAAATGTTCCTCTTACTGAGGATAGTAGTGCTCCTCTGGATTCTGGATCATTATAAGAAAATGTTTAGCAAGAAGGATCTTTTCTTCCAAAAACATGGAGAGGAGGGAGGCATCCCAAAGGTATAGTGGTCGAGGGCATGGACATGATGATGGTTCATCACGAGGGTGGTCCACTAGGCATTCTACCAAATATAAACTTACATCGGAGTAGTAAAGGCTCAGGGAGATGTATACAAACCTCCTTAATAAAAAACACAATATGAGTGGGAGTTAGCTGATGATGGTGTAGCCTATAATTTTTTCCATTGTGATGACATTGAATCTTTTGATATGTGGATTCTCCATTTGGGTGACAGTTTTTTTTGTTTTTAACCAGTTCTCTCTCATGTTTGTTTGTTACTTTTCTTTATATTTTTAATAAATAGTTAGGATCCTTAGCTTCTGGTTGGATTGACTTCATAAAATAGATACAACTATTATAATTATATATTTATATATATATATATATATATAATTATATACAATTATTTACAAATATATTTATTTATACTTATAATTAAAAATATATATATGTAAATAATTATAACTTTATAATAAATATATTTATTAAAATTATAAAGTTGTAAATATATATAATTAAATAAATATATTTATAAATATATTAAAATATTTATAAATAAAATGAAATATTTATAATTATATGAAGAGGGTCTGAGTAAAAGTTGGAAATCCAACTCATACCCACCAAATGTATTATAAAAAGTAAATTACAAAGAAACAAATGAGAAGATGAAGGGGTCAAATGCCCTCATCTATAAAAGAAGATTATGTTAATTCCTGTAACCATGACCAGATCTCTCATAATCATAAGATATTTCTCACTCTGATTATGGATTTATTTAATGTAAATGCATGGAGTACTTATCCTTAATCATTTCTTGTCCAACTGTAAGTTGAGTCTTGGATGAAGACCTGATAGGCACTTTTCATCCATTCCATCATGATGCGACACAATCATCTCATCAATGCCCTTAGCCATAGTATTTTGGGTGATGACATCATCTCTAGTATTTTGGTTGTTTCTAGGTCCCTTATGGTTCCTCTTGATCATCATTTCCTATTTCCAAAGGGGTTTGTTCTATATTATTAATACTCAAATCATTAGTAACTGCAACAATATTTGGAGCCACATTCGTATATGGGGGTTAACCGACATTGTTATCATTAGACAAAACCAACTACACAATGTACTGCTCATCCATAATCTATAGAGATATCACAAATGTAGACTTGGACTTATGAGGAAAGACCAACTTGAATCCCTCATCAACAAAAAGTTTTACTTTCACCTACATTTTTATTGAAATTTTCAATTCATGGTGAAAATTTTTATCGACTTCCATTTGTGCATTAGCCGCAAGATCATATTACCCATATTCATCTTCATCATCAACATTGTCCCATGTGGTATTATTGATCGGTGCTGCAATAAAACCCTACCCTTTAGTTAGTCTGACGGCAGCCTCACTTGGAGCCTGGACATCACACTCAACCATCCCTTATATTTTACCAGTGTGTCAGCTTTGACATGGTTATCATCCCTTCCAGTAGTTCCTTTTGAAAGCATACCATCATAAGAGGTTCCATAAACCACATCATTAGTCAGTTGAGATCTTTCCCCATCTCTCCCATATGGTCTACCTAAATCCAAAATACTAGGTTTCCTAGCATGCTATCTGAACTTGCATTTTTTCACAAGAGTGACCTGCTTTTCTACAATGAGTGTAAACTAATATTTTTCTACATTTATCATTCAAGTGTCCAATGGATTTAAAATAGCTACAAAATTCTGGTTACATCTCATAATCAATAGTGTTTGATCTGGTGTTCAACAACAATAAAGATAAAAGATTCTATCAGGGTAGAAGAGAAGTCTACCTCCACTAAAATCATTGCAAATCATCCATAGTGCATGCTCCATATCTTTGTCAAGATCAATTGGTACACTAATTTTTGAATCAACATCCCACAAAATTTCATAGTTCCAGAAGAACCAGCTTAATCTACAAATGCAGATCGAAAGATTTCATATGGAGTTCTTGGTTTTATCAAGATCAAAAAGAATATCCCAGCCCTAGAATTTTGAAATCCAGGCATGAGAGGGATGATTCTGTGACCCCATGCTCTATTTTTTGAGATCATGTGATGGCAAAATAATGTGATAGAACAATTTTCCAATGTAGTCCAGGTTCCATCCATCAAATCACCAACTATGAATAAGCCTTTTACACAAGCCATAAATCTTCCATGGATTCTCATCTAGTGAAATAACCAAACATGCAAGGATTGAGAACTTACACTCCTCTATTTGGTCTACCAGGATCTTCGGATTCACCTTAATAACATCCAAGGAAACATTTCTAGTAATTCGATTATGCAGAAGATTAGACTCCCCCAATGATCAGAAAACAAACGTCGGTGTGGATCACACTTCAACTCTACACGAACAGGACTGCCAGAGAGTGACGACACCATTCTGCGAGTGAGTCGACCCTCCCATCCCAAATTAGAAAATAGATATGAATTGAAACTCTCATGATCTAGGAATCATTCAGCCATTAGGAGATCTGATGCTATTGAACCCAAGATTCCAAAATCGACATTGAGGTCATCGCCCTCTCCCTTGCCATCGAGATCCCATGCCATCTTCATTTAAAATTATAATTGTAAATAAATATAGATATATTTAAATAATTATAAAATTATAAAAATATATATTTTTAATATTTTTTAAATATATATATAATATATTTTTATAATTTTATAATTATATAAATATAAATATAAATATAAATATAAAAAATATAAATAAATATATATTTATTATAAATTTTTAATTACAAATATATATATATAATTATAAATAAATATTTATATATTTAAATAATTATAAAATTATAAAGAAATATTTATTATATTTATAATGTTATAAATATATATAATTAAATTATTATATTTACAAATATATTAAAATATTTATAAATAAAATGAAATATTTATAATTATAATTATAATTAAATATAGATATTTTTAAATAATTATAAAATTATAATAAATATATTTATTGTATTTATTTTGATAAAATTATAAATATAAAAAATATAATTCTTATAATTTTATAATTATTTAAATAAATATATATATAGATATTTGTAATTATAACTATAAATAAATATTTATTTATTTTAAAAAATTAATTATAAATAAATATTTATTTATTTATATTTATAATTAAAAATAAATATATGTATATATGTATTTAAATAATTATAAAATTATAAAAAATATATTTATTGTACTTATAATTTGATAAATATATATAATTAAATATATATATTTATAAATATATAAAAATATTTATAAATAAATATAATTATTTATAATTATAATTATAAATAAATATAGATATTTTAAAATAATTATAAAATTATAATAAATATATTAATTGTATATATTAATAAAAGTATAAGTATAATAAATATAGTTATTAATATTTTATATATTTATTATGTATAATTATAAATATATTAAATATTTTTAATAAAATTTTAAAATTATAACTAAATATACATTTATTTATAATATTTATAATTTTATAAATATATTTAATTAAAAAATTATATTTTATATATATATAAATATATTTTTATTTTTATTTATTTTTCGTTTTAATTATAAATAAATAAATATTTATTTATTATATTTATAATTTCATAGATATAAATAATAATATAAATAAATTATTAACATTATATATTTATTAGCACTTTTTTTGCAATAATAAAGAGAGGCCTCTATCAATGCTAAAAAAGCTCTGATAAAATTTGTCTTTATCATCGTTATAATTTCAACACTGCTAAATACGCCTTTTTCAACACTTTCTATTTTAACGTTGATAAAACATACCTTTACCAGTGATCTTTAAGTAGCGCTGATAAAAAAATTAACTTGTTTTATAAGTGAACCCTAATTGTTGGATGCTTCTCTCGCATGCCTCAAACTCTCCTAGAAGATGACCTCTGTAGTCGTAGAACCCCTCCACTACTGTTGTGAACCCCTCCTCCACCATCGTGAACCCCTCCTCTAATTTGAACCCCACCTCCCTGGTGAACCCCACCGCTGCTGATCCCCACCTTCATCGTTGAACCCCACCTCCACCGTGAACCCATCCTCCACTGTGAACCCCCCCCCCCCAGTCGTGAACCCCACCTCCATCACCAAACCCCTCCTCTGACACCGCCAAACCCCTCCTTTGACATTGTGAACCCCACCTCCGTTGTTGCCACTATCTCTACTACCAAAAACTCTGCTGCCATTAAACCCTAGCACGGTCATTGAACCCCCTCCAAGCTAAAGTATCCTTCCCCTTCCCTTTCTTTATCTCTTTCTCAAACTACATATATGAATTTGTGTCCAATTAGAATTTATATGTTCCCAAAAATCCTCCTCCCACTTCCCTTACGTTCATTAAGAATTTCTTCATCATCAGTGTTGTTTCCCCATGCATTTTTGTAAACTGATTTGGTGAATTAGTCATTTGGCATCACATCTAGCCTGGTGACCTAATTATCTAAAGACTTCTAGTGATAGTTGACATAACAGTTCAACCCTGACCCATCTTACTCTATTTTTCACTCTCATGTAATATGAATGATCTTATATTTAAACTTCTTTATCACACTAAGAATGAGTATCATTAGATTTAGGTTCTATTTTATATTTTGTTTGAAATATTGAGTTAAATAAAAATTTGAAACTTAAGATTCAAATGAGTATAATATTATTACTGGGGAAAATGAGGAGGACTCTTCAAACATGGGATTTCTCATTTGGTATAAAATTGGATATGGAAGTGCCTAATACATTGAATTCTCTATCTCATTTATCCTTTTCAAGGAGGATTCAGAATCCTTCCACACACTCAACATCTCATGTTTCTTAGCCTCATCTCATTGGTACACTTGGGCCTTCAATACTTGGAGTTCATCTTTTTGAGCCTTACACACAACCCTTGTCCCTACAGAAATGGGTAAATGTGACATTTATTCTACCCTGATTTCATGATAATGGATCAAAAATACCCATAGGAATTTTTTCCTTTATAATTCAATCCTCACTCCTCCATCAAATCTAATTATAAGGGGAGGGGGATTCTTATTCAAAAAAAAATTATTTAAAACATATTAAGGGGAAATAATGATAAGAAAATAATTATTTTTATTTATGGGGTAGAGTCTCACTCAATCCCATGTTTCATGTAATGTTTCAGTGGAAGAGATCTACATAGATCAATTGGTTGGATTCATGCTGCGTGGAATAGAAGGTTTGGTTCCAGTCTCAAATGTATTTTTTGTGGGCTTATGTAGGCACCATGGAAATTTAACTATAATTTCAATGCTTTTGTGGTAGAATTAATGTTCATGCAGTGTAATGTAAATAATTGATACTATATGAAGGTGTATTATGACAAGGGTTTTATCATTTTACATCTTTTTGTGGATTAATTTATCTTAAATGGAATGATGAAGGAAATACTGGAAGAGATGAATATTGATTTATCTAAAATATCCCAAATAAAGGACCTTTGTTCTGGAAAGTGGATAGTGGGGTTAAATATTGAAAGAGACTTGATGTCTATAAATTTTTTCCTAACATAGTTGGATGATATCGAGAATATGTTGAAATTATTCATAATGAGTGAGTTAAAACCTATGAGAACTCCTTTACCATGACATTCAAAACATCCAAATGAGGAGTAACCTAAAATAGATGATGATTTAAAATTAATATAGAATGTTTAATATTCATTAGTTATAGCATGTCTAATGCACATTGGGGTGTGTATAAGACCTGATATCATTTATGAGGTTGTTTTAGTTAAAAGATTAATGTTGAATCTAGGGAAGGGGAACTGGAAGGTTGTTAACCAGTTTTTTATATCTCAATTGTTTCGAGGATCTAGAACTCTATTTCCAAATGGATGATCCATTAAAGAGGTTTTTTGGATTTAAAATTCTTATCATATAAAGACTCGTTGTAGAGCACTACTGACCAAGAGTAATCGGTGGTAAACATCAACTTTATGATTTAAACATTATTCTTATGTTAATTGGATTTCAGACTAAGATTTTGGGTGGTTTGAAAGTGTTAAAATGATGGAAAAAGTTGTTTTATTTTTAATGTGGTGAGTTAACCCTTGTGATCTATATTTAAAACTACTTTTTTTAGACTTTGTTATTTTTTATATCAACCTTCTTTGTATTTATTTTGTTAAATATTAATATCACTGAATCAAATATAAATTTCCCTCATATTATGTGAATTGGAAATGTTCTTCCCACCAACATTCTTTGATATAATGGTTCATTTGAGGGTTCATTTGGTGAGAGAGATTCTATTATGTGGTCTTGTACACTATATATGGATGTACCCTATTGAAGGATATAAGAAGATTTTGAAAGTGTATGTCAAAAATAGAAGTCTGCTATAATATTGTATTAATGAGTGATATATTTTTGTGTAATTCATTGAATTCTATTCAAAATACTTGCCCAGTGTGGAAAGAATTTGTATACCAAAATCTCATCACACTGGGCAGCTTGCGGGTGAAGGAATTTCTGGAAGGGATGTTATCACAATCAATATTATAGATCAGGAGTAGGCCCACCTTTAATTTTTTCATAATATTTTTTAGGCTTCCCCATATGGTTGAAACATGTAAATAAATTATTAGGCTTTTGAATCCATCAAGGGATCAATTGTGGATATCAAATACACATAATTAATAGTTTATATAATAGTTTTAGAACCATATTTTTAATGAGATAGCTGAAAATACGGATTAAATTTCATCACGACGTCGATGCTTAGCTGTAGTACCATGTGTGTATGTATTATCATATAATGGTTATGTAATTTATGGTTATATGTTCTATATAAATTAACTTGATGAAAATAGTAACACGAAAAATAGTGGAGTTACAATTGTGGATAAAGAGATTCACGTTTCTGGTAATAAAGATAGAAATCCAGTTTATGAAAAAATGTCATAATTTGGAATTATCAAATAAATATTGGAGTTGGATTATACAATATTCCAAGTGGTAATTTTCAATGCAAGTGGGTTGATAATAGGACTGCTATTAAAATAGTTGATTTGGTATTAATAAAAGATTATTTCAATAAGGAAGGGTACAAATATGAACCCTTTATAATGGAATAAGAGGAAGTACTAGATTTTTATATTCTATATCTCACAAACTAAAAGTGGTCAATTATTCTGTTATTGACCTAAACCACTAAAGGGATGGATGAAAATTCAACTGAGGATGACCCATTCATTGGGACGTCGCAATAATTTCATAGAATTCCCAATGTAGATGGCATTTTTTATATCATATGAGACCATAATAAAGGGATTTGGATAGTCGATAGAGGGGTCAAAACCCCTCATCCTTTTTAAAAAATATATTTCAATAATTAAGTTATATATTTTTTTGTAATAGAAATCATGTTACCTCATGTTATTATCCGCTCACTACTGAATTTATGAAATCTAAACTAAATGTTAAATCACATATACCAATAATGAATTCTTCACCTACTGGTAGTTCCTTTCCTAAGGCACAACATGTATCTCAACATGCCGCTACTCGTAGTGCAGAGGAACAACGACCTTCATCACATGTTGATGCTCTCAATCTTAAGGAGAAACAGGTTTCCCAACATGTTGTTACTCCCATTGCATAGGTAAAATGACCATCTATACATGATAAGGCTAACTCTCTAGAGGAACATATTGACTATGTTAAATATGAGGAGATGGTAAGCAATGAAGAATCAGTGATGCAGAAAAAATAAGAGCTTCATTGTTTGATGGTGTTAGAAAAAATTATTAAAGAAAAAATAAAAGACATTAAATTTGAGGTCAGATATAATGCACAAGGCTAGTATGTTAACCCCAACAATGTCATTTTCAGTAGTTACATTGGAATTTTCACTTGTCAACACATGTTGATTGATGTATATTAGTGGAACTATGTTGTGATCATGATTAATACACTGATGTGGTAAGATATTATGGTAAAATTATGATATCATTTATTTATTTTACTAAAAACTAAAATAAGGAGACATTGTCTTTCTCTAAATCATCCCTTACAGAGTGCACTTATAGTAGACGAACCCCATTATAAATATGTATTAATGATTCCTGGAAGGTCTCACTGAGGAATTAGCTCAATTTTAATGAGACTTCATATTAAAAATTTTGAAGGAAAAATAAACCCTCACCCACCAATTATCTATGCACACATGATAACCCAAGTATCATTGGATGCGTTTACTATCCATCGCATAGATTTTTCTTTTCAGGTACATCATAGATAGTAATACATTGTTTGAAGATACATTCATTCATCACTTTGATAAACAATTTTTTATTTATAAAACAACAACTGAGTGTTGAAACTAAGTAATAGGTAGAAAAAACAACATACCCCTACTGTAAAGAAATTATGGGGTACGATTCCTTTGAAAACAAATTGGTACATATTTTAAATATACTATAATACTTTTATGTGTCATGAAACAACACCATAATTATATTCCTCTATCTATATGTATAATGATGACTCCAAATCCAAAGCCACTTCCATCCCATGTCATGTTCTATGGAAAGACATATGTGTAAATAATGATGGGATACTAATAGATGAAAACACACAAAATGTGTGGGAGCATGTGTAAGTATGAACCAAAAAATTATTTTTCATTAAATCTCTGTTACATAACAGTGAATACTTATTTTATTATATTTTCTATCTGAAATATTCATAGAAATCAACATCACCGATAACGGATTAACACATATTATTAATGGCCTTTCAGTTTCCATAACATTATGGTTTCATTAGAGGTGCGGGTTTTTGGGGTGGTACCCCGAACATATTGTGAGAAAAAAAAGAGGGGGATAACAGTGAAGAAATAAAATAGATGGTAGAAAGGCTATCTACACTTGAATAAAAATACCTATGGAAGAGATAGATTCTAGAAACTTTTATGGGTTGAAGTAAAGAGAATAAAAAACTCAAGAACAACCATCGTTTAAAGACCTCTGCCCTCCTCAATAAACTTTGAGGCGATCCATTCCCCTCAAAGAGAACTCTTAGCCAAGGTAATCTGTGTTCTAATAATTTTTTCTCTTAAATGTGTACATGGATAATTTTCTTGTACTGATATTAAACAGTGTGATATTGACTATCATTTATATATATCAACACCCACTCATCGCCTTGTAGTGAGGGATATAGTGTTCAATATCAAAAATGACATGCGACACAATAGACCACTTCGAATAGGTCATGTGAGAGTGTCAATTAGCATAAACGGTGAGTCAAGCATCGAGATACCTATTACAATCAATGAGGAAGATATTCATATGATTAAACAGAATTTTGGAACATTTATTGCATGGCCATCACATCTTAAAAAACATGTCGGAAAGGAGGAATTAATTTTCAATTTATAATTCAATCTAAAACTTTAACAATTAATGAATAAAAGGTTTTAACCAATGAATGTTATTACAGACAGAAAAAGGGAAGGTGTGAAATGAAAGACCAGATCAAACCCATCTAAAGGATCCACCAATTGATTGAAAATATATTCTGAAAGAACCTTTACCCTTCCCATTCTATATCTTCATTTACCAGCATTGAAGGTTCATATTGATAGAAAGTTAATAATATTTTAGTATTCCCATAGTAAATTTTGAAGAAAATATATTTGGAGAGGAAGTTGGAGACTACATCTGTGTTGAGAATGTAAATGAAATCCTTGACTATGATTATCCAGGATCCTCAATTATAAATGAATATATGAGGCATGTTTTCATTATTTGATTTTACAAAATCTGATTTACTGTGTTAATTATCACTAAATACATTTCATATTTTTGGCAGGAACATGTGTCCAAAAAATGAAAGGATTTTCTTATGAATCAAAATTGGAATCGTTTGTCCTCAAATCATCTCTACAGAACAACCAAAAAAAGAATTAAAAAAAGATGAAATAGTGGCTGGCCTGATAAAAATATTTAAAATAAAACTTTTGGATGATAGACTCTTATTAATACTAATGATCTTGGGGTAAAACTATAAAATTTAATCATATCAATTATATTTTCATTACATTCATTACGTATTCCTTTTTTTTGTCTTTAGTAAATAATGGATACTCATTGCGGTCAATTTGGATACTCTAAATATTTATTTTCTAGATTCAATGCATGGATATCCAACAGGCTAACCACAGATGATGGAATTTGTTAATTTTGAATACACTACATAAAATATTTTAGAACTAAAAATAATGCTATATAATTTATATTATCTATTAATGAGGATTCTGTTAAGGGAGGGTAGTGCATCAATATCGTGAAAAACAAGTAATGAGGTAGGGGGCTAAGCACGAGGACCCTGAAAAGTTCTACAACTGGACAAGTATCAATTCATATATAATAACATTTCACTATCCAAACACATATCAAAAAAATTACTTATTCTCTTCAATGTTTCTACAGTATCCAAAATAAACAAACGGAAAAGATTATTATTATTATGTTTCTAAATTTATAAGATAGATCATAATTTATAAACAAATTAACATCCCTGAGGAGGTATTTTTTCAGATAATTACTATTTAATTTTAATTATTTATTAATCCTTTGGGTATTTATAT
Organism: Viscum album; assembly: GCA_963277665.1. NCBI lineage: Eukaryota > Viridiplantae > Streptophyta > Magnoliopsida > Santalales > Viscaceae > Viscum > Viscum album. The sequence continues at coordinate 1,144,370,083 of OY728166.1, forward strand.
TTTTCCAATACTACTATGACTGTAAAAAAGACTCATATTCACAAGATAATATAGACTTTAATAGAAATGACTAGGCAATATACCTGATGAAATAATGTACACAAATAGCATGAAGATGTTACTTCCATATAAGTAATGGATTGATTAATATTTATGTTTAATTTAATTATTTTTAGTATTACTCACAAAATAATTGTTTTTTTATATAGGTGGATTTCTTTGTTTGAGTTGGGGTTGTTTGTTTGAATCTATTAATTCTTATGAGAGATAGGGCTTCGAGGGTGCAACTAAGATAATGAAAACAAATAAATGGGTCAAGAATGTATGCAAAAATCATGAAAATATTAATTTATACTAATTATTTAATTAATTTTTTCAACATTTTATCATAAATATTTATGTTAATTTCCTTATCATTTTTATATAACACTTATTTAGTTTTTTCCACTAATCGTTACTCTTCCCCTTGATTCAATATTATAAGATTATAACACTATATAAATTCGATGTTATTTGGTGTAAAAAAGTTCAATTAGTAATTCATAAGAGTGGATAAAGTTCATGTGCTCATTTCGATGACTTCTCGTGAAATAATGGGCACATGATCTTCCTTCACTCTCCTAGATTTTAAAAAAAGAAAGGTTTTTTCACTAAGAACATCAATTAAATATGAAGTGTTGATAGTTCAATAAATAAAGGAATTGGAAAGTATGATAAAATTGGAATTTAATTTTTGTTTCGAGACATTAGGATGTGTATAATTCTTCCTCACCTCAATATGACACACAATTTTATTGGTATGACTCCATGTGCTTCTTTCTATTTAAAATTGATATAAATTTTAATAAAAAAGAAAACTGACATTCTCAAAACTGAGATAACCTATTTAGATTGTTTTGATACTTTATGAAAATGGTCCATAATTTAATTTTTACATATAGGAATTAGCCTCACCTCAATATGATACATGATGTGCTCGGTATGACTCAAAGTGTCTCTTTTTATTTAAAATTGACATTATTTTTATTTAATAAATCAAGTTACATAATAAAAACCAATAAAATGAATTTATATTTTCTTATACTATAGGAAAACAATATAAGTCATTTATGAAATGTAGTAATCAACTACACCTAAATATGATGCATTTTGTGACTGGTAACTCAAAGTGTCTTTTTTGTTTAAAATTGGCACTAATTTCGTTGACAAGAACTAGTGACATACTGAAAATCAAGTAAACACATTCAGATTGTTTAGATATTTTAGGAAAATAATCCATGGGTAATATTTTTTGTGTATGAGTCAACTACACCTCAATATGTTTCATGGTGTGACCGGTATGACTCCAATTGCGTCTATTTATTTAAAATTGACATTAATTTTATTAAAAAAAAATTGACATAATGAAAACCAAGAAAACACATTCGGATTGTTTTTATACTTTTAAAAAAATATCCATGAGTAATTTTTGATATATAGGAATCAAGAACACCACAATATGATTCATGGTTTGATCAGTATAACTAAAAGTGTTTGTTATTAGTTTAAAATTGACATTTTTCTTCAAAATGTGTCACTCACTAAAGACCAAGAAAACATGCTCCGATTTTCTTGATAACTTATTATAGAGATTCATATTCCATTTTTGACTTGTGTTAATAAGTCTCTCATCAAAAAGAAACATGTTGCGACCTGTATGACTCAAAATTCAAGTATCCAGTTTGAAATGACATTTTAGTAAAAACAAAATTAGTATATTTAAATCCAATCAAACCCATTCGTATTATTTGGAAACATTAGTAAAATGATCTATATGTCATTTTTGATGTTAATGAATCAAACACAGCTCAATATGTTGCATGGTGCGGCCGGTATAACTCAAAGTGTCTCTTTTTATTTAAAATTGACATTCATTTTAGTAAAAAGAACATATGACATACTAAAAACGAAAAAAAATGCAATCTTATTTTTTTGATAATTTATTAAAATTCTCCATTAGTCATTTTTTATGAGTAGGATTCAACATAACCTCAATTCAATTCATGGTGTGACCACTATTACTCCAAGTGTGTGTTTTTTTATTTAAAATTGACATTAATTTTAGTAAAAAGAACAAGTGACATATTGTAAACTAATAAAATGTATTCTGTTCGTTTTTATAATTTATAAAAACAGTTCATGGGTCATTTTTGATGTGTAGGAATCAACCCCACCTCATTTCGATGAATGGTGTGATCGATACGACTAAAAATGTCCCTTTTTATTTATAAATGACATTGATTTTAGTAAATAGAACAAGGGAAATACTAAAAACTAATCAAATACATTTGGATTGTTTTGAGGATTTATTAAAATGATCCATGAGTCATTTTTAATGTGTAGAAGTCAATCGTACCTCAATCTAATGCATTGTGTGTCCGATATGACTCCAAGTGTTTCATTTTATTTAAAATGGACATTAATTTAATTAAAAAGAACAAGTAACATACTAAAAACTGATAAAATGCATTCATATTGTCTTAATACTTTACTAAAATAGTATATGAGTCATTTATGACATTTAGGAATCAACTTCAACATAATCTGATGCACAGTGTGACCAGTATGAATAAATGTGTCTCATTTTATTTAAAATTGACATTAATTTTTGAAAAAAAATAACAAGTGACATAATGAAAAATGATAAAATGCATTCTAATTATTTTGATAATTTAGGAAAATGTTCCATGGGTCATTTTGGAAGTGTTAAAGTCAACCGCACCTCAATCCAATTCACAGTGTGACCAGTATGACTCCAAGTGTATCTTTTTATTTAAAAATGACATTAATTTAAGTAAAAAAGAACAAGTGACATACTGAAAATCAAGAAAAAACATTTATATTATTTTTATATTTTAGAAAAAAATCCATGAGTCTTTTTTGATGTATAGGAATCAATATCAACTCAATCTGATGCAATGTGTGACCAGTATGACTAAAAGTGTATGTTATCAGTTTAAAATTTGATATTGTAATTCAAAACATGTTAGTCACTGAAAAAAGAAAACAAACTCTGATTGTCTTAATAATTTAGTATAGTAATTCATAATTAATTTTTGAATTTTATTAATTAGTCTCACATAACCATTGCATGATGTGACCGGAATGACTCAAAATGTGTGTTTTCAGTTTGAAATAGAATTTTAGAAAAGAAACACAATAGGCATACTAAAAACTAAGAAAACCCATTCATATTTTTTGATATTTTAGGAATATCATCCATAACTCATTTGTGACATGTGGGAATCAACCCCATCTCAATTCGACCCACATTGTGACCAATATATCTCCAAATTTGTCTTTTTTATTAAAAATTTTAATTTTATAAATGTCTTCCTTCATATTAAAGTTTAATTTATTTCTTTATAGTATTACTAACATAATATTTATTTTCTTATATATGAAGAATATTTTTCTTAGGTTGAGAGGATTTTTTTGGCAACTGATATCATGGTAGAAATTTTTGAGAGGGGAACATGGGCATTAAAAGATGAATCATTAATGTTTTTTAATGTTTGTTGGATAAGTGTAGATGTAATTATATAAAATATTGTTTGAAATTTATATAGATGTTTTTTTTTTATATACCATGGGAAGATATTTTTTTATTCATGATCTCAATTAAATGTATATAACATTGTTTGAAATTATAGGTTTTAGCTGGGTGTGATGTAATATTAACAACACACTACAATAAACTTGGACCTTATCAACGCAATATCTAGCACTGATAAAGGGAGTAATTTTTCAGTGTTTTTTTAATGATGATAAAGGACCCCCTTTATCAGGGAAGTGATTAAGAGTGCTTTTTTAGCACTTTTAAAATCTTTTTTGCATGCTGTTAAAGGGAATATGTGTAGAAATGAAATGTGTTCTACTTGTTTCACATCAATGGGAGTGCCATCCAGATTTTGAGTGGTCACTTCTAGGGTGGGAGGAATGTTTGGTTTAATAATTTAAAAGATATTTAACACTATAAGAAGAAAAGTCATCATGTCATTTCATTGGAGGAAATTATTCCATTGAAATTGTCATGTTTCTCCATATATTGGTTCATCACTTTAAGATGTTCAGAATCCATATTCTAGGTTCTGCCTATTTAAACCTTTTTGAATGTTGAAACTATGGTAAATTGAACTATATAATATGGAATATGATAACACGAAACATTGAAGTGTGATGAGATCATGTCCAAAAGGGTTTAATCTACCCCCAATTAGTTATTGTAGGGTCACAAAAGAAATGTCCCTCGTGGGGACTATCGAAGTGGAGAAGAAATTTATAAAACAATTTTGATGTTTTCCTAGGAGATTCTAGATTGTGGATTCAGGATGTTATGGAGAATAAGATGGGAGAATTATATTTTTATTTTTTCCTTGGATAATTATTTGTAGAACAAAGTTGATACCAAATGTACCAACTCGGTCACATTAAATCATCAAATAAGGCATTCATTCATTCATACCCTCACATTTATTTAGGTGTTGTTGTTTTTTTGTGTTATACTTGTACATGGGTTAGGCCTATTTGGTTCAAACTAGAAAAAACTCATCCCATCTGTTAATCGGGTTTTTTCAGACTGACCCTGACACAACACATTTATTAATTGGGCCTTTAATGAAAAGCTCAATGGGCCTTAATGTATTATTAAATAAAATAATTTTTATATGTAATGATATTTAATAAATATAAACATTTAAAAATAATTAAAAATATAATTATAATATAACTTAATGGGGTTGGGTGGGTTTCTAATTAGGGAAATAGTTAAATCGTAATCCTTGCTATATTTTTAATCAGGCTTTTAAAATTAGGCCCATTTAAAAATAGAGCTTAATATATTAGGCCCTAATGTGTTTTTCATCTAGTCGGACTTATCAAGACAGAAAGGTCCCCTGACCCATGTACAGTTCTATATATATATCCTGTATATATATAAACATTTTACAAAAAAATATATATTATATGTGTTTTAATTCATTTACTCAAAAATATTTTTCTTGAAAAAATCCATTTTCCAAAGCCCATATTTAATCAAATAAACTTTATGAATAAAATTATAATATACATGACCTTATAAAAGTTAGTAAAGGCACTTCCAACTGAGGTTATAGTGTGGTTAAAGGTTTAATAATTCTATCTGATTATTAATCTCTGATTTGGATTTTAATTGGATATTATATTATGGGATCAATTTCATTTTTTCAAGAACCCCTTTTTGTCATCCCTAATTGTTTGTCCATGTTTTCAAAATTTAGAAACTGAAATCAATTTCTGTAGTCCCAAGAAAACCAAAAAATATAACGACATCAAAAAAATATAATAAAATCTTACAATTTCTTGTTCAATCTTCTCTAAAACCCCCTCATTCTATCAACACCGATCAACCAAAAAAGTTATTTATATCTTCTTCCCAGGTGCCTTCACAATTCGTATTACAAGAAAACAACATTATTAGTGATCCTTTCGCTTCTTCTGTGGCAAGTTAAATGATTTTTATTTTCAAATTTTGTTCTTCTCTTTCTTGATAAATATATGGATGAAAACCGCTAGGTGAATATAAAAAAGGGTATAATGTTGGTGGATGTCTCTACATTTCCCCTCATGGCCACTGTGGTGGTGTTCTTTGAAAGGTACCATCATGAGGGAGTATTGTAAGAACTTTATGCCTCTGTGAGGACCTTCCAATGTGTCTCTTTATCCTTCAGTTACCACAAAAACCCATAAGAGATGATTTGGTAAGAGCTGGATGCATTATTACATCGCGTCTTTGAGGCGGAGGCCCAAAGATCTAGTCACATAGATATAAAAAATGAAGACCTCATGGTGACCTGAGTGAGGAATTTCTTATTGAGATTTAATGTGTGCATTAACATCTTCACTATAATGTAATTTGTAAATATGTTCCTTCTCCTACTTTTTCAAGGTAATTTTAACAACATCTCTTCTAGAAATACATTCGCTCAAAAGGTGTTTTCTATGATAAGAATTTGGGAGGCCGATGCATTAAACATATGATAGTTAATCGGTAAAAAATTCAATAGATTCTTCAAAAAAATATTGTTCTGCAATAAAAACTTCTAGCTGACTTTGATTATAGACATACCCTTTCAAAATCTTCAAATGTCATTCAATGGGGTATATTCATCTATAATGGATAGGACCACATAGTGGAACCTCTCTAACTGAATGAACCATTAGGTGGACCATTATATCAAATAATGATGGTGGGAAGAACATCTATAATTCACATAATATAACTGCAATCTCTTTATTCATGATGAGTAACTTTGTCAGGTATACAACATTACTACATATGGATTTGAAAAAGATGTATAGTATGATTAATGTATGTCATACATTTTGAGGAATAAATGAATAGAAAGCAACAAACATTAAACATTATATCAAAACACTACAATCATGTGATTTAAATCCTTGTAACATAAAGTTATCCATTAACATGAAATTATTGGAATTTTATGAATATCCCTGTGGAAATTTTACACTAGTAACGAAAATAACAAATTGAAATTTTTCTTGCCTAGATAAAGTGTAATTTGATGGAGGAAGAAAAGTCTACATTTTACCCTTCATTTGTGCCAACTCTTCCCTTATCTTCATTTAAATCATTTCCAACCTACACATGATTAAATCTTTCATTTTTTCAGGAAATTTTAGTAATTTTCCACTAATTATATCAAATATTTTTTTTCTACAAGCGTGATATCTTGAAAATGTTTAAAATACATACAATTTCAATATAGTAATTCAAATAAAATTGATATCTTCTTCCAACAATATTTTGTATTGTTTTTCAAAAATGTTTTACCAAAAATAGTGTCAATATTTTTATCTTTTCTGTACAGTTGATTGCCCATTACTGGAGACAGTGTTGTACCTTGTTTGATATTCTCTTCGAATGTTGTCATCTAAGATCAGAAAATGGGATGCCCCAAAATTCATTTAATGTTATAGACTGATAAATTTTCATAAGTTAGGAAGTAATTTATCATTACATAAAACATGGCCCTAAATGTGAATTATTCACTTCTATGAGCATTATACATTATAACTCATGTATCCCACATGAATTTATGTTATTCAATGAATGGATCCAAATAGACATCAATATCATTACTGGGTTTCTTTGGCCCATATTTAAATAGAGAAAACATAATTTATTTGGGATTCATGCATAACCATAGCAAAAAGTTATAATTTACCAACATTATGGTCCATGTACTATGAGTTCTACTCTGTACACTAAAAGGATTTATTCTATTTGTAGATAACACAAGACAAATGCTTCTCAGCTCTTCTCCAAATTCAAGAAACTCGCAATCAACTTTCTTCCATTGAGGAGAATCAACTGGATGATGTAGATTCCCATATTTAATTATTGTATCTTCATTACATGTTAATTTTCTTCTGGTTTCCTAAAAGTCATATACTCTTCTAGACCATGGAGTGATAGGAATGTACCATACAAATTTCTATAGACTTGATTCATTTTATTGTATTGATATATGACACAATTAGGGTATTTTAGGACTGATTCATGGTCCTTGAGAAATAATATTCAATCATTTGGACAAGAATGTATTTTTGTAAATATTATTCCTATTGAACATAACATTAATTTATCATTATATGTTCAGCATGGTGGTTCATTTTCTTTTGATAGCCTATCTTTCAAAAGTCCAAGTAGTTCGTTAAATCTAGTGTCACTGCATCCGCTGCTAGCTTTAAAATTATATAACTTTAATATAGCTAAAAATGTTGTGTATTTTGTACAATTAGTATACAATAGTTTCTTGGAACAACTATTTAACTCCTTAAACAACTTTGGTAAATCACAAAGGTCATTTTAAATTTCCATTTTCATTTTTTCCATGAGATCTCCATAGTCTTTTTCAAAGTTATTCTTATAAAAAGATTCATAAATCATAGTATCATCCCAATTAATGTAAACATTTATTTTGTTCCCCGTGTTTAGTCCAACATTTATAGCTTTAATCTAATCAGTGAAAAATAAAATGTTTTTCTAACTCTTTCAGACTAATTTTTCTATAATAAAAACTATGTAAACACATATACAGGATTTTAGAAGGGAATTTTTCTTTCTCTCTTCCAAACATCATGAACACTTTAATTCCATATTCATATTATTTTTTCAAACTATTAGTGTTCATCCATTTTTAGTTCATATCCATCCTATTGTGTTCATAAAAGATAAATTTTATACAATATATAAATAAATACACATAAGATATTCATTATCAAAAGTGTAAGTTATATAAAATACTAATAAGGGGAACTCAATATTTGAATGTTTCAAACAATTTTAGTATGTTGAAAAAAATGGGTAATTGAATTTAAAGAATAATAATGTATCCACATAAAATCATTCTTAAACACCCTAAACAAATGAAAATATAATATAGGATTTTAAGGAGTAATAAGAAACTCAAATATGATAAAAAAGATTAATAAACACTAATTCACCCAACTAGATCTGTGGTTTCATGGATTGAGGAATAACATTAATGGTAAAAGTGAGAGAACAATCATTATTTTGGTATAATTTTTGTGCATTTGAAAATAAAGGAATACATATTGTTTTGAGGGGATAAATACTTTAATTAATATAAATATTGATCATTTATACTAGAATATTTGAGCACCTATATATTCATAATCCAACAATAAGGGATATTGGAATTTAGAAAAATAGTGGGAGATATAATATAATCATTAATGACATCATAATTAGTAATAATTAAAATGAAGTAAATATTTTTAATTTTTATAGATAATGGATTATTACATGACAACATCACTTTCATTATGATATAAATTATATAATGATAATATCATATCCAGTGAAAACTTATAGAAGCATTACAAACACTAACACATTATACTATATGAATAATGGAAGTTAAATTTGTTAGAATCTCTTATACCTGATTATCAACAACGTAGAGAGAGTGATGGTGAGAACGATTTCTATAGAAGGCACATAGATGATGCATCATATTTCTAATGAACCATGTTATTAGTCAATTCTATCATAGGAAGATATAGTATAAGGATATGGATAGATAAACTATATTGAATCATCTTAACGAATATGATAATGGGAGGGAGATAATGGAAGATAATAAATGATATTATCACTAAACTTTATAAGTGTAAACCAAAAGATGGATAGTGTAATGACCCTAACTAGAATTACATAAACAACATCAGGTTAGATAATCATATAACCTCTAACACATATCAAAGTCACTAAAGGATGGTTTAAATATTGGGTGTAAAAACCATAAATTGGAGGTGGTCCCCCCCCCCAAATAGAAACAATTAGTATCAGAGGTCAAACAAAATTCTAGCATGACCCTTGGGGTCACTGGACATGAAGACCCAAAATCATCATTACCCTATATAGGAATACATGTTAGACAAAAATAAATGGAAATAAATGATTCAATATCTATATACACACACATATATGTCACATATAAAAACTCACTTATAGTCTATAATAAATATCAAATATATAAAAACTTGTTGTTAAAACATAATGTGAACTAAGGGTACCATAATGATTCCAAAATTGAATGCTTGATGTGATAAAACCGCATGTGCTTAACTGGGGATAGACCATCTACATCTAATCCATAAGAAAACTGAGCACCATGGTGAATTCTAAGAGGAACTAGATCCTATGATACATATAACCAATCAAGGAACATACATCACTCCACTAACTTGGTTCCTAAAAAATAGCATTTGAAGTTCCATGTCAATTGATGTGTCTATAAAAGGTGTTAGTATATATATATATATATATATAATCATTTGGGAACCAGCAATGTGCCTCAAATCAGTATTAAATTAAAACTAATATGCATAAAAATTTATACACATTAATATAAAATATACAAAAAGATTATTTAGTAATAATATATAAAACATAGAAGTAAAACAAAGATGAATAAATCCAAGGTTCAGTGTCAGATAGAACAAATAACTCTATATATCTAGGGGGTCCATACAACGGTAGTCAATCAAACAATCAATCATAGAAAAATCATTCTATTCATAATCTAAAATCAAAATAGTATACAATCACTAGAACAAAAATAATTACATTCGCAAAGAAGAAATCAAAAATTAAACAAAAAATACACAAAGAAAATCGAAAAGCCTATTTCGCTAGGTTGAAGAAAATTTGAAACCCTCATAAGAAAACATAACTATAATCGAAAACTGGATGTTGGATGAGATGTTAAACCAACTGGAGGAATTCAAGTGGTGTGATTTGAGCTTTGATTCACTAAGGAGGATCGTCGACCGCAGGTGGATTATGCAGAAATCTTCTGATATCATGACGGGTTTGCAAAATGGTTGGGGTTTTTTAAATAGATCATGACACTTTTATCAGCACTTAAGTAATAAGCACTGATAAAGTTAGGTCTTTTTCAGTGATAAAAAAGTGCTGATAATTTAAATCATTATCAATGCTAATGTTAGAGTGCCGATAAATATTCATTTTATCAGATATTTGTTTAGCACTGATAAAGCCTCATCTTTATCAGCACGAAAAAGTGCTGATAAGGTTACTTTTATCAGTGATTATTACATAATCATTGATAAAGGATATATAATTCTAATTATAAATAAAAAATTGTAACTATTTATATATACTTAATAAATATATATAAATATAAATATAGAAAATATATTCCTTTTTAAATATATTTATTATAATTTTATAATTATTTATTTATAATAATAGAATTTTTTAAAAAATTAATATTTATATCATTATATATATTTATATAATTATACAGATATATATTTAATAAATATATATAAATATAAATATAGAAAATATATTCATTATTTAAGTAAATTTATTATAAATTTAAAAATTATTTAAATATATATAATTAGTTATTTATAATAATATAAATAATTTTAAAAAAATATTTATTTATTTATTTATAATTATAATTATATAACTGTATAAATATAGTAGATGTACATTTATAAATAAATTAATTTACAAATTTTTTTTTACAAATATATTTTTGACATTACTAATGAATATCTAATGTAAATCACTTAAATATTTTGTAATATATAAATCATATTTGTATACATTAAGGTATATCTATATATTTAATATATACATTTTAATAACATTAATTACCATTATTATCTAATAAATAAAATGTTTAATTATTAATAATGTATAATCAATTTATTTATTTTTATCAATAATTATTTAATTAATAAAATTTGTATTATTTTTTTAATAAACTAATTTTTAAATTTCTATTTATTTAGTTATATAATTTTATTTATTCGGACCTTTATCAGTGCTAAAAAAGTGTTGATGATAAAAATATTTATCAACACTAAAAATAATGCACTGATAAGGGTACCCTTTATCAGTTGAAAAACTAAATCCTTTATAAATGGTACCCTTTATCGATGCTAAAAGTAAAGTGCTGATAAAGACATCCTTTATGATCACTAAAAATAAATCACTGATAATGGTTCACTTTATCAACACTGATAAAAGGTTAAATTTATCAGTGCTTTCTTTAGTATTGATAGAGATTCCATTTATCATTGCTTTTTTAGCGCTAATAAATACCATCATTGTTAAACACAGGTTTTTTAGTAGTGGGGGTTCTTCTCATTCTTAAGAAGGCGAGAGGAAGAATTCATTCTTAATTATTGATTAACGATGCACAATGGATAAAACCATCTATTTATAGAGCTAGGGTTTATGTTAAAACATTATTTAGTTGTTTTCTAACCCTTAAATAATATTATAATATTTAACAAACCTCGTTCCATATAGTCTTATTATTATTATTATTATTATTATTATGGTTTTCTCTAATTCGTGCAATGATAAATATTATTTTACCATCTTATAAATTAACATTAATCATCGAATGAAATCTTGGTCCACTCAAACTCCTCAAAATTTATTGAATATATGAATAAATATTTAATTAACTTAAATAAATGTTTTATTCATAAGCTAATGAATAAATATTTATTAAATATTCAATAAATAAAATAATTATTTTATCCACAATCCATAAAATAAATATTTATTAAATATTCATATTATCAAATGATTTTTTTATTAATTAATAAAAAATTATTTATTACCTTGGAAATATTATCAGCCAAAAAACATGAATAAAACTATTCCTCATCCTTGAGAGTAATATTTACTCTATTAATTAAATTCAAAAATAATCTATTCCATATCAATAGAAACACTTAGTTTGTGACCCACTAGGGTTCTTTCTCATTAGCATTAGGTTGGCTTTCCTAAATTTTGATATTACTATCTAGTAATGGGCTAAGACATCCTAGAGAAAGAATTTAATGTTGCTACAACAAAAACCACATAAAAATGATCACTGTGTAATATAATACTTTTATCTCAATATCTCATCAAGCAGGTCGCACATTTGTGTCATCAACCTATATGCTTGATACGTTTTTCTTCGAGTATCTAAAATAAATTTCATTACACCATGGTAAAGGAATTTATGTGACATTTATATTTCAATAAAAGGGCCAAGATATCAAATTCCATAAAGATTGAAGGTAAAAACCCTTCCTTGGCTTATCTATTAATAACATGTGATTCGTGATACATCCAACATACCATAATTTCCGAAACATAAGGAGTGATATTTTTTAAATTAATCTAAGTGAATGTGTCATTAAATTCATTAAAGAAAATATTAATGTATAAGGAATATTACACTTGAACATGTTGGGGTTCAACCCATTTTTGGAATTAATGGTGCCTTTAAATGAGAAAACATTTTAAAGGGAAATGTACGTCAAGGAAGCATGATTTTAATTCACACGGACACACATTTTTGACGTGGGAAGGAGTGCCTATAAAATGGAGGCACCATCCATGCTTTATCATACACAATACCAAAAGCATAAGGGTGCACATGCCGCACCAACAGAGGACGGAGGCTTGTGAAAAAATTGTGGACAACGGTTTTGAGTATGGGTGGCTGTGGGAAATGGAGAACTGGGTTGTGCAATAATGTGATACAACAATGGAATGTGTTTGGGATTGATCTCTGAAGGGTGAAGACTTATCATGAAATATTATCAGAGAGGTGGAAAATTCGTATTGGGGTGTGAATTTCACATAAGTTTTTCTACACTGTATTTGTAATTCATGTTTGGGATATTGCATGGATTATTTTTATTCTCTCATTTATAGTGAATATTCTCAGAGTTTCCCCATGGTTGTTTAATACTCTCCAAGGAGGGTTTTTTCACGTTAAAATCTGGGTCCCCTTTATTATTCTACTATTTGGTTTGGCGCATCAATTACACAGGTTATTATCAAAAAAATGTTGTTGCCACAACTGAGTTTATTTTGAAACCAATCATATTCTAAACCAATATATGGCATCAGAGGAGGTTATTTTTGTCTCTTGATGATTAAATATGGTTGATTATCACCATGGGATTCCTGCCCATATTGAACTATTTAATAGGAAAAATGATTTTACACTTTGGAAGCAAAGAGTTAAAAATATTCTGGTCTTTGGGAAGACAACATAGGAATTGAATAAAAAATTAGATAAACTGGAAACGATGAGCATTGGTGATTGGAAGGATATGTGAGAGTTGGTAGCAAGCACGATTCAGACGTATTTGGGTGATAATACACTAAGGGAAGTGATGAATCTGGCAGATCTAGAGGAGATCTGGGTGAATCCTGAAAGCATGTATAAATAAAACTCTCTCATAAGTAATTTAAATTTGAAGAAACGATTGTATCGTTTGAGAATGATAGAGAATGGAGATTTAGGTAACTATCTGGACAGGTTCCCCAAACTTCAGACAGAGCTATCCTCAGGGGTGGTCAATATTGATCACAAAGGTAATGTGATACCTATTGAAATGGAAGAAGAAGACAAGGATTTTCTTCTTTTGGGTTCGTTTCCTGATTCATATGATAATCTCATCACCACACTGTTGTTCGGGAAATATACACTGAAGTTGGATGATGTGATTTCGTCTTTGTTGATGAACGAAACTCAGTGAAAGAAAAATGATGGTGAATCTTTAGGTAATAGTGGTATTATGGCTGTGGAAGATGGACACGGTAGTCGGAGAGGTCAGTCAAAGACAAGAAGAAAGGTCAAATGCTTCTTTTTCAATAAGGAGGTTCATGTGCAGAGACACTGCTATGAATTGTAAAATAATCAAGAGGAAAATAAGGTGCACGACACTGATTTTGAGGATACTGACATAATTCTTGTTCAGGGAGAGGGTGATTTACTTTTAGTTGGCATTGATTGTCGCAGGTGGTATTTTTACACTAAATGGGTGGTTGATTTAGTAGTATCGTGCCATATTTCACCAAATAGGGGACTATTTCCTTCATATAAAAAAGGTTACTTTGGTATATTGAAGATGGGAAGCATAGATTTTTCTAATATCATTGATTTTGGTGATATTTGTATCACTATGAATATAGGTTTTACACTAACATTGAAGGATGTGCAACATATGCCAGGTATACACCAAAATTTGTTATTTGTTTGTGCTCTTGATACTGATTGATTCAGGAGTTCATTTGGCGGTGGAAGATGGAATTTTTCCAGAGGATCGATGGTTTATGCATGAGAAAAAATGGATGACACTCTTTACAGGATAGATGTAAAGGCATGTGGTGATGTGACAAATCCAATTGCGAAGAGGAATTTTTCAGATATGTGGCACAAGAGATCATCGTGCATGAGTCAAAGACCATTGACTAAGTTGAAGAAGGTTTGGAAGATGAAGCATGTTCGGTCAGATGTTTCAGATCTTACACCTAATTCATTTTCTTCAGAGAGTGCCACTATTAAAGAAAGAATGAAAATCAAAGATTGAGATGATGCTCTGAGAGTGTTTGACTGCTCGGAGGTTGTTGAGAAGAGGTAGTGAGTAATTCCTCCAGGTGCTTTAGATTATGCGGTGATCACAATTATGGGGGATCCAGATATGATTGATTCTGGTATTAGAGATGAAGACGCAGATATGATGAATACTTTGGCATTTTGATTTCTTTTACAGGGGGATCTTTTAGGTTTCCTTCAAAGATGAAAATGAGGGATGTCATATTTTATCCAAAGGATGATGGTTGGTGTGATACTAAACAGTTTTCTTTACAACTAAGTTTGTTGGATGTGATCATCTTCTTTGATGGGATGAAGGGGGAGATTGTCTGGGTTCATCCCATTTTTGGAATTAAGGGTTCCTGTAAATGAGGACATGTTTTAAAGAGAAACGTGTATCAAATCCGCATGACTTAAATTCATGCACAGACACATTTTTTATGCAGGAATGAGAGCCTATAAAATTGAGGAAGCGACCATGATTTATCATACACAATACAAAAAAGCATAGGGGCGCACACGCAGCACCAGTAGAGGGCAGAGGCTTGTGAAAAAAATGTGGAAAACAGTTTTGAATGTGGGTGGCAGTGGACAATGGCGAATTGGGTTGTGTAACAAAGTGTTACAACAACGTCGTGTGTTCAGGTTTGATCTCCGAAGGGTGATGACTTGGCACAAACTATTATCATAGAGGCAGTGAATGCATATCGGGGTGTGAATTTCACATAGGTTTTTATACGCTGTATTTTTAATTCATGTTTGGGATATTTCATGGATTCATTGTATTCTCTAATTCATAGTTAATATTCTCAGAGTTTCCTTGTGGTTTTTTAATCCTCTACAAGGAGGTTTTTTTCATGTAAAAATCTGTATCCCCTTTATTATTCTTCTATTTGGTTTGGCACTTTGTTTACATTGGTGATTCTAAAAAATTGTTTTTGTCGCAACTGAGTTTATTTTAAAACCAATCTTCTTCCGACCCAACAGAACATAGATATAAATATCCAAAGTCATGAAAACATTTGGAAATCCAACTGGCAATTTTGTTCCCATAATCTACCCTATTATAGATTATCAAGTGTGAACTTTATAAGAAGAAGACTCATATATTTATTTGTACTCGCACCTGACAGTCAATACACTATATTCCCTATAAAAAAATTATCCAACTATAAAACTATATTTTAGAAATATCATTATATCATCTCAAGATTTTCATCATAGTGGGGAACTTCTATGACATTTTCAATGTGAGATATGATGTAGGACATTATCACATCAATGTTATGCAGAAGAAAAATCAATATGTGAGAATATATTTATATTAATATACACTTCTTTGAATGTAATTGTAATCCAAATTACAAATTAGTTGGTTATATGGAACCAACTACAACAAAGTCCCACTTATAATAGAGCCAACCGCTAATGACCGGCTAGCCTCACATGTAAAACATAATTCTACTAAGTATGTATATAGTTGTTAGGCTAACCAAATTTCCATGTATTGGGTTGTTAAATCAACATCTATATACAACCAATCTGTTACTACAACATTAGCATCCTAAGAAAATCCCTCAAGTAGTGATATAACAGAGTGTCCATATTTTATTCATATGTAAAAGTATTGAAATAATGACTAAATCCATAGTCAAATATCATCATAATAATGATAAGGATATTTCTTTTTCATTAAACAAAAATTAGAACAAGTCGTTGCTAAAACCACCCCTTAAGTTACATCTAAACCCACAACATACTCAGATATTGTAGATATATCAACCCCTGGAAATAATATTTTTTTTCTTACATATTACCTTAGACTTTTCTATGATAAAAGATCAAATTGAACTAAGTGGTGACAAGTGTTTCATTCCATTGATCACTAGTATTCCCTCTTCTCTGAACATCATGTTCACCTATTGTGATTAATGCATCTGTAATATCAAATGTCAATATGACCGATAGTTTGTTTTTGTTAAAGAATTGGAAAAATAACCCATCAAAATACAAAGGAAAATTCAAGGAGGTCTAAAACGGTGCAGCCCAAGTGCATCCCCTTGGAAAAGAATTCCTACACTCAAAGGGAACCGATCCCAAATTGTAGAAAACATTTAAGGGATCCTCTGAAATACCCTCATAGGAAAGCGCATCCGCAGTAAAATTAGCATATCTCCATATATGAGAAACCATGAATCCCTGGTCAGCTTCTAAAAAAATAAATCATATGCTAAAGAGTATCAGCTTTTCCAAGCAAGACCCGCACCAAAATCTATAAATATGATTCAATTTCATAAATTTGAAACCCATACCCCTATCAAAGCATAACTCCAGAAAGAAAAGAACACACCTCCACCCCAAAGGAACTCCCCAGACCATAAAAATTATTGAAAGAAAATATAAAATGACCCATTTGTTTCTCGGGGTAAACCACCCCCTCTCATATGCCCATTAATATAGGAGCCATCCACATTAATTTTGAAACTGCTCTAGGGTGGGTCCATTTAATTTAACAGCCTTGTGAACTCAATGTAACCATTGGCTGGTTACGAAAATTGAAAAGTTGTTGGTAGTTTTTTCCACCTTTAATAATTGAACAAAAATCATAAATGAGGGATTTCATTCTCACCTGGAGATAAGAAACCAGGAGTCAGTTTTCTAGCCTCTCCCTATTAATCACCTCCCAAATAGTCCAGTAAATGGATATAAAAACCGTGTTATGGATCCTGATCTCCATATTCTGATGTTCTGAACCCAAAAACCAACTGGAAAGGAAGTATTTGATAGCAACGTTGTCTCTACCAGATGACCCCTGATAACCCATATCTGTCCATAGACTAACCACCCAATTTCTCTTAATGAACAAGTTCAAAATTAATTCGATATATAAATTGACACAACAAAAACATCGAGAAGTAATGGAAATACCTTTCTTCTTAACGTTTTCCACTGTCAGAATTTCTTGGTTCTTCACCCTCCAAACCAAAAAGTTCATCTTCATTGGAAACTCCTTCCACCATAATCCTGAAGCCCACTCAACATGAATAGTATCATTAAGGAAAAAATATCTATAGTCATGGACATTGAATATACCTAAGTTGGACTCTGTAAAACAACATATGTCCACCTCCTCATTAACAAAAATTCCTTTGAAGAAATCCAACTGATCATTGTTCAAAATAACCCCTAACAGATTGGGGTAATTTCTTGCTTCCTTAAAGGTCATATTTGGAACCATAACCCATAGGGAATAAAGTTTCTCCCCCACCCAGTTATCCCTCCATAGGTTAATGTCTCCCTGACCAACCACCCAACACGTCGCGCCCGGAAGAACTTCCAGGGGATTCAACGAACCTTTGGCCAGCATCGATTGTTTGGAACCACCCCAATCGTCCCAATGGTTACCATATTTATTTCTTATAATAGTTCCCCATATAGAGTCCCCCGTGATAAAATCCCATGCAATCTATGCCTGCATGGCTTTCATGGATTTTGTGACATGCCATAAGTCAGTACCTGCTTCCTCAATCGATTTATCCAAGTAGCTCCATGACTCCAAATGATGCATGCCTAGGGAATTATCATTCCATAAAAAATTATTCAGGACCCTCTCCATCTGAGAAATATACCCTTATAAGGACTAATGATCGATATAACATGCATCATAATACAGGACAGGACACTATTGATCAGAGATACCCGACCACCAAAGGAAAAAAATTATTCTTCCAATTGAGAATCCTCCCCATATTTTCTATTAATAATATGATTAAAGAATATATTATTAATTCATACATTGGAAATTAGGGACTCGAGGTAAACCATAGGAATCTTATTCTTTTGGATTCTGCGAATATCTTGAATATCCCTAGATCATCTTCCTGAATATTTGTTAGAGATAAATACACTTCTCTTTCTTGAATTTTTCCAATGACCGCTTAAACCACCGAAGATTTCCATGACCTTCATAAAGCAATGAAGTTTCATCTAACTTCCTTTAATGAAGATAAGGATATCATCTCAGAAAGTTAGATGAGAAATAAAACCCTTCGTAGTTGGAATATGAAATAGGATAATCCTTCTTTCGTCCATACACTTATGCATGTTAGAGGAAAGATCATCCTGAGAAATAATGAAAATAATGGTGGACAAAAGGTTCCCCTACCGCATCCCCCACTCACTCTTAAAGAAGCCAAAATATTTCCCCATAAGAGAGATAGAAATCCATGGGGATGATTATAAACGAAAACATAGATCCCAAACCGACTCATGGAATCCAAGTTTCCTCATGGTCCAGATAATGAAACTCCATTCCAACTTATCTTATGATTTATCCATATCTACTTGGATGACAAAATTGGTGTTGACCACTCTTTTACTATCATCTTACACCATTTACTTATCAATTCCGATCTCCCTTGAATACTTCTACGTTTAACAAAGCCATGTTGTTTCGGAGAGACAACAAGTGGCACCACTATATTCAATATTCTAGCAATCAGACTGACCAAGATTTTATATGAAATATTACATAAACAAATGGGTCTATACTGATTAATAAAGGAGGGGTCCTTGAATTTTGGGATAAGAACTACTCTATATGAGCAATAAGTTTTGTTGATAGAGCCCCCCCCCCAAATAATTCTTGAATCTCTTCAACCACATGAGCTCATACAAAGTCCAAGCCGCCACATAGATGGACTCCAGAAAACCATCCGGTCTTGGGGTGTTTTACATAGACATGCTACAAATAGTATCCCATATCACCTCAAAAGAGGGAGAAAACATTAAAAATCATTATCAACACCATCAATCAACATAAGAATTCACCACATAAAGATCTCTTCATCCTTCGAGATCCCCAGATCTGAGGCATTTCCAGGAGAAGCTCCAGTCAGCATAATTTGAAAATGTTCTAACACTAATTTCCCCACCACATCCACATCTAAAGAATATGATCCATCCTCTAGCTTGATACTGACCTTTATTTTTTTTCCTCTCCTTTACAAAAGACTAAACGAAAGAATTGTTCTAATCTCCATCCTTAAGCCATCTAATTCTAGATCTTTGTTTATAAACCCTTTCAATCTCTAGTAATCATTCATCCAAAAAGTTTCATTTCTCACATAAAATCATAAAGGTTCTCTTATCCCATCTATCTCGCAACTATCCCTCTAGCCTATGAATATCAGTTTGTAATAATTAAACTGAATTATCCACAACCAGGTTATTACTAAGCAACCTAAAGATGTCTGATTTAAGATGCCTTAGCATTCTTGTGAGACCAACCAATGCCCTCCTATACTCCTCTTGTGCCCATGACCACTTCATCATCAACATAAAACCCTCTATATGGTTTGAGTTAGAATAATACATGAACAAAAAAATATCATAACCACAACATAGTAATTCAATCAGCAGTGGGGCATGATCATAAGAAGATCGAGTTAAGTGAGTAGAAGAAGATCGAGAGAGAAAATCAAGACCTTAAAGATTAGATAAATATATATCAAGACAACTCCAAAAATGACTGTGACCCTTTAAATTTCTACCCCACATATATTTGAAACCATTGTTGAGTCAATAAGATTTTCCTTATGACTTTTTGATTCATTATTGTTTTGAAAATCACAAACACCTTATCTTAAGGCAAATTTCATTTTACCCCAGTTTTACTTCTATAAGGAAAATTTCCTTCCTCAATGAAATTTACCCTTGACCTAGATTTCATTTTTCATATCATAAATTTTCTAAGTATAAAATTCAGATTGTAGTCTAAAACCTCGGAATCATATAATACTTAGATATGAGGTATTTTGTTTTAGGATACGAATTCCTGTTATCATTTTTTATGAAGTTCTACTCTGAATTCCCTGTTACGAACTTTTATGAAGTTCAACTATGAATTCTGATTACGAACATATATAAAATTCTAACTACGAATTCTAATGAACAATTCTGATTATGAATTCTCATTACGAATTCTGATGATGAATTCTGATTACGAATTCTCATTACAAATTCTGATGATGATTTCTGATTACGAATTCTCATTACGAATTCTGATGATGAATTCTGATTACGAATTCTCATTACGAATTATAATGAAGAATTATGATAACAAATTCTCATTATGAATTATGTTGATGAATTCTGATTACGAATTCTGATTACGAATTCTGATGATGAATTCTAATTACGAATTCTCATTACAAATTCTAATGATGAATTCTGATTACGAATTCTCATTACGAATTCTAATGAAGAATCCTGATTACAAATTCTCATTACGAATTCTGATTACGAATTCTGATTATGAATTCTGATGATGAATTCTGATTACTAATTCTCATTACGAATTCTGATGAAGAATTATGATTTCGAATTTTCATTACGAATTCCTTAGAAAAACAGAATTTTAATATCTTAGTACTACAGAATCTAAATTCACTTTTACCTACATTTTGAACTTTATCCTTTTCCATTCTGAATGTTCATTTTCTCCATTCTGAATATCAGTGTTGTTATGCTTACACTTGTTTTATTACAAAACGATTTCGTGCTTTCAGTTATTGACTAACCGTTGTTTGAGTGACACATGTACAAGTTCCTCCGAAATTCAAGGAAGAATATGACCGTTGTAGGAGGGAGGCGACCGTTGGAGCTTCGCCTTTAAATAGGAGCTCATTTGAAAGTCGACAACAACTTTGACACAACTCTGACATTTGTGCTTACATGTTTTTGAAGTGATTTCTAGAGAGAGATGCTCTTATCAACTCTCAAGCTTCGTGCAGAAAGTTTGAACGACTTGTTCAAACTTTGCCTAGTGCTGATTTTCTTCGTGAGACTCCGATTGTTGTTGTGTACAATCGAGGGCTTCCGGGGATAGGAAGACAGAGGTTCCAACACCTTAAAGTTTATGGTTTCCTTACTGATGAAGACAGAGGTGCCAACTACCTGATAGTTGAGGGCTTGCGGGGATAGCAAGATAGACTCTGATCTTTGTATCGAGGTCTTACCCTGGTGTAGGTAAGACAGAATTTCATGAAAGTATAAATCAAGGGACCTATTATCTAGGGTTGTTGGATACCCTTATCTTTGGGTCAAAAGAGTTATTGTTTGTTACTTATAGTTTGACTACTTTGTTTTCCGCTGTGTTTGTATTGTTAAGGAAAGTATAACTTTCATATACTTCCTTACCCTTGTACTCTGACAGAGTTAGATTCTATACGCTTTAAGGTAGAATCTTCACCTTTGTAAACATTAGTTAAGTTTCATTTTCGGAATTACTTTTCCGAAATCTAGCACGTCTTTAGAACTTATAGAGGTCTTGTGAATAATCATGTTTAACCTTGTTAAACATAATCATCCTCAAAATTACCTAAGGGAATTTTTAAAAGGTACAATTCACCCCCCTCTTGTATTTGAGAATCTCATTCTTATTTCGATCCTATGTTTGGTATTATAGAGTATATCATACTCAGTCACATACCTTCCTAACAAGCATTAAATCCAAAATCCAACAGACCTTTGTTAGAAATGAAGTGTTTAAAGTTCAGCATACCATTGATAAATTCCCTTACCCACCTTTCTTTTCTATGGTATCAATAGTGGTGTTGAAATCCCCTTCGATGAACCATTGGACACCGAGTGAGTCAAATAAATCCAAATAATCCCAAAGAGCTCTTCTTCCCTACACATAACTATTGGCATAAATAAAGGAAAACAAAAATTCTGAACCTGTGAACAATATCTTCAGGGTAATACTTTTATCCATGGAATGAATCATGTCCACTGAAAAATTATTTTTCTAGAATATCTAAATATGATTATTCATAGGATAATAATGAAATTGAAAAAAAAATCCCATTTTCTTTTCAAAATAGATGATTCGACTTTGATCTTGTTTTTGTTCAACAATAACAGCCGTTGAGATATTAGACTTCCTAGATTCAGCAGCTAGAAGGGAAATCTTAGCCCGTACCCCCAATCCATGGGATTTCCAAACGATCACAGAAACCAATAGAATAACTGGTTCTTTTCCCTATGGCCAAACATACCTGTTTTTGGGACAAATAGTCTCTTATAATCCTCCCTGTACATTGAATGAGTAACTGTCCTGGAAATACCTTCTGATGATAAAACATTCCTCAGAGAAATAATTTTATTCTTCAAGGTACTATTTGTATCCTCTAAAAAAGAAAATTTATTCCTTGATGAAGCTGGTGGACAAGCTGGTACCATGTCTTCTTAGAATAAAAAAACAAAAACTATACGTTACGGAAAACTCTAGGAGGCACGAATTTCCTTCACTATCCATTCAAAAAAATCTCTTCTCGAATTCGCCTCAGTATTGCACGATGGACAATGCAAAGTGTCCATCATAGAAGGTTTTAGGGTTTTGGAGAAAGGAGGGAAGAAATAAGAATACAAGAATATGGGGATAACTGTCTTGGAATTCTTGGAATAACCCTCGCAATATCTATATCTTATCCACCATCTACCTATGACACCACCATTTCCTGAGGCAATTTCGTTGATAAATCTGTAGGAACCACTTAGATTGAATTGCACGGGACCAACGAAAACCCTTCAGGCCGAGGCTAAAAATCCCTCGACAAATAGCTTCCAGTCGGGACCCCCTAGAAAATCAGAGGCTTTATCAAAAATGTGTCCAAAAATATTTAAAATTTCAATGACCTTTTCGAAAACAATGTCGCTCTCCTCCACCGTTGAAGTAGACGACAACCGATCTATCGATGTTTCCAAAATGCTTATTCTCTCCTCCACCACTGAACAATATTGTCACCGATCCTTCGGTATAGTCAGTACAACCAAAGAAGCCAGAGAACTCCTCTTACCATCAAAAGAAACATCTTTCCCTATCAAAGGGGATGACAGACCACCTCAACCCCTCAAATCTTCAAGAGCACTGCCCCTAGGCCTTAACTTCTTTTTCCACAAAACTTCACCAAATTCCCTTGAAACCCAGAGGCTAAGAAAAAAATTGAAGTGGATTGAAAAACCAAATTATAACCCCACATGAAGTCTAAATTTGCAATTCTTTTATTGTTAATTAAATGCTGATATTTTAATATGTGTTTTCCTATTAAGAGTTTGTTTTACGAGATTTTACGCAGCTAGCGAGGGGCGCACTTCCCATTCCATCTCCACCGTCCAGGTGCCCCTCCTCCACTCTTTCTGTGTGGCTCCTCTTGAGGTGCGATGACACCGCTTCACCAGGAGACAGGAGAATATCAACTTGGCTGAGAGAAAGATCATCACTTAGATTAACCGAGAGAGAGAGAGCAGAGGTCAGCAGTCGCGAGCACGAGCACGAGCACGAGGGAAACACTTCGACGACGGTTCTTGACGGGTTCTCATGTCTTCGATTCGGCCTGTTTCTTGGCCGAGAGACCGCAGTCATGTCTGATTTTGTTTTTCCTAAGGTGCGTTGAGAGAGATCCAATTTGGGTATTTCTTGTTTTCCCTCCAAGACAGATCGGAATGTAAGGGATTCCAAGGTTCTTCGAATCAGCATCTTCCCAGGTTCGGCCGAGATAGATCAGAAGGAGAAGAGCAGCGCGCACCTGGTATTCGGCTGAGTCAGGTCTCTCTAAGACAACCCTCGTTTGTCAATTTGGTTTGCCGGAAGAGGCAGAGGTCTCAGATGTCGACCACCAAGAGGATCGCGCTTTCCATTCTTGAAAACGGAGGATGTAGAATTTGTTTTGTGTCATGCGGACCTGGATGGCTGCTACTACGATTGCAATGGAGCGGCGACGACCACCAGGACAGTGTGGGCAGCAGTGGAAGCGACTCATCTGCAGAAGAACCTTGGACAAAGGCATCATGTGTGGATAACAATTGTTATTCCTATATGGCCACATGCTCAAGGACAAAGGAATTGGATCATGGATACGAACCTGGACAGCAACATGGATCATGGAGGATTAGAGCTGCTAGACTCCGCGATGAAGATTTTAGCACCTTTTCACAAGATTTTTCATCGATAAGGTGACACCGAGCCCCGTTAAGGGGGTCTCAGTCCTGGTATAGTTTTTTTCCTTGTTGATTTTTGTAAGCTTTGGTGTGCTTGTTTATTATTCGCATTTTATTTCTGTTTTCTATCCAGTTTAGCTTGTCCGTTGTTGTCCTTTATTTCCTCTTGTATTCATTTGTTTTTGCATAGTGAAAAACCCATGATGATCTTGCCCCATGCATGTAGGTCATATGGCCTAAGCATGTAAATCCTTGGTGTCCCTTTTACTGCTTTCATTTCCTTTCCGCATTTAATTCGACCTGTAAAATTGCTGAATGAGTTTGCCGCTTCTGGAATATTAATTCAAATATGTTAGTTTTGAATTTAATGAGTTGATGTAATTGCCACTGCCCAATTCATGTCAGTGTTGTTGTTTACTGATTGTATTCATTTTGAATAATTCATTCCTAATGTCATGGAATTTCAACTCAGACATTATATGTTTATCAATTTTCATGTAATAAATTGTATATAAGCGTTGTTTATGCATTTCAGATTTTGACGAATAAAAACACCCAATAGTTCTTGGGCTATTATGTGGGGACTGCCTCTCACGCATGGGAAATCCCCGCAATAAAGTGGTATCAGAGCCTAATTGGGTTTAGGTTTTTCTTTGTTAAAATTTGAAATTGATTGTCCATTGCTTTCAAATGTTTTGTTAGTGGATTTTACATGTTGCAGCATGCTTTGTTATTTTGTTCAGCTAGGTCATTATCTATCTAAGGTTGTAATTTCATTCTGTTGCTGGTACATTGATTCCTTGTTTTTTTCTTTCCATTTTATTTTACCTGTCTGAGCCTCAAAATATGCCTCTTGGTAGTTTCTACCTATGTGTGTATATGGTTTCAGGGTAGGAATGATTACTTTGTGAGGTTTTCCTATGTTTGAGAGCTGGTTAGCAGTAAGGTCTTGGCAGGTTCTTGTGTCTCTAGTGTCCACATTTTTCTTAGGAGATGAGCTTATGTTAGCTCCATTGTGTTCCTCTGCATCCTTTAGGACTATTTGCTCCGGGTATGGTCCCATTGCGAGTTTGGTGTTTAGGTTTGGGTAGCTTGTGGGTGCAGTGTCGCTTGGCTGGCCACCAAGCCTCTTTGTTTACTGTTCGACTGTAACACCCCAAGATTTCATAGTGTGTTATTTCTTAAAAATAATTCAATAACTTGTACTACACGCAACACCGAGTTCAATCACACCATGACGTACAAAAAAAAGCCATTAAAAGAGGTCATGAATAGTATTAACAACATTTTGAACTTTATATAATCCTTATAATTTTAGAATCCCTATTATGAGTTTCTTAGTCATAATGCAAGAACAGATTCATTTTCAGTATTGCACTTTTATCAACTTTAATAGTGAAACTTTTTTTAAATAAAATATTTTAAACTATCTGAATAAATTGGGACATCAAAAAAAAATTTAAATGAAACATCCCAAGCTTCCACGGTACGCTTTCCTTTGAATAAAATAGTAGCGTGTGTTGTACGCAACCTTGAGTTTTAACACACGCCACAACCAATCAAACTAGCCGTTATGAATAGTAATACCTAAATTTTGAAATTATATATATTTTATATTTTAAAATGGACTTCATTTTTGGATTCGGAATATCGAATTTAGCCTAAGGTGAAATTTTGGTACTTTTCGGATAACTTTCATATTTTGATGAATAGTGAAAATTACTAAATTTTAATTAAAAACAACTTTTTTAATCAAAATAATTAATAGTGATAAATTATGAATTTTAGTAGTTTTAAAGTATATTTAGAATATATTTTTACCATTTAATATAATGTTGGTCATTGGACATAATTTTACAATTAAACCGAACATAAACAAGTGTCAATCTTTTGATAGTTATTATCTCTTAAAAACACGCTTTTTGTTTTGACAGCGGGAATTAATTTTAAATTAATTTCTGCCACTTCTGTGTTTTGAATTTAGAAAAATGGATTCCATATTTGGAATCAGGATGTCCAAATTGTGTAAATAGGTAACTTTTATTTTTAGACATTTTGAATAATTACTGTGGTTAAGGGTAAATCCGGTAAATAAGGGTAAATCCGGTAACTTCACCATGGTTAAGGGTAAATCCGGTAAATAAGGGTTAAAAAATAATATAATAATAATACAAAATTACCCTAAAACGTGTCCTAACCTTATTGGTGGAAACATACCCGACCATGATCATCCTTGGGTCAATTTGGGGACCCCTTGGAGCCACTTGTATGTGGTAGGGACACTTTATATTAATAAAGTTAAAATAAAAATAAAAATGGCATAAGCTTACATCTTTTAGAAGAACAATTTTTACATAGGGTTATACATGTTGGATTTTCGATTATAAATATTCATTAGAAATATAAAAAGATTTACTACATAATGATATTTTATTTATAATTTTTAGACATCAAATAAGTTAAATTATTAATGACACAATACTGATGAAATGTTTACCTCATTAATAAATCATTTAAATAAATAAGATTATAATGATTAAAATATTATCTAAAACCTGTCCAATTCTTATTGGTTGATGTTATTTAGAATATGAGTCATCTTATCTTAGACCTCAATGGTTTTTGGACCATTATAAACCGAATATAATTATATTATAAAGTAATACTTTCACTCTTTCCTAAAGAGCCCCTCCTCTCCCTTATAAAAGGAGACCACTTCTAATCATTCCTCACACCTCTCAAGCCACTTGGATCGTCCAAACTCTACCCAACTAAGCTCCCCACATCCCTCTCCTCCTCCTTGAAGCTTCCCCTTAGGAAGAAAGCATTTCAAGAAGTCCTTTGGTCCCAACCAAGTGAGTTACCTAAATTAAAGGTAACGATTTCTCTTAAATTATTTTCATTTATTTTGCTTCTTCAACCCCCAAACTCTTTTTATTTCCTTTCTTTTGTAACAACACCAGTATCCTTAATATACTAGGATGTTATTATAAGAAGTATTCAAACTACACATACACACAACTCCATCTAATGGATGATGAACATAATGTTTCTGTGGATGGCAAACTAACGCCTCACGAAACGATGATTGTTCAAATACATCTTACCGCCTCTCATGGTGGCCATTATGATGGAACTATAATTAAATATGATATTAATGATATATATTTTATATATAAGCTTCTGTAATTCCATTTTATTTCATACCATTATTCGTTTCATGTTGTATATACATACGATAATTTCATTTGAGGAAGTGCGGACTACCGCCCCCTTAAAATGATATGACTCGTTCATACCACACATGGAACGTATAAAGGATGGTGTTAATAAACTTAAGTAACATATATAAAATATTATATTATACTGGAATAGTAATATACCTATGTATCATTTGGATTCAATTCTTTTAAAATAAAAATTAAATGGAAGTTGTGTTCGTGCGTACGTACGGACTACCGTCTCCACGAACGCGATGAGATTCATCCTCCATCGTATCCATTCAAGTATAATTATCATTTGATGATTTAAAAATGATGTTTAAGGACTTGATACCATTCTGGATTTGAATAATATACAACCTATCTTTTACAAACATGTCTTACGTAACAAAACATACAAAAGAAAACAAGTAAGTTAACACCCGAAACAACGATAATACTAAGATATTATTATCAAATCGATATTAAAAGATCATATATGATATCATATTAATATATATGATTCTTGTATAATTTAATAACAATTATTTCACCATTATACAGGAGGTTAACCTACCCCAACCAAGGAAAAGTACAAGGTAAGGGATTTTCTTATCTCACTTTCAATTCCGTGAGATTTCCATTGTTCGCCACTAAATTATTGAAAGTGGTGTATTGTGTACTGCCATTTGATATATATTATCATGATTCTATTTATATTCATGTTATTCTGTAAATAATTTGGTGGTTATTAACTTTTGGCCATACGACTCAGTTGATTAACGTGGTAAGGGGTTTTCATCTCACTCTTTATTCTCATGAGATTCATGCCATATTGCCACCATTACCTTTTGTGTGGTGTATGTACTGCCCATAATTATATTCTTTGTGTAATACACTATAATTTATGTGTACTTACATATTCATTGTATGATACCTCTTTCATGGGTTGTATGTTTCGTAAGTTACCAAACTGGTAAGGGTTATTTCACAATCTCTTCATTATCTGAGGTTGTTTATACGTAATAATCTACTGGGATCTCGTTATCATCCACATCCATGTTTCTTCAAAATGTATTTCAAAACATTTTTAATATTTAAAAGAATATGGGTTAAAGTAATTTATACCCTTGTTTGACTTTTTATAAGAGGTTTATAAGGGAATCTTTCCGTTGTTTTCCAAACAAGGTGCTTTTTAACCTTTTCGACAGAATTAAGATAAGAATTTTTTTTAACTTATACGGCGGGTGCGGTTATTTTCCGCCGTTATAAAATCGTCAAAGCTTCCCTTAAAATCTTATAAGATTATTTTCAAAGAAAATGTTTGATTTTATATGGATCTTAAATAATTTCAAAATAAAAGGAGATATTTCTTTAAAAAGAATTTTGATTTCATCTATGTCAACATCCTTTGATGGGTTTTAAGATTATTTGAAGTTGATTTATTATGATACAAAACTTCTATATTGTTTTGAAGGTTTTGTGATATGTTTGACTGTGGATGTTCTATTTTTATACCATTCATAGTTTATGGTGAAAGTATTGACATTTCGTATGCTAGTTCAAATAAGAATGTTTATGTTATATTTCAATCTTTACTTCATATGAATGTGTTGGACAAGTATGTTCCAGGTTGGGGACTGGTTAAAGTAAGCCCTCCAGGTTGGGGACTGGTAAAAGTAAGCCCTCCAGGTTGGGGACTGGTAAAAGTAAGCCCTCCAGGTTAGGGACTGGTAAAAGTAAGCCCTCCGGGTTGGTGTCCGGTTATTAGAGGCACTCCGGGTTGGTGTTCGGTTATTAGAGGCACTCCGGGTTGGTGTCCGGTTATTAGAGGCACTCCGGGTTGGGTTCCGGTTACAGTTAGCCCCAAGGTCTTGGGACGAGGCCTTGAAAAGTAATTAAAGTTTAGCATTATGCATTCCAACATTATGAAAGTGGTTATTGATTTTGCATGTGATTATTCGATTAGTAGAATATCCATGTGAACAAGTAAATGGCATTATTTCATTTTACTTTTGCCATACTATGTTGAAGTTCAAGTTTAAAAGGCTTTTGTTTTAGTAATTCATTGCCTTAAATGTTTATGCTTATTTTTGAATGTTCCGCTATATTGTTATCCTTACTGGGCATTTGAGCTCACCCCTTTTCTATGTTTTATTTTTCCCAGGATGTGAAGATGTAAGTTATGAATGACCTGCAGGGATATTATGAGGGGATTATAGTGTGGACTGTGGAAACATTATGTTGTTGTAGTAGTTTTTCATTTTATGATATAATGTAAAACTTATGAATATATCTAGTGTTTCCAAGGCTACTAAACCAATCAGTCTTTCGAGATTTGATCTTTCTTGTGATCATGCCAATGTTATGTAATAATGCAACGACTCTGGGTAACTGGGGTCGGGGCGCTACAGTTGGTATCAGAGGAAGTTTAGTACAAACCTTGGAAACTAGATTTAGATAAACTCTGATTAGAGCATGTAGACCTAAGATGAACTTTCAGGATTAGTATAGAAGAACTTCCTAGAATTTTGGTATCGTAGAGATTTTGCGAGTTTTCCGAGGAATACATCCCTGTCTGGATACGAGCAGGTAGAGGCGGCTCTGGCACAGATGTACCTAGGGGTAAAACCCAAAAACACCGCTTTGAGCTAGACTCGAACGGGAACTGGTGCACGACAACGGGCCTTGCTGCACTCTTGGTTACGACACTCCCGGGGGATATGCATAGGATAACTCTCATTTTATTACAAATCATTATGAAGGGTTTATGAGTATATACTTCCTCAAAGAAAACATTTTTATGATTATGGATTATATCCATAAATAGTTCAATTTATGTTAAGTGTTTTATAAGTATGGGATTATGTATTTTGATTCATAAACTGATCTAGTTTATGCCATTGTTTAGAAATGGCGCCCAGTAGAAGGAATGAGAACTCCAGAAATGCACATGATCCAAAGAGAAGGAAGGATCATATCTTTCATGGTCTTAAGCTAGGATTGATAAGAGAAATAGTCTCCCATGTATTATCATCATATGAAGAAATAATATCATGTGTTGATAAGATAAGTAAAGAGTTTACTGAGTCCTATGGCTTTGAAGGGAAGCAAGAGAAGAAAAGGATGGAAGAGAGAAAAATGGATAAAGGGAAGAGGGAAAAGAAGAATTTTCCCATATGTGGTAACTGTGGGAAGAAACACCCTGGAACTTGCCTGAAAGGAATGGGAGTTTGTTATAAGTGTGGAGGAAAAGGGCACAAAGTACGTGACTGCAAGGGTGAGAAAATGGTTTCAAATGTACAATGCTTCATTTGCAAGGAGTTTGGACACTACGCGAACCTATGCCCCAGTCATCAGACTATGCCGCAAATGATGCTATTGGATAATAATCAAGTTATGATACTACCACAGATGAAGAGGAATGATTAGAGTTCTTATGTTGATTATGTCAATTGAGTGTTGTATCAACAATGTACTTGTTATAATAATTATGGAGTACATAAGGATTGTACTACAGTACTATTTCATTAAGGACTTGAGATTGTGTGGAACAAAGAAAAGTGACTCAATAGCAAGATAAATTTTTGGAAAATATATGGTTGAGAGAAAGATAAACCATAATATGGTTCTGATACCGAGTTAGTGATTTTAGAATAATACATGATTGATTTGGATAAATTATGTTGGATATTCTTGACTACCTTGAAACTGATTAATGATTTGTATATTCCATCATTTTTTTGGGGTTTAAAACATTTTTGGGTTGATGAAGTATATCCAGCATTCTATATGGAATAGGGGAGCATGAATGTAATCAATAAGGAATATGGTAATTCAAGATGTTTCAGTTTATTAAAAGAATACAAGATGAAGGTATTCATATGCTATTACGGGGTAAAAAGGATCTATATTATGTTTACCTTCCTTATAAATGTTGGACTGTGAGTTTGGACAGAAGTATTTTGGATAGTTCTAGTTTGGATTATTTTGGATTACCATAAAAGGACAACCCAGAGGTCGGGCGGCAACCCGTCGCGTCCGGCAAGGCTTCGAGACTTGAACCCGCAACCGAAGGGCGACAAGGGTGTATCACCTACCACTGGCCCATGAGATGTCCTGGATTAAATAATGTTGTTTTTTTTAAAGATCTGGTAGATGAATTATAAATTCATTTATTTTGGAACCCTGTACGAATAGTATAAATAAAAAAATTACATTCTATTATCTTTTAGAGTGAAATATGAGTTTGTGGTAGAAATTTATTAATGGATAAAACTCTAATTATAAAGTAAGTATATCTCCTTATGATCTTAGCCAATCTCATAAATATATTCCTCAACATTAATAAAAGGAACTTAGAACAAAAATGTTGTCCTAGATGGTACCTTAAATCACCACTAATTCATGGCTTTGGGATTGTTGGCCTTTTCATAGCCATGTTCTCTACCACTCTCCATCAAATAATTGATGGTTAGATTTCTCTTCCATATCCATATTTTCCTACATGGAACCCTAGTATGTGTTATTTTCGGTAATCTTCATACTTTCCACACTTTATTTTAAATAGAGGCCTCGTTAATTCATTTTTCGATGTGGGATTTCAACTATGATATTTTGAAACGTCAAAAATGTGTTATCCTAATACCCTATGTTTTGTTGAACCGATGGTATTTCAAATCATCATAGATTGATGAATTTAAGGACCTCAATTATACACTTGTTTGTGATTGATGATCTCAATCACTACCTATAAATATTTACGTTTTTCCTCCAATTATTTGTCTCTAATTGCCACCAATGTTCTCCTAATCGAGATCATAATTTGGTGGTGACTCTTTCATTTCTTTTTTCCTCATATTAAGACTAAATTTTAGTAACCTAATTTCCGATGTGGGTTTTACCACAAAGATATTTTCTATTTTCAACCTTTTATTTTCGAAGAACAATTTCAAATTGCGAGGACGCAATTTATTGAAGGAGGGGAGAATGTAACACCCCAAGATTTCATAGTGTGTTATTTCTTAAAAATAATTCAATAACTTGTACTACACGTAACACCGAGTTCAATCACACCATGACGTACAAAAAAAGCCATTAAAAAAGGTCATGAATAGTATTAACAACATTTTGAACTTTATATAATCCTTATAATTTTAGAATCCCTATTATGAGTTTCTTAGTCATAATGCAAGAACAGATTCATTTTCAGTATTTCACTTTTATCAACTTTAATAGTGAAACTTTTTTTAAATAAAATATTTTAAACTATCTGAATAAATTGGGACATCAAAAAACAATTTTAAATGAAACATCCCAAGCTTCCACGGTACGCTTTCCTTTGAATAAAATAGTAGCGTGTGTTGTACGCAACCTTGAGTTTTAACACACGCCACAACCAATCAAACTAGCCGTTATGAATAGTAATACCTAAATTTTGAAATTATATATATTTTATATTTTAAAATGGACTTCATTTTTGGATTTGGAATATCGAATTTAGCCTAAGGTGAAATTTTGGTACTTTTCGGATAACTTTCATATTTTGATGAATAGTGAAAATTACTAAATTTTAATTAAAAACAACTTTTTTAATCAAAATAATTAATAGTGATAAATTATGAATTTTAGTAGTTTTAAAGTATATTTAGAATATATTTTTACCATTTAATATAATGTTGGTAATTGGACATAATTTTACAATTAAACCGAACATAAACAAGTGTCAATCTTTTGATAGTTATTATCTCTTAAAAACACGCTTTTTGTTTTGACAGCGGGAATTAATTTTAAATTAATTTCTGCCACTTCTGTGTTTTGAATTTAGAAAAATGGATTCCATATTTGGAATCAGGATGTCCAAATTGTGTAAATAGGTAACTTTTATTTTTAGACATTTTGAATAATTACTGTGGTAAATATTTTATTTACCATGGTTAAGGGTAAATCCGGTAAATAAGGGTTAAAAAATAATATTATAATAATACAAAATTACCCTAAAACGTGTCCTAACCTTATTGGTGGACACATACCCGACCATGAGCATCCTTGGGTCAATTTGGGGACCCCTTGGAGCCACTTGTATGTGGTAGGGACACTTTATATTAATAAAGTTAAAATAAAAATAAAAATGGCATAAGCTTACATCTTTTAGAAGAACAATTTTTACATAAGGTTATACATTTTGGATTTTCGATTATAAATATTCATTAGAAAGCTAAAACGATTTCCTACATAATGATATTTTATTTATAATTTTTAGAAATCAAACAAGTTAAATTATTAATGACACAATAGTGATGAAATGTTTACCTCATTAATAAATCATTTAAATAAATAAGATTATAATGATTAAAATATTATCTAAAACCTGTCCAATTCTTATTGGTTGATGTTATTTAGAATATGAGTCATCTTATCTTCGACCTCAATGATTTTTGGACCATTATAAACCGAATATAATTATATTATAAAGTAATACTTTCACTCTTTCCTAAAGAGCCCCTCCTCTCCCTTATAAAAGGAGACCACTTCTACTCATTCCTCACACCTCTCAAGCCACTTGGCTCATCCAAAATCTGCCCAACTAAGCTCCCCACATCCCTATCCTCCTCCTTGAAGCTTCCCCTTAGGCAGAAAGCATTTCAAGAAGTCCTTTGGTTCCAACCAAGTGAGTTACCTAAATTAAAGGTAACGATTTCTCTTAAATTATTTTCATTTATTTTGCTTCTTCAACCCCCAAACTCTTTTTATTTCCTTTCTTTTGTAACAACACCAGTATCCTCAATATACTAGGATGTTATTATAAGAAGGATTCAAACTACACATACACACAACTCCATCTAATGGATGATGAACATAATGTTTCTGTGGATGG
This sequence comes from Viscum album, assembly GCA_963277665.1. Lineage (NCBI taxonomy): Eukaryota > Viridiplantae > Streptophyta > Magnoliopsida > Santalales > Viscaceae > Viscum > Viscum album. The sequence goes on from OY728166.1 coordinate 1,144,405,164, forward strand.
AAAACTAACGCCTCACGAAACGATGATTGTTCAAATACATCTTACCGCCTCTCATGGTGGCCATTATGATGGCACTGTAATTAAATATGATATTAATGATATATATTTTATATATAAGCTTCTGTAATTCCATTTTATTTCATACCATTATTCGTTTCATGTCGTATATACATACGATAATTTCATTTGAGGAAGTGCGGACTACCGCCCCCTTAAAATGATATGACTCGTTCATACCACACATGGAACGTATAAAGGATGGTGTTAATAAACTTAAGTAACATATATAAAATATTATATTATACTGGAATAGTAATATACCTATGTATCATTTGGATTCAATTCTTTTAAAATAAAAATTAAATGGAAGTTGCGTTCGTGCGTACGTACGGACTACCGTCTCCACGAACGCGATGAGATTCATCCTCCATCGTATCCATTAAAGTATAATTATCATTTGATGATTTAAAAATGATGTTTAAGGACTTGATACCATTCTGGATTTGAATAATATACAACCTATCTTTTACAAACATGTCTTACGTAACAAAACATACAAAAGAAAACAAGTAAGTTAACACCCGAAACAACGATAATACTAAGATATTATTATCAAATCGATATTAAAAGATCATATATGATATCATATTAATATATATGATTCTTGTATAATTTAATAACAATTATTTCACCATTATACAGGAGGTTAACCTACCCCAACCAAGGAAAAGTACAAGGTAAGGGATTTTCTTATCTCACTTTCAATTCCGTGAGATTTCCATTGTTCGCCACTAAATTATTGAAAGTGGTGTATTGTGTACTGCCATTTGATATATATTATCATGATTCTATTTATATTCATGTTATTCTATAAATCATTTGGTGGTTATTAACTTTTGGCCATACGACTCAGTTGATTAACGTGGTAAGGGGTTTTCATCTCACTCCTTATTCTCATGAGATTCATGCCATATTGCCACCATTACCTTTTGTGTGGTGTATGTACTGCCCATAATTATATTCTTTGTGTAATACACTATAATTTATGTGTACTTACATATTCATTGTATGATACCTCTTTCATGGGTTGTATGTTTCTTAAGTTACCAAACTGGTAAGGGTTATTTCACAATCTCTTCATTATCTGAGGTTGTTTATACGTAATAATCTACTGGGATCTCGTTATCATCCACATCCATGTTTCTTCAAAATGTATTTCAAAACATTTTTAATATTTAAAAGAATATGGGTTAAAGTAATTTATACCCTTGTTTGACTTTTTATAAGAGGTTTATAAGGGAATCTTTCCGTCGTTTTCCAAACAAGGTGTTTTTAACCTTTTCGACAGAATTAAGATAAGAATTTTTTTTTAACTTATACGGCGGGTGCGGTTATTTTCCGCCGTTATAAAATCGTCAAAGCTTCCCTTAAAAGCTTATAAGATTATTTTCAAAGAAAATTTTTGATTTTATATGGATCTTAAATAATTTCAAAATAAAAGGAGATATTTCTTTAAAAAGAATTTTGATTTCATCTATGTCAACATCCTTTGATGGGTTTTAAGATTATTTGAAGTTGATTTATTATGATACAAAACTTCTATATTGTTTTGAAGGTTTTGTGATATGTTTGACTGTGGATGTTCTATTTTTATACCATTCATAGTTTATGGTGAAAGTATTGACATTTCGTATGCTAGTTCCAATAAGAATGTTTATGTTATATTTCAATCTTTACTTCATATGAATGTGTTGGACAAGTATGTTCCAGGTTGGGGACTGGTTAAAGTAAGCCCTCCAGGTTGGGGACTGGTAAAAGTAAGCCCTCCAGGTTGGGGACTGGTAAAAGTAAGCCCTCCAGGTTAGGGACTGGTAAAAGTAAGCCCTCCGGGTTGGTGTCCTGTTATTAGAGGCACTCCGGGTTGGTGTCCGGTTATTAGAGGCACTCCGGGTTGGTGTCCGGTTATTAGAGGCACTCCGGGTTGGGTTCCGGTTACAGTTAGCCCCAAGGTCTTGGGACGAGGCCTTGAAAAGTAATTAAAGTTTAGCATTATGCATTCCAACATTATGAAAGTGGTTATTGATTTTTCATGTGATTATTCGATTAGTAGAATATCCATGTGAACAAGTAAATGGCATTATTTCATTTTACTTTTGCCATACTATGTTGAAGTTCAAGTTTAAAAGGCTTTTGTTTTAGTAATTCATTGCCTTAAATGTTTATGCTTAATTTTGAATGTTCCGCTATATTGTTATCCTTACTGGGCATTTGAGCTCACCCCTTTTCTATGTTTTATTTTTCCCAGGATGTGAAGATGTAAGTTATGAATGACCTGCAGGGATATTATGAGGGGATTATAGTGTGGACTGTGGAAACATTATGTTGTTGTAGTGGTTTTTCATTTTATGATATAATGTAAAACTTATGAATATATCTAGTGTTTCCAAGGCTACTAAACCAATCGGTCTTTCGAGATTTGATCTTTCTTGTGATCATGCCAATGTTATGTAATAATGCAACGACTCTGGGTAACTGGGGTCGGGGCACTAGATCGACCCTATTTAGTGGCTTTGTTTGGTTTCTCGGGAACCGTGTGATGTTAGTAAGTCTAGACTAGGATGTGTGGCCCTTTAGTGGCTTGTTTTCCCCTAGTTTCTAGCTGTCTCCCAACCTTTTTTCTCACGTTTTAGAGCTGTCTTATGATGTTGAGACTGCTTGCATGTGTCCTTTCAGTTTCCCCTTTGTGTGAGGAAGTCTCTTTTTGTATTTTGTTTAGGTGGTCGTCTCCTATGGGGGAGATTCTAAATCCATTGGTTGAGGATCTTATGGTGCCTTGCATCGAAAGTCCAGGCGGCGTGTCTTGGTTTTAAAGTCGACGGTTCTTGGTCCTTTGGTCCTGATATGTTTTTGTGGGTTTAGGTGGAGACTCTTATGGGATGTTTCACTTACTATGCATGTTTTCTCTCTGTTTCTCTCTCTTTATGATCCCCTTTTCATGATTGCACTATTCCATTTCTAATTTTCAATTCTATGTGAATTTATCTGAGTTTTGGTTTTCCATGTTTTGTGTGAGGATGGTAATGCTCTGTTTATTTATGTTCTGTAGGAATAGGTGAGTTAGTTCAGGACCTATTGGCATGTGATTTGTTGGTCCGTGATTTCCTCATTGGCATCGTCTTAGAGTGTGACTCAGGTAAGTGCAGGTATGAAACTTTGTCATGCAGTTGTTTAGAATTGTATAGATATCATTCAACTTTGGGCGACATGTATCACAGCTGATACATGGTTGGAGTACTGTTTGGGTCATACCCCATAGGTTGTTTTCTTTTTAGAATATGCCCATGTTGATGATTTTAGGTGGTGTAGAATAATCTCGTGGTTTGGTTTTAATTTGCAAGGTGGAGCGTGTGATGTTGTTCCATATTAAATATGTTCATGCATTTAATTTCCAAGGTGGAGATTTCTGAATTTGTAATTCTTTTATTGTTAATTAAATGCTGATATTTTAATATGTTTGTTCCTATTAAGAGTTTTTTTTATGAGATGTTACGCAGCTGGCAAGGGGCGCACCGCCCATTCCATCTCCACCGTCCATGTGCCCCTCCTCCACTCTTTCCGTGTGGCTGATTTTGAGGTGCGATGACACCGCCTCACCGGGAGACATGATAATATCGGCTTTGTCGAGAGAAAGATCATCACTTAGATTAACTGAGAGAGGGAGAGCAGAGTTCAGCAGCCGCAAGCATGATAATGAGGGCAACACTTCGACGACGGTTCTTGACGGGTTCTCATGTCTTCGATTCGGCCTATTTCTTTACCGAGAGACCGCTGCCGTGACCGATTTTGTTTTTCCTGAGGTGCGCTGAGAGAGATCTAATTTGGAGATTTCTTGTTTTTCCTCCAAGCCAGATCAGAATGCAAGGGAGACCATGGTTCTTCGAATCTACGTCTTCCCAGGTTCGGTCGAGACATATCAGAAGGAGAAGAGCATCTCACCTGGTATTCGACTGATTCGGGTCTTTCTAGGACAACCCTCATTTGTCAATTTGGTTCGCCGGAAGAGGAAGAGGTCGCAGATATCGAAGACCAAGAATATTGTGTTTTCCATTCTTGAAAATGGAGGATGTAGAATTTGTTTTGTGTCATGCGGACCTGGATGGTTGCGACTACGATTGCAATGGAGCGACGACGACCACCTGGACAGTGTGGGCAGCAGTGGAAGCGACTCATCCACAGAAGTGCCTTGGATAGCGGCATCATGTGTGGATAGTCGTTGTTATTCCTATATGGAAACATGCTCAAGGACAGAGGAATTGGTTCATGGATACGAACCTGGATTGCAACACGAATCATGGAGGATTAGAGCTTCTAGACTCCTCGACAATGATTTCAGTACCTTTTCACAAGCTTTTTCATTGATAAAGTAACACCGAGCCCTGGTAAGGGGCTCTGAGTCCTGGTATAGTTTTTTTCCTTGTTGATTTTTGTAAGCTTTGTTGTGCTTTTTTATTATTCGCATTTTATTTCTGTTTTCTGTCCAGTTTAGCTTGTGCATTGCTGTCCTTTGTGTCCTCTTGTATTCCTTTGTTTTTTCATAGTGAAAAACTTGTGATGATCTTGCCCCATTCATATAGGACATATGGCCTAAGCACGTAAATCCTTGGTTTCCCTTTTACTGCTTTCATTTACTTTCCGCATTTAATTCGACCTGTAAAATTTCTAAATGAGTTTTCTGCTTCTGGAATATTAATTCAAATTAGTTAGTTTTGAATTTAATGTGTTGATGTAATTGCCACTGCCCAATTCATGTCAGTGTTGTTTTTCACTGATTGTATTCATTTTGAATAATTCATTCCTAATGTTATCGAATTGAAACTCGGACATTGTATGTTTATCTATTTGCATGTAATAAATTGAATATAAACGTTGTTTATGCATTTTGGATTTTGACGAATCAAAACACCCAATAGTTCCTGGGCTATTATGTGGGGACTGCCTCTCGCACAGGGGCGCTCCCTGCAATATGAAGCCTTCATGAGATTTATTGAGCTACTAAGAAAGGGAATATCAATGACAGATTCATCTCCACACATAAATAGGGATTAACCACATCTTGTAGTGTGTTCATGTTCACATACAAGAAAAGAAAACTCCCCAAGGAGTCTCCCACTGCCGACAGGATTGGTGAACTATAAAATGGTAAAGGAATACCCAATAGCTTAAAATGCACTATAGTGATTCAAGAATCCTTAACGTAGTTTCATTCCTAGGACATCCTCGATAGCGTGATCTTCCTAGAACCACATCGTCTCTCCTCCCGATCCAAAGCATGCACAAAATATTCATTGTTGAATACTTGGATACAAATAGAAAACCTATAAAGTTTATAAACTTTCATCAGATGATGAAAACCAAAAGAATCCACCAAGAGGCAAAAGATATCCAGCATAAGTTTATTCGGTCCAAAGTGAGCCACCATAGAGAGCAAATGGAAATCTGCATCATCTTACAGTTCCTTCCCCGAGACAACAACCACATGCACTCCATCCAATCTATCTATACATCTATGATCCATTTTAATTGATGGAATTATAGGTAAAGAATCAATATACTAGAAATAAGAAACAACATCCTTGAAAGATTTCATCTTGGGAACCCCATCCACAAGATAACTATTCACTCCACTTGAAGGAATAGCTGCCATCGGAGACCCTTTCTTTGAAGATGAAGGAGGAACACCCACAACCGTAGAAGGATCCACATGGACCTAGAAACCCATAGCCATCAAAGAACTCACAATTCCCCTCCTTGACACAACTATCTCAAATGTTAGTACACATCAAGGAACATGAGATGAATTCCGAGCACTTAATCTTGTGAAATTATTTTAATCTTCATAATCTCATTCTATGCCCATGCATGTTATACAGGAAGGATTATATACCAACAAAAACATGGTATTGAGTTGTTTTATATTTTATTTTAAAATACTTTATTAATATATGTACTATGAAGAGATTTAGAAAACCCATGGATCTATTTTGAAGATCTTTTTTCCTTGAACACTATTTATAATTTAAGTCATGCACAAATAAATATTATTACTTATTCTCAACAAACTATTAAAACAAAAAAAATTCATATGTTAGCAACATATTTATCTTTAAAAATTATATCACTCCCACTAACCAATTACAGATATATGTCACTCATTTGTTTCCAAAAAATATATTATATGATCACTATGCATTATTGATTTATAAAATAATTTATGTAATCTATGTATCTTAATGGAATTAATTGATTCCATCAACCGTTTTTAGTCATTCCTGTTGTACATATACCATAGGCTCTCCTTTTTGGTCATGACATATAGAAATCTTCCGTAAGGATTCTTATAGATGAGGTTGTATCAACATTTAATTAGCCAATATGATGATCATGATCATACTCTTTGACAAGTAGAATTCAAAAAGGGTTTTAGTTGTGATGAGTTGTTAACAAGTTTTTTAATAGAATAAGCCTTTCAATAATCAAACATGCTTTATTAGTATTTTCTTGTAGCATCTATGTCCAGTTTCTATTAAATACTAATTAGAAACCTGAAGTCATATAAACATTCAAAATTTGGAATCCCTAAATCGTGATTCATGGAGTCCATTACATGAATTTATACACACCTCTCAACCTTAGCATATTAACATTTACTACTTATTTGTTAGAATATTTATTTTAAAAGAATAATATATGTATCATCCACCATGGTGAACATAAACCACCTCTTTGATTATATATATTGATACATAGTATGTGTCTCTGGAACTACTCCATCCACTAAGCTTAGTGGAGTTCAGTATTGCTATGAAAACATATGTGAATCTAGAGCCTTAACCAATAGAGATTAATTACAATAAAAACATTTATTCTAAAATTAAATAATGTATAATCATTTCTATCCATACACTGAGAAAAGTTTTTTTTGTAAAACAAATTATAATATTGATTCAATCCAATCTGGAAATGAGAAACAATGATCTCCCCTTTGATGATACAAGAATCTATCTTTCTTTTCTCTTTTTAAGTTCAATATATAACCATTCTATTCTTACTCATTTTCTATATTTAAATACATGTATGTGGTAAGTATGTTTTATTTAATATACAATTGGTGAAAAGAAACTTGATGAATATACCTTATGTGGATGCAACTACATTCTTCTTCAATTCATTGTAATTTCTTTTTGAGTGACCATTCAAAATACATAAGAAGAAAGTAACCTCCTATTCATTATTATACTTTTTAATATTTGGTATCTTTGAAGGATGACATAAAAAATATTTTTCATTTAGATTATCCATAGGATATTCATCCTTGTGGTTAAAACTTTTCACTAAAAGGGGTGGAGATATAGGTTTCAACCAATCCATGTCTACTTGGTGAAATATAGATAAAATTTTCCTGAGTGACTTATCCATTTCATTTATCTAGTTTTTTAAGAATAAGGATGATCTTGGTGGTAAAGATAATAATATTATATTAATGGATAATTTTTATCCATGTGGAAGTCTAATTTTTCTAACTGATCAATATACCCCATTCTTTTGTAATCAGGATCAGTAGCCACGTTACCTTTCTCTAATTTACACTAATATAGTGCATTTAGAATCTTATTTATTTCTAGTCTTTCATTTTCCTTCTAAATAATATGGAGGTTTGATATTATGGTGTAAGATTCCAATTATTTATATTGTATTATCAACTCATTGAACATAGTTGATAATATAATTCTAAAAAAATCCTCAACATATCACTAGTAGATATCCTTTTCACCTTTTCTCACCTACAAGAGTTTTAGAATAGGAAAAGGGGGTTCTCGCACATAATATAAAATTTATAATAACAATACACCACATAAATGATTATACCATATCATATTTTTTTTAATTTTTAGGACATACCTTGAATTAAGGAATTATTTCAATACTTTTGTGGGTTTTCCTTCAATTTTTAACAATAAGTAAAATAGATGATTAGTAATTTACTTGATTAAAAATTATTTAAAAAATAATAATTATAATTTTATTAAGTTTAACACTATTTTATCAAGTCCCAAAAACCATCACCATTAAACTCATAATATCTAGTTGTTGGATATTATGTTGAAAAGGATTCATATGACCCTTTGCATAACCCCAAAGAGGGTAGGTCAAGGTATTTGAAAGTATTTAGGCAGGAAAGTCTTTGATAACCAAAGGATTGAAGCTCCGTGTTCCATTGACTAGACTCGACAATCCTAAAACCCCGAATTGGATTTCCTCAACACTTTCAACCAAGTTACACCATGTCTAGCTTGAGATACTTCTCTTGATGTTATATGGTTAATTCAACCCATAACCCTACGATAAAAGTAAGTGTCACAATGAGGTTTGTTCAAACATTTAGTTCTGTAGATTTAATTATTAATCAATTAATATAAAAAAGTCTATCTTAATATATATTTGAGGGATTTTAATTTATTATGCAAAAAGTTTATCTTAGTTTATCCTTTACATGTCCTGTTAAAATGTAGTGGATTTTCCCCCACTCAAATTCTTCCTATTTCTATTTATTTTCCTCCTACCTTCATGTTACTTCTCATCTAATAGTTTAATACAGATATGTCTATATTATGGTTGTTTCTATTGTTGGTTGTGTGACAAATAGAAATAATAACAACTTAGAGACAAACCTAAAATAATTATTGGAACTACAGGGAGACTTTGATCTATTTCATTGAAGGAATTAATATGAATAACCTTATATACATGCAACATTATGGTTTTAGTTTTTTCTTAACATTAGAAATGCATAGATATATTCCTCAACTCAATGTGGATTTTCCCTTTCCTAACTTATCTTTATTTCTATTTATATTACTCTTCCATTCAAGTTACTACTCTTCTAATGGATATAGACATAGATTCCCATATTATGGTTGTTTCTATTGTCAGCTGTGTGCCAACTGTAAAATAATATCAACTTCGAGACAATCCTAAAATATTTGTTATAACTGTGGGGAGTTTTTGAGATATAATGCCTACTGTATAAATCCATCAAATAGAGGTTAGTATCAAAACATGATATTTCAAATTTTAGGTTTTAAAATTTTGTATTTAATGAAAATAAGGGAAAATATTAGTATAAGTTGGTCTGATTTCCAGAACTAGAAGTAGAATTTTACATGGACTCCGTAGATTCTCCCAAGGGAGTGTCATCTCATAATAATGTAATGCTTTAATATTTCTTACATCACCTCCATCTTATGGCACCATTTTCAATTTTTTCTTGTTTCTCTATTCTCTTTGGTAGTTGCATTCTTCCCTTATTATCTTTTATTAACCATCTGAAATGTATCTAAGGTTGTTTTTTTACAAACTTAGTTCCATTTGTTATGTTTAATTTTATTTATTTAATATGTATTATATCATTCATTTATCTTTAATATTATATCATCATATACTTTTTGAATGTAATATTTCATTAATTCCTTCAATTTTGAAATATGTATATATTATATTCATATTTTCCTTATAGTTTCTTCAATCTAACTATCTAAAATTTACTTATAAACATAAATAACTAAATAATTTTCATTTATGGGTATGAATGACACCTAAGATGAGTTTAGTGAATGGTTCATTAACATCTCCTTAATCCTTTCCTCCTAAGATTTGTGAGTTCTTTGTAAAATTTCTATTTTAATATTCCTTATATCATTATTTACATATCATGCATTCCATACACCTATTTATGGGGATTTTTTCATTCTTTATCATCATTTTTTATATGTTTCTAATGTGTTTTGTTCATTGTAAGATGATTTTTTTTCAATGTAAATTTGTTTCTATTCACTATCAGTATGTGGTGAATTTTTAATATATTGAATTTTCTAAATACCTCTTTCCAGTTAGTATCTTTTGTTCACTATTTTTTCATGGTTGGCATGTTGTGTCCATTATTAGTATATTGCATTCACTATTAATATGTCACTTCCACTATATATTTAATCCACAATATTTGTGTTTATATAAACTTTCATTATATTTTATTCACTATTATTTTTTCATTATTAATATGTTTTTTTCTACTACATATGTTTTTTCATATGTATGAGTTTTTTAACTGTATATATTTTCTTATTCACTGTTATTAATTTGTTTTCACTATTAGTATATTGAATTTTCTATATTTTTTTTATGAACTAAAAACATATGAACTTGATTCATATGACAGAATACACTAAAACCAATATTCTAGGATAAGTGTATGCATCTTCTAGTTATGTGTTACATTAGGAACATGCTAGCGAATTTAATTTGAAGATAAAGTTGTATTTACTAGGTGAATAATTAAGAGTCAAGGATGGATCACACATCACTTAAGGTATAAATTATTTATGATATTCATTCCTATTATTTATGATTATGTAAAGATAGGTTGATCATATAAATGGGTTTTCATTCATTTCCATTGTCCATATGATGAACCCCTAAAACCAATCAATGCTATCAGAGATTTATTACTTACTAAATCAATTTTTTTATTTATCTGTTAAATGAAGAACAAATTTTATTAATCCTAACATTATTTCTCCCTCTGGGAATTATTATATATGATAACGTAATGCAGAGAGAACCACTCAATGTTATGTTAAGTAGTTGATGTAATATGGAGTGGAAGACACATCTTATGTTAAGAAGTTAACATAAGGTGTGTCACTAATATGGGAAAATACAGTATCATGTTTTTATATATAAATTCATACATTTATTTATATATTTGATGTATATTCTCATTAAACAGTTAGGTAGTTTTAATTAATTTCTTATATTAGTACATCTTCGATATATTATACTTTTATGGTTCAGCTATATTGAACTCCAATTTTAGAGAAAAAACTTAGTTGTCATTATGTACTAGAAGTAATTCATATTCATTGGAATTTGTTACATATTTTAGTCTATAGTATGTTATTTTTCAATATCCATTTTTAGGTTTTTTTCAATAGTTTTATTTAGTAAACCATTTTTAGTTTCCACTCCATAAGGAAAAATTTTTACATCCTAAAATGTTGATAAATTTTGTTTCATATAGTTTAGATTAGTATTTTACTTAAAGTTGCCTTAATATAAGGCAATATTTGAGTAAAATTCTTTTTTTGTACATCATGAAATGTCTAACCAAATTATGATTCATCTAATAAGGACATTTTTAATTTTTTTTCTAGGTTCAACAAGTCCGATAATTTTACAATTATTATGCACCTTAAACTGGATTCTCTACTTCCAAATGGACGTTACATGACTTTTTCTCTCTTGTTTTGTTAAAATAAAGAAACTATTATTTATAATAGTTAAAAACTATTGTTTAAATTTTGATTTCTTTTAGACAAATTTCCATATTGTATTTAGAAGTATAATTTTCCATAACCATTATTGAAAATTATATTGATTATATGATTAATTTTTTTAATCTACATATATCTCTCAACATTTAATGGAAGACAAATTGTGAGGCTTAAAAATGGTGAGATTGGGCTTAGCAGTTTCATTATAGTGAGGGATCTGGAGTTGTGAATCATTTTCAAGAATTAATAGATTTTCTAGGTTCTTCCTGGGTTTTTATTAGTGTGACTTTGACTAAACTCCAATGAGTTCATACTCATACCATTTGTGAGCATCGTATTTGGTTTTCACAATAGTTTTGATCAAAAACAAAGATTTTATTTTTCCTTTAAATTTGTTTGAAGAATAATCTCAGGGTGAGTATATCGACTATGGAGGTGTAGAAACATGTGGTCTCACCGTCACTTAACTATATGTGAGGTAATCTTGTGTTAGGTTAGGACCACCAAGTCATGGTCACTTACAACCTTTTCTATTTTTAGAGATGTTTTATTGTTATTAATTAATACTACAAACTTATTGAGTTTATCAATATTTATATTCCAATATACTTTTATATCATTTCAATCCTATATTCATTTCTTTTTCAATAATAAATTCATACATTATATACTACATGAAATTATAGTATGAATTCCATCAACTTTTAGTTTAATATTTCTCTCACGCCTCTTCAACATTAACAAATCCCATATATTTTTATGCATATAGTATGAATACAATTGTTTGAAATATCATACAACTTTATGAATACTTTATGCATACATTGATTTAATTTCTATAAACATTTTCACATAAATGAACATATATAGTTATATAGAATGATTCCACCAACATGTGTCGCCACCAATCTTCACTCTATTTCTTTGTGTCATAAGAATCCCACTCACTTAATTTTTTCTTCAAATTTCCTCACTCACTCCCAATGAGTGACATAGGTTTCATAGATCATCAGCATAATTTTTTTATTATTTGTAATAAAATTTATAATTAATTGATCATGTCATGAAAATGAACAAGTTTGGTACTATTTATTTATAGATCAAAATTCATACTAAATGTACCAACATGATCACACTGAATCATAAAAGAAGGATTTCATTCATTAAAACCCTCACAATTATTTAGGAGTTATTTTTTTTGTGTGTGTGTGTATGCAAATTATAAATGGGACAATCCTATCTGATTTGAAATGGTAAAAACTTGGCCCATTTGTTAATCTGATCCAGCCACACTGACCTTGAAATGTCTCGTTTATTAATCAGGCCTTGAAAGAAAATATCAATGGAACTTAATGTATTACTAAAAAAAATAAATTTATATATAATAATATTTAATAAATATAAATGTTTAAAAAATTAAAAAATATAATTATAATATATGCTAATCAGCTTTGGTGGGTCTCTTATTTGGTCACTAATTAAATCCTAAACCCAAACCTATTATGAATTGGGCTTTTAAATTTAGGCCTATTTAAAACTATGATTACAAAATTAGGCATGAATAGGCCTTTTTAACATGTCAGGTTTATCAGTCCAAATAGGTCCCCTGACCCATGTACAGGTCTATATATATATAGTAGGTTTATATATAAACATTTTACTAAAAAAATATTTTATATACTTTTTAAATAATTTATTAAAATATATTTTTTATTAAAAAATCCATTTTCCAAGGCCCATATGAATAAAATTATGACACACCTAAATAGATAAAATTCATTAAGAGCACTTCTAAACGGGGTTATAGTTTGGTTTTAGGTTTAATAATACTATATTATTATTAATCAAGTCAGGTACGGATGTCGTAAAACATGAATATATATATATATATATAAACACACACAATTTTAATATATATTTAGTTTCAGATTTAGGTTTTAAACATATTTTACCCTTGGAACATGAGAAAATTAAATAAATAAATACAAACATGCATTTAAATTGATTTGGATTTTAAATGGATATTATATGATGGGTTTAGTTACATTTTTTAGGAACCACTTGTTTTCATCCCTATTTGTTTGTTCATGTTTTTTAAATTTTGAAAATAAACCAATATTTGTAGTCCCAAAAAAACCAAATAAAATAACGATATCAAAACACAAATATAAGAAAATATAACAATTTTCAGTTCAATTTTCTCTCTAAACCCTTCATTCTCTAATATCCATCAACCAAAATCATTATTTATATCTTTTTATTTGATTCCTTCACAGTCCGGATTACCGGGAAACAACATTATTATTGATCGTTTCTCTTCTTCTATGGGATATGTGTAGTCAATATTTTTTCTTTATTTCTTCTTATCGATCAATATATGGATGAAAACTGCATGTTGAAGCAATAATCTGGTATAATGGTGGTCGGTGTCGAGGTTTTTTATATTTTTTTTTGAAAAAAAATTAAAATGTGTAAGTTCATTTTTTTAAAATGAGTATTAAAGTTGGTAGGGTCACTACTGCATTTCTGCCAGAAAAAATATTGTTTTTATATTTATTAATATATTGGTTTGAATGTTATGATTTATACATATATTGTAATAAATCACATATATAAGGTATTATTTTTCATTTAAATTAGTTAAATTCTAATTTTTTTCATTATTTGATAACTATAATATTATTATGCTTTATAAATATATACATTATGATGACATGTATTATATTTGTTCCACACTTTATAGTCTCTTATGTTTACTATGTTCTTCTGATATTTGACTCTTATTCCATGTTTGTATGTGATATCTTATAATCATTCCATTTTTTCCATTATATGTCTCCAAGATATACCATATAGTAAGAGTATGGTGAGGTTGAGGAGAAAGTATGGATATGGGAATAAAAAACTATGTTGTTGTTTTTATCAAGTACCCAATTCCCTATGATGTTGGTCCTCTAGATTTTGGGGAGTATTATATGGATTTTTATGATAATTATGATGTCATAATATGTATATGAGATCTAAGTCATTAAAAAATATTGGAATAGATATTATTTATTATATTTATGATATTAGTTTTATTTTTAACTACTTTTTAGATGTTTAGGATGTGTTTTAAATTATTTTTAGATTGTTTTTATAGTGTATAATTTATAATATTTAAAAGTTTCCTACTTAAAATTTAATAAAGTTTCCTATGATTCAAGTAGTTGACCTTGAAAGCTTATAAAATATAAAATATGGATAGAATATTAATGAAGACTGAAACGATGGATAAACATATAAAAATGAATGATAATAATAAATATATATTCGTTTCAATATACATAAAAAATATACATGAATAGGTACAATCATTGTCTATGGGGTAGAGATTCTACATCACATGGTGGTCTGTGAAGCGTATGTCCATATCGAGATAGCCAATCTCCATGATGGTGTAGAGTCTGATGAACTAGAGAAGGATGATCCGCAGACATTATAATGTCGACTATCACATGATCCACCTATGTGTCAGTGGGAGGAGGTGTAAACTGAATTTAGTGATGTTCTCTCGATACTTCTCCCACTAGATTAGTATAAGGACCTCCCGTCATCACAGTGGGGAACCAAGCCTGTGATGGATTTGGACCCCAAGCCTAGGATGGATCTAGACCCCATGTTGGAGAGAACAATGGATATTCTATAAAGAAAGATGGATCTCATGCCTCCTAATGCACATCCACAATCGTTTGAGGCTAGAATGTTAGAGGGGTGACCTCTACCTATGGAACAGGTGAGGTATCACATGCAGGATGACATTGTCTATGTTATCGTCATAGATCCTTATCATAAGTAGATACAGAAGGAGGTTCTTGTTTTGGAACCTCCACTCTCGGTGGTGTTCGATTAAAGATGCTCTCATGAATTGCGTCATAAGCTAGCCTCAGCACTAGTTTTGTGGCATAGATCACTACAGTGGTATCAACCCACTTCTCCTCGGGATCAGTCATGTGAAATAGATACTCTGAATGGGAACAATGGAAATAGATTCAAAATTAATTAGAAATGATTTTAACAAACAAAATAATGGAAAATTATTGACTTATGATATCATAAAGCACTCTGTCGTGGTGGGTGAGATACATTATAGACATCATTCTATACCATATCTCATACTCAAACTTCTCTGAAAGATAGAATCACATTGTAGGTATACCATAGATATGATGCTCTTCTCAAATACCCTAGAGGTCATGAAAGTACGCATGTTGTCAGTGTCAGTCCATGTCTTACCTTCTTGTCAACTTCAACTCATGAAGCTTATGTGTCTGTGAAGATGGAAATGGAAAGGGTTGAACACAGCCAAACTGGAACATTACTCTATCAGGGTGGTGCCACTCAATATTATGAAAGTGAATGAGAGAAACTACAGCCCTAGAATCATGAATTCCAACAGTGCAGTATGCTGGAAACTGATCCAATATAGACCTATATAGAATCAATGTAATATGAAATTACATGTCAGATTTTTCAAAAAAGTTCCTTACTAAAAGACAAAATTTATGGTATTATTAAATTTTTTAGTCAATGATAATCTATATATACTTCCCTTTTTATGCATCAGACTATCTAACCTGAGATGGTATACACCCAAATGGTGTGTCAGAATCTTTTCGAAGTTGTGTTTCTAAGTCCACTTGTAAAATTCCGCATTAAAAGTGACAAATAACATTAAATTAAATCCAATAAATCCTACTATCATCAGAACACAATAGAGATGAGTGATCATACTAGCTTCCACATGGAGCATCATGTCATACATCTATAGGCACAAAATCTCTCGCAATATCAGGGAAGATTATAGGGATGTGATCACATGCCCACATCTGAAGAAAGATGACACATCCCCCGAGATCTATGTGGTTTGTGAAGCATGTCATTCAAAATTCCATGTATGTGTAAGCCAAGAAGGAAAATCCCTAGCTATGCATCCTTTCCTAATTAAATTCCTCTAGTATGTCTAGATACATCATGTGCACATGATTCCCTAAGTGATCAACACACATGGTCCATCCAATGATCTGTAATATGTGTGAACAGGCATGACGCATGACAGCCTTCTTTTCAGCATCATCAAGTAAATGCCAAAAGTACATCTCAAGCCAGGGCATAGACATTAACCATCCATCTATAGCCTTAGGGTCATCCAAAATGTCAACGCTTAGCAATATTTAAACAAGGTCATGCCAGTATGCAATAGGGGGGGTCCAATAATGGGTTTTCCCTAGATATTAATACCGAGAAGGACTAAGACATCCTCAAGGGTGATGGTGATCTCTCCCTCAGATAAGTGGAATGTGTGTGTCTCTGGTCTCCACCTCTCTCAAAGGGAAGGAATAAGGTGATGGTTATAAAATGTGAAATTAGTTATTGCAACGCTGTAGAAAACATCATTACAGAGTTATGGTATAACGATGGGTGGAGGTATCCTGTGTTGAAATCTATACGCTTGACGCACCCTGATCTGTCGAACCACAACACCCTAAAGTTTGGACTGGGAAATATGATCATCCTACCCAGTGAGTATCCTAGTATCCTCCATTTTTATGTAAAAAAATGAAATGAGTTATAAGTGTAAAATCTAAATATAACATTATGTTTATAAAATGTTATGACTTGTAGAATTCAAGAAATTTCATGCTTATTAAAATTGTTTTATGAAGTTATTTTTTATCAAAAGAAAAGGGAAAGTCTTCATGTTTCTGAAAGCATAGTTGTAAAGAGTTTTTGGGATATATTTTTACCTAGAAAAGGGGTTTTTTAAGATATGGTTTTATATGTTCATAAATATAAACATGTTATCTTTGTTACATGAATGTTTATTAAAAAATAATGTTCTTTGTAATTTATGTATCATTTCCCACATGATGGTATGTTTCATGATTATTTTCTCACATTAATGCTTTCTTCTCCTTCTTTGCCTTTTTCTCCTTCTTCACCTTCTTCACTTTCTTCACCTTCTTCACCTTCTTCAAATTCTTCACTTTATTCCTCTTCTCAGTTGTGGAATGGGTTTATATCATCGTCATCATCATTGTCACTACTCTTTCTAAATTTTTGTTTATTCCCCATGAATTTTGTCTGGAAGTTCATTTAGGGTTACCGAATCATCTATACTAACCACTGTTGTTGGTTGTGTACTATAAGAATCTTATTCCTAAGTTTGAGTAACCTCCCCATAGTATTACACACTAGAAAACAAGACTCTCTATATGAAAAATGTTTTCTAATTAAGATTCTGATAGTGTAGCTAATTTTAACAATAATGGTTATCATATAATATTTATTATAATAAATTTTTAGAACATCTTTTTTTATCCTAAAATATGATACTATGGATTTTTTATATAAAATATTATTAGAATATAAGTCACAAAATGTTTCTGAAACCGAGGTAAAAAGTAGATAGAACAAAAAATCAGTTCAATTATCATTGATAAAATTAAAATTATGATCATATAAAGTAAAATGGAGAAGAAAAAACACATTAAATAACACTATATAATTTAAAATATAATAATATCATCATGGATAAAATACATCACTGTTGCTGAGAGTTTGAACTTGACCCATCAATGTTAGGGAATCATTTCTTCTTATGACCTTCTTGATGACATATTCTACATCTAAAACATTTTTATTGTTCTTGAGGAAATTCCATATTATTCTTCATATTTTTAGCCTTTTTTATCCAATGGTTACACTACCGGTTGATGTCAGGGATCACTATCAGTTGGCCTTCTAGCTTTGGGAAATATTGAAACTCCCCAAAATATTTCCATGGTGTAGCATAATAGTTAGAAATGGTGTCCATCTAGTACATTGTATCAACATATGCTTCACATGATATTTTCACAGAGGCACATGCTATGATGGAGTGTGTACATGAAAACTGTAAGGCCTAAAATTTTCCATATTGACATTTCCTCACTTCCAATAATACCACCATTTTTTCACTGATGTAATTTATGATGGTTTATGAACACTCTTAAACTTCAAATTGAGGGAATTAATGGTGTAAAAGGAATACATTATAACCATAAGATTTTTAATTGTTCTTTTAAATCTCACATTGAAAGTGAATTTCGTACCTTATCCCCTACTTAATCCCATATGAGCCTAGTTTTTTTCTACCAACGAAGTACTTCACGCAACAATGAAATGTCTCCTAAACTAGGGTATTTATAGGTAACTTTCTAAGCCCCTTGAATACACCATTTATTAATTCCACAATATTTTTTGTCATGTTTTTGTACATATTCCCCCCTTCATATTCCAATGTCCATTTTTCTTTTGGAATCCACATCATATAATCATATATTTCTTGATTAGCCTTGTAGATTTGTGTGAAATTTTCTTCAAACCTCCAATAATCCTTCTCATATTCTAAACAAAAGTGATTATATTTTACATAAATTTATTTTATCTTTATGTTGAAATAGTAAAAAACAACTTAGACAATGTCTACCAAACCTCATTATTTATTTCTTCATAGGTTCATTATGGAATGTTTTCCACACATTTCTAGTAATGTGTCTGATACAGTATTGATGATGTGAATTTTGGGGTCTCCACGAATTAGGTTCTGCACTGATTACCTCATTTATTTATCGAAACTAATTAGATATCGAACATACACCCCAAATTTCATATAAATGGTTATTGATACATGGAAAAATCAACTCCATGATTCATGGATTCCCTTATCCACAATGGAAAAGGAAAGTGGTAGATGTAAAAGGTTCCATCTTGGGTTTTTGAAATCAACAATACACCCTTATATTTTCTATATAAAAATTTTCCATCAATCTATATAAATGGTTTGCTAAAATGAAATACAGAGATGCTGGGGAGGAATACCTAGAAAACCGAATAAATTGAACATGAGATTGTTCAAGTTGATTATCTTCAGACATATGATCATTCATATGAAGATGAAAGGAAACATGGTTGTTGTGTTTCAATATGTCTAGAAATTTGGAAACACCCAATATGAGTAATCCCAATTACCATATACTTTCACAATAGCCTCGTATTTTCCATCCATGACTTATTATAAGAAATATTATAATTGAATGTTTTTTGTATCCTCTCTTGAATAAGAATTATCGAAACATCTTCGCATGACCTAATCATCTCAATGACAAAGGATGATAGAAATTCAGTATCTAATGAGGTATGATCTGGCATTAGGTTTGGCTGAATGCAAGTATGAGTTGCCTAAATCATTGAGATTCTCCAACCTCCAAATGCAATGTCTGGAATCTCCCTTAAGAGGATTCAAAAACCATTCCCATACTTTTCACACCATATTAGGTATTTTTATGCCTTGATTCTTAAACTATATATCTATAGTTCCTCTCAATGTGAGATCTATTTAGTGTATTTTTTAATTCATCTTTACTTGGAAATACCATCTAATATATAAGGTTTTTTATATCTCACTAAAGCTATCAGTTACAACTCTAGGAAACTCAGTTGGGGGTGTGAGAAAATTACAGTTAAATTCAGGAACATGTTTCATTGCTTTTGACCAAGATGAAAAGAGTGGTTGATGATTTATTTTAGCTCGAGGATATTGTACAACTATTGTATTTCTAGAAACATAGTCCCCAACATCTGTTGCACCATCCTCATAAGCATCGTTGTCACTATCTATTCCATCATTACGAAAATATGCATCAGATGTTAGATTGAAATGAATATCTGAGAGATCATCTAGTCTTTCCTCTTCTGAAACATTTTGAATAGGCTCAATTTCATTGGGTGGATGTTAAAAAAACTCTTATAAGTCTATGTCTTCTTACAACTAGAAGTTTTTGTTGTACAGTAGAAACAACAACATATAACTCCATCGTATTACCATCAAACCATTGGGAAAATAAATTTATTTTTTAGACCCAATGTGCATCAACAAACAATGGATAAGAAAGATTCCATAGTATAGCAGGGAATTGTAAATGTCTATAGCTCATAGACTTGATCTCTTGATCAGGACCCAGACCTAAGAAACCATGAATTCTATCTTGAATTTCACTTAGTACTACACAATTAGTTGTACTAAGCATTGTTATTGGTTGTGTAAAATAAGAAGCACTTTTCTTAGTTTGAATAACCTTCATGTAGTATTACACATCTGGAAACATGACTCTCTACATCAAAAATGTGTTTTGATCAAGATTTTGATAGTGTAAATAATATTGACAATGATGGTTGAGAATATAATATTTATTATACTGAAATTTTATAATTTCTTTTTATACTCTAAAATATGATGCTAATGTTTCGTTATATACAGGTTTATTAGAATATAAATCATAAAATATTTTGGAAACCAAGGTAAAAAATAGAAAGCATAAAATCCATTAAATTATAATTGATAAAATTATAATTATGATCATATAATGTGAAATGGAGAAGAACAAAGACATAAAATAACACATAAATTCTTTACAACAAATAAAAAAATAGTGATATTTTTTTAATATAACATTGTTTGGATGAGGTGAACCTCACTTAGGATGTGAGGTAAAATATATCTTATTTTAAATTGGTAACTTAAAAACATCTTTGAAAGTTATGTACATAACTTTGGAATTTGGAAAATATTTAGGCCTTCAAATAACATATCTTAGATGTTATATTAGATGTTATTAAAAGTCTGAAATATTTTCAAATTTATAAAGTTATGTACACATATTTCGAATATGATATTAAGGTACCAAGTGAAAATAAGATGGATTTTACATCACATCTGATGTGATGCTCATCTCTTCTAAACCATGTTATATAGAAAAATGACAAGGTATTTCTTCTATGTTGTAAAGAATTCATGTGTTATTTAATGTGTTTTCTCTTCTCCATTTCACTTTATATGATTATAATTATTATTAGCTAATCGTTATATGTATTCATTTTTTAATCATATTTTATTCATTAATTAATCTATAATTATTCATTCCTAATAATAATTATTATATATAAACTATATAACCTTTATGATACTAAAATTTGAAAACTTTTTCTTATATCCAAAACTATGATAATAATGTTTCTTAGTATAGTTTTTTCATAGTTAATCATCCTTCAATCACTCTATAATCATTTCTTATTCAATCATTAGCCATATGACATTCATTAGTTAATTATTATTAGATAATATTTATATGTATTCATTTTTTAATCCTAAGTTATTAATTAATTAATCTATACTTAATCATTACTAATAATAAGTATTATTTCTAAACAATATATAAAAAATTAAACTACTTAATAAATAACATATTTAAAACTAACTAAAAAGAATTCAATTATTAATAATAACATCCATTCTTTAATGTCTTGGTCCTGGTCCATTTAATTTTATATCATCATAATTATCATTTTATCATTGAAAAATATACTAATTTGATTTTTATTTTCTTAGGTAGTTTAGTCATTTATAAATAAAATATGAATCATCTAAAGCATATGCCCTGTGAGTGTCAAACCATGAATGCAACAAGGCACGTTGTCATGTACCGGGTTACCTGACTCAAGCCCACAACAACTTTTCGGAATTGTTACTCCTAGGAAAATATATGCAAAATCTACATCCACTTGTTAATATCTAGACATGGATTTTATTGCATGGATAACCACATAATATTTATACTACCAAAATTTTAGAACATTTAATCTTAAGTTATTTATTATTTAATTTATACTAAATCATTACTGATTATAACTATTATTTCAAGATAAATATAACTAGATAAACTATTTAATAAATAAAATATTTAGAACTAAATAAACTACTTAAAAATTAAATATTTATAACTAACTCAAAATAATTCAATAAAATAAATAAATAAATTTAAATTAAATAAAAAAAATACCTCTAAATGATGCTTTATAAAAAAACTAAGACTTTTTTAGACCACTAAATCCACCGCACATGAATAGGAATTTTTATATAGAGAGAAGTTGTGGAATATAGATAGATGAGGGAAATTAGAAGTGAGGATAAGGGGGTAGGTTCCCTTTTAAGGGGATTTAAGGGAAAGGAAGTAGGGGGCGACGCTTTTCGCCTTTACATTAGGTAAAAGTCGACACCCCCGATGGCACCTTTCACTTTATATTTAGGAGAAAAGTGGTACCCCCCCCCCCCCACTGACTTTTCCTTGTCATCAATACGAGGAAAAGGAGATATAGGGGGGAGGTGATATCGGCCCTTCCACCTTTAATACACATTTAAAAAAAAAATAACTTACACATTTTTTTAAAAAATATAAAAAATCAAACAATGTATCTAAATTTCTCCTCATGGACACTATGGCAGATTTATTCAAAAGGTACCATCGTGAGGGAGATTCAGATGATATTTTAACCTTCCTAAATACTGTCTAGCACCTTTCCTTAGCCGCTGATGATCGCTAAAACCCAAAAGTGCTGATTTGCGTAGTGCAAGATGCCATGGACCAACGCGTCTCTATGGAGGCAGTCTAGAGGTCCACCCATGACGGTTCCAAGGATGAAGACATCAGGGTGAATTGTGCAAGGAACGACTACTAAGATCTCTTCAAATACATAGCCTCCGACCAGCATCAGACCCATGACCAATTTCCCAATTACAACCCATAAAACCACCATCCAACAATTGAGGACTTCAAGACCTGGGTCAACACCTCTGTCATCTTCCACGATACATGCATGAATGGCTTCAAAAATACCATTGGAAGCACCGAGGAGAACATCTGAATGGAGATGAACACCTCTGTGGAGCCCATGAAAAATGGACTCACCATGGTCGATTGATTCTCCTCCATGTGGGGTTTTTAAGGGTTTCTAAATTATTTTTTGTATATAAATTGGTTCGGGTCCCTAATAAATTTAAAAAGGGGACCTGAGAAGCATGAACCCCAAGGAAGAAGCTTGAATGGGGTTCACGCTTCCCATTCCTCCAATAAAGAATCCTTAACCTCATCCACACTTCCTAGTCATGGTGAAGGATGTGTAAACCTTATTCATGCTTCCTCTGTAAAAATTATAAAGAATGCTTGAATGGGGTTCACGCATCCTCCCAGCTGAACTCTATAAAAGGATCCCCCCACCCAAATCACATTAACCTCCCATGATATTTTTTGCAAAGCCCTGTATAAAATCTTTCTCAATATATATTTACTTCTTTTAAGAAGGTAAAATTTCTATTTAAAATTTTAATTGTTTAATTGTGTTTATTTATTTATTTTTGTATGGTTTATTTATTTAATATGTGATGTATAAAAATTAGTGTATATGAGTATGGTTTTTTATTATGTATTGATGCATGTATGAATGTTTAAATTAGTGTCTTTTTTATGATTTAATTTCTGAATGATTTATTGTTTTTTGTATGATATAATTCATATCGAATGTTTAAGAAATTTAAATATGGTGTGTCTAAAATGTAATTTATATTTTTGGAAAAACATTGTTTTTAAAAATTTATATATTTATAATTTAAATGGAGTGTTTAATATATTTATATGTATAAAAAATATGTTAATTTAAAAGTAATATAGATATAAATTATAATATTGTATACGCTAGTATAAATTTTCTTTTAAAAATGTATATATTTTTAATTTAAATGGTGAGTTGAATATATTTATATGTATGTTAAATATGTTATATTTAAAGTAATATAAATTATAATTATAATATTACATTTAGTTATATAGTTTATTAAGAATATATTAGTTTTATTAAGTATCTTATTTAAATTTATTTAAAAATATATTGATTTTTTTTGTTAATGGTATAAAAAATTATATAAATAATAATTTTAAATTATATTATGTGTAAATAATTTTTATTTGAAGTATTAAAGTATTAAATAAAATTAATTAAATATTGGAAAGTAGAAAAATGGGAAAAAATTTATATATATTTAATTTTATTAAATTTAAAATAACATAAGTTTATATTATTTTAATGGTTTTTGTGTAATTGTAAATTATATTACTTTTATTTACCACTAATAATAATTTTAATCAATAAATTTAAATTATATTAAGTATAAATACTTATTCTTTCAAGTAATGAAGTATAAAATATATTTACTTATAATTTGGAAAGTAATAAAATGAGAAAAAATATTAAGTACAAATATGAAATTTTATAAAATTCAAAAATAACATAACTATTCAGTATTGTAATGGTTATTATGTAAGTGTAAATTATATTAGTTTTAATTAAATTTATTAAATGTTATTATATATATATATATACATAAAAATTGAAATGTTAAATTTTTGGAAAACAAGTGTCGTTATGAAATATATATTTTCTCTAGTAATAGGTGAAATTATATAATATGTATAACCTAATATATATAGAAAAAAACATGTTAATATTATTGTGTAATGACTAATCTTGGGATTATAGACCAATTCATAATTGAAATTCCATGTATTTTTTTGTATGTTGTTATATAATTTTAAATAATTTCATTTTTTCTGCATTGATGACATGTGAGTCATACCTCGCTAAGTATGTAAGGACCTATGTGTTCACTTAAAAAAGTAACGAATTTCATGCCCCTAGACCCCCTCACATACATGTGATTATATTTGTAATTAAAATGAGATTTAATAAGAGGTGTCCCTGAAGAGGCATTCAAGAACATGCCTTCCATAAGAGGCGTTCGACAATAGGCATTGATATTTGAAAGAAGATGGGTGGTTACATAAATATTTGATATTAGATAATATAGGACTGATATAGTGAATGAAATTATACATTAGGATGAATTATCTGTTGAGGAATCAGTATATGATGTGGGTGAGTGTGATGTGGATAATGAACCTTCTAAGGTTCCTATGATAGATAGGAATCCATGGTAGGGTGATGTGGTGAATGAACCTTCTGAGGTTCATATCAGAGACATGCATCCATAACATCCACCATTTTTTTGAAATAATCCTTCAATATTGAGTTCTTTAGTTGAAGAAATTTCTCGTGAAAAACATTTTGATTTGGATTTCATTACACCGGCTTCTAAATTCCCTCGAATTATAGGGAATAGATCTACATCAAATGATAATTACTTCTATGTCAAACAGGAGTTTGAAAGTAAATATTCCATGAAAAATATGATAAAAAAATACCACATAGAGTTTCATTTCACATATGTAGGTGAGGAGTCGAAGAAGAAAAAATATTTCTTTCAATTAGAAAAATATGGGCCAGAATGTAAATTCTAATTAAGGGAAATATATTATAAATTTTTTGCATGTTGGAGGATAACCAAATTAGAAGGCCCATACACTTGTTTCCATCCAAGCTTGTCATATGATCACTCTTCACTTAATGAAAAGTTTATATCAATTTTTATTGTAGAGATGATACATACATATAAAGATATTCCAGTTTCCCTTGTTCAAGATAAAATTCAAGAGTTATTTAACTATAATATATCCTAAAAAAATATTGGAATGAAAAATAGAACATAATTGTAAATATGTATGGTGATTGGGATGAATATTATGAAATTGTTCCACAACTTATGGATTTTTAGTCTCTCACCAATCATATTATTTATCATTTGGATACTATTGAGTGTTTTTCCCCGAATCACCGAGTTGATCGATCAAAGGTGAAGTTCAATAGGATTTTTTGGGCATTCAGGCCATGCATCGTTACTTTTCCCTATTATAAACAATTCATTCAAGTTGATGGAACTTTACTTTATGGAAAGTATATATGTGTTTTACTCATTTCTACCACACATGATGGTAATAATGCTCCTCTACCACTTTCATTCACTATTGTTGAAATGGAGAACTTTGAATCCTGGGGATGGTTTTTGGCATGTGTACTCATTCATGTCACACAAAACCAGGGAGTGTGTCTGGTATATGATCATCAGCAAGTGATTATAGAGGCTTTAAATAGTGATGGGGTTTTTGGATAGAGACGAATTATTATAATCAATATTCCATTAGACATAGTTCAAGTAATTTGTATAATAATTTAAGAGATGAGGTAATAAATAAGGTGATCCTCAGGTTGGGTATATTTTTTCTAAAATAACCTTTTTAAAAGAAAATTTTATATCCTTTTTTGTCACACCCCGAACTTTTAAATTATTTTATCTTATTTTTTTCTAGCATTGGTTAGTCTTTTCAAGGTGCGGGTTGGGTGCATGGTTAATGTTTTTTAACATTTTATCTTTGTGGTGAGTTTCAGATCGGTCCACAGGCACCACACGGTTGGCGGTAACCATGCGGTCGGCCGAGATTCCCCTGCAGTTACCCAATAATTAAAGTAAATTAACATTATCAGAATGAAATGAATTAAATTATTGAGATATAATAATAATAACATTTTTGTGTTGATAAAAATGTTTTTCTTAATTAAAATTGTTAATGATCTTATTATCATTAAAATGTTTATAAATATAATTATTATTTGGTTGCTTTTAATTTTGTTATTATTTAAAATAAAATAAATAAAATTATCACTATCATTATGATTATTTTTATTCTTATTATTATTATTAACATTAAAAAAATTAATGGAGTTATGGTTAGAAATTTTATTTTAAATTATTATAAATTTTGTCATTACAATTTTGTTATTATTATTGTTATTTATTTTGTTATAATTATTATCGTTATTATTATAATTATTATTTTTATTATTAACATCTTTTTTTTATTTGTTATGGTTATTAATTTTATTTTATTTTTGGGTTTTAATCATCCCATTTTTTATCCATCACACTCACACCACTCACCCTATTAACTCCCACGCACACCCCACTCTTTCAACCATTAATTCATTGTTTTTTATTCACTCTCTCTAATATCCTTGGCTTATTTTATTTATTTTTTTTCTTCTCCCCATTATCTCCCACTCTCAAATCACACCACCCCGCTTTCATTTATCTCTCACTCATTATCCCTCTTTCTCCATTTATTTCTCCTTTTTGTATTCCTCTCTCCAATCACACCTCCCCACTTTCATTTATCTCTCATGAATCACCCCTCTTTATCCATTTATTTCTCTTTTTTTATTCCTCTCTCCCCTGAAGTCTCTCGAATCACACCCAAACCTTTTTCCTTTACCCATCATGCACAACCCTTCCCCATTAATTCCATTATTTCTTTATCTATCACTTTTTTTATCCCTCTCTCCACTCACCCCTCTCTCCAATCACCCCTCACTCATCTTTTTTTATCCATCTCACATCTCCCCCACTACCTCACTCTATTAATACATTTTTATTGTTTTTTTTATTTCCTCACAACTCTCTCCATGCTTCTCCCTTTCTCCCCACTTATTCCCTCTTTTATTCTACCAATCACTCTCACCCCGTCTCCCTATACTTCCTCATTATCATCATTATTTTTTTATCCATCATGAACTCATCCCTCTTAACACTCACTCATATCTTCCCTTACCCCCCTCATTCATGCCTCCTCCCATCCAGGGCTCCTTCCGGCAGCCGCTCCTCCATCTGGCGATTCCTTCTGGTGAGTTATCTTCCCCTTTATCTCCTCTCCTCACTCATTGTTTTGGGTTTTCATGTGGGGTTTATTGTTGGATGAACCCTAAATGTTAGGTTTAATATGTATCTTAAGTTTCCTTTGGATTTAGGGTGTGTGTTTTGTCCGCGGGGCGTCGTTTTCCCCCGTTGAAGTTTTATTCCAATGGTACGAGGTTTCGGTAGGTGTTTCCAAGTTTTTATTTCTTGAAGTATTTCTTTTGATGTTTTTCTTTTCAAATAAATTTATAAAATAGTTTCTCAACTCTATAAAACCCTTGTTTAAATGATTATAACAATTTTGAATTTATTTTACTTGTTAAAAATAGGTTTTAAATGAGTTTTAGTGTAAATTGATTAGTTTTATGTTACCTAGAAAACTTTTCTGAATTGCTTATGTTTATTTAAGAAGTAATGGTCCCTTATGAAATGTATCACTGCTATTATGTTGCAACACCATTGTTTATTAATGAACTTGGCTTATTTATGTTATGACTTAGTTATTATGTTAGAACACTTTTGTAAGGGTTTAAATGGATTCATTATTTTTATTTGGAGTTCCTTTAAAATAATGTGGGAAAGTGGTGATTTTTTAGGGAATGGCTTTAAAATATTTTCTTGGTGTGCATTTGATTTCAAAATAGGATTTCAGGAGTGTATGGTTTGATGTTAGTATAGCCTACTAGATGTTTTAAAATGTGTTGGAAAGGGTTTAAAGTCTTTTTTTGGGTTGTATTATGTTCTATAAATAAAGTAGGTGGCCAGTTGTGGTTTTAAGGTAATTGGTGTTTTCTTGGACGTTTTGTTTTCTAAATGGATTCTATTTTTCAAATAAAGTTGGTTCCCTTTAGTGGTTTATAAAGAGTATTTTAAATGTGGTTTTGTAAAGTGTCTCTTTAAGTGTTTTGGAAATCATGGTATATAATGTGTTCTTTAAGGTTTGGTTATTTGGTTTGAGACATGTTTTGGTGTGGCTCAGAAAAGAGTAAAAGCATGTTTGATAATTGTGAAGTGTTTGAATGTGTGTTTATAAATTAAGGGCATGTTTAGCATTGTAAATTTAAGAGTGGTATTTGCAATATATTTTGAATAAATGTGTATGCTTGGTTGGAAACATTAAACGTTTTCTGAAATGTTTTAAAGTTTATATATTATAGCAGCCCGGTTGGCACCTTTTTTAAGGTGAAATAAATGAATATGTATATAGGGCTCTCCTGTTTAGTGTAACCCTTTATGGGTGAATGTATAGGAAGTTTCCATGTTTGGGGTAGGAAATTGTTGTGAGATGAGTCACACATGCGAGTGCCTCCGACTTACACAGTATTACTATAACCACCATGAGTTCCTGGGCGTCTTATAAATTATCGAGTGACGGTTACTCACTAGCCCTGATAATATGGGTTGGTGCCCCCTAGTAGATAGAGAGGAAAGGTGGGATTTGTCACTGATTTTGTCATGAGGGAGATTATTGGGTTATAGAGTATGGGGATTCACCATACTCTGACAGGTGGTTCCGGACCGAGTGCATATAGGGGTTGTCTAGGGATGTTCAGGATCACCCATGGTTATAGCTTGTTTTTCTTGCTTATTTTTCTGTTACACTGGTTTATTTTCAACTTGTATTTCTTTTTTATATTATGCTACACAAGTTTCTTTTCATCTAGTATTATTTACATGTATCCCTTTTGCACAGCCCTGATATCACTTATTTGGTTTTATTTATGAAGTGGTAAACTGTTTTTTAAATAATATATGGTGTGAGTTGGTTATCATAGTGGGAAATAGGCGTTATTTTGCTTAAATGGGAAAACCATATTTTTATAATTGTATTTCCAAACTTGTGACATCTGAAAACTTTGGGTAAGAAAACACTTGGATTCAGTGGTTTACTATTGGCATCCCTACTGAGCATTTTTGTGCTCATGCCTATCCCTTACCATTTCAGTTGCAGGTTCAACTGTTGTTCAGGATTTTTCTTTGTGGCTGCTCGTGTGGGAGTAGTTTTGGGCTTGTGGTTGTAGGTGACCAATGGGTCACATGGAGATTGTTGTATCAGTGTCTTGTTTCCAGTTTTTTTTCTTTTTAGTGGTACTTTGTATCTGGATCAGTTCTTTGTTTATTTAAGATTAAGTTTTTGTTTTGCTGCATGCTTTGTATGTTCTATTTATTTATCTATTCCTGGTCTTATCTCTTGGGATTAAATCATTCTATCATGTATACTTTGATGCCCGACACTGGTTGCCAGCCCGTGGGGATCGGGAACGCCCTTCGGGCCATGTCGTGGACCGGCTCGGGTGACTGGTTCAGGGTCGACCCGAGTTGGTTCGTGACAAAATGGTATTAGAGGAGGCCCTTGTTAATTGGGGTGTTTGGTAGATGGAGATTTGGACTATCGTGACTCGGGAGGTAGGTACGGGAAGGGCGTCATTAACCCTTGCTCGTTATAAACCTCGAGTCACTAGGGGTAGTTTGGGGTTTGAGTCTTGTGTCTTTGTTTGGATTGAGGGATGACAATGAAGGAAAACTGATGTCACGTCGCGACCTCACATGGAGAAGTGACCCATATAGAATCCAAGTGCATGGTTTATGTTCCTCCAAGTTGTTGACACTTACTTGGGGCGTGGCCCACTACCATGCCATTGGGTTAAGTGCAACTTCTAGTTTCTCATCCCGGTGGTTCTTTGTAAGTTGTACTTCATTTGGTTCTGGTTGGTGAAAGTGTTCTTTTGGAAATGAAAGTGGGTTTTTAAATAAAAACGTTTTCTCTAAAATTATTTTAAATTGGTAAAGGGGGTTTTAAAATTGGAATCATTTTAGTAAATTCTTGGTTTTCTATGACGAAAGGATGTGGCCCTTGGTACTCTTTATGGAAGATAACATGTGTGTGGGTGTGTACGATAAGTGTGTAGGGGAACTTTTTTATAGATGATGTGGATGAAATTGGATAGACACACATGTGATGGTCTATAGGATGCCTTGGTGTCTTTTAATATATATAAAGGTTTTGTAAATTTGTTTTTCCTTGTGGAGTGGATTTTTGGATTGTGAAAAGTTGTTTTGGAATTTGAAAAATGATTGTGGGATAAGACAGTTCTGAAATTTAAATGAAAATGGTGATTTTGGAAAGGAGGGTTTTGGTTGTCTTTATATTTGATTGGATTCCAGGACAGTTTTCTTGGGTTGGTTTGTTATTTTCAATTGTTTTTTTGCTTGATTCATGTTTTGGTTTTTTGTTTCTTGTGTTGTTCGGAGTATGCCGCCCAGAAAGGTCCCTGGTGTTGTTGATGATTCATGACCAGGTTTGAGTTCTTTTAAGTTTCACCACCCTTTGAGGTGTTGGAGGTCTATTAGAGGTGGTGGAATGACTTTAGGGAAGTAGAGTGTATATTTGGGTGGTTTGTAACTCCTTAGGTTGTTAAGATTCCTACCATTTCAGGTTTGTTTAAGGGTTAAGTTTTGGACTAATGGAGGTTGGTTGTCTTATCGTCGTTGGATTTTGGGAAGTAGTTAGTGATAATTTGTTTTTGTTAAGTTTATCTATCTAGTGAGGAGTGTGTGTGGGAGGAACCTTCCCTGAGAAGTTATCTTTGTTGATCCTGACTCCTAGTTCGTCAGGATTCATTTGGGCGTGCTATCAGTATGGCTAGTTCGGGCATTTTAAGTCGTCAGGTCGCATCCCTCCAAAGCCCTGTCATCGTTGTGGCTGTTCGGGTCACCGGGTAAAGTTCCGTGGGATACATCATTTGAGGAAGGAGTTCTGATCGAGGGATTCTAGTGTCTGACTATGAGGCATAAGATGCTTCATCCATCAGAGCCCCAGCCTTAGGTCTCGGGGTGAAACTCGCGCATAGTCAACGTGTCAGAGGCATGTGATACCTCGATTGGTTCTTTATCTTTCATCTTGGAATATAGAAATTCATGGTTTCTTTGTTCTTGTTTTCCTACGATTGTAAGTTAATATTTTGTAGTGATAGTGTGATGAAATTATCCTTTTGTGATCATAGTAGTTGCATTCTTCTAAATGTGACCTCTAGAATTGTTAGTTTTTTTTTAAAAGTGTTTTTGGACCATGTGTGGGTTTGTCTTGGTTTTATTAGTGATCATTTGGAGATTTCAGGTGTTGGAGAGTTTTAGATCGGTGTGGGTAATTCTTGGTTCTTGTGGTGTTGTTATAGGGAATTCCTTATTTCGGTGCCCCAGTATGTCTGGTGTCCTTGTAGTGGTTTTCTGTTTAAGTATCAATGGTCATGTTTAGCTTATGTGGAGAAGTCAGTGGGTTTGGTTGGGAGTTCTTGTGTTTCCCCCTCGGGGTGCTGTGTTTCAGTTCTAAATTCTTGCGTTAGGGGAATTCTTCTGGTGGGGAGAACTCTCTCATGTTCTCACCTTGAATTGTGCAATGGTTTCTCTTTGCGTTGGTTAGGTGTAACTTGTAGAGTGAATAGTCATCTCAAGGCTTATTTTTTCCCCAATGGTTTTGGTCGGGCTTTGACATGAGTTTTGGTTGTATTTCAGTTGTGTGAATTTCTGGGGGTAGAAAGTTTTGTGGTGGGAAGAATTGTCACCCCCCAACCTTTTAAATTATTTTATCTTATTTTTTTCTTGGCTTTGGTTAATCTTTTTAAGGTGCGGGTTGGGTGCATGGTTAATATTTTTTTTAAATTTGATGTTTTTGGTGAGTTTTGGATCGGTGCACGAGCACCACACGGTTGGTGGTAACCGTACGGTTGGCCCGAATGCCACTACAGTTACCCATTACATAAAATAATAAAACATTTTCAGAATGAAATGAATTAAATGATTAAGATATAATAATAATAACATTTTTTATTGATAAAAATGTTTTTTAATTAAAATTGTTAATGATCTTATTATCATTAAAATGGTTATTTATTGTTTTTTTCTCCCCATTATCTCCCTCTCTAATCACACCACCCCACTTTCATTTATCTCTCACTCATCACCTCTCTTTCTCCATTTATTTATCTTTTTTTATTCCTCTCTTCACTCACCTCTCTCCAATCACACCTCCCCACTTTCATTTATCTCTCATGCATCACCCTTTATTTCTCTTTTTTTATTCCTCTCTTCACTCACCTCTCTCCAATCACAACCCAACATTTTTTCTTTACCCATCCCCATAAATTCCTTTATTTTTTTATATCACTTTTTTTATCCCTCTCTCCACTCATATCTCTCTCCAATCACGCCTCACTCCTCTTTTTTATCCCCATGAATTCCTTTATTTTTTTATCTATAACTTTTTTATCCCTCTCTTCACTCACCCCTCTCTCCAATAATGACTCACTCCTCTTTTCTTATCCATCACGCATCTCCCCTACTGTCTCTCCCTATTAATGATGTTTTATTGTTTTTTTATTTCCTCACAACTCTCTCCACACATCTCCCTCTCTCCCCACTTATTCTCACTTTCATTTTACCAGTCACACTCACCCCCTCTCCCTATACTCCCTCATTCTCATCTTTATTTTTTTATCCATCATGCACTCATCACTATTCTCCCTTATTTCTTCGCACTCACACCTATCTTCCCCTTAACCCCCTCACGCATGCCTCCTCCCATCTGAGTCTCCTTCCAGCACCCACTCCTCCCTCTAGAGATTCCTTCTGGTGAGTTCTCTTCCCCTTTCTCTCCTCTCCTCACTCGTTTCTTTTAAGGTTTTCATGTGGGGTTTATTGTTGGCCAAACCCTAAATGTTAGGGTTAATATTTATGTTGTGTTTCCTTTGGATTTAGGGTGTTCGTTTTGTCTACGGGGTGCCGTTCTTACCACCATTGAATTTTCATTCCAATCACACGAGGTTTTGGTAGGTGTTTCTAAGTTTTTCTTTCTAAAAGTCTTTCCTTTGATGATTTCCATTTCAAGTAAATTTATAAACAAGTTTCGCAAATCTATGACACCCTTTTTTAAATTATTATAGTAATTTGGAATTTATATGATTTGTTCAAAATAGGTTTTAAATGAGTTCTATTGTAAATTTCTTAGTTTTATGATACCTATAAAACTTGTTTAAATTGTTAATGTTTATTTAATAAGGAATTGGTCCCTTATGAAATGTATCACCATTATTATTTTGAAATGATATTTTTTATTAATGAACATGGCTTGGTTATGTTATGACTTAGTTATTGTGTTAAAACAGTTTTTTAAGGGTTTAAATGGATTCAATGTTTTTATTTGGATTTCCTTTAAAATAATGTGGGCAAGTTGTGATTTTTTAGGGAAAGGATTTAAAAGGTTTCCTTGGTGTGAATTTGATTTAAAAAAGAGTATTTCAGGTGTGTATGGTTTGATGTTGGTATAGCCTACTAAACGTGTTAAAATGTGTTGGAAAGGGTTTAATGTTTTTTTGGATTGTTTTATATTCTATAAATACAGTAGGTTGATAGTTGTGGTTTTAAGGTAATTGGTGTTTTATTGGACGTTTAGTTTTCTAAATGGATTCTAGTTTTCAAATAAAGTTGGTCCCCTTGAGTGGTTTATAAAGATTATTTTAAATGTGGTTTTGTAAAGTTTTTCTTTTAGTGTTTTGCAAATAATTGTTTATAATGCGTTCTTTATGGTTTGACCATTTGGTTTGAGACATGTTTGGGTGTGGGTAGGAAAAGAGTAAAATCATGTTTGATAATTGTGAAGTGTTTGAATGTGTGTTTAGAACTTAAGGGCATGTTTAGCGTTGTAAATGTAAGAGTGGTGTTTTCAAGATATTTTGAATAAATGTGTGTGCTCGGTTGGAAACATTAAACATTTTCGTAAATGTTTTAAAGTTTATATGCTATAGCAGCCTAGTTGGAACCATTTTTTAATGTGAAATAACTGAATATGTATATGGGGAACTCTTTTCAACTGCAACCCTTTATGGGTGAATGTATAGGAAGCGTCTGTGTTTGAGGTAGGAAAGTTCGGTGAGATGAGCCACACGTGGGAGGGCCTCCTACTTACACAGTATTACATTAAAAACCATGGTTTCCTGGGTGTCTTATAGATTATTGAGTGACGGTTACTCACCAGCCCGGATTAGACGGGTTGGTTCCCCTGGTAGATAGAGAGGCCAGGTGGGATTTTCTGCTGATTTTGTCATGAGGGCGATCAGGGGGTTATAGACTATGGGGTTTCACCATACATTAGTAGGTGGTTCCCAACCAAGTGCATCCAAGGGTAGTCTATGGATATTCAGAATCACCCATGGTTACAACTTATTTTTCTTTCTTATTTTTCTTTTACACTGGTTTATTTTCAACTTGTATTTCTTGTTTATTTTATGCTACACTCGTTTATTTTCATCTTGTATGATTTACCAGTCTCCCATTTCAACAGCCCTGATATCACTTGTTTGGTTTTATTTATAAAGTGGTAAACTATTTTTGAAATAATATATGGCATGAGTTGGTTATCATAGTGGGAAAGAGGTGTTAATTTTCTTAAATGGGAAAACCTTATTTTTATAATTTTATTTCCAAACTTTTTTAATAAAAAAACATTGGGTAAGAAAACACTTGGATTTAGTGGTTTACTATTGGCATCCCTACTGATTATTTTTGTGCTCACACCTATCATTTACCATTTCAGTTGTAGGTTCAACTGTTGTTCAGGATTTTTCTTAGTGGATGCTCCTGTGGGAGAATTTTTGGGCTTGTATTTGGAGGTGTCCAATGGGTCACACGGAGATAGTTGTAGCGGGGTCTTGTTTCCAGTTTTTTTCTTTTTAGTGGTACTTTGTATCTGAATCAGTTCTTTGTTTATTTAAGATTAAGTTGTCGTTTTGCTGTGTGCTCTTACTGTTCTATTTATTTATCTTTTCTTTGTTTTATCTCTTGGGATTAAATCATTCCCTCATGTATACATTGATTCCCGGCACTGGTTTCCAGCCCGTGGGGATCGGGAACGCCCTTCGGGCCATGTCGCGGACCGGCTCGGGTGACCGGTTCAGGGTCGACCCGAGTTGGTTCATGACATTTTTAATACATTATTCTCTTATGTTTTTGGTGTATAATCCCCATCAGGAAAGTATAGATTTATTTCTTGAATAGATTCTAAGGGATAATGAAGATTTGTAGGAATATATGATACAGATTTCAAAGAAAAAATGGTCATTAGTATGTGATGGTGATAGAGATATGGCCATATGACCACTAATACAGTGGAGTGCATAAATGAGATCCTCAAGGGTGTGTGAAAACTCCAAATAACAGGGTTAGTGCAAGAGACATTTTAAATATGTGTGCATTACTTTTTTGAATAGTCCCAAAAGGGATATCAGAGGATGGAAAATGGAATGTGTTTTACTTAGCATTTCCAAAGTGACATTGATCATATCCTATATGAGGCTTCGTAGTGGAGTTTTCTAACCTTTGATTGGGAAAATAGGAGCTTTCAGTTAAGAGAGTGTTACGACTGGGATACATGCACTAGTGGTTGAGTGCTTGTGGTCATATTGGATAACAGGTATTGCGAT
Organism: Viscum album; assembly: GCA_963277665.1. Classification (NCBI taxonomy): domain Eukaryota; kingdom Viridiplantae; phylum Streptophyta; class Magnoliopsida; order Santalales; family Viscaceae; genus Viscum; species Viscum album. The sequence continues at coordinate 1,144,441,577 of OY728166.1, forward strand.
TTTGGAAACTTTCAGGAATTGAGGTATCCCTATGCACATGTTTTTTCATCTTTTGGTTTGGTAAATATATCATGGGAGCCATATGTTGACTTGGTGTGTCACATGAGCACTTTAGTTAAATATTATAGTGCATATTTTATTCTTTTTGGTGACATTAATTTGATAGCATTTCCTATTGATCATCTGACACCATCCTTAATATTTACAGGTTTTGTAAGTTAGTTTTGTTTTAATTTGTGATTCTTTCAATTTCTATCATTTTTTAAATTTGTGGATTCAAATAACCAGGTTGTTCCTGAGAGGAAGGCCAAACTCTACTCAAATAAAAATGATATGGATTTTCCTCATCAATGAGGAGGGGGACTATGATGTAGTATTTGTCATACAGAAGGATGTACTCATAAGAGATATCCCCAAGTGGTAGGATAGAGCTCCGAAACCCTTCATCCATGATGAAGTTTGTGTATTTTATCATGAATGTGTATATTTTATTTCATATGTGGACATTTCAATAAAGGATATTTTTATTTATGAATTCCCATTTTTGACATGTTTCATCACTACTGATTTATATTAAAATAAATTAGAATAAATTAAACTTCATTAGCGATTAATGAAACAAGATTTTCATAAACTAATCCAATAACATTGCCAATATATATCTGTCTATGTGTTTTTTATTTTTTTAGTTTTAAAAAAAATTACAATTTTTATTTAATTCACTGTAAAATAAGTAAGGATTATATCATTTTTTTAGATGGAAGGTCCTCCATTTATCACAGCCTAGACTACTCATGTTTCAAGGCATGTTTTAGAGGGACGTCTTATGCCTCCTTTGATTTTATGGAGATCTCATCATTTCCATCATTCCATACCACTTGCTACTATCATTACCTATATTCAACATGCTGGATTCTATGGTGTAGCATTGTGTAACTTCACCTTTTTTAACCATCAGCTCATTTCTATTATTATAGATAGATGAAGGCCATATTCCCATACATTTCATTTTATAGAGGGTGAGAAGACTATTACACTATAGGATATGTCCATTATATTGGTCCTCCCCATCGACAGTGCACCTGTGACCGGATGATTCGGACCAAATTGGTTTGATCTTGTTCATATATTACTAGGAATAGAGGACCAAAGTGATAGTAAGACCTTCATCAGTAGTAGATTATGCATTCCATTATTATACCATCACTTCACACATATAGTAGAGGATGATAACGAGATCACAATTTTATGATTTTCACATGATTATATTTGAGGATGATCTATGGAATAATTTTCATTGATCACCCCACTAAATTTGTACATTTGATGTATTTACCTTTACTGGATGATTTAGACCATGAAATAATGTATATATGGGGGGGGGGCCTTCTTGTCTTACATATATATATAGGGCGCTTAGTAGTGTATGTCACATCAATAAGACGAAGATCATAGGATGTATTTTTCTTTTATAGATGTGGGTATGGGATCACATCCCTCACTTAGTACCACATGCTCGTGAGGCATTTCCTACAGATATTGTAGCAAAGTCTCCATGTTGACGATGATATGTTATTCATTACTCTAAATTTATAACTTAATTATATTACATTCTATAATGAAATATAACTATAACAATGTTATCTATAGTTAGACTTAGACACATCATCATTTAGATATCGCCAAACACAATGTCCATGCCTACAAACATATGCGGGAAATTTTTTTGCCAGATGATGTAATTGATTATTATTTATATTGATAAATATTTATTTTTTACTTTAAATATATTTATTTATTAATTAATTATTCATTTTTTTCATTAAGATTACATGGATGACATATAATGATGATATCTTCCAGTGTCTTCCACAATATTGTACAATGATTCTTGCTACCAAATCCTGCATGGTACCACTAATTCATTTTCATATTGTTGTGTGGCATCATACTGATCGAGTTATGAGGCAGTTCAAATTCCTCCAACCCATTCCTGACCCGCATAGTTAGTTACCTTCACTGCATTCCCTCATGATGTCATGGTGAAGAGACTTTTATTGGATGAGATATCATGCCACATATATTTATATATAGGATAGAATAAAGGAGTATGGATTATGAGGGTTGGGACAATAAATATTCATTTATTAGATCAGCAGGATTATAAATCCTAGCACTGTAGGTCCCCAGTCAGATTTCTAACATGGTAAGGATGTAGATATCATGAGTTCGTATTAATTCTTCCTTCAAGTGTTGAAAATATCATTAATAATCATTAATTAATAGTAGAAATTGTTCTCACAGAATAATATTATCACTCGTATCCTTCATATCTTTGATCTAGTAGAGGGAGACGACGACCTTACTTGAACAGGATCCGTTCTATAGGTTCTTACTTCCCTGTTTGATATAACTATCAAGACAAGGCCCAAACCCTGGATGAAGATTTATGACCTTATAACCAGAGAGTGATTAATGGCCGGAGTTCTCTCGGGACCTTTGAGCCGCCGAGGATCGTTCTTAGCTTGTCACCTGAACGGGCTAAGGTGATTGTCGGGTTCTCTGACAGGTTAAAAAAATGATTCCTGGCAGTAGAGGGAGGCACATTTCGATAGATATATTTTTACAGTGCTGTGGTAGAGTTGATTCGTTTCATGGAAAAGATTTATCATGTTGCTTTCTTTGATCCTCCACATGATTATTGGGATACTATTCCTAATATAGATTTACTATGGGTTGAAAACACTGTTATGGATACTGATATTCCACAGGAGGAGGGTATTAATCACGATCAGTCATATTCTTATCCAGCTTCTCAGTCACACCCAAATGAGGATATAGAATTTTATTTATCTGAGCTAGATGCTTTATTACTCCCTAATATGTAGACATCCGCATCACTACATCCAACTTATTCATATGTTTGCAAGAGTTCCATCTAACATCCACTTTCCTTAGAGTAATGACAGGCTATTGGTGGTGAGACTGTACATCCACCGTCTGTCACATAGGAGGATGTGGAGGTTGTTGTTGATGATGATATACAAGAGTATTATATTCTAGAATGGAGACATAGACAAACACAGTGTAGATGCATCCATTATACACCTGACTATTGGATAGAGGATCATCTGGGTCAAAAGAATACATTAGGTTGATATTATATTTATCATACATGTTGTATGTGCCTTACTATTATAATTTATAGAGTTCTGTTATTTTTTTAATAAGTGCCTTAATATTATCATATTAACTACCAAAATAAATAATTACTATGTGTTATTTATGTAAATACTTAGTGGTATTATCTATATATGTATAATAAATAATATTAATAGATTAATTAATAAATATTTACAATATTAATTATTTTTCATTAAAAAATACTCTAGAAGAAAAGATCTATGAACTTGAAGAAATCTTGAAAAATATTATTGATCTCGATGATTATAAATTGAATGTAAAATTATAGAAGATCCTGTAAGACGAATCTTTGTTAAAAAATTAAGTTCCATGAAGAATAATTTGAATGAATACTGAATATTTGTGAAGAGTAGGTTATTATGATTGGTGATAATAAAAACCAAAATATGAGATGTATGGAATTAGAAGTTCATTTTGATAATTTTGAAAAGATACATATTAATACTTTATAAAAGAAGAAGATAGTTTCTACTGGTAGACAATCTTCATCGGAAGATTTTAAGGTTAAAATAACTCCATCATGTGATAAAATTATGGTCATTATAAAAAATATTGATTTAATATTCTTCCAGAATAAGAAGAAATCCTTAAGAGGGTTAATATTTCATCATCCATGAAGGATAATAAGGAAAAAATCTCCACAAAAATAAGAATGTAATGTGAATAAATCCATGCTACACAAATATAAATCAGAACAAATGTTCATATGTGAATCATGAATACAAGAGGAATTGAACCAACTTCATTGATAAAAGTTCAACCTTCCTATTCACATTAAAAAGTAAAGAAGATCCACCATATTTCCTTAATCATTGTTTATTTTATCTATTCTTATGCTCTAAGAAATTGATAGTGAACCAATTTCTCAGGGGTAGAACATGAGAAGTAGTGAGTTCTATCAATTCTAGATCACAAATATTAAGAATTTATTATCCTTGAATTTTTCCTCAATTGATTTTCAAATACAAATAAGAAAGAGTGTCTTCATTGAGTAATTATAAGAATGTGTTGGCATATCCAAGACAATAACTATAAACAAGATATCATCATGGTTTGATCATATTTTTTGGTATCCTAAAGAAAAAGTATTGAATAATATAATCCTTGGTGAAGTTATATATGTTTTCCAATATGGATAGTCATAATTCAAAGATGAATTCTAGTGTATTATCTATATTCAAACATCTCAAAAAGCATTATTAAATACATCAACCATTATAAATATTTTTTTTATTGTTTCCATTAAGGGGAGGTAAATATAGAAATATGAAATTACTACCAGAATTATAATATCAATTAGAATCAAATTGAATTACTGTATAATGTTAGGAAAGATCATGTTATTGAAAGAGGTCTATTTTTAAAAATAAATCTATCTTTGTTAAAAAAAAATAAACTCAATAGAAAGGGGTTATGATTGAATTAATCAATGATATAGGAAAATTTGAATGGATTCACTCAAAGTTCACTTATCCTTCTTATTCCACTTCAATGTTTTTGATCTATTTGTTAAAGTGAGTGCACGAGTTTTAGGTTGATTATTATAAAAAACGTTTCGTATCTCATTTAATATCTTCATCCTGAAATAAAATTGGATTACCCTGGATGATAAGTACATGAGTACTCATTTCAGGTGGTATCATGATCAGTTGGTAGAAGAAAACATTGTTTCCCAAATAAAATCCTATTTTTTTCTAGACTAAGTATTTTTCGAGTAGAAATAGTGTGAAATAATGGATGAAACATTTCTTAAATATGAACTGATGCTCTTTTACCTTGAAATTTTTACTTCCTATTAATATACAATAGAGAAAGTGTAATTAATGTTTTATAATGTAAAGTGGAGATATTAACATATTGAAATATTCAGTTGGAAATAAATTTGGATGTATGGATCTGCTATAAAAATTGATTAACAAACACTTCTGGCGATCAAGAATTACACCAATAATCAAACCAGTTGATCAAAATGGACATGAACATTATTATTAATATTTTTTTATTTAATTAATATGTGTTTATATTTATTGATACTTTATATATATTGATGATTTTTCAATTAATATGTATTTATATTAGATTATTAGTTAAAAATATTGATGATGTTTTTAATTAAAAATTTTGGAGGATTCATGAACCATGTTCACACTTACTTCATAAAATTCATGCAAGAAGCGTGAATGGGGTTAATGATTCATATGATCCACTTTTTTTCAAATCTGGGAAACTGATCCCATTTATAAAAAATAAGAAAAACCATTAAAAACACCCACTATGATTGACTCGAAATTTGCAGCAGCCCTCGCCTTCTAGATAATATCATCCCAAAACCTATCTGGATCGACCAGACAAGGAGGACGGTCCTAGAGGAGTGGTCATCAGTGATGAAGTCTAGAGTCATGTTGGAACAGAATCATCGCATAGATTCTAGGTTGATTAATGAATATCTTATAATAATTGTGAAGAAAAATGATAATCCATTTGTGTTGTATGTTAAGTAGGGAGTTTATGCAGAGGTGGTTGAGTTTGACTTGATGATAAAGAACCTGATTTTGATCAGCGATGGATCTATGATGAGGAAGGTCACTGGGAGAAAAAGATTAGATGATGGATTCTCCACCTTTGAATCCCCTACATTCGGTATACTACAAAATATAGAGAGAGGGAGGGAGGGAGGGAGGGGGCAGATCCATCTTCTGAAATATTTTGATCCAAGCAGCTGTGGTGGAGTGGAATTTCACGGCAAAAAACAAAGGTATCTAGAATACCGCAAGAGAACTGAATCATGAGGAGGTGGTGAGGAGGGTTTAGGCTGACAAAGTGATCTTACACAACTGCCAGATCAGCGGCTACCATGAAACCATCGACATGGACGCTAACTTCCAATTCCATTGAGACTGCACCATTTCTGGGATGATCGACTCTATCTTCAGTGACAGCTCTGCCTTGTTCCAGAACTACAATCTAGTGGTGTGGAAGCTGGCAGAGGGTAATAGTTGTGTGGTGATATATTAGGGTCGGATGGACTAAAATCATCCAATGGGAATCGTGCTATAGAATTTCGCCATCATCCCCGATCAAATGTACCTCACTCTCTAGAACCACAAGAAGACATATCTCATGTGTCCATGGAAGGTGTTCTTAAGGACTGTTTTCATGGAATCCTTTATCAACACCTTCAATGACCCTTTCAGAAAGATGTTGTGGAAGGATGAATTTGTCACCAACATCTGATTCTATATAGAGTTTGACAACTACGGTCTCAGTGTCGGGAAGGAGGCACACTTGATATGGTGGTGTGTTAAAACCATCAATGTGTATCAGGCTCAGGGGTTCACGCTATAGAGATTCTTGGATAGTGACATTAGGGTCTCCCTAGCTGGAGTGTCTTACTTTTCTAGGATGACTCCCAGGTAGCGAGCAACACTGCACATCCTTGAGGACCTTCCACAGGAACTAGAAATGGAAGTTGTGGAGATTTCTTTGGTGGATACCCCCTCCCAATATTAAATCTTTTTAATTGGGCATATCTCTATATGTAATCCATGGAATCATTTACATAAGGTTTTGAGTGAAGAATTTTTATCATTATAAAAAAATTAAATCATAACATAATATTAATTAGGAATAAATAAAATATTATAGTCATGATTAACAGTATTGAATATTATTAAATATTTATCATATCATGATTGTTTTTATTGATGATATAGTATGTGATGACGTCCTAACATCACATGTCTCATTAAAAGATCATATCAATTTATTAATATGGTAAGAACCAAGAATTGTTATGAAAATATTCTTATTGATATTTTATATAGGAGAAATATTTCATTTCGCTGGATGAATATGATATAGTCTATTGGGTCTAGATGGATTATAATTTTTTGAGTCTTCTTCTCATGAACTGAATCCCTCATAATCTCATGAAAAGGAGATTATGATAACTTGGCCCTCCAGTACGAAATCCGCATTCATTTGGGTCATTGGATTTTCACATATATGGATGTGTGTAATGATTCTTTGACCCTAATATTATTATTAATTCATATCATGAGTCTTATGTTTTGATATATTGTTGTAAACTATGATAATATATGTTCATAGTGAAGTTAGGTATGATTGGTGCATCATGATTAATATTTTATTATTGAATAATGTATGTTTGTTACTGAAAGATGATATATCAGGCTATTTGATGAGAATAAAACTTCATGATTAAGTCTATGGATATGTCATTCTATTGGAAAGTTCATTTCTAGAGAGTCAAAAAATAGAAATCGAACACATATGTTGATGACACCAATATGAAACCTACTTTATTTGAGATATCACGATAAAATATACTATATTAAATAAAATATGTTCATATGAGGTTGTATGTCATTATTATGTAAAATTATTTCTCTATGATGTATTTGATGTGTTTCTAGACATTAGACTTGATCTTTTGACAACGTATCCTATTGCTACTGAGAATGGGGCCTGGAGGGTCAATCACTAAGTTTATTCAGAACCTCAAATAACTTCTTTATAAATTTAACATGTTGGATAAATATTATTTTCATACGTTTTTTAATGGTTATTCTTAATGTGTTGATTAAAAATATACAACCAATGGTTATTTAAAAGAGTATACGTGAGTTGAATATTTACTAAATATTTATTTATCTATTAATTATATATTTAATTATGTGAATATATAATATTAATTTATTATAGATTATTTACAAGGTAACAAAATATTCACATAGTTACATCAATATTTAATAATTATGTATTTACTAATTCAATGAAAATAGTATTTATTTATTTACTACTGAATAATATAGTGATAATTATTTAATTAAATAAATAATTATTATTCAAGTCCTGATAAATATTGAGGATTAACAAACCAAGTTTAATGATCCAATAAAAAATTTGATATGAACTATTATTTGAAAAAATATGAAATTATTTATTCAAGGAAGTAATATTTATTTTATTCATGATTTTAGAGAATGTTAAGTAAATAATAATAATTTTATTATTAATTAGATAGGAGGTTTTCTAATGATTAGGAAAATAGTGAGGGACCTTCGGTAATTTATTATTTTTTAACCATAGCACTCTTTAAACACCATTATGACATTTTTTGAAACCCTAGCCAATTTCTTATCATTATTCCCAAATGAGTTCTAAAGAGGATTCCCTCAAGGTTTAGAGGGATCTTCCTCTAAAACTCTCTCAGGAATGCAAATCAATTGTCCTCCTCCACCCGAATGATTCTTCCCCTTGAAATATTTTGATGAAATAAAAAATAATTCACTAAAAGATTTATCACCATCCACACAAGAACACATAGGATTCAATGTTGATGATCAGTGGTTTTCAAAATATGTATGGATCACCATTAGAGGGAATATACCCATGACTCCTCTAACATAATGAAGGTATGTTAATAGGTCTTCATCCAATCATCGATAGTGAATAAATAAATTCAACACAAGATATTTATTTATTTAAATAAATTAATTATAAATTATATGTTAGAAGATCCTCTCTTCTTGGTATCATAATTTTTGTCCATTAATCTTAAATTTAATTTCATTAGTCCTGACCATCTTCATTATATACATCTCATAATTATTTTTCATTATGAAAAAAATTGGAGTTAGAAACTACTCAATACAAGATTATGCTAAATTTGGAGCCATAAAGTGGTATTAGAGCAGACATATAATAATTTATAATTATTTATTATTCATTGATAAATTATACATATCTATTGTTAGTTTTTTCTTCCAGTTTAATCATTCTTTAATTTGGAGTTTGATTGAAATCTTTTCGACATATTAATATTTTTTGTTCAAGTTTTATATGTTCGTAAATATATTAATAACAAATTATGAATTATTGGAGATTTCATCGATAGGTTCTAAGGGTTCTGGCCGGTAGACATGGGTACTTGATGTGTCATTGTAAGTATATGTCGTGTACTACGGTTCTTCAACCATGGATGTGTTATGAGATACATTACATGTAAATATATTAATGACATGTGGTTTTTTCATTAAATGTATTAAACATACTCCATGTTGACTATGTTATCTTGACATATGAGTTTTCAAATTACATGACATGTAGATGGTGTAAACATCGTGTAGTCTACACGGTTTCACAGTTAAATTCAGAGAAATTATGCGTTCAAAAATGGATCACACGTATGACACATGAGACTAACAGGTTGTAACATTAATGATAAACACAATGTACAGTTGGAGTATACATCATATGACTCATTAATCTATGCATCTGTGAAGTACTCTGATTTGGTAAGTGAGTTTCACAAATACATGGAATGAAAAACATATGATGTGTAGCTCATTAGTACACATCATGTATCCCAATCAAGATACACACTGACTCCCTAAGCGTTTATCATGAGAAAATGGTAAGTGAAAAACATGACATGTAGACTGTTAGTACATGTCGTGTAGTCTCCCAAGAATGAAAAAAATTAAATTACATGGGGAGTAAATAATTTCATTTTTAAGAACCAAACTATATGGTTATCAAATGGTATGTTGTATATGTGATAATGTTTTATTGAATTAGTAAATGATATACTAATTACATTTAATCATCTATAAAAATTGGTAAAGCTATTCATAAGCCAAAATTTCCATAAATTATGGGTACCATCAATACTATTCAGATGGACATTAAGAAAAAATGACTTAGTTAACTGAATTAATTCAAGAGTGTTTTTATTAATAATAATGAATGAATTGATGTGAATGTTATCTAGTGTGATTTTTTATATTTATTGATATTATGTGGGTGAAAATGAGCTTATACCATCCTGGTTATGTGTTTGGCCTATTTAATTTATTATTATTATTTGGTTTCTGTAATGATTTATTAAATTAAATAATTTCCTATGTGTCATTCTCGTTCTCTCATTATATAAGGGATTGCATGCCCATATATTCTTTTTTTGTAAACCCCATTAACCAATACTTTTTTATACTCACCTAAATGTGAGTAAATTCATTTTTAATGGATGGAACACCTTTGTGAGTGAAGGTGGTTCTTGTTTGAAACTGAGGTGAAACCAATCTAGGAGGTACATCAGAGCATAGGTGGAATGCAGAAACTTGAATCAGGCATGGTTCCAAGAGTTTTTTTCCCTAAGTTCAAGTGTTAGTTTAACATATACTGGTTAAACTAACCATTATAAAATCTCATTGTCATTCATATATTTATTTTTATTCCATCCAGTTGCATGGCTAATAATTTATGTATTCACAATCATTAAATAAATTAATTAACAAGCATGAATGATGGAATTGAAATAAAATCAGAAAAATATGTGTAAAGTGCATCTAGATAAGTTTAATCACTTAAGTAAAATCCACTTAAAATTAATTTACTCCTAAGGATAGAGAAAATTTACTAATAAAAATATCTTAAAGTTTGAGGATGTATGTTTTTTTGGATTAATTGAGTCTGGGTATAAATGTATTAGTGGATTCGTGGGGTTCTCGCAGAGTTCTAAGAATGCCTAAGGTGGTTTATCTTTTCTTGTAAGAATATATGGTTTTCATTGTCTATATGAAATTTACATGTTGTGTAAAGAGTACAGGGTGAGTAATGGTTTTCAGGCTCATTTCGTGAGATGAATACACATCATGAACATTTACACACCGTGTAATGGCGACACACCATTTAATGTTAAAATATCAGTTTTTAATTAAAAAGGTGCGAGTTTTTTGGTGTATCGAAGTCCATAGGATTACATGAAGTTTAAAAGGATTAAATGTCGTGTAAATGTCATGGATAGTTATTTTAGGGTGTTTTTTGGTTGATATGTTTATTCATTATTCTACATATCTCTTCCTTATCGACATAAGGATCTCATCCATAAATTTTATGAACCTTCATTCTATCCTGATTGATTCTTTTGGCATTGGATCATCATGGAGGTTGTGATGAATCTCTATGGGGAAGCGATCCTTTTTTCTTCTTGGTTTCCTTTGATCATGGTATCACTGTTGCATTAAGTTGTTGTTTCAACTAATCCATGGTGATGTTTATTTGATATTTTTCTAGATCCGTTGTGTGATCTTATTCTGGGGGTCATTTCCTTTGTTGGTTGTGGTGCGGCAGGTGTGGATTCTTGAGTTATGTGATTTTTTCTCTTCTCTACTAACCCTTTTTTAAATTGAATGAATTCTAAGAGGTGTAGATTGATTCTAGGGCCTCCATTTTCATTTTCTGTTTTCTTATGTTTTAGTGAATTCCACTATTGGAATGTGTAACTTGAGTTTTGAGGTAGGTACTTCAGTCTCTATCCTATGTTGGTAAACTGCATTGGTACTATTTTTGATAAATTGTTTTATTAAATGAAATTGAATGATATGAATGATTTGTTTTGTGTGTCTCCGGAACTATGTTTTTATAAAAGACGGGTTTCCCCTCATTTATTAAATGTAAAGTGTTTTTCAAAGCATTGTGAAATGGTTTTATTAAGTGTTTTTCAAATCATGAAATATTGAAATGGTTTAAAAAATAGTGCATATTTGAATCCTTGGGTACTTAGGTGAAAGGTATTGTAATAGGGAACATCCACAGTCTAGGGGTTTTCTAATGGGGCTTTCTTCTACTCCCTTGGCCCATTGTTCTAGGGACTTGTTAGACCTATTGGGGGTTTCAATTTCTGGGGAGTTACTCTACTCTCTAGGATTGATGAATATGTATAGAGTATTGATGCATATGTTATTTTATATGTTAGGTACAATTTTTCTAGCTATCCTACCATGGTTTGATCCTTGGGGTGATGTTACCCATATTGCTTCTTGGCTTATTTGGGTTTCTTTTTGTTTATAAGGTTTTTTTGTACTACCATGGATTTGAAATGATATGTTATTCATGATTTTTTTTGAAATGATATATTTTTTATGATATATGTATATGAAATTGTTTGAAACTGAATTACCTAGTTTAATTAGAAATGTGGAAAATGGGTAAATTATTATTTTTCATACATTTTCTATAAAAACTATTAAATTTTACATCATTCCTTGTTTTATTTAAAGTTGAGAATGTGTGGATTATTGTTCAAAGACTTGATCAGGAAAACATGGGTGAGACCCTACTGATCTAGTTAGCCACACCCTATGTACCCCATTAGTGGTGCATAGACCTAGTTATGTATTTTGATGTAGGAAAAGGAGAGGAACCATAGTTATGTACAAGGATTTATATTAGTTGGGTTTGGGTAAATGGATGGTTATATGGTGTGGGTTTTCCCACGCTATCACATGGAGACTGTTGGAGTTGATGTTTTAGTTTTTTTATCCTATTTTTTTGACTTGTCTCTTACCTTTACAGTTGTATCACTTCGGTTATTCTTAATATTTTATATAATATATTTTTATCATATGTTTTCTCTCTCTACTATGTGTATATATTCCATGTTGTTACTTCAGGTTGGGTAAATTTGTTCTCTCTTCTAATTGTTTGATGCCTGGGTGCTAGTCGCTAGCCCGTGGGGATCAAGAACACCCTTTATGTGTGTGGAAGATTGGGACAGGTTTCAGTATTGAGTGGGTATCATGGTTGGTTCTTTACAATATGTGGTCAGTTCCAGTTGATGACAAAATGTGGAGGTAGATGGATGTAGTGGAGGTCATGCAATGGAAGTATATTAGCCATGGGTTGTTATTGTTGAACATATTTTATATGTATATAATGATGACTGAGGTTGTATATAAATGATTGTGGATGTATAAAAGTTTATGTATGATGAGATAATTGTGTATTTATGGTTTAGTTTATTGTATGAATGAGTTTTTAGTTTCATGTTTTAAAAAAATTTACAAAAAAGTATATTGTTTATAATATATTTAGTGGTAGATTTTGATAAATGCTTTTAAAAAGTATATTAAAATATATTTATAGGTGTTTAATGATAATCGTTACTATATATAATAATCGCTAAAGTATATAGAGAGTATTATGTTCATTTAACCTATTTTATTTTTGGTTGATTTTTTAAAAAAACCATGAATTAAAAACTGCCGCTAAGTGCTCAAAAAATAACACAAACACCCACCACTAAAAAAGAAAAATCTCTACTAAATGAAATCCGATTATGAAATATCTAGTAGTTTTGATAACTATTTTTAAACCATGTATTCGTGATTTAAACTACTGCAAGTAGGAAAAAGAACTTCTCATCCCACCCTTTCTTGTAGTGTGATCATACCATAAATTGAAGGATTTAATCAAATAAATATAAGGTTTAATAATTTTATTAATATATAGTTGATAAAAGTCACCACTATAATACCCCTTCCCCAAAAACATGCCTTACTTTAATAAGATAACATTATCAGATTTTAATGAAACCTGGAATAACTTCTTACATAGAGGATCAATAGATATTATATTATTCAAAATCTCAGGTTCATATAATGCATTTAAAAGTGTAGAATTCTTCCCAAAATCAAAATCTAGTTCCATGCTTCATTGCTACAGATTTGGTATTATCTAGTTCTAGCCTTTATTAGTTCTTTCTAAAATCACTAATAAAGATCACCTTTATTAGCGCTAGTAAAAAGTGCAGATAAAGGGCACCTTTTATAAATACTAAGATAAAATTGATTTTAAAGGGTAGTTTTTATCAGTGTTTTTTAGCGCTAATAAAAGGTACCCTTTATTAGCAATTTTTTCTAGTACTGTTAAAATGAACCTTTATCAGTGCATTTCTAGTGGTCATAAATACAACTTTTATCAGTGTTAATAAAAAAGTAATGATAAATGGTACATTTTCTCAGTGCTATAGAAAAATTGTTGATAAAGGAAACTTATATCAGTGTTTTTTGTTAAAATTGATAAAAAGAATCCTTCATATTCACTAATAAAGGGTCTTTTTTTGAGTGATAGAAAAAATTATTGATAAAGGGTACCTTTAATATGTTCTAAAAAGGGCTTATGAAATCCACCCTTTATCAGGGATTTATTTTTGCACTGATAAAATGTACCCTTTTGTTAGTGTTTTTTTTTCTAGTTCTTATAAATGTTATATTTCATAAAAAATAGTACATATTATTAAAGATCATATACTAGTATATAAATTTATTTATATTGATATAAATATAATATTATTTATTATATATGATTTATAAAATATTAAATATTCATTTACACTTAATATTTATAAGATTTATAAAAAATGGATAGTACATTAATTAAAAAATAATATAAATTATTAACTTTCTAATAATTATTGAATAATAGTCATTTGATAATAATTTGATGACATAAAAAATTAAATAAATGAATGAATGGTTTTAGATAATTTAAAAACATGACTTGAACTTCAAACATCCATAACTTTTCATCGGGGTGTCTGTTTAGGTTCTATGACATTTGATATTGAAACCTATGAAGAGATCTACACCATGTTGATTGAGGGAGCCTTGATCACTATTGTTTTTGTAAAAAAGTCTTGGAATCCTTTCAAATTTGATTTTTTTGTTGGGATACCCTAATTTTTTAAAATTAAATGGGATTTCAACATCATTAAAGAGGTTATTCTTATACTTTTTTAGTGGATACTGAATTTATTCTCTAGGATTACATTTATATAAATATTATGATTTTGAAATTTTACCATTTTTCATATTTTAGATTTATTTATAATTAAATATATGATTGTTTCATTATATTTACGAAAATAAAAAATCAATCGTATAAATAAATATTTAAACATATTTTTATAAAAAATTATTTTAAAATATATAATACATATGGAAATTTATTTTATAATTCATTTTATTTTAAATAAAAAAATAAAAATTTTATTTAACTTATAAAACTGAATTAATATATATATATAAACCTATACATGTTAGTTTTATATAAAAACATGTCTCTTTCAATAAAAACTATATATTTATGTGTATATTATAATATATGTAATTATTTTTGTGTGTATGTACGAAATATAAATGTGTATGCATGTGTGTAAATATGTGTGTGTGTGTGTGTGTGTGTCAATATTGTGTAAATAACTCATATATAAATGTATTTCTATAAATATATAATTATAATTATCATTAAATATATTATATAAACATATTTAAAGTAAATATTTATAATTACATCATAAAAAATTATATCTAAATATAAAATTATATGTAAATATGTATAAATATATATATGTAAATATATATACATTTAAATATATATATATAGTGTATGAAATTTGAATCAAAATATATAATATATAGAAATATTTTAAAGATGTATTTAATAATAATTATATACATCATATGAAATTAATTATTATCTATTTTAATAAAAACAATATCGAACCTTTTTTCACATTATAAAAATATGTGTGGATATATATATATATATACTTATAAAAATGTATATATAATGTTTATATACACATATATGTTTATTAAGAATTGTATATATGTATATATTTATATTTTAATATATATTAATTAATATTAATATATAATATATTTAATTTAAAATAAGTACATATATATCGCACACACAGAAACATATTTTTTATAAATGTATTCAATAATACTAATATAAATATATAAATAAAAAATTTGTTTGTAAATATAAATATATATATATATATGAGTTTTCTAAATTACAGAACAAATCAAGCTCGATGCAATGGTAAAGGCATTTAAGTTTCAGAAGGGAGGTCCAAGGTTCGAATCTAGGAGTGTGTGTGGGTGAACAAGAGGTTGGGTAGTGGAAAAGCACTGAAAAAAGGGCATTTAGAGCACTGAAAATGGGGATTGGGGGAATCATCGGTTCCAAGTGGGGTGGGGTGGGTGTCTACAAAGTGCTGAAAATGGTGGGGGGAGCATTGACAGGGGTGGAGTTCTTAAAAAATTCTTATTTTAAAATATTATTAGTGCTTAAAAAAAGACTGATAAAGGTAGTCTTTATGAGTTATTTTTTTAATCTCTCATAAAGGGATCCTTCATAAATTGGTTTTTAGCACTAAAAAGGGATGGATTTTAATAGCGCTTATATCAGAAACTCATTTTTAGCATTAATAAATCCAATTTCTAGTTCTTTTGAAAGTGTTTTTTGTGGTAGTGCTTCCTTGACTAGTGACATGAATGCATGAATAATTTCTGAGGTGTACTTCCTTCAGGATAACACTATCTTAAAATGTTTAAAACATTGAATGATCTTTGAATACATGCACTGTACCTCTAAAATAATGCCACTAACCGACTTTTTTAGTGTAATATTGACTTTGGATATCATCACAACTATATTTTCTTTTGTCTTCATCTTTTCAGTGGGATTGTTCATTTTCTTTCGATAACAACATTCCCTTGAAAAATTCCCTATTTTTCCATAGAAAAATCATTCTCCTTTATTCTTATAAGGGTTTCCTATATTCTTAAATTATTGAATTTTTTTATGGAATGTAAGAAAGATATTTTTTTCTATTTTCCCTCAATGATGTGAATCTTGGAATCAAATTGAGAATCCATACACATGTCTCTCAACATGGTTTGTTTTTCAATGTGAAGATGTTTCTGCTATTATTCCTAGGAAAAACCATACCTCCATTTAATGATTGATTTATTAAATTATTTCCTCAAAGGTGGGAACATAGAAATAAAAAAAACTTAGAAGGTTTCTTTTATTTTAATTTTAAGGGAATGATGTTTTTTTCTCACGACATGGAGCACAAAAACATACTTCAATACTAGATTATTATCAACCATCTGGAATCGATGATATTTGGAAATAATAAATTTACTAGTACAGTCTTCTATATATTTTTACATGAATTTGACCACATCCCATATCTCTAGATTGGGAATCATTTAGAGAAAGTAGTCATAAATATGATTTGATAATGTGTTGATAACATTTCTTTGAAAAAAAACCTCATTTTCTACCCATTTTTATTCATTGAAAAAAATGTGTTTTACTTATTTCATGTTAATGGGAGTGCCATACATATTTTGAGTTGGCACATAGAGGGTAGTAGGAATTATTGGTTCAGAAATGTTAAGGATAATTAATATTATAAGAAGAAACTCCATCTGGTATTCCCATTATAAGAAGTTATTTCCATCAAAATTGTCACATTTGACCATATATTGGTTCATCAATTTAAGATATTCAGAATCCATATTCTAGGTTTTTCTTGTTTAAAACCTTCTGAATGTTGAAACTATCTAAAACAAGACAATAGAAAATAGAATATGAAAATATGACACTTTTAAGTGTGATAAGATCACTATCCAAAAGGTTTCAATCTTCCCCCAATTAGGTTTTGTAGGGTCGCAACAGAAATTTACCTCGTGGATACTATTAAAGTGGTGAAGAAATTTAGGAAAAAATTTCTATGTTTTCCTATGATATTATAAATTGAGAATTTAAGTAGTTATAAAGAGTTAGTAGGGATAATTATTTTTTGAAATTTTTCATGGATAATTATTTATAGATCAAAATAGATACCACATGTACCAACTAAGTCACATTGAATCAATAAAAAATTTGTTTATACATTCAAATCCTTACATTTATTCAATATTTTGTGTGTGTGTGTGTGTGTGTTTGCATTAGAATTATACAGGGATTAGGCCTATCGGGTTCAGACTGAAAAAAAAGCTAGGCCCATTTGTTAATTGGGTCTATTCGGACCGACCCTGACATGACCTATTAATTAATCGAGCCTTGAAATAAAATCTCTACATACCCTAATATATTATAAAATAAAATAAATTTTATATATAATTATATTTAATAAATATTAAATTTAAAACATTTAAATAATATAGTTATAATATATCTTAATCTTGTAGGGTGGGTTGCTTATTCATTCACTAATTAAAGCTTGAGCCCGACCCTATTATTAATCAGGATTTTCAATTTAGACTAGTTTAATAACCATGCTTAAAAAATTAGGCCCTAATAGGTCTTTTTATCGAGTCAGGATTATTATGTTAGAAACGTCCCCTGACCCACATAAAAGTATATATATTTAATAAGTATATATATAATTATGACCCAATTTTTCCATCAAAACATACAATGTCAAAGGGAAATATTGGATCACTTACATAACCATGTAAATTTAGGTTTAGATTTTTAGAGAATTAGGACAAAATATTACATATATTATAAAAATAAACAACTTTCCTATAAAAATATACACCACATCCCAAAAAATTCAATTATATATCCCTTTATATACATATCCGACTTAAAACATTTCTTCATAACCTGGGGAAATTGAAATATAAGAAAGGGTGAAATCAGATTCTTAGTAAGGGTAACTATAGGAGACATCAAATATTGTGTAAGAATAACAAGATAATAAGGTTATATGAGCATAAAATTAGTAAATTATACCCCATGTATCATAATATTAACTCATATAATAAATATTATAAGTTTATAGGATATAAATCATAAAATAATCAAAAAACATAATCCATAAGAGCATTTCATAAGACAAGGAATTGTCGAATACACATAATATTAGAAAATACATAGGCAAATAAATATCATGGGATCAACACAACACCGTCCCCAGTGGAATCCATTTACTCATAGTGTAATGGGTTCACTCCCTAAACCATTATAGTAGTCAAGGTTTACTCCCAAGACTATCATAGTGGACATAGTCCCTTAATGAATCAAGTTCACTAATCATTCCAATCCTATATATCTCATGAGATATAAATCATTACCCATTGTATTGGGGGGAGATATAGGTCACACAAATAACATAATGAAAGCCATACATATGTGTGTAATAATAACATAAATCACTCAACTTACCAGAAACTATGAAAAGAAATGGGTTTTATAAAAATTTCATTATAATAGAACCCATGGAAAAGAAACGGGTTTCAAAAATAACATGCCACAAAAAAAGAAATTATTCAAGGAAATAATAAGGATTGTATTCTTGGTTCAAATCACCATAAAATTATAATTAACATCAATTCATATCTTCTTATATGGACAATGAATATGAAATGCCACATGAAATAATTCTTAAGGAAAATAACTTTTCCATTTTAAAATCACTTCTATTTTTTAAAACTGCACACTTATAAATGAAAATATTTTATTTGAAAAAAAACATGAAATTTTTTAAAGGAAGCTTAAAATAATTTAGGTGACATTATGGTAATAAAATCCTCTCATTTTATATAAGTTAAAAAAATCCATTTCGTATTTTTTTCATAAAAGTCACAAAGTACCGTGTTTGGAAAATTATAAACATATTACTTTAAAATTATTTTTAAAAAAGTTAAACATGGATAAAAATGAATTTAAAAGTTAATAATATATTATTAAAAACCTTTTTTAGAACCTTTTTATAAAACATGTACATGGAATAGAAATATTCTCCAAGAGAGACTTAAACATAAATAATCCTGAATAATGATGAGATTGTGAAATAAAACCTGAAAACTATAGTAACATTTGAATCATAATCCACATGAAATAAATAACTTTCTATGGATATTAATATCCCATAATGTTTCATGATAATAATCATAACACTTTCATCGGAATTATATAAACTTCACAAAAGAAATAACCAGTGTATAAGGCATGTTCCCTACAGAATAAAAGTGAGATGAAAATCCCTTATTGATATCATATCATTGAATTGAGAATTAATCAAAATAATATATTATCTTAATCAACTATAAATAAAAATAAAACAATTTAAAATAAAACATAATATAATAAAAAGTCATTTCACACATTCTCTTAGCATGATATAATCAATGAAGTAGAATTTTAACCCAATGAATGGAAATGGAGTTAATAAATCCCTTACTTTAAGTCCAAATCATCAAACATGTTCTTTATCTTCATAAATAATAAAATTAGGTTAAATAATTAAGTATTTGTTATAACATGAAAATATTTGATATAAAAATAATAATTAACTTGAAAAACTTAATTCTATAATTATAACCGGCCTTAAGAGGAGGTGATGGAAAACAAATTACATTGATTCGTGAGGTGGTAGTTCTCTGTACACACGAACGATGAATTCATTTCATATTTGATAGAAGTGGATATGGATATAGGTCACGCTAATAAAATAATAAAATATCATAATATAAAGTATACTTGAGTTATTATTTTAACATGGTTGAATACGTATTGATGGATGTGGAAGAATAAACAAACCAGAAATGCTCGATTAAAAATGATACCTCTTCTTGATATAATCACCTTTTCATAACACCTTAATACTACTAAGGTTTGTTTTCATTAAAACATAATACCTATAGATAGTTCTTAGGGATTATATAAAGATATTTGTTTTGGAATTTTCCAAACCAAATATTTTTTGAAGTGTAAATAAATGGGACCTAGTGGTTCCCTTTTACAAGAGAGGAGAGAGGTTCTCTTGGAATTTTCAAAAATATTAATTATATAAAAATTAATTTTCAATTAGAAATGGATACAAGGTGAGTTATTTCTAATTTATGATGATTATGGGTATAAATACACTCATAAAATAAAATTTAGATAATTTTTACTATATTTGGACCCTTATCGTTTGGTTTTAACTATTATTTAACCATTTTAACTCTTACCACAACAACATGATTTTTAACTCATTGAGGGATAATATAGTTACTATAAAAAAACCATAGGACCTATAAATGGATGATTGATGACATGATAAACATTATCCTAATAATTTTGATGATTTTACGATTTTTAGGAATTTTATATCATTTAAAAAAATATTATTTAGCATAAAATATTCTTAATGTATATTTAAAGACTAATCATTACTTTGATATTAATAATATCAAGAAAACACATATAATTCCAAGAATATTTTTTATTACAACCCTAATATGTCAATTTATTCTATAAAATTATTTAATAAAAATAATTATCTCAGATTATAATTATTTTAATATTTTTAATAATATTTATTTGATATTTCCATTAATAAAATAATTATTGCATCAACATTGTGTAAGCATTTAAGGGAATTTTTTATTCACTAAAATTTAAAATAAATTACCATGATGAATATAAATATTTTATATTTCAAATTAATAATTATTGTTGAATATAACCTCTAAATAACCTCAAATTAAAAATTTAATAGTAATTAAAAATAATAGCGTGATATCTTTGACTTTTCATTAAATAAAATATTATAAATGTCATAATCACATAAAAATGGAAAAAAGGCCCTATATTAGAACCATGAATGATTATGGAAAAACATTAATCATCCAACAACATTGGGGCAAGTATAATGGTGATTTTTTAGTCCTTATCATATTATTTTTACCCATAATTACTAGATTTACCTTTTATCATGTTAAAAAAATTTACCAATGTTGATATTCATATTGTCCACAAATAAAATCAAACTATTTAATAAATTAGGAAATCCTGGTTACAAATATGGAATCCATTTTTCAAAATTAAAAACATTAAATTTGTAGCATTCAATTTAAAATTAATTAGGCAAAACACAACGAAAAATAGTTTTTTCGAAAAAATGCCCCTTTAAAACATAAAATATTTTTATACTAAAATCATAAATAAAATACATTTTAAAAATCATAATTGGATAATTTTAAATCAAAAGGAATTAATAAAATTTTAAAACTAATCTAAAATATAATTTTACTTTTTAAATACTTGAAAAGAAAATACAATTTTCAATAAAAATCGGTATTTACCACTATTTATGGAAAAATAAAAACTTTCAGAAAAATTCTCAAAATTTTTCAAACTGATAATCTAGATATGCTAACTTAAAAAATCATATTAATTTAATTGAATAAAATTTATAAAAAATCCAGAAATTATTTATATTGTTCTCCCACAAAATCAATAAAAACCATTCATGAATAAAGTGTATTTGATGACACTACCACAAAAAAGGGTTTTCACAACGCCACCCTTTAACTGTGTTAAAAAGGGTTGGTAAATGGGGAGACTTTAAATAGATTTATTTCTCTATATAGACTTTCCAACACCTCTCCTCAGCTGTCGAGGACCACACACACCCAAAAAGTACAAATTTGAGCAGAGCTGGGTGCAGTGGTGTAGCCCGTCATGGAGCTGACGGCCTAGAGTTCCACCCTCAATGGTTCCAAGGATAAAGACATCATAGTGATATGAGCGAGGAATGACTTCCAGGATCTTTTCCAATACATAGCCTCCAACATGTGGTGGTCCTGTGACCACGTCCCCAGTTTCGACCCCGTGAACCACCATCCAATGATGGAGGATGTCAAGACCTGGGTCACTACCACCATCACCCTCCACGAGACCTGTATGGTTGGCATCAACACCACTATAATTACTAGGGAGATCATTAAAATAGATCAAAATTCCTCCATAGAGTTCATGAAAAATATCCTCGCTGTGTTTGACCAATACTCCTCCATGTTTCACTCAAATCAGATCTATAGATGCCACCTCCTTCAGAAGAATAGTGGCCCAGAACCTATTTGGATCGACCATATGAGGAGAAAGATCTGGGAGGAGATGAACCCCAAACTCATGGTGGAACAGGATGAGATTAGATATTCAATGATGATTAATGAATCTCTACAAAGAATTTCTAAGAACAATTAGAAGTCGTTTTTGTTGTACATCATGTAGGGCGTCTATGTAGAGGTGGTTGAGTTTGACTTGACCATGAAGAACCTAGTTCTGATCAATGATGGACCCATCAAGATGAAGGTCACCGACAGAAAAAGCTATGGAAAAGGATTCCCCACCTTCAAAACCCCAACTATCAGTATGTTATATATATAGAGAGAGAGATTTATTCTTTCAAATGATTCGATGCATGCAGTTGTGGTGGTGGAGAATTTCTTAGTAGAGAAAATAGGTTTCGAGAACACTGCTAGAGCTCTAAAGCATCAGGCAGTGGTGCTGAGGTTTTAGGGTGAAAAGTTGATCTTCCACAACTTTCAGATTGACGGAAACCAAGAAACCCTCTACATGAAGGTGACCGTGTTGTCATGACACGTCAAATTGATTATGATTTTAAGGTTGATTTATATTCTAGGGTAGACCCTAGGTCGTCTCTCAAGGAGCGTTGATAGGTTTAGAGCATGTGTTTTTAATAAAAAGTACTTAAATTGGAGGTGGCTTTGAAAACAATTTCTAAAATAAAATGACCTAATTTAAATAGTTTAAGAGTTTAAAAACAAGTGGATTTTCTAAAATATAAGATAGGTATGTGATCATTGCTAAGTTACTACAGCACATGAAGAGTTACTCATTCTAAATTTATTATTAGGTTTTGGTGTAATCCTTTGCTTGAGAGTTAACCAAGATCTTGGGTACCCACAAGCCTCTTAAAATGATGCGATTAGAACTAAACCTTGACATAACAATCGTGTAGTCATGTTCCAGCCCCTTAGAATTCTTTATGGTTTGTAAAGGAACATTTAAATCTCAAATTTTTGAGAAATAAAAGGGTTTTTATGTTGTCCAACCAGAACAACACAAGACGCACACTTTAAATTGCACACCGATCGATTATGAAATAAAATGTGTTTCAATTAGATGAATAAAAAAAAGTTAAGATACATATAAAAGAACAATTCCAATCCAAAATATACACCAAACTAGTAGAGAATTATGTGCCGAAAATCCCTCTTCATGTGTGTATCTCCCTCGCAATGATCACCCGCCGCTTAGCTCGACATTGGGAGGAGGAGGAAGCTCGAGTGAAACTCCTTCTTTATCCTTGATCCCCCTATGAGGATATGGGCCTCAAGAACTTCTTTGATGTGGATAGGACTCCTTTGGTACTCCAAAATGGAAGAACTTCACCTCTGGTTCGAACTTGAAAATGGGGAGCCCAAGGTGCCATTTTATAGGAAAATTGGAAGGTAGTTTTAGGCACACAGATTTCTTCAATCCACTTGTACCACACGTTTCAGACTTCATAGAGCCTTATCTCGCTTTGTAGAAAATAGAAAAGTTGTATCCCTACCTCTTGGATATCTCCACCAAAAGTTTGGAACCATTTGGACAACAAAAGCTCAAGATATTAATAAAATGCAGAACACCGCAGTTGACTTGGTCTATATTCGGTGGCTTGGTCAGATCAGTTCGGATAGGCCCCTTAGAAGCTGAATCAAAATTGGGTTCCTTAATATGAAATGTAGCCTATTAAATTTTGGAAAGGCCAAAAAAATTTCATCCCATTGGGATGCACGGATTTCGTGTACTATGCAAAAAAGTGGACAGATGTCCATGGATCCATGCAATTTTGGCCCATTTTCCTTCCACTTCATCAAGGGCCCTCCAAATCACCTCCACCTACAGTGAAATAATAAAAAAAGTAACATTTCCCATTATAATATTGGTTAAAATCAATTAATTGATTCAAACATAAAGTTAAATTTATTATTATATTTGGAATATTCATTACAAAACTAGTTTAAAACAACGGTGTAAGGGTGGAATAAAACAGTGAATCGTGGTTCGATCACACCCCCACACCTAAACATTCGCACTCCTGGGAAAAGTCACATATCTGAATAAAATGATGCATATATATATATATATATATATTTCCAACATCATGAATATTTAACATTTGAGGAAATTTTAATTCACCAAAGTAATGTGATCAATGCACGAACAACACCAAGGAGTTCTTCCTAGTGAAAGAAAGAAAAAGATGTCTCATAAATCTTATCCTAGTGAAATTCAAAAAGATTCATGATACCAAATTGAGAAAGGAATTAAAAATTCAACCATGAAACTAACTCTCCATTTGTGTGTGTGAAAACCATTCCATGTTATTCTTTTTTCTTGTTATCCAATAAATATAGGTTATTTTAACATTTTTCAGCTTAAATGGTTTTTTTCCACTGAACCTACCCTATATCCTTTGCAATCATATTTCAAGACCCACTCACTTAATCATTCCCAGAAGTCAAACCATAAGCTCCTGAACTAGATATCACCATATGCTACACATTTCATCACTCCTCTCATTTATTGTATTTTTTTTAAGTGTAATTTGGAACAAATCTCACACTCATCTCTTAACCCTTGTTTGATATCCTCACAACACTAATTGCAATAGTTATAACAAGATCAACGGTTGATGAAGGGTGGTTTTTGAACTGCCCAAGACACAACCAATTTTTTTTATGAGGTTGTACAACATTTGGACATTAGGTACACACACATAGGTCAATCTGGTACAGTAATGAAACAGATCGGATAAGAAATGAACGTATGGAAATATCATTTAAAGCTGAAAAATATTAACCCAACATATTTTTACCTTATATTAAGTAAGAAATATTCACACTTTGTGGTTTGGTGCAAAAATTTGTGGAGATATTGGTGACACAGTTTTCCCAAAAACTACTCACACAAGGGGCATCAATCATCTCAAAGGTTTCACATAGATACAACTATTTATATCATTGAAAGAAAACCAATTCACTAAAAGAAAATAACTCCCTGATGTTAAATTCATACAAATATTCTTTTTATCCTAAGTTATGGTATTTTTGACATTCCTCCCTTTATGGTCAGCAAATCATTGAACTTCGAAATTGTTGATGGGGAAAAATAAAAATACCATAAAGAAGTCTAAAAAGAGAAGAAAGGAGAAAAGGATGAAAGTTCCTAACTAACCCAGGAATGTACCCATCCCCCCCCCACACCTAGAGTATGCAGTGTCCTTACTGTAGTAAAAGAGAATGTGGGAAGCAAGGATAAAACCTGGTGGATGTTATAGCATCCCGTCTTTTTATAACATAAATTTCATTTCATTACACGGAACTGAGGATCTTTAAGGTTTAGTGTCTTTGAAACAAGGAACATAATACATGAAAACAACATAAAACATTCTTCTTAAACACTTGAAAGGCTTCTCCTTAAGTTCATCCTAGGTTCATTACTTCATCTCATAACCTGGGGACATACATCAAAATAAAGGGTGAGCAGAAGGCCCAGTAAGGGAAACAAGAGAAACATTTTACATGTGAACTTGAGATACTTCAATAAGGACGTGAAAAGAACTTTAAGGCATGAGAAAGGAATAATGAGATACATCATAATAAAAATAACATTTTTCATAACTTGAAGATGTGGCTACAACATTTAATATTGAAAATCATTTCGTTTCACCAAGGTCCATCCCCAAGGTGTCGTTAAAAATTACCAAGGTTATTCACCAAGGCGTCGTTAAAAATGGTCATCTCTAGAGATTAAGTCTTTACCCAATACATTAGAGCGCTATCTGGGCGCACCCTTGACATGTCTTTATTATCATGTGAGCCACATATATCATCATCAATCATTTCATAAACAACCCATATAGCATAAAATAAATGGGTTTCATTTCATAATCATAACGTTTTAAAAACCGCTTTAAAGACATGATCTTTATGTTACTTTAAACCCACGGAAAGGGAAAGCGGGTTTCATGTATGTAAATCCCAGAATTTAAAATAGAACATTTTGATATATATTTGAATACCCCTATAGAAGTAAGAGCTTTGAGTATTCACTTTATAACAAAAAATAATTTTGATAAAAGAGAGAGAGGCATTTTGAGACGAAAATTATGCAGCATAACGGCTATGTTTCGGGGTTTTAGAAAACATTGAAAAGAGAGGGTACATGGGTAAAACATTCATAAATGACCCATAAAACTGTAGAGGGACAGAATAATAAGGATATATGAACATGGTAATGAAATTCTAAGGACATGCCATTTGAAATGAAAAACATGGAAGGAAGATAAAAATTAGATTTCTCTTATGAAAATTCGGCAGCCTAACGGCGTCACTTAAACTTCAACAAAAATGAATTGAAAAGTTAAAATAGGGTCCATCATAAGATGAAAAAAAGAGTTCAGTATGATAGATATAGAGATCATACCCCAAAATAATTAAAAAGGAACTTGAAAGACTTGACATGAAAATAGAACTTGAAAAATGAGAAGGGTGAAAGGATCCCTTAAAAATTCGGCAGCCTAACGGCGTCACTTAAACTTTCATAAAACGAAATGATGAGAGTAAGAGGGGATCTCTCATAATATAAACATGAAAAGGGCAGTAATAGTAATATGAAATAACATCCTCTCACATAATAACCTGGAGCATAAAAGGAATGACATAAAAGAGATTACATGAAAAGAAAGAGAGAGGTCGGATCCCTTACCTTAAAACGTAACTCTTAAAACTCAATGGTTTGGATCTTGAGGGATTGGGGGAACCTTGGGAGGACTCCTTGGGAGGTAAGGAGACCAGAACTTCGTTGGGGGAGAGTTGGGAGTGAAAACTAAATGAGGAAAGGGTGGTTATTTATAGGGAAAGTGAGGGGACAAGGCATTAATGGCCAAGGGACACCTCACAAGTGCTTTTCTCAAAACCATGTGCTCTCCCTTGAAATTTACCATGGATTTAGGCCACAAGGGCCCCCCAAAACAATAATTCATCACCCTTGGCCGGCCAACCCTTAAAATATCTCATGACATCACCATGACATAGCTATGATGTCATTAGACATACCGAAACCCTAAAACTGAATTTTTACTATTCACTGAAAAGTTCATCTTTCTCAGAAAAATCCCAAAATTTCACCTTAACCAAATATTGATGCTCTAATTACATTTATGAACTCCATTTTATAAAAATAATTTTCTAAATAATTTTAATTTAATTTTTAAATAAAAACACTATTCATCGAGAATTCATTTTTTTCAGAAAAATCCCCAAAAATTACCATAACATAATATCGATGCTCTGAGTTCAAAAATAAAGTCCTTTTTATAAAAATAATTTTCTAATTATTTTTGAATTAAATTTTTAATTAAAAAACACTATTCACCTGAAAAAAACTAATACTTGGCTAATAATTTATGAAACCGTTATTTACCCATTTTATCGATTCACATTACTTAATCTAGGTGTCTAAATTATTTTAAAACTTTCTTTGAGTGAAATTACTAATCCATTTGGTCACATTACTAATCTTAAGCGTAAAATCACTATTCATAATTTACTATTCATCAAAAATTAAGTTGATCTTATTAGACACCAAATTCCTTACTGAACACTTTTGGAGAAGACCATTTTTTGAAAATCATTACACATCATTAATTATTTAGGGTTTACATAAATATTTTAAAATATCCATTTATCAAAATTCATCAATAAAATACATCCTAAAATTATCCAGACATTTGAAATTTCACAAACATCACTAATGGAAGAAATCTCAATTTATTCATCCTAAAGGATTACACAAAGAAGCTAGGGTATCATCACATAACCCCTTATAACACCGGCATATGACCTAAGTGTAAGGTGTGTTATGGTGAGAGAATCTGAGGGAGGCTCAGATAATATTTCCCTAGTAGTAATCTCTACTAACTTGAACTTCTCCCGTAGGTGTTTCCGTCCAAGTTTGACATGCTGGAGTTCAGATTGGGCTTGGTCCAAATCGAAGCCCACATATGCTACCTCCTTCCCAAGCTCTGATAAGTGGGCTTCATAAGGTTCGAGTCTACTGGATGAAGCCATCAAATCCTCTTTCTGCATTAACCATTAACATCTTATTAAATCATTAAGAGTAAGTTAATATACTACTCAAAAAGATTGGGTTGTTACATTCTTCCCCCTTATGAAATTTCGTCCCTGAAATTTATACTTGAGGCCTAGTCGAAAAGGTGAGGATACTTTTGCTTCATTGTTTCCTCAGGATCCCAAGTCGCTTCTTCATATTTATGATTCCTCCACAACACTTTCACAAGGTGGGTAGTCTTGTTTCGTAGGACCTTGTCTCTACGGTCCAGGATCTCCACTGGCTGCTTCTCATAAGAGAGGTCATGTTACAGTTGTACCACCTCTGGGTTCAGTACATGCGAAGGGTCGGGTATGTACTTCCTCAAGAGAGATACATGGAAGACATCATGAACTTGAGCTAGGTTCGGTGGAAGTTCTAGACGATAGGCCACTGCTCCTATGCGATCAAGGATTTCATAGGGGCCAATGTACCTAGGGTTGAGATTCCCTTTCTTCCCAAACCGCATGACTCTCTTCCAGGGAGAAATTCGAAGGAAGACTTTGTCACCAACACCAAACTCCAATTCCCTTCGACGATTGTCAGCATATCTCTTCTGCCGACTCTGAGCAGACTTTATGTGTTGTTGGATGGCATGAACCTGTTCTGTCATCTCTTGCACAAGATCAGGCCCAAGAAGCTTTCTCTCACCAGTTTCATCCCAACAAGTAGGAGTTCTACATCGCTTTCCATACAGAGCTTCATAGGGTGCCATCTGAATACTCGAATAGAAGCTGTTGTTATAGGAGAACTCAACTAATGGGAGGTGTTGATCCCATCCACCTTTAAATTCCATTGAGCATAATCTCAGCATGTCTTCGAGTGTCTGAATAGTCCTTTCAGATTGGCCATCAGTTTGAGGATGATAGGCCGTACTAAAATTCAATTCAGTATTCAGGTCATGTTGGAGACTTCTCCAGAACTTTGATGTGAATCTTGGGTCACGATCAGACACGATGGATAGTGGTACCCCATACAGCCTTACCACTTCCTTCACGTATATCTTGGCAAGCTGATCCAGAGATAAATCTTCCCGAATAGAGATAAAATGGGCTGTCTTGGTGAGACGGTCCACAATAACCCATATCGCATTGTTTCCTTTGGATGTTTTCGGGAGACCAGTTACATAGTCCATAGTGATATTATCCCACTTCCATACTGGTATGGGTAGCGGTTGTAATACCCCCTTAGGAAGTTGTCGTTCTGCCTTTACTTGCTGACACACCAGGCACCTTGTAGTGTAATCAGCAATCTCCCTCTTCATGTTATCCCACCAATAATGATCACGAAGGACTCTATACATCTTAGTGCTTCCTGGATGTATAAAGAAAGTAGAGTTATAAGATTCATCCATAAGTTCTTTCTTTATCTCCGGAATAGATGGAACACATAGTCTTGTATGAAATTTCAATACACCTTCTTGATCAATATTGAAATCTGGGAACTTCCCATCTTTTACAGCCTCCAACTTCTCCTGCAGCAAAGGATCTTCTTTTTGAGCCTTCTTGATCTTCTCTAATAATGAAGGTTGAAAAATAATTTGGGATAGGGTTGATGATGTCCCTTTCCTTATAATTCCCATGTCTAGTTTTACTAGATCTTTAATCAAGGGATCTCCTAGGATCCTCATTGTTTCCAGAACAACAGGGTCTTTCCTGCTTAACGCATCCGTGACTTTATTTGCTCTTCTAGGGTGATAATGAATTGAACAATCATAGTCTTTAATAAGCTCCAACCATCTCCTTTGTCTCATGTTCAATTCTTTTTGTGTGAAAATATACTTTAGACTTTGGTGGTCAGTGTATATATCACATTTCTCCCCATAAAGATAGTGCCTCCATATCTTTAGAGCAAAAACAACTGCCGCTAGCTCTAGATCATGCGTAGGATAATTCTGCTCATGAATCTTTAACTGTCGAGATGCATAAGCAATTACCTTGTCATTTTTCATGAGGACGCACCCAAGACCTTTCAGAGATGCATCGCTAAAAATAACGAATCCTTCTCTGATAGAGGGTAGTGTTAACACAGGTGCAGTAACCAATCTCTTCTTCAGCTCTTGGAAACTTTCCTCGCATTCCTTTGTCCAGATGAACTTAAACCCTTTTCGAGTCAACTTGGTAAGTGGATTAGAAAGCCGTGAAAAGTTTTTCACAAACCTCCTATAATATCCTTCTAAACCAAGGAAACTACGAATCTCAGTTACTGTTGTGGGTTGAGGCCACTCCTCCACAACCATTGTCTTTGCAGGGTCAACCGAGATTCCTTCATTGGTTACGATGTGCCCCAAGAAAGCCACCTGTTGTAACCAAAACTTACACTTGCTGAACTTTCCAAAGAGCCTCTCCTTCTGTAGAGTTTTCAAAATAACCCTCAGATGATCTTCATGCTCATCACGACTTTTTGAATATATCAAAATATCATCAATAAAAACTACCACAAAGTTATCAAGGTAGTCCTTAAAGACTCTATTAATCAAATCCATGAAAATAGCAGGAGCATTAGTCAAGCCTAATGGAATAACAGTAAACTCATAATGCCCATACATTGATCAGAAGGCAGTCTTTGGAATATCTTCCTTCTTCACCCTCAGTTGATGATAACCAGATCGAAGGTCAATCTTGGAGAAGAATTGAGCCCCACGAAGTTGGTCAAATAAATCATCAATTCTTGGAAGAGGATATATGTTCTTCACTGTGATCCCGTTCAGTTCTCTATAATCAATGCATAGCCGCATTGATCCATCCTTCTTCCTCACAAACAGAACTGGTGCCCCCAAGGAGAAACACTCGGTCGGATAAACCCCTTCTCCAACAAGTCTTGGAGTTGTTTCTTTAACTCTTCTAGCTCCACATTTTCCATTCTATACGGGGTCTTTGATATCGGTTGATATCCAGGTACGAGTTCAATGGAGAACTCTACCTCTCTTTCTGGGGGAGGTCCAGGTAACTCCTCAGGAAATACATCCATGTATTCCTGAACAATTGGAACATCTTCTATTGGTATGCTCCCTTTTCCTTCTTCATCATCACCGATTAAATCCATAAAGAAAGCTATAGGAGGTGCTTCTAGATAGGGATCAGTTCGGGATATCTCTCCTTGAAAGATAACTGTAGGTTGTTTATTCAAGACTACTGCGATTTCCTTACTTCTACATTTGATTCTAGCATTATACTTTGAGAGCCAGTCCATCCCTATTATAACGTCGAATTCCAACATGGTAATGACTACTAGATTTGCGATAAGATTGTGCTCACTAAAGTAAACACTAGAGTCTCTAAACACTGTTGATGCATGGATAATCCCACTTGGAGTCTTGACTGACAACTCTTCCTCAAGAAATTTCGGGATTGATTCTATATTCTTTGAAAACTTGGAGGAAATAAAGGAATGCGTAGAACCATAATCGAACAAAGTAGTTGCTAGTTTTGAGAGGACAACAAGAGTACCTGCTACCACATCATTCGGAGCTTCAAATTCAGTTGTTGTGATAGAAAAAGCATGACCTTGCTCCCCCAGCCTTTGCTGAGGTTGATGGTGATTCCCCCCCACTGCCCTTGGATTTGGACAGAGATTAGCATAGTGCCCAAGCTATCCACACTTGAAGAAATGGACTTCGGATAAGGTTAGAACCATCTTTCCTCTATCGTTAGTGTTGGGGAGTTGAGGCTTCTCCTCACTATGACAATTCCGAGCAATATGGCCTCCTCTTCCACAGTTGTAGCACTTTCCACTTCCGTTCAAGTAGTTCCCCAGATGGTTCTTACCACATTTATTGCATGTGGTAAGTTGCATTTGCTTCCCACCTCTTCCCTGGTCAAAAGTCTTCCCTAAACTGGGCTCCAAAGATCTCTTCTTTTCATTTGATTTATGAGACCACTGTGTCTCACCAAACTCCAGCTCGACTTTCATTGCACTCCGCATGATCTCCTCATATCTATCGTAGTCCTGGTTGGCTAAATTCTTCCGCAGATGAGGTCTCAGCCCACCGAAAAATCTATCAACCTTCCCACTTGGATCCATGACAAAGCTAGAGTTATATCGTGAAAGTAGGGTGAAGTTCATCTCATAGCTTCCGACAGATTCGTTCTCCTTCTGCTTCATCTCGAGAAACTCTTTCTCCATTCTCGTTCTCATGGAACGAGGGAAATACTTGTTAAAGAATATTCCTCGGAATTCTTCCCACTCCATAGCTTCCATCTCTCCTCTAGGCTTTGTGTTTTTGACCAGTGACCACCACTGGTCAGCTTCTCCCTCTAGGCGATAAACAGCAAGGATGACTTTTTCTTGTTCCGAACAAAGAAGTATAGAAAAGATCTTTTCAACGGAGCTTATCCATTGTTCCGCAACCAAAGGGTCAGTAGATCCACTGAATGATAGTGGTCGTTGATGCATGAAAGACTAAACAGAATGTTGTTCCCTTAATGGTGAGGTCGGCCTCTCAGCTTGATTCAAGTTATTACTCATAACTTGAGTCAGTTTGTTCATCATTCTCATGAATGTTTCCATTCCGGCTTCCATCGGAGGGCCGTCAGCACATGGTGCATTGCGGTCACCATCGGCACGGTTCCTCCTATTACCCTCCATTTTCTAAAAGAATAAAACCTTAGTAAGAAACTTATTTCATTTATGAATATTTTAAATAAGACTTCATGCTTAGACAATTACACTTCTCTATAATTCCTTCATAATGATTCATAAAAAGCTTGTGATTAACCAAACATATCCCCCGGGAGTGTCGTAACCAAGAGTGCATAAAGGCCCGTTATCGTGCACCAGTTCCCGTTCAAGTCTAGCTCAAAGCGTTGTTTTCAGGTTTTACCCCTATGTACATCTGTGCCAGAGCCGCCTCTACCTGCTCGTATCCAGACATGGATGTATTTGTTTGATAAATCACTTACTCAATACTTACCAAAATACCAGGAAGTTTTCCTATATTTAAACTTTTCTATAGGGTTATTCCTAATTTTTTTATATCCTAATTTACACAAATAACTAAACCATCCTTTGATACCAACTATAGCATCCCGTCTTTTTATAACATAACTTTCATTTCATTACACGGAACTGAGTATCTTTAAGGTTTAGTGTCTTCGAAACAAGGAACATAATACATGAAAACAACATAAAACATTCTTCTTAAACACTTGAAAGGATTATCCTTAAGTTCATCCTAAGTTCATTACTGCATCTCATAACCGGGGGACATACATCAAAAGAAAGGGTGAGCAGAAGGCCCAGTAAGGGAAACAAGAGAAACATTTTACATCTGAACTTGAGATACTTAAATAAGGACAAGAAAAGAACTTTAAGGCATGAGAAAGGAATCATGAGATACATCATAATAAAAATAACATTTTTCATAACTTGAAGATGTGGCTACAACATTTAATATTGACAATAATTTCGTTTCACCAAGGTCTATCCCCAAGGTTTTGTTAAAAATTACCAAGGTTATTCACCAAGGCGTCGTTAAAAATGTTCATCTCTAGAGATTAATTCTTTACCCAATGCATTGGAGCGCTATCTGGGCACACCCTTGACATGTCTTTATTATCATGTGAGCCAAATATATCATCATAAATCATTTCATAAACAACCCATATAGCATAAAATAAATGGGTTTCATTTCATAATCATAACGTTTTAAAAACTGCTTTAAAGACATGATCTTTATGTTATTTTAAACCCACAGAAAGGGAAAGCGGGTTTCATGTATGTAAATCCCAGAATTTAAAATAGAACATTTTGATATATATGTGAATACCCCTATAGAAATAAGAGATTTGAGTATTCACTTTATAACAAAAAATAATTTTGATAAAAGAGAGAGAGGCATTTTGAGACGAAAATTCTGCAGCATAACGACTATGTTTCGGGGTTTTAGAAAACATAGAAAAGAGAGGGGAAATGGGTAAACCATTCATAAATGACCCATAAAACAGTAGAGGGACATAATAATAAGGATATATGAACATGGTAATGAAATTTTAAGGACATACCATTTGAAATGAAAAACATGGAAGGAAGACACAAATTAGATTTCACTTATGAAAATTCGGCAGCCTAACGGCGTCACTTAAACATCAACAAAAATGAATTGAAAAGTTCAAATAGGGTCCCTAATCATATGAACATAAGAGTTCAGTATGATAGATATAGAGATCATACCCCAACATAATTAAAAAGGAACTTGAAAGACTTGACATAAAAATAGAACTTGAAAAATGAGAAGGGTGAAAGGATCCCTTAAAAATTCGGCAGCCTAACGGCGTCACTTAAACTTTCATAAAACGAAATGATGAGAGTAAGAGGGGATCTCTCATCATATAAAAATGAAAATGGAAGTAAGAGGAATATGAAAGAACATCCTCTCACATATGAACATGAAGCATAAAAGGAATGACATAAAAGAGATTACATGAAAAGAAAGAGAGAGGTTAGATCCCTTACCTTAAAACGTAACTCTTAAAACTCAAAGGTTTGGGCCTTGAGGGCTTGGGGGCACCTTGGGAGGACTCCTTGGAAGGTAAGGAGACCAGAACTTTGTTGGGGGAGAGTTGGGAGTGAAAAATAAAGGAGGAAAGGGTGGGTATTTATAGGGAAAGTGAGGGGACAAGGCATTAATGGCCAAGGGACACCTCACAAGTGCTTTTCTCAAAACCATGTGCTCTCCCTTGGCATTTACCATGGAGTTAGGCCACATGGGGCCCCCAAAACAATTATTCATCACCCTTGTCCGGCCAACCCTTAAAATATCTCATGAAATCACCATGACACAGCTATGATGTCATTAGACATACCAAAACCCTAAAACTGCATTTTTACTATTCACTGAAAAATTCATCTTTCTCAGAAAAATCCCAAAATTTCACCTTAACCAAATATTGATGCTCTAATTACATTTATGAACTCCATTTTATAAAAATAATTTTCTAAATAATTTTAATTTAATTTTTAAATAAAACACTATTCATCGAGAATTCATTTTTTTCAGAAAAATCCCCAAAAATTACCATAACATAATATCGATGCTCTGAGTTCAAAAATAAAGTCCTTTTTATAAAAATAATTTTGTAATTATTTTTAATTAAATTTTTAATTTAAAAACACTATTCACCCGAAAAAACTAATACTTGGCTAATAATTTATGAAACCGTTATTTACCCATTTTATCAATTCACATTACTTAATATAGGTGTCTAAATTATTTTAAAACTTTCTTTGAGTGAAATTACTAATCCATTTGGTCACATTACTAATCTTAAGCGTAAAATCACTATTCATAATTTACTATTCATCAAAAATTAAGTTGATCATTTTAGACTCCAAATTCCTTACTGAACACTTTTGCAGAAGACCATTTTTTGAAAATAATTACACATCATTAATTATTTAGGGTTTACATAAATATTTTAAAATATCCCTTTATCAAAATTCATCAATAAAATACATCCTAAAATTATCTGGACATTTGAAATTTAATAAACATCACTAAAGGAAGAAATCTCAATTTATTCATCCCAAAGGATTACACAAAGAATCTAGGGGCTCATCACATAACCCCTTATAACACCGGCATATGACCTAAGTGTAAGGTGTGCTATGGTGAGAGAATCTGAGGGAGGCTCAGATAACATTGCCCTAGTAGTAATCTCTACTAACTTGAACTTCTCCCACAGGCGTTTCCGTTCAAGCTTGACACGCTGGAGTTCGGTTTGGGCTTGGTCCAAAGCGAAGCCCACATATGCTACCTCCTTCCCAAGATCTGATAAGTGGGCTTTATAAGGTTCGAGTCTACTGGATGAAGCCATCGACTCCTCTTTCTGCATTAACCATTAACATCTTATTAAATCATTAAGAGTAAGTTAATATACCACTCAAAAAGATTGGGTTGTTACAGTTGTCATTCATAGTTTGATTCTTGAACTTGGAGTTCCTCCATCAGGGACTCACTAGTGCAGAAAACGTTTTTTACGTCGGTTATTTTTTATTATTTACGTCGGTTTTTAGGCGACGTTAATACGGACGACGTTATAAATAACGTTTTTTACGTCGGTTATTTAAAACCGACGTAATATCCCTAACATCACGGTGGTTATCACGTCGGTTCATATAATAACCGACGTGATAAATATGCGCGTGGGGCTTTATCACGTCGGTTATTCCCTAAATCGACGTGATAAAATGCCTGGGATATCGTTTATTACGTCGGTTATGTCATAACTGACGTGATAAACCCTTACCCTGGCCTTTTATCACGTCGGTTATTTAGGAAACCGACGTGATAAAAAGGCCTGGGAAACGTTTTAGCACGTCGGTTATCCAATAACCGACTTGGTAAATCGATTCCCAGGCCTTTTAGCACGTCGGTTATATTAAGAACCGACGTGATAAAATCCCCGGGAACGGTTTATCACGTCGGTTCTAGAAAAACCCGACGTGAAGGAAATTTTTTTTTTTAAATAATTGCACTGCTCTCACCAAAAAGCAACCAGAAACCAAACAAAAATAACCATGCCAGCCCTCCCCCAAGCCCCAACTGAACCCCACCTTCATCTATACCCACCTAACAACCTGGCCAGCCCTCCCCCACCACATTGGAGCCCCACCACAACCCTTGGACACCCCCCCACCCCTTGGACAGCCCCCCCACCCTCATTTACACCCCCACGACCCCTAGTACAGCCGCAAACACCCATTGGACACCCCCCCCCCCCTCATTTACACCCAACCGGCCCCTTGGACAGAACTCCCAGACACCTTGGACACCCCCCCACCCCTTGGACACCCCCCCACCCCTTCGACAGCCCCCCCACCCTCATTTACACCCCCCGAACACTAGGACAGCCCCAAACACCCCTTGGACACCCCTCCCATATCCCTTGGACACCCCCCCCCCCACCCCTTGGACACCCCCCCACCCCTTGGACAGCCCCCCACCCCCTGGACACCCCCCCCCCCCCGACCCCTTGGAAACCCCCCTACCCCTTGGAAACCCCCCCATCCCCTTGGACAGCCCCAAACACCCCTTGGACACCCCTCCTATATCCCTTGGACACCCCCCCACCACTTGGACACCCCCCCACCCCTTGGACAGCCCCCCCCCCCACCCTCATTTACACCCAACCGACTCCTTGGACAGCCCCAAACACACCTTGGACACCCCTCCCATATCCCTTGGACACCCCCCACCCCTTGGACACCCCCCCACCCTCATTTACACCCCCCCCCCCCCGACCCCTATGACAGCCCCAAACACACCTTGGACACCCCTCCCATATCCCTTGGACACCCCCAAACACCCACCCACCCCCTTGGAAACTCTCCCCCCATACCAAAATCCAGACCAGAAAAACCATCAACAGTAGACCAAAACAAGAAGTAGTGAAAAATTAAACATTCACTTATATAACATTCAAAACTTACACTGTCAACTTCAAAAAAAACTAAATCCAACCTAAACGACTATGAAATACACAATTACATTGACAATATTCAAAATTACATTTTACATTACAAACAACTAAAATTCAATCAAACCTGTAAAATAATTTGACCACTCCACTTGTAAGTGTTTGATATCTTCAGCAGTAAAGGGTTGAGGGTCATCAATAAGCTACAAAGGAAAAGGATAGTAGTCAACGTGTATAATGAATAAATCAAATTGAAATATTATGAGAAAGAGGAAATCTTACCAGGTCAAAACTCAGAACTGTCCCAGTTGTTATTATTTCATACATAAATCTTAACATGTAATATCCGCATTCGATGATGCCTTGTTGCTCATGACATTTCTGTATGAATGAGTGTAAATTCAATATATTATTTTTATGTAATAAATCAAAATGTACAAATTATAAATGGATATTTACCTTCGCATGTACATATTTGATCTTGTAATTCCTTTTCTTTGCGCTTTTTCGAAAGTGGACCCATGCCCTGTTAGAAAATAATACGAATGGGGTAAATTTAAAAATCATTATAATATATAAAACTATTGTGAAATTGAAACTTACGTTTCCAATATATTCTTAAAACTTTCTCGCACATCATCATGGAGAGAGCATATCCAATAAAGTGTTTTCTCCCTAGGGCAAAAAACCCCTAACATCCAATGATCCCTGAGAAAAGGAAATTTAAGAAAAGGAAATTTAACGTTAGTGGTTTTTTATGTTAAAAGATAATTAACTCTTTGAGAGGGATGTGTTTCATACCTCTCACAAAAAGGCATCATCCAACACTGTGTGATTACATTCTTTTCAAATCTATCAGCAATATAAAGCATTCTTTGTTCCTCATCCAATGCACATGCTTCAGGGGAAATCAATTGTGGGTCCACGAATCCATATACATCTGTCAGCTCATTCCTCTCACAAATTTTATACATATACCTAATACAAAGCAGACATAAGTATACATTTTTAATAAATATAACGCAAGGAAAAGGTGTTAAGACTTACATGATAAAAATTTGCACCACGTTGATGCCCAACTTATCTCCAGTGACAAACTCCATGATATCAGTTTTCATAATCCCCACACATAGTTCACGTCCACAGACATGAGCTTCCATTGTAAAGTCATAATGATCCGCCAACAAATTTGAATATCTTGACAATTTGTCAAGACTGCTAGTATCTGCATCTAATGTCATAGCTATCTGTCTTTGTTGTTGTCTATACAGTATTTCTTTACCTTTGAAGTATTCCTGTAAAAATAAATTGAAAAATATATTAGTTTTCAAATGATAAAACATTAATAAAAATATAAAATAAAAGATATAACATCCATACCTCTATGGTAATGAGTCGAAGAAGTCTGGATGGCCAAAGTAAAAAATGGCCGATACTATGTCCAACTTTCGTCACCTCATCTGTAGGTAATGGTATCCGAGCTGATCTATCTATAATATCCTGTACAGTGACCCTCTAATTCTCTACCTCTAACTGTTGATGATGAACTGTATCTCCTATACAATATACCATCCCATATGCAACTATATGATGTTGAGGATCATCAACATACAACTCACAATAAGTAGGTAGCTGCGGCGGAGGAGGAGGATCAAAAATGGGGTCCGCAGGCTGAGGTGGGGGAGTGGGAGCTACTGGGAGAGGTGGAGTGGGAGCTGCACCCTGAAATTGTCTTTGCAAGTCTGCAAACATTAACTGCACCGATGCTCTAATCTTGTCCTCCATTGTCGCATTAATATTATGGAATTCAGCCTCCAAGGATTCTATTTTTTTTTATAAACTCCCTCAACGTTAGAAGTTGAGGAACGTGGCAACACTTTTCTTACCGATACACCTGCCGGATATCCTCTTACACGGCCAGGATGTTCGGGCTTTCCCAATGCCACAGATAAAATATCTTCCCTCCCAGATGGTGTAAATGTCCCCTGTGAACTCTGCTCCTCAAGATAGTCCTGTAATAATTAATTGAACATTTCTATAATGATTGGAAATATATGACGAAAATAGTAAACTTAAATAAATAAAATAGATATCTTACAATCCTCTCAACTACGAGTCTCGATTCTTCCGAAAGATATTGTCCTTTTTTGCCCTTCTGAGCTCTTTTCCATTTCTCATGTCTAGATGGAGGGGATGGAGGGGCCACCTCTCCAGAGCTTGAAGACTCAGCTCTTAGTTGTTGAAATTTTTCTGCCATCATTTGTTCTTCCAATAATGCATACCCTCCCCGAGATAAACTATGAGGGTATACATTTTTAGATTGGATCTCTTGATGAGCTTTCCTTGTTTGCTGTAAATTAAGAATAAGTAATCATTAACAAAACAATAATAAGATCATTTATATAAGAAAGCTTATAAAAGTTTACATTGCCCTTACCAAAAATGAATCTTTTCTTCTACTTTCAAAAAATTCTCTCCATGTGTCTTCATCTATAAAAGGATATATACGACATGGATTCTCACGACTCCTATGACCATAAATGAAATCAGATGAGAGGGTTGATTTGAAATCCCTCCATCTCCTAGCATCCAACGATAAGCATTTCTTCCTGACTCCTCCAGTGTCAGGAATATCAAATGTCATCTGATAAAAAAGAGGTTAAAAATATTATATATACTAGAAACATTTAAAGAACAGTCAAACAATAGCAAAAGATCTTACCAAAATGGTCTCCCACGGCTGAGAAATTATCGCCTTATCCACACTTCTCCAATCATCATAGAGAATGCTTACTTTGCTCTTAGCCTGAGTTGCTACAAAACCCTTAAAATCTTTAGCATTTGGACCTCTAGGAAGATCATCATCATCAAACTCCACGACTATCCTCTCCTCCTTCGTACGGGCAAGTGATAATTTTGGTAAACGTGTGCACCCACGCTTACCAACCTTTGAACTCTTTTTCGTAATAGGAGCATGTGAATGTTCCTCCCCAGATGTATGACCAATATGCTCATCTCCAGAATCATGTGGCTGATCAACTGATTGATCTGTCATTTTCCTTCAAATCAAAAAAACAAACATTAGTTCACAAATAGAAAAGTGTACTAAATTACATAATAGTAAACATTGGTAATATGGTAAGCATGTTAAAAAATGATAAACATGGTAAACACAGGCAAAAGGTTGCCAAGGAGTTGGCCCAAGAAAGCTGAAAAGTGGACTCACTGATGCCACCGGCCGGCCGTTGGCTCACCACCGGCCGGCCGGTGGACCAGACAGCCTTCCTCTGTCTGGACCACCGGCCGGCCGCTGGATCACCATCGGCCGGCCGGTGGACCAGACAGAGAGCCTTCCTCTGTCTAAACCACCGGCCGGCCGCTGGCTCCTCACCGGCCGGCCGCTGGTGATCCAGACAGAGAGGAAGGCTCTCTGTCTGGTCCACCGGGCGGCCGGTGGTGATCCAGCGGCCGACCGGTGGACCAGACAGAGAGCCTTCATCTCTGTCTGAACCACCGGCCGGCCGCTGGCTCAACACCGGCTGGCCGCTGGTGATCCAGACAGAGAGGAAGGCTCTGTCTAGTCCACCGGCCGGCCGGTGGTGAGCCAGCGGCCGGCCGGTGGTTCAGACAGAGAGGAAAGCTGTCTGGACCACCGGCCGGCCGCTGGCTCAGCACCGGCCGGCCGGTGGACCAGACAGCTTTGTTCTGGACCACCGGCCAACCGGTGATCCACCACCGGCCAGCCGGTGCGCCCAGGACTTCTCCTCTTTACAGTTTTTATTGTTTTATCGTTTTGGTTTGATACATATTTTAATAAGTAAAAAATTTACAGTATCTAACATTATATGAAAAAACTAAATGTAAACAAGAAATAAACTTGTGTTACCTGTAATTTTAGGAATGTACAGTTGGATTGTTTTCCCAAATTCCTTCGTCGTGATCGTTCCTTATGGCACAAACCATGTCTTCAACATACTCATCATTATGTTCTGTTAATCTTTCCATGGAAGTAGGGATCTCACATAAATCAGCATCTTCATCAAATTCATCCTCACCAACATATTGGTTTTTCCCTTGTAAAACAACAGCCCACTGCATATCTGATTGATCTACTACATAGAAAATTTGTTTGGCATGTGTTGCCATTATAAAAGAATCAGCTGTGTCTTCTAATCTATTCAGATTAACAAGTGTCATTCCAAATTCATCGTGTCTGACACTGTTGTTACCGATAAACCATTTACAGTTAAAAACGGGAACTTTAATTTTAAAGTAATCAGCCTCCCATATGTCTTCAATCACTCCATAATATGCACTTGATGCCGAAATTGGGTTTCTGTCCTTAGCACTCGAAAAATGCATTGCTTCTGCAAACACCGTTACACCACTATTCTGAACTGCACTTCTGTTGTCCTGAGCTTTCGTATGAAATGTATAGCCATTAATGTCATAAGTGGACCATGTTATCACATTTAAAGATGGACCACCCACTATCCATTTTAATGTCTCTGATACATCTGATCTACCAAGCAAGGTCTTTTTAAACCATGGCAAAAAAGTTTTGTTGTGCTCATTCAAAATCCACATTTCTTTCTTCTTTGGATGACATTGTTTCAACTCATTAATATGCAATGTGATATACGGTTCAACATCAGCTATGTTATTCAAGATGTATGATTCTAACTTCTTCATATGTTCAGCTGACAGTGATTTGACTTTCAAGCCACGAATCCCCTTTCCCTCATTATTAACCCGTTCATGGCGAGATGGAGGCAAACCTATGTGTTGCGCCGTAGCCAAGTAGCTCGTACAAAACTCTGCTACCTCCTCAGAAATATACTTTTCAATAATGGAGGCTTCAGGTCGATATGGATTTTTAACATATCCCTTTAATATTTTCATATACCTTTCAAAAGGATACATCCAACGAAGATATACAGGTCCACAAAGCCTTATTTCTCGAACCAGATGAATCAGTAAATGCACCATCATATCAAAAAAAGTTGGAGGAAAATACATTTCCAAATGACAAAGTATAAAAATTGCATCCTTTTCCAAAATGTTCAAAGCATTCACATCAATCGCCTTGTTGCAAATTGAATTGAAAAAATAACACAACCTCATTATAGTCTTTCTAACACGGATGGGCAATATTCTACGCAGTGCAACTTGTAGAATTTGTTGCATCATGACATGACAATCATGTGATTTCATACCTATCAACTTCAAGTCTTTCAATGAGACAAAATTTTTTACATTTGAAGAATAACCTTGAGGCACTTTGATATCATGAAGACACTGACAGAAGCTACTTTTCTCCCTCTTCGATAATGTATGACAAGCCGGGGGAAGAAATGTTCGTCTTCCTTTAGGAGTGGGAGCTAACTCCAAACGTATTCCCATTGACAGTAGGTCTAACCTTGCATTCAACCCATCTTTTGTCTTTCCTTTAATATCTAGCAATGTTCCGATCAAAGAATCACAGATATTCTTCTCCACGTGCATGACATCAATATTATGTTTGACTTCATCATACCTCCAATATGGTAGCTCAAAAAATATTGACCTTTTCTTCCAAATATGTCTATCATTACCAGATTTCTGTGTCTTTCCCAATGTCACATCAAGGTTTTTCACCCTCTCAAAATACAATTCTGGGGATAAAGGTTGAGGAGCAGTATCAAATTCTTGTGAGCCATTGAATGCCTTTTTTAGTCTTCTATAAGGGTGATCCATAGGCAAAAACTTTCGATGACCCATGTACACTGTTTTCCTCCCATGATGCAATTGACAATATGACGTCTGTTGTTCGCAAATTGGACATGCTTTATGCCCTTTAACACTGTATCCAGACAAATTTCCATATGCTGGGAAGTCATTTATAGTGAATAGAAGCACTGCATGCAGTTGAAAATATTCCATTTTATAAGAATCATACACCCTAATACCATCAGCCCATAACAGTTTCAAATCATCAATCAGCGGTGACAAGTATACATCAATATCATTGCCGGGTTGCTTTGGACCAGAGATCATGATACTCAACATGACATATTTGCGCTTCATACAAACTTCAGGAGAGAGGTTGTAAATTACCAATAAAACAGGCCATGAACTATGTGTGCTACTGAGGGTTCGGTATGGATTCATTCCATCTGTGCACAAGCCTAGTCTCAGATTTCTAATTTCATTTCGTTTAGCAAATTCCAAAAAGGCATCAACACCTTCCTCATATTCATTGCTCATTCGATGTGCCGTAATCCAACTTCGACTCATTATTACCTATAACAAATAGAAAAAATATATATATTTTTT
This sequence comes from Viscum album, assembly GCA_963277665.1. NCBI lineage: Eukaryota > Viridiplantae > Streptophyta > Magnoliopsida > Santalales > Viscaceae > Viscum > Viscum album. Next base: position 1,144,486,147 of record OY728166.1, read on the forward strand.
AGATAAGACAAATATATGTTTATATGAAAAAAATCATAATTTGAATATAACAATTTTGAAATATAAAACAAATCGATGTGTAAACCCCCCTGGACACCCCCCGACCCCTCTGGACAGCCCCCACCCCTCCTGGACACAACCCCCCACCCCCGACCTGCTTGGACACCCCCCTGGACACCCCCCAACCCTCTGGACAGCCCCCCCACCCCTCCTAAACACCACCCCCACCCCCTACCCCCTTGGACACCCCCCTGGACACCCCCCGACCCTCCTGGACACCACCCCCCACCCCATACCCCCTTGGACACCCCCCTGGACATCCCCCAACCCTCTGGACAGCCCCCCCACCCACCCGGACAACCCCAAATACCCTCTGGAGAGGCCGCCACCCACCTGGACAGCCCCCCACACCCATCCACCCCCTTGGACACCCCCCCTGGACAGCCCACCGACCCCTCTGGACAGGCCGCCACCCCCTTGGACAGACCCCCACACCCACCCATCCCCTTGGACACCACCCTGGACACCCCCCGACCCCTCTGGACAGCCCCCGACCCCTCTAGAAAGCACCCCCACCCCTCCTGGACACAACCCCCCACCCCCGACCTGCTTGGACACCCCCCTAGACACCCCCCAACCCTCTGGACAGCCCCCCCACCCCTCCTAAACACCACCACCCACCCCCTACCCCCTTGGACACCCCCCAACACCCACCCACACCCTTGGACAGCCCCCCACACCGACCCACCCCCTTGTAAACCCCCCTGGACACCCCCGACCCCTCTGGACAGCCCCCCGCCTCTCCTGGACACCACCCCCCACCCCCTACCCCCTTGGACACCCCCCTGGACATCCCCCAACCCTCTGGACAGCCCCCCCACCCACCCGGACAACCCCAAATACCCTCTGGAGAGGCCGCCACCCACTTGGACAGCCCCCCACACCCATCCACCCCCTTGGACACCCCCCTGGACACCCCACCGACCCCTCTGGACAGGCCGCCACCCCCTTGGACAGCCCCCCACACCCACCCATCCCCTTGGACACCACCCTGGACACCCCCCGACCCCTCTGGAGAGCCCCCGACCCCTCTAGAAAGCACCCCCACCCCTCCTGGACACAACCCCCCACCCCCGACCTGCTTGGACACCCCCCTGGACACCCCCCAACCCTCTGGACAGCCCCCCCACCCCTCCTAAACACCACCCCCCACCCCCTACCCCCTTGGAAACCCCCCTGAACACCCCCCAACACCCACCCACACCCTTGGACAGCCCCCCACACCCACCCACCCCCTTGTAAACCCCCCTGGACACCCCCCGACCCCAAATCCATGCACCTATTCCATGGTTGTGTGTGAATAAAGTAGTAACAACTGTAAAAGGGCAACCCATCCAAATGGACACGCCCCAACCCTCTCGGGGATTTATAGAAAACGATGAAAAATTAGTGAAATCATAAAATTACTCAATATTGCAAGTCGAACAAATAGATCTAGGGATGATAAATAAGATTATGGTGCCAAAACGAGTTAAAAGGGTTCGCAATCGAAGAATCTTAGCTAGTTTCAACAAAAAAATCACAACACATATATATTTACTATCCGCGAAAAAAAACGAACGAGTGGGAGGATTACCTGAGTGCTGCGAGTTTAGATGATTGATCCGAGGAGATTAAATATGAGAAACGATGATCGCAAAACGAATCTAAACCAGCGAAATGGGCGAGCCGATTCGGGTTTACGCGCGAGAGAGACGAGTCGCGACTGTCGAAGGTAAACTCGCGAATGACAATCCACGGGTCTGGGTAAATTTTTAAATGAGTTATCACGTCGGTTATTCAATAACCGACGTGATAATTGTTTTAAAAACATTTATAACGTCGGTTATTTCAATAACCGACGTAAAAACCTTCCTCCGATTCATTTTTGACGTCGGTTATTTTATAACTGACGTTATAAAGGGCTCAAAATCCGCGTTTTTTTACGTCGGTTATTCCATAACCGACGTCAAAAACATCTGCGGATTCTTTTGTTACGTCGGTTATTTCATAACCGACGAAAAAAAGCCTTCAAAAACCGTGTTTGTTACGTCGGTTATTCAATAACCGACGTCAAAGGGCCTTCGAAAACCGCGTTTTGTACGTCGGTTATAAAAATAACCGACGTAAAAAACGAAGCCGCGCGATTAATAACGTCGGTTATAAAAATAACCGACGTTAAATGTGTACCGAACACAGGTTTTTACGTCGGTTAAGAAATAACCGACGTAAAAAACCTCGTTTTACATATTTTGACGTCGGTTTTATATAACCGACGTAAAAAATGGTGACGTAAAAAACGTTTTCTGCACTAGTGACTCCAGAATGGCTTCATGAAAGTGCTTCAGCCGCTGCCCATTGATAGTGAAGGTTTTCTTGGTTTCTTCACTTTGAACCTGAACAACACTAAATGGAGAGACATTAGTAACAATGTATGGTCCAAACCAGCAGGAACTAAGCTTACCAAGATGAAATTTCAGCCTTGCATTGTATAGTAAGACCTTCTGCCCAATTTGGAACTCTCAATGAAGGATAAGGTGGTCGTGGATAGTCTTGGTTCACTCCTTATAAATCCTGGAGTTCACATACAAATCTCTATGCATTTCTTCTAGCTCATGTATCTCTAAATTCCTTTGATAACCTGCATTAGAAAGGTCAGAATTGCATTTTTTAATGGCCCAGTAGGCCCGGTGCCCAATCTCAACAGGGAGGTGACAACTCTTTCCAAAAAAAAAGCCTATAAGGTGACATTCCAATGGGAGTTTTAAAAGCAGTACGGTAAGCCCATAATGAATCATTGAGTCTAAGACTCCAATATTTCCTGTTGGGTTGGACCGTTTTTTCAAAAAATTGGTTTACCTCTCTATTTGACACCTCAGCTTGACCATTAGTTTGTGGGTGATATGCAGTAGATACTCGATGACCGACCCCATACCGACGCAAAAGAGATTGCATTTTTCTGATTCAGAAATGAGATCCCTGGTCACTGATGATGAACCTAGGTAATCCAAACCTACAAAAGATCCGAGTTCTCAAAAATTCTACAACTGTTTTGGAATCATATGTCCTTGAGGCACGTGCCTCTACCCATTTTGATACATAATCAACGGCCAAAATAATGTACAAGTTTCCAAAAGAATTGGGAAATGGACCCACAAAGTCAATGCCACAAACATAAAAAATGTCATCAAAGACCAAGGGTTGTTGTGGAATTTCATTCCTTTTATAGACATTACCCATTCTTTGACAACGAGGACAAGATTTACAAAATTCATGGGCATCCCGAAAAATTGTTGGCCAAAAGAGACCAGAATCAAGAACTTTGTGAGCAGCCCATTGGGGACCGAAGTGGCCCCCACAAGCAAGATTGTGGTAGAATCTAAGGACAGACTGAAACTCACTATCAGGAACACAACGCCTGAGGACATGATCGCTACATGTGTGCCAAAGGTAGGGGTAATCCCAAATGTACCAATGAGACTCATGTTTTAGACGGCTGGCTTGGTTTTTGTTGAAATCAGTAGGAATGAAAGATGCTACCAAATAATTTACAATTTTAGCATACCAGGAATAGAATCTTGCACTTTGTACAATTGCTAATCAGGAAACATGTCATTAATCAGAATACAGGGGGATGAGACAATGTCTGGGGATGGGAGGATCCTACTGATATGGTATGCCACCACATTCTCTGCTCCTTTTTTATCTATAATTTATAGATTGAATTCCTGAAGGAGTAGAATCCAACGAATAAGATGTGGTTTAGATTCTGGTTTCTTTAGGAGATACCGGAGGGCTGCATGGTCTGAGAAAACGATTACTTTGGACCCTAGAAGATACGAACTGAATTTATCCAAGGCAAACACAATGGAAAGAAATTCTTTTTCAGTGGTGGTGTAGTTTGCTTGGTTAGGGTCCAATGTACGTGAGGCATAGGTAATGACATGTGGAGCTCGATCAACCCTTTGTGATAAGACTGCCCCAACTGCATTGTTAGAGGTGTCACACATGAGCTCAAATGGTAAATCCCACCGAGGTGGTTGGATTACCAGGGGTGATGTGAGACTCCATTTTAACTTATTAAAAGCTTCTTCACATTCCTTATCAAAAACAAATTCCTTTTCTTTTTGGAGTAAGAGGGAGAGGGGAAGTGCAATCTTACTAAAATCACGAATTAAATGACGGTAAAATCCAGCATGACCTAGGAAAGACCGCACATCACGTACATTTTTAGGGAATGGTAGGGAAGAAATGACATCCACTTTAGATTTATCTACTTGGATACCACCCCCATAAATTACATGTCCCAAAACTATACCTTGTCTCACCATGAAATGGAAATTATCATAATTTAATACAAGATTATTTTTAATACAGTGACATTGGAAGGAACCAAGACTACTTAAACATTCATCAAAAAAGGATCCATAAATAGTAAAATCATCCATGAAGACTTCCATGCAATTCTCTAGGTAATCCAAAAAAATACTAACCATACATCGCTGGAAAGTACCTGTAGCATTGCACAGGCCAAATGGCATCCTTCTATAGGCAAATGTGCCAAAGGGGCAAGTGAAGGTTGTCTTTTCCTGATCCTTGGGGGAAATATGGATTTGAAAGTATCCAGAATACCCATCAAGATAACAGTAATGGGACTTCCCCACTAGCCTCTCTATCATTTGGTCAATGAATGGAAAGGGGAAATGTTCCTTCCTAGTGTGTTGGTTTAGTCGGTGATAATCTATATAGACACGACAACTATTCTGCACACGAGTTGGAACCAATTCATTGATTTCATTTTTAATTACCGTTAGGCCAGTTTTTTTAGGAACTACTTGATTGGGACTGACCCATTGGCTATCAGAGATGGGGTAAATGATTCCAACAACCAATAATTTTGTTACTTCCTTTTTAACTACTTCTAAGAGGTATGGGTTCAGTCGACATTGTGCCTGCCTCACTGGTTTAGCCTCATCATTTAATAAAATAGGATGTGTACAAATTAATTGGCTAATACCAGGAATTTCCACAAGTTTCCATCTCAATGCTTATTTATACTCCCTCAAAAGTTCAAGTATTCACAATTCAAGCTCAGGAGGGAGTGAACTAGCAATAATGATGGGCAACTTGTTTCAATTCTCAAGATATGAATATTTTAAATCTTGAGGCAGTTTCTTTAGTTCCAATTCAGGTGGATTTTGGATTGATGGGAGTGTGTGTGATAGTGAGAGGCCAATAATCTCATCTAACTGCTTAATGGTATCATCCTCAGATGAGGAATTAGCTTTTACAAGCGCAGCAGTGTCATCAATGGTCATGTGATCCTCCGTGTTCAAGAAATTATCAATTAATAAACATGCATGACACTTTTCTAGACCACTACAACAATAAATGCATGATTCATTTCCTAACATTTCAATCAATAAAGAAAACTCATAAAGGGGATTAGGGGAAACAAATGAAGTGATTTTAGGGGAAGGGAGTACATTAATTGAAATTGAGAGAGAGGAATGTTCTTCTAAGGGGTGCTTCATGGCATCAAGGATGTTGAAATGGACTATGTCACCACCAAATTCCATAGATAATGTACCATTATGGACATTAATTATGGCTTTGGTGGTTTTCAAGAAAGGTCTCCCCAATATAATTGGGGCGTGTCCATTCATCCTATCATCATCCATTTTTAGCACATAAAAATTAGAACGAAATATTAAATTTTGAACCCTCACAAGAACATCCTCTAACACACCAGAAGGGTGTACCGTACTCTGATTTGCTAGTTGAACAACTATTCCTATGGGCTTTAGTTCGCCGACCTGCAAAGAAGAGTAAATAGAGTGAGACATCACATTAATAGAGGCACCCAAATCAAGCATAGCATTAGAAAAATAATACTCCCCTATGGTACATGGAATTGAGAATTCTCCAGGATCATTACACCTGGTGGGAAGCGATGGTTGTATCAATACTGAGACATTCCTCCCCAAACATACCTTCTCATCACCATGAAGTCTCCTTCGATGTATACACATCTCCTTTAGAAACTTACCATAGCGTGGAATTTCCTTCATAGAATCAATCAATGGAATGTTAACCTGCACTTTTTTGAAAGTCTCCCAGATTTCTTTATCAAGTTCAATTTCCTTTTGTTTCATTGGTTGGGTGGATATTTGGGGAAATGGAAGAGGAATTTTTGGGCTTGGTAACTCATCAATAGAAACACTATTTACATTGGTAGGACTTATCTCAAGACAAGGTTCTTCCACATTTGAACCTTTTTCAGTGGTTGGGATGGTGGTTTCTTTAGGATAGGATGACTCTAATGGAGGGTTCATTTGGATTTTAAGTTGAGTTTCACTCCTAAGGGTGATGGCACTAACATTTCCCTTATCCCTAGGGTTGACAAGTGGTTGAGATGGTAGTTTACTAGACCCATGGCTTTGGACTTCACCCACTGAGTTAGCAAGTTGGCCTAATTGGGTTTTGAGGTCTTGTATGGCTACTTGGGTAGTTTGTTGGAACTGGAGATTATTGGCAGCCATTTGTTTCATCATATCTTCTAGGCTAGGCTTGGGTTTTGGAGGGGGTTTTTGGAAAGGCCTTTGGGGTGGTTGAAAATTTCTGTGTGGTGGTGGTTGATGACTACTTTTCCCTGGTTGGTTCCATGGTTGATGAGGCTGGTTTGAATACCCACCTTTCCTATAGGCTTGGTTGTCTTTCCACCTAGGGTTGGATGGATAATAAGGTTCTTTCCTAATGGGTTGGTTATATGGGCGTCCTGGGAATATTGCCTCACAACTCTTAGAAGTTTCTCTCAATTGGGGGAATTGGTCAGAATAATGGGTATCAGAAGAGAATATACCACAATGTATGGGAGGAGGAGATTGGAAGTTCCCTTGGGAAAGATAAAGTTGTTGTAGAAGGGTACTTATCTCTTCATACTTTGTGTCCACCTTCTTCTCGAATTCAGTACTTTGCACCTCATGGACACCTCGAATGGGTACATTGGGCCTTGAACTGAATTTTTGAGTGTTCTGTGCCATGGTCTCAATTAGGTTCCTTGCAGCGATTGGGGTTTTATCCACTAGTGCACCACCTGCAGCAGCATCAATCATGTTACAATCTATTGGAATTAAACCATCATAAAAATATTGTATTAAAAGTTGATCGCTTATTCGGTGGTGTGGAAAACTTGAACATAATCTTTTAAAGAATTCTCAATATTCATGAAGGGTTTCTCCTTGAGATTGTATTATCCCGCATATTTCGTTTCTTATTGTTGCAGTTCGAGAGGCTGGGAATTATTTTTCAAGAAAAAGTCGTTTCATGTCCGCCCAACCTCTAATAGGTGAATTAACATAATACAACCAATCTTTAGCCGTTTATTCTAATGAAAATGGAAATTCCCTAAGTTTTACTTGTTCTTAATCCACATTAGAAGGTTTTAATGTTGAACACATAGTATGAAATTCTTTTAAATGCTTATGTGGATCTTCTCCAGGTAGTCCATGAAATCTTGGTAATAAATGAATTAAACCAGATTTTAGTTCAAGATTGGGTGCCTCACCTTGTAATTGAATGTAAGTGGGTAGGATATCAACATCAGGTGAGGATAGTTTTTTTAGTGTTCTATTATTTTCATCCATGTTATACAAGTTATGTTCAGTTTTAACATTGGTTTCAGAAGAAGAAGAAGGATCCAGAAGAGTTTTAAGATGTGATGTCTCCTCCTTCAAAGTGTTGTCTTGTGTGTCTCAGTTTTGTTGATGTAGGATCCTCTCCAGTTCGGGTTCGAAAGTTTGTAGGTCTCCAGGAGTAGAAATCATCATATACAGAACCTACAAAATAAATAAATTAGAACACAAAAATAAATGCATAGGTAGAAGATAAAACAAACAAATATTCACAAAAATTACAAAACTTTTATAAAAAACACGCACAAAAAACCAAAGTGCTCCCCGGAAATGGCGCCAAAATTTGACTGTGTTGTCATGAAACGTCAAATTGATTATGATTTTAAGGTTGATTTATAGTCTAGGGTAGACCCTAGGTCATCTCTCTAAGAGCGTTGATAGGTTTAGAGCCTGTGTTTTTAATAAAAAACACTTAAATTGGGGGTGGCTTTGAAAAAAAATTCTAAAACAAAATGACTTAATTTAAATAGTTTAAGAGTTGAAAAACAAGTGGATTTTGTAAAATATAAGATAGGTATGTGATCATTTCTGCAGAACATGAAGAGTTCCTCATTATTAATTTATTATTAGGTTTTAGTGTAATCCTTTGCTTGAGGGTTAACCAAGATATTGGGTACCCACAAGCCTCTTAAAATGATGCGATTAGAACTAAACCTTGACATAACAATCGTGTAGTCAAGTTCCATCCCCTTATCATGCTTTATGGTTTGTAAAGGAACATTGAAATCTCAAATTTTTGGGAAAGAAAAGGGTTCTTATGTTGTCTGTTGACCTCACCTGTTTTGATAATCTCAATCATGTATTCATATGTGTTGAAAATCCCAATTATGTTTTCATTCTCTATGATATTTTTAAGTATCATTGATCTATACTTTAATTCTTTCAAATCTGTGATCAAACCAATAATAATTTTTAAAATAGTCTTTGGAATATGTTAATCCTCATTTATCCACATTCATACAAGTTATAAATTAATTCTAACACAATCGGATGTGTTCTGTATAAAACAGATAAGTAATCTATCTATAGCTACTGATAAAGAGCTACCGGTAACCAGTCTACCGATATACTTAGTCTACCGACAGACAGCTACCGATAGACTTAACACAGAGCTACCGATAGACTTAACACAGAGCTACCGATATACTTAACACAGAGCTACCGATGTGCTTATAAATATAAGCTACTGAATTACAGACTGCTACCGATACAAATATAGAGCTACCGGTGTAAGTGTAAATAGATACTGATGGAATAAGAGTCACCGATGGACGAAGCTACTGACAGACTCACAGCTACCGACGCATGAAGCTACCGACGCATAGAACTACCGACGCATAGAGCTACCGACGCATGGAGCTACCGATAAACAAAGTCACCGATACAAGCATGTACCAACCGACGCATAGAGCCACTGATAGAGTCAAAGCAACTAATGTCTTCAAGCTACCGATGTTCAAGCTACTGATGTCCAAGCTACCGATGATGATTACCTACCGATCACTCGACTCACTGTTTGAATTTCTTTATTTCCTATATTTAATCTATCCAACGGTCATATCATGTACATTTTAATGATTTGTCAAATATCTGATAAAGGTTGTCGGATGTCAGGAACCCGTACCTCGTACCTGCAGAAAGGAAATCTTTTCTGTCTCCTATTGCACATGACATAAATACAAGAAGACTCTGCTGAAGAGAAAGGAGAAAACACACACAGAGACAATATATACGACATACTCAAGAAGATCTCTGTGCATACAAGAAGAACCAAGAAAGACAGAATCACATATACAATCAAGCCTACTCAAGAAGAGTCCTGGAGCATACAAAAGAATATCGAAGAGCTTCATTGACTACATCTCACTGTCTGTGAACCTGGAGCATACCACACTCTGGTTCTCAAACAGAAACGAGAAGAGGACTCAGACTCACTTCTGATCGAATCAAAAGGAGTCCAGAGCTACACTGAAATCACCAGAACCACTTCTAAACTCTACATCTCTTGTTCTGTGATTTATTATTATACTTTTCGAGCAGTGTGTGTTATTTGCTGTATCTAACATATACACTATCTCCTGTACTCAAACTGAAGGATTTGTAAATCCTTACCAAACTCTTTCATTCTTTCTTTCCCACGAATAATAGTGGTAGAGGTCGTGTGTGACCTGGACAGCTGGTTGTTGTTGTACTGTTTCCCACGAAGAACAGTGGTAGAGGTCTTGGACCTGGACAGTTGTAAACTATTGAACCCCGATCCAGGGTGTGGATCATTTTTATATAAACTTTTGAGAGGAATAAGTCTCGGCTTGAGACTGAACCTCTTGGTTACATTTGTTGTGCCATCTCTTTCAAAGTTTTTATTCCGCTGCTAATCACTTTAAAACCAATACTATTTTAAAAGTTACTTTGATAATTAAATTAGCAAGTGTTTATGTTAAGTGTAGATTAGTAAGTTAGTTTCAAAAGATAATCACACACTCCTGTGTTGATTAACTGGGAATTAATCAATCCCTTGAGAATATGACAGAACCTCAACTTTAATATAAATTCACTACAGTTTAATTTATTATTTTATTTGGGGGTCTTTAAGACACTGTTTTTAAATACAGAAATTTTAATTTGTACTCAATTCACCCCCCTCTTGAGTAAACCACTCCGACCAACACTTGGTATCATAGGATGGAAAATACTTTCTAACTGTACTCTGCTTTTGAACTGTGATTTTAGTTGTATTTTAAAGTTCTTAAAATTTCTGTTATATCTAAATTTTTATCTCTTTTAAATTTTCTCATCATGGACAATAGACTTGAGGGTGCTGCTACTAACCGTCCACCTTTCTTCAATGGAACTAATTATGCTCAGTGGAAACTGAAAATGAAAATCCATCTAGAAAGCATAGGTTTTGATATTTGGACTGCTATTGAATCAGAATACAAAATTCCTACTACTGCTAGATCTACTTGGGATGAACCTATAAAGACTGCTTACAATAACAACTGTAAAGCTATGAATGCCTTGTACTGTGCTCTAGGAGATGAAGAGTTTAATAGAATTTTTGCTTGTAAAACTGCATATTAAATTTGGGATACCTTAGCTGTTTCTCATGAAGGAAAAACTAATGTTAAAGAAATGAGATTGAACACTTATACTATCAAGTATGATAATTTTAAGATGAAGCCTGATGAACCCATTTCTGACATGTATCTCAGGTTCAATGAAATTGTCAATACAATGATCTCGCTGGGAAAGGATGTCTCATCGAAGGAACAAATTATGAGAATTTTGAGATGTCTACCTGATAGATGGAGAGGCGCATCTGTCTCAATCAGAGAATCATGTGACATTGCTGCTCTACCTGTCAAGGAACTAATTGGAAAGCAGATGATGTATGAAGAAGATCTTAAAGTGAATAAAGAAGAAGAAAATGAACCTCCAAGAAAGTCTGTCACTTTCAAATCCTCAACTTCAAAGAATAAGGACAAAGAAAAGCTTCAAGCTGTAGTTGAAAGTTCAAGCTGTGAAGATAGTGAAAGTGATTCTGACAGTGATGCTGAGATGGCTCACATTGCTAGAAGATTTAAGAAATTTTATAGGAAAAAGAAGTTATTCAGAAAAACAAATTATAAGGGTAAGTATGATCACCAAGGCAAATGGAAAAAGGATTGGAAGAAGAACGACAAATCAGATGATGTTGTCTGCTATGAGTGCAAGAGAAAAGGACACATTAAAGCCGACTGTCCAAAGCTGAAGTATAAAAAGAAATATGAATATAAGGACAATAAGTTTAAGAAATCCATGAAGGCTACCTGGAGTTCTTCTGAGGATAGCTCTACTGAATCTGAGAGCTCTGAAACTGAACACAAAAATAAGGCAAACATGTGCTTTATGACAAACACTTCTCAGGTAACTGCTGAAACTCCTGCTTTAAATTATTATTACTCTGGAGATAATGCAGAATCTGACTTTGATTCTGAAACAATGTCTAAATCTGAACTATTTGAATACTGTGATATGCTGGAAGAGACATGTAATGAACTTAAGGATAAATATAAGTCATTAAAGAAACATCATGCTCTCACCACTACAGTTAAAACCGAACTCACTATTGAAAAAGAGAAAAATGCTCATCTGTTAAAAGAAAACACTGAACTGAAACTATCTAATGAGCAACTCAAGAAAGACTTAGAGAAGTTCACCAATGGAAAAAATACACTAACACAGATGCTAGGAAAGCAAATAGCATCTAAATATACTACTGGTATAGGATACCAACCTGGACAAAGGAAAATTGCCAAAACTAGATTCATTTCTAAATCTGGAAAGAATGAAGGTAATTCTGGAAATTCATATTCTTCAACTAGTTATATACATAGCTATGGATCTAATAAAGTTTATCTTTCAAAGCATGTCAATTATACAAATTATATGAGACCCATTAGACAAATATCGGTACCTAAAGTGTTATTGGCTAACCTGTCTGGACCCAAGAAAATCTGGGTACCAAAATCATCTCCCATCTAAATCTGTTTTGTAGGGAACTTGCCTGAAGAGCTCCTGTAAAGAGACGTGGTATTTAGAAAGTGGGTGCTCAAGGCACATGACAGGAGATTATTCTTGTTTCAAGAGTTTAATAAAAGTTGATGGAGGCTTTGTCACCTTTGGTGATAATTCAAAAGGAAAAATCATCGGCCTAGGCCAGATTGGTAACACTGATTCAATTCTGATCTCTAAAGTTTTATTTGTTGATGGCCTTAAATAAAATTTATTAAGTATTTCTCAGTTATGTGATGATGGTTTTCATGTTAAATTTGAAAATGATTCTTGCAAAGTTTTTAATTCTAAGAATGTTTTGGTATTTGCTGCCTTAAGAAATGAAAATGTTTATGCTGTTAATCTGAATTCTTTAGCTAAGCAGAATATTACTTGTTTGAATGCTTTTCATAAAGAATCTTGGCTATGACACAGAAGATTGGGACATTGCAACATTCACTCACTTAGAAAACTCTCTAGAAAAAACCTAGTTAGAGACCTACCTAAATTCGAATTCCCAAATGATAGAGTGTGTAACCCCTGTCAAAAGGGAAAACAACACAAAGTTTCTTTTAAATCAAAGAATGAAGTTTCGACTTCTCAACAACTTGAATTGGTTCACATGGATTTGTTTGGGCCATCAAGAGTTTCTAGTTTAAATGAGAAGCACTATGTTTATGTTCTTGTAGATGAATTTTCTAGATATACTTGGGTATATTTTCTAGCTCACAAAAGTGAAGCTTGTTCTTCTTTTGTTAAATACTCTAAATCTGTAGAGAACCTTAGTGGACTTAAGATTAAAACTTTGAGAAGCGATCATGGTCGTGAGTTTGAAAATCAAGATTTTGAATCTTATTGCTCACACAATGGATATACTCATAACTTTTCTGCCCCTAGAACACCCCAACAGAATGGTGTAGTAGAAAGAAGAAACCGAACCCTTCAAGAAATTGCTAGAACCATGCTCAATGAATATGACCTGCCTATTTATTTTTGGGCTGAAGCTGTAAATACAGCTTTCTATGTCATTAATAGAGTCTTAATCAGACCTGTTCTTAAGAAAACTCCTTATGAATTGTGGAACAATAGAAAGCCTAAGGTTAATTACTTTAAATTTTTTGGTTGCAAAGTATTTATTCTGAATACTAAAGATAATCTGGATAAGTTTTCTTTCAAATGTGATGAAGGAATTTTTCTGGGTTACTCTATTTCAAGTAAAGCCTATAGAGTATTCAATAAGAAAACCAAATGTGTGGAAGAATCTGTTCACATCAAGTTTGATGAAACTGATCCACATGAGCCTAAAACCTCTCTTGAGAATCTTGAAGAAGATTTGTCTATTCTGGACCTTAATGATAAATCTAAAGAACCTGTTATAAAAACATCCAGTTCTGGACATTTTCCAGAATCTGCTTCTGTTGAACCCGAACCTATAGATGAACCTGAAATTTCTAGTCCAACCTTTACCAGATCAACGAGGATTCAAAAGAATCATCCTTTAGAAGCTGTTGTTGGTAATCTTGATAGAGGAACACAAACTAGAGCTTCTCTGAGAAACTAGGTTGAATATCAAGTTTTTCTTTCACAGCTAGAACCCAAAAATATCAATGATGCTATCAATGATGAATTCTGGGTAATAGCTATGCAGGAAGAATTAAATCAGTTTGAAAGAAACAAAGTCTGGGAATTAGTTGACAGACCTAAGGACACCTTGACAATAGGAACAAAATGGGTTTTTAGAAATAAAGTAGATGAATTTGGAAATATAGTTAGAAACAAAGCTAGACTAGTTGCACAAGGATATAGTCAAGAAGAAGGTATAGACTATGAGGAAACTTTTGCACCTGTAGCTAGACTAGAAGCCATTAGGATCTTACTTGCATATGCTGCACATCTGGATTTCAAGTTATATCAAATGGATGTGAAAAGTGCATTTCTAAATGGTTTTATAATTGAAGATGTTTTTGTAGAACAACCACCTGGATTTACTAACCCCCATTTTCCAAATCAAGTTTTTTAACTTTCTAAAGCTTTGTATGGTTTAAAACAAGCTCCAAGAGCTTGGTATGATAGACTTAGAAATTTCCTTATCTCAAATGGTTTTACTAAAGGGATTGCTGATCCAACTCTTTTCATTAAAAGAATTTCTAAAGATGTTTTATTTGTACAAATATATGTTGATGATATTATTTTTGGATCTTCTAAACACTCTTTATGTACTGATTTTTCAAAAAGTATGCAAAATGAATTTGAAATGAGCTTAATGGGAGAGCTTAAGTACTTTCTTGGATTTCAAGTATTTCAAAATGAAAATGGTATTATTTTGAATCAAAGTAAATATACAAAGGATCTTTTAAAACGTTTTGGTCTGGATAGTATCAAGGGAAGTGAAACTCCTATGAGTACTACCTGTAAATTGGATGCAGATGAAACTGGGAAACCAGTTGATCAAACAAATTACAGAGGTATGATTGGTAGTTTACTTTATATTACTGCTAGTCGACCTGATATTATGTTTAGTGTGTGTATGTGTGCTAGATTTCAAGCTAATCCAAAAGAATCTCATTTTCTTCCTGTTAAAAGAATTTTTAAATATCTCAAACACATGGTTAACTTAGGTTTGTTTTACCCAAAAGGACAATCCTTTGACTTAATGAGTTATTCAGATGCTGACTTTGATGGTTGTAAGTTAGATAGAAAAAGCACATCAGGAACATGTCATTTGCTTGGAAAATCCTTAGTTTCTTGGTGTAGTAAGAAACAGAACTCAGTTGCATTATCTACTTCCGAAGAAGAATATATAGCTGCTGGTAGTTGCTGTGCACAAATTCTGTGGATGAAACACACTCTTCTGGACTATGGATATGTTTTTAAACATATTTCAATCAAATGTGATAACACCAGTGCAATAAACATCTCTAAGAATTCTGTATCTCACTCTAGAAACAAACACATAGATGTAAGACACCATTTCCTAAGAGATCACTATCAAAAAGGTGATATTTCTCTTCAATTTATTGGCACTGAACATCAATTGGCTGATATTTTCACTAAACCTTTAAGTTCGGATAGGCTAAGTTACATAAGACACGAATTGGGAATGTTTAATCACAACCGGTGTGAAAATCCTCACTGATGTGAAAATTCTCACCGATGTGAAATTCTCACCGATGTGAAATTCTCACCGATGTGAAATTCTCACCGATGTGAAAATTCTCACCGATGTGAAATCCTCACCGATGTACAACTCTCACCGATTTGTTTTTCTCACCGATGATTAACTCACACCGATGCAAGGTTTTAAAACTTCTGTCTGCCGCCAAGAATACAAATCGTTTTATTTTATTTTATTACTCCCTTTTAGTCGTTTATTTGGAATTCATAAATGATAAAACTAAGTCTAAGCCACTTCTTACCTCACCTAGCTCAAAATCTCTCACCTTCGAACCTTAGCTCCCAAATCGGCCAAGAACCCTAAACCCGTGATGGAAAAAACTAAGCTTCCTATCGTCAGAGATGAAAGTGTAGAACCAAACGCTAAGAAGCAGAAGACACAGCATAAAGCCAGTGTTAGTGAAGTCATAACTAGATCGGGAAGGCGACCAGTGAATCCTCACTTGCAGAATAGAGACATAGTAATCGAGAAGGAACTGTGTGTGGAATGGCTACTGCCAAGCAAATCGCTAGTACTCGAGATTCTGGAGGACCAGAAATGGGTGGATTGTTTTTCGAATAACAATGGCCCATACTACCCGAAGGTGGTAAAACAGTTCTATGAGTTTGTAACCTTTGAGAAGTCTGAAAATGAGAATCGGGTAAGCTCTTTTGCAAATGGAAAAGAGATGTCTTTTTCTTCAGTAGAGTGGGATGAGAGTTTAAAAGTACCACATGAAGGTGTTTCTGGGTATGTATCAAGAGCAATGCCACCTAGCAATGACATATTTGATTATGAAACCGCCTTAAAAGAACTAACTGGTAATGGGAATCAAAGGCAAGTGGTTGCTGCTGAAATGGATGGAGAGAATCGACTGCTTTTCAAGTTTGTTCAGCATGTGTTGATACCAAGGCGAGGAGATTTTTCAAATCTGAGATATCAAGATATATATCTTCTTCATTTGCTAAGACATGGTGTGAAGATCAATCTGTGCAGATTGTTGATGCTTCAAATGGAAGACATGATTAGACCAAAGTCAAAGACTAATGCATTGTTCTTTGCCAAGCTGATTTCAGTAATGATAAAAGTGAAAGGAATAGCTGAGTCTTAGGATGAGACAGTTGTAGTCAAGAACAATTTCTGCATCACCTCGACTGTTTGTAAGTACATGAAAATTAACTGGAACCCATGGAAGGGAGAATGGGTCAGTGATGATCAGAAGATATATGATAGGTTTAATCCTGTGGATCATCCCTCAAGACCAAAGGATATGAGAGATCCAAGTCTGAGACCTGATGAAGAGGAACCTGTTTATGGTGATGAAACAGAAGAAGAAGAAGAAACTCCTATGGATGTTGGAGGAGATCTAGACTTGCCCCCAAGTCCTGTTGCAGAATTGGTTTATTCTAGGAAAGAAAAGGTAGAGGAAATTGTGTCTACTCATGAGGAAGACCAGTCTGTACCTCACCAAGAAGAAGAGGAAAAGGAAAATGTGTCTGAATTGTCTGCTTCTAGTAGTTTAAGTATGAGTCCTTTGATTGGAAGCTCAGCTATGCCTACTGCTGAAGTAGAAAGAGATACAGAAGAAGCAGTACCTGTATCAGAAGATCTTCTAGATGCTGCACCGGTGGAACTTGTAGTAGAAGATTCTGATGAAGAGAATCCAGCACTGAATGCTGTTGTGATACATGGGAATACACCCATTGAGGGGGAGCATCAATCTGTTCTTGGAAATGTTACAGTAGCTGTTGAGCTTGGAGACTGGGTAGAAGACCCAGGGTTTATAGTCTGTGGATTGGATTATCCGGATTCAGATAATGAGATGTCTGTGAATAGACCGAAGACCAATTATGATCTTGCTTCTGAGTTGTTGCCAGATGATGTGGTCAGATTTCATGATCTAAATAAGCTGAAAGAGGACCTCAAAACCAGTTTTTTTGAAGAAGTGAAGTTAATGGAAACCTCCCTTGCATCCTCAATTAATTCCATAATGACTGATTCTGTAGTTGGTTTGGCCTCATCAAGGAGATCTGCTGGAGTTGTCTCAAATGATTTTCTTTCTAAATCTGATCTTGAATCCATGAAGAATGAGCTGAAAGAATCATTCAGCGTATCAGTTGCTGAGATGAAGCAAAGCTTTTATTAGAAATGAAAATGTTGGAGAGATCCTTCGAGCTATCTCTGGATTGTAA
Organism: Viscum album; assembly: GCA_963277665.1. Lineage (NCBI taxonomy): Eukaryota > Viridiplantae > Streptophyta > Magnoliopsida > Santalales > Viscaceae > Viscum > Viscum album. The sequence continues at coordinate 1,144,503,759 of OY728166.1, forward strand.
TTTATCTTCTTTTATGTCTGTGCTTATGGAAGAAGTGAAAGAGTGGCAGACTCAGTCTTCTAGGATCGAAGCAGATCTTGAAGCTCTCAAGACAACAGTTGTTGCTTTAGACTCTTATATGAGCTCCAAGTCTCATGCTGACAAGGACCTAGCTTATGTGAAGAGTGTAGTTAGCCAGTTTGTCTCGGTGTTTGAAAGTTGAAAAACCTCAATGAAGGATCATGTTCAATTACAGGACTCTCAAGTTCAAAGCCTAATCAGTGGTTTGTCTAAGAGTTTCAAAGAAACTGTTTCCTTCTCTCTTGGCCCTATCACATCCAAACTATCAGTTGACCTGAATCAAGTTCGAGCAATGTTGAAGGAGGATATTGGTTCTATTTCAACCAGTGGTTCTGTGGACTCATCAGAGTTGAGCCGAGTGGTGCTTTCTACAAGAGATTCTACCAGAGAAATAATGAAGATTGTTCAAGATTATATGAGAGAAGCCTCTGCCTCTCAGGAAGCCATAAAGAGCAAAGTGGACTACTACTTCACCAAAATTTTCACCAAGCATCAACTCGAACACCACTTCAAGCTGATGTTGGAAAACATGAAGCTACCACCAGTCACTCAAGCTTTCAGAGAACAAGTGAGCAAGCTAAGAGAACTGACTCCTGTCTTAGAGAAATTCATGGAGAACAAAGATGATTTCATCTCTGCTATGGAAAGAGGAGGAGGAATTATTATGGACTTTAGAAATCTGCAGCTGCCCTTCTTGCATGTTGATGCCAGACCAGTCATCATACCTCCTGCTTTGCCTGCTTCTGCCTCAGCTGCTTCCACAGTCCAGCTGACTCCTGCTCAATCTATTCGAAGCCTCACACCAATGATCACCCAAAGATCTTTAACCTACAGTCCTGACTCTGTGTCAGTGGCCCATCCTCCTTTGATCTTTTCTGGCATTCCAAAACCTTCACCTGCATCCTCACCACCCGAGCCTTCTTCTGATCCCAAAGGGAAATCTCACGTGGAAGATGAGGATTGATCCAGTGGCCAGGATTTTTGATAGGAATTCCTTTGTATTCTGTTTTTGTACTTTTTGACTACTCTAATACAGAAGAACTCTTTTTTACTTCTCATGTTTTATTTGTCTCCTATATATGCTTTCCCACTTTTTGATTATCACAAAGGGGGAGAATAATAAGGGGAGAACTAAGGGGGAGAAACATTTTATGAGAGAATAAGGGGGAGAACAAAATGAGAGAATGAGAAATATTTTCAATGGAGAAAAATAACATTTTTTTTCTCTTTCATTTTTACCTCTGATAACTTATGTCTATATAATACTATTTCTATTATCTCTGATGATGTTTTCAATGAGAAAATTGAATTCAATATTATACTCTTTACTATTATATTTTCACTATGATAAATGCCCATATCATAAATTGTGATTATCAAAAAGGGGGAGATTGTTGACCTCACCTGTTTTGATAATCTCAATCATGTATTCATATGTGTTGAAAATCCCAATTATGTTTTCATTCTCTATGATATTTTTAAGTATCATTGATCTATACTTTAATTCTTTCAAATCTGTGATCAAACCAATAATAATTTTTAAAATAGTCTTTGGAATATGTTAATCCTCATTTATCCACATTCATACAAGTTATAAATTAATTCTAACACAATCGGATGTGTTCTGCATAAAACAGATAAGTAATCTGTCTATAGCTACTGATAAAGAGCTACCGGTAACCAGTCTACCGATAGACTTAGTCTACCGACAGACAGCTACCGATAGACTTAACACAGAGCTACCGATAGACTTAACACAGAGCTACCGATAGACTTAACACAGAGCTACCGATGTGCTTATAAATATAAGCTACTGACTTACAGACAGCTACCGATACAAATATAGAGCTACCGGTGTAAGTATAAATCGCTACCGATGGAATAAGAGTCACCGATGGACGAAGCTACTGACAGACTCACATCTACCGACGCATGAAGCTACCGACGCATAGAACTACCGACGCATAGAGCTACCGACGCATGGAGCTACCGATAAACAAAGTCACCGATACAAGCATGTATCAACCGACGCATAGAGCCACCGATAGAGTCAAAGAAACTAATGACTTCAAGCTACCGATGTTCAAGCTACCGATGTCCAAGCTACCGATGCTGATTACCTATCGATCACTCGACTCACTGTTTGAATTTCTTTATTTCCTATATTTAATCTATCCAACAGTCATATCATGTACATTTTAATGATTTGTCAAATATCTGATAAAGGTTGTCGGATGTCAGGAACCCGTACCTCGTACCTGCAGAAAGGAAATATTTTATGTCTCCTGTTGCACGTGACCTAAATACAAGAAGACTCTGCTGAAGATAAAGGAGAAAACACACACAGAGACAATATATACGACATACTCAAGAAGAGCTCTGTGCATACAAGAAGAACCAAGAAAGACAGAATCACATATACAATCAAGCCTACTCAAGAAGAGTCCTGGAGCATACAAAAGAATATCGAAGAGCTTCATCGACAACATCTCATTGTCTGTGAACCTGGAGCATACGACACTCTGTTTCTCAAACAGAAACGAGAAGAGGACTCAGACTCACTTCTGATCGAATCAAAAGGAGTCCAGAGCTACACTGAAATCACCAGAACCACTTCTAAACTCTACATCTCTTGTTCTATGATTTATTATTATACTTTTCGAGTAGTGTGTGTTATCTGCTGTATCTAACACATACACTGTCTCCTGTACTCAAACTGAAGGATTTGTAAATCCTTACCAAACTCTTTCATTCTTTCTTTCCCACGAATAACAGCGGTAGAGGTCGTGTGTGACCTGGACAGTTGGTTGCTGTTGTACTGTTTCCCACGAAGAACAGTGGTAGAGGTCTTGGACCTGGACAGTTGTAAACTTTTGAACCCCGATCCAGGGTGTGGATCAATTTTATATAAACTTTTTAGAGGAATAAGTCTCGGCTTGAGACTGAACCTCTTGGTTACATTTGTTGTGCCATCTCTTTCAAAGTTTTTATTCCGCTGCTAATCACATTAAAACCAATACTGTTTTAAAAGTTACTTTGATAATTAAATTAGAAAGTGTTTATGTTAAGTGTAGATTAGTAAGTTAGTTTCAAAAGATAATCACACACTCCTGTGTTGATTAACTGGGAATTAATCAATCCCTTGAGAATCTGACAGAACCTAAACTTTAATATAAATTAACTACAGTTTAATTTATTATTTTATTTGGGGGTCTTTAAGACACTGTTTTTAAATATAGAAATTTTAATTTGTACTCAATTCACCCCCCTCTTGAGTAAACCACTCCGACCAACATTGTCCAATCGGAACAACACAAGACACACACTTTAAATTGCACACCGATCGATTATGAAATAAATGGTGTTTCAATTAGATGAATCAAAACAAGTTAAGATACATATAAAAGAAAAATTACAATCCACAATATACACCAAACCAGTAGAGAATTATGTTTCGGAACTCCCTCTTCACGTGTGTAGCTCCCTCGCAATGACCACCCCCCGCTTAGCTCGACATTGGGAGGAGGAGGAAGCTCGAGTGGAACTCCTTCATCATCCTTGACCCCCCTATGAGGATATGGGCCTCCAGAACTTCTTTGATGAGGAGAGGACTTCTTTGGTACACCAAAATGGCAGAACATCACCTCTGTTTAGAACTTGGAAATGGGGATCCCAAGGTGCCATTTTATAGGAAAATTGAAAGGTAGTTTTAGGCACACAGATTTCATCAATCCACTTGTACCATGTGTTTCGGCCTTCGGACAACCTTATATCGCTTTGGAGAAAATAGAAAATTTGTATCCCCAACTCTTGGATGTCTCAACTAAAAGTGTGGCACCATTTGGACAACTAAAGCTCTAGATATTAAAAAAATAGAGAACACCGCATTTGACTTGGTCCATATTCAGTGGCTTGGACAGATCAGTTCGGATGGCCCCATTAGAAGCCGAATCAGGATTGGATTCCTTAATATGAAATGTAGTTAATTAAATTTTGGATAGGCACACAATATTTCAGCCCATTTGGATGCACATATTTCGTGTAATATGAAAAACAGTGGACATATGTCCATGGATCCATGTAATTTTGGCCCATTTTTCTTCCACTTCATCAAGGGCCCTCCAAATCACCTCCACCTACATTGAAATAATAAAAAAAGTAACATTTCCCATTCTAATATTGATTAACATTAATTAATTGATTCAAACAAAAAGTAAAATTTATTGTTATATTTGGAATATTCATTACAAAACTAGTTTAAAACAGCGGTGTAAGGGTGGAATAAAATAGTGAATCGTGGTACGATCAGTAGGCCTACCGCCAGTTCTATCAGGACTGCACAATTTCTGGGACGATAAACTTCATCTTCAGCGACGGCTCCACCGTGTTCTATAACTACAAGATGGTGGTGATGAAGCTGGAGGAGGGGAAGAGATGCATTGTGACGAATCAGGGTCGGATGGACTTCAAGTAGCTGATGGGCATCATGCTCCAGAATTACACCATTGTCCTCGACCCCACGTACCTAACTCTCCAGAATCATAATAAGGCATACCTCAAGAAGCCATGGAAGGTGTTATCTAGGACCGTTATCATGGACTCCTTCATCTATGCTATCATTGACCCCACCAGATGGATTCCATGGAAGGACGACTTTGGCACCCGCAACTGCTTCTACGTAGTGTTCAAAAATTGTGGCCCGACATCAGGAAGGAGGTGGGTGTGACTGGACGGGGTGGGAAAACCATCAATGTGTGTCAGGATTGGGGGTTCTCATGTGGGAGATTTTTGGATGGAGAGACATGGGTCGCCCCAGCTAATGTTTCTTACTTCTCTGGGATGACTCCCAGCCAGCGAGCAGCACTGCAAAGCCTTGAGGTCCTTCCACAAGAACTGAAAATGGTGGGTTTTGAGAATACTCATGCAACTGGACCCACCCCAAATTAAATATTTTTTATCAACCATTGCTGTAAACATAATCTATCGAAGAATTTAATGGAGGCACTACTACACATATGGACTTTTAGAAATACTTAATAAAGGGGTACTTTATCCATTCTAGAAAAACACTGATAAAGGACCCCCCCCCCCCCCTTATCAGTATTTTTTAGCACTGATAAATGACTATCCACCTACAATGTGTTTTTATATAACACCACACACAAAATAAAACCTCTAATTTAAACAACACACCAAGAAAAAAAACATTCTATATACATTTAATTGACATCATGTATACAAAAATGTCAACCCAAGGTATATATAAATAACACTAATATTTACATTTCAAACAAAAAAAATTATATAATTACATTTAAAATTGTCCAAAAAACATTCTAAAACATTAATATTTCATATTTTGATGCCCGTGATCCCCTCTCAAAAATGTCTACCCACAGTATCGGTTGCCTAAAAAATCATCTCTCTCTGAGAAAAAGATTCCACCAATATAAGAAAAAAACTATTTTGTTAATAATACTACAAATAAATAAATTATACATTAATATGAAAGAATACATCAATAAAATGTCAATATTTAATATAAATGACACAGTTGGAGTTATACTGGTCACACCGTGCATCCTATTGAGGTGGGGTTGATTCTTACATGTTATAAATGGGTTATGGATCATTATCTTAAAATATCAAAACAATCTGAATTTCTTTTCTTGGTTTTAAGTATTTCACTTGTTGTTTTACTCAAATTAATGTCAATTTTAAATAATGACACATTTTTATTTATACTGGCCACATCGTGCATCGTATTGAGGTGCTTTCAGTTCTTACCTATCACAATTTACTGATTGATCGTTTTCCTAATGTATCAAAACAATTTGAATGTGTTTTATCGGTTTTCAGTATGTCAATTTTGTTTTTTACTAAAATTTCATTTCAAATTGGAAACATGAATTTTGAGTCATATCGATTGTATCCTATGTCGGTTTTACATGAGAATGCTTCATAAAATGTCAGAAATAACTTATGAACTATTTTCCAAAATTATCAAGGCAATCAGAGTTTGTTTTCTTGGTTTTTAGTGAGTGATATGTTTTAAACTAAAATGTTAATTTTAAATTGATAATGGACACTTTTAGTCATACAGCTCACACCATGTGTCAGATTTAGGTGAGGTTGACTCCAAAAAATCAAAAATTACTCATGAATCATTTTCCTAAAGTATCAAAATAATCTGAATGTTTTTTATCATTTTTTACTATGTCACTTGTTGTTTTTACTTAATTTAATGTCAATTTTAAATAAAAAGAGACACTCTGAGTGATAATGGCCACACCATGCATTGTATTGAGGTTTTTCTCATCCCTACACATCGCAAATGACTAATAGATCATTTTCCTAAAATATAAAAATAATATGAATATATTTTCTTGATTTTTAGTATGTCATTTATTATTTTTACTTAAATTCATGCCAGTTTTAAATAAAAAAGAGAAATTTTGAGTTATACTTGTCACATCGTGCATCATATTGATGTGAAATTTAGTCACACATGTTTTAAATGACTCATGAATTGTTTTTCTTAAATTATAAAAACAATCAAAATGTGTTTTCTAAATTTTTTAATAAGCCACTTATTCTTTTTACATATATTAATGTCATTTTTAAATAAGTACACACTTGGAGTCATACGGGTCACACCGTGTGCCATATTATGGTTCGATTAAATCCAACATTTCACAAATTACTCTTGTATCATTGTCTTAAAATATAAAAACAAGACAAATTCATATTCCTGATTCACAATATGTCACTTGCAGTATCTACTTAATTTGATGTCAATTTTAAATAAAAAGAGACACTTAAGGTTATGACTTCCAGACCAGGCATCATATTTAGGTTTGGATGATTCCTACATGTCAAAAATAAAGTATAGATCATTTTATATAGTATCAAAATAATCTGAATATGTTTAAAAGGTTTTTAATTTTTCAGTTGTGTTTTTTTTTACTTAAATGTATTTTCAAACTGGAAACATGCATTTTGAGTCATACTGGTCACATTTTGTGTCAGTTTGATGTGATACTGCTTCATACGTGTCAAAAATGAATTATTTATCATTTTTTAAATTATCCCATTAATAAGAGTTTATTTTCGTATTTTTGAGTGAGTGACACATTTTGAACTAAAATGTCAATTTTTAACTGATAACAGACACTTTTAATCATATTGTTCACATTGTGCATTGAATTGAGGTGTGGTTGATTCCTAAACATCAAAAGTTACTCATGGATAACTTTCATTAAGTATAAAAACAATATGAATATGTTTTCTTGGTTTCAATATGTCACTTGTTCTTTTTTCTCAATTAAATGTTAATTTTATATAAAAATACAAACTTAAAAGTCATATCGGACACAACGTGCATTAGATTGATGTGTGGTGGATTCTTAAACATAAAAAATGACTCATGGATCATTTTACTAAAATATCAAAACAATACTAATCTATTTTCTTTATCTTTAGTATATCACATGATCTTTTCACTAAAAGTAATGTCAATTTTAAATAAAAAGACACACTTTGAGTGATACCGGTCACCTGTTATTTTTTATCAGTTTTGAGTTGGTCTATTGCTCTGATACCAACTATATTAACCCATAAATTTCATACATATATATCACATATTATTTGATCAATATTCCTAACATAACATATTGATCCATTCCAGAATAGTTTAGGTATAACGGTTTGGTAAACATGAAAACATACAAAACTAGTTTCTAAGAGTCTCTCATTAAGTTATTATTTACTAGAAACATTCTGAGACATACCATTTCAAAAACCATTATTAATAACATAAGGATATGAAACATAATAAAGGTCAATCATAGATGATCCATAAGTTTAAACAAGGGATATATCAATGATCATATAAGGATAACATGATCTTAAAGATGTTCGAATGTGATATTAACATTAGAAATTCATACCCAACATATCATAGATCATAATCATGACTCATGGATAAAATCATGGTATTTAATAAGACATGAATCTTAAATGTTAAAAGAATATTATAAACTAAAAACATACACTTCATGTCATACCAACCACACTGTGTATCAAAATTAGGTGAAACTGATTGAGATACAGCTGATTATTACACTATTAAGGAACATATTCATGAAAGATCTTTTGGAAATTCATAATTTTCATTAAACTACTGATAAATCATACTTTTCATTCAACATATCCCCCCTTTTCTGTCTTGTAGAAGAAAAATGAAAGGAAAGTATAGCTTCCCAAAGGATCATTAAAAAACTAAATTAGTATTAGATAAAAATGATAAAGAAATTAACTTAAAAATAGTACATAAAATAATGACAAAATTAATTAATTAAATGCGTAATAAAAATTCAACTATATACATCCTTGACCCACTTCCTTATTTTCATAATCTCTTTTGTATCCACGAATTCCAATCTCTCATGAGCATGATCAATTTCGAACAAACCGCCCTAACTCGAACAAAAGAATCCACCTGTATTAAAAAAACAATTCTTATGTGAGTGATACTAAAAAGATAAAATTAATCATAAATATGAAACAATCCTCTATTTCTATGGAATTCACATCGTTATCTTATTTTTACACATTCTTCTATCAGTTATGTTGCCCATTCATTTCTGAGAACATCTATATCATTTTTTGAATATGAGTTTTTTTATAGTCCTAGTAGTAATAAAAAAATATAAATACATAAAGGATTCATAAATATTTTAAATGAAATAGTATTTATCTTCTAAAATACCTCTTCAATGATACTTTTTTTTAAGGAATATGATCTCTCTCATAAATTTACCAACATAGTAACCGCAATCATTTCCATTGGTTTGTTTCAGACACTACGGAAACATTTTAAAGAATAAGTAATTTGTTTTGATATTTTTTTAGATAGTAAAATATTATTATATATACTCTGATAATTATCTAGATGTAGAACTTTTCTACTTTTTCTTCCTTATCCCTCGGCCTCATTCTTTGTTTTTCACAATAGTGATGCACCACACTATAATAATAGAATCCTTATTAAAAGATAATATAAATTATATAACATGATGTTTAGTTCTAAATTTTTGGATGTAGTGTATGTAAAATAAACAAATCCCATCATGTGTGAATGGTTTTTTGGATATACCTACCATAAATCCAAGAAATAAATCATTGGTGTATCCAAATTTACTATAATGAGCATTCAATACTGCCTAAACTCACAAAAATGAGTAAGTAATGAAATAAATGAAAATAAATTTGATATTATTAAATTGTAGAGTATTACCCCTGCATCATTAGTACTAAATATAGTATTTCATCCAAAAAATATTTCATATGATTTGATCATACCTGCCACTATTTCATCCAATTTTTGGGTTCTATTTTTTCTTGTTCTATAGAGGTGATTTGAGGACTAACGAGTCCAAACTTTTTACCTTCAGGAAATCCTTTCAATTGTTTTTCATATATACAAATGAAAAAAATATGAAATGTATTTAGTCATAAATAACACAATATATTAGCTTTTGGAAAATAAAATCCTGAAAACATACTTCATGTGTACATTTACAACTGAGCTCCATATCTATTCATAGTCGAGGATTTCATTTTCACTCTCAACAATAATGAACTATTGATCTTTTTCTTTGTACATATTTTCTTCAAATTCAACTATGTGTTTGTCACTACATTTTAACATCGTATTCATATGATTCTTCAATGATAGTAAATGTGGGTATAGAACAGGTGGGGTAATGGTGATTTTGATAGATCTTTTTGATCATATGGTTGATCCTTTCGATGATTTTGTGGTGGTTTTTTGTTTCATTCCCTTAACTTTGTCTGTCTGTAATAACATTTATCGGTTCATACCATTTTTAATTAATTTTTAAAGATTTATATTGAAAAGTAAAATGTAAATGAATACCTCTTTGTTGGAATGTTTTTTTAAATATTTGATGGGAATGCGATTAATGTTCCAACAACTTTTTTGACTATATTAATATTATCCTCAAGAATTGGAATAGGTAGATCTATGATTAGTTCATGTGAACCACTGATCGACACTTTCTCATGGCCTATTGGAAGTGGTCTGTTGTGTAGCATGTTCTTTTGAATATTGAACACCATATCCCTCACCACAAAGTGATGGGTAGGTGTTCCTAGATATAAATCATAGTCATTATCACCTTGTAGAATATCAGTATAGGAAATGTATTAGTGTCTATATAATTCACATTTCAAAAAAAACAACTATTAGAAAGTTGATTACCTCTATGAAGACATCTCTTTAAGGGGAATGGCTAGACGCATAGCTGGTGTGGGGTGGTGAGGGATCTCCACGTGGTGGCTATTCTTGAGTTTCTTCATCTCTTTGAATCTCTATCATTAATGTTTCCATCATACCTCTCTACCATTAGAATTTTATTTCAAGGGTATATATTCTTTCTCTCATCTATTTTATTAATTCACTTTTATCATTCTATTATTTTTTTCTCAACATATGTTCAGGGTGTCACACCAAATCCCGCACCTCTAACACAACCATACTATTCTGGACAGTTCAAGTCCACTAATAGTTTGTGTTCATTTATAACAGGTGTTGCTGATTACTATTACTATTTCAGATAGAAAATATATAAAAATAAGTTTTCATTGTTATGTAATAGAAATTTAAAGAACAACAAATTTTTATTATTTAATACTTACACATGTTTCCACTTTTTTTTATGTTTTAATCTATTAGTATCTCATCTTTATTTACACATTCCTCCTTCCATAGAACATGGCATGGGATGGAAGTGTCTTGAGACTTTGAGTCATCAATTTTTATATAAATAGATGGAAATAATTATGGTTTTGTTTCATGTCAAATAAATGTATTATAGTAGATTTAAAATACGTGCCAATTTTTTTTCAAGTGAAGCATACCCCGTCATTACATTACAGTAGAGGTATGTTGGTTTTTATGCTTGTTCCATATTTCCAGCACTCAATTGCTGTTTCAAAAATAAAAAAATTTCAATCAAACTTATTAATACATGTATCTTCAGATAACATATTACTGGCTATTATGTGCCTGAAAAGACACATCTGCACGATGGCTAGTAAATGAATCCCAAACTTCATGGGTTATCATGTGGGAATTGATAACCAATGGGTACAAGTGTATTTTCCTTTCAACGTCTTTAAGATGATGTCTTGTTAAGATTGTGTGAAATACTCTCGGAATCCTTCCAGCAAGAATTAATACATACTCTTTATGGGATTCATATACTATAAATCTACTTTTCAATGGATTATGAATATTTAGTCAATGTTTCATTATTTTTTTTTAGTAAAATACAAAAATGATATCATAATGTTACTATAATCTCTTCCCACATCACTGTCTTCAACCTGGGCACAACATGGTTCCATTAATCTACGTCAATCAGCACACATTTATAAGTGACAATTCCAATATAACTATTGAACATGGACTTATTTAGGATAACATGTTGACCCTGTACATTACATACCACCTCAAATGTAATGCCTTTGACTTTCTCCTTAATGATTTTTTCTAAAACTGTCAAACTACACGCTCCTAGGTTTTCTGCAATTCCAGTCCTTCATCACCTACCATTTCCTTGAAATCAAAATCGTCAATATGTTCATATGAAGAGGTATAATTTTCATGATAATATGGTCATTGTACCTATTTAATGGGATTAGAATATTGTTGAGAAACATGTTGTTCCTTAGGAATGGGAGAACCAACACATGCATAAGTTTGTTCATCTATACTGTGATCAATAGTAAGTTGACAGACCTATTGTTCCTTGGGATTGGGAGAACTGTCACGTGTGGAAGTCATTATCTACAAAAGTGGTTTAGCATTTAATTTATAGTACATAAATACATCCAAAATGGATAATAATATGAGGTAACATGAAAAATATTACAAAAATGTGACCGGATTATTGAGCTCTATTTTTATTTTTTAAAGACTAAAGGGATTTGACCCCTATATCAATGATCAAAATCCCTTCATTATGGTCTCACACAACATAAAAAATTCCTAAATTGGGACCACTATGAAAATATTGTGACATCTCAATGAAAAGGTCATCCTTAGTCCAACTTTCATTTGACCATTCAGTGGTTTTGGTCGATAACAGAACAATTGACCACTTTCTTTTTTCGGGACATGGAACATAAAATGCTTGTATTTCCTGTGATTACAGTATAAATAGTTTTTCTTTGTACCTTTCCTTACTAAAATCAACTTTCACAAACCCAAATTCATTTATTTTTGCAACAGTCCTATTATCAACCCAATAGAATTGAAAAATCGTCACATGGAATGTTGTATACTCAAACTCTCATATTTTTTTGATTGTGACAAATTATGAAATATTCTCATAAATTGTATTTTTGTCCTTAGTACTAGAAACATGCATCGCTTCATCAATGATAGTAAATCCATTGTTTTTCATAGTACTGTCTTTATCATTATCATGTGTATAGAACATATAACCGTTAATTAAATATCCATTGTAAGATAATACATACACACCTATTCCTTTGACTATCCATCAAAGTCAATGTGAAATTGAATCCATATTTTCATATGACTCCTTAAAATATGGTCCTAAAACCATCCTATAAATTATTGATTATGTGTATTTTATATCCATATTTCATCCCTTAATGCATTAAAATGCCTAATAATTTCTTTGTGGGTTTAAAAATATGGGAAATCTTTAAAACTATTATGAAAAAAATAAGGTGGGACAACTCCCGATCTCTAATATTGATTGTGAAAATATCTCTTCTAGAAATTCTTTCATCCACAAGCTGGCCAATGTGACAAAGTTTCAATAGACCAATTCTTTCCACACCGGACACGTATTTGATATAAAATTAAACTACTTACTTGAAAATATATCACTCTAAAATACAACCCTATTAGTGAATTTTATTTTTGGCATACCCTTTCAAAATATTCATATATTTTTCAATGGGTTACATCCGTGTATAGTGTACAAGACCACATAGTTTAATCTCTCACACCAAGTGAACCAGTATACAAATGAATTTTGATGGGAAGAACATTTCCAATTCATATAATATGATGGAAAATTATCTTTCCATAGTCATCAATTTCACTGTGTCTATAATTGTTGTGCATATAGCTTTGACTAATAAATAGAGATTAGTTAATGTATGATCGAAATTATTGGGAAAAAATGCAACGTAAAATCTATAGGCATTAGATCTTTCATGAAAATATGGAAGTCATGTGATTTCAGACCCATTAACTTCAAATCAGTCACTAAAATGATGTTATTAATATTCGATGAATACCCCTCTAGAACCTTTCTATTATTCAAGAAGTTGAAAAACTAATATCTGTCCTACCTGGAAAGAGTGTAAGTAGTTGGAGGAAGAAATGTTCATTTTTCACCCTTTACTGGTTCCAACTCTTCTTGTATTCCCATGTCAACCATGTCCAACCTAACCTTAATTTCATCATTTGTTTTTCCGAGTTCATTTATAAATGTGTCTATGACATTATCACATAATTTTTTTCAACATGTATAATATCAATATAATTCCTAAGGTATAGACAATTTTAGTATGGTAATTCAAAAAACTGGTATTTTTTGCAATAGGTGTTTGTAAGGTTTTTCGAAAACGGTGTGCCCAAAGCAGTGTCTATAACTTTTACTTTATCAAACAGTTGATCACCTATTAGTGGAGATAGTGTTCTGAATTCTTCTTAACTTTCGTCAGATGATGTCATCCAAGATCAGTAATTATGTCATCAGGGTAGAAATCTATGATGCCTTAGAAACATGATTTTCAATGAATGTTTCAACCTAATTCATTGTGTACATTATTTGTGGATAGGATACCCTTGAGTTCCTTTAATGCTATATCCTGAAAATTTTCCACAAGTAGGAAAGTCTTTTATCATCCCTTACAACATGGATCCCTCCATGAAATCTTCATTTCTATAAGCATCATAGAACATAACACCTGAATCCAAAAATAATTTCAAATCTTCGATCAATGGATCCAAATAAACATCAATATCATTACTGGGTTTTTTGGTCCTTCTATAAAAATAGATAACAAGATTTATTTTCATTTCATGCATAACCATGGTGGAAAGTTATAATTTACCAACATAACCATACTGTGAGTGCTTCTTTAAAAACCAAAAGGATTAATTCCATATATGGATAACGCAAGACGAAGGCTTCTCATCTCATTTCCAAATTCAGGATACTCATGATCAATTCTATTTTACTAAGGAGAGTATTCCAAGTGATGTAGTTTCCCATATTTATTTCTTATGTTTGTGAGCCACGTCAGTTTCCTAGTATCCTCCCCACTTCCATATAGGAATCTAAACCATATAATTATTGAAAAGTACCATACAACTTTTGTAGGACTTGATTCATCTTTCTTTTATCGAGAAGCACCACACTTTAGTCATTCTCTATGTGGTTCGTGGTCCTTGAAAAATAGTATACAATAATTCAAGCCTATGTGTATTCTTTCAAATATCATACCCATCAAGCGTAGCATTCGTTTGGTGTTGTACGATCATCTTTGGGGATCATTTCCTTCTAATATAATTTCATCCAAGAGATAAAGTAATTTTGTAAAACTGGTTTCACTCCATCTCTATACTGGTTTCAAATTATACAACTTCAGTATGGATAGAAATGCTATATATTTAGTGAAACCACCATACAATGGTGTCTTTTCACAACTCTTTAACTACTCAATCAATTTTGGGTAATCGTGAAGTTCATATTCAATTGTCCTTATCATTTCTTCAATATGATCTTCATCATCATCACATGTTTAATCACGTCCTTGATATGGTCTTCTTCATTTTCCACACTTATAATCAAATCTGATAATCCATAAAACATAGTGTTATCCCAGCCATTAGCTACATTAGATTTTTTCCTATGTTTATTACAATATTTATAACTTCAATCTATTCCATGACAGATCAAGTGTTCTTCCAACTCCTCTTGGCTAACATGTCTTGAATAAAAACAGCATAAACACTGACAAAGGATTTGAGAAGGGCCGTATGAATGATCTTATGAAAACATGAGGAAATATTTTACTCCATATACATACTCTTTTTTCAAATGATTGGAATTCTCCATTCTTTATTCATATCCATACTATTTTATTTGGTGATATTAATATTCAAAAAAATAAATAAACAAAAGGGTACTTTAAATTAAGGGGAACTCAAAATTTGAATGATAGTTATTATTTCATTTCATTTCTTAGGAATCATCCCCTTAGAAGCTAAAACCAAATTCCTTTAAAAAATATTTATAAAATCACATTTTAAATCCCATTAAAAAAACCATTTACATTAATTCCTATTTAAAATAACACCCCCTTTTTAAAATGAAACCATCCTTAAATATTATTTCAAAACATTCACACCCCTTTTTGAATGTTATTCGGGTGAGTTGAAAAACACTTGGCATTAAAACTAATTCCATTCCATGTGTTTAAATAATTTTAAAGATATTTAAAACCAAAAAATGTTTTTTTTTAACACATATACTTTTTAAGAAAAATTTCAAAACACTTTAATCATTTTAAAAGATCCACTTAGGAATTTTCACAAAGTCATAAATCCCAATATAGGAACTTTATAAATGATACATGAATTAAAAATAACATAAATTTTATAAAATATAAATCTATAAAAGGTTTATCATGTCACTCATGAATAAATAGTATGAATTTTATAGTTTACTCTCATAATACTACTGAGGAGTGAATAAGTGATAGATAAAGACATAAGTCTCACTTGAACATAATGTCACATCTCTTTAATGTGTGGAACCATCTTCCACATGATGTTTGGATCATATACTACCTAATATTGATCCTTTAAATATAGTATATTATAAAAAATGTTCCCCTTCTTGATTTTATACGTTAGGTCAATGTTAAAGGACTATAGGAACTCAAAACTTCTTTGCTGTCAATGGTTAATTTCACTTTGTGATTAAATATATTTCAAACAATTGTTAGTGTATTCCAATAATATATCATACTAAAGATAATATCAATAACACATCATGGAAAGCAATATTATTTCCATATATACTAAAGGATTTGGGAAGTTTCTATTATGTCACTTTAACTATCTGGACCCATAAGCAACCACATGGCCATCAGGGACTGGAACTATTCAAATCCTGACTCTAGATATATCACAATATAATACATAATCATTACCCAACTTATTATTGGTTAATATTGGTGTTTTCATCAATCCCCCATTAATATGTTCGAATAATCTCTCGTGAACATCTATAAGTAAAATAACTATACCACATTTTTAGTTAAGGAATTATTAGCACTTCCAATTAGGAAGAATCATGGTTGAACCTCTAGCAACAACTAGAAATTACCAACCAATTATACACTATTTTAATTAGTCATTTAATACTATCAAAACACATTGGAGTGGGTCTTCACTACTAACTTGTATAATAGAGGCTTTCGATATATGGATTTGGGTTTTTGGGTGATGCATCAATAGAATCACCATAACTAGGAAATCAGCTAGTGAGTTGGATTAATCATCACCATGGTCCATCCAATGCAAAGATCTTGGTTATAGGATGCTTCATCGGAGAGGTGAACCATATAGATTGTCATATACTCAGTTATAACTGTACAAACCTAGAATAAGGAAGACCTATTCCAAATATTGGTTCCCATAGTTATGACTCTACACTAAAAATTACATTGTTGACCAATGATTGGGTTGGTCTTCGAGTTGGGATCTTTTCCCTGGAGATGTTTTCGGTATGGGCTGGGGTTGGCCCTTCAAGGTGCACTAAAAACATACATATTTTGATCAGAGATCAGGGTACTTGAGTTATATGAATTGTTCTAGGAATCATATTATTTATTTATCTTCAACAGTAAATTCATCTCAAAACCTAATCAGTAAGTGGATAAAGTACATGAAAATGTTCTAACTTGTGCATGAAGTGGTCAGGATAAGCCTCCAAGAATAGTTTCATCAGTACTTCATTAATTGTTTCCCAATTTTTCTTCCTATATCCATTCCCCCTATTCTTCCTTCGTCTTTTTCTACACATACCTCCATTTTCAAAATTTTGAAGTGTCTTATTTTTCATTATTTTACTAATCCAAATCTTATAGAGAATCTTTTTCATGGTATGAGGATGGTGGAATAGTGGATGAAAGTAATTACTTTGGATTAAAGGTAATATCGTTTATTATCCATGGATATAATAATATCTATAATATACTCATCTAACATGGACATGAAGGTTGATGATTATGGGTGACAGTATGATGAGATGTTGGTGAAATTATAATGACCCAATCTCAAAATAGATGAACTAGTTCAGTACTACCCCAAGAGTGTACATCGATTCACTAGGGATGGTGCCTATCACTTAGTGTATTGGTTTAGTATATGGGGCACAATTTTTCCACTTTGAGTAAATTGATAAAATATAATTGAAATATCCTAATAACCAACATGAAACATTAATATGGAATAAATTATCAAGAAAAATAAACAATAAATTCCTCTATAATTGTATAAAAATATAAAAGAAACACCAACATCACAATATGAATGCAGTACGAAATAATAAACCATATCCATATGTAAAAAGACAATGAAAAACATGTGAAACTATACTGAAAAAACATATATAAAAATATATGGGTTATATTCTATGACATGATATCCAACCATACATGGCCCCCATTCTCAAAATTACATAACAAACAAACCAATTCCTATTCAAATAAACATCAGTTGGGATATAAACATCGAATAGCGAACCATATACATATTGAACCAAAAATGTAATTAGAGAATTGTAAGGATTCTCCCAGTGGTAGAACCTGAGGAGATGGGTTCATGGAAAAGGTGGGTTCGTAGAGGAGGAGGGCTTAGTAGTAGAGGTGGGTTTCATCGGCAGAGGTGGGGTACACGAAGGAGGGCTTCACTGCAATAGGATGTGGTGGTAGAGGAGGAGGAGGAGGGCTTCGCAGTGGTGGAGGAGGAGGATGAAGAGTTAGCGGAAGAGGAGGAGGAGGTGGAGGAGTATGAGGAGGGCTTCGTAGTAGTAGAGGGTGGATTCACGGTACTGGTGGAGGAGTAGGAGGAGGAGGAGTTAGCAAGGTTCGGCTACCGCAAGAGTTTTATTCATGCGATAGGAGGATGATGTTGTTAGGGGTTTTTTATAAAAGTGGACAATCATTAATCAGTACTACCAAAAAAATGCTGATAAAGGTATGTTTTATCATCATTAAAATAGAAAGTGCTGATAAAACATCTATTTATCAGTGTTTTTTTAGTGCTGATAAAAGGTGTCTATGAGTACTAAAATTTTAGCATTGATAAAGATCACATCTATCAACACTTTTTTAGTTCTAATAAAGGCTTATCACTATCAACGCTAAAAACCCACTGATAAAACTATAATGATAATAAATTATTTATATATTTATATGTAGTTATAAAATCTTATGTTTAATAAATTTATATTTATTTATTTATAATAATAATGATACATAAATATTTATTTATTTATATTTACATTGTTAATAAATATATATTTATTTACAATTATAAATTTGTAATAAATATATTTATTATATTTATAATTATATATAATTAATATCTTTTTTATAATTTTATAATGATTTAAATATATCTATATTTATTTAGAATTATATTAGTATATAACCATTATAATTTTATAATAATTTAATAACTATAAATTTATATCTATTTATTTTAAATATATATTTATTACATATTTATTAGAAATGTATATTTATTACATATATATTTTAACTACAGTTATAAATATTAATAAATTTATATATTTATTTAAATACTTATAAAACTCAAATAAATATATTAATTACATATATTTTTTATAATTTCATAATTATTTTAATAAATAATTATGAAATTTTAAAAATATCTATCTAATTAATATATTTATTTCAATTTCATAAGTATTTAAATAAATAAATATATTTATATATTTATATTTCTGACTATAAAAAAATATATCATTTATAAGTATAATTATAAATATAAATGATATATTTATTATAATTTGATAATTATTTAAATATAAATATTTATTTATTTAAATAATTATGAAATTATAAAAATATATATATAATTAATATATTTATTTTAATTTCATAAGTATTAAAATACTTATAGATTTATTTCTATTTATGAATACAAATAAATAAATATTTATTTATAATTATAATTATAATTATAATAAATATATTTGTTATAATTTTATAATTATTTATATATATATATTATCTATAATTATAAATATCAATATTTCTATATTTTTATATATTTATAAATATATTTCTATAATTATATATATTTATAAAATTATAATTATTATAATTATATTTATTATAATTTTCTAATTATTTGAATATATATATTTATAATTATTATGATAAATAAATATATTTATAAATATGTTTTTATAATTATAAATATATTTATATGTATGTATGTATATATATATATATGGATGTGTTTTAAAGAAGGGATCATTTGCTCATGTTGATGTAAATTTGGATGCCTTTTGGAAAGATAGACCTTGGGAAAGAACTCATTTATTGGATGCTTGTTCTTCCCAAGAGTGTTAAGCCATAGTGCCTTGAGGATCTTGTTGGGCACATATCCTCTCTCTTGGGGTTCTATAACTGGAGGTGTGTCTCCCTAGGTCAATTATTTTTCCATTATCTTTTCAATTTAGATGATCTTATTGCCCATGTATGGGCCTTTGGTTCTCTTTATTTGAAGCTCAAGACATTGTGTCTTTGTGAATGGACTCTAGATTTTTATCTATAAAAGGATAAAAACTCTTTTGAATGGGTATGGTAGAGATTATATGGTCTAAATTGGATTCTATGGCATCCTAAAAGTTTTCATGACATTATGACGATAATTGTGGTGCCCATTCGGCTGTATAAGGAAACTGAAAACATCAAGTATGGGAACATTTCAAGAATGTTGGTGGAGATTGTCATTTTCTCCACTCTTATTGAGAAGGTGGCCCTCTCAAACCCACTTGATGACAAGAATATAACTGTGATGTCTGAAAAATATCTAAAAAATTTTCATCTATTTTGTTCTGTTGGTCACTCTGATGATAAATGTAGGAAGAAGCCCAATGAGAATGTGCTCTTTAAGGATAAGAAGCACTCTACCCCCTCAAATGCAGAAGAAAAAATGGACCCAATGAACATGATCTTGGGGCAGCAGCTGCTCAACCTTCGGATGTTGTTGTTGAGAAGTTTGATCAATAGATGGTCCATGCGGGTATTGATGGAGATCAAACAATCCCCCTTGTTTTCTTTATATCCCCTCACTCTTTTGAACCTTTAGTGGCGGGATCGGACCATAAAACTACTCAAGATGCACCTAATCCTAATCCAGTTGGAGATGATAAGGAGGGATAGACTACGTGCAAGAAACAATCGTGGGCTGAGATTGCTGCTGAAGTGTCTGATCTTGTTGTGCGGGAGCACTCTTCATCCGGAAAAGGAAAGAAAAAAATAGAGATTGATGTTTCCCCAGATTTTAATGAGGGACTTCCTATGGTGGACTCACATTCAGAAAGGGGTGGTCCGGAAGTAGTTTGGTATCAAACCAAGACATGGAAATGAGGTCGTCATCCAAAAAATGGTGGCCCTAGATGTGGCAGAGATGAATGGGTTGGGAGAGGCCAGGCTAAGCTCGCTCTAAAGAAGGTTAAGCTCAGGGAAAAGTACTCCGTACTTTTCTATCAGAATAATTCACAATCGAAATGAGAATCTACTGATAATATCTCAAATCATGATTTTGGGGGTGATTCTAAGTCTTCTCTTTTATAGTTTTTTGGATGAGGGCTTTCCTTTGTTTAACCCCATCCTCTTTCTTTCTCATGTTCTATCTTTAATTTTCAATAAATTTGGTAGAACTGGGTTCTCCTGGCTCTTGGACCTCTTTTGATATATTTATATATATATATATATATATATATATATATATATATATATATTTATTTATTTATTTATAAAATTATAATAAATGCATTTGTTGTAATTTCATAAAAAGTGTATATATGATTATTAATATAATAAATATATTTATCATTTAAAAAATTACAATAAATGTATATATTTATTTATATTTATAATTATAAATAAGTAAATATTTATTTATTTATAATTATAATTATAAATCAATATTTTTAAAATGTATTTATATATAGTTATAAATATAATAAAAAAACTATCATTTAAAAAAATTATTGTAATTTTATAATTATTTATATATATATATATATTTGTATATAATTATAATTATAATTATATTTTAAAAAGTAATTATATATAACTAAATATGTATAATTATAAATATAATAAATATATTAGTCATTTAAATATATTGATCGTGATTTTGAGTATATTTATGAGAACATAATAGCTTCATGGGAACATGAATTAATCATACACACCGAGTAACGTATAGATCTCATAAGAAATGAGTCATCATATATATAAACAACAAAAATAGTAACGAGGGTGTAATTTATAAATGAACATTCATGATGAATACATAACATATGAACATCAATTATATACATGCATCAATTGAGAAAAATCATTGGAAACATATATTTATTTAATGGTGTTGCACATGTACCCCTAACTCTCTTAGTCTCCTGTTTACTTTTTTCAATAAATTTATAGGGCCATGGGATTACCTATGGTCTGAACATTTCAATTATATATTTATAATTATAAATATAATTATACATGTTTAAAAAGTATTTATATATAATTATAAATATATATTGAAAAATTATTTACATATAATAATAAATATATAAATATAATAAATATATTTATTATTTAATGAAATTTATTTTATATATTAGAATTATTAAAAATATATATTAATTATAAACATTATTTTTTATTCATGGTTTAAAAATAAACATTATTTTTTAAAATAAATATAATAATTTTATATAAATTAATAATATTTTTTATTAAAAACATTTATGAGTGAAAAAAGAGCTCTGATAAAGGGTAGATTTATCAACGCTTTTAGCTAGCGCTAATAAATGTCCCCCTTTTATCATCTCTTTCTGATTAGCGCTGATAAAAGCTGGTTCATCCCTTGCCCGGATCAATGGTAGTGAGGTTTTGAGTGAAGAAGTTTTATTATTATAAAAAAATGAAATCATAACATAATGTTGATTCTCAATAGGTAAAATAATAGTGAAACAATCCAAGTGTAATGACTACCAGTATTCATGCTTTTTGAATATTAATAAATATTTATCACATCATGATTGTTTTTATTGGTGATATAGTATGTGATGATGTCATAACATCACTTGTAACATTAAAATATCATATCAATTTATTACTATGATTAATGTTTGTTTCATTACGTCTAAAAATCTACTTAGATGAAAAATGTTCACCTCAGACCTGATCTCATAGGAAAGTCTGTCCTGGAAATGCCTTTCCCTGGATATCTCATCAGCAGCTAAATATGGTGCAAAGTGTTGTAGGTTGGTGAAATGTTCCGCGTAGTCCATCACTGGCATGTATTCCTGTGTCTGATGCAAGAACTCATGATCCTTCTCATTCCGTAGATTCTCTAGATAGAAGTGGCTCAATAAATTCAGCCCAAATTCCTTCCAAGATTACTCCTCTTACTTCCCATACTACTCTAGAATATCCCACTAATTCTTGGCGGGTCCACATATCATATAATCTGTAAGATTCACCCTCATATCTACGGGTGTCTAGAGGTATTTGAAGATCGTCTAGACTGAATCAATCCATAAATCAACTACCTAGGTTCCTCCCTCCTCAATGAAAATAGGAATATGTTGTAGCTGGATCTATCTTATCATATTAGACATCAAATGCATGGTGCGAATAGTCTCCCTTTCCATAAATCGCATGACCGTCAAGAAGTTTTCATGAAGACGAACATTCATTTTATCCTTGGGAGTAACATAAAGAATCGTTTTAGTAGTTTTAGGAGCGTTCTGATTTCCACTCTCCTAATTATCAACTCTAAGATGACGAGGTGGAATTTTCTCTACAAGACGAACACACTCCTTAGAAAACTAGTGAAAAAAATTCAACCTCAACAAGTGACAAAAATAGAGAACCACTATTCTAGGTATCTCTAAACATGGATTAAAAGTGTTTTATCATGACATAACAGTTCATTTCATTTTATTTATCAAATATACTGGGCATGTCATACTATATTTCATATAGGAAATTATATGACACAAGCAATAAATATGTCACTATCATGAAAAATTAATTTCAATATATATCCCTATGTGCCTATCATGATGCATGCATACCCATATCGCACCATACTAGGGAACATGTATAAATCTCAAGAAAGAATAACATCACAAAGTAATAACATCACACAACATGAAAATCAATCAGGTTGAAATAAAATCAACTATAACATGAGAACTGTATAAACAACAATACCATCCCTAGGAACTTGTATTTTCCCCCATACATGAGTTAGCAACTCCCATAAACAAGCTCATTACCATGTCCAAAAACATCAGTCACTTTTCTATATTTTTTCCAAATAGTAAGCAATTTAACTGATAATCCTGCTACTCTGATATCACTTTATAACATCCCTGAATCTTATACTTTCTCATGTGGAAAAATCAGGTTTTTTACTAACCTCAAGAGCACCTCCCTATATGCCAGAGGCTTCTGACTAGCAGTGGGGGTATGATATGTATATTTTGGAGACTATACCACCAAGTATAGAGTAAAAAACATTAGAATAATCAATAATAATAAATATTAGAGTAATATAAAACATTGGAAAAATTATATCATAGATCTGGTAAAATAAACAGTGGAACCAATAACCAATAACGATGAATCATATAATGATAGGATGATATGTATATAAATGTAAAATTGAAATCAACACAAACAAAAGATTCAGTTAACACAAAATAATCCCAAAAGATCACAGTCGTGAACCCCATGTTAATCCCATGTCTAAACTCTAGTCCATCCAGCAAGCAAAAAAAGAATCACCAACAAGGTCCCTTTCTTATGTCCAAACATGAATCCACGTAATCTTCTTAGGTACCAAATGGTGTATCGAATAGGGTATGAGTAAAACTCATTATTTCGACACCACCATGTCTAAATATACCTGATTTGATAATAATTGTGTGTAATAAGAGATAAACAAGTGTATGGATTAATCAGCTAATATAATACATCAATCGAACTACTTAAATAGCATACTATAATGTGTATGATCATGTAACAAAACCATGACACCATATCCATATATCTATGGAAAAATCACACAAATTTGGTCCAAGTCTACTATATAAGCATTGTAGCATGGGACTAGGCATAGCCCGCTCAGTATAAGAATTACAACATGAAACTGGGAAGAACCTTCTCAATATAATCATTACAGAATGATAATGATAATATTACAATCAATATAATAATTACATCATGGGACTAGTAAAATCCTATTCAATATGATCATTACAACAAGGGAATAGGGAGAACCCGCTCAATATAAGCATTACAACATGGGACTGGGTAGAGCCTTTTCAATATAAGCAGTACAACATGGGACAGGGAAACTTCTTCTCAATATAATCATTACAGCATGGGAATGGGATATCCCACTCAATATAAGCATTACAACATCAACTCATCAAGTTATAACATGAATGATATCAAAATATCACATCATAAGTCTCAATGGTTAATTAAGAAAATTACTATTTTTTCTTTCAATGACACTTTCATTTATATCTCAAATGATCAACAATCATATCAATAAGAAATAGTATTTACCTATGTATTCTATATCAAGAAACAACCTAAGGTCTCATATCATGCAAAACACTCTTTAAACCCTTATCCAAGTTCTTATTATTAAAATTTTTTCTCACCCCTTGGGTATCGATAATCCAGGTTGTATCAATAATTAAATCCAAAGGGATCCAATAAATATTCTAATCCATGATTTACCATAGATAAACTGATCAATTAAATCACATGTTATGTTGGAATAATCACAATATTTCATATAATTCACAATTAAATAGACCATAGGGATAGGTTTAAACACCAACATTTATTAGAAATTTAGCCACACCAACAATGGGTAACTATAACACCCCGAGATTTTATGAAAAATATTCTTTTTAATTTCACTAATGTCTTGTGTTGTATGTTACACCAAAAGGAGCTTTCCCAACACGCATCCTTGATTTTCCTTGCATTACACGCAATCGCGACCTTCCTCGATAGCGTGTGTAGTACGCAATAACGAGTTTCACTAAACAACAATATGCTATTAAAATATTATTAAAACTAGCCGTTATGAATAGTAATAACCACCTTTTGAAATTTTGAAATTTTATTTTTTAAAATGGAATTCATTTTTGGATTCGTAATATCGAAATTAGCTTAGGGTGAAATTTTGGTGATTTTCGGATAATTTTCATATTTTGATGAATAGTGAAAATTACTAAATTTTAATTAAAAACAACTTTTTCAATAGAAATAATTAATAGTGATAAATTATTAATTTGAGTGGTTTTAAAGTATATTTAGAATATATTTTTACAATTTAATATAATGTTGGTCATTGGATGTAATTTCACATTTAAACCAGACATAACCAAATGTCAATCTTTTGATAGTTATTATCTCTTAAGAACACGCTATTTGTTTTGACGATGAGAATTAATTTTTAAATTAATTAATGAAACTGATATGTTTTGAATTTGGTAAAATAGAAATCATTTTTGAGTTCATAATATCAAATATAGCTTAGGCCTAATTTTTGGTATTTTTCTGAAAACTTTCACTTTTTGATGAATAGTGAAACCACTAAGTGGTTGTTAAAAAAACTGAATTTTTCATAAAACATAATTTTACCGCTTCTGTGAGTGGAATTTCAAAAATCCGAGAGACACGGTTGATGTCAGTAAGTAAAATGTGGTTCAATTAGATGAAAATTATTTTTGGTGAATAGTAACTATTTACTTTTATTTACCACAGTTAAAAGTAAATAGGGTAATTAAGGGTAGAAATGAAATTATTATTACCCTAACACATGTCCTAATTCTATTGGACAAGTGTAATTCTACCAAAAACGAACTTAGGAATAAAATATGACCATTTAGGCCCCCTTGGATTAGATTATGACATTTATTATTAAGAAGGGTTAAAAGAGTTAAAATCAAAGTTTATTTACTAAAACATTTTTAATATAGTGTTATACATAAGATAAATTCTATTTTAAATATTCATTAGAAAGCTAACAGGATTTCCTACATAATGGTATTTTATTTGTAATTTTTAGACATCAAATAATATAATTTATTTATGACACAAAGATGATGCACTAATTATCTTATTAATGAAATATTGACATAATTGATGTTATAAATACCAAAATAAATGTAATTTAAACCTTTTTATGAATTACACTAATTTTCTAGGTTAATATGACATGTTAGTATTTATTTAATTAACTTTGTTCGAACTTATCATTCTGTTATGAGTTTCACAAAAATCAATTACTAAATAGTGTCAAAATTGACATAAAATAGTTTTTAAAACAAATATTATATTATTAATTGTTATTTTGTTCCTAAAAATATAAGGTTCAGCCAAATGACTTAGATAAGGTTATATATATTAATATTAAACAATTTGGGGTTCGTTTGTCTTCTTATAGTAAGTTTATTAACCTTATATTATAAGAACACAAGAAGACACGGTAAAAGTAAAATTATTTAACTTAATGTTAAATCTAAATGGTAAGGTTAAAATAGGAACCTAAACTTGTCTAAATTCTATTGGATGAGAGTATTTCTACCCATACCCACCTTAGAATCGAAATAAATCAATTTGGATCTATTTAAAACCGAACTTGACTTTATAATAAAATAATATTTTTAGTTATTCCAAAGGTGCCCCTCTCCTCCCTTATAAAAGGGCACCTCCTCCCTCTCTTCCTCACAAAACATTGAGCCTTCAAGCTCGGCCAACCCCTGTCAAATTATCCTCTCCACTTCCCTAGCAACATCCTAGAGGTTCTGGTCTTCCTCAAAGACCAATTTTGGTACCCTAAGAGGAGGTCTCAAAGAGGCGCTTCAAAGAAGAGGTAATTTCCGTTACCAATTCTTTCACCTTTATTTCTTCTTCCACTTCTTCTTCTAAGGTTGTTTCATTATGAAGTAATAACATCAGTATCACTAATATACTTATATGTTATTATAAATATTAAACAACTCTAATTAACCTTCTATCCATCCTACGGAAAAAGGAAATCACCGCGCGTGCGTACGTACGGAATACCGTCTCCACGCCGTGGTGTAATCTACTTTTCCACCAACACCTTACATGGATGGGTATTATGGTGTAAAAAAATAACTATACATAGTTATTATGACATTATAATTATTATGATATATTGTATCATCCAGTCTAATTCAATTCAATAATTATGGAAATGATATGATCGCTCGTGCGTACGTACGGACTACCGTCTCCACGACGCGATGAGATTCATTCTCCATGTTAACCATTTAAGAATGATTATAAAGTATATATAAGCAATAATAATGAAATATATGACATTATAAAGCTACTGGATTTATGTGTATATATATGTATGTCATCTACTTAATTCCATTCAACTCAATAAGGAAACGAAAACAGCGTTCATGCGTACGAACGGTCTACCGTATCCATGAACGGTGTATTTCTTTCCATTTACTGATTTATTATATATATGTATATTCTGAATATATATATATATAAATCATGTTTTATATTCTGGAATTAAGTAATCATGATCTAAGTAATCATATGAATAATTACAAGTCAAAACACGGACGGCAAATGAAACAATTTTACCCAAAACGCTCTTTAACATGGAATTTACAAAAGAACGGGTAATATAAAGTCATAAGTGAACCATATATAATATCATAACAATGAATATGATTCTGGAATAAGTAAATAACATTATTTAAATCATTATACAGGAGGTTCGGACACTTACAAAGCAAGTCGGACCTAAGGTAAGGGAAATATCACAATCTCATTTTTATCCGAGATTGTTTTTACTTTGGCATTTACTGGGGTGTATTTTGTCATCCACATACATGTTCCCTCAATATGTAATATTATTTAAATCCTTCTAAAATAGTTTATATCCAATTTTACCCTTCGGTAAGTTTTTTTTAAAAGATATGAACGGAATCTTTTGTCTTTTTTCGTACGAGGTACTTTTTGACTTTTCCGACAAAAGTATGAAGAATGTTTTTTTTAACTTATACGACATGAATGGATTTTAAAACATTATTTCCAAGAAGCTTCCTTTAAAATTTTTCAAGTTTATTTTTAATCAACTTCTTTTATTTTATAATTTTACGACATGTTAAGAAAGGAAAAGTGTTTTTTAAGTAAAAAGGATATTTTCCTCAAGAATGAAGTTCAAGTGTTTTATCAAAATTATTTTCCATATAAGATAATAAAGGGTTCTGTTTTTATCCCTATTATTACATTTATTTGATTATGTTGTGAAGGAATTATTTTTATGAATTCCTTTATCGTATATGAATTGTTTTATGATGTCATGATGTTTAAGATTCCCATTTTTATTACATGGGTTATGCAATGATGTATGGTTTATGATTTTGTGGCACACATAAGAATGGTATCATTATGAGATGGGTGGGACCTATATCTCCCTCCAATGCATTGGGTGAAGATTTTATATCTCATGAGATAGACATGGCTGGAATGGTAGGTTATACCAGTTCAGTGAAACAGGACTGAAACGAGGGTGACTCGGTTCCGAAAGGGACTTTGTCCACTAAGATAGTCTTGGTAATGAGTCTTGACTAACAAGAAATGATTCTCTATGATTATGTGTGTATGACAAAAAGTTTCATGTTTTAAGTTATGATTATTGTGATTACATTTCACTGCCATCATTTATCCCATGTTATGAAATTATGATCTCTTTTGCAGGTTAAGATTTCCAAAAGTTATGTGCTTGTGTATACAATGTGATTGATATTTCTTTTGTTTACCATTAATGAGCATTTGAGCTCACCCTTTTATGTTTACTTTTCCCCAGGATATAAAGAAAGGTTTGAGGTATAAAAAAAAGAGGAAGATCTTTATGGGAGATGTTGAAGATCTTTCACCAGGATTAGAAGATTATATTCCGAGTTTCCAAAGACACTAAACTATTACGATCCTTGTGTGTGTGTTTTTGTTATGTACTAAGTATTCTGCAAATGTAATGTAATGTCAATTTACGTCAAGATTCTGGTCTCTACAGTTGGTATCAGAGGAAATGTTTAGTCAACCTTTGGAAACTAGGATGCGAAAACGTTAGTGAGATCCCTAGAGATATTTCTAAGGTATGTCTAGGGATGTCCCTATGGTCAAGTATACGTATAGGTTATAGTACTAGAATTACGCTAACGATCATAGAATTAAACCTAAGATGTTAGATATTGAAGGTACTCCCCTTTATTATGTTGTTTTCCCTAGCATGATTTCTGCCTCTCACACTATTCTTTTTGGGTTTTAGACGATGGCTGGAACCCGAAGGAACCGTGTTGATCAATGCAATGGACAATGCAATGATTGACCTCCTGGACAAACAAATGTTATGGGAGATGGAGTGAAAAATCTTATTGCTATACTTACACAAGCTATGAATCATTATGGACATCCAAATGAGCAGAGAAGGGAACAATATTCTATTGAGTCCTTCATGAGGCAACGTCCACCTTCTTTCAGTGGGTATTCTGATCCACTTGTTGCTGAACAATGGATCAGTACCACTGAAAAGATATTTTCAGTTCTTCAATGTTCTGAGCATGATAAAGTCATCTTAGCAGTATATCGTTTTGAAGGTGAAGCTGATCAATGGTGGAATCTTATCAAGAATACGAGGCCAAGAGATGAAATTCAGTCCATGGAATGGGACGAGTTCAAGAACTTGTTTTTCAGTAAGTACTTCCCTCGTATTTTTCGAACAAATATGGAAAAGGAGTTTCTTGAGCTGAAGCAGAAGGATGATGAATCTGTTGGTATATACGAAGTGAATTTTACAAGACTTGCATGGTGTGCATCTGGCATTATCATCTAACCTGAAAGTAAAGTTGATCGATTTTTCAGTGGCTTAAAACCAAGTCTTCGAAGGGCATTAGCTATAAGAGACTTCAGTAGCTATGAAGAAATTGTGCTTTGTGCTATCAAGGTAGAAATGGAAGTTGGTGTTACATATCCTTCTCATGGTTTTGACAAGAAACGAAAGATGGAGTTCAAGGAGAAATCTCAGAATAATGGTGAAAAGAAGATGAATGTTTCCTTATGCACAAAGTGTGGAAAGAAGCATGGTGGAGATTGTCTTAAAGGGACTAGAAAATGTTTTAAGTGTGGAAAAGAAGGTCATTGAGCAGCTGAGTGTCGAAGTAATGGAAAAAGGGTTTCTAATGATGTGAACAAAGAAAACACTACAGAGAACGCACCACCAACACTTCAATGCTTCAAGTGCAAGGAAATGGGGCATTATGATAATAAATGCCCTAATCCAAGGGTTAGTGATGATCGACATGAGTAACCGCTTAAGGAAAAGGACAAAGGGAAGTCACATGCGATCACTATTGGCGATGTTGAATATGACAACGATGTGGTGGAATGATTAAGTGTTTACATAATGGGATTCCAAAATAATGTTGTATCATGGAGTATTGGAATATTTATGTATTGGTCTAATGTGGTATTCAAAGTGATTGAGATATTTTTGGAAATAGGATGATATGCGCATAATGAAGGGAAAACGAGAAAATGAAATGTTTAACAGTATTCATGAGCTCATGATTGATATAAGGACTAAGTGATATCATGGTTTGAGTATATAGAATTTTGTGGATTTTGGTATGTGGAAAGTGTTAAATTTTAACTGCATTCATGTTTTCACTAAGGTTCAATGGGTATTCACTTTTCAAGAGAATACATTATTAAGGCATTCACATGTTTGTAATTTGACCAGCAAGATATATCTTATGATATATGGGGGATAAATGATGGCATTCACGTGATTGTTCTGTGACATTTCAAGTAACCATTTTCTTTATACTATGAGCTTGGACCGAAGTTTTTTAGATAAGCGTAGAATGGATTATGTTGGACATAAGTTAGGATAAAACGTTTTTCGATATTATTTATGGGATTTTATAGTAATATAGCTTTAGAAAAAAGGACAACCTGCAGGACGGGCGACAGCCCATCACGTCGGAGAAGGCTGTGGGAATCGAACCCACAACCGAAGTGCGACTGGCCTTTATCGCCTACCACTGGCCTACAGGAAGTCCCTGTTTAGTAGAAACTAGTTTTATTATATTAAGCAGTATGATATATGAAGTATAAGTCCATTTTAGGAACCATATATGATTAATCTCACTATAGAATGACTTATGTATATTTAATAACTTTTGCTAACCTTTTGTTTGAGACAGATGGAATGACCCGTCATTCTATCACATGATCTGCTAACACTTCACGAATAACAAATTCAACTTCATTTATTTAAGAGATGAAGTGGAAATTGTTCAAGGCACGAACAACAGTGAGATTGTACCAAAATAAAGTAAGTATTTATTCTAATTCAAATTCTTCAACTTTAGGGAAACGATCTTGAAAACTAAAAATGTTGTCCTAGTACTCTTATATCTGATTAATCGGATGGTACCTTAGATCGTCACAAATTTATGGATTTGTGATTGTTAGATTTTCCATAGCCATGTTCTCTACCACTCTCCATCAGAACATGATGGTTAGATTTTTCTTCCATATCCATATTTTCACCTATGTGGAAACCCAGTGATTAGTTTATTTGGGTAACCGTTACGTTTCATACTTTCATTTTTAAAGACTGGTTTTGGTATTCCTTTTTACGATGTGGGTTTCTATTAAAGAAACTTTCGAATAGTAAACCATTTATAACCCCGACGAATTTCGAGGGCGAAATTCATTTTAAGGGGGGTAGAATGTAACACCCCGAGATTTTATGAAAAATATTATTTTTAATTTCACTAATGTCTTGTGTTTACGCTACACCAAAAGGAGATTTCACAACACGCATCCTTGATTTGCCTTGCATTACATGCAATCGCGACCTTCCTCGATAGCATGTGTAGTACGCAATAACGAGTTTCACAAAACAACAATATGCTATTAAAATATTATTAAAACTAGCCGTTATGAATAGTAATAACCACCTTTTGAAATTTTGTAATTTTATTTTTTAAAATGGAATTCATTTTTGGATTCGTAATATCGAAATTATCTTAGGGTGAAATTTTGGTGATTTTCGGATAACTTTCATATTTTGATGAATAGTGAAAATTACTAAATTTTAATTAAAAACAAATTTTTCAATCGAAATAATTAATAGTGATAAATTATTAATTTGAGTGGTTTTAAAGTATATTTAGAATATATTTTTACAATTTAATACAATGTTGGTCATTGGATGTAATTTCACATTTAAACCAGACATAAACAAACGTCAATCTTTTGATAGTTATTATCTCTTAAGAACACGCTATTTGTTTTGATGACGGGAATTAATTTTTAAATTAATTAATACAACTGATATGTTTTGAATTTGGTAAAATAGAAATCATTTTTGAGTTCATAATATGAAATATATCTTAGGCCTATTTTTTGGTATTTTTCTGAAAACTTTCAATTTTTGATGAATAGTGAAACCACTAAGTGGTAGTTAAAAAAACTGAATTTTTCATAAAACTTAATTTTACCGCTTCTGTGAGTGTAATTTCAAAAATCCGAGAGACACGGTTGATGTCAGTAAGTAAAATTTGGTTCAATGAGATGAAAATATTTTTTTGTGAATGGTAACTTTTTACTTTTATTTACCACGGTTAAAAGTAAATAGGGTAATTAAGGGTAGAAATGATATTATTATTACCCTAACACATGTCCTAATTCTATTGGACAAGTGTAATTCGACCAAAAAAAAACTTAGGAATAAAATATTATCATTTAGGCCCACTTGGATTAGATTAGGACATTTATTATTAAGAAGGGTTAAAAGAGCTAAAATCAAAGTTTATTTACTAAAACTTATTTAATATAGTGTTATACATAAGATAAATTAGATTGTAAATATTCATTAGAAATCTGAAAAGATTTACTACATAATGGTATTTTATTTGTAATTTTTAGACATCAAATAATTTAATTTATTTATGACACAAAGATGATGCAGTAATTATCTTATTAATGAAATATTGACATAATTGATGTTATAAATACCAAAATAAATGTAATTTAAGATTTTTTATGAATTATACTAATTTTCTAGGTTACGATGACATGTTAGTATTGATTTAATTAACCTTTCTTGAACTTATCATTCTGTTATGATTTTCAAAAAAATCAATTACTAAATAGTGTCAAAATTGACATAAAATAGTTTTTAAAACAAATATTATATTATTAATTGTTATTTTATTCCTAAAAATCTAAGGTTAGGCCAAATGACTTATATAAGGTTATATATATTAATAATAAACAATTTGGGGTTCGTTTGTCTTCTTATAGTAAGTTTATTAACCTTATAGTATAAGAACACAAGAAGACACGGTAAAAGTAAAATTATTTAACTTAATGTTAAATCTAAATGATAAGTTTAAAATAGGAACCTAAACTTGTCTAAATTCTATTGGATGAGAGTATTTCGACCCATCCCCACCTTAGAATCGAAATAAATCAATTTGGATCTATTTAAAACCGAACATGACTTTATAATAAAATAATATTTTTAGTTATTCCAAAGGTGCCCCTCTCCTCCCTTATAAAAGGGCACCTCCTCCCTCTCTTCCTCACACAACTTTGAGCCTTCAAGCTCGTCCAACCCCTGTCAAATTCTCCTCTCCAATTCCCTAGAAACATCCTAGAGGTTCTGGTCTTCCTCAAAGACCAATTTTGGTACCCTAAGAGGAGGTCTCAAAGAGGCGCTTCAAAGAATAGGTAATTTCCGTTACCAATTCTTTCACCTTTATTTCTTCTTCCACTTATTCTTCTAAGGTTGTTTCATTATGAAGTAATAACATCAGTATCACTAATATAATGATATGTTATTATAAATATGAAACAACTCTAATTAACCTTCTATCCATCCTACGGAAAAAGGAAATCACCGCGCGTGCGTACGTACGGAATACCGTCTCTACGCCATGGTGTAATCTGCTTTTCCACCAACACCTTACATGGATGGGTATTATGGTGTAAAAAAATAACTATACATAGTTATTATAACATAATAATGATTCTGATATATTGTATCATCCACTCCAATTCAATTCAATAATTATGGAAATGATATCATCGCTCGTGTGTACGTACGGACTACTGTCTCCACGACGCGATGAGATTCATTCTCCATGTTAACCATTTAAGAATGATTATAAAGTATATGTAAGAAATAATAATTAAATATATGACATTATAAAGCTACTGGATTTATGTGTACATATATGTATTTCATCAACTTAATTCCATTCAACTCAATAAGGAAACGAAAACAGCATTCATGCATACGAACGGTCTACCGTCTCCATGAACGGTGTATTTCTTTCCATTTACTGATTTATTATATATATGTATATTATGAATATATATAGATAAATCATGTTTTATATTCTGGAATTAAGTAATCATGATCTAAGTAATCATATGAATAATTACAAGTCAAAACACGGACGACAAATGAAACAATTTTACCCAAAACGCTCTTTAACATGGAATTTACAAAAGAACGGGTAATATAAAGTCATAAGTGAACCATATATGATATCATAACAATGAATATGATTCTGTAATAATTCAATAAAATTATTTAAATCATTATACAGGAGTTTCGGACACTTACAAAGCAAGTCGGACCTAAGGTAAGGGAAATATCACAATCTCATTTTTATCCGAGATTGTTTTTACTTTGGCATTTACTGGGGGTGTATTTTATCATCCACATCCATGTTCCCTCAATATGTAATATTATTTCCATCCTTCTACAATAGTTTATATCCAATTTTACCCTTCGGTAAGTTTTTTGTAAAATATATGAACGGGATCTTTTGTCGTTTTTCGTACGAGGTACTTTTTGAATTTTCCGACAAAAGTACGAAGATTGTTTTTTTAACTTATATGACATGAATGGATTTTTAAAACATTATTTCCAAGAATCTTCCTTTAAAAATTTTCAAGTTTATTTTTAATCAACTTCTTTTATTTTATAATTTTACGACATGTTAAGAAAGGAAAAGTGTTTTTGAAGTAGAAAGGATATTTTCCTCAAGAATGAAGTTCAAGTGTTTTATCAAAAAAAATTTCCATCTAAGATAATAAAGGGTTCTGTTTTTATCCCTATTATTACATTGATTTGATTATGTTGTGAAGGAATTATTTTTATGAATTCCTTTATCGTATATGAATTGTTTTATGATGTCATGATGTTTAAGATTCCCATTTTTATTACATGGGTTATGCAATGATGTATGGTTTATGATTTTGTGGCACACATAAGAATGGTATTATTATGAGATGGGTGGGACCTATATATACCTCCAATGAATTGGGTAAAGATTTTATATCTCATGAGATAGACATGGCTGGAACGGTAGGTTATACCGGTTCAGT
This sequence comes from Viscum album, assembly GCA_963277665.1. Lineage (NCBI taxonomy): Eukaryota > Viridiplantae > Streptophyta > Magnoliopsida > Santalales > Viscaceae > Viscum > Viscum album. Next base: position 1,144,539,729 of record OY728166.1, read on the forward strand.
GAAACAGGACTGAAACGAGGGTGACTCGGTTCAGAAAGGGACTTTGTCCACTAAGATAGTCTTGGCAATGAGTCTTGACTAACAAGAAATGATTCTCTATGATTATGTGTGTATGCCACAAAGTTTCATGTTTTATGTTATGATTATTTTGATTACATTTCACTGCTATGATTTATCCCATGTTATGAAATTATGATCTCTTTTGCAGGTTAAGATTTCCAAAAGTTATGTGCTTGTGTATACGATGTGATTGATATTTCTTTTGTTTACCCTTACTGAGCATTAGAGCTCACCCTTTTATGTTTACTTTTCCCCAGGATATAAAGAAAGGTTTGAGGTATAAAAAAAAGAGGAAGATCTTTATGGGAGATGTTGAAGATCTTTCACCAGGATTAGAAGATTATATTCCGAGTTTCCAAAGACACTAAACTATTACGATCCTTGTGTGTGTGTTTTTGTTATGTACTAAGTATTCTGAAAATGTAATGTAATGTCAATGTACGTCAAGCTTCGGGTCTCTACAGTAACACTAGTAAAAACAAAGGTGATGGGGACCAATAAAAGAAACATAGATCACACAACATCTAGGTTAAACTAGATCCAACTATGGTCTAAATATTTCCACCGTAATGACGGAGAACAACATAAGTGAGGGGAAAATCTAACAGAACAAATCACTAGGGATTAAATATAGAAATGGAATGTATTAAATGAAGGGAAGTGACCCAAAATCACCTAGAGCACCTTAGGTTTCGATAGGAGGAATGGTTTCATTGAAATAATTAAATAATCATACACATAGCATGCTGAAACCCACTAGGGATGAGACATAAATGATTTGTAACCATTTCAGGTTGTGTATTTTTTTAACTAATGAGATATTCCAAAAAAATGTGTTGCATCGATTTAAAATTTAACCCTGATCAACTTTTATATGATGTGAATGGTTTACATGACATGTAACCACTTCAGGCTATGTACTAGTTCATGAAATTTTATAGTGCATTTACAAATCATATAACACGTTCACGACATATAAATGTTCAGTGGGTAGTTCTCAGACCAGTTTATGCATATGAGCCCCAAACACCTCCTAACCATTCTAGAAAATGAAAAACCATCATAAACAATTCAACATGATTATACCTGGACTCCATTAATTCAAATAAACATACATCCCTAAACTTTAGGTCATTTCCCCAAACAAATTCTCTTTGTATTTTAATAAGACTCATCCACCAATGTCCAATGAAAAATTCAATGAGGGACGAACCTGAAAAAAGATATGATCTTACAAAATTTATATCTAAATTGATAATTATATGTGAATATGTATAAATATATATGAGTGTGTGTGTAAATATATAAACATATAGATATATATGTAATGTATAAAATTTATATCTACATATAAAATATATAAAAATATTTTGAAAATGTATTAAAAAATAATTATATAAATCATATGGAATTAATTATTATCTATTTTATTTTAAAAATATATAACCATTCTATTAAAATTATCAAAATATATTAATATATATATATATATACATACTTATAAAAATGTATATATAGTGTTTATATATACATATGTGTGTCTATTAATAAACATATATATAAATCTATATTTATATTCTAATATATGTAAATGAATAATAATATATAACATATTTAAATAAACATAAGAATATATATTTATATCACACACACAAACATATATTTTATAATTGTATTTAAAAATAATTATATAAATATATGAATAATAAAGATGTATGTAAATAAAAAAATAGAAATAAATAGAAATATTATAAAATATAGAACAAAATAAGCCTGGTGTCATGGTAAAGACGTTCAAATATTAAAAGAGAGGTCCAAGGATCAAGTATAGGGGCACATTCTGGTGAAGAGGAGTCTTAGCAGTAGAAAAGCACTGACTAAGGGGAATTCCGTGCATTGAATAAGGGTTCCAAGTTAGATGGAGGTGGGTGGCTACAAAGTGCTGGAAAATGTGGGGTGAAGAAAAAACATGGGGTGGAGAGCTCAAAATAAATTATTTTTTCCAAAATATCACATCTCTTTTTCTAGCACTGATAAAGGATTACTTTTAACAATGCATAGATTAACAATATTTTTTAGTGCTGATAAATCATGTTTTCAGTGCATTTGAAAGCATGATATGTAGTAGTGTTTCCTTGACTGATAACATGAATGCATGATTTATTTCTAAGGTGTACTTCCTTCCTGTAATCCCTTTCTTAAAATGTTATAAACAATGAATAATCCTTGAAAAAATAAAGTATAAATCTGAAATTAGGCCACCATCCCACCTTTGTAAATGTCATATTGATTTTGGATGTCATCACAACTACATTTTCTTCTATCAATATATTTTTAGTGGGGTTTTTCAATTTCATTCAATGGAAAATTTCACTTGAAAAATTCCCTAGTTTTCTATAGACAAATAATTCTCCTTTGTTCTTGGATGGGTTTACATTCTTAAAAATTATTTACTTTCCTTCATGGAATGTAATAAAGATCTTTATGGCACCTTTCCCTTAATGATATTAACCTTGGAATCAAATTTTTAATCCATACACACATCTCTCAACATGGATTATTTTTCAATTTGAAGAATCTTTTATTATTATTCTAATGAAAAAATCCTCACTCCTATTAATGATTGATTTTATAAATTATTTCCTCATAGGTTGAAACTTAAAAATAATCACACAGACATGAAATGTTTCTTTTATTTTCATTTTATGGGAATTATGTTTTTTTATGATGACTTGAAGCATATAAACTTTCTCAAACATCGACTTGTTATCAACCATCTTGAAGTTACGATATTTTTTAATAAGAAATTTATTGGTAATTCCTCAAATTTTTACATGAATTTTACCATGTTATATATCTATTTAGTGTACTTCATTCAGATAAAGTAGTCATAAATATTATTTGATAATGTGTTGAGAAAATTTCCTCGACACAAAACCTCATTGTCTTCCCATTTTTCTTCATTTTAAAAATGTGTTCTACATGTTTCACGTCAAAAGGAGTTCCATATAGATTTTTATTGGGCACATTGAGTGTGGGAGGAATTTTTTGTTCAATTATGTAAAATATCTTTAACAATTTCGGAAGAAACTACATCATTTCATGCCATTGGAAGAAGTTATTTCCATTGAAGTGGTCACATTTTACCATATCCTGGTTCATTAATTTAAGATATCGTAAATCCATATTCTAGTTTATAACTATTTAAACCATTTCTAATGTTAAAACTATAGTAAACCAAACAATAACAAATGAAATATGGAAACTTAATACTTTTAAGTGTGATGAGATCACCATCCGAAAGGGTTTAATTTTCCCTTCATTAGTTGTTGTAGGGTCGCAATAGAAATGTCCCTTGTGGATACTATCAAAGTGGTGAAGATCTATATAAAACAATTTCATTGTTTTTCTAGTAGATTATAGATTATGTATTCAGGTATTTATAGATAGGAAGAGGGGATAATTATTTCATGATGTTTTCCCAGGATAATTATTAATAGATCAAAATTGATACCAAATGTACCAACTTGATTACATCAAATCTTCAAATAATGTGTTCATTCATTAAAACCCTCACATTTATTTAGGAGTTTTGTTGTTGCATGTGTGTGTTTTTTTTTGTTTTATACTTGTACATGGGCTGGGTCTATTTGGTTCAGACTGAAAAAAATCGATCTATTTGTTAATCGGGTCTGGTTGAACCAAGTATGAAACAACATGTTTACTAATCAACCCTTGAAAGAAAAGTTCAATGAGACATAATGTATTATTGAATAAAATAAATTTTGAAAATAATTATCATTAAAAAATATAAATTTTAAAAAAAATTTAAAAATAAAATAATAATATAACTTAATTAGGTTGGGTGGGTCGCTTATTTGGTCACCAAATAAAACTTGAACCTGACCTTGTAATTAATAAGGATTTTAAATTTAGGCCTATTTAAAATCAATATTACATGATTATGACTTAATAACCCTTTTTATATAGTTGAAATTATTAGTCCAGATAGGACCTCTGACCCATGTACAGGTCAATATATATATAATATGTATATAAACATTTTACTACAAAAAATATTATAAATACTTTTTAAATAATTTACTCAAATATATTTTTTATGAAAAAATCTTTTTTCCAAGGCCCATATCTACTCAAATATATTTTATGAATAAAATTATAACATACCCTACCTAATATAATTCAGTAAGAGAACTTCTAAATGGGGTTAGAGTTTGGTTCAAGGTTTAGTAATACTGCAATCTTATTAATCAAGTCAATTTCAGATATCCTGAATTTTAATATATATATATATATATATATATATATATATATATAAACACACAAAATTTTAATATATATTTAGTTTTGAATTTTGGTTTTAAACATGTTTTACTCTTGGAACATGATAAAATAAAATACCTAAATAAATTTAAACACACATTAATACCGATTTGGATTTTAAATGAATATTTTATTATGGGTTTTGTTTCATTTTTTCAGGCACCTCTTGTTGTCATCGATTGTTTTTTGTTCATGTTTTCTAAATTTAAAAAGTAAAATCAATATCTTTAGTCCCAAAAAAACAAACAAAATAATGACATCAAAACATAAATATAAGAAAATCTATCAATTTCTAGTTCAATCTTCTATCAATACCCCTCATTCTCTAACACCCATCAACCAAAATAATTATTTATATATGTTGAGATTCATCACATTTATTGATGAGAGAGGAAAATTATTAACAAGGATATTTATATAAACATTAATTGGGGATTTTCTCCCAACATTAATGGATATTTAATTATCAATATTAATGGATAGAATAATGGATTTTAACTGATTTAATTAGTGATTATGTACTTGGTGTCTATATAATGAGGATGCAACAACATATTTTAAGGGTGTACCAGCAAGATGTAGTCGACAAGAGAGACCCGATAAGGGGTTTCTATCTCTACGGTGTCCCATGTGACCTGACAACAGACACACAATTATATTGTATGTGTGGAGAGGTTCTTGGAAATATGTTCAAGATTTCATCCAAAAAGAGCAATAAGGGAGATACCGCGTCGACGGTAGCATGTGAGGCACGTCGTTGTTTAACAGGTATGGAGCAGTGGTGATGCAATTGATGATCGAGGACACGTGTCGTAAGTCTTCCTGATAGTAGTGATCAGATGGCGTGTCCCGATTCATGATTGATGTTACATCATGATGGTGAGATCATCCAGGTGTCACAATCTGGTGTGAGGCTAAAGCATGTCTGGGTGAAGTTCTCATAGGTAGTGATGTTTCATCGATATAAGGTGGACGTTTTTTAACAGATTGATCTTCCAATACATGGTGTTGGTGGGATGAATAGTCATAGATAAGACATAGGTGTATCTCGGATTAATTTTTACATATGTTTTTCTACACCATCATTGTAATTCAAGTTTTGGAATTACTTGGATTATTTGAATTAAATGATTCATAATGGATATATTTGGGAATTTCCAAATGTTTTTTTAATCCTCTGTATAGGAGGGTTTTTCCATGTTAAAAAATCATACATGCTGATTTATATATTCTTCTTATATCACTTCCATATTTGTTGGGTTTCTCACGATATTTTTAGTAAGAAGTTTTCATCCCATAATTGGGACTCTCCACAATAAGTGGTATCATATATGATGGTTTGGGCATTAATTTTTGGTGATATTTTTTTGGAATATTAGTAGAGGATTGTAGATGCATGTGTGAAGCAAAATAAGGTTTGGAAATTAAATCAGGCTGAGAGAGGTGATGCACAATTCGGCTTAGGGTATATTGAGTAGGGGGGAAAGTTTTTCCTAGAGGTTCTATTATGGGGTGATCACAATTATGGGGGAGCTAGATGTTTCCGTTTCTTGTCTTCTTTAGCAGGATGATTTGAATAGAAATGTGATGAAGATTTTGGTGTTTGGTTTTCTTTTTATAGGGGGGATGATATTTTTGTATCCGAAGTTCAAAATAACATCATTATAATTTATGTATTTGATGATGGTTGGTGTGATACCGACCTATTTTATTTCCCAGTGGGATTGTTGGGTGTTTCCATTCATTGATGTGTTGAAGGGGGAAATTGTTTGCATTCAAAAAAAATTGATGAGAGAAGAAACTTATTAATAAGGATATTTATATCAACATTAATTGATAATTTTCTCCAAGCATTAATGGATATTTAATTCTCGATATTAATGGATGGAATAAGGTATGTTGGTTTCATTAATTAGTGATTATGGACTAGGTGTCTATATAAAGTTGATACAATACTATATTTCAAGGGTGTGCCAGCAAGATGTAGCTGGAAAGGGAGACTTGGGAAGTAGATGAATTTTTTTGTGGTGGCCTGTGTGACATGAAGATGGTGACACAATTATCTTGTACATGTGGAGAGGTTCTTGGAAAGATGTTCAATATATCTTCCACCAAGATCAATAAGGGAGCTACCGCATCAATAGTATCATGTGCAACACGTCGGAGTTTAATATGTACGAAACAGCGGTGATGCAATTGATGATCGAGGAAATCTATAGAAATTATTCCTGATAGAGGTGGTCAGATGGTGTGTCCTAGTTCATGATCAGTGATACATCATGAAGGGGAGATCATTTGGGTGTCACAAGCTGGTGCGAGGCTGTCGCATGTTCAGGTGAAAATCACTGAGGTAGGGATGTTTTGTCGAAAAAAGGGTGATGTTTTTTCACATATTGATCTTCTGATACATGGCATTGGTGGGATGAATAGTCAAAGAGAAAGAAGATGCGTATCAGGGTGTTTTTTTCACACAGGATTTTCTATTCCATAATTGTAATTTAAGTTTGATAATTACTTGGATTCTTTTTATTCTCCGATTCATAATGGATATATTTGGGAATTGCCTGGTGGTTTTTTGATCCTTCGCATGGGAGAGTTTCTCCACATTAACAAATACTACGTGCTCATTTATTTATTCTACTTATATCGCTTTCATATTTATTGGGTTTCTCATGATATTTTTGGCAAGTAATTTTCATCCCAAAATAGGGATTCTCCCAAATAATATATTCTTCCCTAGTGACTTCACAATCCAGATTACCTAGAAACAACATTATTATTGATCCTTTACCTTATTCTGGGGGATTTGCATAGTCAAATCTTGTTATTTCCTTCTCCTTTTCGATATATATAAAGAAAAAAAATGAATGGTGAATAGAAAGAAGGGTATAATGGCGTTCAGTGTCTCTACCTTTCTCCTCATGGCCACTGTGGTGGAGTTATACAAAAGGAACCATCATTAGGGAGACTCAAAATATTTTTTCGCCTCCGTGAAGACTGTCATGCACCTCTACTCAACTACCAGTGACCGCATGAACCCAAAAAATATGATTTAGGCCAAGATGGATGTCACGACATGCACATCTTTGAGGCTTCAGTCTAGAGATCCACCCTTAATGTTTTTGAGGATGAATACCTTATGGTGATCTTTGCAAGGAATGGATTCCAGGAGCTTTTCCAATATGCATCCTCCAACTTGCAGTGGTCCCATGACCTGTTCCCCAGTTTTTACCCCACAAACCACCATCTAATTATGGAGGACGTGCTAACCTAGGTTAGAACCATTATCACCTTTCACGATACCTGCATGGAAGGCTTCGACAACACTGTTTGCAGCAACAAGGATATCATGCAGATGGAGCTGAACGCCTTTGCACAACTCACAAAAAACAGGCTCTCCATGGTCGAACGATACTCCTCTATGATCAACTCGAATCAGATTCACAGCCACCACCTCCTTCATGAGAACAACGACATGACACCAATCTGGATCGATCAGATGAGGAGGATGATCCTAGATGAGATGAAGCCAAACCTCTTGTTGGCACATGGTGGGAGCAGAGGATCCAAGATGATTAATGAAGCTCTACTAAGAATTTCTAAGAAACATGAGAAGGTGTTTGTGTGGTATTCCAAGTAAGGAGTCTATGTGGAGGTGGTCCAGTTCCACTTGAACATGAAAAACCTAGTTCTGGTCAGCGATGGACCCACAAAGACTAAAATCTCCTGCAGTAAAATTTACCATGATGGATTCCCAATCACAACCACAAAATAGGGTTTTATCAGCATTAAAAAAATATTTTATCAGTGCTAAAAAATCCCTGATAATCATGGCACTATTAAAATAATCTATTATATTAGTGCTAGAAAACATTCTGATAAATACCCCTTTAATAAGCACTAAAAAAAGAGCTGATAAAAGGTTCCTTCATCAGTGATTTGTAAACGCTATTAAAAAACACCTTTTATCAGCGCTAAAAAATCATTGATAAATCTAAAAAATAATTTAAAAAAATACAGTTCAGTGGGTGAAAATTTTATCAGCACTCAACCCCCCCCCCCCCCCATCAGCGTTAGGAAACTGCTCACCCCCCGCCCGCACCCCTTGCATTTGCTGGGTTTCGATCCTAAGTCCCCCCCCCCATGCGCTTGGGACACTGCCACTCACCTATATCATTTTTTATTTCATTTTATGATATATCTATATATATATATTTCATTACATTTTTTATCCATATATATATATTTATTTATTTATTTAAATACAAATATAAAATTTGATTTTTGTGTGTGTGTTTATAAATACATAAATACATATGTTTATATATGTGTGTGCATCTATAAATATTAAAATTCATATTTATATTTATTTACATATATTATATATTAGTATTTATATACATATAATAGAATATATAGATAAAAATATATATGTTTTTCAATACGCACATAAATATATTTATATAAATATAAAGATTAGATATACATTAATTGTATATGTATGTGTATATAAATATTCATAAATTTTTATTTTAAATAAAATGGGTATTTTTTTTAATTTATATATGGTTAATATATTGGGAAATATATTTTATATGTAAATATGTTTATTTATTTATTTATAGAAGTAAATTTTTATGGGTGAATATGTAAAAATAATATATATATATTGTTATATATTTAATTGTAAATAATAGTACATTGTGAAAAATGATAAAATTGAAAATCCATAATATCAATATGAATGTAATCCCTGAAATTAAATTCAGTCTCCACCAAAAAAGGCAATAAGACACCCTTAAATAAGGCTGAAATTCCATCTAATGTTAAAAAATTTGGGTATCCTAACTAAAAACCCAGTTTTGGAGGGCTTTTAGGCCTTTTATGGCCTTGAAAATGTGATAGAGGTTTACCTCTCTCATTAAGGGTGTATATCTTGTCATAAGCATTGATTTTATGTGTGGTAGAGATCAAACAAACACTCAGATCAGAGGTTATTGTGGTTTGAAGTTTGAGTTACGTTTTTAACTTATTTTTAATATTTTATTATTGTATAAATTTTTTTATATTAAAATTGTTATTAAATGACTAATACTAAATAATTATTAGTAAATTATAAATTAAAAAATTATTTTTAATTATTTTATAAGTCATTTTCACTAATTATATTATATATTAAGTGTAAATGACTATTTAGCTTTATTTAAAACATATTTAAAAATATATATTTTTTATTTATATAGATATAAATATATTTATATATTAATATATTAATTTTTATGAAATATAGTTTTTTAAGTATACTTTTATAATCACTTGTAAAAAAGCATTGATAAAGCTTCTAAAAACACTGATAAAGGGGGTCATTGTATCAGCGCTAAGAAAGCGCTGATAAAGGGGGTACCTTTATGAGTGCTAAAAAATCATTGATAAAGGGGTCATTTTATCAACGCTTTTTTTAGTACTATTAAAAGTGCCCTTTATCATTGTTTTTTATCACATATAAAGGTACCCACTTTATAAGTGTTTTATTAGCGTTGTTAAAGGGTGGTGCTATGAAAACATGTTTTTATGATAACCTTCAGAACCCCAATAATCGGTACTTTGTATATATATATATATATATATATATATATCTGTGTGTGTGTGTGTGGAGGGGGAGGGAGGAAGGGAGGGGGATTCATTCATTGAAATGATTCTATGCATGCAGCTATGGTGGTAGAGAATTTCTCAGTGAAGAACATTGGTTTTGAGAACACCACCAGATCTATGAAGCATCGGGAAGTGGCGCTGAGGGTTTAGGCCGACAAGGTGATCTTCCAAAACTACTAGATCAACAACTACCGGGGAACCCTCTGCGTGCACACCTACCTTTAGTTCTACTGAGACTGAATCATCTCTAGGATGATCGACTTCATCTTTGGCACTGGCTCCGCAGTGTTTCAGAATTGAAAGCTGGTGGTGTAGAAGCCAACGGAAGGGAAGGGCTGCATAGCGATGGATCAGGTCCAGACAGACTATAAGCTAGTAATGGGAATCATGCTCTAGAAGTGCACCATCATACCTGGACTCATGTACCCCACTCTCCAGAACCACATGAAGGTGTACCTCGGGTAGCTGTGGAAGTTGTTCTCGAGGAACATTGTCATAGACTCCTTCATTGATTCCCTCATTGACCCCACTGGATAGATGTTGTGGAAGGAAGAATTCTGCACCAACAACTGCTTCTATGCTGAGTTCAACAACCATGGCCTCGACGGCGGGAAGGCACCACATGTGGCGTGGCGGAGTGTGAAAACCAACGATGTGTGTCAGGCTCAGGGGTTCACACCAAGGATATTCTTTGATGATGACACCTGGGTCACCCAGGCTGGAGTTTTGTACTTTTCTGGGATGACTCTCAGCTAATGAGTGGTGCTGCAAAGCCTTGAGGACCTTCCATAAGAACTAGAAATAACGGTTTTGGGAAATGCTCGGGCAGCTTCCCTCACCCCGGCATAAATCTTTTTGATCGATCATAGCTCTATACATAATCCATGGAAGAATTTACTTATGTTTTTTGGTGAAGATATTTTATTATTATAAAAAACAAACCATAACATAATTTTGATTTTGAAGATGTAAGATCTATTAGTGAAACAGTTAAACTATCATGATTACCTGTATTGAATATTAATAAATCTTTATCAAATATTGATTTTTTTATTGATGATATAGTATGTCATGATGTCCTAAAAATGCATGTCACATTAAAAGATCATATCAATTTTTCAGTATGATAAGAACCAAGAAGTCTCATTACACTATTCATAAAGATGAGTTCTATAGCTAGAATATATCAATGGATGAGACACAAATGATACAGTCTATCGAGAATAAGTATTTCAGACTTATTCTCATGAAGTGAATCCTTGATAATCTCAAGAAAGAATATTATGATAACTTGACCCTCTGGTAGGAAATTCACATTCATATTTGTCGTTGGATGTTCTTATTTTTGGATGTGTGTAATGACTTTTTACTCTAAGATTATTATTAATGCATATCATGAGTCATGTGTTTTGATATATTATTGTAAACTATGAAGAGATTTGTTCATGGTGAAGTTAGGTATGTATGATGCATCACAATTGATATTGTATTGTTGAATAATGTGAGAAATATTTTCCTATTACGTTCTTTAATGAAAAATGATATATCAGGATCTTTTGATGGGAACAAAAATACCTGATTAAGTCTATGTCTATGACGTTCTATTGGAAATTTCATTTCATGAAATTCAAAAAAATATAAATTGAACACATATTTTGATGACACTAATATGAAACCGGCTATATTTGAGATATCATGATAAAATAGACTATATTACACAATGTATATTCATAGGACGTTTTATGTCATTGTGACATTAACTTATTTCTCTATACGATATTTGATGTGTTTCTTGAGACTAACATTTAACTTTAGGTAGTGTAGCCTATTGCTACCGAGAAAGGGGCCTAGAGGGTCAGACACTAACTTTATTTAAAACCTCAGTTAAATTCTATATGAATTTAATATGTTGGATAAATATTATTTTCATACATGTCTTAATTTTTATTCTTGACGTATTGATCGCAAATATTTATCAACTAGTTATTTTAAAGAATATATGTGAGTTCTATATTTACTAAGTATTTATTTATCTAATAATTATTTATTTAATTATGTGAATATATAATATATTTTTTTGGGTTATTCACAAGGAAAAAAAATATTTATTTAGCTATATAAATATTTAATAAATATGTATTCACTAAATCAATGAATATAATATTTATTTATTTATTTATTAATAAATAATACACTGGTAGTTATTTAATTAAATAAATAATCATTATTCAACAGCCGATAAATATTGAGGATTAACAGACCGAGTTTTATGATTCAATGGAAAATTTCATTTTAAATATTATTTGAAAAAAATATGAAATTATTTATTCAAGGAAATAATATTTATTTTATCAGTGAGTTTATAACATATCAAGAAAATAATAATTATTTTATTTTTAATTAAACATGATGATTGTTGGAGATTATGAAAATAATGAGGGCCCTTGGGTAAATTATTAGTTTTTAACACTATCACTATTTAAACCCAATTATGACATTTTTTGAAATCCTTTCCAGTTTCTTATCATTGTGTAAAAATGAGTTCTAGAGAGGTTTCCCTCAATCCTTAGAGATCTCTTCCTCTAAAACTATCTCAAGAATGAAAATCAAGTTTCCTCCATCACTTGAACAATTCTTTCTCACCTTGAAGGATTCTGCTTTAATACAAAATGGTCACAAAAAGCATTATAACCTTCCATGTGTGCAGCCAAATGATTTCTCAACCATGATCAAGGGTTCACAGAACATGTGTAGCTCAACATTAGAGGGAATATACCTATGATTCCTCTGACACAATGACAATATGACAATAGGCCTTCATCCAATAATTGAAAATTAAAAAAGAAGTTCAACCCAATATATTTCATTATTTAAATAAATTAATTATAAATTGTATGTTAAAAGATTCACTCTTCTTAGTACCATCATTTCTATCCATTAATCTTCAATTCAAGTTCATTTTCCATGACCTTCTTCATCATGTACATCTCAGAATGTTTGTGGATTATGAAAAAAATCTATGTTGGAAACTAATCAATAATAACTTCCACTGCATCTAGAACCATCAAGTGGTATTAGATCAAACATATAATAATTTATAATTATTTATTATTCACTGATCAATTATACACAATTGTTTTTAGTTTTATTCTTCCCATTTATTATTTCATTAATTTGGAGTTTTTTTGACATGTTTTCAACATATTAATATTATTTTTTCAAGTTTTATGCTGTATTAAATAGATTAATAATATATAAATAATGATTTGAGATGTCATTGATAGGTTCCAAGGGTTCTGGTCATCATACATGGATACACGGTGCATGATTGTAAGTACATGTCGTGTGTCGAGGTTCATCACACTTGGATGTGTTGTAAGATACAAAACATGTTTAGAGATTAATGATACATGGTGTTTCCTTAAATTTATTAAACATACCATATGTTTATTAAGATATCCAGTCATGCGGTTTGTCGGAATACATGACATGTAGATGGTGTACACGTCATGTAGTCTACACTATTTCACAATGAAATTCGAGAAAATCGTGCGGTCAAATACATGTCACATGTAAAACACATGATATGGGTAGGATGCAAAATTAATGAGATAAAAAATGTGCAATTGGCATACACATCATTTAACTCATTAATCCATACATCTGGAAAATACTTTGAGTTGGTAAGTGAGTTTCAAAAATACATGGAAAGTGGAACACACGACATGTAGATCTTTAGTACATGTCATGTATCCCAACCGAGATGCACACCAAGTCCCTAAATTATTTATCTCGAGAATATGGTAAGAGACAAGCACAATTTTTAGCCTGTTATCACACACTGTGTAGTCTAATATAAATGAAAAAAATTAAATTACATGGGGTGTAAATAATTTCATCACTAAAAAAAACTTATATAGTTAAAAACTGGTATGTTGACTATGCAATAATGTTTCACTGAATTAATAAAAGATAAATTAATTCTATGTAATTATCTACATAAAATGGTAAAACTATATATATGCCAACATTTGAATAAATGATGTATATCACCAAGACTATTCATATGGTCATTAATAAAAAATGTATTAATTAATTGAATTAATTCAAGTGTTTTTAACTTTATAATAAATAATGAATTGAAGTTAATGCAAGATAGTGTACTTTTTTGTATTTATTGATTGTATTTGGGTAAACATTAGCTTATACCATCCTAAGTAGGTGTTTGGTATATTTAATTTATTATTATTGGACAACTTTTGTAATTATTTGTTAAATTAAATAATTTACTTTGTGTCATCCCCCTCCTCTCTTTATATAAGGGAATGTCTTCCCATGGTTTCTTTTATGTAAACCCCCTTTAACCAATCCCTCCCTCCCCAACCTACATGTGAGTAAAATATTATGTAATGGATGGAGCTTCCAAAAGAGTGAAGTTAGTTCATGTTCAAATATGATGTGAAACCAATGTAGGGGGTACACTAGAGCATAAGTGAAATACAACAACTCGAATCAGAAAAGTTTCCATGAGTTTATTCCCTAAGGTCAAATGTTAGTTTATCATCTTCTAGATAAACCAACCATTATAAAGGCTTATGTTCATTATTCTATTTACTTTTATTCCATCCTATTGCATGGGTAATTATTTATGTATTCTCAATTATTAAATAAATTATTTAACATGCATGAAAGATGGAATTAAAATAAAATTTAAAATATTTTTGTAAATATAATGTATATATGTTTAATAAATGATTTAAAATCCACTTAATACTAATAATAACATAATAATATAAATGGGAAGTTTACACATAAATATTAAAACCCCTCAAATCAAATATTATGTCAGATAAGACTTCCATTACCTGAAAAATAATGCAACCATTGATAATGATGTGTGAAGAATATCCACACATAAGGATATCCACACATTTATTTTTAATGATTACATGAACATATGTGGATTTATGTGTTGATAATGGAGTGGGGTCTACTTCTCTATCCATTGGATACAATTACCTCACATTTCCAAAATGACCTATCTTAGTTTTAGAACTATAATTTTGTGTTTAGTGTTACCAAAAATATCATCTTCTTTATTTCCATGACATGGATGGATTTATTTTTAATTTTGGAAAAATATAATGTGACTTTTATAAAAAAATATTTTCTATGGTATGACACATCTCAATAATGGTATTTATCTATTAAATACAATAACAAATAATTGGAAATTGACAGCGAATTAAGATTGTATGCATCATTTCACACATAGTTGTGTCATCACTATCTTGGTCATGTAAAAGATAATCATTTGAAAAAGATCTATAAAGCTGGTTACCTAAACTATTTTGTTATAAAAATACATGAAAAATGTCATGCTTTCTTACAAAGAGGAATGGAAAAGACACCATTTGAAGAAAAATGTGAAAGGGATACAGAGATTCTAGAATTGGTACATATTAATGTGTGTAGTCCTTTTTTCCATAGAAACTAGTGGTGGGTATTCTTACATCATTACTTATACTAATTACATAAGTAGATATGGATATGTTTAGTTGATGATGTATAAGTCTGCATATTTTAGGAAATTTAAAGAGTTAAATAATTAAGTAGTGAATCAACATAGTAAGTAGATAATGATTCTTGGATCTTTTCATGGAGGGGAGTTTATTAACTAATAAATCATCAAATTTTATTGGGAGTGTGTAATACTATCCTTAATCACACATCCATATACAATCGTACCTTTCTTAGCATGGAGAGTTCAATGATGAATCATGAAATTCAATAATTATCCTTTTGGGGATATGCATTAAAAACTACATCATACACACTAAACACTGTACCAACCAAAGTGGAAAACAATATCCCATACCAATTTTGGATTATAAAGGAACCTATGTTTTTACTTTCATGTACGGGGATGTGAATAATTTGTTAAGGTATTAATAAGAAACAAACTAGAACCTAGAGGAATGTCATGTATCTTTATATGATATCCTAATGAAAATAAAGGACATTACCTATACAACCATTCAGATAAAATAATTTGAGTCGAACTACATACCACCTTTCTAGAGAGGGAACACATCCTAAGAATGGATGGTGGGATGAAGTTTGACTTTGATGAATTCAATGCTCAAGATACACAAGAGTTTTTTCAAGAATGGATCCAATATGTTCATGTATAATAAGTTATTCATGAAACCCAAGTACTATTTAGGATCACCAATGAGGTTACATAACCAGTGATGTTAATGAACCTATTTCCAATAAAGTGGTAGTAGATAGCGGATAATATAAAATATGGAAAGAATCCATGAATTCTGAATTGGAAACCATGTATCAGAACCAATTATGGGTTCTAGTTGATCCATTAGTTGATGTAAATCATTTTTTGTTAAAATGGTTATTCAATTGAAAATTAGACATGGAAGGTAAATTGAATACCTATAAAGAAAACCTAGTGGATAAAGGGTTTATAAAATTCTAATGTATTTACTATATTGAAACCATTTATCTATATTGTATGTTTAAATCCATCAGAATTATACTTTCCATAACCTCTTTCCATGACTTTGAGATTTTGAATACGGATTTCAAAAAAACTTTCCTTAATGAGAATCATTAATTAGATGTCTATGTGATACCACCTCAAGGGTTTATTACTCCAAGAATCTCTAATAAGATATTAAAGTCATATAAATTAATTTATGGATTAAAGAAAGAATCTAGGTCACATAATATTCAGTTTGAAAAACCCATAAAATATTTTGGTTTCATAAATAAGAAATGTGAGTCCTGTTTTTACAAGAATATTATTGGGAGTATGGTAAAATTTATAGTAGTATATATTGATGATATATTACTTATTGAAAATGATAAACCCATATTCCATTCAGTTAAAGACTATTTAAAAAATTGTTTCTCTATGAAGGACTTGGGTGTTGTATTATATATTTTTGGAATCATTTTCAATCATGATAGATCCAAAATTCAACTTAGACTAAGTTGAGGTACATATATAGATCAGATAATATAGAAATATAGTATTGAAAAATAAAAAGGGGTATTAGTTCTAGTGTCACATAGTATACATATATCTAAGAAAATGAATCCTCAAACTCAAAAAGAGAGAGAGGGAGGGATAATTTGTAAGATCCCATGACCTATTGTGACAAGATATATCATGTTGGGAATTTTATGCACTACTGTTAATGTAACCTATGTTTTAAGAGTGGTAGGTAATTATCAAGTTGATCTAGTAGAATAGTATTAATCTATTGTTAAGGTTATCCCTAAGTATGTTAGCTGTACTAAAAATAAGTACTTGGTGTATAAGAGAGTTAAGGATAAATTTATCAGGGGATATACTGATGCTAGTATCCAAAAAGACAAGAATAATTTGAATTCATAGTTGGGATATATCTTTAGTTTTAAGAGAGGAGCTATGAGCTGGAAGAGTTTAAAGCATCAATTTTTCACCGATTCTAAATCATATTCCACATACATTTCGGCTTCTAGTATATCCAAATAATTAGTTTTGAATAAAAAATTTACCCAAGAGATCGATGTGGTGCTTAGCTGTAAAGATTATATCACTATATATTGTGATAATACTACAACGGTAGATCTCTCAAAGAATCCAAAGTTGTATTAAAGGATGAATCACATACTCCAAAAATATTATATCTTGAGGTTTTTTTCTTAGAGAAGTGATTTCATGGTGAGAAGATATGAAATACCCCTTTTCTAAAGCCTTATCTCAGAAGAAGCATGAGTATCATGAGAGAGATAATAGACTGAAAGATGATTGCAGTAGAATCTAGTGAAAGTGGGAGTATATGGGAGTTGTTTCCCAAGAACCAACTTCTTCATACTTTATGATTACCTGTATTCATGTATTTATAATATTAATAATTTTGTATCACATCATGACTATTATTCAGTGTGACATAGTATGTGGCAATGTTCTAAGTATACATGTCATGCTAAAAGGTAATAATAGTTCCCCAATATGATGAGAACATAGAAGTTTAATAATAGTATTATTAAATATAATTTCTTGGGTAGTATGATTTAATTTAATGTGACACAAATAATATAGACTATCAGGGATATTGGGCTCATATTTCATTGAGAATTCTTCTCATGATGTTCTTCCCTAGTAATCTTAGGAAATCTGATTATGAGATCTTGAACCGCTAGTAGGAAATCCATATTCATATGTATCATTGGATGTTCTTATCTGTGGAATTATGTAAGTATTATTATACTTTAAGATTATTATTAATTCATATCATTAATAGTGAAATTTGATGTATTCTCATAAACCCTAGAAATATATGTTCATCGAAAAGTTGAGTATGTTGGGTGCGTCATGATTCACATTTTTTAATGAATAATGAAATATAGTATTTGAAACTTCTATTATTTATTTAAAGATGATATATTAATCCCTTTTATGGGAATATAATTCCATAATTAAGTCCATAGACAGGTAATTCTACCTAAAAGTTCATTTATGAAATTTCAAATAATGAGACATCGATCACATAGGTTGGTGACACTAGTATGCAACCTGTTTAATGTGAATTCCATGGCCAACAAAATTTTTCCACCAAATATTGACAAGAAAGAAAACCCAAAACCTAGATAGGATCTTTTCACATTAAATTTATAATTAATTTATTTAATATGTACGAAAATGTTACCTCATCTTATGAACTTTATTTGAAGAATATGTTGATCTTCCAAAAACCCATTTTTAGATTATCTTTATTATTTTTTAAGGATCCAAGTATAGAATCCCTACAGTAGTGATCCACACATGATCCTTTGATCTTTGAGTGATGCTGATTTATTTTTTCATTTTAGAATGGTGAATGAATCATCATTCATTTTTCATCTTGATCATTTCATGATCCTTTGGGCTTGAAGGAGTTATTATCATTCTTAAGAAGATGAGTGGAAGAATTCGAGAGAGAAGACTTTTGTGTGAAATGATTCCCAATTCTCGATTAACCTTACACAATAGACATAACCATATATTTATAGAGTTAGGGTTTAGGTTGAAATATTATTTAATTTTTTACTGGCCCTCAAATAATATTATAATCTTTAACAAGCCCCATGCCATATAATAATAATAATATTTTTTTATAGCATTTTCTAATTCGCGCAATGATAAATATTATTTTACCGAATTATAAATTAATATTTATCATTAGTGTGTCTCATTTCTTATGGTTGGTGGGATCTTGGGGATTTTTTATGGAGAGTGTGATATAAGGTCTTGTAGTATATGAACTTCCCACCCAGAGTTCATGAGTTTGTTGTATATTGTTTCAGTTGAGCCTGATGATATTTCTTTTGTTTTTGATCTACTTGCTATTGTTTGGGATTTTCTAGAAATTTCCCCAGATGATTTCCCTAGGATTCCTCCAAAGAGGGAGGTGGATTTTAGAACTGATCTAGTGTCAGGTACACAACCAGTTTTGATACCTTTATATTGTATAACACTAGTAGAGCTGCAAGAGATCAAGATTCGATTGGATGACCTGATGGAAAAAATATTTTTTTCACCTGTGTGTTTCACCTTGGGAAACCCCAGTGATCTTTTCCAAGAAGGAATATGGTTCACTCTAATTAGGTATAGACTATTGAAAGTTGAACCTAGTAATAGTTAAGAAAAATCTTCATTTTCCTCGTGCAAATGATTTGTTTGATCAATTAAAAGAAGAAAAGTGGTTTTTAAATATTGATCTTATGTGGAATTATCATCCTCTCTGAGTTCAAGAGTGTTAAATACCAAATACGGATTTCAAGAGTAGGCATGGAAATTTCAAATATGTTGTTATGTTATTTTTTCTAACTAACACTCCAATAGTTTTTATGGATTTAATGAATTAGATATTCCATTAAAATATAAGAATTTTGTGTGGTAGTTTTTTGCGGATGATATTTTGGTTTACTCAGCATCCTTGTGTGAGAAGGAACGCTATTTGGGTTTGGTTTTAAAAATATTAAGGAGTAACAATTTATATTAAAGGCTTTCTAAAAGAAATTTATGGACTCAATAAGTGTATTTCTCAGGGAACATGATTTCCGAGCATGGATTATTAGTTGATCTTGAGAAGGTAAATGTTGTCTTTCCATGGGATGAACCATAAAATGTATTTGAAATTTAGATCTTTCTTGGCCATTCTAGATAATATTGATAGTTTATCAATGATTTATCAAAGATAGCTTCACCTTTGATTGATATTACCAGGAAAGGGGTGAAATTCATATGGGATGTAGAGTTTTAGTCTTCTTTAAATTAGTTGTAATGACCTCCCACATCATCTCTTATTTTGATCGTATTTAATCCCGAAAATGGGTATGTGATTTTTTGTGATGTTTATGGTGATGGTTTAGGTTGTGTGATCATGTATGATTATCATGTGGTATCTTATAGCTCTCTTCATATTAGACCATGTGAGAATAATTACCCTACTCATGATTTAATTATTTTTTCAGTTACGCATGATCTTAAGTGTTAGTGGCACTATATTTTTGGGGAAGAGTTCATAGTATTTTATGAACACAAGAGATTGAGAAATACATTTTCTCAGAAAGACTTGAATCTTAGATAGATCTGGTGGGTGGAATACCTATAGATGTTTTAATTTGATATCACCTACACCCTAGGGAAGGGAATGTCGTTACATATGCTCTTAGTAGGGAAGTTTCATGGAAAGTTGTTTTGTAATTAAAGAAATGATAGAACCTTATAGATATTTTCACTAAGTTGCATATAGATTCTTAGGAGGATGTTTTAGGAATTTTTTTTTAGAAATTTTATGTTATCATCATATATTATTGACTCTATTATATAGATTCAATAGTAGGATGATGATTTTAGAGGAGTTCAAGAAACCCTATATGGTAGGGAGACCATTTCTGCTTGGTCTCTCTCTTCAGATGATATTTATAAGGACTCGGCCTTATTACATTACATAATCTTGACTTAGACAAGAAATATATTCCTTTTAAATTGATTATCTTTTCAAGTTTATTTATTTATAAAATTGGGACATAATACATTCATAACATTACACATTGTTACATAGTGGATACCATAAAAACAGTGTCAATTTTTTTTTCAAAATATAAAACATTAAACCTTAAATCATGGTTTCTTTGACTAGTCTTTAAACATTTAACATGGATTCCTTATTTTTCTTACTCATCCTTATAACCTGTGAAAAACATTTAAAAACATGGTATGAGCACAAAAACTTAAAAAGTGATATAAAAGAAATAAATAACACATTAGTCCATGAACACTTTGAACGTATGAAATCATTTTCAAAATACATACTTGTCACCCATATATGCTTACTTTTTGAAACATGAGATTTACACATGATCCACACAAAACCTAAGAACATAAATATAATCATAAAGGAATATTTTGGAATTACTTACAAAATTTGGTAACCCTCTCAGCCACCTTAATATTTGTAACCCTCATGGCTACCTTACAATTTGTGTAACCATCGCAGTTACACTTGGAGTAACCATATTGAAGACCTCCAACTTACACATAACCAATTAATTGGAGGGAAATATAGGTCCCACAATTCATCATAAACAATGACCAAGAACCATAAAATAATCATAAAACATGAATAATAGCATAAAACATTGCTTTTGAATTTTGTAAAACAAAATTTTAAAAGAAGATTTTAACTCAAAAGTCCCTTACAAATATCACGTAATTGAAGTAAAAATTAATATAGTATATGGAATATGTATAAAAAATATAAAAATATATAATTAAACATATTATATACAAAACCAATCACACAAACAGTTTTAATACCACAGAAATAATGAAGTATAAGGTTAACCCAAAGGATGGAAATCGGGTTAAGAATTCCCTTACCCCGGGTTTGTATTACTTACAAATCATTTAAACCTCCTGTATAATAGTTAAAATATTTTTATTAATATATTACATAATCATATACATATTTATAATACCTTATATGATCATATGTTTACATAATTTCACACTTTAATTGTTAGTATTTTGTTCCTTGAACTGTTTTGGGTGACTTCTTTACATGATTTTCATGATCGGTTCATGATGGATTGTTCTTGTCGATTGAAATGAAACTCCAGAATTGGAATGGATTAGTATATAAATATTTCCAAAACCATAACTTATACCACTTAACATTTTTATTTCTTACATGACGATGATTTAGAAGTTAAAACATTAATGATGTTCATTTAGATCATTTTAGTGGTTCTTTGATAAAAACGACCTCATTTTGTTTTATAAATTAAAACCATGTGTAAAAAAGAATTCCAGAACCATGAATGAGAAATAATACATATTTTATAACCTTTTTCAACCATAGAAAGTGTTTCATGACCAGTCTTGAAGTAAGTAAAAGACTTTGAAATTATATTATCCACGATGTTGGTAAATCGACACATCACGGACGATGTTTTAATTCCTTGAATATGTGGGAGAGGGGAAGAATAATGATGATGAATTTTCATTGAACAAGATAACATCTAGAATATACATGATTTATGGATCTTCCATTCCTCTTGGTTAAGATGAGTTGAGGAATGAAAATAGAAGAACTCAAAATAAAAGAATAGTTGAGAAATCCCATACAAAAAAGTCGGTTGCCTAACGGTTATGCAACATGGTTTTTGAAAAAAATAAAAATAGAGGGGAAATAGGTCAATCATCCCAAAATTAATCATAATACAGAATAGATCAAAAATAATAATAAAATAAGAACATAGTATGAAAAATTGAAAGTTATACGACATAAACGAGAACTTGAATGGAAAAAGAAAGAAATTAAGAATTTTTTTAACTCGTAGAGTAACTCCTAGAACATGAATGTTGGGACCTTGGGGGCTTGAAGAAACATTAGGAGTACTCATAGAAAGGCAATGAGGCCAAATATTTGTTGATGAATGTTTTTGAATGAATTTAATGAAGGAATGGGTTTTCATTTATAGCAAAAGTGAGGGAATATTTTAATAATTTCCAAGGGACACCTCAGTAGTGGTATTTGCAAAACCATGGGCTTGACCATGGTATTTGCCCAAGTTATTAGCCATTTGGGACACCTCACATCTTATTTTATTGTACACAAGTTTACCAGATTTATTACATCATTATTGCATCATTAATGATGTCATTAACACACCAAAACTCAAAACTGTATTTTTACTATTCACTGAAAAATCAACTGTTTCAGAAACATACCAAATATTCACCCTAAATTTTTTTGATGTATAGAATTCAAAAATGAAATCCATTTTTTGAAAATAATTATATATATATTATTAATTTAATTTTTAAATAAAATCATACTTAATTCAAAAATTAATAATTTAAAAACTATAACTGCTTTTATATCACATTGAAAAATTATCCAATATGTCATTACCTTAAAGCCTTAAGAAAATAAAATAATATTAAAATTTACAATTCATTAGGGTCATATTACTATTCATATTACTATTCATAAGGTTATGTTGTAATTCACCAAAAAAACAAGTTGGTTCCATTAGGCTCCAAATGACATACTAAACACAATCATAGATGGCCGTTTTTTGAAATTCAAAACATAGAAGTAGTAAAATTATGTTTAGAGTCTAGTTATAATTATCTACATAAAACCAAATTTCATACATTTCAATTTATTTTTAGAAAACCTTGGGGTGTTACATTCTCCTCACCTTTTGGAAATTGTATCCTCAAAATTTTATTTACTTATTAAACAAGTGAGGGTAGCATTCTCTCCTAGCATTTTCAGACTCCCATGTTGCTTCTTATACAATGTGGTTTCTCCACAAAACCCATACCTGGTAGATTACCATATTCCGTAATACATGTTCTCGTCGATCAAAAATCTGAACTGGTTTCTCTTCATAACAAAGGTTCTCTTTCACCAGAACTGCTTCTAGGATCAAGACATATGATGAATCTGGCGCATACTTCCTCAACATCAAAATATGAAAAACATTATGTACCTGATACAAACTCAGAGGAAATGCTACTCAATATGAAACTATTCCAAATTTCTCTAGGATTTCAAAAGGACCAATGAATCATGGACTTAGCTTCCCTTTCTTACCAAAACACATCACACTTTTCCAAGGAGATATTTTAAGGAAAACATGGTCACCTGCCTCGAAAAATATTTCTTTTCTTTTTTTATCTATATAACTTTTCTGCCTACTCTGAGTTATCCTCATGTGTTTCTAGATAATCTTCACTTTCTCAGCCACTTCCTCTACTAATTTTGGCCCCATAAACATCCTTTCACCAAATTCATCCCAAAAAGCTGGAGTCCGACATAGCTTCCCATACAAATCCTTGAAAGGTTCTATTTATAAATTGGAATGAAAACTATTATTATAAGAAAACTCAACTAATGAAAGATTTTTATCCCAAATTCCCTGATAGTCCATTGAAAAAGCTCGAATCACATCTTCCAAAGTCTGAATCGTTCATTCTAAATTCCCATGTGATTGAGGATGAAATGTTGTACTAGAATTTTATTCTATGCCTAATGAATCTTGAAGTCCCTTCAAAAATTTAGAAGTAAACTTGGGATCCTGGTCAGATACATTGGAAAGAGTAACTCCATGTAACCAGAAAATCTCCTTGAGGTACAGTCGATAAAGCTGATCAAAAGACATTGTATCTCGAATAGAAAGAAAATGTGCAGATTTTGTCAGCTGATCAACAATAACCCAAATTGCATTGTTTCCTTGAGAATTCTTTGGTAGTCCCCCCACAAAGTCCAGGTATACATTCTCCCATTTCCACTCTATCATTGGAAAATGTTGAATAATCCCTTTCGGTAACTACTGCTCTTCTTTAAGCAATTTAGATGTCAAGCATTGCACCGTAAAATCAGCAATATCTCTTTTCATTCCATCCCAACAATAATACTCTTGAAGATATTTGTACATCTTAGTACTTCCAGGATAAAATAAAAATGTAGAACTATGATCTTCACACATCAAATATTTCTTTAATTGAGAATCACTAGGCACACACAACTTTTTTCCAAATCTTAAGAAACAATCTTTATCAAGGTTAAATTATGAGAACTTACCCATTTTAACCAATTCTAACTTTTTCTATAGCTCACAGTCTTCCTTCTCTGCTTTCTTAATTCTGTCTGATATGATAACTGTAGTGGAACCTGAAACAAAACAGAGTTATTTCCTACACCAACAACTTTTAAGCCATAATTCATCAAATCATTAATCAAGGGATCATTTTCCAAACATAACATGGTTATTGAGGCATGATATTTTTGAATTAAGGCATTCACCACTTTTTTTTCTTTTCCTAGATGGTAATTAATTGTGCAATCATAATCCTTTATCAGTTCAAGCAATCTTCTCTTCCTCATGTTTAATTCCTTCTGACTGAATATATACTTCAAACTTTTATGGTCAGTATATATTTGACATTTTTTTATGTATAAATGATGCCTCCAAATTTTCAAAGCAAAAACCATAGCTTTCAACTCCAAATCATGTGTGGGATAATTTAACTCATGATTAATAAGTTGTCTTGAATCATAAGCAATTGCCTGATCATCCTGCATCAAAACACAACCAAGTCCCTTCAAAGAATCATCATTGTAGATGGAAAACTCGCCATTTCAGGAAGGCGATGCCAAAACCAGAGGATTCACCAATATCTTCTTCAGTTCATGAAAAAAAAACATCAAATTCTTCTATCAAAATAAATTTAACCCCTTTTCTATGTTAACTTAGTTATCGGGCTAGATAACCGAGTAAAGTTCTTAACAAACCATCGGTAATAACATGCTAACCCAAGAAAACTACGAATATTTATAACATTTGTGGGTCTTGACCATTCATAAACCACTTTTGTTTTGAATGTATCAACTATTATTCAATCCTTATTTATAATGTTCCCAAGAAAATAAAACTGTTGTAACCAAAAATCACACTCGGGTGAATTTTCCATACAGTGTCTTTTCAGTTAAGGTTTTTAAAAAAACCCTTAGATGTTTTTCATTCTCCACTTTATTTTTAGAATATACAAGAATTTCATCAATAAACACAACCACAAACTTATCCAAGAACTCATGAAATACTCTATTCATAAGATTCATGAATATAGAAGGTGAATTAGTGAACCCAAATGGTATAACAACAAATTCATAATGCCCATATCTAGTATGAAAGGTTGTTTACGAGATGTAATATTCCTTCACCTTCAGATGATGGTGTCTGGATCTCAAGTCAATCTTGGAAAAGTACTGAACTCCCTAGAGATGATCAAACAAGTCATCGATATGAGGCAAAAGATACTTTTTTCTATAATGATTTTATTCAAAGCTCTAAAATCAATGAAAAGTCTCATGGAACCATCATTCATTTTAACAAAAAAATAGGAGAACCCCATGGTAAAGTGCTAGGACGAATGAAATATTTATTAAGAAAATCCTGAAACTAAATTTTTCAATTCAAGAAGTTCTATTTGAGCTATACAATAAGGGTATTTTTAAATTGGCTTAGCATTATGAGCTAAGTCAATTGTGAATTTGACTTCCCGATTAGTTATGACACCAGGTAAACCATCAAGAAAAACATCAAGGTATTCATTTACCACTAGTACATCATTAATCTGAATAATTCCCTTGTTTTTGACAATATGAGCAAGATAACTTTCATTTCCATCTTTCAACAGTTTTTCAGCTTCCTGATATGTTATCAATTTTATGGGTTCTTTCTTATATACAAACTAAAACTCTTTCTGAAAAACAACTTCTTTAGCTCTACATTCAATCTTAGCGTGATAAACTAAAAGCCAATCCATTCCCAAAATCATATCAAACTCGACTATGGGTAGAACAACATGGTTTGCAGGTAAAGTCTTTCCACATAAAACAATAGAAGGATTCTTATAATTACTCTTTGCTATAATATTCCCCCCTTGTGTTTTAACAATAAGTTCATGTTTAATTTGTTGAGGTGATACATCTAATTTACCTAAAAATTATCAGAGATGAAGGAATTTGTAGATCCTATATCGAACAAAACATTAGAAAAATATGTGTAAATGAATAGAGTATCTGATACCACTTTGTTGGATGGACCGACATCTGCTAACGTAGTTGCAAAGGATCTCACTACACCTTTTTGCTTATAGTCTAGATTCTTTGCATCATTCAGATCTCATTTTAGGTAGGCATTTTCATAGTGACCCATCTCACCACATCTAAAACAATTAACATTTTTCTTATTAGGATTAGTCTTAGGATCATTTTCATTACAATCTTGGGACATATGTCTAAACTTACCAAATTTAAAACACTTTCCAATTTTGCTAATACATTCCCCAGGGTGCTTCTTGTCACACTTTTCAAAAACAAAAAACTGGATTTTTGTACCATGAGATTTCTTTTGTTGATTCTTACCCATCACTCGCCATCTGGACCTCTTTTTCTCCTTATTTCCAAAATTCATGTGATCATATGCAAACTCCATATCTAACCTCTCTACACATCAGACACGTTTCTCATAACTTTGGAATTCACGGGAGGCCAATGCCCTTTGATACCTTGGCTCCAGTCCTGAGTAAAAGTGGTTTATTTTTCTATCAAGATACTGAATAAGATTAGGAGAATACCTCATCAGTTGGGTGAAATTCACTTCATAAACAGCCACTAAATATTCCTCCTTCTATTTCAATTCAAGGAATTCCTTCTCCATCCTAATTCGCACCACCTTAGGAAAATATTTTTCAAGGAAAATACTTTTAAATTTATCCCACTCTAAGGCATAAATATCCTCTATATCCTTGATATTATTTACCATTTACCACCACTGATCATCTTCACCTTAAAAACTATAAATGTAAAGACTAACCTTTTTATTATCTAAACATCCCATAACATCGAATATCTTTTCAACCGCTATAATCCATCCTTCAACCACTATTGGTTCAAAAGATCCATTAAAATCAGAAGGGTGTTGTCTCATGAAATGTTCCACTATTGTCATATTCTATTTTTGTACCTCTATTTGTTCTTTTTCATGGATTCCACCACTATTTATTTCTTGCGTTAGCTGATCCATTACTACCCCAAACTACTCGTTTTTAATCCCTACTATTTCGGGCTACAAATTTGGAAAGATATCGTTCTGTCGGTGCCTCTCCTCTTCAATTTCTCTATTTCTTCTGTGGAAAACCATTCTGAACAATAATATCTTAGAAGAAGAAACAAATTAATCTTTAAATTCCATAACATTTCAAATTAATCATAGAGTAAAAATAATTTATGGTATTCATTCAACATCATCATAACCCCTAAAGTTATCTAAACCATCCACTGATACCAACTATAAGGACTCGACCTTATTAGATTAAATAAAATTGAATTAGACAAGAAATAACTTCATTTTACATTAAGTATCCTTTCAAGATTATATCTTTAGATAATTGGTACATAATACATTCATAACATTACACATAGTTATAGAGTGGATACCAAAAAAACAATTTATATTTTTTTCAAAATATAAAACATTAAAGCTTAAATCATGATTTCTTTGACTAGTCTTAAAACGTTTAACTTGGATTATTTATTTGTATTAATCATCCTTATAACCTGTGAAAAACATTTAAAAACATGGTATGAGCACAAAATCTCATTAATTTATATAAAATAAATAAAGAACACATTAGTCCATGAACACTTGTAACATATGAAATCATTTCCAAAAGACATAATTGTCACCCATAAATACTTACTTTGTGAAACATGATATTTACACATGATCCACACAAAACATAAGAACATAAATAGAATAATAATGGTATCTTGGGTAATTAATTACATAATCTTGTAACACTATCATCTACCTTAATATTTGTAACCCTCACAACTACCTTACAATTTGTGTAACCATCGCAGTTATACTTGGAGTAACCATACGACCGACCTCCAACATAAACATACCCAATGTATTGGAAGGAAATATAGGTCTCACCCTTCATCATAAACAATGCCCAATAACTAGAACATAATCATAAAACACGAATAATAGTATAAAAAATTTCTTTTGAATTTTGTAAAACCGAATTTTAAAAGATGATTTTAACAGAAAGGTCCCTTAAAAATATCACATAATTGAAGTGAGAATTAATAGAGTGGATGGAATATGTATACACATTGTAAAAACACGTAATTCATCATATTATATAAAAAACCAATCACACAAACAATTTTAATACCAAATAAATAATGAATTATAAGGTTAACACAAAGGATGGAAATCAGGTTACGAATTCCCTTACCTCGGGTTTGTTATACATAAAACTCATTTAAAACTCTTGTATAATAGTTAAAAGAGTTTTATTAATATATTAAATACTAATATCCATATTTAAAATACCTTATATGATCATTTCATCACATAATTTCACCCTTTAATTGTTAGTATTTTGTTCCTTGCATTGTTTTGGGTGAGTTCTTTACATGATTTTCATAATAGGTTCATGATGGATTGTTCTTGCCGATTGGAAATGAAACTCAAGAATTGTAATGGATTATTAGTTAAATTTTTCCAGAACTATAAATTATAACATTTATCATTTTTAATTCTTACATGATGATGATTCAAAAGTTATAACATTAATGATGTCCGTTAAGATCATTTTAGTGGTTCTTTGATAAAAACGACCTCATTTTGTTTTATAAATTAAAACCATATGTAAAAAAGAATTATAGAACCATGAATGAGACATAATAAATATAGGATAACCTGGTTAAACTACAAAAATGGTTTCATGACCAGTCTTGAAGGAAGTAAAAGAATTTGAAATCACATTGTCCACGATGTCGGTAAATCGACACATCACGGAAGGTGTTTTAATACCTTTAATAAGTGGGAGAGGGGAAGAATGATGATGTTTAATTTTCCATGAAAATGAGAAAATCCATAATATACATGATTTCTGGAGTTTCCATGCCTCTTGGGTAAGAGGTTTTAGGAAAGAAAATAGAGGAACTCAAAATAAAAGAATAGTTGAGAAATCTCATACAAAAAATTCAGCAGCCTAATGGCTATGCAACATGGTTTTAGAAAACATTAAAAAGGGAGGAAACATGGGTCACTCATACAGAAATGAATCATAAAATAGAATATATAAATAATAATAAGTAAATAAGAACATGGTATGGAAACTGGAAAGTTATACCACGTAAAAGAGAACTTGAATGGAAAAAAGAAAGAAATTGAGAATTTTCTTACCATTTAGAGTAACTCCTAGAACTTTAAGGTCAGGACCTTGGGGGCATGATTAAACCACGAGAAGAATACTAGGGAATTAAGGAGGCCAAATATTTGTTGAGGAATAATTTTGAATGAATTTTATGAAGGAATGGGTTTGTATTTATAGCAAAAGTGAGAGAATATTTTCATAATCTTCAAGGGACACCTCATTAGTGGTATTTGAAAAACCATGGCCTTTCCCATGGTATTTGACCTTAGTATTTTCCAATTGAGACACCTCAAATATTAGTTTACTTTACACAAGTCTACCAGATTTATTACATCATTAATGATATCATTAACACATCGAAACTCAAAACTATATTTTTAATATTCACCCAAAAATCAATTATTTCAGAAAAATCCCAAAAAATAACCCTAACCATTTTTTGACATATAGAATTACAAAACTGAATCCAATTTTTGAAAATAATTTTAAAAATATTATTAATTTAATTTTTAAATAAAATCATACATAATTCAAAAGTTAATAATTTAAAAACCTATAACTGATTTTATATCACATTGAAAAATTGACCAATATGTCATTACCTTAAATCCTTAAGAAAATAAAATAATAATAAAATTTACTATTCATTAGGGTCATATTACTATTCATCTCACTATTCATAAGGGTATGTTCCTATTCACCAAAAAACAAGTTGGTTCCATTAGATTCCAAATAACATACTGAACACAATTGTATATGACCATTTTTCGAAATTAAAAACATAGAAGTAGTAAAAAAATTAGAGCCTAGTAATAAATATCTACTTAAAACAAAGTTTCATGCATTTTAATTTATATTTAGAAAACCTTGGGGTGTTACAATATTCTTAGTTTTAGGGATCATTATTTTATCCCAACATTCATGAGTAGATTAGTCTTATTTGATTATCGTGGTTCATCATGGGTAATTCATCCAAGAACTATAAATATGTATTAGGACATGATAAGATGATTCTGGTGGCCAGGAATGAAGCATGGAATTTTTGATTTTTTTGACCCACTATTACACTTTCCAATAGATAAAGGAAGAGCATATGAAACCTTATAGTTTTCTCCATCCACATCTAGTGACAGTTTGGAAATGGGATAAGGTATCTATGGAATTTTTAGTTAGATACCCATTGACTCCCCGGGGGAGGAATTCTATCTGGGTGGTAATTGATCTGCTGAAAAAGTTAGTTCATTTTATTCTGACTAGGCAATCTGCTAATGTTGAAGATCTGGGTTAGCCATATATATATACATATAAGATTGTGAGGTTATATGGGTACCTTCTTTAGTTGTTTAAATCATGGAACCTAGGTTTACTTCAGGCTTCTGGAGGAGTCTCTAGGAGGTGATGGTGACTTAGGTCAGGTTGAGTAAAAATTTTCATCTATAGTCAGATGGAAATATGAAGAATTTTATTCGGATTCTGGAGGATATGCTCTATGCATATGTCTAGGATTTTAGTGGATCATGGGATATCCATCTAGAACTGGTTGAGGTTTACTATAATATTTGTTATCATTTTTTATCAGAATAGATCTTTTTGAGGATTTTTATAGTCACCCATGTACGTAACCTCTTTATTGGGAAGTGGTGGGTGAAGATTCTTTGGAGGGAATGAGTTTAGTTCAATATATTTCTGTGAGGATTAAAGATATATTTTACTGTCTTGTTATAGTGTAAAGTCGATAAAAATCTTATGTGGATCAATGGCATCTCCGTTTGGAGTTTCTCTTAGGTGATTATGTTTTCTTTAAAGTTTCTCCATAGTTGTGTCACCATCATCTTGGAAAATAGGGAATGTTTTCCAAGAGATATGTTGGACCATTTGAATTCAATGAGTGGTTTGGGTAGGTTTCTTATCAGTTGGAATTTTTAATTCATTTGATATGAATTAATTATATTTTCTACATATCATTTCCCAGGAACTACCATCTCAATCTCTCTCACATTCTGAGTTGGGATTGAGTTAGAGCTATATGTTTCTATTTTTGAGAATCCAGTTGAGATAATTGAATTTCAATTAAAAGTATTTCATGGGAAGTCTATTTTTTTGTCAGAGTGTTATAGTGACACGAATTATATTCTCATGGGACTTGGTAGTGTGAGTCGCTAATGAGGGAGTAGTGGCCTCGACTCATTACAAGAATTCATTCTTCCATATGACTTCTCAGGGATGGAAAGTATTTTTGAGGAGTGTTTGTAACATTATATTACATACTTTTATGTATTTTCCTTATCTTTTCTATTTTTCCTCTTGAATTGGGTGCATATTTGGTCTCCCAAGGATAGAGAACATTTTATGAGAAAAATGTCCTAAATTTCAATGGTGTGTGTTTGTTTGAATTAATAGAGTATGGTTATAAATGTATTAATGGATTTATGGGGTTATCTCGGAGTTCGGAGAATGCCTATGGTGGTTATCTTTTCATGTAAGAATCTATAGTTTTCATTGTTTATAGGAAATGTACATGTTGTTTAAAGAGTACACGGTGTGTAATGGTTGTCAGACTCATGTCGTGAGCTGAGTACACAGCATGAATGATTGCACACTATGTAAGGGTTATTCATCATTTAATGTTAAAATATAGGTTTTTAATTAAAAATGTGATAATTTTTTTGGCGTATCTGATTCCATAGGATTACACGATGTGTAAACAAATTATATGTCGTGTAACTATAATGAATAAGGATTTTAGGGTGATTTTGAGCTGATATGTTTATTCATTCTTCTAAATATCTCTCCCCTCTCGAACTAGGCATCTCCTACGGTGATTTTATGAAACTCCGTTCAATCATGATTGATTCATTTGGAATTGGATCATTAGGTCATTTACACCGCATCTCTCCAGGTAAGAGATCCCTTTTTATTCTATGTTTCCTTTGATCAAGGTAGCATTGTTGCATTACACTATTATTTTTATTGATTCATGGTGATGTTTCATTTGACTATTTTATAGAACTATTGAGTGATATTGTTTTTTGGGTTGTTTTCTATGATGGTTGCGGTGCATTGGGTGTGTGTTCTTGAGGTATGTGTTGTTTAGTCTTCTCTTCCAACCCTTTTGTTAAATTGAATAAATTCTAAGAGGTGTATATTGTTCTAGGGCCTCCATTTTAATTTTTGGTTTCTCAATTATGGTTGAATACACTACAAGCATGTGCAACCCATGTTTTAAGGTAGTCAATCCCATCTCTAGCCCATGTTAGTGAACTTCTTTGGTCTATTTTTTGCAAAATTGTTTTATTAAATGAAATGGAATAATATGACTTATTTTTTAGTGCCTGTGTGGAACTAGGTTTTTATAAAATATGGTTTTTACCTGGTTTTAGTAAATAAAAAGTGTTTTCCAAAATAATTATAATTTTTTTTTATTAAATGGTTTTTGAAGCATGAAATAATGAAGTGTTTTGGAAAATATAGCACATTGGAAGCCTTGGGTACTTAGGTGAAAGGTATAGTAATAGTCCCCAAACACAATTGAGGGATTTTCTTATGGGTCTTTACTCTACTCCCTATCCCCGTTTTTTAGGGAATTATTAGACCTGTGGGGGTTTACTTTCATGGTAGTTTCCCTACTCTCTATGTGTCATGACCTACCCCTCAGGGTCCGTGTTGTGACTACCCCAAGCCTTCCTTCCATAGGCTAGGGGCTGGGGACTAGCACCGAAAAGGAATATCCCTATATCGGGAAGGCATTTCCTTTAAACTTGTACAAACACACATTCCCAGAACACAAAAAGAAGCAACTAAAAAGTAAATAGATGCAGTAAAAAGTATAATTAAAGTAAACGGGTCAGAATACAGACCTAACTGAAATGTAGAATTACAACTTAAAAGAGGAAACAACTCCTGGATCATCCAATGAGGATGCTACCTGAAGGGTAGGTACAGATCGTCTCCACAGCACTCCATGTCATCCTGTATCCTCCATGAACCGCCTGATCCTAGTTCCCTCAAGTCTCAC
Source organism: Viscum album (assembly GCA_963277665.1). Classification (NCBI taxonomy): domain Eukaryota; kingdom Viridiplantae; phylum Streptophyta; class Magnoliopsida; order Santalales; family Viscaceae; genus Viscum; species Viscum album. Next base: position 1,144,574,108 of record OY728166.1, read on the forward strand.
CCCAGCTGCTCGTCGTATGCACAATACATAACAAGGTGTGGGAGAAACTTGTTCAAGTGTGAGTATAACAATACCCAATAGGGACCACGAGACCCCCGAAGGTGTGACAGAATTCTACAAAGGAAAACCACAAAGCATGATCTCAATCACAAAGCACAAACCAATAGACACAGGTCAAACTAGGTATAACTTAAGTACAGAAGTACAGATGATTAGTAATAAGGCTAGACCATCTTATTCTGTTAAGAGGAATTTCTATTGACCCACACAGGATCGATAGGTTACTAACCCCCACTGAAACACACATGATCGATAGGTAACTAACCCCTGCTGAAACACATAGGATTGATAGGTAACTAACCCCCGCTAACCCACACAAGATCGATAGGTAACTAACCCCCACTGACCCACATAGGATCTGAACCACACAAGATCGGTATGCGTTGACCCACATAGGATTGTTGAGCACTGACCTACATAGGATCTGACCCACACAAGATCGGTATGCACTGACCCAGAAAAGATTGTTGAGCTCTGATCCACATAGGATCTGATAGATGTTGACCCACATAGGATCGATATTCTTTCTTCATGTTACATCCAGCCACAAGATTCCTCGCACCCGATGGGCTCAAGTTTCGTAGAATCTTCCCCTTGAGATACCGGTCATACATCGACTGCCACTAAGCTCCACAAAGTAGTAACCCAAAGGACCGCCATGTCGTAAGGGTTCCAACGCGACAGACGATCCGTCAATCGGACACCCGATCTATGAGTTATAAGCATTTCAGTTCCGGGGGCCCACTTGGATTCGGGTTCAATCCAATGCGATCATAATCGAACTGTTTTCAAAACTCAAGTTGAGCATACTAAAAGGACCATATCACTCCAAGGGTCCCAGCGCCGCAGACGGTTCATCAAACTGACGACCAGATTTTAAGAGATGGCCCCATCACTGTTTCTGGGTCTGGGTCTGGTCCGACCTGGTCCGGCTAGGCTGGGCCGCGGTGGGCTTAGCCTACTGGGCCGCGGTCCGGCCCGACCTGTAAGAGGGGTACCCGACCCGCTAGGGGGTGCCCTACATGGCAGGTGGCCCACTGGGCGGTGACCCACTGGGATAAAGACTGCATAGAGCTGGCATAAGTCTTATACTAACAGAAGATGAATACCCTTAGAGCTTGAGGAGGGAGACCATGTCTTCATATGGTTCTCACCCTGATGAGTATTATGAAGGTTTTTCTAGGGCGGAAAACTTTATTTGAGGTTCATCGGACCTTTCTATATTTTTAGTAGAGTCAGAGAGGTGGCATACTGCCTAACTCTTCCCCCACAGATGCACTGGGTGCATAATTTCTCCCATGTGATGTAGCTGAGGAGATACGTGCATGATCTATCTCACATTATCAACTAGGTCGAGTTGGAATTTGACGATGAGTCAACTTTTACAGAGTTCCCAGCGAAGATAGAGGGTCAACCGGAGTGAGTCCTTTGTGGATGGGGGATCCCTCTAGTGCGAGTTTGGTGGCAGCACGGAAACCTCCAGGAGAGCATATGGGAGTGGTAGGCTCAGATTAATGCTCAGTACCCTCTTTTGTTTGGTTTTCCTTGTTTTAGCTTTTAGGGACGTAAATCCCAAAGGTGGGGAAAATGTAATATCCCATAATTTATGTATACTATTTTTTTATTTATATGAAATTATTTCGAGACTGTGAAATCTGAAGGTGCAGTATTACGAGGCTTGGAGTGGCCGGAATGATCTGTCGAAAAAATGTTAACATTAAAATATCATGCATTAGTGGTTTTCTTGAAAAAGAGGAATAACTCTTAAATGGGTTTCTGGATCAGAAATATGAGGGAATCGTTTCATTTAGGATAGTAGGTTTACCCTAGGTATGAATTAAGTTTAGTCGGTGCAGGCCTCCAATTGGGAAACCCAAAAATGGATTAACCGTAAATAAATTAATTAAATATTTTTTTTTTTTTCAAATGATTATAACTCATGAACAATGAATCATATTGAAAATCGGAGACCACCGATGAACTCGTGATAGTATTCTTTCCTCAGTATGATAATAACATTGGCCGGCATGGGCCACCAGTGGAAGTTAGTTTTTGGTCGTAAATAAAATAATTAAGTGACAATTATTTTATTGTAAAATACATAATTTCTAAATGGTAACTCAGATTGAAAATATAATAGTACTTTTGAGCTCAAGAGGGAGTGTTCTCCTTAGGCGGAGCCTAACCTCGACCGGCGCAAGTCGAGGTTTACTGTTATTAATTTTCTAAACATTTTTGCGGGTACGTTCAGTAAATGTACGGGTGGTGTTTTCTCTCTTTACTCGTTGCTTGTATTAAAAATACAAGGGCACCATTGAATCCATAGCGCTGGCCGCGACGGAAGGCAGGACCCGATCCGGTGGGTCCTGTATACCACATAGAGGTGCCACATGGCACCACCGCTATGTAGGAGTTGAACATCCAATGGGCAGTTCGGAAGACCAGGGGACTCCCCCTGGTGTTGTCTAGGGAGGGTCCCACCTCAGGAAGTCGGGCGGCCTACCCAGCGGAGAGGCGGTCCTCCCTAGCTGACACCCGGAGGGTGATTCCCCCAGTCTTCCGAATGGCCCGAAGGCCGTTCGGCTCCTTCGCAGTGGTGTCACCATGTAGCGCCGCCGGGTGGTAAGCAAGACCCGCTATAGGGGGTCCTTCCTTTTGTGGTTGACGGCCGGTGTGTCGGCCACCTTCCTCCAGTTCACTGCGGATGAAGAGCAGCAGCCCGAGTCCTCTGGGGCGCCAGTGCGCCACTTCCTCCATCCACTATGACTGACGAGCCACGACCGGTTCATCCAGCGGTGCGGGTGCGCCACCTCCTCCCTTGTGGTCAGTTGGTGCCAGCCACCACCTTGGTCCATGTCGGCACCGGTCGCCGGCACCGCCACTCCGATGGTCTTCCATGGAGAACAAAAGGGGTATCGAAGGTAACTAAGGGTTTGGGTTGTATTCTTTAGGCTCACGCCCTCCGCGTTAGTTCATAATCATGTGGGAGGATAAAGGATTCAAGGAATTCACTTGAATTAAAGAAAAGTAAACCCCTACTTCATAACCCCAACAGAGAACGTCTATGCCTGATGGTGGATTGGTGATCTTTGTTCTCTCTAAAGTATTCCAGCGACGCCTCTTTCATATCATCCTTCAGTTCGGGGTTTTAGTATTGATCATCACCACTCGCTGGAACCAGCTTCATCCTCCAAGGGTTGGTCATCTCGGCACTCCTTGTTGGAGTTGGTGGTCTAGAACCAACTTCTTTGTACTTTATTCATTAAATAAAATTCTTATCACATCTTGATTGTTCTTCTGCGTGACATGTCATGTGATAATGTCCTAAGGATAGTTGTTGCATTAAATGGTCGTAGCGGATCCCTACTATGATGAGAACCTGGAAGTGCCATAACACTATTCTTGAATGTATGTTCTATGGCAGGATGATATTATTTGAGGGACACAAATAATACAAGTCATTAGGGGTGAGGACTCATAAAAATTTGAGGCAACTTCTCATGGTGTGCGCCCTTGGTAATATCCAGGAGGATATTATGAGAACGAGACCCGCCAGTAGGAAATCCACATTTCATAGTGTCATTGGATGTTCCTATCTGCGGACGTGTGTATTGGTCCTTAGACTTTAAGATTATTATTAATGGGTATTGAAACTCGCACACTTAGATGTATTGACGAAAACTGTGATGACACACTGTTCCCAGCGAGCTAGGATACGTTGGGTGCGTCACGAGTAATACCACATTAATAGATAATGCGAGAAAGGATTTGTCCCTTTCGTTCCATAACGGAAGTAGATATCTCAGGCCCTTTGATGGAATTGATATAGCCTAAATAAATCCATGGCCATGGTAAGGTATGGTCAAGTTCAATTCCGGGAAGTCAAAGAAAGAATAATAAAGCACATGGGTTGATGGCACTAGCATACAACCCACTTGATTGGAGCTATCGAGACAAAGGTATTATATTACACGGTAAGCGTTCGTAGGAGGTGACACGTCGTTGCAGTGTTAACTTCTTTCTCTATGGGTGTCTTGGCGTGTTGCTAGATGCTAACCTTGGACTTTAGGTAGGCTCAGCCTAAAGCCACTAAGAAAGAGTCCAAGAGGGTCACACACTAAGTGTGTCCATGTATCTCAGTTAAATATTAATTTAACAAGTTAAATAAATATTATTCCCGATTGTGGTTTAATAATTATTTAAGGATGTCTGATCACACTTATTTTGACACTAGTTATTCGAGAGAATATATTGTGGAAGAAATAATATATTTATTAGCGAGTAATGCAGTTACATTTATTTAAGAAATAAATAGTCATTACTCAAGGTCTAATAAATGTGGTGGAGAAAAATGGGAAATAAAAGTACACGCCATGTATATTAAATATACACGCCGTGTAGTTTTATGGAAAACAAGTACACGCTATGTATTAATTATACACGCCGTGTAGTTTTTCCATTTAGGATTTTGAGGATTTAATATTGTTTTAATAAATGATATTTATTATAATCAGCGTGGGTGCATGTCAAGGAATTAATAATTTGACATGGGGGTTTTCAATAAAAGTTAGTGAAATAAATAAAATGTGTAACACGTTTATTTATTGTCATAACTCTATTAACCTCAAACCCGATTATAAATATCCTCGCAACCCCAACATTTTGTAGAGCCATTTTTGTGCACAACGGATTTGGAAATACTCTCAAGCCAAAGAGAGAATTCCCTTTCCACCAAGAACACCCTCAAGTTACGAGATCAAGATCCTCCACCGGATCAAGGTGGTCGAAGGCAGACATCGCAAGCGAAGGTTCTTCCGCGCTAGCACCCGGAGATCCCTTCGGCAACGTCCGGAGATACGTGACACACGTGTGGATCACCGCTAGAGGAATCCTACACTTGGATTCTACGACGCAACGACGGATCACCGAATCATGACCGAACACATCAACGAAGAAAGAATTCTGACGAGGTAATTCTTATGCATTAATTAAATTAATTATAATCAACATATGATGATCCTCCTCAAGGGTTCTGGGACTCTTCTTTTCTTTTCATTCTTCGTTCTATTCCAAAGATTCGGCGTTTTATATCGTGATGGCTCAAGGATTGAACGTTGTTTAACGTTAAAATTAAAGTTGGCCAAACCCACCAACACACTTCCGCTGCGCCCGGAACCTACAAGTGGTATCAAAGGGGGTCATATCGTTGATTATAATTATTTAGTTTTTCGTTGGTAATTTACGCATTTAATAATTTAGTTATTTCAATTCAAGTTAAATCGTTCTGGAAATCTGAATATCGATATCTATTCCTCCTCCCTCGTTTCTCGTTCACCTCACAGAAATGAATTTTTATTTTAATTTTGATTAAAATAAAATAGAGGAACTCATCCGGAGGAGCCAAACGTTTCTGGCCGTATAACACCAGAAAACACGGTGTGTATTCAGAAGTACACGCCGTGTAGTCTAGGTTCAATGCATTGACTGATCTGCCAAATCAGGCCGTGTAATGGATTTTTTTTCTAAGAATTTAAGACACCGTGTGTTGACTAAAAACAGGTGGCACACAGTTTCTGGAATACACCCTGTGTGGTCCAATGAACACGACATGTAGTCCCTTCGGGTTAGGGTTGGGTCGTGTACTCCGTACACGGCCTGCCCAGCTGGGAACCGTGTAACGTGAAAAATACACGGTGTCTGTCCCACTGTACACGCCGTGTACTCCGAAAATTTCTGAAGTACATTAACACACCCTATCCCCGGGCGTGTACTTCGGATGGACGGTGAAGAAAAGTACACGCCGTGTAGTCGGAACTACACACCGTGTACTCACCCAAATTACACAGATTTATTAAAATTTATTATTATATTATACAAAACCTTGAGACGTGTACCATGGTGCAGGCGTAAAGCTGAGGCACAATACGTGATAGGTGTTTTATATATATGTGTTTAATTTAACATCTGCGTAATAAAGGGGAATTCACCGGGTTGACTCCAAGGTACAAGTTACGTATAAGGATAATTTTAAATGAATTTATTTGTTTAAAATTATGATGGATGAGAATCTCAAGGAAATTCAGAAAAGGGATTTAAGATAAAATGATTGATTAATTAAAGATAATTAATTGATTCGAGCGTGATTTATCTTAAACAAGAACGATTAAAGAGTTGAATGCTAGTTTTATTTATGCGTAAATATCGTTGCATGTATTTATGATCATGAGATAGACCGAGACCTTTGTATGTGAATGGTTTCTTTTAATTTATTTATTTAATTTAAATTTGTTGGCTTGCGAGCCATCTCCTCATTAATATGTAGGGCATACGCACCCAAAGATTCTTTTATGTAAAAACCCCTTTTACCCCTCACCTGCGTGTGAGATAAATGCATATGTAATGGATGGAGCTCCCAAGCTAGTGGAGACGGCTCAATTCAGGATCCATGGTGAAACCAATCCAAGGAGATACAAAGGTGGACATGTGGAAAGCTGTAAACACGAACCCGAAATGTTCAAGGTGTTTCTACCCTAGGTCTTGGGTTAGTTTATCAACCTCTAGATAAACTAACCAATAGAAAAGCTTATGATCATGCCATTTATTTCATTTCTGTCAGTTCCATGGTTTATTTATTGTGGGTGTGTTGTCACGATCACACAATTAATGAATTAAAAGAGCATGCAAGATGGAACTCAAATAAAACCGGCTTATACGTAAATATTATCTTAGACATGGTTAATCACTTAAGTATATCCCAATTAATATTAAAAATCATGTAATCAAAGATAATAAAATGGCAATTTACGTTTAAGGATAAAATCTCTCAAAATAAATATTAAGCCGGCATAGCCTTCCATAATCTTGGTTAGAATCGAACCATAGTTCAAAGTGCTTGAACCACTCTAGTTGGGGTGCTTTCAATTATCGGGGAATTCTAATTAATGTTTTTGGGTTAACTTGACATGGTTCACATCAAGGGTTGACTTCCACAACAGGACTTGGTGTGACAAAGAGGCGAAGGTTGAGGAAATCCAAAAAGGATTTCAGGATTAGGGACTCCACTCAACGGATCAAGGAGCTGTGAGTTAATGCAGTTGGAATTTGGAATGCCTACATAAAACCCTTCAAGTTGCTTGACCAACCCTAGTTAGGGTAATGTGAAGGGAAATATGGATCCTTTCCACTAGAATATTCACGCAACAGAATATTCCGAAGTCAATGGTGAGGGCTATTGGATTTCGATAAAATAGTGGGAGACTAATAAGTATTAATTTATTTATTTGTCTCAAATTTTGTAATAAAGTAATAAACCTTTGCTCATCTTAATTTGTAGAAATAGCAAGAAAATGACTTCAAACATATCATTGTGCACCATACTCGAAAAATAAAACCTTCTCACCGGAACCAATTTTCAAGAGTGGTAGAGGCGTTTACGCGTCGTCCTTCGCCAAGAAAAGAAATTATATGTGCAGGAAGAGCCTATTCCAGTTGCACCTGGGAAAGAGGCCAGTGATGAGGAATTATCTCTCTACATGAAACACATGGATGATGCCACAGATGTCCGGTGTTTCATGCTATCAGCCATGTCTAATGAGCTCTTGAAGCAACATGAAAACATGGATGCGTATAGCATGATGTATCACCTTAAAGATCTCTACCAAGAGAAGGCGAGACAGGAGAGGTATGAGATCTCCAATGCTTTGTTTACAACGAATCTTGGAGAGTCTGCGCCAGCTAGGCCTCATGTAGTCAAGCTTATTGGCTACATTGAACACCTGGACATCTTAGGGATTAAATTCCTAGATGAGTTGTGTACAGATCTCATCCTATCATCACTACCCAAGACCTTCTCTAGCTTCATTGTCAACTATAACATGAGCGGCAATGAGAATAGTCTATCGGAGCTTCTGACTTTGATTCGCCAGGTAGATTAGGACATGGGGCATGACAAACCCGCATTCCTTATGGTGAAAAAGAAAAGGAAGGACAAGGAAAAGGGGCCAAAGACTTATAAACGGTCTGAAGCCCCCGAGCACCGTCCCTCCAAGAAGGGTAAGATCCAGAGGCAGGGCAAGGAATGGGAGGCAGTGTGTTTTGCATGTGGCAAGCAGGGCCACTAGAAGAGGAATTGCACCCAGATGCATGGGGACACTAAAGGTGTGTTTGTTATCGAGTTCAATCTTTCTATTTCTACACATTGGGTATTAGATACAGCTTGTGGGGCTCACATCTGTATTCAAATACATGAACAAAGTAGATTTAGAAAGATCGCGAGAGGAGAGGTGGATCTTCGAGCTGCCAATGGCGCAAGGCTGGCTGCGTTGGCTATTGGCAACTACCACCTCTCATTGCCGACTGGGATGATTTTGGTTTTACATAACTGTTATTATGTGCCTAGTGTTACCAAGAACATAATTTATGTATCTTGTTTGGATATGGATGTATTTGTTTTCAAATTTGGAAATAAGGGTTGTCTCTTTTATAAGAACAACGTATGTTATGGTATGACACATTTAAATAATGGTTTGTATGTATTGAATTACAAAAACCAAGTGTTGTCAATCGATAATGAAACAAACTCACATGACTCATACATCACCCAGTTATGGAATCACCGCCTTGGTCATGTGAACGAGAAGCGTTTGACAAAGCTCTACCAAGATGGCTATTTAGACTCTACTGATCTAAAACCACTTGATAGATGTCACACTTGTTTACAAGGAAAAATGACCAAGACGCCTTTTGGTGGACAAGGTGAAAGGGCCACAGAGCTTCTAGGATTGGTACACACGGATGTGTGTGGACCATTTCCAGTAGAATCTAGAGGTGGATATTCTTACTTCATTACTTTTTCTGATGATTTGAGTAGATATGGCTATGTCTACATAATGAGATATAAGTCGGAGTCCTTAGAGAAATTTAAGGAATTCAAGAATGAAGTAGAGAATCAGCTTGGTAAGAACATAAAGAAGCTTCGATCGGATCAAGGTGGAGAATATCTCAACCAAGAGTTCATCGATCTTATACGGGAGTCTGGGATTCTATCTCAGCTCACTCCTCCTTATGCACCACAGTGGAATGGTGTTAGTGAAAGGAGGAACCGCACCTTGTTGGACATGGTGAGGTTGATGATGAGTCATGAGGATCTTCCATTATCCTTTTGGGGATATGCATTACAAACTGCAGCATACACATTAAACCGAGTACCAACTAAGGTGGAAAATGGAATTCCATCCAAGTTATGGAATGAAAGTAAACCCACTTTGTCGCACACACGTGTATGGGGATGCGAGGTGTTTGTTAGAGCCTTCTCAGGCAACGAAATAGCACCCCAGGGCACAAAGTTTATCTTTATAGGATATCCCAATGAAATGAAAGGATATTACCTATATAACCCTCAAGACAAGAAAGTGACTGTCACTAGACAAGCTGTCTTTCATGACAGGGAGCACATCCTCAAGAAGGATAGTGGGAGCAAGATTGACTTCGACGAAGTTGATGCTCAAGATACATAGGAGTTGGTACAGGAACAAGTTCCACAGGTCCCCGTGGAAGAGGTTCCAGAAACACAAGTACTGCATAGGAGCTCAAGAGAGGTAAGGGAACCAGAGAGATTTGGTTTCCTAGTCACCGAGGATGGTGAATCATTATTGTTGGACAATGATGAAACTCTCTCCTACAAGGGAGCAGTAGAAATCTTAGAAGATGCAAGATGGCTAGAAGCTATGAATTCTGAGATGGATTCCATGTATCAGAACCAAGTTTGGGTTCTGGTCGATGAGCCAGTTGATGTAAAGCCCGTTGGATGAAAATGGGTATTAAAAAGAAATATGGACATGGAAGGTCAAGTTAGCACCTATAAAGAAAGACTAGTGTCTAAAGGATTCAGACAGCGTCAAGGAATTGACTATGATGAAACCTTATCGCTAGTTTCCATGTTTAAATCCATAAGAATAATACTTTCCATAGCAGCCTACCATGAATACGAGATTTGGCAGATGAATGTCAAAATAGCATTCCTTAACTGGAACCTTCATAAAGATGTCTATATGACACAACCAGAAGGGTTTGTGACACCAGGTGAAGCCAAACGGGTTTGCAAGTTGCAGAAATCCATTTATGGATTGAAATAAGCATCCAGGTCATGGAAAATTCGATTTGATGAAGCCATAAAGGAATTTGGTTTCATTAAGAACGAATGTGAGCCATGTGTTTATAAGCGGTTTAATGGGAATGCGGTTGTCATCCTAGTGGTATATGTTGATGACATATTTCTTATTGGAAACGACGTACCAGCCTTACAGTCAGTTAAGAACTAGTTGAACAAGTGTTTCTCCATGAAGGACTTAGGAGAAGCAGCCTATATTCTAGGGATCAAGATCATTCGTGACAGATCCAAGAGGCTGCTTGGACTATGTCAGGGTACATACATTGACCAGATACTAAAGAGATTTAGTATGGAAAAATCCAAGAGGGTATTGGTTCCAGTGTCACATGGATTACATATTTCTAATAAAATGTGTCCCCAGACACAACAGGAGAAAGATAGGATGAGAAAAATCCCATACACTTCAGCTATAGGATCCATCATGTATTCCATGTTATGTACCAGGCTTAATGTTGCCTATGCACTAAGCATGGTAGGCAGATATCAAGCAGATCCCGGAGAACAGCATTGGACTGCTGTTAAGACTATCATTAAGTATCTGAGAAGAACTAAGGATATGTTCCTGTTGTATGGAGGAGACGAGGATCTTGTCATCAGAGGATATGCTGATGCTTGTTTTCAAACAGATTAGAATGATCTAAAGTCGCAATCTGGATATGTTTTTTGTCTCAATGGAGGATCTGTGAGCTGGAATAGTTCAAAGCAGCCAATTTTCGCCAGTTCTACAACATAGTTTGAGTATATAGCGGCTTTTGATGTAGCCAATGAAGCCATTTGGATTCGGAAATTTTTCCAAGAGCTTGATGTTGTGCCTAGCAGTAAAGATCCCATTACATTGTATTGTGATAATACTGTAGTGGTGGCTCTTGCAAAATAACCAAGGTCACATCAACGGACAAAGCACATACTCCGGAAGTATCACCTCTTGAGAGATTTCTATCAAAGGGGTGAAGTTGCAGTGAGCAGAGTGTCCATGGAAGAGAACGTGGCAGACCCCATGACTAAAGGAATATCTCAGCAGAAGCATGAATATCATGTGAGAGCTAGCAGGTTAAAGGATGTTAGCAGTTGGCTCTAGTCCAAGTGGGAGTCTGTTGGAGTTGGTGGTCTAGAACCAACTTCTTTGTACTTTGTTCATTAAATAAAAGCCTTATCACATCTTGATTCTTCTTCTTCGTGACATGTCATGTGATAATGTCCTAAGGACAACTGTTGCATTAAAGGGTCGTAGCGGATCCATACTATGATGAGAACCCGGAAGTGCCATAACACTGTTCTTGAATGTATGTTCTATGGCCGGATGATATTATTTGAGGGACACAAATAATAAAAGTCATTAGGGATGAGGACTCATAAAACTTTGAGGAACCTTCTCATGGTGTGCGCCCTTGGTAATATCTAGGAGGATATTATGAGAACGAGACCCGCCAGTAGGAAATCCACATTTCATAGTGTCATTGGATGTTCCTATCTGCGGACGTGTGTATTGGTCCTTAGACTTTAAGATTATTATTAATGGGTATTACAACTCGCTCACTTAGATGTGTTGACGAAAACTGTGACGACACACTGTTCGTAGCAAGGTAGGATACGTTGGGTGCGTCACGAGTAATACCGCATTAATAGATAATGCGAGAAAGGTTTTGTCCCTTTCATTCCATAACGGAAGTAGATATCTCAAGCCCTTTGATGGAATTGATATAGCCTAAATAAATCCATGGTCATGGTAAGGTATGGGAAAGTTCAATTCCGGGAAGTCAAAGAAAGAATAATCAAACACATGGGTTGATGGAACTAGCATGAAACCCGTTTGATTGGAGATATCGATACAAAGGGATTATATTACACGGTAAGCGTTCGTACGAGGTGACATGTCATTACGGCGTTAACTTCTTTCTCTATGGGTGTCTTGGCGTATTTCTAGATTCTAACCTTGGACTTTAGGAAGGCTCAGCCTAATGCCACTGAGAAAAAGGCCTAGAGGGTCACACACTAACTGTGTCCATGTATCTCAGTTAAATATTAATTTAATAAGTTAAATAAATATTATTCCCGACTGTGGTTTAATAATTATTTAAGAATGTATGATCGCATTTATTTTGACACTAGTTATTCGAGAGAATATATTGTGGATGAAATAATATATTTATTAGCGAGTAATGCAGTTACATTTATTTAAGAAATAAATAGTCATTACTCAAGGTTTAATAAATGTGGTGGAGAAAAGTGGAAAATAAAAGTACACACCGTGTATATTAAATATACACGCCGTGTAGTTTTACGGAAAACAAGTACACGCCATGTATTAATTATTACACGCAATGCAGTTTTTCCAGTTGGGATTATGAGGATTTAATATTGTTTTAATAAATGATATTTATTATAATTAGCATGGGCGCATGTCAAGGAATTAATAATTTGACATGGGGGTTTTCAATAAGAGTTAATGAAATAAATAAAATGCGTAAGGCCTTTATTTATTGTCATAACTCTATTAACCTCAAACCCAATTATAAATATCCTCGCAAACCCAACATTTTGCAGAGCCATTGTTGTGCACAACGGATTTGGAAATACTCTCAATCCAAAGAGAGAATTCCCTTTCCACCAAGAACTCCCTCAAGTTACGATAGCAAGATCCTCCACCGGATCAAGGCGGCGAAGGCATACATCGCAAGCAAAGGTTCTTCCGCGCTAGCACCCAAAGATCCCTTCGGCGACGTCCGGAGATACGTGACACATGTGTGGATCACCGCTAGAGGAATCCTACACTTGGATTCTACGACGCAATGACGGATCACTGAATCGTGACCGAACACATCAACTAAGAAAGAATTCCGACGAGGTAATTCTTATGCATTAATTAAATTAATTATAATCAACATATGATGATCCTCCTCAAGGGTTCCAGGACTCTTATTTTCTTTTCGTTCTTCATTCTATTCCAAAGATTCGGCGTTTTATATCGTGACGAATCAAGGATTGAATGTTGTTTAAAATTAAAATTAAAGTTGGGAAAACCCACCAACGCACTTCTGTTGCGCCCGGAACCTACACTCCTTCACCACTTCGTTTCTTGGAAAAGCTTTGCTGACACCTCTCCCCAAGTTCTATATAAATATGATAGGGGTAGGGTATCTGACAGTGCTGAGAATTGATGGGGGATCATTAATTAGAAAGCTTCCTAGTTCCCCAACATTATTGTTACTAATATTTAATTTTCAAGCCATCTAATGGTTTGACACATCGTTGGCCCCACACTCCGCTTGTCTGTTAGGGAAAAAGATAACAAAGAAATAAAATAAAATAACAAGTTATTTTATTATTCTCTTAAAACTCCCAAAATCTAACTTTTTCTCCAGATCTACTGCGGTCGAAGTAAAGCCTTCCTTAAGAAAATCCCAGCACTAAAGATTCAACAGTGCCCTAGTATTTTTAATCCGAACAACGAGTCAAAAATATAGAAAATACCTCCCACACGTTTACTGAACATACCCGAAAAAAAGTTTAGAAAATTAATAATATCCACCCTTGAATTATACCCATCAAGGTTAGGCTTCACCTAAAAAGAAATCGCCCCCATGAGCTCAATAGTACTCTCATATTTTCAATCTGAGTTACCATTTAGAAGTTATGGATATTGTAATAAAATAATTGTCACTTAATTATTTTATTTACCTCTAAAAACTAAATTCCACTAGTGGCATGCATCTGCCAATGTTATTATCAGCCTAAGTAAAGAATACCCCCATGAGTTTCGTGGTGGTCTCAGATTTTCAATCTGATTCACCGTTCGTGAGTTATAATAATTTGAAAAATAAAATAATTTAATTTAATTATTTTATTTACGGTTATGACATTTTCGGGTTTTCCCATTAGAGGCTTGCACCAACTAAACTTAATCCCCACCTAGGTTAAACCCACCATCCTGAATGCAACGATTCCCTCATATTTCTGATCTAGAGACCCATTTAAGAGTTATTCCACTTTTTCCTAAAAACCACTCATGCATTCTATTTTAAACATAACATTTTTTCGACAGATCATTACGGGCATTACGAGCCTCGGAATTACACACTGTCAGATTTCACAGTATCGAAATAATTCAATATAAATAAAAAATATATACAAAAATGCTGGGATATTACACTAGGCTTGATGCATATGTCTAGACTCTTGATGTGTACATTATGTTCTATGTTGGGTACAATTTTTCTAGATATCAAGATGTAGTGTGATCCTTGGTTTGATGTTACCCATGTTGCTTCTTGGACAATTTGGGGTGATTTTAGTTTGTAAGGATTTGTTTTACTACCATGGATTTGATATGATATGTGATGCATGATTGATTTGACATGATATATCTGGTGTGATATATGTATATGAAATGATTTGAAACTAAATTACCTTATGTATTTGGAAATATAGAAAAGGGGTAAATTAAATTTTTTTCCATACTTTTGATATAAAAACAACAAAATTGTATATCATGAATTGTTTTATTTAAAGTTTATAATTCTAGGATTTTTGTTCAAAGACCTGATAGGGAACACTTGGACGAGACCCTGCTGGGCATGTTAGATCACACCCTATATACCCATTCAGTGGTATGTAGACCTGGTTATGTATTCTGATGTAGGGAATGGAAAAGAACCATAGTGAGGCTAAAAGGTTTTTTATTAGTTGGGTTTGGGTATCTGGATGGTGAGATGGTGTGGGGTTTCCCATTCTATCACATGGAGACTATTTGAGTTGTTTTTTTAATTTTTTTATCATCCTTTGTTATTGGACTTGTCTCGTGGAGATTTTTATGCTACCTTTTCAAATGTATCACTTCTATATTATTAATATTTTATGGAATATATTTTATCATCTGTTGTTTTCTCTAATATGTGTATATATGCCATGTTTTTGCTTCCGTTTGGGTGGAATCATTCCCTCTTCTTATTTTTTGATGCTCTGGTTCTAGTCAACAACCCATGTGGATTGGGAATACCCTTTAGGTATGTGGAATATTGGGTTGGGTTCCAGTATCGAGAGGGTATATGGGTCGGTTAGTTATATGTTGTGGTCAGTTACAGTTGATGACATGATGTGGAGGTATATGGATGCAGTGAAGGTCATGGGATGGACGTATATTAGTCATGGGTTGTTGTTGTTGGACATGTATTCTATGTATATAATGATGAATGAGGTTATGGGTTGACTGAGTTTACGGGTTGATTGAGGTTGTACATAAATTGTTGTGGATGTATGATGGTTTATGTATAATGAGTTCATTGTGCATTTATTGTCTAGTTTATTGTATGAATGAGTTTCAATATGCATTTTTTTATTATACTCTGCAAAGAAATATATTTTTCATAATATATTGAGCGGCCATTTATGATAAAAGTTGATAAAAAGGTACATTAAAAATTATTTACTGGCAGTTAATAATAACCATTTCTAAATTTAACAACCACTAAAGTATATAGAGATAGTTATGTTCATTTTCCCTATTTTATTTTGGGTTGATTTTTAAAAAAACACATTATTTAAAACATTCGAAAAGTGCTCTAAAAATAACTACCATTAGAAAAATAAAAGTTTCTTAGCCCACCATTTTTGTAGTTTGATCATACCATAAATTTATGGATTTAATCAAATAATTATATGGTTAAATCATATTATTAATAGATAGTTGATAAAAGTTGTCACTAGAATACCCCTTCCCCACAAACATGCCTTGCTTAGATAAGATAACCTTGTCAGATTTGAATGAAACCTGAAATACAGTCTTACATAAAAGATAAACATATACTTGATTATTCTAAATATCAAGTGCATAAAATGAATTTAAAAGATTCAAATTTTTCCTAGAATCAAAATCTAGTTCCATGCTTCACTTCTACAAATTTGGGATTATCTAGAGCTAGCCTTTATTAGTGCTAGCTAAAATCCCTAATAAAGGTCACCTTTATTAGCGCTAGTAAAAAGCACTAATAAAGGGTACCTTTTGTCAGTGATAAAATAAAAATGATGATAAAGGATAGTATTTATCAGTGTCTTTTTAGTGCTAATAAAAGGTACCCTTTATCAGTGATTTTTTTAGCACTGGTAAAATGACCCTTTATCAGTGCCTTTTTAGTGCTAATAAAGACAACTTTTATCAGTGCTTGAAAAAAGCATTAATAAATGGTATATTTTATTGGCACTACAGAAAAACTATTGATAAAAGAAACCGTTTTCGGTGTTTTGTTTTCTAACACTAATAAAAGTGGCCTTTATAATCAATGATAAATTTTCCTTTTATCAATTATAGCAAAAAGTGCTGATAAAGGATACCTTTTATCCGTGCAAAAAAATTGCTGATAAAATATACCCTTTATCAATGCTTTTATTTTAGAACTCATAAAAGATACCATTTATTAGTGTTCTTTTTGAGCACTTATAAAGGGTATATTTCATAAAAATATTTTAAATTATTTAAAATAATATATTAGTATAGAAACGTATTTATATTGATATTAATATAATATATTTTATTAAATATCAATTATAAAAGACTAAATATGATTTTACACTTAATATAAAATATATTTAGAGAAAATGGATTATAAAGTAATTAAAAAATAATATTAATTAATAATTTTCTAATAATTATTGAATAATAGTCATTTAATACCAATTAGATGACATAAAACTTCAATAAATGAATGAATGATCTTAGATAAGATGAAAACATGACTTGAACTTCATACATTCATAAATTTTCATTCAGGTATTTGTCTGAGTTTTACCACATATAAAATTGAATCGTACAAAGATATCTATGTCATGTTGATTTGGGGGATTCTTGATCACTATTGTTTGTGGTAAAAAAGGCCTTGAATCACTGCGAAATTGATTTTTTAGTTGGGATACCCTAATTTTTTAATATTCAATGGTGATTTAACTTCTTTTAAGAGGGTCTTCTTATACTTTTTTGGTTGATACTTAATTTATTCTCTAGGTTTACATTTATATTGATATTTATGATTTGTAAATTTTATCATTTTTCATACTGTAGTTTTATTTAAAATTAAATATATTCTTGTTTCATTATATGTATATATAATAAATCAACTGTATAAATAAATTTTTAAACATATTTTATAAAAAATTATTTTTAAATATATAAATCATATAGAAATAAATATTTATTATTAATTTTATTTTAAATAAAAAAAAACCATTTTATTTACCTTTTAAAAATACATTTATATGCATATATACCTATACAAGTAAGTTTTATATAAAAATATGTGTGTTTCAATGAAAAATATATAGTTATGTGTATATTATAATATCTGTAATTATTTTTGTGTGTATGTGAAAAATATAAATCTGTCTGTGTGTGTGTAAATATGTGTGTATGTGTGTGTATCAGTATCATGTAAATACGTCATATATAAATGTATTTATATAAATATATCATTATCATTATCATTAAATATAGAATATAAACATATTTATTGTAAATATTTATAAATACATTAGAAAACATTTATATCTAAAAATAAAATTATATGTAAATATGTATAAATATATATATATATATAAACATATAAATATATTTATAATGTATGAAATTTATATCTAAATATACAATATATTGAAATATCTGAAAAATGTTTTTAAAAATAATTATATAAATCCAATGGAATTATTTATTGTCCATTTTATTTACAATAATATCTAACCTTTTTCAAATTATAAAAATATATGGATATATATATATATACTTATACAAATGTATATATAGTTTTTATATATACATATGTGTGTATTAATAAATGTATATATGTTTATATTTATATTCTAATATATGTTAAGGAATATTAATATATAATATATTTAACTAAATATAATTTTATATATGTCTCACACATAAACATATATTTTAAAAATGTATTTAAAAATAATTATATAAATATATGAATAAAAAAAGATGTATGTAAATATATATATATATATATATATCCTAAAATATCGAACAAAACAAGTTTGGTGTGTGGTAAATACATTGAAATTGGAAAAGGGAGGTCTAAGGATCAAATCTAGGGTGCGCACAGGTGAACAATAGGCTGAGCAGTGGAAAAGTGCTGAAAAAGGGGCATTTTGAGTGCTAATAGGGGGAGTGGGGGAAGCGTGGGTTCCATGTGGGGTGGGGTGGGTGGATTAAAAGTTCTAACATTGGTGGTGTGAAGTGATGATAGAGGCTTGATTACTCAAAAAAATATTATTATTTTTAAATTTTATCAGTGATTAAAAAACCACTGATAAAGGTAGTTTTTATCAATGCTTTTTATAAGCACTAATAAATGGATCCTTTATCATTAGTCATTTAGCACTGATAAAGGATAACTTTTAGTGGCACTTGTATCAACATCAGTTTTTTAGTGATGATATATCCAATTTCTAGCACTTATAAAAGTGTGATTTGTGGTAGTTGTTCCTTAACTGATGACATGAATGCTTGAATTATTTATGAGGTGTACTTCCTTCATGTTATCAATTTCTTCAAATGTTTAGAAAATTAAATAATCCTTGCAAAAATGCACTATAGCTCCAAAATCAGGACACCATCGCACCATTTTTAGTGTCATATTTACTTAGGATATCATCACAACTATATTTTCTTCATTCTACATGTTTTTAGAGGGTTTGTTCAATTTCTTTTGGTAATAATGTTTCCTTGAAAGTTTTCCTCATTTTCCATAGACAAATCATTCTATTTTATTCTTGGAATTGTTTCCTTTCTTCTTAAATTGTTGAATTTTTTTCATGGTATGTAAGAAAGATCTTTGTGGCACCTTTCCCTCAATGATATGAATCTTCTAATAAAAAATTGAATCCATACACATGTCTCTCAACATGATTTATTTTTCATTGTGAAGAAGTTTTTTTCTATTATTCCTAGGGAAAATCATCACTTCTATTCAATACATATTTTATTATTATTTTAAAAAAAGACACTTTTTGGTTAAGTGGGATCCGAAAAATCATAATTCCATGCATTGGACCACAAAACATTAGATTCAAACATCAATTTTCAATTTTCAAAATTCAAAAATAGAACTGCATCACTACCTCAGGCCATGTCTTGCTTCGTGTTGCGAACCCTGACAGAAAGAGAAGCCATCATAACATTAGGTCACTGGTGAGGAATGAACATTGGAGTCCAATTTCATCATTGTAAAATCGCCATCGTTGTTTAAAAACACACAAAATGATCACCAAAAACTCAGAATCATCATCAATGAACATTGTTAAGGGGGAAGGCACCACTACCATCGTTGAGAACCAAAACCGATCACCATAAACCACCAAAACCATGAAATGATTTCCCCAATCCATCACAAATAAAAAAACCCTCTAGGAGCCTAGGGAAAGAGACGAAACCACCATAGTGAAGCGTCTCATGAAACCCCATCGACTACTCAGACCTCACATCCCAAAACTCCTCGAGAACCACCATGTTAAACTGACAAGGGGAAGCTTGGTGGAAACCAAGATCCAGAGAAAATAATGGAACAAAAAAGGCATCAACAACGGGATGAAACCACCTCCATGACCACCAAACCCAGCCTTTAGAGCCACCACTAGGCGAAGAACATCAGGAAATTACATCATCAAGGAAGAACACCAAACAGAACCATAAAAAATGTCGAACCCTATAAATCACTAAGAGAGAATGGATCACACTCTGAGGAGAGTGAGGGGCCATCCTTGACATCCACACTGTCAAAAATCATCAGAAAAAGAAATGCGGCTAGATCTAAGGCCAGGTTTAAAATCCCTACACACCAGATCTGTCTCTAAGGTCGCTTCATGATGAAGTGAAGAAGAAACCACTCCTATGAGGGAACCCTAAGAGAAGATAGTTCAGAAAGAGAGGCTGCCACATGATTTGAGACATGTGAAAAATCAAGAAGGGAGTGTTGGTATGAAGATGAATATGATGAAGTTGATGAGGATGAAAACAAAGAAAGCAATAAATGTTGCTACATCATTGGGGAAGAAACCCTTAAAAGGAGAGTAAGATCACTTAGGATAGAAATACAAGACATAATGGAGCACATAAACTTACTCCAATACTAGCTTGTTATCAACCATCTTGAATCTATGATATTTTTGAATGAAAATTTTACTGGTACTTTATCCCCTGACATTGTACATGAATTCGACCATGTACCATATCTTTCAAGTGGACTTAATTTTGAGAAATTAATCATAAAGATGATTTGATAATTTTTTGACAACATTTCATGGATGGAAAACCTAATTTTATTCCCATTTTTCTTCATTTCATAAATTTTTTCCACTTGTTTCATATCAATGGGAGTTCCATACATATTTTGAGTTGGCACATCAAGGGTCAGAGGAATTCTTGGTTCAAGAATGTAAAATATCATTAATATTTCTAGAAGAAACTCCATCTGGTCTTTCCATTAGAATAAGTTATTTCTATAAAAAGTTTCACATTTTTTCATATCTTGGTTCATCACATTATGATATTTAGAATCCATATTATTGGTTTTTTTTGTTTAAAACCTTTTTAATGTTTAAAATATTTTAAACATAATAATAGAAAATAGAATATGAAAACTTGACACATTGAAGTGTGATGATATCACAATCCAAAAGGGTTTAATCTGCCCCCAATTAGGTTTTGTAGGGTTGTAACCGAAATCTCCCTCTTGGATACTATAAAAGTGGTGATTAACTTTATACAACAATTTCAATGTTCTCTTATGAGATCATAGATTTCAGATTTAGGTAGTTTTAGATAGGAAGTGGGGATAATTATTTTTTGAAGTTTTCATAGAATAATTATTTGTAGATCAAAATAGATTCTAGATGTGCCAACTCGGTTGCACAGAATCATCAAATAAGGTGTTCATACATTCAAAATCTCACATTTATTCAGGATTTTTTTTGTGTATATGATACTTATACATTGTTCAGGCCTATATGGTTTAGACTGGAAAAAACCTGACCCATTTTCTAATAACGTCTAGCTGATCCGACCCTAACATGACTCTTTAATTAATCATGCCTTGGAAGAAAATCTCAATGGGACTTAATGCATTATTAAATAAAATAAATTTGATATATAATGATATTTAATAAATATAAAAGTTAAAACATTTTAAAAAATATATTTATAATATAACTTAATCAGGTCAGTTGGGTTACTTATTAGGTCACTAATTAAAGAATGAGCCCAACCCTATTTTTAATCATGTTTTAAATTTAGGCCTATTTAATAAACGAGATTAAAAAATTATCCCCTAATAGGACTTTTTTATCTAGTAGGGATTATCATATAGGACAAGTCTTGTGACCCATATACAGTTCTATATATATATAATATGTATATATATAATTGTGACACAATTTTTTTCCATTAAAACCAACACTGTCAAAAGTAAATATTGGATCACTTACATACCCAAGGAACTTTTAGGTTTATTTTTTTAGAGAATTAGGAAAAACTTTTACATATCTTAGAAAACTAAAAAAATATACCATATAAATATATATCATCTCCCAAAATTTCTTCAATTCTATCACCCTTATTAGACATATCATACTTAAAACATTTCTTCATTACCCGAGGAAAATAACACATAAGAATGGGTGAACTGAGATGCTTAGTATGGGTAACCATAGGATACATAAAATATTACGTAATCATAACATGATCATAAGGTTATATGAATATGAAATTTGAAAATTATACCATGTGTATCATAATATTGAGTCATGGAATAAATCTCGTCAGTTCATAAGACGTGAATCATAAAAGAATCAAAGAACATAATCCATGAGAGCATTACATAAGACATAGAATTGTTGCATACACATAAGAATAGAAAATCCATAGGTGGATACATCTCTTGGGATAGACACACCACCATCCCCACTAGTAGCCCTTTCCACATAGTAGAATGGGTTTACTGCCCAATCCATTATAGTAGTCAAGGTTCACTACCAAGACTATCGTAATGGACATAGTCTCTTACTGAACCGAGTTCACTCCTCATTCCAATCCTCTCTATCTCTTAAGATATAAATAATTATCCAATGCATTGGAAATATATATAGATCAAACCAATCACATAATGGAAACCAAACATATGTGTTGCATAATAACATAAATCATTCAACATACCAGAAACTATGAAAGGAAATGGGTTTCCTAAATATTTCATCATAATAGAACCCATGGAAAAGAAATGGGTTTCATAAACATCATTTCATCATAAACATAAATAATACAAAGAAAGAATAAGAATGGTATCCTTGTTTCATATACACATTAAATAATAATTAACATCAAGTAATGTCAGATTATATATAAAATGGATTTGAAAGATCACATGGAATAATTCTTGAGGAAAATAACATTTCCATTTTAAAATCACTTCTATTTTTTAAAAAATAAACACTTATAAATGGAAAAAATTACATTAAAAATAAACTTGTAAATGAAGCTTCATTGAATTGAAGATGCATGAAGGTGGTAAAATCCTCTCATGTTGTATAATTTTATAAAACATTCCCTTCATATTTTTTACAGAAAAGTCACAAAGTATCATGTTTAGAAAATGATAAACATGTTCCTTTAAAACCATTTTTCAGAAAAAATAAAACATGGGAAAAATGAATTTAAAAAATCATAAGAAAATAGAAAAAACTTTTTTGAAAATATTTTTATAAAACATGTGCATGGAATAGAAATATTCTCTAATGCATGCTTAAATATAAACAAGCCCAAATAATGATGAGATTGTGAAATAAAACTTTACCATTTTGGTAACATTTGAATCATAAGACATGTTAAAGAAATAACTCCATATGGATATGTATTTTCCAAAAAATTTAGTTATAATAATAATAATAATACTTTCATGGGAAATATATACACCACACAAGACAAATAATTAGTGTATAAGGCATGTGTCTCATAAAATAATAGTGAGATGAAAATCCCTTACAAATATCATATCATTGGAGTGAGAATTAAAAAAATGGATTATGTGTATCAATTATAAATAAATATAAAATAATTGAAAATAAAACAAAATATAATCAAAATTCATTTCACACATAATCTTAGCATGATATAATCAATGATGTATAAGTTTAACCTAATAAATGGAAATGGAGTTAAGAAATACCTTACTTTAAGTCAGAATCATCACAGAAGTTCTTTATATTCCTAAATAATAAAACTAGGATAATTATTTAATTAATTCAGAACCTTTTTCACGTTAATTAATAATTTAATATAAATTAATATCATGCAATAAAAATTACTTAATTATTTAAGTTCACGTCGAACGTTTTGATGATAATCGGTACTCGAGTCCAAAATAACTTTGATATGATGTATATAGTAAAAGTTGTAATTATTCCATAATATCCATAATAATATCCATGAAATAATTATCATTTTTATAAATCAATTATACATTTAAATACATCCACCAAATATGGATATGAAAAATGAACTATGTTACAATCATGGAGACGGTAGGTCGTACGCTCGCATGAGTAACATTTCCATTTTTCAAATATCATTTTAGAAAGAAGGTAAGTATTATTTTATCCTTGAATAATTATAATAATATCATATATGTAATATTAATTTTTTAAATATACTTATATATATCATCCATGTTATATGGTGATGAAAAACAAATCACATCACTTCGTGAAGGTGGTAGTCCACACGTACGCACAAATGATGTTATCATTTTTATTGTGCATGGAAAGGTAATAATGTAAATGATATATATTATTTTTAAAAATGATAAATATTTCAGGAATATCATATATAAATGTTAATTCCATCATTATAACTAGTCTTGAGATAAGGTGATGTAAAACGAATTACATCGTTTCATGAGGTGGTAGTCTGTCGTACACATGAACGATGAATTATTTTCTTATTTGATAGAAGTGGAAATTGATATATATAATTATACTAACATAATAACATATCTTCATTTATAGGATACTATATTTATTATTTTAACATGTTTAAAGGATTATTTATGGATTTGGAAGAATAAACAAAATATAAATTCTAGATTAAAAACGATACCTCTTCTTCGGACAATCTCCTTTTATTAACACCTTAAGACTACTAAGGGTATTATAATTTATAAAATAATAACTCTAGGACATGGGGAGAAATTAAAGGAATATATTTTGGTTGTAATTGGACAAAATAAAATGGTTTTTAAGTTTGAAGAAATGATAAGAAGTGGTGCCCTTCTATAAGAGAGGAGAGAGGTGCTCTTGGAATTTCCAAATATATTAAGTTAATAAAAATTAATTTCTATTTAAAAATGGATCCAAAGTGATTTATTAATAATATAATATTATTATGCTTATAAATACACTCATAAAATAAAATTTAGCTAAGTTTTGACTATATTTTTACCCTTATCTATTGGTTTCAACCCTTATTTAGCCCCTTTAACTCTTACCATAACAATATGAATTTTTACCCTTTGAAGGTTAATATATTTATGATAAAAAAACCAATGACCCATAAATGGATAATTTATGATATGATAAATATTATAAAAAAAAGTTGGACAAATTTAATACTTTATGAAATTTTATATCATTTAATAAAATATTATTTACTATAAAATATTCTTAATATCTATTTTAAGGACAATTAAATACTTTGACTTTACATATTTCAATATAACACTTATAATTTGAAAAAAAATATTATATTACATCCCTAATATGTTATGGTATTATATAAAATTCATTAA
Organism: Viscum album; assembly: GCA_963277665.1. Lineage (NCBI taxonomy): Eukaryota > Viridiplantae > Streptophyta > Magnoliopsida > Santalales > Viscaceae > Viscum > Viscum album. Next base: position 1,144,599,164 of record OY728166.1, read on the forward strand.
TCTCAATAATTATTTCAAATTATATTTAATTTAATATTTTTAAGAACATTTATTTGATATTACCATTAATAAAATAATTGTTGCATCAACATTATGTAAGAATTTAATGTAATTATTTCATAAATAAAATTTAAAAATAGATAAATAAGATGAAGATAAATCATTTAGATTTAAAATTAGTATATATAGTCGAATAAATCCTCTAAATAACCTCATATTAAAAATGTTATAGTTATTAAAAATAAGCATGTGACATATTTGATTTTTATTTAAATAAAATATTATAAATGTAACATTAACTTAAAAATGGAAACCAAATGCCATATATTAGAACCTTGAATTATTATGGGAAAAAAATAATCATCCAATAAAATTGGAAAAGGTATAAGGGTCATTTTATTATACTTATCATATGCTTTTTACCCTTAATTACCCGATTTACCCTTTACCGTGGTAATAAAATTTTCCAAGGATGCTATTAATATTGTCCATAAATATAAATTGACCTTTTTACTAAATTTTTACCTCCTTATTTCAAATATGGAATACATTTTACAAAATTCAAAACACAAGATTTGTATCATTTATTTTAAAATTAAATTGAAAATGTAATAAAAAACAGTTTTTTAGAAAAATACCCCTTTTAAACATAAAATATTTTTATAATAAATTCATGTATAAAATAAATTTAAAACCATAATTTTATTATTTTAAATAAAAATTAATAAATTAAATATTAAAACTATTATAAAAATTTTTTAATTTGTAAATAATTGAAAATAAAATAAAATTTTCAATAAAATACTACCACAAAATGGGTTCTTATAGTGACACCCTTTAACAGATGATGTTATTCATTTATTAATAACATTTTTTCTACTATATTTAGTAATTTTCATGTAAAATTTCATAATTTTTATGAAATACACATGTTTTAATACTAAATATAATTTTTGAACATTATTTGAATTAATCCAATCGAGTTAGTTTGCTAGTTTTATAATAAATTTCACACTGCTAATACATATTTTATGATTCTTGTTTTTTAGGGTTACTTATTCAATTTAGTAAAAATAATTAGAGTATAGTTTGTCCAAATAATATATTTTAAGGGTCATATGGACAATACAAGAAGGCCCAAATAATATGTGATGAAACTGGACCATCCACGATGATTACATTTATTTGCTCAATCCAGAAGAAAATTTTTTATTATACTTCATAATAACTTCATTAATACCAAAAATAATAATTGATAAAAACTTTAAGTCCTAACTCCAACAAAAAGGGGCCCAACATATGTTTTTAATTCCAACCCACCATTCTGTCTGGAATTTAAAACTAGTACAAAATTATTGAAATTTATCCTAATATAGAAATAAATTTGAGATGATAATTATCAATGTTAAGTAAAATATATAGGTGGACAAATTTTTATAATAAATGGTTTGGATTTGAGGTAATATTCCTATTCAAAAATGCATTCACATTAGGACCAACTAAAAATTATGTACTGAAATGGACAAATTAAAATTGTTTAATCAAGACAACATAAATTTGGAACCTAAATTCCAATGGTTGTCAAGATTTTAGAGTATAATTTAATCAGTAATATATACAACATTTAATAAGAATATTTCTCCATATTATGTTGTCTAGAGTATCAAATTACTTATCCAACTGGAAGGGAAGATTTGGAAAGAAAACAGTCAACCAACTTGGGTTATAAATACATTCCACTATTCTTCTTACAAAGGGTGGGAATTTTAGAATAAATGAGGATACATTATCACGAACAAATACTTTTCAAATACTTGGTAGGACCTTCCAAACTCATTTTTTCACTTGATATACCCTTCCTACTCTCTTTTTTTCATGTTCTTATGTGTTCCTTTCTTTTGTAATCGAATAATATGTTTTAAAATTCATTTCAATTTTAATACAAGTTTCTTATTCATATTCTATTTTAATCAACCACCCTATGATATTAAATATTATTGGACTTTAAGTAGTTTAAATCAAGTTGAAACTTCTTCCCTTCTTCCACCTTCTCATTCAATCTAAATTCTGTGTTTAATTCTCATTATCATTTGTGTGTGTGTTCGACATGAAACTCTTTTCTTATCCTATTAATTTAATTCTTTTGATAATTAATCACCATAAAGACATATTACCAGATTTATAACCATATAAATGGATGGGTAAATATATCATTGGGTTGAGTCATAATTTGGAGATATTGGTTGTTTGATATCTTTTGCTCGATGAATATTCTTTAGGTTAACGCTGTGTATGTTGGACTTAAAATGTCATAGATTAATGACATGTTTTTTTAACATGTGGATTATATAGATTATTAGAACCATAAATACACTAACATAAACAATTTTTCATTGATATTATGACCCTTAGTTACGTTATGGCTTGTACTAACTCCTCAACACTTGAAAATTATGATATAATTCATCTTGTGATGTGGGTATTAATTTAATGAAATATAATGAAAATCTCAAGGATACAATAAGATTAAATAACCATTAATGAAATCTCACCAATTTTTATAATTTTTTTAAATTAATCTAAATAAATCTATCATTTAATTTTATCTCTACAAACAACCCCCATTAAAAAGACAAATCACAAAAATAATCAACTATAAAAAAGGTATCATCATTGAGGATCTACCCAAGTGCTACTATTCACATTATCAGAGCAGCAGACCATTGAAAGTTTGATAGGAGACAATAGGTTGTGCTTCAAATGACACAGTTACTAGGGATGTTGTGTTAATTAGTTGTTAGTTTTGGATATTTTTGTAAAACAAAAAAATTAAAAACATAAAAAAAACAAAAATGGAACAAAACACAAAGAAAAACTCATATTCCTCATCTTTCAAAACTTATCTAAATTCCCTATATCCACCCAAACAATCCCTCAGATATTTTGACCATAAAATAGATCAAAATCTTCACCAAATTATGAGGGACATTAGATATAATCAAATTACTCAAGATCCAATCATTATCCAACCAGTTGAACTAGATATGGTCAATCCTAGTGAACAATCCCTTATGGAACTAGTTGCCCCGGATATAAATTACCAACACCTTGGTATTCAATATCTAAAAATTGAGGTTGATTTAGAACTCAAATTAGGATTGATTCATCTTATACCTCATTTTTATGGTCTATCTGGTTAGGATCCACATCTACATCTCAACGAGTTCCAAGTTGTGAGGTCTAACATGAAGCCTCAAGGGGTTTCTGAAGAAAAAATTAAACTTTGAGAATTCCATTTCTCCATAGATTACTTTGAAAATTTAGGGCTCAATTACCTCTCTCCTAGTTCCATAACCACATGGAATGACATAAATAAACTCTTATTAGGTAAATTCTTTCCTTCTTCTCATACTTCTTATATTCAAAAGAAAATAATGGGTATCTGTCAATTCCCTAATGAATCAATCCATGAGTATTGGAAGATGTTAAAAAAGATTGTGTCAACGTACCCAAATTACCAAATCCTAGAAAAAATCTTGATAAAATACTTATATGAGGGTTTATTGTATGTGGAGTGAACTCTCATTGATGATGTAGGTGGGTTGCTCTTATTGATAAATCCCATACAGCTGCAAGAGATCTCATAAGAAATATGGATGAAAAAACATAGAAATTGCATACTAAAGAATATGCTCAATTTAGAAAATTCCAAGAGAAGAAATCAATAGAGAAAAATAAAATGATTTAATAGATGAGTGAACTTATAGGTCTTGTGTGAAAACTAGCAGTGGATGCCAAAGACCCAACCTCATCTTCTCCATAATGTATGTTCCCTGGAACTATCAAAAACTATGGAATTTGTATCTCACCAGCTCATCCAACAAAGACATGTCCATAACATCAATAGGATACATATAATGCATTTATTCCAATGGATCTCAATGCAGTATATGCTCAAGGAAATACCAATGATCAAAAATCAGGTCAGTTCATTAGAAACTTCAATCAACCCCACTCTAAGCCTTTATCTTCTACCAATAACCTAGGATTGAGGTGTATTAATCCCATTTCTCATCCCCCTTAGTTCCATCCTCATAATCCAAACCAATTCCAATATAGTCAAGGTGGTCGTAACTTCCAACAACCTTATCCTTTTGTTCATAAACCTCAAATGATCAATCCTTCTCTTGCTCCTCCTGAATTCCACTATCCTAATGGGCCTTCCCAATTCCCAACCCTATATAAGCACTTTTCGAAGAACCAAAATTAAGGTAATCCCAATGTGAGACATGCATCCTATTCCAAGTAAATATGGGAATGCTCTATGGAAGATATTTCCTCCTTTATCCATTCTAGCCTTAAAAATATTGAAACCCAAATTGGTAAACTTTTTATCCAGAAAAAATAATCCAATTCTTCCCAACCCCCATCTCAATAATTTCCCAACCCCAAGGTTAATTTAATTGAAATTTCACTTTTATTGGGAAAACAAATGTCCAGACCTCATGATGGGTCCTCAAATAAACCATTGAATTTTTAGCATGAAAATGAAAATAAAACAAAACTAAAAAAAATAACATGAAGAAACTCCATCACCACCTTTTATCCCTATAAGTAACCCAATTATTTTTCCTCAAGTTGTATCAAATATAAGAAAGTCCTTTGAACCTGATCTTGAAATTCCTAACATGTTTAGATGTGTTAAAGTCAATATTCTCCTCTTAGATTCCATCAAACAAATCCCTAAGTATGAAAAACATCTTAAAGAGTTTTTCACCCCATAAGATACAACTTAAGACAAAGGATATTGTTTCAACCAAGCATTCTATACCCGTGAAATTAAAAAAAAATCGGGAAATTTACTGTTCCATGAAAAATAGGGAGTTCCAACTTTGATGATGCACTCATAGACCTAGGATACTTGAAAATTTCCATGCCCAAATCCATCTTCACCAACTGTGGTATAGGTCCCTTACACCCAACTGGTGTTGTCATCCAGTTATCCAATCGAAGTATAGGTAGTCTGTGGGTAATAACTGAGGATTTACTTATCTGATTTGATAATCTTATCATCCAAGTTGGTTTATATATCCTGGACCTGGAAGGTTAGATGACCTCTTCTCAATCTACCATAATTCTAGTAAGATCATTCCTCATAACATCTAGAAGTAAGATTCAAGTCCATGAGGGAATCATATCCATGTAATTCGGTGACCTGCTGGTCAAGTTCAACATTTTTCAAGCCATGTGATACCAATATGAGGATCAATCTTCCTTCTCAATCAATGCTTTTGAGGACACTTTTGAGATTCAATTTATCTCCATTCCATAATGTTCAACATGTTATAATTAGAGTGGAGCTTGTGAAATTTTCACCATGATTAACTAATTCATAAATGGGGAAGTTTATATTGACATTTCATTCATAGAATACATCAATCTAGAGGATCCTGAAAACTCTCTTGAATCTGATATCATCTCTAATATTTAATATTCACCTTGTAAAATATTAAGGAAAATAAACCAGAACCAACTAAAATACCTTCCCCTATACCTGGGTTGTTTGGACCATAAATTAAAGATGATACTGATCTAAAAACTCTTCCTATACAACTGAAATATGCATTCCTTTTCCATGATCACACTTATATTTTAACTGTCTCTACCACACTTATAAAAATTGAGGATTCCAAACTAGTTTAGGTGTTAGAATAAAACCAAAATGCCTTAGGTTGGAACCTAGATGAAATGCCGAGAATCAACCCTACTATTTTCATGCATCAAATCCATCTTGAGGAATCATCCAAACCAATCGTACAACCAAAAATATGATTTAATACACTCATACTTAATGTATTTAGGGAATATATTACCAATATTATCCATGTTGTTATCATATACACAATTTTTGATAGTGAATGGGTTAGTCTAATTCAAGTGGTAACTTAGAAAGGTGGGATAACTCTTGTTGAAAATGAACATGGAGAGGTTGTCACAATGTAACAACTTGAGATTTTATAAGATATATTCATTTTAATTTCTTTCATATCATCTGTTGTACGCTACACCAAGATTATCTTGTCCTATACGCAACACCGTATTAGCTTGCAGTATACACAACACTATTCTTGGATCGTGTTACACACAATTTCATGTTTGTTTGATAGTAGTTATTCTACGAAACATTGAGTATATATATATATATATATATATATATATATATTCAATGAATTTTTTTATACGCAACAACAAAAGAGTCGTGCACTACACGCAACCCTAACTTGGCTTGCATTACACGCAATCGCGACCTTCCTCGATAGCGTGTGTTGTACGCAATACCGAGTTTTACTAAACAACGATATATTATTATAATATTATTATGAACTAGCCGTCATGAATAGTATTAACTAAATTTTTAATTTTATAATATTATTATTCATCATACACATTTTCTAGAACATGGTATAAGAACAAAATAATTTTTTCGGGTAAAATAATTATTTTTCAAAAAATGCAGTTTTGTCGCCTTTTGATGGCGCACCCACGTTAAATCTAGTTTTTGACATGTTTATAAGTTCAATTTTACAAAATAATATTCTTCCTTAGAATTAGGATATAAAAATTTACTTTGGATAAATTTTTCATATTATTCTGATAACTTTAATATTTTAATAAATAGTAAAAACACGCTATATTTTAATTAAAAACAACTTTTTTCATCGCAATACTTTATATGGTTAAATTATAATATTGAATGTTTTTAAATTATAAATAGAATATATTTTTACCATTTAATATAATTTATGTAATTAGCATTAATTTTACAATGAATTCATAGGTAAAAACATTTCAATCTTTGGCAATGTTTTAACTTTTAAAACACGTTTGCTTAACAACGGGATTAATTTTAAATTAATTACGGAAACTTTTGTGTTTTGAATTTTGAAAAATGGATTCCATATTTTGAATCAGTGGGTCCAAATTATGTTAATAGGTTACTTTTATTTTTTTGATATTATGAATAGTAACTACGGTAATTTATATTTACTATGGTTAAAGGTAAATAGTGTAATTCAATGTTAAAAGAATATTATAATAATTCAAAATTACCTTGAAACTTGTCCTAACCTTATTGTATGAGTATTGGCCGACCATGTGCATCCTTGGGTCGATTTTGGGACCCCATTGAGCCACTTGGTAGTGACAATGACAATTTGGATTAATTAATTTAATGTAAAGACAAAATTGACATTAACAAAAATCGTTTAGTAATTAATTCTTATAAGGAGTTACATAAATTATATTTTCAACTATAAATATTCATTAGAAATCTAAAAATATTTCCTACATAATGTTATTTTATTTTTAATTTTTAGATGATAAATAATTTAATTTATTTATGACACAATGATGATGTAGTAATTATCTTATTAATAAAATATTGACATAATTGATGTTATAAATACCCAAATAAATGTAATTTGAGAATTTTTCTGAATTCCAATAATTTTATATGTTAATATGACATTTTAGTATTGATTTAATTAATGTGTTTCGAACTAATCATTCTCTTATGATTTTCACAAAAATCAATTACCAAATAGTGTCAAAATTGACATAAAATAGTTTTTACAACAAATATTATATTATTAATTGTAATTATATTCCTAGAAATCTATGGTTCAGCCAATATACTTATATCATGATTGGGGTATCATTAATAGACCAATTGGGGGTCTTTTGGATGTATATGGTAAGTTTATTAACTATATAATATAAAAATACAAAGTTACATGGTAAATGTCAATCTAATTAACTAAGAGTTAAAACTAAAAGATAATGTTAATATAATGACCTAAACTTGTCTAAATTATATTGGATGAGATTATTTCTACCCATCCCCACCTTATCTTAGAAATAAAACAATTTGGATCTATTAAAAACGGAATATGACTTTATAATAAAATAATTTTTTTAGTTTTTCCAAAGGTGCCCCTCTCCTCCCTTATAAAAGGGAACCTCCACCCTCCCTTCCTCACACCAATTTGAGCCTTCAAGCTCGGTAAACCCCTTCCGAATTCACTTCTACACTTCAGTAGAAACATCCTAGAGGTTATGGTCTTCTTCAAAGACCAATCTTAGTGCCCTAAGAGGAGGTTTCAAAAAGGCGTGTCGAAAGAAGAGGTAATATCCGTTACCGATTCTTTCAACTTTATTTCTTCTTCTACTTCTTCTTCTTTAGTTGTTTAATTATGAAGTAATAACATCAGTATCACTCATATACTGATATATTATTATAATTATTAAACAACCCTATTTCACCATCTATCCATCCTACGGAAAATGAAATCACCGCGCGTGCGTACATACGGAATACCATCTCCACGCTGCAGTGTAATCTATTTTCCACCATCACCTCACTTGGAAGGATATAATGGTGTAAATAATGACTATATATGATTATTGTAAAGTTATATTGATTCTGAAATAGTATATATATACTCCAATACAATTCCACGATCATTGGAATGATATCATCGCTCGTGTGTACGTACGAACTACCGTCTCCACGAACGCGATGAGATTCATTTTCCATGATTAACCATTCAAGAATGATTATAAAGTATATATAATGAATAATAATGAAATATATGGCATAATAATTCTACTTTATTTATGTATATATATATGTATTTCATATATTTAATTTCATTCAATTCAATAAAGAAACAAAAACATCGTTCATGCGTACGTACGGCCTACCGTCTCCATGAACGGTGTATTTCATTCCTTTTATCGATCTATAATATATATGTATATGATGAATATATATTATATATAAATCATGTTTTACATTATGGAATTATTTAAATCAGGATATAAGTAATAATATCAATAACGACAAGTTGAAACATATACGATAAATGAAACGATTTTACCCAAAACGCTGCTTCTACATGGAATTTACAAAAGAACGGGTAATATAAAGTCATAAGTGAAACATATATTATATCATAACAATGAATATGATTATTTAATGAGTCAATGACATTATTTAAATCATTATATAGGAGGTTCGGATATGTACGAAGCATATCGGACCTAAGGTAAGGGATAATTATTCCAATCTCATTCTTATCCGAGATTGTTTACTCGTAAGTATTTACTGGGGGTTATGTTTATTATCCATGTCCATATTCTCTCAAAATGTTTTCATAAATTTTTTACTTTCCTTCCATGTATTTTTAAGACATTTTTACCCTTTTCTTACTTTTACCACATCATATGGAAGGAATCTTTCTTTTGTTTACATACGAGGTACTTTTTGACTTTTCCGGCAAAAGTACAAGAAGAATGTTTTTTAACTTATACGGCACAAACAGATTTTTACGGTTTTATAAAGCCTTATTTTCATGAATCTTCCTCCAAAATATTTCAGGACTATTTTCAACAAAATCCTTTTCTTTTAAAATTGCATGATGTTTTGTGAAAAGAAATTGATTTTGAAGAAGAAAGAATATTTTCCTCAAGAATTAATTTCAAGTGTTTTATCAAAACCATTTTCTATCTAAGATGACTTTATTTCATATGTGTATGTTTCAAATATAATGTCTCTATGATTTAGATGGTTTCAATTTTCTTATGATGAAATATCCATTTGTTTTATATGGATTATTTGATGATGGGATGATGTTTATGAAACCCATTTTATTCTTTGGGTTATGATGAATGTTTTAAGTTTATTTTTTGGCACAAGTAAGAATGATTTCACTATGAGATGGGTGGGACCTATATCTCCCTCCAATGCATTGGGTAAATATTTATATCTCATGATATAGACATGGCTTGAATGTCAAGTTAAATCAGTTCAATAATACAGGACTGGAACGAGGAGTGAACTCGATTCAGAAAGGGACTTTGTCCACTAAGATGGTCTTGGCAGCAATGACTTGGCTAATATGGAAATCATATCATGTGCTTAATGGTTTCCACAATTTCATGTTTTATTACCATGCTATTTTATCATTCTTAATGTTTCTTTTTGATCTATGCCTTACATACTTCCATGTTGTATGTCATTGTTCAAGATCTTGATGTTTAAATATCATGTTCATGTTTTTAAGTTCAAATGTATATGGTTTGTTTTATTTTCTCCATGCTTACCCTTACTAAGCATTTGAGCTCACCATTTTTATGTTTTCTTTTCCCCCAGGATTAAAAGAAAGGTTTTAGGTAAGCAAACAAAAAGGGGAGGATCGTTATGGGAGATGTTGAAGATATTTCAACATGATTAAAAGTTTATATTCCAAGTTTCCAAAGACACTAAACTATTACGGTCCTTGTGTGTCTATTTTTGTTATGTATTATATATTCCGAAAAAGTAATGTAATGTCCATGAACGTCAAAGCTTCGGGTCTCTACAGTTGGTATAAGAGGAAAGGTTTAGTCAACCTTTGAAAACTAGGATGTGAAAACGTTAGTGAGATCCCTAGAGATATTTCTAAGGTATGTCTAGGGATGTCCCTAAGGATAAGTATATGTATAGAATATAGTCCTAGAACTACGGTAATGATTTTAGAATTTAACCTAAGATGTTAGACATTGAGGGTACTCCCCCTTTACTATGTTGTTTTCCCTAGCATGATTTTTTCCTCTCACACTATTCTTTTTGGGTTTTAGAAAATGGCTGGAAACTGGAAGATTCACAATAATGGAGGATATGGCGGACAATGGAATGATATTCTTCATGAGAAACCAAATGAAACGGGATTTGGAATTCCAAACATAGTTATTATGCCTAACTAGCAATCTCATAATACGATCAATAATCTCAACTTTGGTAAGTTTCCCGACTCAGATAATAAGAGAAAGATGGAGTTTCATGATGATCATAGAGGAAAGAAAGTTCAATTTCCCTCATGTAAATCATGTGGGAAGATGCATTAGGGAGATTGTTTCAAAGGAACTGGAAGATGCTTTGGGTGTGGAAAAGAAGGACACAAAGCCAGTAAGTGCAAAGGAAAATGTTCAGTTAACACCATGGATAAGGATAATGGTATTGCTACGACATCAACAATGATTAGATGTTTTAAATGTGGAATGTATGGGCATTATGCAAACCAATTCCCTAAGGGAAAATCTCATGAAGAGAATCAGCATGGTCATATGAGTATTATTTATGTGGATGATGATGAAGAGACTACAAATCAAATATGAAATGAAAGAAATGATGAAGCTCAGTCAGTGGTTTAAGAAGTTAGTGGAATGATTGTATGTTTATAAATAATAATGTATGGTACTATGGAATAAAGAATCATCTAAGGATTGTTACACTATTGTTTTTCCTAATGTATTTGAAAGTATATTTTGAATGGTACCGGTAACTATGAAAAGTGATTCAAATATTTTGGAAAGCAGATGATATGCGCATAATGAAGGGATAAGAAGATAATGAGATGTTTGATTGTATTCACGAGCTCATGATTGATATAAGGACTAATTGAAATCATGGTTTGAGTATATAGAATTTTGAGGATTTTGGTATGTGGAAAGAGTTAACTTTTGACAGCACTCATGTTTTCACTAAGATTCAATGGGTATTCATTTTTCAAGAGAATACGTGATTAAGGTATTCACATGACTGGAATGTGACCAACAAGATATATGTGGGATAAATGATTATATTCACCTTCTTGTTATATGACCATTTTAGTAATCGTTCTCTTTATAAAATGAGTTTGGAAAGAAGTATTTTGGATAAGCCTAAAGATTGGAATGGATTGTATTGTTTAAGGATAGAACTTTTAATAATAGTATTTATTTAGAAAAAGGACAACCTGCAGGACGGGCGATAGTCCATCACGTCGGACAAGGCTATGGAAATCGAACCCACAACCGAAGTGCGACAGGTCTTTATCGCCTACCACTGGCCTACAGGAAGTCCCTGGTTAGTAGAAACTAGTATTATTTTATTAAGCGGTATGATATATGAAGTATAAGTTCATTTTTGGAACCATATATGATTAATCTAACCATAAGATGGACTTATAACTTTTTCTAACCTTTTGTTTGAAATAGATGGAATGACCCATCATTCTATCACATGATCTGTTAACACTTCATGAATAACAAACTCAACTTCATTTCTTTAAGAGATGAAGTGGAAATTGTTCAATTCACGAACAATAGTGAGATTGTACAAAAATCGTGTAAGTATTTCTTTTAATTCATAAACTTTAGGGAAATGATATTGAAAACCAAAAATGTTGTCCTAGTGCTCTTATATCCGATGAATCAGATGGAACTTAGATAGTCACAAATTTATGGCTTTGTGATTGTTGGATATTTCATAGCCATGTTCTCTACCACTCTCCATCAGAACATGATGGTTAGATTTTTCCTCCATATCCATATTTTCACCTATACTCTCTTATGTGGAAACCCAATGCTGAGTTACCTTGGGTGACCGTTATGCTTCTAACTTTCTTTTTTAAAGTTATGTTTTAGTATTCCTTTTTACGATGTGGGTTTCTATGAATAGTAAACGATTTATAACCCCGACGAATTTCGAGGGTGAAATTCATTTTAAGGAGGGTAGAATGTAACAACCCGAGATTTTATAAGATATATTCATTTTAATTTCTTTCATATCATTTGTTGTACACTACACCAAGATTATATTGCGCTATAGGAAACACTGTATTAGCTTTCAGTATACGCAACACTATTCTTGGATCGTGTTACACACAATTTCATGTTTGTTTGATAGTAGTTATTCTACGAAAAATTGAGTATATATATATATATTCAATGTATTTTGTTATACGCAACAAAAAAAGAGTTGTTCACTACACGCAACCCTAACTTGTCTTGCATTACACGCAATCGCGACCTTCCTCGATAGCGTGTGTTGTACGCAATACCGGGTTTTACTAAACAACGATATATTATTATAATATTATTATGAACTAGCCGTCATGAATATTATTAAATATTTTAATTTTATAACATTATTATTCATCTTACACATTTTCTAGAACATGGTATAAGAACAAAATAAATTTTTCGGGTAAAATAAGTATTTTTCAAAAAATATAGTTTTGCCGCCTTTTGATGGCACATCCATGTTAAATCTAGTTTTTGACATGTTTATAAGTTCAATTTTACAAAATAAAATTCTTCCTTATAATCATGATATAAAAATTTACTTTGGATAGATTTTTCATATTATTCTGATAACTTTCATATTTTAATGAATAGTAAAAACACGCTATATTTTAATTAAAAACAAATTTTTTCATCGCAATACTTTATATGGTTAAATTATAATATTGAATGTTCTTAAAGTATAAATAGAATATATTTTTACCATTTAATATAATTTATGTCATTAGAATTAATTTTACATTGAATTCATAGGTAAAAACATTTCAATCATTGACAATGTTTTAACTTTTAAAACCCGTTTGCTTAACAACGGGATTAATTTTAAATTAATTACTGCAACTTCTGTGTTTTGAATTTCGAAAAATAGATTCCATATTTGGAATCAGTGAGTCCAAATTATGTTAATAGGTTACTTTTATTTTTTTGATATTATGAATAGTAACTACGGTAATTTTTATTTACTATGGTTAAAGGTAAATAGGGTAATTCAATGTTAAAAGAATATTATAATAATTCAAAATTACCTTGACACTTGTCCTAAACTTATTTTATGAGTAGTTTACAACCATGGGAATCCTTGAGTTAATTTTGGGACACCATTGAGCCACTTGGTAGTGACAATGACAATTTGGATTAATTAATTTAATGTAAAGACAAAATTGACATTAACAAAAATCGTTTAGTAATTAATTCTTATAAGGGGTTACATAAATTATATTTTCGACTATAAACATCCATTAGAAAGATAAAAATATTTCCTACATAATGGTAATTTATTTATAATTTTTATACAATAAATAATTTAATTTATTTATGACACAATGATAATGCAGTAATTATCTTATTAATGAAATATTGACATAATTGATGTTATAAATACCCAAATAAATGTAATTTGAGAATTTTTATGAATTACAATAATTTTCTATGTTAATATGACATGTTATTGCGGATTAAACTAACTTTTTTCGAACTAATCATTCTGTTATGAGTTTCACAAAAATCAATTACCAAATAGTGTCAAAATTGACATAAAATAGTTTTTAAAACAAATATTATATTATTAATTGTTATTATATTCCTAAAAATCTAAGGTTAGGCCAAGATACTTATATCATTATAGTTGTATCATTAATGGACTACTTGTGGGTCGCTTGGATGTATATGGTATGTTTATTAACTATATAATATAAAAATACAAAGTGACATGGTAAATGTCAATCTAATTAACTAAGAGTTAAAACTAAACGATAAGGTTAATATAATGACCTAAACTTGTCTAAATTATATTGTATGAGATTATTGCGACCCATACCCACCTTAGATTCTAAATAAATTAATTTGGAGCTATTAAAAACCGAATATGACTTTATAATAAAATAATATTTTTAGTTTTTCCAAAGGTACCCCTCTCCTCCCTTTTAAAAGGGCACCTCCTCCCTCCCTTACTCACACCAATTTGAGCCTTCAAGATCGGCCAACCCCTGCCGAATTCACTTATCCACTTCTCTAGAAACATCCTAGAGGTTCTGGTCTTCTTCAAAGACCAATATTAGTGCCCTAAGTGGAGGTTTCAAAAAGGCGTGTCGAAAGAAGAGGTAATATCCGTTACCGATTCTTTCAACTTTATTTGTTCTTATACTTCTTCTTCTTTAGTTGTTTCATTATGAAGTGATAACATCAGTATCACTCATATACTGATATGTTATTATAAGTATGAAACAACCCTATTTCACCATCTATCCATCCTACGAAAAATGAAATCCCCGTGCATGCGTACGTACGGAATACCGTCTCCACACCGTGGTGTAATCTATTTTCCACCATCACCTTACTTGGATGGATATAATGATGTAAATAATTACTATATATGATTATTGTAAAGTGATATTTATTCTGAAATAGTATACATATACTCCAATACAATTCCACGATCATGGGAATGATATCATCGCTCGTGCGTACGTACGGACTACCGTCTCCACGAACGTGATGAGATTCATTTTTCATGATTAACCATTCAAGAATGATTATAAAGTATATATAATGAATAATAATAAAATATATGGCATAATAATTCTTCTGTATTTATGTATATATATATATATATATGTATGTCATCTATTTAATTTCATTCAATTCAATAAGGAAACGAAAACAGCGTTCATGCGTACGTACGGCCTACTGTCTCCATGAACGGTGTATTTCATTCCTTTTATCAATCTATAATATATATGTATATGATGAATATATATTATATATAAATCATGTTTTAAATTCTGGAATTATGTAAATCAGGATATAAGTAATAATATAAAGAAGAACAAGTTGAAACATATACGATAAATGAAATGATTTTACCCAAAATGCTGCTTCTACATGGAATTTACAAAAGAACGGGTAATATAAAGTCATAAGTGAAACATATATGATATCATAACAATGAATATGATTATGTAATGAGTCAATGACATTATTTAAATCATTATACAGGAGGTTCGGATACGTATGAAGTATATCGGACCTAAGGTAAGGGATAATTATTCCAATCTCAATCTTATTTGAGATTGTTTTCTCGTAAGTATTTACAGAGTGTTATGTTTATTATCCATGTCCATATGCTCTCAAAATGTTTTCATAAAATGTTTACTTTCCTTCCATGTATTTTTAAGACATTTTTACCCTTTTCTTACTTTTCCCACATCGTATGGAAGGAATCTTTCTTTTGTTTACCATACGAGGTACTTTTTGACTTTTCTGGCAAAAGTACGAGAAAAATGTTTTTTTTAACTTATACGGCATAAACAGATTTTTACGGTTTTATAAAGCCTTATTTTCATGAAGCTTCCTCCAAAAGATTTCATGAATATTTTCAACAAAATCCTTTTCTTTTAAAATTTCATGATGTTTTTTGAAAAGAAATTGATTTTGAAGAAGAAAGGATATTATCCTCAAGAATCCATTTCAAGTGTTTTATCAAAACCATTTTCTATCTAAGATGAAATTATTTCATATGTTTATATTTCAAGTATAATGTCTCTATGATTTACATGGTTTCAATTTTCTTATGATGAAATATCCATTTGTTTTATATGGATTATGTGATGTTGGGATGATGTTTATGAAACCCATTTTATTCTTTGGGTTATGATGAATGTTTTAAGTTTATTTTGTGGCACAAGTAAGAATGATTTCACTATGAGATGGGTGGGACCTATATATACCTCCAATGCATTGGGTAAAGATTTATATCTCATGAGATAGACATGTATGGAACGGCAAGTTAAACCGGTTCAGTAATACAGGACTGGAACGAGGAGTGAACTCGATTCAGAAAGGGACTTTGTCCACTAAGATGGTCTTGGTATCAATGCTTTGGCTAATATGGAAATCATATCATGTGATTAATTGTTTCCACAATTACATGTTTTATTCCCATGATATTTTATCATTATTAATGTTTCTTTATGATCTATGCCTTACGTACTTCCATGTTTTATGTCATTGCTCAAGATCTTGATGTTTTAATATTATGTTCATGTTTTTAAGTTCAAATGTATATGGTTTGTTTTATTTTCTCCATGCTTACCCTTACTGAGAATTTGAGCTCACCATTTTTATGTTTTCTTTTCCCCCAGGATTAAAAGAAAGGTTTTAGGTAAGTAAACAAAAAGGGGAGGATCGTTATGGGAGATGTTGAAGATCTTTCAACATGATTAGAAGTTTTTATTCCAAGTTTCCAAAGACACTAAACTATTACGGTCCTTGTGTATCTATTTTTGTTATGTATTAGATATTCCGCAAAAGTAATGTAATGTCCATGAACGTCAAATCTTCGGGTCTCTACACACAACTCAAGTGAAAAAAATGGTTTGTGTGCATCGATTATTGAAAACTGAATGCCAAAACATCAAATGATCACTACCCTCTTTCTTTACATGATCAAATGCTAGAAAGATTAGCTATAAAGTCACATTACTTCTTTCTTTATGGATAAATTAGATACTTCCAAATCTCAATAGCACCTTAAGACTAAGGATACAGTTTCCACTTAACCCTTTGGAAAATATGAATAAAGGATAATGCCTTTTGGCCATTGGAATGCTCCTACAACATTCTAGAGATGTCTGATGAGTATCTTTTCATAATTAATCGAGCACTACATAGAGGTATTCATGGACGAATTTAACATTTATGGCATGTCATTTGAATCTTACTTGCATTCACTCTCTCTAATCCTTCAAAAGTGTGTCAAATGTAACCTTGTGCTGAATTATGAATAATGTCACTTCATGGTTACTAATGGGATTATTCTTGGGAACATAATTTCACAAGATGGTATTCAATTCAATCCTACTAAAATTGAGGCGATCCAATCTCTTCCTAAAGCTATAATATTTTGACACATTTGTTTATTCCTTAGTCATGTCGGTTTCTATCGGTGGTTTAACCATAACATCATTAGGATTTCACTCCCACTCACTCGGATACTCCAAAATGATGTCACATTCAATTTCAATGAATATTGTCAGAGATACTTCATTTAACTCAAATCTTTTCTTATATATTCTACAATAATCCAACACCCAGATTGGTCCTTACCCTTTTAGCTGGTGTTTTATGCTTCTGATTGGTCCATTAGGTCCATTCTTGGTCAAAAAAGATAAAATATTCCCCGTGTCATCTATTATGCCTAAAAAACATTGGACAAAACTAAATCTCACTACATTGTGACTGAGAAGGAACTTTTTTCTATAGTTTTTAACTTAGATAAATTATAACCCCATCTCTTAGGTGCCAAAATCATCATATTCCCAGACTATTCCTGTTATAATGTTCTTACTCAAGAAAATTGATTCTAAACTATGGAAAATAAGATGGATCCTAAAACTATAAGATTTTGACATTCAAATCAAAGATAGACCAGGAAAAGAAAACCCTATGGTTGTTCATTTGAGTAGAATTTCAAAATTTTCTCATTCAGAAATCATTGATCCTTAAGTACCTACTAAGCACTTTTCATCTCTCACTCTAAAGTCACTAAGGTTTGACCAATTGTAAATTACTTGGTCTATGGTATTTTTCTTGGATTTTTTTAAATAGAATAAAAAATGAAGTTGAATGTGAATAAAAATACTATTTTTGGGAAGTTAATAAACTTTTGGAACACTATAGATGACATGGTTATTAGGAGATGTGTTGATGAAGATGAAAATTCCTCTATCTTATAATTATACCACTCACTTCCCAAAGTTAGACACTTTGGACCATAAAGAACCTCATAAAAGGTCCTAAACTCTAGATTCTTCTGGACTTCACTCTTTAATGACTCACTTGAGTTCTTTAAATCATGTCCCACTTTCCAAAATTTTGGAAAAATTTCAAAAAGAAATTAAATTCCCCAAAAACCTTTAATTTTTTGTGATATATTCGATGTTTGGGGCATAGATTTCATGGGACCATTTCCTCCTTCCAGTGGATTCTCATATATTCTTCTAGCTATTGAATATGTTTCTAGGTGGGTCAAGTACAACCCCACTAGTAAGGATGATTCACATATTGTTAGTGAGTTCCAAAAACCCACATTTCCCATCGATTTGGAACATCGTGTGCCTTGATAAGTTACTTAGGAACAAATTTCTATAATCAGACAATGGAATCCCTTTTGAAAATTAATGGGGTTTTACATAAAACATAAATTGGTTATCATCCAAAAAAAATGGAAGGGATGAAATTTCTAATAGATAAGTGAAAAAGAGTGATTGAGATAATTGTAAAGCCCACAATAAAAGACTATCCTAAAAGACTTGTTGAAGAACTTTGGGCTTATTAAACTTCCTATAAAACACCCATTGGGGTATCTCAATTTCGGATAGTTTTTGGTAAGCCATGTCATTTACTAGTTGAAATCCAACATAAGTTATTTTGGGTTGTCAAAACTTCTAATTTTGATTGTGAAAAATCTGGTGAAGACATATTGTTGTAGTTAAATGAACTGGAGGAGCTTTGACTAGATTCTTACGAGAATTCCAATATCTAAAAATAAAATTATAAGGTAATCCAATACAAATAAATCCTATGAAAGGTATTTAATAAATGTGAAAAGGTAATTCCCTTCATCTCTTTATTTCAACTTCACCTAAGTAAGATTAATTCTCATTGGGAAGTTCCTTTTATTATTACTAATTTTTATCCATTTGGTGTAGTGCAAGTCCAAGACCCAACTTCCAAAATGAAATTCATGGTTAATGGATATCGGTAAAAGCATCACCATGAGATGAAACACATCCCAGGAACCACATCAACTTTCATTGGATCCCCAACTTCTACATTTGACCCACCACTGGATGGATATTGCGGGCCACCAAATCCAAACCAGGGGAAACTGTTTCCCTTTAACTTCTCTTCTCTCTCTCTCTCTCCTTATTCTAACTCTCCCATTCTCTTTTTTTACCACTTTCCTTATCAAGATTTTTATTTACTCGTTCTCTTTTGTGTGGGTATATCTTTATGATAAACTAAAAAAAACTAAAAAAAATAAGAAACTAAAAATTCATAATTACTCACATTACACTTTTTAAATTTTTATCAACCCTTTTGGGGAGTCAAAAGAGATGTTTTAATCTCAAATTTTTGGTATTTTAATCATAAATTTGGATATGGAATCTTGTTTCAAAACTAAAAAATATTTAATGATTAATTTTTTATTGGAAATATAATTACTCCCCAACTATGAGGAACAAAATTAGATGTCATTCCAAGGCCACCTATATCCATCATTTCATTTTGTATGTTTTTCAACCCCGATTGTGAGTCTTGAGTTTGTAGACATTCAAGTTAAATTTATAACTTTGGTGTGATTTAATATGATAGAGGAATTTTCTAAACCACATGAGAATCACAGTAGCCAAATATCCTCCCATTAAACTTACATTAACCATCCTTTTGAAATCCACTTCGATCCTATGAAAACCTTTTTATTGATAGCCACATTAAAATCCCAATACATTGTCCCACCCAATATCAACATGGAATTAAATTGCATAATTTATTGAAATTTAAGTATTCGAGGAAAGGATTTCATTTTGGGTTTCCATTTATTTATCTTCAATGTGTTATCCTATGTTTCAGGGAAAGAATATATTTAATTATTAGAGAGAGGTTATTAATTAGTGAGTTGGGGGAATGGATTTTCATTTATATAATTTTGTATATTTTATTGAAAATTGTTCAAAAAAATTGAAAAAAATAAAAAAAGGTTGTATATTGGGAAGGTAAAAATCACTCATCCTTAACCATTTATATTATTAAAAAATTACAATTAATGTTGTGAGGAGATTAAACATGAGTTGGGAGATGATTGAGATATTTTTTTCAAGTTCATATTTGGAAAAAAAATAAAAAAAGAAATGAAAAGAAAAAAAGAACACTTGTGTTATATATTCTTGTGTCATTGGGAGAAGTTTTGTGTCTTGTACATATTTCTCCTTTCCAACCCCTTTAAATTTTATCCATATCTTTTGCTACATCCTTCACACAGTCATTCCCGTGTAACTATGTCTTTCCATAACCTTCCATGTCTTATTTCAAATTGTGCATTACTTTTTCCATGATAGTGTTTTACCCATGTTTTCCTCTCTATTAGAAATTAAATTCCTACCATCCCATGGCCATATAAAAACCCTTAAAAAATAAATATTTATTATTTTTAAATTTAGGATAGGGGATGGAATATGAGAGCTATTTCAGGCTCTAAGAATTTCACTTTTGGTTGGTGAATGAATGAACCTCCATAAATAAATTTTTATCATCTTGAGAGGAGTGAGTTCTGAGTACCCACATTTTTTATTTCTACATTTGAGCATGAAAAATGAATATTTTTTGGAATATTTTTTCTATAATTTTTTTGGTGGAATTCAATATGGATGAGTGAAATGGTCTAAACCTCCACTGATTGGGGAAAACAAAATTTTAATATTTGTTGGTGGGTGAGGATGATTTTTTTATGTTTTTATATTTATTGCACATGAGGACATGCCCAAAACTAAGTGTGGTGGAGTTTATGTTATTCATTTATTAATAACGTTTTTTCTATTACCTTTAGAAATTTTCATGAAAAAGTGCATAATTGGTGTGAAATACCCATGTTTTAATACTAAATAAAACTTTTGAGAATTATTGAAATTAATCCAATCGATTCAGTTTAATATTTAAATTATAACTATAAAAATACTTATTCAAATTCTATGATTATTATTTTTTAGGGTTCCTTATTAAATTTCCTAAAAATAATTTAGCTAAATTTTTGGCCAATTCTTCCATTTGAAGGGTCATATGGTCCACACAATAAGGCCTAAAGAATCTGTGAAGAAACCGGACCATCCATGATGATTGAATTTTTGGGCTCAATCAAGACACCCAAATTTGATGAAACTCAAGAATATATTTGTGAATACCCAAAATAATCATGGATAAAAATTTGGAAGCCCAAATACAATAACAATGGGGCCAACATATGCTTTTAATTACATCCAATAATTCTGTCCAGAATATAAAACTAGTACACAATTATTGGATTTTCTCTTAATATAGAAATCAATTCAAGATCATAATTTTTTTTGAGAAATACAAGATATGGGAGGCAGAATTTATAGAATAAATGGTTTGTATTTGAGGGTATATTACTATTTAAAAACTCATTCACATTATGGCATTTGAAAATGTCTAGATTGAAATGGATATATTAAAATTATTTAATCAAACTACCATAACTTTGGATCCATAAGTCTAATGACCACAAATTTTAGAGGGTAGACTTTAAACATTCATATATAAAACTTTTAAGAATAATATCTCTCTAGATTCAGCTGTCTTAACTATCAAATTGGTGATCCAAGTGGAGGAGCAGATTTTGAAAGCAAACAGTTCACCTCCTTGGTCTATAAATACATTCCCCTCTTCTCCTTTCAAAGGGTTGGAATTTTAGAATAGAGGAGTATAAATTGGCACGACCAAACCCTTTATAGATCCTTGGGAGGACCTTACAAACTCAAACTTTAACTTGATACACCCTTCCACCTCTCTTTGTTTTTATGGTCTTTCATGTTCCTTCTATTTGTAATCAGTTAAGATATTTTCAATTTCGTTTCAATTTTAGTGAAAATTTATTATTTATATTCTCTTTTAATCATCTATCCCATGTTCTTAAATATTAATGGTCTTAATATAGTTTAAATAAAGTAGAAACCCCTTCCCTTATTCTGCTTTCTTATTTAATCAAATGTTTGTGTTTAATTCTCATCATTATTCGTGTGTGTGTTTGACGCACAACTCTTTTATTATCTCATTATTTTTGTTTATTTATAATTAATCACCATTAACTTATATTACCATATTTATAACCATATCAATGGCTGGGTAAATATACCATTGGGTTGACTCATAATTTGGGGATATTAAGTGATTAAGAGTTTTGTCTCGATGAATATTCTTTAGATTAACACCGTGATGTTGAACCTAAAATTTCATTGATTAGTGATATGTTTTGTTAAACATGTGGATCCCATGGATTATAGGAACCAAAAATACACTACCATAAATAATTTTTTATTAAGATTAGAACCGTATGTTATGTTAAGGCTTGCATTAATGCCTCAATACTTGGGAATTATGATCAAAGTCATTTTGTAAAGTGGGTGTTAATTTAATGAAATATAAAGCAAAGATCAATGATATCATAATCTTAAATACCCAATAATGAACTCACCCAATTTTTTTTCAAATTTTTAAATAATTCTACATCAATAAATCATTTCATTTTATCTCTGCAAACACCCCCAATTAAAAAGACAAATCACAAAAACAATCAACTATTAAAAAAGTATCATAGTTGAGGATTCGACCCAAGTGCTGCTATACACAGTAGCAGAGCACTGGACCCTTCAATGGTTGATAGGATAAAATTAGTCATGCTTCAACAATTCTACAAAAAATTACTAATAAATGGGGTACCATTATCAGTCTAAAAAAAAGCGCTGATAAAGGTACCCCCTTTATCAACACTTTTTTTAATAGCTTTGATAAAGGGGTCTTTATCAGCGCTTTTCTTACTAGCTCTTATAAGGGGTATATTTCAAAAAATAATTCTATTTCATTAAAAAAATATACTGATATATAAATATATAAATATATTTATATTGATATAAATATAATATATTTTTTAAAATATGTTTTAGATAAGTTTAAATAGACATTTACACTTAATATATAAGATATCTAGTGAAAATGGATTATAAAATATTTAAAAAATATTAATAATTAAAAACGTGGTAATTATCATCGATTAATAATCATTTCATTAAAATTAAAAGACAAAAAAATAAAAAAAAAAGATCTAAAATAAGTTCAAAATGTAACTCAAACTTTAAACAGTCATAACTTTTGATCCGAGTATCCGTTTTAGCTCTACCGCATATAAAATTGAATCCTGTGATGATATCTACATGATGGTGAAACCAAAAAACCATTTTTCATATTTTTTAATGCCAAAAAATACCTATAAGGTCTCTAAAATTGAGTTTTTAGTTGGAATACCAAACTTTTGTGACATTTGATAAAATTTCAGCCTCATTTCAGGGGGTCTTTTTGTCATTTTTCAGTGGGGACTAAATTTATTCCTAGGGATTACATTCATATTGATATTATTGATTTGAAATTATATTTTTTTTACAATGTAATGTTCTTTATAATCAAATATATAACAATATATACATATTTAAACATATTTAAACATAAAAATTTAATTTTATAAATAAATAAATAAACATATTTACATATAAAGTATATTTCTCAATATATAATCCTTATAAAATCCATTTTATTTAAAATAAAAATATATGAATATTTATATACCTATATAATATGTGTATGTGGGTGTGTGGTAGTGTGTTTCTGTATTAACAAACATATATATATTATCTGTATATTCTAACATTTGAATATACATATGAATATATAATATATGTATATATATATAAATATGTATAATTATACTTATAGATACGCATATATATTATATCTATACATGTGTATTTATGTTGTATATATGTATTTATTTATTTATTTATAAACAAACACAAAAAGACAAATTTTATAAATGTATTTAAAACTAATCTTATAACTTTATATTAATAAATAAATAAATATAAGGATAAAAAAATATAACTAAATATATATATATATATATTAATATATGAATAAATAAATATATATATATATATAACTATATATATTAATATAAATCTATATTAATATATGAATAGATATAAGTAAATGTATATATATATATATAAATAAATAGATATATCATTAAATGGAGAACAAAACAAGATGGATGAGTGGTAAAGATGTATACACGCAAGGGATAGGTCTCTAGTTCGAATGCAAGCAGAGGTAGGGATGTGCGGGCGGGTGAAGGGGGGGTCTAGCGCTATTAAAGGGTGGGTGGGTGTGCCCAGCGCTGCTAGAGGGGGTGTAAGGGGCATGGGCGGGGCTTTCTAGAGCTATAAAATGGGGGGTTAAGCAGTTTTAAAAGGGGGAGTCTCGGATTTAAGGTTTTTTATTTTTATTTTTTTGACATTTATCAGCACTTTTTTTAGCATTGATAAAAGGGGACATTATCATCATTTTTTTAACGCTGATAAAAAGGAACCCCTTTTAATAGCTCCTTGATTATCAGATCTTTTTTATCACTGAAAAAGGTTTTTTTAGTTCTAATAAAACCTTTTTTTTGTTGTAAAAATCTATGTTTTTCACTATTCATTTTTTAAGGCAGGGTCAAATACCATATAATAAAATAAAAATCTATACAAAGGAAGTGAGACAATGGGGTCAGACAGAGTCACTACCCTCATCAAAGATATTAAAGACCATGTTTATTTCTAATATTAGAACCAATATTTTCTCTTCTTTTTGAAGGTCATTCCAATTTATACTCCATCCACGCTCATGACCCTGACTTCTAGAATATCTCTCTTCTGATATTATTACCTATTGAAGGAGGCTTTCATGTCTGTGTCATCAGATTCAGATTCAATAAATGGTGGAAATCATCCTTTGGTGCAGCCCAATCTGCCCGTCCACACCCCCTGCCACGACATCTTGGATGACGACCTTGCTTCCAAGTTTTAGTTTGTTGTTGGGAGTCATCCGGTAATTCCTTTCCTGAGTCAAAGACATCACACACAGAGGAATAATTCACCTTATTTTCAAGCATCACGTTTTCCTTTAAAGTTTCAACTCCTTGATCATCAAGGGACCACCGATCTAAAACTTTTCCAGCATCCTCGTGAAGTGAGGGTACACCATCATGAGAAGTTCTTTGGGGTAAATTCACTGTATTCAATTGGGATAGAGGAGATAACTGATGGTTCTCAATGAAAATGGGAGAAACATTTAAAGTGTAAACAAATATGGTAGGTTCCAAAATATCCTTGTTTATGGATTGGATAGAAGATAAAACCTGTGTATGTGTTACCTTTACAGTTCAATGCTCATCAATGTCACAGTGGAAGTCTGTGTCACTACAAAGTGAAGACAAATCCATTTTAATGGATTCACCCTTATTAATTTTCACACTAATAGAATGTACATAAGCATTGTGGATGGGGTCCTTGGATTTTTTGGTAACTACCAATTGAAAACCATCATTATAAACAGTCTTTTTATTACCTTTTATTTTAGTGTTGACAGTCATTTATTTCCTCAAATCAAAATCCACCCCTTCTTGAACTTTTTCCTCAAGATCTAAATGTTTCTTATCTTCCTCAAAATCAATGTATGTCCATGAAATAGGCTTAACAGCCCCTGGTTCAATGTTATATCTATGCCATGATCACTGGGAGGTTTATTGACAACCTCATTCCCTTTTATAAAATTGGAGACCACACTATAAGTTCTATTTGTATGAGAAGATAACATACTAGGGATTTTTGGAACCCCATTACCAGCCCCTTGTTTGAAAATATCTATAAAAGATAAATTCCCAACCTTTTGGGTTTTATCAGCATTGATTTTCCATCGGTACACTTTTTTTTCTTCATGGGGCCACACCATCTTGATTGGTCTGCACTAGCCGATCTTCACATAGTAGTAACATGTGCATATTTCATGAAAATGGTGCATTGTGTATTCTTGTGATATATTTCAAAGGAGTGACCAATTATAAAACCGAAAGAATAGAATTCTGGTAGCCATTCAAACTGGATTTTTAGTTCTATTTTGAATTCACCAGTGGTCAAAAAAACTATATCGATCAGATCTTGTGAGAGATCAAGTTCAACTAGTGCTCTGGCGTAGCAACCATATCGCGCTCTCTCAGTTTCCTTGTCTAGTTTGATCGGTATTCCAATAGAAGAGGAAACATCATACAGGAATTAAGGGTGCTATAAGAACCAATTCAGTCCATTGATCCAAATCTATGCTTGAAAAATAGTATTCATTGATAAGTGCGGATTCGAAAGAGGATCCCATTCTTGTAGCAAGAGGTAATCTGGATTCAAATGAATTGGACTAATACCCCAAGCCAAAAATTTATATTCTTCTGACAAGAATATAGAATGATATAGGACCTTAACTATTGAAATTAGTATCCATTCTTCAAACCCCTAGTGCTGCTAAAGTCGAGCCTTGATGTCTTCATGTTTCCATGGAGCTTTGTTCTGTGTCGTTGAGACACTAACCATCAGATAATGCTGACATATCTCGATACAATATTCATGAAATTTATGGTTGGACTCTATAAAATAGATAGTCCCATTACAAGTGATTATTTTCTACAATGACACCAAATTTGAGTTGGCAAAGAATCTATTTGAGTTTTTAGGGTTAGAAGAACTAGGGGGACTCACAATATTCGTCACTTCATTCTCAGGTAAGACATGTGCCTGTACTTCATTGTCTATGTCGGCCCCTTTCTTCACAGGGGGGTGAAAACATCTTTTGGATCAAAGTATAAATGGAGATCCGCCATGGATCAGGGATTCACCCAAGAGTCTTCGTCGCGCTGCCAGGAAGTGCTCTCCATCCTCATACCATTAAAATATATATCACAATTAATTGAAAAATCAAAAAAAAATAGAAAAATTATCAAAAATTCACCATAACCAAAAAACATTATGCTAATTTCAAAAATGATATTTATTTCATTAAAAAAAATTCTAAAAAATTTATAAATTAATTATATTGTTCTCTCACAAAAGCAATAAAAACATTCTTGACCCAAATGGTCCAAAGGCCATCATATTTATTGACTTTTTGATAACCCTCCTTTCAAGGGATTAGGGGGAACCCTTACAAGGCCCGTAGGCTTAGTGATTACATGGACTATAGTATTAAGAGGCATTAAATGACCCGAAGGTAATAGGGAATTCAACAAGACTATAACTACAAGGAACTGCCCCTCCCCAGCATCTGCATCATGATGGTAGCTCTCCATCTTCACACGGTCGTCTGGATAAGCTTCCCATGAAACAACAGAATGGTCCTGATGGCATATCCATACCCTCTCATTTTTCCAAATCCATTGGTTCTGCTCTGGTGAGTTCACCTGCTCTGAATCCTCCTTTAGTCTTTTTTTGTAGAGTTTCTAGGGAAACTGCATATGGCCCAAAGGCCTTGAGGTGGCCCGAAGGCATTAAAGGTGGCTTGAAATCCCTACTAACTTGAAGACCTAGGTAGCTCGAATGCCTTAAGGACTCTAATCCCAAACTGGTGGCCCAAGATGAATAGTTTTGGCTACCATAGAACCAAACTGTACCTGCTACAGTACTCACACTATGCCTACTACAGTTCCGGCTACAGTACCCAGAAATATGGCTCCACCTGGTTTCAAACCTGGGTCTTGTGGATGCACTTAAGGATACATCACCCACTAGGCTGAGGCTCATGTTCTATTCTTGAAGAAAGTATATTTGATGAATAAAATGATTTTACTAAAATTTAATAATTAATTTTCTACGAATTGATTAATAAATTATTAATGAGTATGATTATTTAATATTTCATTATTTAGTTAATGTTATTCATTCCTTTCAATTTAACATATTTGTTATAATAGTCACCTAATAATATTTTTTTGTTCATTTAAACTCAGTGTTGTGTATCTTATACACAATCGAACATAGTATTTCCTTCTAAAATCTCGAGATATTATAGAAGTTTGATGAGATCATTGTCCAAAAAGATTTAATATTCCCCCAATTAGTTGTTGTATGATTGCAACAGAAATATCCCTCATTGATACTATCGAAGTGGTGAATAACATTACAAAACAATTTTGATGATTTCCTAGGAGATTATGGATTGTGGATTCAGGTAGTTTTGGAGAGAAAGAGGGGATCATTATTTTTTAATGTTTTCTTGGGATAATTATTTATAGATCAAAATTGGTACCAAATTTACCAACTCGATAACATTGAACCATCAAAGAAGGTGTTCATTCATTCAATCACTCACATTTCTTCAATATTTGTTTTGTTTTTTGTGTGTGTGCATGTGTTAGACTTGTACCTAGGTCATGCCTATCTGGTTCAAATTAGAAACAAAACAACCCATCTATTTATTGGGTCTTTCTAAACCAACCTCGAAACGACTTGTTTATTAATCAGGCCTTGAAACAAAATCTCAATGGTCCTTAGTGTATTATTAAATAAATTAAATTTTATATATAATGATCTTTAATAAATATAAATGTTAAAATATTTTAAAAATATAATTATAATATAACTGAATCTGGTCAGGTGGGTTACTTATTAGGTCTCTAATTAAAGCTTGAGCTAGACCATATTATTAATATGGATTTTAAATTTAGGCTTGTTTAATAATCGAGCTTAAAAAATTAATCTATAATAGACCTTTTTATCTAGTCAGACTTATCGAGTAGGAAAAGTATCAATAACTATGTAAATGTCTATATATATAATACGTATATATATAAAAATTATACTAAAAAATATATATTATAAATACTTTTTAAATAATTTAATAGAATATATTTTTTATGAAAAAATATTGTTTACAAGGCTCATATTTACTCAAATATATTTTATGAATAAAATTATAACATATACACAACCTGATAAAATTTATTAAGGGCACCTCAGAATGGGGTTATAATATGGTTCAAGGTTTAATAATACTACACAATTGTTAATCAAGTCATGTTTTGATATCCTAAAACTTGAATATATATATATACACATACACACAAAAACACACAAAAGTTTTATATATATTTAGTTTGGAATTTAGGTTTTAAACATATTTTACCCATGGAACGTGATAAAATTAATTAAATAAATAAATATAAACACACATTTAAATCGATGTGGATTTTAAATGGATATTATATCATTCAGTTTCATTTTTGCGAGCACCCCTTGTTTTCATCCCTTGTTTTTTGTTCATGTTTTATAAATTTAGAAACTAAAATCAATATATCTCGTCCCCAAAAAACCAAATAATATAATGATGTAAAAACACAAATATAATAAAATCTAACAATTTCCAGTTCAATGTTCTCTCAAAACACCCTATTCTCTCAACACCCATCAACCAAATCATTATTTATATCTTATTCTCGGGTGCCTTTAGAATTCAGATTGTTGGGGGTGATTTAAAATCTCAACAAAATATTTATTGTTGGTGGGTGATTTAAAATCTTAATATTTGTTTTAATTGTCCTACAAATTAGGATCTCATTTTAACTGCATTTAAACCACGCGGAAGGATGAAAAAAAGGTGTCCTATAAAATGCATTAAAGACAATAGAGGAGGCACGCCTTTTGAAGGTTCAAAAGCCCTTGAATATTGGAGTGGGGCGTTGATGGATTCATAAAGCTGAGGGCTTGAGTAGTGGTGAGCAGTGCACGACATGGCTGCAAGAGGAGAGGGGAACCTGAGATCACGGAGACGGTTTAAATAAAGCATAGAGTGGAGCAGAGATTGTTGCACCAATTTAAGTGTGTGATTTGTGAGACTTGTAATTTTTATTTGACAATAAAATTACAGATTCTTGGGTGGAGTAGGCTTTCACCGAACCACGATAATTTTTGTGTTTTTATTTCACAGCATCTAAAAACTCCGACCTAACATCTGGTATCAAAGGGAGGTTATTCGTTCTTTCTTACTGAATAATTATGGGAGATTCACGTCCAAATATTTCTTTCCATATTGATATGTTGAATGGGAAAAATGATTTCACATTGTGGCAACAATGGGTGAAAAATATTTTGACTCAGGAAGGGACAGTTAAAGCATTGAAGAAAAAATCAGAGAAGCCGGAGAAGACTAGCTCTGATGATTGGAATGATATGAGAGATTTGTAAAAGAGCACCATTTAATTGTATTTGGAGGACAATACACTATGAGAGGTGATGAATATAATAGATACAGAGGAGATCTGGACGAAGCTGGAAGCCAGGTATAAATCTAAATCTCTAAAAAATCGTTTATATTTGAAAAAATGATTGTATCGTCTTCGAATGTTAGAAACCAGAGATTTGGGAAACCATTTGGATGAGTTCACCAAAATCTTGATGTAATTGTCTTCTGTGGCGATCAAAACTGATGATAAAGGCAACGTGGTGCTTGTGGAAATGGAAGAAGAGGAAGGATTTGCTCTTGTTAGGTTCTTTTCCAGATTCATATGACAATCTCGTTACTACATTGTTATTTGGAAAAGACTCTCTGAAACTGGATGATGTTATTTCATCATTTCTAATGAACGAGACTCGACGAAAAAACAACGATGATGGATCATCAGGTAATAGTGGACTCTTTGCAGTGACTGGTGGACGTAACTATCATGGAAGGTCGATAGAACGAAGGAATGGTTTAGGGAGCAGGGGAGATCGCAGTCAATCAAGGCCAAGAGGAGATTTTGTATACTGGTAGTGTGGTAAAAAAGGTTACATGAGAAGAAATTGTGAGAAGTTATATGAGCGAATGAAGAAAGAAGAAAAAGAAGATGAAATAGTAGAAGAAAAAATTGAGGTGAATACCGTGACTCAAGATGAGAGGTATGCTACTGATTTATTGCTTACAACTATGGAAGATGTGGATGATTCATATTGGATTTTATATTCTGGTTGCTCTTATCATATATGTGCAAAAAGGGAATGTTTTCACAGTTATGAGAAGTATGAAGGCGATATTGTCAAAATGTCCAACAAATCAGAAAGTCGAATTGTTGTAACTGGTACGGTGCGAGTTTGTATGTTTTATGGGGTTATTCGAACACTTTCTGATGTGAGGTATGTACCTGATTTTAGAATGAACTTAATTTCTTTGGGTATGTTGGATTCCAAAGGTTTTAGGTTTTCTACTAGTGGTGGAGTTCTCAAAGTGATGCGAGGAGTAATGACTGTGATCAAAGGGATGAAAGTTTAGAATCTATACAAGTTAATTCATGCAGGTGAATCTTTTTTGAGGCCCCAGAGTACCATTACATGTGATGTTCAAAAGGATATGTCTTAAAATGGATATTTGAAAAGGAATGTGACATTTACTTTAGTTGTCTGTGGCACAGTGGATCCACAACATTTTTTTCATCAGATTTGAGCATTTGTACACCCGTTACGGGTGTGGTGGGTCATGCCAATATTGGGCATGACATTAATGGTCAAAATTGATGATGATGGTGAACTATTCATATTTTTAATCAATGTGGAGATTTTTTGGGGGTGATTTAAAATCTCAATGGAATATTTATTATTGGGGGTGATTTAAAATCTTAATATTTGTTTTAATTGTCCTAAAAATTAGGATCTCATTTTGACTGCATTTAAACCACGCGGAAGGTTGAAAAAAAGGAGGCCTATAAAATACATGACAGAAAATAGAGGAGGCAAGCCTTTTAAAGGTTCCAATTCCCTTCCATATTGGAGTGGGGTGTTGACGGATTCACAACTTCGAGGCCTCGAGTAGTGGTGAGCGGTGCATGACGTGGATGCAAGCAGAGAGGGGAACCTAAGATCACGGAGATGGTTGAAATAAATCATAGAGTGGAGAAGAGATTGTTGCGCCAATTGAAGTTTCGGAATTGTGAGACTTGTAATTTTTATTTGAGAATAAAATTACTGATTCTCGGGTGGAGCAGGCTTTCTCCGAACCACGGTAATTTTTGTGTTTTTATTTCGCTGCATCTAAAAACTCCGACCTAACAAAGATTACCATGAAACAACATTATTATTGATCTTTTTCTCTTCTTATATGGGATTTGTATAGTCAAATTTTGGTCTTTATTTATCCTTCTCTATAAACATATGGAAGAAAACTTCATGGTGAAGAGAAAGAAGTGAATAATGGTGGTCAGTGTCTCTACACTGCTCCTCCTGGCCACTATAGCGGCATTATTTGAAAGGTACTATCATGAGGAAGACTCAGAAGAGAATTCCACCTCCATGAAGACCCTCCAATGCCTATCCTCAGTAGTCAGTGCCCGCACGAACCCAAAAGAGATAATTCAGGTGGAGCTAGATGTCGCGACACAATGCGCCTCTAAGACGGCGGCCCAGAGATCCACCCCCAAAGGTTCCGAGGATGAATACCTCATCGTGACCTGATTGAGGAATGACTTCCATGTGATCTTCCAATATGAAGCCTCTGACCTGTGGTGGTCCCATGACCATTTCTCCAGTCTTGACCCGTCGAACTACCATCCAACGATGGCGGATGTCAAGACCTCGGTCAGCGTCGCCCTCACCTTCCACGAGACCTGCATGGACGGCTTCGACAACACCACCAGCAGCACTGGGGAGAACATGAAAACAGGGCCAGCCCTAGGGCAATCCCAAAGAGCCCCTCGGCTAGGGAAATTCTCAAGAAAGAAAAATAAAATACAAATAAAGGGCATCAATTTTATCTTTTTACTGTATCTCTCAATGCATTTAGGGTGACATTTCTGATATTGTTCTAGGGCAACAAAATTTTTCAGGCCGCTCCTGCATGCAAATAGAGATGAATGCCTCGATGGAGCTCATGAGAAATGGTCTTTCCATGGTTGATCGATACTCCCCCAAGCTCGACTCGAAACATATTAGAAGTCGCGGTCTTCTTCACACTTGCTGGGAACATATTGTGGGGGCCAATACCAATTAGGGGAGACTTTGTAGCGGGAGGATAAATTGTCGGCAACAATCTTCCTTGGTCAGCAGCCAACCCAAATGGCATAGCAGCCTTCATGGATGAGCAGCAGGTGGTGGGAAAAGTTTCATGGGTATATGAGCTACCCACCAACCAAAGGAGATAGATAGATTTATTTTCCTCTATATAAACGGGATAAAATCCCATGAGTTTTTAAGAGATAAATCTTCTGCGTATGGGTGTGTTGTAAATACTCCAACGAGACAAAGATAGTGAAAATAAATTGGACCTTATTTCCCCTGTGGATGTAGGCTTCAATGTCAAACCATGTTGAATTGTGTTTTCTCCATTTTGATACTCATTTTGTGTGTTTTTATTGCCACACACCTTCATTGCATCCCCAAAAAGTTGTATCTGAGGGAGCCGGAGTGATCAGAGTCGAAACAGAGAACCGACAGCAAGTTTTCCGGTGACTGAAAATTGAAGTTGGTCATAAAATTCATCAGTGTCCAGATTACTGAAGAATACGATGAGACGATTCCAATGGTACAAACGACATTGAAAATGAAGCTGAAACAAAATAGGAAAGCTCGGTCAAAATTTGGTCAAAACCGTGGGTGAACAGTAACCCCATGGTAGAGAAGACGGTACTATTCACACTACCGGTGAATATTCTGGAGAGCTTCCAGCAGCTGTTCTGGTGTGCCACGTGACCACCACGTCATTGCCACGTCTGCAAACAATTTGGACTGTAAAACTCATTTTGGAAATATCTCGGCCAATTGGTGTCTGATTTCAATGATCCAAGAGTCCAATTCGACTATTTCGACTGTTCTAGATGCATCTGTATAGTTAGTTTTTCAAAATACTCATTCCATTAGGTGGTTTCTGGATGGTGAAAAATTGATGATGGTGATCACGTTTTGCGACAACGATGATGGCTGGTGGAAAAGCGCTTCCAAATTTTGAGATTAAAAAGTTTGATGGTCAAAAAAATTTCAGATTATGGAATAGCATAATAAAAGATATTCTTGTGCATCAGGTCATGATCAAACTGTTGATCAGAGAAAATCCTGATCCAACTGGTAAAGATGATTGTGAAGATCTTGAGATGCAGGTCGTCAACACAATTTGAATGTGTATGGAGAATGAGGTAAAGTACTCAGTATTGGATGAGACCTCACCAAAGGAGATTTGGAAGAAGTTGGAGAAGCGGTATATGGTGAAGTCTCTTACCAAAAAATTATTCCTGAAGAAAAAAATCGCACCAGTTTCACATGGATGATGGAAAAAATTTGTTGGATCACAGCAATGAATTCAAAAATATCCTAACACAATTATTGGGGCTCGAGGTGAAGGTTGGAGAGGAAGAAAAATCACTTTTTCTTTTGTCATCACTACCAAGTTCATTTGATGGACTTGTGACTATATTTATCATGGGGAAGGAAACATTGAAGCTAGACGAGGTGATGGTGTCGCTTCAAGATTCAGAGGCATTTTGAGGACCGACGACGCATTCAGGTGAGAAAATTATGGTGATGTGAGATGATCAACATTGGAGGAGCCGATATCTGATGTCGTGAGGTAAATAATGGTGGACCAAATCTAGGGGAAGTGATCCTAGTGAAATCATGTGTTTTGGGTGTGAGAAAAAGGGTCACTATATAAGTGACTGTGGAGAGCGCAAACATACATTTCTAGGAAAAAGAAAGTAGAAGAGAATGATGTGAACATCACAGAATTATCAGCAGATGATGAAGTATATGTGACAATGGGAATATTTCACTCATATGAGAGAGTTTAATGGAGAGAAGTACATTGTTATTTATTGTGTTGTCGAGTGCATCAAATTAGTTTATTTTAACTAGAATTTCAGCAGTATAGCAGAAACCCTAGGTCATCTTTTTACGGAGCCTTAGATTATTAATTTTAAAAGGATGTTATGATTAAGAAACTAAAAGTGGAATGGAGTTTTATAAAACTTGGGTTTTGTTTCTTTAAAGATAAAAATTGAAATTATTTTATTACTAAGAGAAACCGGTTGGAGAAATCGTGATCAACTCGAATAGGTATCCATTGATGCTCAATCTATAATTGCTCTCAAGGGAATGGGAAGGATCATTAATTACTTGATTTATACACACTGAAAACAGTATGGTATGTGAGTTCTTACTGAGTTACCAGCTAGGATTTTATTGATCAATGATATTGATTATCGATGACCGCTCAAAATCAACAAACTTGAATCAATGTAAAATCAGAACTCAATCAAGGCATCAGATCAACAACATGTTCAGATGACCATATTTTTTTCAATGATAAAATTTTAGACAATACAAGAACATGAATATTCATGGTATCAAGCTTCTAGAATTTATTAACTGACATAATCCATTCGCACACTCATAAAAGGGAAGGGGTGACAAAAGAGGCAACTGTGCTCAAATCATCACAAGATCCGAGTTATGCATAGAAGGATGAGGATTATTGTTCCTTTGATTTATATTTGATCATACCAGAATAAAAAAAATAAGAGAGTATAAATGAATAAAAATTGACAACAAACCTGGAAATTCAATTACCTTATAAAGATTACAAGCATGGAGCTCGAGATAACAACAAAGGACACCCCCAAATTGATCACTAGAGGTTTAGAAGTACATGGGGGAGAAGAGGGAGATCATGGATGAAGAAATATATCAAGTTAGAATAACCTTTACCCATGGCTATGTAACATGAGATAATTAGTGAGAGGAGTGATCTTATGGACAAAAAAATCACACTTTCCAAAAAATAATTCAATTGCCTAAGGGACTAGATCACTATTCAAGACAAACTTTTTAATCCTTCTTTATCCAGATGGTTGACTGAATAAACAAATTAAATTTTTATTTAATTTGGTGTAGAGGTTCTCCTTTTAGTTATCTATCCAAGGGATGTAGAATCATCCCAATTGTATCTCCACTGCCCGAGTTATGGCCCAAATACAAAAGGATGGTCTAATCTAGCCCACCCAGAATTTCTTCACATTGTGGGCCTATTTTGGGCCTCCAAATAGACGAATTGGACTCCATGATCTTATAGAGAAATGTATACCACATTTTTTTCATTAATAATACCATTTTTATCTCAGTTGGATTCACATATTGTCCACAGTATATATTAATTTCCACATGCATGATTGGTCTCTCACACAGTTTGGCCCATTTTTCTTGAATTCCATCACAGGCTCTCCAACTCACCTCCTCCTACAATGTAAACACTAAAACAAGTATAATTTCCCTATAAAATAGTGATAAACATTAATTCATTTAATTAAACATAATTTTCAATTTATTAATATATTTTTAATATTTATTACAAAACCAGTTCAAAACTGTGGTGTAAGGGTGGAATTGAATAGTGAATCACTATGCAACCACACCCCCACACCTAAACATTTTCACTCCGGGAAAAAGACACATATCCAAAAAAAAGGATGCATTTATATATTCCCAACATCATGAATATTTAACATTTGTGGAAATTTTAATTCATTAAAGTAATGTGATCAATGCACAAACCACACTAAGGAGTTCTTCCTAGTGAAAATGGAAAAAGATGTCTCATAAATCATACCACAATGAAATTAAAAGAGATTAGTGATCCTAAATTGATCAAGGAATTCAAAATTCAACCATGCCACTAACTCTCCATGTGTGTGTGTGAAAACCATTCCATGATATTCTTTCCACTTTCTATCCAATAAATATATGTTATTTTAATATTTTTCATCTTAAATGATTTTTTCCACTGAACCTTACCTACATCCTTTGCAATCATATTTCAAGACCCACTCACATAAGAATTACAAAAAGTCAATCCATAAGTTCTTGACCTAGATATCCCAGTATGTTTCACATTTCATCTCTCCCCTCATTTATTATTTTTGTTTTTTTTCAAAAGTTTCATTTGGAACAAATCTCACTCTCATATCTCAACCCTTGTTTGATCTCATCAAGACACTATTTGTAGTAGTTATAACAAGATCAAAGGTTGGGGAGGAGTTGTTTTTGACCTTCCAAAGACACAACCTAATTAGTTTTTTTTTAGTGCATGGAGGAGTCAGATATCTGGTACACACGCATAGGTCAATATGGTACAGTAATGAAACAGATTGGATAAGGAACAAATGTATGTAAATATAATTTTACGAAGAAAAATATTAACCTAACTTATATTTACCATCTATTAAGTAATAAATATTCACACTTTGTGGTTTGGTGCAAAAATGTGTGGAGATATTAGTGATACTGTTTTCCCAAAAACTACTCACAGAAGGGGAATCAATCATCTCAAAGGTTTCACAGAGATATAACCATTTATATCATTGAAAGAAAACCAATTCACTAAAAATCCCTCCCTGAAATTAAATTCATGAAAACATTCTATTCCATTGCAGAGACATGTTTTCATCAAATGTTAAATCAACATGGATTCAAAAATTTCGACATACAGTTTCAGTAAGTTCCATGATTTGGTGACTATAAGGGGGGAGTAAAAATTCCATAAAGAAGGTGAAAAAGAGAAGAAATAATAAAGACAATGAAAATCCAAATGAAATCAACAAGATTGGGAACAGTGAAAATACCATAAAGAAGGGGGAAAAGAGAAGAAAGAATAAATATTATGAAAATCCTAATGAAACTAAGAATGTATCTACCCCCACACCTACAATGTGCAGTATCCTCACTGTAATAATTAGGAATGTGAGAAGGAATGATAAAACCTGGTGTGTTTCACTAGTATGTTGCTTCTGGAAGGTGGATTTCCTCCACCGAATTATTTTGGAAAATCTTCATAGAAGTGTTTAGGTCATTTCCCATTTATGGTAAGACTTCTTCCACTCTACTCATGAAAAATATATTTTTCACCAAAAGGGTAAACATTAGTAATAGTAAATGGACCAAGACATCAAGAACGAATCTTACCTAGGTGGAGATTAGCGTGGAATTGTACATGAAGACCTTATCTCCAATATGGAACTTCTGCTGATGAATAATGATATCATGGATAGCCTTTGTCTTCTCTTTATAGATTCAAGAGTTCTAATATGAATCACATTTAATTTCTTCCAACTCTTGAATCTACAGCTTCCAATTCTCACCTGCATCTGAAAGGTTCATATTAAATTGTTTAAAATCCCAATATGAATGGTGTTCTACCTCCACCAGGAGGTGAAAAGACTTTACAAACACAATTCTATATGGTGAAATTATAATTGGGGTTTTAAAAGTTGTACGGTATTCCCAAAGTGTGTCATCCAAGTGCAAACTCCAATCTTTTCTGTTGGGTTGTACTGTTTTTTCCAAGATTATCTTAACTTCCCTGTTTGAGATTTCTGCTTTTCCATTAGTTTGGGGGTGATATGTAGTGGATACTTTATGATCAAACCCATACTTACGAAGAAAATTTTTCATGTTGTGATTGCAAAAAATGTGAACCCTGATCACTAATTATGAATCTAGGCAAACCAAACCAACTAAAAAATTGGGACCTTGAAAAATCAACAACATATCGAGAGTCGTCAGTCCTGGTGGCCTTTATTTCCACACATTTAGAGAAATATTCCAAATCTGATAAGATGTACACAGATCCAAATGAATTTTAAAAAGGCCCCATGAGTTCAATTCCCCATGCATCAAAAATTTCATAGAATAACATGGGTTGTTGGGTCATTTCATTCCTCTTCTAGATATTCCATGTGAATTGAAAATGACTACATGACTTGAAAAATAGATGGGCATACCTATAAAATTTTGGCCAATAAATTTCTGATTCATGGACCTTCCGAGCTGTACGTTGAGAGCTAAAGTGGGCCCCACATGCCAAAGTGTGGTAGAAGGTCAAAATAGAGGTGAACTCGTGGTCAGGGACAAACCAACAAACTACTTTCTCACCACAAATTCTCCAAAAATATGGGTCATACCAAATGTACCACCAGGAATCATGTTTAAGTCTTTGATATTGGGAAGTTATGAAATCAGTGGTGACCCTAGATGTTGCTAGAAAATTCACAATTTCTGCATACCATGGGGTAAGGTCAACAAAATCACAAAGTCTCTCATGAGGAATGAATTCTCCAATGGGGAAGGATGAGTAAGCATTATGGTCCAGGGTTGTAGAAATCCTACTAATGTGGTCATCTAAAACATTTTCCACCCCCATCTTATCTATAATATCTTGTTCAAACTCTTGGAGGAGGATCATCCACTATAAGAGACGTAGCTTAGCTTAAGGTTTCTTTATGATAAATCAAAGGGAAGTATGGTCAGAAAACACAATCACTTTTGACCCAATAAGAAATGAATGAATTTTTTTCAAGGAAAATACAATAGAAATGAGTTATTTTTCAATGGTTGTGTATTTTACCTGGGTAAGCTCAAGGGTACATGAGGCATACACAATGACATAAGGAGCCTTCTCAAACCTTTGTGATAAAACTGCCCCAACTGCAAAGTTAGAGGCATCACACATAAGTTCTAAGGGGAGATCCCACCTTTGTGGATGGATGATGGGAGGTGATGTGAGACTCTTTTTTGGTGAATTTAATGCATCCTCACAATTTTTTTCAAACAAAAAATCAGAATCTTTTTGTAATAACAGGGACAATGGAAGTGTGATCTCACTAAAGTCTTTAAGGAATTAACGATGAAAACCAGCATGACCCAAAAAACATTGCACCTCACAAACACATTTTGGATATAAAAGGGACAAAATTAATTCAATTTTAGATTTATCAACTTGAATCCCCTTATTTTAAATTAAATTCCCAAGAACAATCCTCCGCTCAACCATGAAATGACATTTATCATAATTTAAGACAAGATATTTTTCAATATAGAGGCAGAGGACATAACCTAGGTGTTCCAAAAAAACATCAAAATAAGAACCATGTACTATGAAATCATTCATAAATAATTCCATACAACTCTCAAGGTACTAAGAGAAAATACTCAACATGCATCAATGAAAAGTACGAGGAGAATTACATAGACTGAATGGCATCCTTATTTATGAAAATGTGCTGAATGGACAGGTAAATTTTGTATTTTCTTGATCCTCAAGGGATATATGGATTTGGAAATTACCCGAATATCCATCAAGGAAACAATAATTGGACTTACTATCCAATCGTTCTAAAATTTTGTCAATAAAAGGTAGAGGAAAGTGGTCCTTCCGTGTGTCTTGATCCAGTCGAAAGTAGTCAATACAGACTCGTCGACTATTTTTCACACATGTTGGAACCAATTAATTCCTTTCACTTGACACAACTGTTATTCTTATTTTTTAGGCATAATTTTCACTAGGATAACCCATTTACTATCATATATGGGATAAATGATCTCAAAAGCAAGTAATTTACTAACTTCCAATTTTACCACTTCAAAGAGATTGGGATTCAACTGGCGTTGATATTGTCTTATGAGATTAAAATTATCATAAAAAATTATATGGTGCATACAAATAGATGGGATAATCTTGAGAATATCATCCAATCTCCATCCTATTTCATTTTTACACTCTCTGAAAAGGTTGATTAGTTTGGATTACTACTATAGATAGAGGTTATTTTCAATAATGACGGTCAATTGGTTAATACCCTCAAGATATGCATATTTTAAATTAGAATGAAGTTGTTTAAGTTCCAACACCGGGGTTTTTTGGATTGAGGGAGGGTGTTTTGGGGGAGTGAGGTCCATGAAACTGTCTATCTGCTCATGTTTATTCTCTAAGGATAGATAATCTATTGAAATGTGATTTTCACAATCATTGACGGTCATGGGTACCTCAGAATGAACACACTCATCAATTAAAGCACAAAATTTACACTTTTCGGAACCCACAAAACAGTCAAAACATGAATCAAAACTCAAATCATCCAATGGTGAAGAAGGGGAAAATGAATCATAGTATCAATTGAGGAGATAATTTTGTGTGCGTACATAATTTTAGATAACTTCCATCAAATATACAGGAAGATTGGAGTGCTCTTCAATGGGGTGTTTCATAGCTTCAAGGATGTTAAAACTTATCCTTTCTTCACTGAACTCCATGGACAACATACTGTTTTGAACATTAATGATCGTCTTTATTGTTTTAAGGAATGGAATCCAATGTATGAGAGGATCATGTCATTGGGTTTAGGTATATTCCATCTCAATAATGTAGAAATCAGTAGGTAAGATGAGATTCTTCACTCTTACCAGGACATCCTCAATCACTCATGTTGGATGTGTAGTACTCTAGTTGGAAAGTTTTATGACAATGCATGTTGATTGAATCTCTCTAACCTATGGAGAAGTATACACGGAGTAAGGCATTACATTAATGTAACCACCTAAATCTTTCATAGCATCAGAATAGAAATCCTCCCTTATGGTACATGATATCATGAATGTGCCCAGATCCTTGCATTTGGTTGGCATTGCTGGTTGAATCAAGCCTGAGACATTCCTTCCTAAGTCGACTCTCTCATTCCCCTTCATCCTCCTTCTATGGGTACAAAGATCTTTAAGAAATTTTGCATCTCAAGGAATGTTTTTAACTACATCCAATAAAGGAATGTTAACTTAAACCTTTTTAAATATATCCATTATTTATTTATCAATATCATTATCAAAAATCTTCTAATATTTAGAGATTATTTGTGGGAAGCGAAGAGGAATGAATTTTTCATTTGAATCATCAATGATAATTTCATTACCCTTTTTATTTTTTTTATTCATTGGAATCTTTTATGGGTGGAGAAAGAGTGTTTTCAAGAGGGGGGCATACATGTTGAGTAGAATCAGTATAAGGAGAAACTTCTTTACCACTACTAAGTGTAACTTTACATACATTACCTTTTTCCCTTCGGATTGGAAATGGGTTGGGATGGTATTTTTCCAGAACCTTACATCTTAAGCTCACCGATGGTGTTTTCCAATTGACCCATTTGAGTTTGCAGGTCTTGAATAGCTGATTGTGTGGTTTGTTGGAATTTTATTTTCTGGGTTTCTATTTTATTCACCATATCTTCGAGGCTAGGTTCATATTTGAGATGGGGATGATTGTTTTAAGAATTTTAAGGATAAGAAGGTTTCATACCTTGGAATTGTTGATACCAATTCTACTTGGGGTAGATTGAGTTTCCTTCGTGCTGATACTCGGGTTGTGCTTGCCACCCAGGTTTCGGATTTGGCCTGAATGGATTTTGCTTAAAGGGAGGTGCTTGTTGGAATGGACACCCTGAGAATATAGCCGCACCAGACTCCGATGAATCTTGAAGTTGTGGGAACTGGTCAAAAAAATGAGTATTGTCAGAACAAATACCACAATGTAATAGAACAGGAGGATATTGTGAGTTACCTTGTGCTTGACCTAATTGCCTTGGAAGGGTATGCATCTCACCAAGCTTATTATCTACATTTTATTCTAGGGATGAATGAATTACCTCATGAACTTCTTGGGTTGGTGAAATAGCTCTTGTACCAAATATTTGTGCATTTTGAGCCATATTGGCTATTAATCCACGAGCAACTGAAGGAGTTTTGTCAAGAAGGGAACCACCAACTGCTGCATCAATAATTCCATGATCCATGGGGATAATTTCCTCATAGAAGTATTGGATTAATAGTTGTTCAATAATCTGGTGGTGGGGGAAGCTTGAGTAGAGTCGTTTGAATCTCTCCCAGTATTCATGAAGGGTCTCTCCTTGTGATGGAATAATTCCACAAATTTATTTCCTTATTGATGCAGTTTGAATGGTAGGTAAAAACTTATCTAAAAAGAGTCTTTTTCAGTCATTCAAGCCACCAATTGTGGTAGGAAAATAGTATATACAATCTTTTCCTACGCCATCAAGGGAGAAAGGGAAGGCCCTAAACATAATTAAGTCCTCAAATACAATTTTGGGTTTTATGGTGGAGCACACTATGTGAAAATGTTTAAGGTGTTTATGTGGGTCCTCACCAGGAAGACCATATAATTTATATAGTAGGTGGATGAGGCCCGATCTCATGTCAATTTTGGATTCTTCCTTAGGGTATTGGATGTATGTAGGTTGGTACTCCACAGCAGGGGTGGTCAGATCTTTTACAGTTTGATTATTTTTAGCCATGATTTCTAGGGTTTGATTTGGTTTAATTTTTATTGGTTTATGACCACTTGAGGTTCTATAAGTGGTTACTTAGTTTTACATGATTGTCTTACTCTATATTCCTTGATTTTTTTTTGTGAAGTGTATTTTAAATTTTAGGGTCTATTTCAAACAGTTTTTCTTTTCCTCTTTGGGTCATGAAAATAAATTACGAAATTTGTTTGATTTTATTATTTTCTATGGATACAAAATGAACATAAGAATGGTGAAATAAGAATATAATGTTATACTATATAATTAGAGAGATATAGAGAGACAAAAAAAAGATATAGAGAGATAAAACTCACAACAACAAACAAAAGAAAGAAAAAAACAATCAAATGGGTGTGGGGTATTGAAAGGAGTACTAATTAAGAAGTAAAATAAATAAATAAAATAAATAAAGAAAAAATGATCTTATATCCCAGGAAACAGTGCCAAAAATTTATTGTGTTTTCGATCACGTCAAATTAGTTGTTTATTTTTAACTAGAATTACTGCAGTATAGCAGTAACCCTAGGTTGTCTCTCGATGAATATTTGATCAAAAATTTTAAAATAAGGTTCTGATTAAGAAACTAAAATTGGAATGGGGTTTTATAAAACTTGGGTGTTGTTTCTTTAAATATAGAAATTGAAATTATATTACTATTGAGAGAAACCAGTTGGAGAAATCGTGATCAACCCGAGTAAGTGTCCCTTGATGCTAAATCTGTCATTATTCTAAAGGGAATGGGAATGATCATTGATTCCTTGATTTATATGAAATGAAACCATTATGTTATGTGAGTTATTACTAGGTTACCACCTAGTATTTTATTGATCAATGATTTTAATTTTTGGTGACCACTTAAAATCAAAAAACATGAATCGATGTAAAAGAGAAACTCAATCAAGGAATCACATCAACAATGTGATGAGATAACCAGATTTGTGTCAATGATAAAATATTAAAAAATAAAAGAAAATACATATTCATGGTTT
This sequence comes from Viscum album, assembly GCA_963277665.1. Classification (NCBI taxonomy): domain Eukaryota; kingdom Viridiplantae; phylum Streptophyta; class Magnoliopsida; order Santalales; family Viscaceae; genus Viscum; species Viscum album. Next base: position 1,144,643,615 of record OY728166.1, read on the forward strand.
CAATCTCCTGGAATTTATCATCCTAGATAATCTATTTGCACACTTATGAAAGGGAAGGGGTGAAAAATAGGCAATCACGCTCAAATCATCACAAGTTATGGTTCATGAAAAGAAGCATGAGAATTCTTGTTCCTTTGATTTATATTCTATCATACCCAAATAAACATAAATTAAGATGTTATAAATGAATAAAAATAGACAACACACCTAGAAATTTGATTACCTTATGAAGATTACAAGCGTGGAACTCGGTATTACCACAAAGGACGCCCCCCAAATTGATCACTAGAGGTTTAAAAGTACATGGGGGATAAGAGGGAGATAATCGATGAATAAATATATCAAGTTATACTAACCATTACCCATGGTTTTGAAACATGATATAATGAGGTAGAGGAGTGATTTTGAGGACAAAAACATCACACTTTCCATAAAATAAGTCAAGTGCATAAGGAACTAGGTCACTGTTCAGGACAGAATTTTTAATCTTTATTTATCCAGGTAGTTGACTAAAAAACGCTTTAAATTGTCATACAATTTTTTAGAGAGATGTGTATTTCATTTATATGTCCATGGGAGGTGGAACCATCCCAATTGGATTTTGAGGCATGTGTTATGGCCCAAATACAAAAGGGTGATCTAATCTGGCCTGCCTAGAATTTCATCACATTGTGGACCTATTTTGGGCCTCCAAATGGACAAATTGGGCTCCATGATATTCTATATAAATGTATCCCATATTTTTTCCATTAATACACCCATTTTTATACCAATGGGATTCATGGATTATCCATAGTACTTATTAATGTCCAAATGCATTCTTGGGATCTCGCGCAGTTTGGTCCATTTTTCTTGAATTTCATCACGGGATCTCCAAATCACATCCTCCTACAATGTAAACTCCAAAACAAGTTAAATTTACCTATTAAATAGTTATAAACATTTATTCATTGAATAACACATAAATTAAAATTTATTATTATATTTTGAATATTCATTATAAAACCAGTTTAAAACAGAAATGTAAGGGTTGAATTGAATATTGAATCACTATGTGATCAGTCATTACTGTAAAAGATACATGCACATGAAGCAAGAATGACATTTTATAAAAAGGATGAATGATTTAAATCAAAATATAATGGAATAATTATGGTTTTTGGATTTGGGAACTCAGCGCACATATGTACGATGAAAGGTGCTTTTCAAACTTTTCTACAGGTACGAGATTCGGTGAGACTTAGTGATGGGTCAACATGTGAGGTTCAAGGAGTCGGGATGGTGAAATTAAAGACACCCAATGTAGAAGTTCATAAACTGGATGATGGTAAATTCATTCTGATGATGATACGGAACTAGGTATCATTAAGTAGACTCGATGGGAAAGGGTTCAGGATTTCCATAGTAGGTGGAGTGTTGGAAGTATCCTATGGGGATACGGAAAAGATTACTAGGAATTAGTCCTAAGGGTTGTATCATTTAATGGGGACAAAAATTATCCCGAGATCAATTAAAGATAGTGGAAGTGTCACGTCATCTCGCATGAAGAAGCATGTTCTATTCTCCAATGAATATTTCAACACCTGTAAGGAGATTGTAGGTTTAGCGTATACCCCAAATTGGTCGTGAGGGGAAGATTTGTGGGAGCCACTCCCAATAAGGGGAGACTTTGTAATGAGATGAGAAACTATCGGCAATAACCTTCCTTGGTTGGCATCCAACCTAGTCGTAATAGTATCCTTCATGGACAAGAAGTAGGCGGTGGGATGTTTTTCATGGGTAGATGAGCTACCCATCAACCAAAGAAGAAAGATGGATTTATTTTCCTATATATAAATGGGATAAAATACCATGAGTTTATAATAAAAAAATATGTTTTGTATGGTTTTTTTGTAAATCCTCAAACGAGATGGAGAGAGTGAATAGAAATTAACCCATGTTTCCCCCATGGATGTAGGCTTCAAATCCGAACCACGTTAGATTGTGTTTTCTCCATTTTGATTCTAGTTTCGTGTGTTTTAATTTCAATGAACCTCCAGTGAATCCCCAACACCTATCTAGATCGATTGGATGAGGAGGAAGATCCTAGAGTAGATGAAGCTCAGCCTCATGGTGGTGCAGGATGGGATCAGAAATGCCGAGATGATTAATGAAGCTCTGCTAAGAATTCTGAAGAATAATGAGAAGGAATTTGTGATGTATGTCTATAAGGGAATCTATGTTGAGGTGGTTGAGTTCAAATTGACAATGAATATCCTAGTTCTGATCAGTGATGGACCCACGAAGACAAAGATCACCGACAGCAAAATCTTTGATGATGGATTCCCCACCTTCAAAACCCCAACAATCGGTATGTAATATATATATTGAGAGAGAGATAGAGAGGGATCCAAGATTCATTCTCTAAAAAATGATTGCATGCATGGAGCTATGGTGGTGGAGAATTTCTCGGCAAAGAACATTGGCTTCGAGAACATCGCCATAGCTCTGAAGCATCAGGAGGTGGCACTAAGGGTTTAGGGTGACAAGGCAATCTTCCACAATAGCTAGATCGACAGCTACCAAGACACCCTCTACATGCACACCTATCGCCAGTTCTACCAGGGATACACTATCTCTGGGACGATCAACATCATCTCCGGTGATGTCTCTTCTATGTTCCAGAACTACAAGCTGGTGGTGCAGAAGCCGGTGGAGGGGTAGAGCTACATCATGACGATGTAGGGCCAGATAGACTACAAGTATCGGGCGGGCATCGTGCTCTAGAATTTCACCATCATCCCTGACCCCATGTACCCCACTCTCTATAACCACAAGAGGTGTACCTCAGGTGACCATTGAAGGTGTTCTCAAGGACCATCATGATGGAATCCTTCATCAACGCCTTCATCGACCCAGGTGGATGGATACTGTGGAAGGAAAACTTCCACACCCACAACAGCTTCTAAATAGAGTTCAACAACCATGGCCCTGGTGCTAGGATGGCGGCACGCTTGACGTGGAGGGGCATGAAAACCATCGATGTGTATCAGGCTCAGGGGTTCGTGCCTGGGAGATTCTTGGACGATGACAACTGGGTTTCCCTAGCCGGAGTGTCGTACTTTTCTGGGATGACTCCAAGCCAGCGAGTGGCACTGCAAAGCCTTGAGTACCTTCCATAGGAACTAGAAATGGTGGTTTTCGGGAATGCTCTGGCGGCAGCCCCCGCTCCTGCATAAATATTTTTGATCATCCATAGCTCTATACATAATATATGGAATAATTTACTTGATGCACTACTACACATATGAACTATAACACCACAAAAAATAGACTTTAAACGTGCTAAAAAAATTTATGTTAATTGCCTTGATGAAAAGTAGTTGCTCTTTATCAATGCTAAAAAAGAGACTAATAGAGGTCTAGACCCCTCCAGTGAGTTGTTTATATAACACCACATTCAGAATCAAACCTGCAATGTAAACAGAACACCTAGAAGTAAACCCACTATATTTCATTTAATTGAAATCATCAATACAAAAATATCCACTCATGGTATATACAAAAAAACACTTCTATTTAAATTTCAAATAAAATATTTTACATAATTACATTTTCAATTATCCAAAAAAATTATAAAACATTAATGTTTATTTTTTTTGACGCACGTGATCCTCTCTCAAAAATGTCCACTTATGGTATTAGCAGTCAAACAAATCATCTCAAACCAAACAAAAAATTCCAACTATATAAGAAAAAAAATATTATTTTAATAATACTATAAAGAAATAAATTAAACAATAATATGAAAGAATACATTAATAAAATGTAGATATTTAATGAAAATGAAATCTTTGGAGTTATACCAATCACACCATGCATCCTACTGAGATGAAGTTGATTCCTACATGTTAAAAATGAGTAATGGATTATTGTCTTAAAATATCAAAAAAATATGAATATGTTTGCTCAGTTTTGAGTATGTCACTTATTCCTTTACTAAAATTAATGTCAATTTTAAATAATGACACATTTAGAGTTATATCATCCACATCCTGTGTCGTATTAAGATGATGATGATTCCTACCCAACACAAATTACTGATTGATCATTTTCCTAATGTATCAAAACAATCATAATGTGTTTGCACATTTTTCAGTATGTCAGCTGTGTTTTTTTACTAAAATATCATTTCAAACTAGAAACATGCATTTCTGAGTCATACTGGTCGCATCGTGCATCATTTTTATGTGAGGCTACCTTATACACATCACAAATGACTTATAAATCGATTTCTAAATTATCAAGAAAATTAGATCACATTTGTTTGGTTTTAAATGAGTGGTACATTTTAAATTAAATATCAGTTTTAAATTGATAACTGACACTTTTAGTCATACCGATCACATTGTGCATCGGATAGAGTTGTGTTTGATTCCTACACATCAGAAATGGCTCATGAATCATTGTACTAATGTATCAAAACAATCTAATTGTGTTTTATCAGTTTTCAGTATGTCACTTGTTGTTCTTTACTTAAATTAATGTCAATTTTAAATAAAAATAGATAATTTTAGTGATACCGGCCACATCATGTGTCGTATTGAGTTGTGTTTGATGCCTAGACATTAAAAATGACTAATATATCATTTTTCAAAAATATAAAAACAATTTGAATGTGTTTCCTCGGTTTTTAGTATGTCACTTGTTGTTTTTAATTAAATTCATGAAAATTTTAAATAAAAAGAGACACTTTGAGTTATACCGCCCACACTGTGCATTGTATTGGGGTTCGGCTGAGTCATACACATCAAAAATGACTCATGTATCATTTTATTAAATTATTAAAACAATTATAATGTTTTTTCTTGATTTTCAGTATGTCACTTGTTCTTTTTACATAAATTAATGTCAATTTTAAATAAAGTCACACTTGGAGTCATACCGGTCACACCGTTCACTGTATTGAAGAGTGGTTGACTCCTACACATCACAAATTACTCATGGATCATTTTCCTAAAATATCAAAATAATCCAAATGTGTTTTCCCAGTTCTCAGTATGTCATTTTTTGTTTTTACTTAAATTGATGTCAATTTTAAATAAAAAGTGCCACATTGAATTATATTGGATACACCATGCGTCATATTGAGGTGTGGTAGATTCCTACACATCAAAAATGACTTATAAGTCATTTTCCTAGAGTATAAAAACTATATGAATATATTTTCTTAGTTTATAGTATGTTAGTTGTGTTTTTTACTCAAATGCCATTTCAAACTGGAAACACGCATTTTGAGTCATATCGGTCACATCGTACATCATTTTGACGTGAGACTACTTCATACATGTCAAAAATAACATATGAATTACTTTACTAAATTATCCAGACAATCAGAGAACGTTTTCTTGGTTATTAGTGAGTGACATGTTTTGAACTAAAATGTGAATTTTAAAATGATTACACACACTTTTTTTTTATCGTTCACACTATGCATTGAATTAAGGAATGGTTGATTATTAAAGATCACAAATAACTTATGGATAATTGTAATAAAGTATCAATACAATCTGAATGTGTTTTCTCAATTTTCAGTATGTCACATATTCTTTTGGCTCAATTTAATGTCAATTTAATATAAAAATAAAAACTAAAAAGTTTTAACGCTCACACTATGCATCAGATTGAGGTGTAGTTTATTATTACACATCACAAATGACTCATTGATCATTTTTAAAAAATATAAAAATAATATGAATGTGTTTTCACTATTTTTAGTATGTCACGTGTTCTTTTTACTAAAGGTAATGTCAATTTTAAACAAAAAGACACACTTTATGTGATACTGGTCAGTGGTTATTTTTCTCAATTTTGATTAGGTTTGTTTCTATTATACCAATTATATTGACCTAAATATTTCATACATAGATATCACATATTAATATATTAAAATTACTTACATAACATAATGATCCAAGCCAGAATAGTTCAGGTATAGTGCTTTTGGAAACATAAAAACATAAAGAACTAGTTCATAAGAGTCTCTCATTAAGTTATTCTTTACTAGAAACCTTCTTATACATATATTTCCTAAACTATTCTTAATAACCTGAGGATATGAAACATAATAAATGGTGATCATAGATGCTCAGTATGTTTAAAAAAGGGAGACATCAATGATCATATAAGGATAACATGAGCATAAAGATGTTAGAAGGTGATATTAACATTAAAATTAATACCTTTCATATCATAGATCATACTCATGAGTCATGGATCAAAGAATGGTATTTCATAATACATTAATATTAAAGGATCAAATAATATTATAAACAAAAAACATACACTTCGAGTCCTACCAAGCACAGTGTGTATCAGATTGAGGTGCGGCTGATTGTGCTACGGTTGATTAGTACATTGTTCAAGAAAATATTCATGACAGGTATTTTGGGAAGTCATACTTTGCATTCAACTTATTCTCCATTTTTCTTGTTGTAGATAGTTTAAAGGAAATTATAACTTCCAAAAATATCTTTTAAAAAACTAAATTAGTATTAGATAAAAATGATAAAGAAATTAACTTACAAATAGTAGATAAAATGATGAAAAAATTAATTAATTAATTAATTAATAGGAATTAATTTTTATAAATTCATGACCTATATCCATTTTTTCATTATCTCAGTTGTAGCCTTGAAGTCCAATCTCTCTCGAGCATGATCAGTTTTGAACAAACCACCCCGACTCGAACAAAGGAATCCACATGTATAAGAAAACATTTATTATGTGAGGAATACTAAAAATAAGTAAATTAAACATAAATATTAAACAATACATTACTTATATTAAATTAACATCGCCATGCTATTTGTTTACATTATTCCATTCAGTATGTTGCCCATTCATTTCTGAGGACATCTATAGCATCTTGTGAATATGAGTTTTTTCGACATTCATACAAGTACTGGAAAATTTTAAATACACAATGGATTAATAAATATTTTAAATGAAATTGTAATTATTTTAAAAAATACCTCTTCGGTAATGCTAGTTTGTTCATGAAATATGTTCTCTCTCATAAATTTACAAACATAATAACTGAAATCATTTCCATTGGTTTTTTCAGATTCTACTAAAACATTGATTAGAATAAGTGATTAGTTTTGATAATTGTTTGGATAGTGGAAGCTTATTATATATACCTTGATACTTATCCAGTCATAGAACTTATCTTCTGTCTCATCCTTAGCCTCTAGCCTCGTTCCTTGTTTTTCATGATAGTGATACACCACCCTATTATAAAAGAATCCTCATTAAAAGATAATATAAATTATATAACTTGATGTTTAGTTCTAAAACATTGAATGTAGTGTATTAAATATTTAAAAAATCCAACATGTGTGGACCATTTTTCAGATATCCATGCATTGAATTCAGGAAATAAATTTTTAGCGTATCCAAATTTACTACAATGAGCATCCAATGCTACCTAAAATCACAAAAAGGATTATGTAATGAAAGAAATAAAAATAAATTTGATATGATAAGATTATATAGTCTTACACCTTCATCATTGGTATTAAATAGAGTTTTTCATCCAAATTTTTTCTTTCAAATGGTTTGATCAGACCTTCCACTATTTCACCCTTTTTTGGGTTTTATTCTGTCTTGTTCTGTAGAGGTGGTGTGAGGACTAACAAGTCCAAAAAATTTCTCATGGGTAAATCCATTAATTTTTTTTCATATATACACTTTCAAATAATATGAAATGTATTTAGTTATAATTAACACATTATATCAGTTTATGGAAAATCAAATCATGAAAACATACCTAATGTATACATTTTCAACTAAGTCGCCTAGCCATTCATAGTAGAGGATTTCAGTTGCACTCTCAACACCAATGAAGTCTTGATCTTTCTCTCCATACATATTTTCTTCAAATTCAACTATGTGGTCGTGACCATATTTTAACTTTGTGTCCACATGATTTCTTAATGATATTAAATTTGGCTATAGAACGAGTGAGGTAATGGTGTTTTGGGTTGATATTTTTGATCAGTTGGTTGGTCCTTTTGATGGGTTTGAAGTGGTTTTTCGTTTCATCCCCTTATATTTGTCCATATATAATAACATTCATCAGTTTGGACTTTTTTCATTAATTTTTAATGATTTATATTGAAAAGTATAATGGAAATCAATACCTCCTTGTCGACATGTTTTTTTACAAGATGTGATGGACATGCGATGAATGTTCCAACATATTTTTCCACTGTATTAATATCATCTTCCTAAATTAGATCTTGTAGCTCTATTCTCGGATCATCTGATACACTAATTGACACTCGCACATGACATGTTAGAACTGGTCTGTTGTGTAGCATGTCCTTTTGAATATTGAACACAGTATCCCTTGCCAAAGGTGATGGGTGGGTGTTTCTAGATATAAATCACAATCATTATCACCCTATAGAATATCAGTATAGGAAAGGTATCATTCTCTGTATGATTCAAATTTCATAGAAAATTTTATTATAACATTGATTACCTCTTCTAAGACATCTCTTTTAGGGGAATGGCTTGTAGCATAGCTAGTGTGGGGTGCGGTTAGATCTCTGTGTGGTGGTTGTTCTTGAGTTTCTTCTTCTATTTTCCTATCCATTATTAAAATTTTCATCATATCCCTCTTATATTTTAATTTTCCTTCAAGGTTAGTTATTCTTTCTCTCATCTATTTTATTAATTCACTTTGATCATACTCTTGTTTTTTTCTCAAAATATGTTCAAGGTGTCACCCCAAAACCCCCACCTATGACGCAGCCATACTATTCTGGCCACATCAAGGCCACAAATAGTTAGTGTTCATCCAGAACAGGTGTTGTTGATTCCTGGTACTATTTCGGATAGAAAATATAGAAAAATAATTGATCATTGTTATGTAATAGTGATTTAAAGAAAAGCAAATTTTTATTATGTAATACTTACACATGTTTCCCACACTTTTTGTGTGTTTTCATCTATTTATATCCCATATTTATTTACATGTTCCTCCTTTTATATCACATGGCATGGTATGGAAGTGTATTTGGATTTCGAGTCATCAATCTGAATATAAATAGTGGAACATAATTATGGTGTTGTTTCATATCATATAAAAGTATTACGGTTGATTTAAAATACGTACCAATTTTTTTCAATTGAAGTGGACCACATCCTTAATTCATGGTAGGCATATGATAGTTTTTATACTCATTCATTATTTCCATCATTCAGTTGTTGTTTCATAAATAAAAAATTGACATTGAAAGTGATGAATACATTTATCATCAAACAACATATTACTGGCCACAATGTACCAGAAAAGACACATCCGCACGATGTCCAGTAAACGCATCTCACACTTCTTGGGTTATGAGGAGTTCATAGATAATCAATGGGTACATGTTTATTTTCCCTTAAAAATATTTAAGATGATGTCTTACTAGGATTGTGAAAAATCCTCTATGAATCCTTCCAATAAGCATTAATACATACTTCTTGTGGGATTCATATACTATAAATTAAATCTATAATGGATGATAAAGAGTAAGTCAATGTTTTATTATTTTATTTTTTAGTAAAATAAAGAAATGATATAATAATATTACTATAATATCTTCCCACATCAGTGTCTTTATCCCGAGCACAACATGGTTCCATGAATCTATGTCAATCATCACATGTTTTCGAGTGACAATTCCAATATAACTGATGAAGATGGACTTTGGGGGTTAACATGCTAACCCCACACATTCCATCCCACCTCAAATTTTATACCTTTGATTTTCACCATAATGATTTTTACTAACACTATCAAACTAAGACACTTCTATTTTTTCTTCAACGTTATTCCTTCATCACCTACTATTTCCCCATCATCAACATCATAAATATGTTCCTATGAATTGGTAGCATCGACATGTGCATATGGTTGTTGTACCTCTAAATTGGGAGCCAGAACATGTTGGGAAACCTATTATTCCTCAGGAATAAGAGAACCAGCACATGTATAAGGTATTTCCTCTACACTGCGAGAAATAGCAGGTTGAGAGAACCGTTTTTTCCTTTGTATTGAGAGAAATATCATGTGTGGAATACATTATCCACAGAAGTGGTTTAACATTTAATTTAGAGTACATAATTTAGAAAAAAATGGATAATAACATTAGGTAACACAATGTATATTACAAAAAAAATTGTAACCTGATTATTGAACCCTCTTTTTCTTTTTAATACTGAAGGGATATGACCCCTATATCAATAATAAAAATACCTTCATTAGGGTCTCCTCTGACATAAAAAAATCCATCTACATTGGGACTACTATGAAATGATTGCGACATCCCAATGAAAGGGTCATCCTCAGTTTAATTTTCAGATGACCCTTCAACAGTTTTGGTTGATAACCAAACAATTGACCAATTTTGTTTTGCTGGATCTGGAACATAGAATACTTGTACTAACTATGATTCCATAATAAAAAGTTAATATTTATACCCTTTATTACTAAAATCAACTTTCAAGAATCCCAATTTATTTATTTTAACAGTAGTACTATTATCAACCCACTTGCATTGAAAAATCAGTACTTGGAATGTTGTATAATCCAACTCCCATATTTTTCTGATGATGCCAAAGTATGAAATATTCACATAAATTATATTTCTATCCTTAGTACTAGAAACATGCATCGTTTTAGCCCCGAGTGTAACTCCACTTTTTTATAGAACTATTTTCATCATGCACATTTGTACAGAATGTATAACCATTAATTATAAAAACATTGTAAGATAATACTTAAAAAATTTGTCCTTCCTCTAGCCATAAAATTCATTCTAAAAATAAATCCATATTTTCATCAGAATCATTAAAAATATTCCCATTAAACCATCCTATAAATTTGTTATTATATGTATTTGATATCCATATTTCAGCCCTTGATGGGTTCAAATGCCTAAGAATTTATTTTTGGGTTTCAACATGTGGGGAAACCCCCAATATTTTATTAAAAATGTAAAGGTGTTCCTACTCCCGATCTATAATATTTATTGTGATGAAATTTATTCCAGAAATTCCTTCACCCTAAAGCCACCTGGTGTGATGAGATTTTGGTATACCAATGTTTTCCACATTGTACAAATATTCAGTACAGAATTCAATAGCTTCCTCAAAAATATATATCCCTATAATAAAACTTATATAGATAATATTTTAATTATTTTTCATGTGTTTTTAAGGATTTAACCCCTTAAAATTAATCAATTTGAGCTTATTTTCATCGTTTTAGTATTTTGTAATTTTTTGGCTTACTTGTGAAAATTGGTTAGTTTTGGAAATTTAACAGTTTTCAAGAGCTTCTGTATTTCAGTCATATATCTTAAAATTTTGATCCAAATTGAGTGATTAATTTTTTTAGTCTTACTTGTTTCATGGGATGTAAGTTTGGTTTCTTGATCAAGATCCAATTCAAAATCGATCGGCCAAAAAAATAATTGAAGTGGAAAATTTTTTCTAGATGATAGAATGGATCCCACCATATTTATTGAGGCATATCTTGACCTCAATATTTCTAAATGAGCTTATTCCAGTAGGAGAATAAATAGAACTCATATCCTCATGTTTTAATTAATTTTATGGATAAATTCTCTAATTAAGGCTTCCTTTTCATTCAACTAAAAGGAGGAATGTAATGACCCAAAGTTTCATTAATGGAAAATCCCTCTTGATCTTATTAAATGTCTCTTTATATAAAATGTTTTTATAAAATGTCAACTCCATTGGTTTTATGATAAGAATGGTGACCATTACTTTTATATCCATTGAACAGTGATCACATGATTAGTATAAATATAGGGCTTTAACACATCCAATTTTACTTAGACAAAGGAAGCAATGGCCTCATCCAGTAGAATTATCCCATACAAAGCCCATTTATGAGAGCTCGGAAAAGAGTTGGCGTCCTTGGGCTTCGCTCTTGACTAAGCCCAAGCTGAGCTTCACCATGTCAAGCTCGAACGGGACTGTCTACAGGATAAGTTGAAGTTGATAGAAATTACCACTCGAGCGATGTTATCCGAGCCACCCCAAGAGTCTATCACCATCGCACACCTTACCCTTATGTCTTATGTGGTTGTTTTAAGGGGTTATGTAACTAATCTACACTATTGTGTTCATGTACATTATTTTTTTATATAATAATGAATATAATTTCTTGTCATTATTGATACATTGTAAATAGTTTTTAAAGTACAAATGGTGTTTTTAGTTATTATTTAATTAAGAAATATATTTTATTAAATTAATGTATTTTTGAATTAAATAATATTTTAATAAAATATTATTATTATTATTAGAGTAATTTTATTATATATAAATGATTATGTAATTGTATGAATGCAATTATAATTTTTATTAAGGTTTGTAAGCCATTTTTGTCAAAACTTGTGAATTTTTTATAAATGGATGTTTTTATTTTAAAAGTGAAAATTAACCTAATTAAAAAATTATTTAGATAAAATAAAAATTATTTTTGGAATCATGACGTCAAAATTATCCAACGGTTAATTTTTCATAATTTTCTGAGACAGTCAAATTTTTGAGTAAAAATTAAATACCGTTTAAATATATAATGTGTTTTATGACATCATAATGACCCAATATTGATGTAATAAAATACTATAATCTTTATGTTCGGCCAATATATGTTTTACCATTAAAATAATGTAATTTTGGGTTTGTTTGGATTACTTTTTAAAGCATTAATGGACCCCTCAAGACTTATTAAACACCTTGTCTTTTTAAATTAATTTCCATGGGAGTGTGACTCACCTCCACATAAGAAACCCTGATATTTTAATAAGTTTGGACCTTGGAATTATAAAATATTATTTTACTCTTCCCTTTTCCAAAAATCATGGGCAAAAACCATGGGATGGTTTGTGGTTTGGTTTAATTTAATATAAGGGGTCCCAAACCTAAATAATAAATAATTCCCTCACCTTTCCTGTATAAACCCACCCAAGCTCCCACTTACTCCTCAGTCAAAGCCTTTGGAGTTCATCCAACCTCTGCCCTACTCTCTCTAGAATCCTCCCAAGGTTCCCCAAGCTCCCAAAAATCCTCTCACAAGCCTCTCTCTAGCCTTTGGAAGCACACTTCCAAGTAAGGGTTTTTTCTTCCTTTCTCATTTTTGTCCAATTTTCTTTAAGTTGTTTTTCCCTTTTAATTTCAATTATAAATGTTGGGGTATGGTTTCTCACCTCCATCATACTGACCTATTTATTTTTTAATGAAGGGATATCCTTTATCTCTCATTAAATTCCTCCCATGTACACCCGTTACTATGCTGAAATTCCAAAAGGAACTTCTCTCTCCTCTTTTACATTCAAGCAATACTTTTGTATCATGAATATAAATTCCATTACAATTGTTGGTACATGTATCTATATGACCTCCTTACTGTCCATTACATGTAAATATGATGAGGAACCCCTTTCTCTCTCATCAACCATTTTTATGAATTCTTATGTCACGCCGTTACGCTGCCGAAATCGCACCGATTTTCTAAGCCAATGTCATTGTGTGGTGAATACAATGTCCATTTCTCCATCAAGGGTATTCACCTTTATGAACATTTACTTATTTATAGTAAAGTTTCATGTATAAATTCCACATTCATTTATCGTTTAATAAATGGTTATGTTTTATGAATCCATGTTTTATGATTCATGTGGCACACTTATGCATGAAATGAAATGTTTAAGAAGGGTGTGCCCTTATAGTGCTCCAATGCATTGGGTAAAGTATAGTATCATGATACATCATGTGAAATGAGTGTTGACTCATGATAATTTAAGTGCAATGAGGGTTTACTTGTTCTTTATGTGAAATGAGGATTTACTCATGCTCCATGTGCAATGAGACTTGGCTCATGCTAATTCCATGTTAAGTGTTGTTGCCACATTTCCATGTTATGATTATCATGCCTTATCATGCCTTTATGATAATATTTTTCTTTTGATATATTGATATTTCTATTGTCTAACATGTACTGTACTCCTCATGTTATTCCATGTGTACTCCCTTACTAGGCTTTATAGCTCACCCTTTTCTTATGCATGTCCTCAGATTATCCCATGCAATGCTAAGTACGAAGGAATGTAGTGGTCATGTAAAGGAAGTTTTCAATAAAGATGTTGTATTTCATATTTTAAGTTCTTATGTAATGATCCTAATCCCCAAAGACACTAAAACTATCGATCTTCTTTGTTGTATCAACTGAATTTTTATGTAATAAATCATGTTTAAGTTGTAATAAAAAGTAGGGTTGTCATAAGGAAGTTGAAGATTCTCCTCGGGAAGAAAAAGTATATTCCAATAATTCAATCATAAATTTTAATAAATGTGTCCAATGTATTTTAAATTTTGATGGTATATATCCAAAAAAAATAGAACAACTTTTATGAAGCGGCCTTGGTGAGTTTCTGAGGATTGGTGGGATGAACAGAAGAGAAATTATGGAGGACAGATTCAAGAAAAAATTTTTGTGTTCTTCATTTTCCCTATTTTCTTTCTTTTTAATTTTTTAATGTCTTCCTCTTCCCCATTATTCATGGATTCCATTTACATGGAGGGGTGATACTTTGAGTTATTAGGGAAGGAGAGGTTTTACCTTTTGTAATGTGTGAGTTGATGCACTTAATTTTATGAAATATTTTCTCTCTTTTGCAAAGTTGGTGTCAAATTCTAATAATGGTTTTTATTATCAACTACGATCATATTTGGTTTTAGATTATGTTTTTGTTATTTATTTGGTCAATGATAATTTTCTACCTCCATTAGGTTTTAATCTATATTCAATGGAATAAATTAGGATTTAGTGGTGAAGTACTCGGTGATCATCAGTACTTGTGGGAGGGGTATTGGATATTCTTGGATGGAAAATTATTTTTTAAAATTTTCAAAAGCCGCTTTTTAGGGGTGAGTGGTAACCAGAAAATAGAGAGCGGGATCCAAACACATATCTGAAAATACAAAATTCAAAAATCAAAAGATGTTGTTGCAATCACATCACCAAACCAGCGCCATCATGAGTCTACACCGGCGTCATCACCGTTCTGACACCACCATCGTCATCCCATCCTATCACCACACAAGATCACCGTCGTTATCACCATTCGATCATCGGAGATGTCCACCCACCTGATTTCAATGTTGCCACCTTAAAACCAGACAACCACCAAAATCCGGAGAACACCATTGTGTCGCTGTAAAACATCAGACCAGAACAATCACTGATTTACACCGAACAAAATCAATAAAATCAAAATAAACAACTGCAGAATACTTTGAGTCATGACCAATCAAGACCAAAACATCCATAAAAACGTCACTGCCCTCCTTCTTCCCAAATCAAAAACCTTACAATGAAATCAAACAAACACAGACTGTTGAAACCTCAGAATCAACTTCCGCATCAATTTTGGGACATTTCAAATCCTTCAAGATAAACAGAATAGCTCATGGAAGCCGAATATCCCAAAATCACAAACCACTGAACCTGTAAAGAGAGAAACCATCCATCGCACAAACAAACCAGAAAAACTGAAACCAAGATGACTGAAAAGAAGAAGGAAGTAGAAGAAATTACCAGAATGCCGAACGGAGGTCTAGCCACCCAGATCACATCTCTTCCGACCAGTACGAACACGAAGACCACAACGAACACCCACCATGCACCCCGGAGATAAGCGGAGTCCTCAGTCCGTGGATCTGGAAATAGGTTATGGACCGGAACCGTGCCACCAATGGAGACATTATCCAGCGAGACGGAGTTGGGCAAGAGCAGGCCAGCAACGGCGCAAGGGTCGAGACCACCGATCCCACGAAGAGCCACTGTAAGAGGAAACCATCGAAGCTCGCCGAGCACAGGTAGGTTCGCTGCGTCAACTCGGGGAGAAGAAGGAGGCGACGAGGGGTAAAACCTAATTTTTGTTCCCCTTACGGTCTCATCCACTCCAAATCTTTCACATATAGGAATGATATTAGTATTTAGTTGATATCTTAGCATGGTTTACTCTCACCGTCCCTATTTGACTAAGGGAGTGATAGGAAATGATCATGAAACTTTTATCAGCTTAGTAGTAGAGGATTGGATAAATTGGAACTATGATAGAATTGAAATTGGAAAACTGATCCAGATCTGATCACTCAATTCATATCACTATTTTCAATATCATTATTTGTAAAAAAAATCAATATTTTTATTCATTTATTAATTTTGTTTTTGTTACTTTAATTTTTTTTCTAACTCAAATAATTTCAAAAAAAATCTCCTCTTCTTTATTAAATTTAAGGTGAAAGCTTGATTGTTGTGCAGTCCTCTCTGGAGACAACCTAGGTTGACCACTATAGATCATTTTAACTTAATAAATAATTGTTTTTGTCACACCCCATGATAGGAACATCTCAAAAAACTCTATGGATGAATTCTATTTTTTACATACCCTTTTAAAATCATCATATACCATTCAATGGGGTACATCCATCTATAGTATATAGAACCACATTTTCAAATATCTCTCACCAAGTGACTCATAGAATGAAACATCATATTAAATAATTTTTTCGGGAAGAGAATTTCTAATTCACATAATATGATGAAAATTTATCATTCTATAGCTGTTAATTTTTTTAGTTCTGTATATAGATTTTAATAAGAAACATAGCTTGGTTAATTTATGATAGAAATTATTCGGAAAAATGAAATGTAATGATATAGGCATTATATATTGTATCAAAACATGGTAGTCATGTGATTTTAGACCTGTTAACTTTAAATTAGTCACTGACACAATGTTCTTGATATTTGATGAATACCTCTATGGAACCTTTACATCATTCAAGAAGTTCAAAAAATTATATCTCTCTTACTTGGAAAGTGTGTAAGAAGGTGTAGAAAGAAAAAACAAATTTCACCCCTCACTGGCACAAACTCTTCTCATATTCCAAAGTCAATCATTCCAACCTTGCCTTATTTTCATATTTTGTTTTTCCGGGTGAATTTAATAACATGTGATGACACTATCACATACATTTCTTTTTCAAAATTCATAACATCAAGAAAATGTTTAGGTATAGACAATTATAGTATACTAATTCAAAAAAAACTGATCTTTTTATCCAGCTGGTTTTTGTAAGGTTTTTCAAAAACATTTTACCAAAAGAAGTGCCCAAATATTTTACTTTCTCAAATAGTTTATCACATATTAGTGGAGATGGAATTGTATGTTCTAATGAACTTCCATCGAATTATGTCTTCCAATATTGGTACTTATGTTGTCTGAGTAGAATCGATACTATTATAGACACATGGATTTCGATAAATGTTTCAACCTAATTTTATATATACTTGTTCGTGGATGTGACATCCTTGAGTTCCTTTAATGTTATATCCTGAAAAATTTTCATAAGAAGGATAGTCATTTATCATCCCATATAACATGGATCTCAACATGAAATCTTTATTTCTATAAGCATCATACAATGTAACACCTGAATCCCACAATAATTTTAAATCCCTGATCAATGGATCCAAATAACCATCAATATCATTACTTGATTGTTCTGGTCATAATATAAGCATTGATAACATGATGTATTTTTGTTTTATGCATAAACATGGTGGAAATTTATAATTTACCAATGTAACTGGCCATGTACTGTGAGTACTACTTTAAAAACCAAAAGGATTCACTATATCTGTAGATAATTCAAGATAAAGGTTTCTTGGTTTGTTTCCAAATTCAGGATACTGATGATCAATTATCTTCCACATAGGAGTGTATTACAGGTGATGTAGTTTCCCATCGTTATTTCTTGTGTCTATGTGCCATGTCAATTTCCCTACACTCCCCTCACTTCCAAATAGGCGCCTAAACCTTGGAATGATTAGAAAGTACCATAAAAAATTCGAAGGACTAGATTCATCTATCTTATATCGAGAATCACCACACTTTGTGAATTATCTAAATGATTTTTGGTCCTTGAAAAACATTATATAGAAATTCAATTAGGTGAGTATTTTTTTAGAGATTATACCCATTAATCATAGCATTCATTTGGAATCATATGTTCATCTCGGGAGTTCATTATCTTCTAGGGGCATTTCATTCAAGAGAGAAAGTAATTCCATAAAAATGGTGTTGCTCCACCCATTTATTGCTTTCAAATTATATAGATTTAGTACAGATGAAAATGATGTATATTTAGTGAAACTACTATACAATGGTGTTTTTGCAAAACTATTTAACTACTCAAACAATTTTGGGAAATCACGAAGTTCATCTTCAACTATACTTGTCATTTACTCAATGTGATATTCATCATCATTAACATCCGTAATCACATCCTCGATATAGTATTCTTCATTTTCCACACTTGTAATCATAGCAGATGATCCATCAAACAAAGTGATATCCCAGCCTCTAGCTACATTCGCTTTTTCCCTGTGCTTATTCCAGCATTTATAAATTTGATCTATTCTGTGATAGATCAAGTGTTCTTCCAACTCCTCTAGACTAACTTGTATTGAATAAAAAATATTGTAAACATGGAGAAAGGATTTGAGAAGTTTCATATGTATGATCTTTTGAAATCGTGATAAACTCTTTCACTCAATCTTCATACTCTTTTGTCAAATGATTAGCATCCATACATTATTTATTCATATAAATCCTATTTGATTCAGTTATATTAATATTCAACAAAATAAACACACAAAGGGGTCATTTAAAATAAGGGGAACTCAACATTTGAGTGATATTAATTATTTCATTTCATTACCTAGGACTCATCCTCTTAGAAGATAACACCAAATTCCATTGAAAACTATTTATAAAAAGGCACTTGAAATCCCATTAAAAAACTAACCATTTACAAAAACATACTATTTAAAATAACACACCCTTTTAAAAATGAAACCATCATTAAGTATGCTTTCAAAATAATCACATCCCTTTATGATAGTTGTTTGGGTGAGTTAACAAACACTTGGAATGCAACCTAAGTCCATGCCAAGTGTTTAAACCATTTTAAATCTATTTAAAAACAAAAAATGGTATTTTCAACACATATAATTTTTTATGAAACATTTCAAAAAACATTAATCATTTTAAAAGTGACACATAGGAATTTTTCACAGACATAAATCCCAAGAGAAGAACTTTATAAAGGATACATTAATAAAAAATAGACAATAATTTATATATAAATCTATAAAAGGTTTATCATGTCTCTCGTGAATAAATAGTATGAATCCTATATCTTACTTATGTACTACAACTAAGGTATGACTAAGTGATAGATAAATACATAATTGTCACTTAAACATAAATTCACATCTCTTCAAAGTGGGAAACCATATTCCACTTGATGTTTGAATCATGTATTACCTAAGCTTGATCCTTCCAATATAGTACATTATAAAAAAAATTCTCCTTCTTGAGGATATACATTAGGTGAAAGTTAAAGGAAAATTGGTACTCAAAACTTCTCCGCTATTAATGGTTCACTTCAATTTGTGATTAAATATATTTCAAACACCTTTTAGTGTATTCCAAAAATATATCAAACTAAAGATAATACCAATAAAACCTCAGGGAAATAACCACAATTTAAAAATATAAGAAAGGATTCAGGAATTTTCTCTTATGTATCCTCAACTTTCTGGACCCATAAAAAAACACATGACCATCATGGATTGGAACTGTTCAAATCCTAACTCTAGAAACATCGTAATAGAAGACATACTAATTACCCAGCTCATTATTGGTTAATATTGGCATTTTCATAAATCTCCCATGAAGATATTAGAAGTATCTATCATGAAAATCAATAAGCAAATGAACCATACCACATTCTCAGTTAAGACCTTCTTAATACTTAAAATGAGGAAGAATACTGGTTGAACCTCTGGTAATAACTAGAAATTCCCAACCAATTTCACACTATCTGAATGAGCCTTTTACTGCACAAAAATCTCATTAGGGTGGGTCTTCAATAATTACTTGTATCATAGAGACTTTCCATATGTGGATTTTGTTTTTTGGGTGGTGCATCGATAGTAACACCATAACTATGAAATTAGCTGGTGAGTTGGATTAATCATCATCATGAAATATGATTCAAAAATATCTTGGTTATATGATGGTTCATTAGGGATTTGAACTATATAAATTTCCATAAGCTTAGTTATGACCTTATAAACTTATAATAAGGAATAATTATTCCAAATATTGGTGTCCATAGTTATGACTCTATAATAAAAATTACATTGTTGAGAAATGATTAGGTTGGGATTCGAGTTGGGATCTATTCCATAGATGTGTTTTTGACATGGACTGGGGTTGGCCATTCAAGGTTCACTAAAAACATAAATATTTTGATTGGAGATCAGGGTACTTGAGTTATATTAATTATTCTAGGTATCATAGTATTTATTTCTCCTCAATGGGAAATTAATCTCAAAACCTAATCAATAAGTGGATTAGGTACATGAATATGTTCTACATGGTGCATGAAGTGGTCATGATAGGCCTCCAAGAATAGTTTCATCATTACATTATTAATGTTTTCCCTATTTTTCTTTCTATATCCATTCCTCCTCTTCTTCCTTAGTCTTTTTCTCCACATACTTCCATTTTCACATTTTTACAGTGTCCTGTTTTTTAGTATTCTACTACTCAAAATCTTATAGAGAATCTTTTTCATGGGTTGGGGTTGGTGGAATAGTGGATGAAATTATATTAATAGATGGGTTAATTCCTTTGGATGATAACTAATCTTGTTTATTATCCATGGATATAATGATATCTATAATCTTCTCCTCCAACATGGACATGAAATTTGATGATTATGGGTGACAGTATGATGAGATGTGGGTGAAAGTATAATGACCTAATCTCAAAATAGTTGGATTAGTTCACTACTACCCCTAGAGTGTACATCTATTCACTAGGGCTAGTGCTTATCAATTAGTTTATTGGTTCAATATGTGGGCCACAATTTTCCCACTTTGAGAAAATTGATAAGCTATAATCTAAATGTCATAAGAACCGACATGAAACATTCATATTCCATAAATTATCGACAAAAATAAACAATAAATTCCTCTATAATTGATTAAAAATATAAAAGAAACACCAACATCTGTATATGAATGCAGTCGGAAACAATAAACCATATCCATATGTAAACAGACAACGAAGAACTTGTGAAACTACACTGGAAAACATAACTAAAAATAGATGGGTTATATTCGGAAATGATCTTAAAACAAACATGGCCTCCATTCTCAGAATCACCTAACAAAAAACCAATTCCTATGCCACTATACATAAATTGGGCCACAAGCATCTAATAGCTAACCATGTACTTATTGAACCAAAAATGTACTTAGATAATTACAAGAATTATCAAAGTGGTAGAACATGAGGAGATGGGTATGTAGTGAAGGTGGATTCATAGAGGAGGAGGGATTCACAATAGAGGTGGGGTTTGGTGGAAGAGGGGGATATGTGGAGGAGGGATTCATTTTGGTAGGATTCGGTAGTAGAGGAGGAGAAGGGGGGCCTCATGGCGATGATGGAGGAGGAGGAAGAGTCATCTATCGAGGATGAGGAGGAGGAGGAGGAGGAGGGTCTTCGCAACAATAGAGGAGGGCTTCGCAATGGAAGTAGAGGAGGAGGAGGAGGATTTGGCGACCGAGGAGGAGGAGGCAGCAGGGTTTAGCTTCCACTAGAGCTTGGGTTGTGCGATATGAGGAGGAGGTTGTTAGGGTTTTTTTATAAAAGAGGAAAAACCTTTTATCAACACTAGCTAAAAAACAATGATAAATGTTTGTTTTATCCATTCTAAAATAGATAGCACTGTTAAAACATCCCTTTAACCATTCTTTTTTAGTTCTGATAAAATGTGTCTTTATCAGTGCTAAAATTTTTGCGCTGACAAAGACTGTGTTTATCATTATTTTTTTAGCACTGATAAAGGTCTATTTTTATCAACACTAAAAAAGAACTGATAAAACTATAATTATAATAAATTATTTATATTTTTATATATATTTATAAAATTATATGTATAATAAATATATATATATTTGATAATAATAACTATACATAAATATATATTTATTATATTTATAATTATATAAAATTAATATATTTCTTATAATTTAATAATTATTTAAATATATCTCTATTTATTTAGAATTATTTTTGTATATATCTATTATAATTTTACAATAATTTAATAACTATAAATTTATATACATTTTTTATAAATATATAATTATTACATATTTATTATATGTATATATATATATATATTTATTACATATATATTTTAATTATAGTCATAATTATAATTAAATGTGTATATATATATATTTAAATACTTATAAAACTAAAATAAATATATTAATTAGATATATTGTTTCATAATTTCATAATTATTTAAAAAAATAAATTGGAAATTATAAAAAATATATCTAATTAATATATTTATTTCACATTCATGAGTATTTAAATGTATATATATATATATTTATATTTATGACTACAAATAAAAAAAATATTTATTTATAATTATAAATATAAATATAATAAATATATTTATTATAATTTTATAATCATTTAAATATAAATATTTATTTATTTAAATAATTATAAAATTATAAAAAATATATTTAATTTGTAACACCCCGATACTTTATAATATTTTGATTTTTAAATAAATTTAAATTTTTTTCTTGTTTTTCTCTACAATACTGTGTTAAGCTTACGCTACACAAAACAGTGAGTTGGCTTGCGTTACACGCAAGTCCCAATTTTACTAAACAACAATATATTAATAAAATATTATTATTTAATATAATATATAACCTAGTCGTTAAATTAGAGGTTATGAATAATATTAAAAATATTTTTAATTTTATTCCATATAATTTTAACATTCATATTAAGTTTTTATTAGTCATAATATAAGAACAAATTCAATTTTTTTTGGATAAAATAAGTATTTTTCAAAAAATGTAGTTTTTCTACCTTTTGATTACACACCCATTTTAAATCAAATCTTTTTCACTTTTCTATATTCAATTTGAAAAAATAAACTTCTTATTTGGATGTGGGATGTCAAAATTTAGTTTGGATAAAAAAAAATCTTTTTTATAACCATCATATTTTAATGAATACTGAAAAATACTAAATTATAATTGAAAACACCATTTTTAATCGAAATAATTTATAGTGTTAAATAATATATTTTAATGGTTTTAAAGTATAATTAGATTATATTTTTATAATTTAATATAATGTAGTTCATTGTAATTATTTTCACATTAAAATTATATATAAACACATGTCAATCTTCTGATGGTTTTTACTTTTGAAAAACTTGTTTTCTCGTTTTGACAATAGGGATTAATTTTAAATTAATTCTTGAAACTTCCATATTTTAAATTTGTAAAATGGATTCAATATTTAGAATTAGTGGGTACAAATTATGTTAATAGGCTACTTTTAATTTTCAGCTTTATGAATAGTAACTTTAGTAATTTTTCTATTACTGCAATTAATGGTAAATTGAGTAATTAAAGGTAAAATAAATATAATAAACTACCTTAAAACCTATACAACTTCTATTGGATGACTAAATTATACCCTTATAATATATATATTGAAATTTAACCACTTAATTTCCACTTTTCCAGGAATATGAAATTAATATTATTAAAATCAATAAATGTGACAAAATGTTGCACTCTCATTTTATATAAGTATATTAATTTTAATATAGGGATGAAAAAGATATAACAACAACTATAGATATTATATGGAAATATAAAATAATTTCCTACATCATAGAAATTTATTTATAATTGTTAGATATTAGATAATTACCATTAATGATAACGCAATAGTGATGCAGAAATTATTCTATTTATAGAAATATCAAATAAATGGTTTTGAAAATATTAAAAGAAATATAATTTGAATTAATTAAGGTTCTAAACGAATTTTATAGGTTACTATGACATGTTATTAGTATATTTAATATTTTTTCGAAGTTATAATCTATTTGGTTTTTATTTAAATTCATATAAATGAATAGTGTCAAAATTGACACTATTGATATTTTATAAAAATAACATTTTATTAAATTATTTAAAAATCCTAAAAATATTTAAAAATTAAAAAATGATTATTTTAATCTCTATAATTTCATAGAGTAACCAATTATGGACAATTTACCCCACATATGTAAATATTTATAACCATTTAATATTTAGAATATTATTACACAATTAAAATTAAAAAGATAAAATAAGTATAAATCAAAATGATAAGGTTTAAAATTAAATCAAAACATGTATAAATTTCATTGGTTTAGATTATTTTTACCCATATTCATGTTATTTTATAAATAATCCACTTTTGTGTCATTTTAATTTTAAAATTAATTTATATTAATTTAATAGTTTTGGTATTTCCAAAGGTGCCCCTCCCCTCTCTTATAAAAAGGCATATCTCCTTCTCTTTTAATGACACATATAAAGCCATTTGGATCGGCAAAAACCTTCCCATTTCCTCTCCCAAAATCCTTGAATTCATCTTAGAGGCCACACTTTGGGAATACATTCATACTAAGGAGTCCTTTTGTGCATACAAAAAGGAGATACCCAAAAAAAGAGGTAATTGTCTTATCAGCTCTTTCAAAGTTCTTTTCTTCTTCTACTTCATCTTTCTATATTGTTTATATATCAATGTTATAACTCCATTTTCATCCATATACTAAGATTTTTTTATAATCATGGTACAACCATATTCCCCATTTCATCTGCCATACAAATAACAATATCACCATGTGTGCGTGCATACGTACGGCTTACCATCTCCACACCATGGTGTAATTTTTTATTCAACACTACTTTAATTTGATTGATATAATTATGAGTATAATGGATATAAATAATGAATATAACTTGATAATTATTCTTCATAACTAATATGTCATCTAATTCCATACCATTTAACCATCAACCCAATTATATTGCCGCTCATGCGTACGTACGACCTACTGTCTCCATGATGCAGTGAGATTCATTCTCCACATTAACAATTCAAGAATGGTTATAAAATTTATAAGATGTGTAAAAATAATAATTATGACCTTAATTTATTTATTTATATTAATATAATACATCCTATTCATAACAAAGACGACTTTTATGGCCAAACAGTAACGGGAAAACGAAGTAGTTAACACCCAAAATAATGGAAATATTGAAAAACTATTACCAAAATGATATAATAGGATAATGTATGATATCATAAATATATATATGGTTATATTATAATTTAATAACATACTTTAACCATTATATAAGAGGTTAACACGCCCTCGACTAACAGAAAATACGAAGTAAGGGTTAATTTCACAATCTCATTATTATCTGAGACTTCGTATACATAAGTATCTACTGGGACATCTTTATCATCCATTTCCATTTTTCCTAAAATATAATTCAAAATATTATCAAAATTTTTTAATTTAATTTTTACCCATGTTTTACTTTTTACAAAAAAAATTGAAAGGAATCTTTCTGTCGTTTTCCAAATGAGGTACTTTATAATATTTTTGAAAAATTTAATTAAAGAATATTTATTAAAAATTATATGATGCAAGCGGCTATTTTTCACAATTATTATGCCTTGACATTTTGAATCTTTCCATAAAATATTACAAGGTTATTTAAAAAAAATTATTTTATAATTTAACATTCTTTTAAATGGTTTCAAAGTAAAACGAGATATTTCTTTTAAAGAGTAATAATGATTTTGTAAGATTATTTTCATCAATGTCAATATATTTTGTTAGATTTTATAATTAATTGTGATTGATTTAGTATGATACAATATTTCATATTTTATTTAAGGTTTTATGATATGTTTTACTATGGATGTACTATTTTGATACCATTCATGGTTTATGGGTAAAGTGTTAACATTTTTTATGCTAGATTTAATATGAATGTTTATGTTATGTTTCACCATTTTCATAAGAGGAATGCATTGGACTTAGTAAGTGATGTGTGGGGCCTACTATAACCCTTGATTCATCTGAAGGTCTCTTGAAACAAACTAGATATGGAATTGGCCGAGGCCTTTCCCCTTTATTTTCAGATATGGATTTGGATGAGTCCTTAACAATTTATTTTTAGATATCTTGGATGAGGCCTCGACAGTATGTTTCAGATGTCTGGAATTATGAATTCCCTCATTATGAGATTATTTATTAGTATAAGATGTGATTATTCTAGTATTAAAATATCCATGTGAATGTTTAAATGGTAGTATGTTATTTATTATTTCCATATTATGTTCAACTTACGTTTAAAAGGCTTGTGTTTCAGTTTTATATTTACCTTAAAGTTTATAGTTATTTATGATAGCTTCTACTCTATTGTTTAAGCTTACTAAGAAACTGATCTCACCCCTTTTATGTGTTTTATTTTATGAGGATGCTAAGAATTTTTTTATGATTGATATGCATGGTTAACCTAGAAGAATAATGGAATTTGTAAAGAAGGGACTATGTTTAATATTATGTTTTAAATTTTAATGAATGGTTCATGATTGATATCTATTTTCCAAGACTTCTAAACTGATCAGTCCATAGGTAATTGATTCCTTGTAATCATGACAATGTATTAAAATAATTCATCGGATTCAGGCTTCTGGGGATAAGGAATTATAGTTGGTATTATAGGAATTTTAGCAACAAACATGGAAATTAGATTTAGAAAACATATATTAGGAATGATAAATCTAATATAGTCTTTGAGAATAAGAAAAGAGTAATATCCTAAACTTTTGGTAATGTAGATATTATATGGTTATTCTTAGAAAATACAACCCTGTCTAGATTCTAAAATTGGACGTGGTTTGGGAAAAATGTACCTAGGAGTAACAACTCCAAAATGGTGTTCTAGGCCTGACTTGGGGTAACCTGGTACATGAAAATGGTCCTTACTATGCACCTCATTTGACAATTCTTGGGGATATGCTTATGATAATCCACATTTTATCTACAAACCATTATGAATAATTTAAAGTTATATATGTCCTCAAATAAACCACGTATATTATTATGAGATTAGAAATTCATAAAATTTTCAATTTCTGTTAATTGTTTTACTAATTTGAAATTATACATTCAGATTTATAACCTAATATAGTGTATTCTAGGTTTTTGAAATAGCATCTAGTAGAATAATTTGAAATCATGTCAACTCACAAAATCTATTTAGGGATTTCCCGACTATGTAGGATAATGATTTTAGAGCAGGAGATGCAACTAGTAATGAGAATATTATAAGTATACTAGGACAATTAACTCGGGTTATGGCCAATAAACTTTATAGAAGATATTTCTTGCTTTGAGGAGTAACAGAAGGGAAAAAATTATCATGTCAGTTTATTGTCTCCCAGGAGATTCCGATCAATGATTGTCATTGATTAAAAACACAAAAAAAAGTATTAGGAAATAAAAAACATGGAATGAGGGGAATTTAAAGAACTATTATTTTAAAAATACTTTCCTCATGAACAATGAGCTGATATAGAGAGGTAATTTCTAAGTCTGAGGCAGAAGGAGGATAAGAATGTTGTAAATTATGAAGCTAACTTCAAAAGGTTATCAATGAATGATGCATACTACATATGTAAGCCAAGAAGTAATATTGATCGATTATTTCATGGGTTAAAACCACTACTCTGACAGGAACTTGTCTCCAAACCTTTCTCATCATATGAAGATATAGTATCATATGCTATCAAGATAGAGAAATAATTTTCTAAGTTTTATGAATTGAAGGTAAAGAAAGAGAAGAAGAGAATGGTGGAGAAAAAATACAGATAATGGGAAGAAGGGAAAGAATTATTTTCCCACATGTGATAATTATTGAAGGAAACACCCTAGTTCCCACTTAAAAATAAAAGGAGTTTTCTTGAAGTGTGGTGGTAAAGGCCAAAATGCTCATGATTGTAAGGGAAATAAAGAAGTTGTAAATGTGCAATGCTATAATTGTAAATAAATGGTACATTATGAAAATGATTGTCTAGAGCGTCAAATAAATATGACTAAGAAGAAGAAAATAGATCAAGGTAAAGCTTATGTTGTTACTACAGTCGAAGTGGAATAATTAATGTATGTATGTTTTTGAATTCAATAATTATGATATTATATTTTTGTTATAAAAATAATGTGATATATAAGGATTGTACTTAAGTACTTATCCTTTAAGGATTTGGAATCAGGAATTATTTTATTAATTATTTTGAGGTTATAAAGTTATTTTCCAATAAGAGATACATTACATTGTTTGGGTGAATTTGATGTAATGATTGATTTTGGAAATTTAGATACTTTTTTAGATTGTGAATCTGGACAAGAGTATTTTGGAAAAGTCTTAAGGTTAGAAGGGGGTAAGTTAAACTTTGGATATTATTTTTTGAGGCTAAAGTATGGTTTATTGGGCTAAAATTCTTGGTTTTAGTAACTATTTAGGGGATTAAGAAAATACTCACAGCCATATGATTTATCAAAAGTGATTTAGGTGTAAAAAAATCAGTTTGAACATTCATTTCCAGGTGTAAGGGATGAAGTGAAAATATATCTAAGTAGAACAAAAGGATGAGATTATGCTTATGACATGGAAATAAATAAATTAAATTCTTTCCTAATAATTATTCCCAAGGAAAGGATCTTGAAACCAAAAATTTTATCCTTGTAATTTTTTTAATGAATCAAATTATCCCTTAGATCATTTCATATTTCTATCTTTTTTATTCTTAACTTTTTCCTCATCGTATTCCCTATCACCCTCCATCAGAACATGATGGTTAGATTTTTCTTTCATGTCCATATTTTCCAACATGGAACCCTAGTATGTGTTATCTCTAGTGACCTTCATACTTCCCTTTCTTTATTTTAAAATATAGATCTCATTAATCCATTTTTTTATGTGGGATTTCCACAATGATATTTTAAAATGACAAACCCCTAATTTTCAATCCCGAAATTAAATTGCGAGGATGTAATTTATTGAAGTAGGGGAGAATGTAACACCCTGAGACATATTAAAATTTTCATTTCTAAATAAATTTAAAAAAAATCTTTTTTTTATGCAACACCATGTTAATCTTACTCTACACGCAATAATGAGTTGGCTTTAATTACATTTAAGGCACAGTTTTACCGAACATCAATATATTAAAAAAAATATAATTATTTAATATAATATATAACTTAGTCGTTATATTAGAAGTTAAGAATAGTATTAACCTTATTTTTAATTTTATTCTATATAATTTTAAATTTCACCTTATGTTTTCCTTGGACATAATATAAGAACAAATTCAATTTTTTTGGATAAAATAAGTATTTTTCAAAAAATGCAGTTTTTCCACCTTTTGATGGCCCATCCATTTTAAATACCATATTTGAATATTTTATATATTAAATTTTACAAAACAATATTATTATTTGGAATAAGGAAATCAAAATTTAGTTTGTATAAATTTTTTATGTTTTTCTGATAACTTTCATATTATGATGAATAGTTAAAAATACTAAATTTTAATTAAAAACAACTTTTTTAATCGAAATTATTCATAGCGATAAATTATTAATATGAATGGTTTTAAAGTATAATTAGATTATATTATTATCATTTAATATAATTTGGGTCATTGTAATTAATTTCACATTAAAATTAGATATAAACACATGTCAATATGTTGATGGTATTTACTTTTGAAAAACTTGTTTTCTCATTTGGACAATGGGGATTGATTTTAAATTAATTACAGAAAATTATGTTTTTAAAATTTTTAAAAATTGATTCCATATTTGGAATCATTGGTTCCAAATTATGTTAATATGAAACTTTTATTTTTGGGCTTTATGTATAGTAACATTATTAATTTTTTTATTACCATAGTTAAGGGTAAATCCGGTAATTAAAGGTAAAATTAATATAATAAATTACATTAACACCTGTAAAAATACTATTAGATGAAAAAATTATACCCTTATCGTATATGGTTAGAAATTTAATCACTTAATGACCACTTTTCCATGAATATGACATTAATATTATTAAAATCACTAACTATGACAAAATGTCACACTCTCATTTTATATAAGTATATTAATTTTAATATAGGGATAAAAATCATATAACATATAATATATTTATTATTTGGAAAACTAAAAGAATTACCTACTTCATAGAAATTTATATATAATTTTTAGAGATTAAATAATTACCATTAATGATGACACAATAGTGATGAAAGAATTATTTTATTAATTGAAATATCAAATAAATAGTTTTAATAAAATTAAAAGTAAAATAAATTTAATTAATTAAGGTTCTTCAAAAAGTTTCTAGGTGACTATGTCATGTTATTAGTATATTTAATTTTTTTCGTTTGAAATTATCTTCTCTGTGGTTTTTATTTAAAGTCAAATAAATAAATAGTGTCAAAATTTAATCTATGGATATTTTATAAAAATAACATTTTATTAAATTGTATAAAAATACTAAAAATATTTAAAAACTATAAATTTAAAATTTTAAGGTCTCAAATTTAATAAGTTATCCAATTATGGAAAATTTACCCCACATAAGTGAATATTTATAACCATTTAATATTTAGAATATTATTACCACAATTAAAATTAAATAGATTAAATTAGGATAAATCAAAATGATAAGGTTTATAATAAAATAAAAACATGATTAAATTGTATTTTTTGAGTGTACTTAGACCCATCCTCATCTTATCTTATAAATAATTCACTTTAGATCCATTTTAATTTAAAAATTAATTTATATTAATTTAATAGTTTATGTGTTTCTAAAGGTGCTCCTCCCCTCTCTTATAAAAGGGAACATCTCATTCTCTTTTAATCATAGATCTAAATCCCTTTTTCTCAGGAAAACCCTACCCATTTACTCTCCCAACATCCCTAAATTAATCCTAGAGGCCACACTTTGGTCATAAAGCCATCCTAAGGATTCATTTTATGCATACCAAAAGGAGATACCCGAAAAAGAGGTAATTGTTTTATCACCACTTTCAAAGTTCTTTTCTTCTTCTACTTCTTCTTTCTATGTTGTTACCATATCAAAGTAATAACTCCAGTATCATACATATACTGAGATGTTATTATAATCATGTTATAGTCATATTCTTCATTTCATATGTCATATGAATAACAATATCACCATGTGTGCATATGTACGGCTTACCATCCCCACACCCTGGTGTAATTTTTTATTCAACACTAATTTAATTAGATGGGTATAATGATGAGTATAATGGATATAAATAATGAATATAACATGATAATGATTCTTAATAACTAATATACCATCAAATTCCATACCATTTAACCATCAAAGGAATGATATTGTCACTCGTGCGTACGTATAACCTACCATCTCCACGATGCGGTGAGGTTCATTCTCCACATTAACAATTCAAGAATGATTATAAAATTTGATTGTTGAGTAAAAATATAATTATTGTAACACTCCGAATGATAAAGGGTTAAATGGATAAATGATATGACTCATGTCAACGAGGTGCACCTTCCTTTTCGGGAGTCTGTCTTATTAGAACTCCATAGTTAAACGTGCTTGGTATGGAGTAGTGATCAGGATGGGTGACCTTTTGGGAAGTTTTCCAGGGTGTGTGCGAGTGAGGAAAAAACACACTAGAAAGGACATGTGTTGGCCCGTGGGGATAATCATTAGTCATATGACCCGTTTGGGCACGTGGGTGGCCCCCAGGATGGAGACCACGTGTCTGCAGGGAAACTGGCCCCGATGTCCATATTAAGGCGGGGTGTCTGTGTTGTCACTGGGACCCTATTGTTACAATTGGTATCAAAGGAGTCAGTTCTACCACAGAACTTAGGACTCTGATCTTTTTTGTGAAATAGTAGTGTTGAGGGTACTAAGTGTGGTTTTAAGTTTAGGGAGTCCAGTATTGGTGTGGTGTCTGACATATCTATACATCAGGACCCTGACTATTGATTTCTGACTCAATGCATGAAAACACCGATTGCATGTGTGTTTTCAAAAGTTTTTTTTAAGTCAACACAACCAGGTCAGCTCACCAGGTATAAATCTTTAATCATGTCACATCTGTTTCTTTAAAGATGCCTCCCCGCGGACAACCAGAGAGAGTCCTGAGAGTTATACGCATAGATAGCCCACCGAGCAACGAGACCTTGGTGCAGGGCCCTTTTCCAATGGAGGCACCAGTGGTACTACTTCTCGTTGGTCCACCGATGCAACCAGTCCCAGCAGCTGACAATGTATTCCCCTTGAGTGCATTGCACGAGTTCCAGCACCAGAGGCCACCGAGGTTCTGGGGCGAGATGGACCTGCAGGCAGTTGAGGATTGGTTGGAGGCTGTAGTGAGAGTCTTCAGACTAGTAGGGACACCAGCTGACTTCATGGTGATCCTAACTGCTAGCCTTCTATAGGAAGCAGCAGGCAGATGGTGGAGCCTGATGCTCCAGGTGCATGATGAGATGATGCTTCTTTGGGAAGACTTTGAGAGCCAGTTTCAGGCGGAGTTTGTTCCAGCGACTCTCTGCGCAGTGTGTATTCAAGAGTTACTTCATCTGTAGCAGGGCAGTATAACGATAGCACAGTACTCAGCGAGGTTCACCGACCTCTCGTGCTACTCCACCGATATGGTATATGACCCATTTTTCAGGTCACGGACCTTTGAGCAGGGGCTCAAGCGAGAGATAAGAGCTTCGACGATCTCCCTCCGCATCCCGACACAGGTAGGGGTGTTGGAGAGAGCCCTCTTAGTGGAGAGTTTCCTTGCTGAGCAGTCTCCAGTAGCGAGACCCACCACTAGTCGACATGCAGCGGAGTCTTCTGCAGCTAGCAGTAGACATATGTCACAGAGGTCCAAGAGGACCAAACCCATGGGTGGATGACCGCATGACTTAGGATCAGTTGTGTGGGGCACCCGAGGCAGAGACATACATGCCAGGAGCGGGTGGGGTAACTCAGGCATCGGCCATGGTCACATGGCTCGTGACTGTCTGACCCGCTATTCGGATGATCAGTAGACGGTCGAATGACCACCCAGGCAGAGACAGAGATTCAATTGAGGAAGTCTGCAGGGAGCAGGCGGACGTGGCAGAGGAGCTGGTCGTGCAACTGGCTGTTGATGACGTTTCGAGGTGTTACCGCCACCACCACCAGAAGGTCCACCCCGACCGTAGGGAGCAGGTGGACATGGGAGATCTCCGCTCCAGGAAGCTGAGGCTTATGATCACGATGCTCCAGAGATGATTCTAGGTACGATTTCTGTCTACTCCACCATAGCTGCAGTTCTTATAGACACAGGTTCCAGTCACTCTTTCATTGCCATTTCCCTCGTTCGGAGCTCGTAGATTCTGATGGAGTCGTTGGCTCGATCCTTACAGCTAGAGACTCCTATGGGAGAAGACTCGACAATTACGCACCGGTACCGACAGGGTGAGCTTACTCTAGGAGGAGATAGCTTTGGCTGGGAACTCCTAAGTGAAGCGTTGAGGCCTTACGACGCCATCTTCTATATGGACTAGTTATTTACGGTCCATGCTCAGATCGATTGTATTTGACGCAAAGTGTGGTGTGTCCGCAAGGATGGGACCAGGTTCACCTTCACCGATGAGAAGGGAGCCTTTGCAGTGCAGGATGGACTTTCCCAGAGGAGAGTACATCTGATCACTCATCAGTTGGATTTTCTTACCCTCGGAACAGTTGATGTGGAGAGTCCGACTTATCCGGTAGTGGTGGACCAGTATGAGGATGTTTTCCCTGATGATGTTTCAGGTATACCTCCTTAAAGAGATGTGGACTTCTACATTTACCTGTACCCTGGGACAGCACTAATATCTACACCAGCATATCAGATGGCTCCCACTGAGCTTCATGAGCTTTGGGTATAACTGGAGGACTTGCAGGGGAAGGGATTCATCCGACCCAGCGTTTCTCTCTGGGCAAACTGATTCTGTTCACCAAGAAGGTGGATGGAAGCTTGAGGCATTATGTCAACTGCCCTCGCCTGAACCAGGTGACAGTGAAGAACAAGTACCCACTCCTGAGGATTGCTGACCTCTTTGATCAGTTGAAGGGAGCTCGGTGGTTCTCAAAGATAGACCTTATATTAGGCTATCACTAGCTCAGATTTCGAGACGAGGATGTACAGAAGACGGCCTTCTGATGTCGGTACGACCACTACGAGCTCTTGGATATGCCATTCGGCATAACCAACGCTCCATCAGTGTTTATGGGACTCATGAACATGATATTTCAGTTGTACCTCAATCACTTTGTCATAATCTTCATTGATGACATTATGATCTACTCGACTACTAAGGAGGAGCATGCCTACCATTTGAAGGTAGTACTGAACACACTCCGAGAGCAACAACTTTATGGTAAGTTCTCGAAGTGCTACTTTTGGATCCGAGAGGTATAATTTTTAGGGAATGTGATCTCAGAGGCTGGAGTTGTAGTGGAACCAGTGAAAATTGAGGCGTTGCATGCTTGCGAGCCACCCAGAAGTGTGACAGAGGTACGAAGTTTCCTAGGTTTGGCTGGATACTACTGGAGATTTGTTCCAGACTTCTCCAGAGATTCAGCGCCACTATCATCCTTGAAGAAGAAGTGGAAGCCCTTCGTGTGGTCAGAGAGATGCCATCAGAGATTTCAGGAGTTGAGGTAGAGGCTGACTAGTGCCCCCATATTAAGGCTTCCAGAGGAAGGCATAGGGTACGTAGTCTACTGCGATTCATTAGGGACCAGACTCGGGTGTGTCCTAATACAAGATCGATCAGTGATCACGTATTGTTCTCGACAGCCTAGACAGCATGAGCATAACAACGATACCCTGACCTGAAGTTAGCAGTAGTGGTCTTTGCCTTGAGGATGTGGAGACACTATCTGATGGGTGATCATTTTACCGTGTACTCTGATCACAAGAGTCTCAGGTATATCTTATCTCAGAAGGACCTAAACCTGAGACAACAGAAATGGATTGAGTTCCTCCAGAACTATGACTTCAAGATATTCTATACTCTAGGAAAGAGGAACGTTGTAGTAAATGCACTCAGCAGGAGGTCTGGTATATAGCTTCTCGGAGAGGCGACAGAGCAGCTAGCTGCTTTACAGATATCCTTTGTGGATAGAGATGGAGCAGTTTTCCTTCAGTCTCTTAGAGTCACTCCCCCACTTCTTCAGAGAGTTAGGGAGGCACAACATGGGGACACTGACTGCGAGTCACGATGTGCTTAGATATCCATAGGGAAATCACCTAATGGATTTTCTGAAGGTTGTGAGCACTTCATCCTCTTCAGAGGACGTACTATGGTACCAGTGTCACTTTAGGAGGAATTGTTTAGGGAGTTCTACACATCTCGTTTAGTGGTACATCCAAGAGTGGCGAAGATGTACCAGGACCTTCAGCAATAGCACTGGTGGCCAGGTATAAAGAAGGTAGTTGCAGAGTTTGTCTCTTGATGCCTCACTTTTCAGAAAGTGAAGGTGGAGCACCAGGTCCCAGTAGGCTTGGTTCTGCCTTTAGAGGTCCCAGAGTGGAAGTGGGTTGAGATATTCATGGACTTAGTGACAGGACTACCATGTGCATCCAAGGGTCACGACTAGATTTGGGTGATCATTGATCGACTCACCAAGTCAGACCACTTCCTACCGATCAGAGATAAGGGTTCAT
Organism: Viscum album; assembly: GCA_963277665.1. NCBI lineage: Eukaryota > Viridiplantae > Streptophyta > Magnoliopsida > Santalales > Viscaceae > Viscum > Viscum album. The sequence goes on from OY728166.1 coordinate 1,144,679,512, forward strand.
TAGAGAGATTGGGATGCCTCTACGTACAGGAGATTGTGCGGTTACATGGAGTACCTTCGACAATTGTCTCCGATCGTGATGCACGGTTTACTTCTTGGCTATGGAAGGGGTTGTAGGAGGCTTTCGTGACGAAGCTTCGTCTGAGCGCCGCCTTCCATCCTCAGACGGATGGTCAGACTGAGCGGACCATTCAGACCCTCGAGGACATGTTATGTGCTTGTGTCCTCGACTTCGGTTTCATCTATGAGGAACACTTACCTTTGGTGGAGTTTGCATACAAAAACAGATATCACTACACCAGAGGGATGTAACCTTTTGAGGTGCTATACGGGCGAACTTGTAGATCACCCTTGTGCTAGACTGACCCAGGGGAGTTAGCACTAGTCGGACCAGAGATGGTACGAGTTACGATGTAGAAGGTTCAGATCATCCAGGAGCGGATGAAGACTGCACAAAGTAGATAGAAGTCATATACTGATAGGAGATAGAGACCTCTGGAGTTCGAGGATGGAGACCACATCTTTCTATGGGTCTCACCTCGATGAGGGTTATGGAGATTTGGCCATGGCGGCAAGTTATCTCCAAGGTTCATCGGACCTTTCCAGGTCCTTGGCAGAGTAGGCGAGGCAGCTTACCACCAAGCTCTTCCACCTCAGTTGCACCGAGTGCACGATGTCTTCCACGTATCTTAGCTAAGGAGATACATGCACAACCCTTCTCACATCATTGAACATGTAGATATGGACATCGACGATGGGGATACTTTCACGGAGGTTCCAGTGAAGATTGAGGATCAAAATTAGCGGGTCCTACGTGGAAGGTCGATAACTCTGGTGCACGTTCGCTGGTAGCACGGGAACCTCCAGGAGAGCACATGGGAGCGGGAGGCTCAGATGTGTTCTCAGTACCCCCACTTGTTCCCTTAGTTCGATTTGTAGCTTAAGGGGACATAAATCCCTAATGTGAGGAGAATGTAAAGACCCAAAAATTCTATGGAATTTTTTTTGAATACATATAAATTTTACGAGTCCACGAAATTTGGTGGCGCATGATTCCGAGGCCCAGTGTGCCTAGAATCAATTTCTAAAGTTTTTTTTGGGTACGTTCAGTAAACGTATGAGCGGGTTCTTATAACTTTTTTACCGGTTCTTGGAATTGAAATCTGAGGGCATCGTTGAACTCGTAGTGCCAGTATTCACTTAAGAAAACTTTTACTTCGACGGCAATAGGTCGAGAATAAAAGTTAGTTTTGGGTTTTCGTGGAAAATAATAAAATAAAGCGAGCTTCACTTTATTTTTATTTGATCCACCATTTGGGTGTTCGGAGGTGGGTCCCACTGGATCTATAACCTCCTTGTGGAGGTTATAAGTGGGGACCACCATGCCATAACCTCCCATTAGAGGTTACGGTGGTGGGGACCACCATGCCTCAACCTCCTCTTCATGGTTAATGTGGTGGGGACCACCCGAGACCACATAACCTCCCAATTTGAATATTAGGTGTGGGGACCACCCGACCCTTATTAAGTGGGAGGAGAGGGGAGGGGTTGGGCCATGTTGGTTTGGGCTGCACCCTCCATGTTTAGGGCGGTAACATTTGGCTCATCAGAAAGTAAGAAAGATGAACTTCAATTATTTTACAACCTCCGCAATGAATCCTTTCCAACCAAAGTAGAGAATAAAGAAAGTAGTGTTACTCAAATAAACTCCCTACCTTGATCATTGGTCGATGACGGAGTCATGGGGAAGAAGATAGAGAAGATCGTCATTTGTCGCATCTGCCACACACTTTCAATCCCAAGCTCGTGTGTCGGTTCATTGACGACTATGAGGAGGGAATTCGGTCATTGAAGACCTCCCACGTCGGTTTCCTCCGAGGAAGAAGTCGAAGACGCTCCTTGCTGGTGTTCTTCATTGGAAGAACGCATTCTTCATTCTTCGTTGGGATATGGGGTTCTTCATTGGAGAACTCTAATTCTCCCAAGCTCTCTTCTCCCCAATATTCCACCCAAATTCCAAAAGTGAATAGAAATTCCCTCTAAATAATAGATTGTCTATTATTTTAGTTTGTTGAGTTTAAAATTCAAATTTTAGCATTTAATTAAAAGATATGGATCAATTTATTAATGGGTAGGATTTGGCATAATAAATTATGCATTGGCTAAAATAATTAAAGGGGAGTTGGTGGCACCATAAAAGAAAACAACCCCTACTATAGTCAGGAAGCACCTTGGTGACGCGGCAGTCCCACTATACTCGATAGAGGAGGAGTTCTCCAGTAGTTGAGGATTCGACAGTGTGACTGGGGATGTTCCTTGATACTACCCCTAGAATAAAATCCTAGTTTGAGCTGAGTCAGTAACTTTTTTTTGTTCCTCATGATTGAGATGGACTACTTGATAACCTAGGTATATGTATGGGCATATACCTAAGTGGGGTTATCTGTTGATTTCATACTTGTGGTTTATCCTTGTTGGATTTTGTGAGACCTTGATGGTCTTGGGGTCCCTACTGAGTATCTTTATACTCACCCATGCATGGGATATGCCCGCACTTCATTGTGTTATTGTTACCCCCCCCCCCCCCCGAATGAAAAAGGGTTAAATTACTAAATTATATGACTCATGTCAACAAGGTGTACCTTCTTTTTCGGGAGCCTGTCTGATTAGAACACCATAATTAAGCATGCTTGACCTGAAGTAGTGATTAGGATGGGTGACCTTCTGGGAAGTTTCTCAGGGTGTGTGTGAGTGAGGAAAAAGCACACTAGAAGGGACATGTGTTGGCCTGTGGGGGTTGTCATTATTCAGATGACCCATTCAAGCATGTGTGTGAGCCCTAGGGTAGGGACCACGTGTCTTCGGGGCAACTAGTGGTGGTATCAGAGGTGGTACTCAGCCTTAAGTGTGGTGCACTGCCTGGGTTGAGATGTAGGGCCCACAATGAAGGACGTTGTGCTCTAAAGGGGGGGTGATTGTAACCCCCCCCCCCCCCCCGAATGAAAAAGGGTTAAATTACTAAATGATATGAATCATGTCAACAAGGTGCACCTTCCTTTACGAGAGCCTTCCTGATTATAACTCCACAGTTAAGTGTGCTTGTATTAGAGTAGTGATCAGGATGGGTGACCTTCTTGGATGTTTTCTAGGGTGTGTGTGAGTGAGGATAAAGCCCACTGGAAATGACATGTGTTGGCCTGTGGGGACTGTCATTAGTTAAATGACTCGTTCAGGAACGTGTGTGAGCACTAGGGTGGGGACCACGTGTCTTCAGGGTAACTAGTGGGTGGGGACCAGTTGTTACATCACTGGTGGCCAGGTATGAAGAAGGCGGGACCACGTGTATTTGGGGAAACTAGTGGGCGGATGCAGTAGTGGAGTTTTTATCTCGATTCCTCACTTGTCAGCAAGTGAAGGTGGAGCACCAGGTCCTAGCAGGCATTGTTCATCCTTTAGAGGTCTCAGAGTGAAGTGGAATGGGATATCCATGGACTTTGTGACAAGACTTCCACATACATCCAGGGGTCACGACTCAATTTGGGTGATCGTTGATCGACTCACCAAGTCGGTCCACTTCATACCGATCAGAGAGCAGGGTTCAGTAGAGATCTTGGGACGCCTCTACGTGAAATATATTATGTGGCTATATGGAGTACCTTTGACGATTTTCTCTGATCGTGAAGCACGGTTTACTTCTCGGCTATGGAAGGGGTTGTATAAGGCTTTTAGGATGCAGCTTCGTCTGAGCACCACCTTCCATCCTCAGATGGATGGATAGACTGAGTGGACCATTCAGACCCTCAAGGACATGCTACGTGCTTGTTTCCTCGACTTCGGTCACATCTGGGAGGACCACTTACCTTTGGTGGAGTTTTTATACAATAATAGTTATAACTCCACCATAGGGATGTCACCTTTTGAGGCATTATATGGGCGACCTTGCAGATCACCCTTCTGCTGGACTGACCCTTGGGAGTCAGCACTAGTGGGACCAGAGATGGTAAGAGCTACCACAAAGAAGGTGGAGATCATCCAGGAGTAGATGAAGACTACACAGAGCATACAGAAGTCGTATGCTGATAGGATACGGAGACCTCTAGTGTTGAAGGATGGTGACCATGTATTTCTACGGGTCTCACCTCGACGAGGTCTAGAGATATTTGGCCAAGGCGGGAAGTTATCTCTGAGGTTCATCGGACCTTTCCAGGTCCTCAGCAGAGTAGACGAGGTGGCTTACCGCTTGTCTCTTCCACCTTAGTTGCACCGGGTGCACGACGTCTTCCACGTATCTCTGATGAGGAGATACATGCACGACCCTTCTCACATCATCGACCATGGAGAGCTAGGAGTCGATGATGGGGATACTTTCATAGAGGTTCTAGTGGAGATTGAGGATCGATAAGAGTGGGTCCTATGTGGATAGTCGAAACCTCTAGTGCATGTTCGCTGGTAGCACGGGAACCTCCAGGATAGAACATGGGAGTAGGAGGCTTAGATGTGTGCTCAGTACCCCCACTTGTTCCCTTAGTTAGAGTTGTAGCGTAAGCGGACGTAAATCCCTGAGATGAGGAGAATGTAAAGACCTATAAATTATGTTGAATTTTTTTTAGATACATGGAAATTTTACAAGTCCGCGAAATTTGATGGCACGCGATTCTGAGGCCTGGTGTGCCCGGAATCAATTTCGGAAGTTTTGTTCGGGTATGTTTAGTAAATGTATGAGCGAGTTCTTATAAATTTTGAACTGGTGCTTGGAATTTAATTATGAGGGCATCGTTGAACTCGCAGTGCTGATATTATCTTAAGAGGACTTTCACTTCGACGATAGTGGGTCGAGAAAACAAGTAAGTTTTTTGGTTTTCGTGGAAAATTATAAAATAAAGTGAGCTTCAATTTATTTTTATTTGAGCTGCCATGTGGGTGTTTAGAAGTGGGTCCCACTAGATCTATAACCTCCTTGTGGAAGTTAGAAGTGGGGACCACCAGTCCATAACCTCCCATGAGAGGTTATGGTGGTGGGGACCACCACACCTTAACCTCCTCTTTATGGTTAATGTGGTGGGGACCACCATAGACCACATAACCTCCCAATTTTAATATTAGGGGTGGGGACCACCCGACCCCTATTAAATTGGAGGAGAGGAAAACTTATCAACCCCTTCGTTAATGTGGAGGAGCCTCTTGAGCTTCCTCCACCTTAAAGTTGCCAACACACCCAATTAATGGGGCCAAATCCTCCCATTAATTTGATTGTGCCAACAAATGTTTAGTTTTCTTTTTGAAATCTTAAAAACGAAATAATAGATTTTATAATCTATTATTTGGTACATATTTTCTTTTTGGGGCATGTCATCTCAAAGGATGGTGTTGTAGTGGATCCAGTGAAGATTGAGGTGGTGGTTGCTTGGGAGCCACCTAGGAGTGTGACGGAGGTGACGGGCGGACGTGGAGTGATGCAGAGCCTATCTGTACCTACCCTTCAGGTAGGATTTCCCGGTGGATGATCCAGGAGCTATTTTTTCTTTTTCCAATGCTTGTACTTTCATTTTATTTGTACTTTATAGTTGGGCTTGTATTTCTGGTCCCCTTTTACTTTTCAACACTCCTTTTGTATACAGTTTTATTTAGTGTTTTGTTTCCAGTTTATACTCTGTTGTTTGCATTTTCAAGTTATAAAGGCAATGCCTTCCCAGTTTTGAGATTTATGCCTTTAGTGCTAGTCTCCAGCCCCTGGCCTATAGAAGGCAGGCTTGGGGTAGTCATGGCATAGGCCCCAGGGGATGATTTTCCTTGCGGGTTGGGTTTTATTTTTGTGGGAAGATGTAGGGTGTTTGTTTGATTTTTCTTTCATCTTTTTTTATTGATAATTCTTTGAAATTCAAGAAATAATTGAACCACTTTCTACCACCCTAAATGCAGAGGGTGTAGGCCAAATCAACATGGCCTGACCCCTCTGTTGTTCTTGTTTTTGATGTTCTTTGGGATAGCGACGAAGGAAACGGAGGCAACGGCCATGCTACCTGCGGCCTCCATAACCTACACCACCCACACGATTCTCTGGCACCCCGGGCTGAACCGCGCCTCCCACCGGCTTCCGAGCCACCCCGGCTGTGCCGCCCACCAGCCGCGCCCCCCGCGCCGAACCATCCGAGCCGTGCCATGCCCCAGCTGAACCGGGGTGACTTTCACGGAGGTTCTAATGGATATTGAGGATCGACAATAGTAGGTCCTACGTGAAAGGTCGATACATCTGGTGCACATTCCCTGGCAGCATGAGAACCTCCAGGAGAGCACATGGCAGTGGGAGGCTCATATGTGGGCTTAGTACCCCCACTTGTTCCCTTAGTTCGAGTTGTAGCTTATGGGGATGTAAAGCCTTGAGGTGGAGAGAATGTAAAGACCCATAAATTCTGTGGAAATTTTTTTTATATACATGGGAATTTTACAAGTCCGTGAAATTTGACGGTGTGTGATTCTGAGGCCTGGGGTGCCCGGAATCAATTTATGAAGTTTTGTTTGGGTATGTTCAGTAAACATACAAGAGAGTTCTTATAACTTTTCAACCAGTGCTCAAAATTAAAATCGGAGGGCACTATTGAACTCGCAGTACCGGTATTCGCTTAATAAGACTTTCACTTCAACGGCAGTGGGTCGAGAATAAAAGTCAGTTTTTGGGTTTTCGTGGAAAATAATAAAATAAAGTGAGCTTAACTTTATTTTTATTTGAGCCGACATGTGGGTGTTTGGAGGTGGGTCCCACGGGATCTATAACCTCCTTGTGGAGATTAGAAGTGGGGACCACTAGGCCATAACCTCCCATGAGTGGTTATGGTGGTGGCGTCCACCATGCCTCAACCTCCTCTTCATGGTTAATGTGGTGGGGACCACCCGAGACCACATAATCTTTGAATTTGAATATTAGGGGTGGGGACCACCCAAAACCTATTAAATGGGATGATAGGAAAACCTCTCAACCCCCTCTTTAATGTGGAGGATCCTCTTGAGCTTCCTCCACATTAAAGTTTCCAACACACCCAATTAATTGGGCCAAATCCCCGCATTAATTTGACTGTTCCAACAAATGTTTAGTTTTATTTTTGAAATCATGCCAATGAAATAATAGATTTTATAATCTATTATTTGGAACATATTTTATTTTTGGGGAGAAGAGATCTTGGAAGAAAAGGAGTTCTCCAACGAAGAACCTCATCTTCCAACAAAGAACGAAGAACGCGTTCTTCCAACGAAGAACGCCGACAACAATATTATTCAAACTTCTTCCCTAGACACCTACCGACGTGGAGCGTCTTCCATAACCAATGTGCGATCTTGGGATTGGAAGTTTGTGGAGAACACGACGAACGATGAAAACACTTTCTTCTTCCTCGCGACTCTGTCGACGATCAACGAACAAAGGTAAGGGTTGTTTTCTTTTATGTGCCATGTTCTTCTTTTCTTTCAAAACAAAGAACGGGGATATGTTTCCTTTGACGGGTGATTTGTTGTTCATCGTTATCCTTCATGATGAGCTAAGTGTTACCACCCTAAACGCAGAGGGTGTGGGCCAAACTAACACGGCCCAACCCCTCTGCCATTCTTGTTTATGATAATCTTCGGCATGGTGACGTAACAACGAAGTGGTGTTGAAGGCGACGAAGGAAACATGAAAAGGCCACGCTTCCCACGACCTCCGTGAACCGTTCCGTGCCTCGGATGCTCTGCGCTCTGGGCCGAACCACGGCCCACCGGCTGAGCCACCTCGGCCCACACCATCGCTGGCCTCTCGCGCACCCCGGCCTAACCCCGTCAGCCCATGCTGGTCCGAGCCACACCGAACCACGCCAGCCCGAGCCGCACCGAACCGCGCCGTCCAGGCCTCTCGGCCGCCCGCTGGCCTGCCTGGCGCCCTACCCAGCCGTTTTCCGGCCTGGCCACGGCCTGCTTGGACGCCCACCGGCCCACCTAACGCCCTGTCCGACCGCCCGTCGGCCTACCCGGCCGCCTCCCGGCCTGACTGGTCGCCTCCCGTGTGCCTGGCTGAACACCGGGCGCCCCGCGTGCCCCCTGATCCCTGTGATTCCTTAGTTGTGACCCCCCTCGTGGCACCCTGGACGAACCGGCCCGGCCGTGTCCTCCGGGCTGAGCCACACCAGGTCGCACCCTCATGACACTTCGGGTCGAACTGGCCCCGAGCCCGAGCCGAACCGCCCACGTGGCCTGCTGGGCTGGGCCTAGTGGGCCAGGCCGAACCTAACAGGCTGGCTCGCCCAATGGGCCAGGCCAGACCCAATAGCTCAGACCGGGTCGACCCAGACCGGGTCGAACCAGAACGGTTCGGCCCAGACGAGGTTGGACTGGAACCAGGCCCACTACCGACCCTTTACTTTCTTTGGCCATGTCTTTGGCACTTGAAGATCGTTTGACGAACCGTCAGTGGAACTAGTTTTCTTCGAGCACGACAATCCCTCTGAGTATACCCCACTGGAGTTTGGGGTAATGTTGAGATACGTTCAGGTTGGATCATGCACGAATCCAACCGGGCCATTGGGACTAAAAGGCTAATAACTCAAAGACTAGGCGTCTGATTGACGCGTCGTTTGTTGCGTTGAGACCCCTATGAGATGGAGGACCGTTGAGATACTTCTTCATTGGACTTTGTGACAGTTTGAGTATCAACCAGTAGCCCGTGGAGTGGATTCTCCTGGAGACGAGCGAGCATAGCGCAGAGACCTAGTAGCTGGATGAGACCAGACGACTACTGACCGATTCAACTCGGAGTGACTCGACTAGCCCAATCAGGAGCGCCTTGGTGTCGTGAAAGACCCATAGTGGGGAGAACCTTGGTGTCACAGTTGACCCATGGTACTCGATAGGAGGAGTACCTCTGCAGGCTATGAGGGGGAGTGCCTCTGTGTGATTCGGCAGACCTATGGTGGGGAGAACCTCTGTGTGACGCGGAAAACCCACGGTACTCGACATGAGGAGTACCTTAGCAGTCAAAGGTTAGTGGGAAGCACCTTGGGGTCGCGGAAGGCCCATTGTACTCGATAGAGGAGGAGTTCTCTAGTAGCTGAGGTTTTGACAAAGTGACTGGGGATGTTATTTGATACTACCCCTAGAATAAAATCCTAGTTTGAGCTGAGTTAGTAACTTTTGTGTTTTTCTCATGATTGAGATGAATTACATGATAACTTAGGTATATGTATGGGCATATACCTAATTGGGGTTATCTGTTGATTTCATACTTTGTAGTTTATCCTTGTTGGTTTTGTGAGACCTTGATGCTCTCGGGGTCCCTATTGAGTATCATTATACTCACCCCAGCACGGGCTATGCCCGCACCTCATTGTGTTGGATGCAGACGAAGGACAGCGTTGACCGAGGCTGAGAGCACCAGGACTGGACAGTACCCGGAGGTGGACCACACGACGTGACGGTGCACAGAGGATACGGATGGACATGGAGTGTTGTGGAGCCTATCAGTACCTAACCTTCAGGTAGGATTTCTTGGTGGATGATCCAGGAGCTATTTTCCCTTTTTCCAGTACTTGTACATTCATTTTCCTTGTACTTTACATTTGGGCTTGTATTTCTAGCCCCCTTTTTACTTTTCAGCACTTATTTTGTATACAGTTTTATTTGGTGTTTTGTTTCCAGCTTGTACTCTGTTGTGTGAATTTTCAAGTTATAAAGGCAATGCCTTCCCAGTTTAGGTATTTACACCTTTGGGGCTAGTCGCTATCCCCTAGCCTATAGAAGGCGGGCTTGGCGTAGTCACGGAATGGGCCTTGGGGGACGGGTCGTGACAATTATGAACTTAATTTCTTTCTATGTGTGAATAAAATACATCTTATTAATAATAATCATGACTTACACGGGCGAACTGGAATGAGAAAATGAAGCAGTTAACACTCGAAAAAATGGTATTCTTGAAACACTATTAATAAAATGATATAATATGATCATATATGATATCATAAATATGTATATGGTTATTTTATAATGTAATAACATACATTAACCATTATACAGGAGGTTAACACACCCTATACTAATGGAAAGTACAAGGTAACGGTTAATTTCACAATCTCTTTATTATCCGAGATTTCTTATATGTAAGGATATACTGGGACGTCTTTATCATCCATGTCCATGTTTCTGAAAATGTAATTCAAAATATTATCGATGACTGTTTAAAGTCATTTTGACCCATGTTTTACTTTTTAAAAAATAATTAAAAGGAATATTTCCATATTTTTCTAAATGAGGTACTTTATAACCTTTTCGACAAATTTAAGGAAAGAATGTTCTTTTTAACATATATGCTAAAAACAGTTATTTTCCGCTCTTCTGACGCCTTAACATTTTGAAGTTTTCCTTACAATATTACAAGGTTATTTTAAAAAAATATATCTTCCTTTTATAATTTCACATGCTTTTAAATGGTTTCAAAGTAAAATGATATATTTCTTTCAAAGAGTATTAATGATTTTATTAGATTATTTTCATCTATGTCAATATCATTTGTTGGATTTTATTCATAATTGAGGTTGATTTAGTATGATACAATCTTCTATATTGTATTTAAGGTTTTATGATATGTTTTACTATGGATGTTCTATTTTGATACCATTTATGGTTTATGGTTAATGTGTTAACATTTTTTATGCTAGATTTAATATTAATGTTTATGTAATGTTTCACCCTTTTCATATGAGGAATGCATTGGACATTGTAAGTGATGGGTGGGGCCTGATATAGCCCCTCGATGAATCGGTAAGTCTCATGAGACAAACTAGATATGGAATTGGTCGATGACTTTCTCATTTATTTTCAGATATGGATTTGGATGAGGCCCTAACCATTTATTTTTAGATGTCTTGGTAGATGCCTCAATAGTATGTTTCAGATGTTCGGCATTATGAATTCCCTTATTATGAGATTAGTTATTGATATTATATATAATTATTTGACTATTATAATTTCCATGTGAATGTTTAAATGGACTTATTTGATTTATTCTTTCCATATTTCTTCAAGTTTATGTTTAAAAGGCTTGTGTTTCAGTTTTATATTTTCCTTAAAGTTTATGGTTATTTACGATAGCTTCTGCTATATTGTTTAACCTCACTGAGAATCTGAGCTCACCCATTTCGTATGTTTTATTTTCCTAGGATGCCAAAAAGTGTTTTATGATTGATATTCATGGTTAAGCTAGAAGAATAATGGTTTTCTCAAAGAAGGGATTATGTTGCATATTATGTTTTGAATTGTAATGAGCAGTTCGTGTATGAAATCTATTTTCCAAGACTGCTAAACCGATCAGTCCTTCAGGACTTGATTCCTTATAATCATATGAATGTATTAAAATAATGCACCAACTCTTAGATTATGGGGTCGGGTGTTACATAATTAATATATTTATTTTAATTTCATAAGTATTTAAAATATATATATATATATATATATATATTTATTTATTTATTTATTTATTTTTATAACTATATGTAATTATTATATTAATTTTAATTTTATATGTATTTAAATTTTTATATATTTAATTATATCTATGACTACAAATAAATATTTATTTATTTATAATTATAATTACCAATATAATAAATATATTTATTATAATTTTATAATTATTTACATGTATATTTTTTATAATTATAATTATAAATATTTGTGTATATATATATATATATATATATATATTTATATGTTTATTAATATATTTATGTAATTATATATATTTATAAAATTATAATTATTATAAATATATTTATTATATTTTTCTAATTATTTATATATATATATTTATTTATTTATAAATATTTGTATATAATTATAAATAAATATATATATATATATTAATATATAAATATATATATTAATGTATAAATATATATTTATAAAATTTTAATAAATGTATTTATTGTCATTTTTAAAAAGTGTATATATAATTATTAATATAATAAATATATTTATCATTTAAAAAATTACAATAAATATATATATTTATTTATATTTATACTTATGAATAAATAAATATGTTTAAAAGTAATTTTTATATAATTATAAATATAATAAAAATATTTAGCATTTAAAAAAATTATTATAATATTTTAATTATTTAAATATATATATATAAATATAAATATAAATATATTTTAAAAAATAATTATATATAACTAAATATTTAAAATTACAAATATAATAAATATATTTATTAGAAGATAATAGTTTCATGGGAACATGAATGTATGATATACACCGAGTAGTGTATATATATCATAAAAAATGAGTCATCATGTATATGGACAACATGAATAGATGATGGTGTAATGTATAAATGAACATTTAATGAAGAATACATAACATATGAACGTCAATTATATTTACGCATCAAGTGACAAATTCATTGGAAACATATATTTATTTAATTATATATATATTTATTTATTTATTTATAATTATAAATATATATTTAAAAAGTATTTATATATAATTATAAATATATAAATATAATTATTATTTAATGAAAATTATTATATATATTTTTGAATTATTAAAAAATATATATTAATTATAAACATTCTTTTTTATTCAACGTATAAAAATAAACATTATTTTTTAATATAAATATAATAATTTTATATAAATTCATAATATTTTTTATTAAAAAAATTTCTCAGCGCTAAAAGGAGTGCTGACAAAGGATAGATTTGTCAGCACTTTTAGCTAGCACAGATAAATGTCCCCCTTTTAATAGCACTTTTTGATTAGCACTGATAAAAGTCGGTGCATCCCTTTCTCGGATCTATGGTAGTGAGATTTTGAGTGAATAAGTTTTATTATTGTAAAAAAAACAAATCATAACATAATGTTGATTCACAAGAGGTAAAATATTAGTGAAACAATCTAAATATAATGATTACTGGTATTCATTATTTTTGAATATTAATAGATCTTTATCACATCATGATTATTTTTATTGATGATATAGTACTTGATGATGTCCTAACATCACAAGTTACAATAAAAGGTTATATCAAATTATTTCTATGATGAGTATCTGATTCATCACATCTGAAAAGCTACTCAGATGAAAAATGTTCACCAGTGACATGATATTAGAGCGAACTTCATCCTGAAAATGTCTTGCCCTAGATATATTATTAGCAGCTAAAGATGGCGCAAAGTACTGTAGGTCGGTGAAATGTTCAACGTAGTCTATCAATGACTTGTCTTCCTGTGTCAGATGCATGAAATCATGAGCCTTCTCATCCCTCAATTTCTCTAGATAGAAGTGGCTCAATAACTTCACCTCAAAGTCCTTCCAAGATAACTCCTCTTACTTCCCATCTTACTCTATAATATCCCACCAATGTTTGGCAGGTCCATAGAGCATATACCACAGTAAGCTTCACCCTCATATTTGCGGGTGTCTCAATGTGCTTGAAGATTGTATAGACTAACTAAATCTAGAACTCATCTACCAAGGGGCCTCCCTCCCCAATGAACATAGCTAGATGTTGTATTTGAAACTCTATTATCATCTCAGACATCGAAGGCATGGAGCGAATAGTCTCCCTTTCCATGAATCACATGACCCTCAATAAGTTGTCGTGAAGATGAACATCCATTTTATCCTCAGGAGCAGCATGGAGCTTCAGTTTAGCAGTGTTAGGAGCAAGCTAATTTCCACCCTCCTGATCCTCAACTCGAAGATGACGTGGAGACATTTTCTCTACAACACAAACACACTCCATAGAACACTAGCTAAAAACAAGTTCAATCTCAATAGGAACCAAAAACATTCAACCACTACTCTAGGTATCTGTAATCATGGAATAAAAGTGTGTTTGCGTGAAAGAATAGTTCATTTGATTATATTTATCAAATATACTAGGTATCTTATACCACAATTCATATAGGCAATTATAGGACACAAGCAATAAATATGTCACTATCTTGAACAATGAATTTCAATATATACCCCTATGTTTCTATCATGCATGATGCATGCATACTCATCTCGCACCATACTGGCCCACGCATATAAATCTCAAGAAATAATAACATCACACAACTTGTAATTCAATTAGGGTGAAATCACATCAACTATAACATGAGAACTGTATAAACAACAATCCTATCCCTGGGCACTTGGATTTTCCCCCATACATGAGTTAGATACTCCCATAAACATGCTCATTACCAAGTACCAACACATCATAGTCTATTTTATATATATTTTCCAAATATTAAAGCAACAAAAAAACATACTGCTCTAATACCACTTTATAACATCCCTTGATCCAACACTCTCTCACGTGGAAAAATTAGGTTAGTTATTGACCTCAAGCGCACCTCCTCATATACCAGAGACTTCTGACTAGCAGAGGTTGTGATATGTATAGTGTGTAGACTATACCCCTTGGTATAGAGTATAATACAATGGAATAATCCATCCTAATAAATATTAGAGTAACATAAAACAATGGAAAAATTATATCATAGATCTGGGAAAATAAAATGTGGAACCAATAACCAATAATGATGAATCAAGTAATGATAGACTGAGATGTATATAAATGTAAAACTAAAAGTAATATAAAAAAATAATCAATTGACACTAAATAATCTCAAAATATCATGGCTCGTAACCCCATGTCATACCCATCTCCAAATTCTAGCCCATACAGCAAGAAAAAAAAGAATCAGTAATAATGTCCCTTTTCCTTTTCCAAACCTACATCCATGTAATCTGCACCGGTACCTAATAGTGTCCCAAATAGGGTATGATTAAAACTCAGTAGGTTGACACCACCATGTATAAATATAATGAGTTTGATAATAAGTGTATGAAATATGCGATAAACAAGTGTATTGATTAATCAATTAATATAATACATCAATCAACCTACATCAAAAACATACTTGAATGTCTCTAATCATATAACAAAACCATGCCACCATATCCATATATCCTTCTAAAAATCACAAAAATTAGGGCCAAGATAGCTATATAAGAATTGCATCATGGGACTGGGCATAGCCCACTCAATATAAGCATTACAACATGAGACTGGGAATAACGTGCTCAATATAATCATTACATAATGTGAATGAGAAGATCCAACTCAATATAAGAATTTCATCATGGGATGGGGAAATACCACTAAATATAATCATTATAGCATGGGACTAGGGAGAACCCTCTCAATATAAGTATTACAACATGGGACTAGTTAGAGCCTTATCAATATAAGCAGTAAAACATGGGACTGGGAAAATCATGCTCAATATAATAATTACAGCATGAGAATGGGAAGATCCCACTCAATATAAGCATTACAACATCAACTCATCTAGTCATAACAATAATGATATCATAATATCACATCATAAGTCTCAATGGTTAATTATGAAAATTACTATTTTTCCTTTCAATTAAACTTTCATTTATATCTCAAATGATCAATAGTCATATCAATAATCAATAAGTCATTAACTAGGGACTCTATATCAAGAAATCACCTAAGGTCTCATATCATGCTAAAAACACTCTAAACCATTAGTCAACTTCTTATTATTCAAAGGTTTTCTCACCCAATGGGTATCCAAAATCCAGGTTGCATCAACAATTGAATCCAAAGGGATATAATAAATTTTATAATCTATGATTCACCATATATCAACTGATCAATTAGAGCACATGTTACGTCAGCGTAATCACAATATTTCATATAATTCACAATTAAATAGACCATGGTGTTAGGTTTAAACCCCAACCTCTATAAAAAATTTAGCCACACCAACAACAGGTAACAATAATAGAAACAAAGGAGATGTAGATAAATAAAAGAACCCAAAATCATAAAACATATAGGTTAAACTGGATCAAACTATGGTCCAAAGATTTCCACTGCAATGACAGAGAACAACGTAAGTGAGGGGAAAACCAAACAGAACAACTCACTAGGGATTGAATGCAGAAATGGAATGTTCGAAATGGAGGTAAGTGACCCAAAATCACCTAGATCACCTTAGGATTAGAGAGGAAGAAGGGATGCACTGAAAAAATGAAATAATCTTACACACAGAAGGCTTAAAATCACTAGGGTCTAGACTTACATGATGTGTAACCCTTTCACGGCGTGTATTTATCAATTAATGAGATATGCCAAAAAATGAGTTTCCTTAGTTTAAAATTTAACCCATCTCAATTTAAACGATTTGAATGGTTTACTTGACATGTACCACTTCATGCCCTGCACTAGTTCACGACATCTGCCTATACATTTACACATCGTGTAACATGTTCATGACAAGTAAACATCCAATGGGTAGTTCTCAAACCAATTTATGCATAAGATCCCCAACCACCTCCTAACCTTTCCAAAAAATGGAAAACCCTCATAAACCATTTAACACATTTATACCCAGACTCCATTAATTCAAACAAACATATATCCCTAAATATTCAGTCATTTCCCCCAAAAAATGCTCTCCGTCTCTGGATAAGAATCAGCCACCAAAGTCCAACAAAAAACTCCAAGGGGTACATACCTAGACAAAAGATAGGATCTTACAAAATTTATAAATAAATATAGAATTATATGTGAATATGTATAAATATATATATCTGTGTGTGTGTGTAAATATATAGGTATATAAATATATATGTGATGTATAAAATTTATATCTAAATATACAATATATAGATATATTTTAAAAATTTATTAAAAAATAATTATATAAATGATAAGGAATTAATTTTTATCTAATTTATTTAAAAAAAATATCTAACCATTTTATTCACATTATAAAAATATATGAATATATATATACATACCTATACAAATGTATATATAGTGTTTATATATACATATGTGTGTCTATTAATAAACATATGTATAAATATATATTTATATTCAATATACGTAAATGAATAATAATATATAATTTATTTAAATAAATATAATTGTATGTATATATATATCACGCACACACAAACATATATTTTATTTAGGTATTTAAAAATAATTATATAAATATATGAATAATATATATATATATATATCATAAAATATATAACAAAACAAGCCTAGTGTAGTGGTAAAGATGTTCAAATTGTAAAAGGGAGGTCCAATGATCAAATCTAGGGGCGCGTGTTGGTGAATAGGTGGTTCGGTAGCATAAAAGAACTAACAAAGAGGAATTTTAATCATTTACTAGGGGTCCAGGATAGATAGGGGTGGGTGGCTATAAAGTGCTGGAAAAGGTGGGGTGAAGCACTAATAGGTGGTGGAGAGCTCAAAATAAATAATTAATTTTTTTTCCAAAATTTATCAACGCTTTTTTTAGCGCTGATAAAGGATGAATTTTAACAATTATTAGATTAACAATACTTTTTAGTGCTAATAAAACCAATTTCAAGTGCTTTTAAAAGTGTGATATATAGTATTTCTTCCTTGACTGGTGACAAAAATGCTTGAATTATTTTTGAGGTGCACTTCCTTCATGATAACACTTTCTTCAAATGTTTTAAACAATGAATAATCATTGTAAAAATGCACTATAACTCTGAAATCAAGACACCATCCTACCTTTTTCTGTGTCATATTGACTTTGGATATCATTACAACTATATTTTATTATTTCTTCATATTTTTAGTGGGTTTTTTCAATTTCTTTCGATAACAAAGTTCCATTGCAAAATGCCCTAGTTTTTCATATAAAATCATTCTCCTTTGTTCTTGGAAAGGTTTCCTTTCTTCATAAATTATTGGCTTTTCTTCATGGAATGTAAGAAAGAACTTTGTGGAACCTTTCCCTCAATTATATTAACCTTGGAATGAAATTTTGAAGCCATACACATGTTTTTGAACACAGATTCCTTTTCAACATGATGAATATTTTTCTATTATTCCTAGGAAAAAATCCTCACTCCTATTAATGAGTGATTTACTAAATTATTTACTCATAGGTGGAAACATTGAAATAATCACACAGACTTGGAAAGTTTATTGTATTTTAATTTTAAGTGAATTATGTTTGTTTCTGATGACTTGAATCACATAAACTTACTCTAACACCGGCTTTTTAGAAACCATCTTGAAGTTAAGATATTTTGTAATAAGAAATTTATTGGTACTTCCCTGACTTTTTACTTGAATTCGACCACATAACACATCTCTTGAGTGGACTTCATTCTGAGAAAGTAGTCATAAAGATTATTTGATAATGTGTTGATAACATTTACTCAACGCAAAACCTCATTGTCTTCCCATTTTTATTTATTTCAAAAATGTGTTCTACTTGTTTTGTGTTAACAGGAGTGCCATCCAGATTTTGAGTGGGAACGTTGAGGGTGGGAGGAATGTTTGGTTTAAGAATTTAAAAGATTTTTAACACTGTAGGAAGAAACTTCATCATGTCATGCCATTGGAAGAAGTTATTTCCATTGAAATTGTCACGTTTTACCATATCTTTGATCATTACTTTAAGATGTCTTGAATCCATCTTATAGGTTATGCCTGTTTAAACCATTTTTATTTTTGAAACTATGGTAAACCGAACAATAGAATATGGAATATAAAAACATAACACTTTGAAGTGCGATGAGATCACTGCCCAAAAGGGTTTAATTTTCCCCCAATTAGTTGTTCTAGGTTATGCCTGTTTAAACCTTTTTGGGAGGGTTGCTTATTTGGTAACTAAATAAAGCCTCAACTCAACCCTAATATTAATTAGGCTTTTAACTTTAGGCCTATTTAAAACTGAGATTATAAATTTAGGCTTTAATAAGCCTTTTTATCTAGTTGGGCTTACGAGGCAAGACAGGTCCTCTATCCCATGTACAAGTGTGCGTGTGTGTGTCTAAATGTATATATATTTATAATAGGTATATAAAAATGTTACTATAAAAAATATTATAAATACTTTTTAAAGCATTTTCTCAAATAAATTTTTTTATGAAAAAATCCATTTTCCAAGGCCCATATTTACTAAAATATATTTTATCAATAAAATTATAACATACCATATTTGATAAAATTCGATAAGAGCACTTCCAAATGGTTAAAGAGTTTGGTTCGAGGTTTAATAATACTACATGATTATTAATCAAGTCAGGTTCGGATATCCTAAAACTTTAATGTATATATATATGGACACACATAATTTTCATATATATTTAGCTTCGGATTTAGGTTTTAAACATATTTTACCCTGGGAACATGATAAAATTAAATAAATAAATAAATATAAACACATTTAAACCCATAGTCTCTTTTATATATTTTTTTCTAAATAGTAAAGCAACATAAAATTAAAACCTGCTACTATGAAACCACCTTATAACATCCCCCGATCTGACACTCTCTCACGTGAAAAAATCAGGTTAGTTACTGACCTCAAGTGCACCTCCTCATATTCCATAGGCTTCCGACAAGCAGTGGGGGCATTATATGTATAGTGTGGAGGCTATACCCCATGGTATAGAGTAAAATGTAGTGGAATAATCCATCATAATAAATATTAGAGTAACATAAAACAACGGAAAAAGAATATCATAGATCTGGGAAAATTAAAGGTGGAACCAATAACCAATAATGATGAATTGTGTAATGATAGACTGAGATGTATATAAATGTAAAACTAAAAGTAATATAAACAAAAGAATTAGTTGACACTAAATAATCCCAAAATATCACAACCCTGAACCCCATGTCAGACCCATCTCCAAATTATAGCCCATCCAGCAAGCAGAAAAAGAATCAGCAATAAGGTCCCTTTCCCTTGTCTAAACCTGCATCCATGTAATCTGCACTAGTACCAAATGATGGCCCAAATAAGGTATGAGTAAAACTCAGTAGTTCGACACCAACAAGTCTAAATATAACCAGTTTGATAATAAGTGTATGTAATACATGATAAACAAGTGTATTGATTAATCAATTAATATAAAACATCAATCAACCTACTTCAAAACCATACTAGAATTTCTTTGAGCATGTAACAAAACCATTCCACCATATCCAAATATCCATGGAAAAATCACACAAATTAGGGCCAAGCTAGCTATATAAGAATTGCAGCATGGGACTTGGCATACCCAATCAATATAAGAATTACAACATGAGGCTAGTAATAACCTTCTCAATATAATCATTATATAATGGGAATGAGAAGATCCCACTCAATATAAGCATTACATCATGGGATGGGGAAAAGCCCACTAAATATAAGCATTATAGCATGGGACTGGGGAGAACCCGTATAACATCCCAAGTAAGTAATGAATAATATATTTTCTTATATATGTCTATTTATGAATTATATAGTGTTTTAAGAGGTTTAAAATGAGAATAAATCCAATCTTAAGCATGGAATACTCTAATATTTTTAAAAGATTGTTTTACCGCCTTTTGATGGAGAACCATTTTTAAATCTGTCTGTTGAGAATTTTATAAGCTCTATTTGTCAAAATAAACTTCTTATTTATTATTTGGACATTTAAATTTACATTGGATAATTGTTTTGGTATTTTTCTGACAATGTTCATTTTTTAATGAATAGTGAAAAATACTGCAATTTAATTCAAAACCGGTTTTTCATCTAATTTAATTATATGGATAGATTATCTTTTTAATTAGTTTTAAAGTGTAAATAGAATATATTTTTACCATTTAATCTAATGGTGGTAATTATAATTAATTTCTCTTTGTAATTTGGCATAAACAAGTGCCAAACGTTTCATAGATATTGTTTCAAAAAAACCCGCTATTTGTTTTGACAACGGGAATTATTTTTTTAAATTAATTTTTGAAATTTATATGTATGGAATTTTTTAAAATGGATTCAATATTTGGAATCATAAGGTCCAAATTATGTCATTAAGACTCTTTTTTTTTTGACATTATGAATAGTAATGACGGTAATTATCTTTAATTATCGTGATTAATTAGTAATCGGGTAGTTAAAGATAATAAAATAATATCATAATAATAAAAAATGACCCCAAAATGTGTCATAATTCTATTTTTGTGTCATGTACGACCATGGTATTCCTTTTGACAAACTTTGGGACTCCATGGAATCACTTTTGGGTGAAAGTGACAATTTATCATTTTATTTTTAAAGAAAGGAGAATATCACTAAAGAATGCATCACCTGAGTAAAACATTTTTAGTTTTGTCTGTGTAAATGATCTCTTAGACTATAAATATTCCTTGGGAATCTAAAAATATTTCCTACATCATAGTATTTTTTTATAATTTTTATATATTAAATAAACTAATTTATTTATGACATCATGATGATAAAACAACTACCTCGTTAATTAACGATTTAAAAAAATGAAAAGATAATGTAAAATATAAGACTTACACTTGTCAAAAACCTTTTGGATGAGTTAATTTCGAACCCATATCCCCGTATCCTCAAAATATATCAATGTGGGACCTTTAAAATCTGAAACTCATTTTAATATAAAGTAACATTTCTTGACTTTCCAAGAGTGCACCTCCTCCCTCTTATAAAAGGCTCCCACCTCTACCTCCTTACCCACACCTCTCAAGCCATTGGATCATCCAAAATCAGCTCATTTTTTCTCTCCACATCCCTCTCTTCATCCTAGATTCCTTACCGTAGGCAGAAATCTCTTCAAGAAACCCTTTTGGTACAAACCAAGAGAAGTTACCCGATTTAAAGGTAAAGTCTTCTCTAATGTTCTTTTGTTTTATTTTTCTTATCCAACCCCCTAAACTCTTTTTATTCATTTATTTTGTAAAAAATCCAGTATCTTAAATATACTATGATGTTGTTATAATAATTATTCAATCTAAACATACACACATCTACATCTAATGTTTGAAGAGCATACTATTTCTGTGGATGGTGAATTTCTGCCTCACGAAACGATGATTGTTCAATATTCTTATAACACCTTCAAAGGTGGCCATTAAGATGTCACTATATTTATATATGATATATAATATGTTTATTGTTTCCTTAAACTTCTGTATTTTTACATTTATGTCATACCATTATGGTTTCCATTATGGGTAAACGCGATATCTTCATTTTAGGAAGTGCGGACTACCGCCCCCTCAAAGTGATTTGATTCGTTAATTCCATATATAGGACGTATAAAGGATGGAGTTAATGATATTATATATGATATTATACTGGAATTATAATATACCTTTATATCATTATGATTCCATTCCATAAAATACGAAATAGAAATGAAAGTAGCATTCATGCGTACGTACAACTTACCGTCTCCAAGAACGGTGCATTTCATTTCTTACCTCTAAATGTTATGTAATATTATAAATGCATGTATATACTAGATATATACAATATATATGATATCTAGATCATGAATATAATTCTGGATATAATGGTAATTTTACCACATGAACAACTTGTAATTATAAAGAGTTTATTTTTGACTCAAGTACCAATGATCGACAAAACAACCATTATTAACTTAAATAATTACATAGTGTTCATAACATGGTAATAAGTGATATAAAATTAATAATGAACTTGAAAAATGTTTTTAAGCAAGTATAAATTATCTCAAGTTTATTATTTAGGAGGTTAAAGAACTATCAAGTCAAGCCGGACATGAGGTAAGGGACTTCGTCTCAATCTCCTTTCATTGAGACATATTTTGTTTTATACACAACTTTCTTTTATACGATGTATAAACCCCCTTGACTTTTACGTTTATTCAAAAGGAATCTTTTTTATACGATTCATTTTACTAAATGACAAAAGGGAATTTTTTTGTCGTACGTATGCGGCAACAACGACTTCTCCGCCACCGTGACCATTATTTGAGTTTCGGCTTCCTCTACAAGCCATAAGTTTTTTTTAATGAAAAATAAATACCATGTTTTACTTTTCTTTTATTTTGGTATTGAAAATGTTTTTGATAATGTTTTTATTATATCAATGTGTTTTTGATATCTTGTGATTGAAATGTGGAAATGTAATGTTTCCTTTATACATGTTTTATGCGATACGATTATGTTATGGTTCTTGGGAATTGTTTATGAAGAAGGGTGGTTCCGAGATAAACTAAGGGCAGGTGAGCCTGATATAGCTCTCCAATGCATTGGGTAACATGAAGGAGTTAAACTCTAAGGTTTCTCTGAAGAGATTTAGGGAATATACTGTGATGGGTATTCCAAACGTAACCATGAGGGTTACTCCTTATGTAAGAATGTTATAAATGCCTCCAGTTACCTTTATATCTTATGATTTCTATGATTTATTCATTATTATATGAGGTATGTTAAAGTACTTATGTTTTATGAGTAAAGTATGATTTCATTAATTCTTATGTATACATGGACTAATGTTTTCATATCTTACTTTTATATCCCTTACTGAGATTTTTATGCTCATCCCAAGTTTTTGAAAATTTTTTCACAGGTCAAGGGAAAGGTACATGATGTGATGATAGTGTCAAGGAAGTGTCATGAAAGAATCCATTTTTTGTTTTAAATATGTTTCCTTTGATGAGAAAAGTGAATATTGTCTTTAATGTAACCACCTTGTTTAAATGTGGAATGTAATGCATGATTTATGATCTAATTCTCTAAAACTCTAAACCTGAAAAGATCCTCAATGTGTAATCTTGTAATAACTCAAGATTAAATAATGTTTAAGGCACGGGGACTTATAGTTGGTATCATAGGTCGGTTTAGATAACTTTAGGAGTTAGAATTATATTAAATGATTATCCAAAAATATTTTTTTATGGTCAAATTGAAATGATATAGCATTTGAAGATTACCATGTTGCTTCATCTAAGAAATGTTTGTTCAGAATGGTTTTCTGCAGAGGAAACAAGGAAGCGGTGCTAGGAAGGCATATAGAAGGAAATGACCTTCTGAATCATCATCCTGAGATGGTCGGAATTGGAACTGAACAGTTTGTTGTAGTAATGGCGCAGTTGACTCAAGTGATAAATGGTGGTGGTATCTATGCACGAGATCAACCAAATCAACCGTAGAGGAAAATGTCTGTGGTGGAACATTTCATGAGGAAACATCCCCCATCATTTAGAGGATCATCTTACCCTGTGCCAGCTGAAGGGTGGATTAAAGCACTGGAGAAGATTTTCAATGTCATGGGGTGTTCAGACAATCAAAAGGTTAGCCTTTCAATTTGTCGTTTGGAGGGTGAAGCAGATTAGTGGTGGTCGATGGATAAAAATATCAGGGACGCTGATGAGATTGATGCTCTCGACTAGGATGAATTCAAATGTATGTTTCTTGAGAAGTATTTTCCTAATGTTGTTCGACTTAGGATGGAAAAACAATTCTTGGAATTGAGGCAAGAGGAAGACTCAGTGGCTGCTTATGAAGAAAGGATCACTCGATTGGCAAGGTATGCATCAAATTTTATCTGAGACCTTGATAGTAAAATAAATCGTTTTTACTCAGGATTAAAGCCAAAATATCGAAGGGCTTTAGCTTCTTGGGAGTTCAAGAGTTATGAAAATATTGTTCGATGTGCTGAGAAGGTGGAAATGGAGTTTTCCGATGATCAAGTGTTCTATAAAAACCAACAGAAGAAGAGACCAAGGTGGCAGGAGAAAGGGAAGAATTCTTCAAAAAGGTCTGATGGTAAGAAAACTAAGTTTCCAGTTTGTGATAAATGTGGTAAAAGGCATGCTGGGGAATGTCTTATGAATTTTGGAAAGTGCTACCGATGTGGTAAGATGGGACATAAGGCTCGTGACTGAACTAAAAAAGATCATGGTGATGGTAAGACCAAATTTGATTTACAGTTAATGAAATGTTTCAAGTGCAATGAGATGGGTCATTATGCAAACGAGTGTCCAACAAAGAGCTCGAGTGATGGGAATTAGTTATACTACAAGTAGAAAGGGGTGGTGAAATCCCTTGCAAATACTTCAGCAGATGTTGGGCCATCAAATGAAGAGGTATCAGGTACTTTGTTTGTTTTTTCAGATTATGTCAGTGTGTTGTTTGATTCAGGGTCTACACATTCCTTCATCTTTGAAAACTTTTCAAGTAAAATGGGAATACCATTTCAATAAATGACTCCTGAACTTGCGGTAAAAACACCTGGGGGAAATGTTGAGGCAAAAAGAATTTATAATAATCTTCCTATCCTTATCCGTGGAAAGAACCTACTTGCAAACCTTACTGTTTTACCTCTAATAGAGTTTGATGTTATCCTGGGTATGGATTGGCTCTCTATTTACCATTCTAAGATTGACTTTAGAGCTAAAAAAGTTTCTTTTAAGAAATACTTTCAGTTTTTGTACAAGAATGAGCCCTTACTGTTGATAGCATATCAAGAGGATGAGAAACTTGTAAAAGATGGAAATGAACGTTACCTTGCACATATTGTTGAAAACAAAGGAACTGTACAGATTAATGATGTGCTAGTGGTAAATGAGTATCCTAATGTTTTTTCTGATGAGTTGCCTGGAATAATACCAGATAGGGAAGTTGAATTTACTATTGACTTAGTTCCTGATGCTAATCCAATTTCAAAAACCCCTTATTGAATGGCTCAAATTGAACTTTTAGAGTTGAAGGAGAAATTGCAAGATTTATTAGATAAAGGTTTCATTCGACCTAGAACATCACCATGGGGTGCTCCTGTTTTATTTGTTAAAAAGAAAGATGGTTCAATGAGACTTTGCATTGATTATAGATCCTTTAATAACATCACTGTTAAGAACAAATATCCTTTGCCCCATATCGATGATTTGTTTGATCAGCTCCAGGGAGCTCAGTATTTTTCAAATATTGACCTGAGATCGGGGTACCATCAGTTGAAGGTAAAGGAAGAAGATATTCTGAAGACCGTGTTTCTTACAAGATATGGACATTATGAATTTGTAGTAATTCCTTTTGGGCTAACCAATGCACCTGCTGTATTCATCGACCTTATGAATAGAATTTTCCATGAGTTCTTGGATAAGTTTGTGGTTTTTTTCATTGATGATATTTTGGTTTTTTCTAAAAGTAAAGAGGAGCATGAAAGACATTTAAAGGTTATTTTTCAAACCTTAAATATAAGGCCCCGTGCCTTAAACATTACTTAATCTTGAGTTATTACAAGATTACACATTCAGGATCTTTTCAGGTTTAGAGTTTTAGAGAATTAGATCATAAATCATGCATTACATTCCACATTTAAACAAGGTGGTTACATTAAAGACAATATTCACTTTTCCCATCAAAGGAAACATATTTAAAAAAACATGGATTCTTTCATGACACTTTCTTGACACTATCATCACATCATGTAGCTTTCCCTTGACCTGTGAAAAACATTTCAAAAACTTGGGATGAGCCTAAAAAGCTCAGTAAGGAATATAAAGGTATGAAATGAAAACATTAGTCCATGTATACATAAAAATTAATGAAATAATACTTTACTCATAAAACATAATCACTTTAACATACCTCATAAAATCATGAATAAATCATAGAAATCATAAGATATAAAGGTAAGTGGAGGCATTCATAACATTCTTACATAGGGAGTAACCCTCATGGTTACGTTTGGAATACCCATCACAGTATATTCCCTAAATCTCTTCAGAGAAACCTTAGCATTTAACTCCTTCACGTTACCCAATGCATTGGAGAGCTATATCGGGCTCACCCACCCTTAGTTTTTCACAGAACCACCCGTCTTCATAAACAATTCCCAAGAACCATAACATAATCGTATCATATAAAACATTCATAAAGGAAACATAACATTTCCACATTTCAATCACAAGATATCAATACAACACATTGATATAATAAAAACATTATGAAAACCATTTTCAATACCAAAATAAATGAAAAGTAAAACATGGTATTTATTATTCATTTAAAAAAATTTATGGCTTGTAGAGGATGTCGAAACTCAAATAATGGTCACAACGGCGGAGAAGTTGTTATTTCCGCATACGTACGACAAAAACATTACCTTTTGTCATTTAGTAAAATGATTCATATAAAAAATATTCCTTTTGAATAAACATAATAGTAAAAGGGGTTTATACATCGTATAAAATAAAGTTGAGTATAAAACAAAATATGCCTCAATGAAAGGAGATTGAGACGAAGTCCCTTACCTCATGTCCGACTTGACTCGATCATTCTTTAACCTACTAAATAATAAACTTGAGTTAATTTCAAATTTCTTAAGAACCTTTTTCAAGTTCATTATTTCTTTTATATCACTTATTACCATGTTATGAACACTATGTAATTATTTAAGTTAATAATGGTCGTTTTGTCGATCATTGGTACTTGATTCAAAAATAAACTCTTTATAATTACAAGTTGTTCATGTGGTAAAATATCCATTATATCCAGAATTATATTCATGTTCTAGATATCATATATATCATATATATCCAGTATATACATGCATTTATAATATTACATAAAATTTAGAGGTAAGAAATGAAATGCACCGTTCATGTAAACGGTAAGTCGTACGTACGCATGAACGCTACTTTCATTTCTATTTTGTATTTTATGGAATGGAATCATAATGATATAAAGGTATATTATAATTCCAGTATAATATCATATATAATATCATTAACTCCATCCTTTATACGTCTCACATATGGCATTAACAAATCAAATCACTTTGACGGGGCGGTAGTCCGCACTTCCTAAAATGAAGATATCGCCTTTACCCATAATGGAAACCATAAAGGTATGCCATAAATGTAAAAATACAGAAGCTTAAGGAAAACATAAGAATATTATATATAATATATAAATATAGTGACATCTTAATGGCCACCTTTGAAGGTGTTAGAAGAATATTGAACAATCATCGTTTCGTGAGGCAGAAATTCGCCATCCACGGAAACAGTATGCTCTTTAACCATTAGATGTAGGTGTGTGTAAGTGTAGATAGAATACTTATTATAAAAAAATCCTATTATATTGAATATACTGGTGGATTTACAAAATAAATGAATAAAAAGAGTTTAGGGGGTTGGAGAAGCAAAATAAAACAAAAGAACATTAGATAAGACTTTACCTTTAAATCGGGTAACTCCTCTTGGTTTGTACCAAAAGGGTTTCTTGAAGAGATTTCTGCCTAAGGTAAGGCTTCTAGGATAAAGATAGGTATGTGTAGAGATAAAATGAGCAGATTTTGGCTGATCCAATGACTTGAGAGGTGTGGTTAAGAAGGTAGAGGTGGGGGCATTTTATAAGAGGGAGGAGGGGCACTCTTGGAATGTCATGAAATGTTACTTTATATTAAAATGAGTTTCCAATTTTAAAGGTACCACATTGATATATTTCAAGTATAAGGTGATAAAGGTTCGAAATATACTCATCTAATAGGTTTTTGACAGTGTAAGTCTTAGATTTTACATTATCTTTTCATTTTATTTAAATCGTTCATTAATGAGGTAATAGTTGCATCATTATGGTGTCATAAATAAATTAATTTATTTAATGTCTAAAAATTATAAAAAAAATACTATGATATAGGAAATATTTTTATATTTCCAATGAATATTTATAGTCTAAGAGATCATTTACACATACAAAACTAAAAATGTTTTACTCGGGTGATGCATTCTTTAGTGACATTCTCCTTTCTTTAAAAATAAAATGATAAAGTGTCACTTTCACCCAAAAGTGATTCCATGGGGTCCCAAAGTTTGGCACAAGGCATCCCATGGTCATCCATGACATAAACAGTAGAATTATGACACATTTTGGGGTCATTTTTAATTATTATGATATTATTTTATTAATTTTAACTACCTGATTACTAATTAATCACGATAATTAAAGATAATTACCGTCATTACTATTCATAATGTCCAAAAACAAAAGAGTCTTAATTACATAATTTAGACCTTCTGATTCCAAATATGGAATCCGTTTTTCCAAATTCCAAACATAGAAATTGCAATAATTAATTTAAAAAAATAATTCCCGTTGTCAAAACAAATAGCGGGTTTTTTTGAAACAATATCTATGAAAAGTTTGACACTTGTTTATGCCCAATTACAAAGTGAAATTAATTATGATGACCACCATTGTATTAAATGGTAAAAATATATTCTATTTACACATTAAAACTAATTAAAACTATAATCTATCCGTATAATTAAATTAGATGAAAAAGCAGTTTTGAATTAAAATGCAGTATTTTTTACTATTCATTAAAAAATGAACATTGTAAGAAAAATACCAAAAAATTATCCAATGTAAATTTCAATGTCCCAATACTAAAGAATAAATTTGTTTTTACAAATAGATCTAATAAAATTTTCAAAATATAGATTTAAAAATGGTTCTCCATCAAAAGGCGGTAAAATAATCTTTTAAAAATATTAGAGTATTCCATGCTTAAGATTGGATTTATTCTCATTTTAAACCTCTTAAAACACTATATAATTCATAAATAGACAGAGATAAGAAAATATATTATTCATTAATTACTTGTGATGTTACATCCTTCCCCCTTTAGAAAATTGCGTCCCCGCAATTTATTTCCTTATCGAATAAGTGGGAGTATTTATCCCTCGTTGCATTTTCATATTCCCATGTTGCATCTTCACTCATGTGGTTTTTCAAAAAAAAAACTTTACTTGATGAATCACCTTATTTCGTAACACTTGCTCCCTGTGGTCAAGAATCTAGACCGGTTGTTCCTCATAAGATAGATTCTCTTCCAACTGAACTACCTCTGGACTCAAAACATGAGATTGATCTGGCATGTACTTCCTTAACATTGGAACATGAAAAACATTGTGTACCTGAGATAAAATCGGGAGTAAAGCCACTCGGTATGCAACTGATCCAACTCTCTCCATAATTTCATATGGTTCAATGAACCTTGGACTCAACTTTCCTTTCTTACCAAATCACATCACACTTTTCCATGGTGATACTTTGAGAAAAACATGACCGCCTACCTCAAAAGAGAGATCCTTCCTCCTGTTGTCCGCATAACTTTTCTTCCTGCTCTGAACTATTCTCATGTGTCTATGTATCAGCTGAACTTTTTCTGCCAACTCTTCTACCAATTCTGGTCCCATCAACTTTTGTTCACCTACTTCATCCCAAAAAGCTGGAGTTCGACACCGCTTCCCATATAATGCCTCAAATGGTGCCATCTGTATACTGGAATGAAAACTGTTATTATAAGAAAACTCAACCAAAGAAAGATGTTGGTCCCAACTTCCCTGATAATCCATCGAACAAGCACTTAGTATATCCTCCAAAGTCTGAATTGTTCGTTCTGACTTCCCATCTGATTGAGGATGAAAAGTTGTACTAAAATTTTATTCAGTACCCAATGACTTCTGAAGGCCTTTACAAAAGTTAGAAGTAAACTTGGGATCACGATCAGATACAATGGAGTGGGGAACTCCATGTAACCTGACTATCTCTTTAAGATACAAATGAGAAAGTTTATCTAGGAAAAAAGTATCTCGTATAGCAAGGAAATGAGCATATTTAGTCAAGCGATCAACAATAACCCAGAATGCATTATTAACTCGAGGTGTCTTCAGCAATCCCACAACGAAGTCCATGGATATATTCTCCCATTTCCACTCTAGCACTGGTAAAGGCAGAAGCATCCCTTTCGAAAACTGCCACTCTACTTTAACCTGTTGACAAGTCAAACACTTCATAGTAAAATCAGCAGTATTTATTTTCATTCCGTCCCACCAATAATACTCTTGAAGATCTCTATACATCTTAGTACTGCTTGGATGAACTGAAAACGGAGAACTATAAGCTTCACATAGAAACTCTCTCTTCAACTGTGAATCACAAGGTACACATAATCTCTTCCCAAATCTCAAAACACAATAATTATCAATGTTGAATTCAGGAAACTTAGCCTTCTAAACCAGCTCTACCTTTTTCTGCTACTCACTGTCTTGCTTCTGTGCTTGCTTAATTCTGTCTGATAGAGAAGATTTCACTGATACCTGAAACAAAACATAAGAACATCCTGCACCAACAACTTCTATGCCAAAGTTCATCAAATCCTTAACCAAAGGATCACGTTCTAAACATAACATGGTTAATGAATCATTACTTTTTCGACTCCAAGCATCAGCCACTTTATTTTCTTTTCCCGAATGGTAATGAATTGTACAATCATAATCCTTGATTAATTGTAGTCATCTCCTCTGTCTCATGTTCAATTATTTCTAAGTGAATATATACTTTAAACTTTTTTGATCGGTATATATTTCACACTTTACTCCATACAAATGATGCCTTGAAATTTTTAAAGCGAAAGCAACAGCAGCTAATTCCAAATCTTGTGTAGGGTAATTTACCTCATGAGTTTTCAACTGACGTGAAGCATAAGAAATTACCTAATCATTCTGCATTAGGATGCAACCAAGTCTTTTTAATGAAGCATCACTGTAGATAACAAACTCCCCATTCCTGGAAGGTAGTTCCAAAACTGGAGCATTCACTAATATTCTTTTCAGTTCCTAAAAACAATCATCACATTCTTTTGTCCAGAAAAACTTAACACCCTTCCGAGTTAGTTTAGTCATTGGCCTAGATAACTGTGAAATTTTTTTAACAAACCTTCAGTAATAGCCTGCCAAACCAAGAAAACTACGAATCTCTGTTACATTTTTGGTTCTTTGCCATTCTTCTGCTACCTTTGTTTTTGCAGGATCAACAGTTATCTCATCTTTAGAAACAATGTGACCAAGGAAAGAAATTTGTTGCAACCAAAACTCACACTTTCTGAATTTCCCATACAATTTATTTTCTTCTAAGGTTTGCAAAATAACCCTTAAATGTCTTTCATGCTCCTCTTTACTTTTAGAAAACACCAAAATATCATCAATGAAAACAACCACAAACTTATCCAAGAACTCATGGAAAATTCTATTCATAA
Organism: Viscum album; assembly: GCA_963277665.1. Classification (NCBI taxonomy): domain Eukaryota; kingdom Viridiplantae; phylum Streptophyta; class Magnoliopsida; order Santalales; family Viscaceae; genus Viscum; species Viscum album. The sequence continues at coordinate 1,144,711,452 of OY728166.1, forward strand.
GGTCTATGAATACAGCAGGTGCATTGGTTAGCCCAAAAGACATTACTAAAAATTCATAATGGCCATATCTTGTAAGAAACGCGGTCTTCGGAATATCTGCTTCCTTTACCTTCAACTGATGGTCCCCCAATCTCAGGTCAATCATTGAAAAATACTGAGCACCCTGGAGCTGATCAAACAAATCATCGATATGAGGCAAAGGATATTTGTTCTTAACATTGATGTTATTCAAGGCTCTATAATCAATGCAAAGTCTCATTGAACCATCTATCTTTTTAACAAATAAAACAGGATCACCCCATAGTGATGTGCTAGGTCTAATGAAACATTTCTCTAATAAATCTCGCAATTTCTCCTTCAACTCTAAAAGTTCAATTTGAGCCATTCGATAAGGGTGTTTTGAAATTAGCTTAGCATCAAGAACTAATTCAACAGTAAATTCAACTTCCCGATCTGGTATTATTCCAGGCAACTCATCACGAAAAACATCAGGATACTCATTTACCACTGGCACATCATTAATCTAGACAGTTCCTTTGTTTTCAACAATATGTGCAAGGTAACATTCATTTCCATCTTTTACAAGTTTCTCAACCTCTTGATATGTTATCAACAGTAAGGGTTCATTCTTGTACACAAACTAAAAGTCTTTCTGAAAATAAACTTCTTTAGCTCTACAGTCAATCTTATCATGGTAAATAGAGAGTCAATCCATACCCAGGATAACATCAAACTCTACTATAGGTAAAACAATAAGGTTTGCAAGTAGGTTCTTTCCACGAATAAGGATAAGAAGATTCTTATAAATTCTTTTTGCCTCAAAATTTCCCCCAAGTGTTTTTACCACAAATTCAGGAGTAATTTCTTGAGATGGTATTCCCATTTTACTAGAAAATTTTTCAGAGATAACAGAATGTGTAGACCCCGAATCAAACAACACAATGGCATAATTTGAAAAAACAAAAAAAAAGTACCAGATACCACTTCATTTGATGGCCCAACATCTACTGAAGTAGTTACAAAGGATTTCACCACCCATTTATACTTGTAGTATGACTACTTCCCATCACTCAAGCTCTTTGTCGGACAGACTTTTGCATAATGACCCATCTCATTGCACTTGAAACATTTCACTAACTGTAAATCAAATTTGGTCTTACCATCACCCTGATCTTTTTCAATGCAGTCATGAGCCTTATGTCCCATTTTACCACATTGGTAGCACTTTACAAAATTCATAAGACATTCCCCAGCATGACTTTTACCACATTTATCACAAACTGGAAACTTAGTTTTCTTACCATCAGACTTTTTTGAAGAATTCTTCCCTTTCTCCTGCCACCTTGGTCTCTTCTTCTGTTGGTTGTTATAGAACACTTGATCATCGGCAAACTCCATTTACACCTTCTCAGCACATCGAACAAGCTTTTCATAACTCTTGAACTCGTGAGAAGCTAAATCCCTTCGATATTTTGAATTTAATCCTGAGTAAAAACGATTGATTTTACAAACAAGGTCTCGGATAAAATTTGGTGCATACCTTTCCAATCGAGTGAACCTTTCTTCATAAGCAACCAATGAGTCTTACTCTTTCCTCAATTACAAGAATTTTTTTTCCATCCTATGTCGAACAGCCTCAGTAAAATACTTCTCAAGAAAAATACCTTTGAATTCATCCCAGTCGAGAACATCAATCTCATCAGTGTACCTGATATTTTTAACCATCCACCACCACTGATCTGCTTCACCCTCCAAATGGTAAATTGCAAGACTAACCTTCTGATTTTCTGAACACCCCATGACCTCGAAAATCCTCTCCAGTGATTTAATCCACCCTTCAGCTAGCACAGGGTCATATGATCCTCTGAGTGATGGGGGATGTTGCCTCATGAAATGATCCACCATTGACATGTTCCTCTATGGTTGATCTGGTTGATCTCATGCATGGATACCACCACCATTTATCACTTGAGTCAACTGCGCCATTACTGCAACAAACTATTCAGTTCCAATTTTGACCATCTCAGGATGCTGATTCGGAAGGTCATTTCCTTCTGTATGCCTTCCTAGCACTGCTTCTATGTTTCCTCTGCAGAAAACCATTCTGAAAAAACATGTCTTAGATGAAGCAACATGGTAATCTTCAAATGCTATATCATTTCAATTTGACCATAGAAAAATATTTTTGGATAATCATTTAATAGAATTCTAACTCTTAAAGTTATCTAAACCGACCTCTGATACCAACTATAAGGCCCTATGCCTTAAACATTACTTAATCTTGAGTTATTACAAGATTACACATTGAGGATCTTTTCAGGTTTAGAGTTTTAGAGAATTAGATCATAAATCATGCATTACATTCCACATTTAAACAAGGTGGTCACATTAAAGACAATATTCACTTTTCCCATCAAAGGAAACATATTTAAAACAAAACATGGATTCTTTCATGACACTTCCTTGACACTATCATCACATCATGTACCTTTCCCTTGACCTGTGAAAAACATTTCAAAAACTTGGGATGAGCATAAAAAGCTCAGTAAGGGATATAAAGGTATGAAATGAAAACATTAGTCCATGTATACATAAGAATTAATGAAATCATACTTTACTCATAAAACATAAGCACTTTAACATAGCTCATCAAATCTTGAATAAATCATATAAATCATAATATATAAAGTTAACTTGAGGCATTCATAACATTCTTACATAGGGAGTAACCCTCATGGTTACGTTTGGAATACCCATCACAGTATATTCTCTAAATATCATCAGATAAACCTTAGCGTTTAACTCCTTCACGTTACCCAATTCATTGGAGAGATATATCGGGCTCACCCGCCCTTAGTTTATCATAGAACCACCCGTCTTCATAAACAATGCACAAGAACCATAACATAATCGTATCACATAAAACATGTATAAAGGAAACATAACATATCCACATTTCAATCACAAGATATAAATACAACACATTGATATAATAAAAACATTATGAAAACCATTTTCAATACCAAAATAAAAGAAAAGTAAAACATGGTATTTATTTTTCATTTAAAAAAAGTTATGGCCTGTAGAGGAAGCCGAAACTCAAATAATGGTCATGGCGGCGGAGAAGTCGTTGTTGCCGCATACGTACGACAAAAACATTCCCTTTTGTCATTTAGTAAAATGCTTCGTATAAAAAAGATTCCTTTTGAATAAACGTGAAAGTCAAAGGGTTTTATACATCATATAAAATAAAGTTGTGTATAAAACAAAATATGCCTCAATGAAAGGAGATTGAGATGAAGTCCATTACCTCGTGTCCGACTTGATTTGATCATTCTTTAACATCCACGAACTGTGCATCTTTGTACGGGGCAATGCTAACTGACCAGCAATGCAGGTGGGGAGCTAAAGGCAATCAATGATGCAGAAGATGGGGAGGGGCGGTTCTAGGGTCGAGTTCATGCTTTATTTAGTGACCTAATAATACTACACAATTATTAATCAATTCAGAATGAACTCGACCCTATTATTAATTAGGCATTTAAATTTAGGTCTGTTTAAAACTGAGATTATAGAATTATGCCTTAATAAGCCTTTTTTCTAGTTGGGCTTTTCAGGCCAGACAGGTCCTCTGACCCATGTACAGGAACATGTTACTACAAAAAATATTATAAATAATTTTTAAATCATTTACTCAAATATATTTTTTTATGAAAAAATCTATTTTCCAAGGCCCATATTTACTAAAATATATTTTATGAATAAAATTATAACATACCAGATTTGATAAAATTCGGTAAGAGCACTTCCAAATGGGGTTAGAGTTTGGTTCGAGATTTAATAATACTACACAATTATTAATCAAGTCAGGTTCGGATATCCTAAAACTTTAATATATATATATATATAAATATATATGTGGAAACACACACAATTTTAATATATATTTAGTTGGGGATTTAGGTTTTAAACAAATTTTACCCTGGGAACATGATAAAATCAAATAAATAAATAAATATAAACACATTTAAACCAATTTGGATTTTAAATGGATATTATATCATGGGTTGAGTTTCATTTTTGTGGGCACCCCTGGTTGTTTGTTCATCTTTTCTAAATCTAGAAACTAAAATCAATATCTGTAGTTCCCAAAAAAACCAAACAATATAACGACATCAAAACACAAAAATAAGAAAATATAACAATTTCCAGTTCAATCTTCTCTCAAAACCCCTCATTCTCTCAACACCCATCAACCAAAAGCGTTATTTATATCTTCTTCCGGGGTGCCTTCACAATTCAGATTACCAGGGAACAACATTATTATTGATCCTTTCTCTTCTTAGTGGGATCTGCGTAGTCAAATTTTTTTCTTTCCTTCTCCTTGTCGATAAACATATGGAAGAAAACTGCATGGTGAAGAGAAATAAATGTATAATGGTGGTCGGCGTCTCTACCTTGCTCATCATGGCCACTGTGGGGGCATTCTTCGAAAGGTACCATCAAGAGGGAGAGTCGGAAGAGAATTCCGCCTCTGTGAAGATCCTCCAGCGCCTCTTCTCAACCGCTGACGACTGCACGGACCCAAAAGAGATGATTCAAGTGGAGCTGGATGCAGCAGAGAAGTGTGCCTCTAAGGCGGCGGCCCAAGGATCCACCCTTGACGGTTCAGAGGATGGTTTCGAGGATGAAGACCTCATGGTGACCTGAGGGAGCCAGGATTCATTCTCTAAAAATTATTGCATGCATGCAGCTGTGGTGGCGGAGAATTTCTCAGCAAAGAACATATGTTTCGAGAACACCGCTAGTGCTCTGAAGCATCGGGCGGTGGCACTGTAGGTTCAGGGCGACAAGGCGATCTTCCACAACTACCAGATCAACGGCTACCAAGACACCCTCTACGTGCACGCCTACCGCCAGTTCTACCGGGACTGCACCAGTTGAACCCAAGTATACTTAGAGTTGATTAACTGAAGTATCTTTGCAAAGTTATCCATGTGACTTCAGCCATCCCTCAGAAACAGTCAAGAAGATATTCTTTAGAGGGAGGAGAAAAAGTTATTCACATATCAACATAAAACCATTTCATTTTGTTTCCTGAAGCCTTAAAGAATTGTTGTTGATTCAAAGAATTGAATGCTACATTTGATCAGTTCTCTATGACGATACAATCGAGATGACTGAAGAGCTGGTCCTAGCATTGAACCCCTTGATCAAATATCTCTTGTTTTTCGAGCATGATTTCAAATGAGTGGTTGTTCATGGATAACATTGAACCCCTTGATCAAATAACTCTTGTTTTCTGAGCATGATTTAAAATGAGTGGTTGTTCGTGGATAACATTGAACCCCTTGATCAAAGATCTCTTGTTTTCTACACCAGTTGAACCCAAGTAGACTTAGAGTTGATTAACTGAAGTATCTTTGCAAAGTTTTCCATGTGACTTCATCCATTCCTCAGAAACAGTCAAGAAGATATTCTTTAGAGGGAGGAGAAAAAAGTTGTTGACATATCATCATAAAACCATTTCATTTTGTTTCCTAAAGCCTTGAAGAATTATTGTCGATTCAAAGAATTGAATGCTACATTTGATCAGTTCTCCGTGATGATACAATCCAGATGATTGAAGAGCTGGTCCTAGCATTGAACCCCATGATCAAATATCTCTTGTTTTCCGAGCATGATTTCAAATGAGTGGTTGTTCATGGATAACATTGAACCCCTTGATCAAATATCTCTTGTTTTCTACACCAGTTGAACCCAAGTAGACTTAGAGTTGATTAACTGAAGTATCTTTGAAAAGTTATCCATGTGACTTCATCCATCCCTCAAAAACAGTCAAGAAGATATTCTTTAGAGGGAGGAGAAAAAGTTATTGACATATCAACATAAATCCATTTCATTTTGTTTCCTGAAGCCTTGAAGAATTGTTGTTGATTCAAATTATTGAATGCTACATTTGATCAGTTCTCCATGATGATACAATCCAGGCGATTGAAGAGTTGGTCCAAGCATTGAACCCCTTGATCAAATATCTCTTGTTTTTTAGCATGATTTCAATTGAGTGGTTGTTCATTGATAACATTGAACTCATTGATCAAATATCTCTTATTTTCCGAGCATGATTTCAAATGAGTGGTTGTTCATGGATAACATTGAACCCCTTGATCAAATATCTCTTGTTTTCTACACCAGTTGAACCCAAGTAGACTTAGAGTTGATTCCCTGAAGTATCTTTGCAAAGTTATCCATGTGGCTTCATCCATCCCTCAAAAATAGTCAAGAAGATATTCTTTAGAGGGAGGAGAAAAAGTTATTTACATATCAACATAAAACCATTTCATTTTGTTTCCGGTAATAGGGCAAAAATTTGGCCCACATATTGAAAATTTATGAAGTGTGCTTCATCTATTGACAACAAAATACAAAGGGTGAGATTCATGTGCATAATAGTTGCATTTTTTGGTCAATAAGAATTCAATATGTGAATAAATGATATTGATGAATAAGTTCTTGAAGCCTTGAAGAATTGTTGTTGATTCAAAGAATTGAATGCTACATTTGATCAAATGAATAACTTCCTGAAGCCTTGAAAAAATGTTGTTGATTCACATAATTGAATGCTACATTTGATCAATTCTCCATGATGATACAATTCAGACAATTGAAGAGGTGATCCTAAGTTCCAATATCTTGTATCCATGAATGATACATTGACTACACCATCGTGAAAAAGACCATGCAACACTCAATTGCATGAGGAGCAGGAAGATACATCCATTGATCTTAAATGGATTATGTTAAACAACTTAGATGATTACTTGTGTTGATCCTCAACATCCATGACATGTGTTAAAAGGAGAAAACATCACCCAAAACCTCATCCTTGGATTGATTTTATGGTTAGTTCTTTATTATTGAAAAAGGAATGTTTTTCTAATATCGGCATTATGAAATGAAATTGGAATACTATTAATGATAAGTAAATGAGTTTTCATTTTATTTATATTATTGATTATTTAATTAATATTTACTATATTTATTAATAAACATTGATGTCTCATGTGTTTTTAGTCGGTATATATATGTTTTAAAAAAATCATTTAGCCTTTTTGTATGATGTGTGAACAGGGTTCACGCATCCTATAAAAACTTAATAAAGTATGCGTGAACTCCGTTCATGCATCCATGCGAGGGAAGATGCGTGAACGGAGTTCACGCATCTTGAGAACCATTTTTAAAAATATTTTGAACCCTAACCCATTTTGGCAAAAATAAATTTCATAAACCCAGAAAAAAAATTCCCCTAATAAAATTAAATAAATAAATAAATATAAACACATTTAAACCGATTTGGATTTTAAATGGATATTATATCATGGGTTGAGTTGCATTTTTGCGGGCACCCCTGGTTGTTTGTTCAAGTTTTCTAAATCTAGAAACTAAAATCAATATCTGTAGTTCCCAAAAAAAACCAAACAATATAACGACATCAAAACACAAAAATAAGAAAATCTAACAATTTCCAGTTGAATCTTCTCTCAAAACCCCTCATTCTCTCAACACCCGTCAACCAAAATCGTTATTTATATCTTCTTCCGGGGTGCCTTCACAATTCAGATTACCAGGGAACAGCATTATTATTGATCCTTTCTCTTCTTCTGTGGGATCTGCGTGGTCAAATTTTGTTCTTGCCTTCTCCTTGTCGATAAACATATGGAAGAAAACTGCATGGTGAAGAGAAAGAAATGTATAATGGTGGCCGGCGTCTCTACCCTGCTCATCATGGCCACTGTGGGGGCATTCTTCGAAAGGTACCGTCAAGAGGGAGAGTCGGAAGAGCATCCCGCCTCCGTGAAGATCCTCCAGCGCCTCTCCTCAGCCGCCGGCGACCGCACGGACCCAAAAGAGCTGATTCGGGCGGAGCTGGATGCGGCGGCGAAGCGCGCCTCTAAGGCGGCGGCCCAAGGATCGACCCTCGACGGTTCGGAGGATGGTTCCGAGGATGAAGACCTCATGGTGACCCGAGCAAGGGACGACTGCCAGGTGCTCTTCCAATACGCAGCCTCCGACCTGCGGCGGTCCCGCGACCAGTTCGCCAGTCTCTACCATCCAACGATGGCGGACGTCAAGACCTGGGTCAGCGCCGCCGTCACCTTCCACGAGACCTGCATGGACGGCTTCGACAACACCGCCGGCAGCGCCGGGGAGAACATGCGAATGGAGCTGAACGCCTCCGCGGAGCTCACCAAAAATGGCCTCGCCATGGTCGACCAATACTCCTCCATGCTCGGCTCGAATCAGATCCACAGCCGCCGCCTCCTTCACAGCGGCCCGGAACCTATTTGGATCGACCGGATGAGGAGGAGGATCCTGGAGGAGATGAAGCCCGACCTCGTGGTGGCACAGGATGGGAGCGGAGACGCCAGGACGATTAATGAAGCTCTGCTAAGAATTCCGAAGAACAACGACAAGGCATTTGTGCTGTACGTCAAGCAGGGAATCTATGCGGAGGTGGTCGAGTTCGACTTGACCATGAACAACCTGGTTCTGATCGGCGATGGACCCACCAAGACCAAGATCACCGGCAGCAAAAGCTACGGCGATGGATTCCCCACCTTCGAAACCCCAACAGTCGGTATGTAATATATATAGGGAAATTTTGTGGGATGGGTTTTTTTTTTTTTTTTTTTTTTTAATGGGTCAAACGTTAATAAAATTAGGTAACTGGGTCCCTTGAGCGCCAGACAATGTGGCGCTCAAGGGTTGTGGAATTGGAGCGCCACTTCAAGTGGCGCTCCACCAATTTACCGGTAAAAGAGTTCAGCGCCACTTGAAGTGGCGCTGAAAAAAGAAATACAAACCGTGCAGCGCCACTTCAAGTGGCGCTGCACCCTTGTTCCCAATGAAGTCGGCGCCACTTGAAGTGGCGCCGAAACTCCCCCCCTCCTATAAATAGGACCCTCGCCCCCCACCCCATTCCTCACTTCCTCTCCATTCCTCCCTCCCCCCCTTCCTCTCTCTCTCTCAAAGTTTTTTCTTGTGTTCTTCGGTTGCGTTCTTCGGTTGCGGTGAAGCCTTGCCTCTTCGGTTGCTCTGCCGGTGTACCTACGTCGTCACAAATTTGAGGTAAATCTTTCTTTAAATTTATTTAATAGTTTTATTTAATAATTTAGTTGTTTAATTTATAGAATTAGTATATAATGTTTGTATTTTATAAATTGTATGGTTTTTTTAAATGTAATTAGATAATGAAATGATTAGTTAGTTAAATAATTAATCATAATTAGTTGATTAATCAATGATAATTAAGTTATTAATTAATCATAATTAGGTAAATAATTAAATGTAATTAGATTATTATTTAATGATTATTAGCTAATTAATTAATCATAATTAGAAAATTAATTAATCATAATTATTTAATTAATGAATCATAATTAGTTAATTAATTCATTATAATTATTATTAGTAAATTAATTAATCATAATTAGTTAAGTAATTAATCATAATTAGTTAAGTAATTAATCATAATTAGTAAATTAATTAATCATAATTAGGTTATTAATTAATCATAATTAGGTTATTAATTAATCCTAATTAGTTAATTAATTAATCATAATTAGGTAATTAATTAATCATAATTAGGTAATTAATTAATCCTAATTAGGTTATTAATTAATCCTAATTAGTTAATTAATTAATCATAATTAGGTAATTAATTAATCATAATTAGGTAATTAATTAATCCTAATTAGGCTATTAATTAATCCTAATTAGGTTATTAATTAATCATAATTAGGTTATTAATTAGTCATAATTAGGTAATTAATTAATCCTAATTAGGTTATTAATTAATCATAATTAGGTAATTAATTAATCATAATTAGGTAATTAATTAATCATAATTAGGTAATTAATTAATCCTAATTAGGCTATTAATTAATCCTAATTAGGTTATTAATTAATCATAATTAGGTTATTAATTAGTCATAATTAGGTAATTAATTAATCCTAATTAGGTTATTAATTAATCATAATTAGGTTATTAATTAATCATAATTAGGTAATTAATTAATTCTAATTAGGTAATTAATGAAACATAATAGGTTATTAATTAATCATAATTCGCTAATTAATTAATCATCATTAGGTAATTAATGAAACATAATTAGTTAATTAATCAATCATAATTAGGTAATTAATTAATCATAATTAGGTAATTAATTAATCATAATTAGGCTATTAATTAATCCTAATTAGGTTATTAATTAATCATAATTAGGTTATTAATTAGTCATAATTAGGTAATTAATTAATCCTAATTAGGTTATTAATTAATCATAATTAGGTTATTAATTAATCATAATTAGGTAATTAATTAATTCTAATTAGGTAATTAATGAAACATAATAGGTTATTAATTAATCATAATTCGCTAATTAATTAATCATCATTAGGTAATTAATGAAACATAATTAGTTAATTAATCAATCATAATTAGGTAATTAATTAATCATAATTAGGTAATTAATTAATCATAATTAGGTAATTAAATAATCGTAATTAGGTAATTAATTAAGCATAATTAGTTAATTAAGTAATCATAATTAGGTAATTAAGTAATCATAATTAGTTAATTAATTAATCATAATTAGTTAATTAATTAATCATTAGTAGTTAATTAATTAATCATAATTAGGTTATTAATTAATCCTATTTAGGTTAATAATTAATCATAATTAGGTTATTAATTAATCATAATTAGGTTATTAATTAATCATAATTAGGTTATTAATTAATCATAATTAGGTTATTAATATATCCTAATTAGGTTATTAATTAATCATAATTAGGTTATTAATTAATCCTAATTAGGTTATTAATTAATCATAATTAGGTTATTAATTAATCCTAATTAGGTTATTAATTAATCATAATTAGGTTATTAATGAAACATAATAGGTTATTAATTAATCCTAATTAGGTAATTAATAAATCATAATTAGGTTATTAATGAAACATAATAGGTTATTAATTAATCATAATTAGCTAATTAATTAATCATAATTAGGTAATTAATGAAACATAATTAGTTAGTTAATGAAACATAATTAGGTAGTTAATTAATCATAATTAGGTAATTAAATAATCATAATTAGGTTATTAATCAATCATTACTTGCTAATTAATCAATCATAATTAGTTAATTAAGTAATCATAATTAGCTAATTAAGTAATCATAATTAGCTAATTAATTAATCATAATTAGTTAATTAATTAAGCATAATTAGTTAATTAATTAATCATAATTAGTTAATTAATTAAGCATAATTAGTTAATTAATTAATCATAATTAGTTAATTAAGTAATCATAATTAGGTAATTACTTAACCATAATTAGGTAATTACTTAACCATAATTAGGTAATTAGTTAACCATAATTAGGTAATTAGTTAACCATAATTAGGTAATTAGTTAACCATAATTAGGTAATTAGTTAACCATAATTAGGTAATTAGTTAACCATAATTAGGTTATTAGTTAACCATAATTAGGTTATTAGTTAACCATAATTAGGTAATTAGTTAACCATAATTAGGTTATTAGTTAACCATAATTAGGTAATTAGTTAACCATAATTAGGTTATTAGTTAACCATAATTAGGTTATTAGTTAACCATAATTAGGTAATTAGTTAACCATAATTAGGTTATTAGTTAACCATAATTAGGTAATTAGTTAACCATAATTAGGTTATTAGTTAACCATAATTAGGTAATTAGTTAACCATAATTAGGTAATTAGTTAACCATAATTAGGTTATTAGTTAACCATAATTAGGTAATTAGTTAACCATAATTAGGTAATTAGTTAACCATAATTAGGTTATTAGTTAACCATAATTAGGTTATTAGTTAACCATAATTAGGTAATTAGTTAACCATAATTAGGTAATTAGTTAACCATAATTAGGTTATTAGTTAACCATAATTAGGTAATTAGTTAACCATAATTATGTTATTAGCGAAGTAGTTATATTATTCAGCGAAGTAGTTATATTAATCAGCGAAGTAGTTATATTAATCAGCGAAGTAGTTATATTAATCAGCGAAGTAGTTATATTAATCAGCGAAGTAGTTATATTAATTAGCGAAGTAGTTATATTAATTAGCGAAGTAGTTATATTAATTAGCAAAGTAGTTATATTAATTAGCCAAGTAGTAGTAAATTGCCTATGGAATATACCTTTGCATTACATTCTAGGAATGATAATAAATTTAGTTTTCAATCTACCTTGACCTCGGTTTGTAATTGAAGTTATGAACTTGAATTTAGTAGTTCAATATATTTGTTGCATATTAAGTGTTAGAGTTATCATGAAATGATTGCTCTCTTGAGTAAAGTATCCCCGGGTAGAGGGGCTTTGGGTCGGACCACCTACTTTCCTGGAGGCTTGCCTTGTCTAGGAAAGTGAATGGGGTTGGCTATCTGTCGCTCCGGGCTTACTCATGTGGAGACTTTCAATTTCATATAACTCTATGCTTTTACATGACATGTTCGTGTACCTCATGCATATAATGCATGTGGATATGTATAAATATATTTGACTTCTATTTTTGGGTAAGTAACACAAACTTGTGGGTTGTGTAAATAGTTACACATCAATATGGTTTGAACATATTGATTTGGTGGAGGGATTAGGATTCCAACCTAAATTACTAGAAGCATGCATACATAAATTGATTCTTTAATCAGATTTAATTAATAACAGTGGTTTCTTTTAGATAAAAAAGATGGTCGCTGCTTATATTTATTGCAACGGTCAAATAATTGAGACAGAACAAGGATGCAGTTATAGTATACATCCAGAAGTTGTTGTGATGCTTGGAGGATGTACTACTTTGGAAGCTGTGCAAAGGAAAATCCATCGGAGGTTAAAACTCGCGAGGAATCAAGTAATAGAGTCCATTACATTCAGACATCTTCAATTTATAGATAGGTTTTGGCATGTTCCATATCCGGTAAATGATGATGATGATTGGGAATATATACTTTCATTGGTTAAGTATATACCTGAGAATCAAATGATGGAGTTGTATGTCACTATAGCTACAATGGAGGTTCCATCGACATTGGAAGTTGACCCATCTCAAATTCATGAAACTATGTCATATGCTCCTTCACATCAAGACGTTCCATCAGCATCAGTAGTTATTCCATCATTTCCATCAGCCACAGTTTCAATGGATAGTCCTCCACATACTTTAGATGCATTGGTTGATGAATTTGAGGATGATGACAATTTTGAACAAGATGAAGAGGAAGTTGAAGAAGAAGAAGAGCATGCGGAAGATCAGTCTGTACCAACTCATGCGAGGTTCAACCGACCGTTGAACCATCCTCCACTATTGGCTTCCTGGTCGACTGAAGGCATGAATCGCTTGCCAGAATTTGATTATTCAGTTATCACTCCCAGTTCAGAATTTCCAGGAATCATTGGTGGCATAAATCGAGTGTCAGATAACGATGTTCTGTATATTGGCAGAGAGTTTGAGAGCAAAGAAGCAATGAAAAATGTGATAAAACAATATCACATTGAAAGACATTACTCATATGTTGTAGAAGAGGCAAAGAGATCTTATTATTTGATCCGTTGTGACAAATTTGAATCGAACTGTCAAATGCGTCTGCGAGCTATTATTGATAACACTTTTCACAGCTGGCGCATCACTAGATTTACTCCACACACATGTGTGAACCCAAGCTTGGCACAGGAACACTCTTCATTAGATGTTGAGTTTGTTTCAACTATTATTGTTGAAATGATTAGAGCATGTCAAGATGTCCCCGTGGTTCTGGTCATTGAGCGAATCAAACAGCTTTTTGGGTATCGAATCTCTTACTGGAAGGCATGGGCAGCACGACAAAAGGCTATTGTGAAAGTGTATGGTGATTGGGATGACTCTTATCGAGTTCTACCACAACTGTTGGAGCTTCTACGCCACAATAATCAAATAGTCTATCGGTTACATACAGTTGAATATGTTAACCAACAGAACCAACTTGACCGCTCAATGGTTGTGTTTGATAGATTATTTTGGACATTTTTACCATGTGTGGCGGCTTTTAGACATTGCAAGCAGTTCATACAAATTGATGGCACATTTCTGTATGGAAAGTATACCGGAACTTTATTGATTGCCGCCACACAAGATGGAAATCGAGCCCCTCTGCCTATAGCATTTGCAATTGTGGAGAAAGAGAACTTCTCATCATGGAGCTGGTTTCTGGCATGTCTCCGAGAGTTTGTTACGGATGCAGAAGGGATTTGTCTTATTTCTGATCGCCACCGTGCAATCAAGGAGGCGATACAGTCTGAGGGTCTTTCGTGGAGACCACCATATGCCCATCATCGATACTGTATTCGACACATTGCCAGCAATTTGCGAAAGAAGTTCAAGAATGAGTCGATGAAAAAGGCAATCTTAAAAATTGGTATGAACATCCTTTTCTGTTTAAAATGTTTTTGTCGTAGTTATTTTCATAACTGTTCAGATGACTGCTTGTATGATAGCATATGAGCCTCAACAACAAAGGATGGAGGAGCGTCTTCAAGATATCCACAGAGTGAATCCAGAAGTGTATGATTACATGATGCAAATTCCAAAGCAGAAATGGTCGTTGGCATATGATGATGGGAGGAGATATGGTCATATGACGACCAACATCGTAGAATGTATAAATGGAGTTTTCAAGGGTGTTCGAAAACTACCTATCACAGGTAAATACGAATATTTCAATATATGTTACTCAGAAGAGTTACTATTATAATATAATATTTGTATAATGTCGTAAATCTAAATTTCAGGGTTGGTACAAGAGACCTTCTATCGTAGTGTAAAGTACTTTCTGGAACGAGGAAAGCAAGCTGAAGAGGGCTTGAACAGAGGGATGCGCTATGGACACCATTTCCAACGCGAGCTAGATACAATTCTTCAGGAGGCCGCAACTTACCGTGTAACTGCATTTAATCGTCCAGAGCAACGATTTGAGGTCGCTGAGCCCGGTGATGCTATGGCATGTAGCAATGGTCGTGTGCGAGTTGTTTTATTGGAGAAGCGTTACTGTGATTGTGGCAACTTTCAGGCACTGAGATATCCCTGCGGCCATGTGATTGCTGCATGTGCTTACGTACACGTATCTTGGGAGCAGTTCGTTGATCCAGCTTATCGGCTCGAGAGCATCAACTCCTGCTACAATACTCTGTGGATGCCAATCGGGGAATATCAGAATTTTCAGCTGCCTGATGGCGCACCCACGCTTCTACCAAACAGCAACAGACTTCGACCTAAAGGGAGACCAAAGTCGACTCGTATTCGGAATGAGATGGATTGGCCTAGTGAACATCCAGCTGGACGGCGGTGCAGCATATGCCGCCAGGAAGGTCATACGAAGACACGTTGCCCTAGACACATAGGGCAATCATCTAATGGTTAAAATGAATCATGTATTCTATCAGTTACTGTAAAACTTTGTACATATAATTATTTTTATCATTTCACCATTTTTAATCATATTTGTCTTACTTGTAAATAGGGTAATTTTTTGAAAATGTACCACGATTTCACGTGACATTTTTTGTCGAACGATCAACATTACATGAGTAGCTTTAAACAAACAACACCAACTCAAAAAAAGGAATGTACCTGTATAAGAAAACAAAACCATTTGAAGGGAGGTATTATACCATCAGGAAGAGAGATTCTAGAAATGTGCAATGTTATGACAAACCTTTAGATGAAATGTGTCAGTTCCCCACTAGATGTGCATGTTTCTTCAAAATTTTCAGGCTGGAGATAATCCACCATAAGTTTCACATAGCCTTATGTCTTCCATGGATTAATGTCAAACACTTCAACCAATTTGTTTACTTTATGGGGAAGTAAAACCTCATTCCTTTGAATATGCACATTACCATGAACATATAAAATCATAATTTTGCAAGGAAAACTACTAATCTCATGTTCACTGAAATACCCCTTAACGTAAGAATGATACAAATAGTGTAAGTACCCAATAACAAGATTCCAATCCATTTTGAAGGATAATGGGGATGACAAGGAAACATCAACCCCCAGGCCCACCCCTTCCACCCATTCAACCAACTTCGGTAACTCCTATAGAAGTAGTTTTTCAAAAAAATGAAATGTCACACCACCACAGCTTTCTACATCCATATTAACCCCCCAATTCAGTTTCATTAAATGTGGACAGTCCCCATTTTTACCAAAGTCAATGATGCACTATTAAACCATCACTTTTCAACCCCCGCCTCAAAAATACAAAATGCTTTGAGGGATGAGAAATGATTCGGTGCATTTTAGAACATTGAAATGTGTCGAATCATTTCTCATCCCTCAAAGCATTTTGTATATTTGAGGGGGGGGGGGGGTTAAAAGTGGTGGTTTAATAGTGCATCATTAACTTTGGTAAAAATGAGGGCTGTCCACATTTAATGAAACTGAATTGGGGGGTTAATATGGATGTAGGAAGCTGTGGTGGGGTGACATTTCATTTTTTTGAAAAACTACTTCTATAGGAGTTACCGAAGTTGGTTGAATGGGTGGAAGGGGTGGGCCTGGGGGTTGATGTTTCCTTGTCATCCCCATTATCCTTCAAAATGGATTGGAATCTTGCTATTGGGTATTTACACTATTTGTATCATTCTTACGTTAAGGGGTATTTCAGTGAACATGAGATTAGTAGTTTTCCTTGCAAAATTATGATTTTATATGTTCATGGTAATGTGCATATTCAAAGGAATGAGGTTTTACTTCCCCATAAAGTAAACAAATTGGTTGAAGTGTTTGAAATTAATCCATGGAAGACATAAGGCTATGTGAAACTTATGGTGGATTATCTCCAGCCTGAAAATTTTGAAGAAACATGCACATCTAGTGGGGAACTGACACATTTCATCTAAAGGTTTGTCATAACATTGCACATTTCTAGAATCTCTCTTCCTGATGGTATAATACCTCCCTTCTCATCTCACCTTACCAAGAAAAATTATCTAGATCTTTTGAGGTTGATTTATACTCAGGGGCATGACAAAATTGCAAAGATGTTTCTATTGTTACTAGACACATAGGGCAATCATCTAATGGTTAAAATGAATCACGTACTCTATCAGTTACTGTAAAACTTTGAACATGTAATTATTTTTATCATTTCACCATTTTTAATCATATTTGTTGTACTTGTAAATAGGGTAATTTTTGGAAAATGTACCACGATTTCACGTGACATTTTTTGTCGAACGATCAACATTACATGAGTAGCTTTAAACAAACAACACCAACTCAAAAAAAGGAATGTACCTGTATAAGAAACCAAAACCATTTGAACTATTAAATGAAAATGTCATCAGTTTTTTATAATGAAAGATGAACTTATAGTGACTACAAAACAAAAACGAGGAAACTCTGAACGTCTTCACCCCAACACCCCAACACGGGAGACAACAACTAACCCAATGTGTTTATGCTTCTTTCAAATTTATATGCTAAATTACATATCTTACATGATAAAAGTCATAACTTACATGAAATTAATGTTTTATTGTTTGCACATTCAGATGGAGCAGCCACTTTTATCTTGCCAGGAGACGCACGTGTCGCGCGATGTGTTGGCGCGACGACCTGTTAGACATCTTCATGTTCGGAGAGCGCACCGTTTCCATCATGAGGCACCGCCGGCAGCTATTTGTCCATACCTTAGACGTGCAGGCTTTTATGGAGTCGCTATGTGTGACTTCAAGACCATCGACCATCATTTGATAGCTGCATTGGTTGAGAGATGGCGGCCAGAGACACACACATTTCATCTCCCAGAGGGGGAGATGACTATTACATTAGAGGACGTCGCCTACATGCTGGGGTTACCTATCCATGGAGATGCAGTTACGGGGGCCAGTACCGGCGATTGGGTTGCAGTCATACAGAGGCTGCTAGGCATTGACATCATCGGCGCACGAGGTGTCCTCCAGGGTTCGCGCTTGCGAATGAGGTGGCTCGATCAGCATTTCGACGTCATTCCAGATGATGCAGACGAGGAGACGCTTCTTCAGCACACACGTGCATATATTTTGCGGCTGCTCGGAGGCATGTTGTGCATCGACTACTCCACCGCTTTGGTACACATGATGTACCTCCCATTACTTGAGGATCTGGATCAGACTGCTACATACAGTTGGGGATCCGCTGTATTAGCACATCTGTACAGATCTCTCTGCACCAGTTGTCAGGCTGATTCACATCAGATTGCAGGTTGCATGGTGTTAGTACAGATGTGGGCCTGGGAGCGTTTTCCACGCATCGCTCCTCGAGTTGTCGCACCGCTTGCACCGGAGCTACTTCAGGACTGTCCTCGGGGACGATGGTATGTCTACGTCATTACTTTCGGTTATTTAGTACTTTTGTTATTGTTTTTTATAAACTTACCGTAGGTTACTCTTTTTTCACCAGGTGGAGTCAGTCTCAGAAGTTTGCACATACTCCGAGACATAGTGTGCACAGCTTCAGACAGATATTCGATGCTATAGTGCCGGCTGATGTAAGTTAAACAGTACTTTTTTGTAGGAAAATTTGTTTTGTTATCACTATTTTAAGTTATTTCAATATAATCTCAGTAAAATTATCATGCTACTATATGACTTATTTTTTGAGTTTACATTTCAGGTTTCATGGACTCCTTATACAGGTTATGTCTACGCATCTCTTCCACTATACTGCACATCTTTGGCTGGAGATCGTGCTGCAGTAGTACCACTCATTCACTTCCACATCGTTGAGTGGCACCAGCCAGACCGGGTCATGCGCCAGTTCGGTTTTATACAGCATATCCCCTTGGCACCACGACAGACTACCGAGCTACATTCGATTGTGCTTATAGGTAGACAGACGACAGACTGGCGACGACATCATGCATCTTATATCCAGCTTTGGGACAGGCGTGCACGATTCAGTATCTTTCCACAGGGATATATCACATCACACTCTGATTTATCTGATCAGGGGGATTATGCACACTGGTATCGACGACATACCATCATGTACCTTACACGTCAGGGGATTGGCATTCAGCGATTGGTATGTTTACTAAGATTTATTAATTTTGTTTAACTCATTTTTGATATTAATTTGATTGTCATTTCATTTGCAGGCAGACGCCATTGGTCAGCTTGCACATTCCACGCAACCTCAGGAACATGCATATATTCTGCGGGAGGTAGTTCATCGGGATGTGGTGGCTCTATTGGATCATCTCCGGTTGATACGTGACAGTTTTTTTGATGAGGAGCCACAGATATATCCGGATCCATATCTTCAGGCAGAAGCACCTGAGGATGACGATGTCCCTGCTATGCCTGCTGAGGAGGATGCACCGCCACCGCCGCCGCCAGCTGGACGACAGAGACGAGCACATCCGGGGGGGCAGAGGCGACCACATCGACATCCGAGAGCGGCTCCTGCAGATGTCGTCGCACCACAGACAGACGATCACGCCCAGCCGACTGATGATTTTGCACAGCAGGGAGACATTTATATACCGCATATGGCGTCTCCGCAGACTACTATGGACTTCGATCTGGGTGCAGTCACACAGCTTATGGCGGCCCCCTCTCCTCCCGACGAGGCCTTCTTCAGTACCCCATTTCTACCATTTATAGGGGCTTCAGAGCCATATGTCACCCCATATGGTTTTGGGGCATCCTCACATGATTTTGGGGCGTCCTCACATGATTTTGGTCAGTCCTCTACACAGCATCATGAGGAGGCACCAGAAGCACCGGAAGAGGAGGAACCTGCAGAGAGGACACCGGAGCGACATGGACGTCGGACGCGGAGAGGACGTGACATTCAGACACCGCGTTGTGGTACCGGAGGGCATCGTCGTTGATGTTTTTGGATGTGATGTTGTATATATTAAAAAACTTATTCACTATGATAAGTAATTGTTGTTTAAGTCAAACAAGAAAATCAAAAATCTATTAAATACAAACTTATTTCAATTAACTATTAAATTATAAAGTACAGGTACAATATAAACAAAATTTGTCACAGCGAGTTAACCATTAATAATTAATAATTATAATGACAAATAATAATTAATAATTATATTACTAACTAATTAATTATTGTATATAAAATAATAATATTTTATAGACGTTCAAAGTCACGTAGTTGAAACATTTTTAAGTTACAACTAGGTGGTTTTGAAAGCCTATAAAATATTTTCTATCGACATTTTTTACGTAATTTTTTTATTTTCATCTATTCAGTATATGTTTAATCCAAGTTTCAAGTTTCATTCATATTGGTCATATGAATTATGTTTTATAGACGTTTAAAGTCACATAGTTGAAACATTTTTAAGCTACAACTAGGTGGTTTTGAAAGCCTATAAAATATTTTCTATCGACATTTTTTACGTATTTTTTTTATTTTCATCTATTTAGTATATGTTTAATCCAAGTTTCAAGTTTCATTCATATTAGTCATATGGATTATGTTTTATAGACGTTCAAAGTCACATAGTTGAAACATTTTTAAGTTACAACTTGGTGGTTTTGAAAGCCTATAAAATATTTTCTATCGACATTTTTTACGTAATTTTTTTATTTTCATCTATTCAGTATATGTTTAATCCAAGTTTTAAGTTTCATTCATATTGGTCATATGAATTATGTTTTATAGACGTTCAAAGTCACATAGTTGAAACATTTTTAAGTTACAACTAGGTGGTTTTAAAAGCCTATAAAATATTTTCTATCGACATTTTTTACGTAATTTTTTTATTTTTATCTATTTAGTATATTTTTAATACATGTTTTAAGTTTCATTCATATTGGTCATTTAGATTATATTTTATAGGCTTTCAAAGTCACATACTTGAAACATTTTTAAGTTTCAAGTAGGTGGTATTGAAAGACTATATGTTTAACAATATTTCAATTTTTTTTATAAATAGTTACTTATAACTATGTAAATATATACATGTATAAATATATAATTATATATATACAAGTATAACTATAATTACAATATAATTCTAAATATAATTATAAATATAATTCTACACACACACATACACACACACACATATATATATATTTATATATGAATATTAAATATATTTATAAATAAATTTTAGATATATATGTAACAATATTTTTATAATTATATATTTTAAATATATTCATATTCATATAATTATAAATATTTATATTTAAAGATTAGTTTATAATTATATAATTACAAATATATTTTTTATTTAAAAAATATATATAAATAGATTTATATTTATAAATATTTATTTTTAATTATATATATACATAATTATATTTATACACACACATATAATTATATATATACATAAATATAATTTCATAATTATATAATTATAAATATAATAATAATTAATTTAGCATTTTTAAATACATATTTATAAGATTATTTTTAAAATTTTATTTATTTATTTTGAAATTATTTATTAAAAAGAGATGAGGTGAAAAACAATTTAAAAAAAAGAAAAAAAAAAGGTGGCAAAGCGCCACTTGAAGTGGCGCCAGCCACCCGAATTGTTGAGCGCCACTTCAAGTGGCGCTCAACAAACCCATTTAGCTAATTAATTCTAACCTAGACCCATTTTAATAAAAAAAAAAAAAAACCCATCCCGGCAAAAAACCCAATATATATATATATAGAGAGAGAGAGAGAGAGAGAGGGAGCCAGGATTCATTCTCTAAAAAATGATTGCATGCATGCAGCTGTGGTGGCGGAGAATTTCTCGGCCAAGAACATAGGTTTCGAGAACACCGCCGGAGCTCTGAAGCATCAGGCCGTGGCGCTGCGGGTTCAGGGCGACAAGGCGATCTTCCACAACTGCCAGATCGACGGCTACCAAGACACCCTCTACGTGCACGCCTACCGCCAGTTCTACCGGGACTGCACCATTTCCGGGACGATCGACTTCATCTTCGGCGACGGCTCCGCCGTGTTCCAGAACTGCAAGCTGGTGGTGCGGAAGCCGGCGGAGGGGCAGAGTTGCGTGGTGACGGCTCAGGGCCGGACGGACTACAAGCAGCCGACGGGCATCGTGCTCCAGAATTGCACCATCGTCCCCGACCCCATGTACCCCGCCCTCGAGAACCACAAGAAGGCGTACCTCGGGCGGCCGTGGAAGGTGTTCTCGAGGACCGTCGTCATGGACTCCTTCATCGATGCCTTCATCGACCCCGCCGGATGGATGCCGTGGAAGGACGACTTCGGCACCCGCACCTGCTTCTACTCAGAGTTCAACAACCGTGGCCCCGGCGCCGGGAAGGGGGCGCGCGTGACGTGGCGGGGCGTGAAAACCATCGATGCGTATCAGGCTCGGGGGTTCGCGCCGGGGAGATTCTTGGACGGCGACTCCTGGGTCGCCCCGGCCGGAGTGCCGTACTTTTCTGGGATGACTCCCAGCCAGCGAGCGGCGCTGCAAAGCCTTGAGGACCCTCAACAAGAACCGAAAACGGCGGTTTTGGAAACAGCTCTGGCGGCAGCCCCCCGGCCCCGCTTAAATCTTTTTGATCGGCCGTAGCTATATACATTATGGGTGGAAGCATTTACTTGTGGTTTTGAGTGAAGAAGTTTTATTATTATAAAAAAACCAAATCGTAACATAATGTTGTTTCTCAAGAGGTAAAATATTAGTGAAACAATGACTACTGGTATTCATGCTTTTTGAATATCAATAAATCTTTATCACATCATATTGTTTTTATTTAACATCACTTTTTACATTAAAAGGTCGTATCAATTTATTGCTATAATAAGAACTAAGAAGTGTCTTGATAATATTCTTAAAGATAAATTCTATAGCCGGAAGGCATCATTTGACGTGACACAAAACATAGAGGCTATCGGGGATAGCGAAATAATTAGTCTTTGAGACTTATTTTCACGAAGCGCATGACGCCTCCTCGCAGTGACCCTCCTCCCCACGATCCTCCTCCTCCAGCGAAGCTGCTCCGAGCGGCCTCCCCACCCCCTCCCTTCCTTCCCGACGACTCTCCCCCACAGCCCTCAACACCCCAGACACCGAGGTAGACATCTACCACGCGCTATCATCAAGGTATTGGAAAATTTCTTTGATTTCGTCCGTTCTTTCTTGAATCTGAAACTAATACTGGATGTGGAGTGAACTACGAAGCTATGGTAGATGGTCGTGTTCTTTTTCAATTAATGACTTGATTTTATACTAAGTGTTGTCATTATAAACACCATAATTTCTATGTGACGCAACAAAAATTCAAAAATAATCAAATGAATTGTTATCACCTTGCTAAAGGTAGTCCTGAAAACCTAAATTTGTCATCCAAGACTGTTTAACTTGATTTGAGCCACCCCTTAGGGTGAATCACATTTAATGTCCCATAAGACATATAATTGAATTTAAATTGAACCTCCAATTGAGGTCTATTGAGTTGGCCCCTATTATTGAATTGTAGTGTGAATCTAAAAAACGAAAAATGGTAAGCCTATATTCATAGGCCCGTGTTCATATTTTTTATAGATTGGGTTGTCATTATAAATTAAATTCCCAAATGGAATCAAGTGAATTTTAAAATGGTATGGGTTCCACTATCCATGACCATCCAACCTGACATGGAAAGGCTGATACAAGTGTTTTGACATAAAACACAATGTATGCGATCACCAATCTTTTGAAATAAAATGAATAATAAATGGAATTTCATTACGTTGTAGGAGACATATGGATTCATAGGTAGAATGAATTAGATGATATCACATGGAGAGTGGTCTTAAATTATGCCACACGTGACACTTGGGTTCCCTATATGGAATATTGAGTATGGTATCAGAGGGAAGTGTGTTACATTATGCATTGAGTGACACTTGGGTTCCCTATATGGACTGCCAATGACAGGCTTAGGATGCGATGAAATTATACCATGCATTGAAGATACTTGAATTCCTATGAGGATTAAAATAGATGTACTTGTAGGGGGATGGGTTTACAGTGCACTAAATAAATATTGCGGTTACTTAATTTAAATGCCTTGGATTGGCCAAAATTTAAAATTAAATTAATTTGACGACATGTATTCTAGTTTAAAGAACATACTTTGATTTGGTCAACGATTCACATTCATGGAGAACTTTCTTATTTCCTTCATTCAGTTCTAAATTCCATGGGTGTTATTCATCCCTTATGTAAGTATTACAATATATGAGCCTAGTTTCTGAGACAATATTACAATTTTATAATAATTAATAAATGTTCATACATATTCCGGTATAGGCTGAAGTGGGTTTTTTAGATGGATGTTCTCTGGGGAACCATGAATGACATGGTTTATTTCTTTATCTCCTTTATCATTTTAATTTTACACTGCTCATTGTATATTCATAGATTATATCTTCCTAGACACCATTGATGGTGGGCTAGTGAGTTTATCTCACACCCTGTTCGAGCCGCCGATTGGTTCCCGAACAAACTCCATGGATATAGACATGGAAAAGGGGAAACATCAGGCAATGGATGTTTGATTTTATATACAATGATGGAGTATGGGAGAAGAGGACCGAACCAATACTCAAAATTCTATTTGAGACAACTTTTGATCATTTTTTACATTGTTGTATAACAAGTTGCATTTCCCCTACTGCTCTAGTTCCCTTATATTCTCTAATTCGGCATATCATACAGTCATGATGTATTTTTTATATGATACTATACATGTGTTTTTTATTTTTTATGATGTTATTCCACTATTTTGAATTATTATTATGGATACTATGCTTCATCAGTAGTATGTGCATCTGATCTTCTATTTTATCAGTTATTTCTACCGTGTGGGGGGTGTAGTGGGGGTGCAGGTGGGGGCTTGGGGAAGTGGGGGGGGGGGGGTGCAGGGGGAATTGGGGGAGGGGGTTGGGGGGAAGTGTGGGTGGGTGTCGGGGGGTGTGCAGGGAGAAGCAGGGGGGTTCATTGGGGTGCAGGTGGGGGAGGTGGGGCTGGGGTGCAGGATGGGCTAGGGGCTGGGGCTGGGGGCCGGTGCAGGAGGGGTTGTGGCTAGTAGAGGTGGGTGAGGGGGGTTGGAGGGGACTGGTTCGGGGGGCTTGGGGGGCTTGGGGGGGCTGGTGCTGGTAGGGGAGGGGGCTGGGGTGTAGGAGGGGCTAGGGGATAGGGTTGGGGGTTAGTACAGGAGGGGATGGGGTTGGGGACTGGTGTAGGTGGGGGAGGGGGGGGGGGCTGGGGTGCAGGAGGGGATAGGGACTGGGGCTGGGGGATGGTGCAGGTGGGGGTGGGGAGGCTGGGTAATAGTGTAATTAACCTAATGAAGATAATATCATGGGAATCTTAGGGTAGAATGAAGTTGTTGATTGGGCCTGTAACCACTTTTGGTTTTATACCTATTAATGCCTTTTGTTTTTCTATAAAATCGTGTTATCTTTTTGTTATAGCAGTTGTTGTGTTAGCCTTTTTGTTTTTCTATAAATTTGATAAACAATTTTAGTATCGAAATGTTAATGACTTTATTAAATAGAGAGGCATGTAATATGATACATTCCCTTCCTTATTTCTCATACAATATTAAATTCATGTTAAACACTAGTTTAAGTTTTTTCAAATCTATTAATACCTGATAAGTTATATGTTACCTATTTCTGAAAATCTGTGCATAATAAATTTTCTAATTCAAGAATGGAATTAAAATATTTTCCTACAAGATATAAATACATTGGGGAGGGTCAATCCTATTCTTATATATAAGAAGTCGTTATATCTCATTTCTTTTCTCACTATTTTCTTAAAGGTGGTTTCTTATGATGATTCTAGTTCTATCCACCACCATCAAAGACACTGAGTTCAACATCAGATTTGGGTACGGTTTATTCCTTTTTTATTCTTTGGCCCAATTTTAATTAGGGATTTTTTAATTTTTGGGTTCCTTATATTTTTTAGTGCGTTTTGGATTTCGTTGAAGTGGATTCGAGTCACCGTTGACGAAGGCTTACATGTGTATGCATAGGTTGGCATTTACATATATAAGTCCCCACTTTATATATATTCACTCATGGCAGAATGAATATATATATTGGGGCTAGGTGTGCATATATATAAATATGAAAAATGCATACATGTGTAAGTGTAAAGGGGTATATACAAGTATAAACATATATCTAAGGACCCCTTGTGCATATTTGGCCATGAAAATATTTACATAGGGGCTAGGTGTCCATATATATATATGTGAAGTTGCATATGCGTGCAAGGGGAAAAAAGGAAGATTCGAGTTGTCGTCATCAAAAGAAACGCGTCTTGAGTTTGAGGTAGGTTCCCTCTACCTAAACCTTTAATTTGAATTCTATAATTGCCTGATTGTTTTAAAAACATGTTTCCATAATTGCTTTATTGTTTTAAAAAATGGTTTTCTAATAACCACTAGCTTTTTCAAGGAAGAATATGAATATATCTATTGATCATGTTCACATATATGCTTTAGGAAACCTAAAAATAATAATTAATAAATTTATTATACTTATATTAATGATTAATGGGATTATGCTGATAAATATTTGAGAAACAAGGAGCACTCCCCCTCATAATTAGATCCCTTCAAGATGAAAAGATTTTAATTTTGAATAGAATATTGTTAGAGTATGAATATGGATTAATGAAGTGTGAGTACCAATGTTTTAGGAATCTGAATCATTGGTTAAAACATGGGAAATAATTCTCTTGAAGTAATGGGAATCCATTTTACTAGCGATGTGATCTTATACTTATAGAGATGTCGGCACGTGCATTATTGAAAAGTATAAGATTTATTATGTGATAAGAATAGGATGATTAACCTTTCCTAATGCATCATAATCCCATCCTTCCTCATGCGATGAGCATTGAATTCCTTGGGTGATGAGCCTCAAGTTCAGTAGGTGATGAGCCGAAAATACCTTAGGTGACTATCCTATAGAGGATGAGTATCATTGGGCATCAACTTCAGGGATTGGTGAACCCGTTAAGAATTCCTTATCCTTAAAAAATGATATAATGAGTAACATAGGGCATATTAGTCATCATAATAATAAAAAATACTCAAATTTTGATTCAAATTATCTTATGGAATTCCAAGAAATATATTTGATAGGCGAGGTTCCCCAACCATTGCTAATAGGTGTAGGGGTAGAATAAGTTCCCATGATTCTACTAAAACCCATGATCACCCAAACATGGAAATTTCATACCTCTATTCTGATGAAATAACTTCTATCGCCCTCACCTAATTTCTATTATGAAGATCATGCAATGGAGGGTTATCAATACACTGGTCAACCACTATGAGTAGAAAGAAATCATACCCACCAGGAAAATGGCCAGGGATGATCTAGAATCCATGGTTCCACATTAAAACAACCAATAGAAGACCCTACATGGGGGGACTGGCAGGGGAGGGGGTGTCCAAGAGGGTCTGTCGGGGGGAAAGGGGGTCTACAAGTGGGGGTTGTGTAGGGGGAGTGGTAGGGGGGTCTGAGTAGGATAAAACCTCATGTGGTTATTGAGACTCCTTCATCTTCTTCCTAAAAATCGATTCCATAGCCTCCCTAGCCTCGGAAAAATATATGTTCACTGTATAAGGGATATCAGAGTCCCCTGCAAGTGCCAAACCTGCTCTCCCCCTCGACAACAACATGCCTAATGAATTAATAGATTCACCTATGGTACACCCATCCATCCATTTGTTTATGCTTATTGAATTTGCAACTTTTAAACTGAATAATTTTAGTAATTTTTTCACCTACTATTTTCAGGTATTTGAGGACGACTATAAGTCACAATTAAGAATAATAATCCTTGATGACATTGAGAGGTAATTACAATCAATTTCAATGCAATACTACTTTTGGCCCTTTCATTCGATAAAAACTGTGCTATTTTTTTAGTAAAGGCTTTTAGAGGACATTGCAATTGGACCTCGTTTTTCCAGTATTATTTCTCAAACGCTGATGGTCCTTTTGAAACAACTTCCTCCCCTCGCATTCTTCTCATACCTTTTATTAGTATAACTCAATCCAAATATATCTTTATGAGGTTTTATTTGTCTCAATGTCTTCACAAGAACTGGATTTCTTGTGTGTATGCTTTCACATGATAGGCTGTGTCTGTGGATAGGGATGCATGCTATGCAGAGAACCAGCAAAAAAATGTATCCCATGCTTATGCATGTGAGAATATATATAAGGATCCTCCTGTTCTTGGCTTGAAACCTTTGAGGTAGAGTCCCTCTCCTAGCCTCTTTAATTCAAGAATTTTTTAAATTGCATTTAGCTGTCTTCTTGATTCCTGCTTGTTTATATTAAATTGAAATTATTGATCAAGTGTTAGTTAAAATAATTGTTTCATTTTATAAATAAGTCATGGTTTTGTAATGAAAGCTCTCAAATAGAGGTACACTATCTCTGAAAACTCACAGTGGTAGTTTATGATTATATATTTTGTTTGACAATATTGCATTTATGTTTTCCATTTTAATCCTTAATCCTTTCATTTGAGACACCACAGGCATCTCTAAAGATTTTTTTGACTCACAGGGGGGTGTAGGCTAGGGGGATGGGGCAAGATAGAAGGTGGTGCAGGATAGGGGGTTTAGTGGGGGTGCAGGGGGGGCTGTACAGGCTAGGGGATGGGTGGAGGGGGGAAGGGGGCAGGGGGCAGGGGGCATGGGGCAGGGGGCAGGGGGCATGGGGCAGGGGGCAGGGGGCAGGGTGGAGGGGGGTAGGGAGCAGGGGGTAGGGGGAGGTGTGCAGGGTAGGGGGCAGGGGGAAGGTGGAGGGGGGAAGGGGGTAGGGGTAGGGGGGGTCTGCAGGGAAGGGGTAGGGGGTGGAGGGGGGCAGGGGCAGGGGGCAGGGTGTGGGTGGAGGGGGCAGGGTGGAGGGGGGCGGGGGCAGGGGGCAGGGGGGATGTCTGCAAGGTAGGGGGAGGGGGGGAGGTCTGAGGGCAGGGGGAAGGGGGGAGGTCTGTAGGTCAGGGGGAGGGGTGGGTGGAGGGGGCAGAGTGGAGTGGGGTGGTCTGCAGGGCAGGGGCAGTGGGGTGGTCTGCAGGGGGGTCTGCTGGGCAGGGGGAGGGGTGCAAGGGGGTGGGGCAGTGGGGTAGTGGGATAGTGGGGAAAGGGGGGTGGGGCAGGGGGGTGTAGTTAGTCTCTATAGGTTTCTTTAATCTTAGATAATGTTTAATAACCATTAAAATCCATCTCTAACTCCCCCTTTCTTTCATGATTAGGTTTATCCAAATATGCCCTCATATTTACAATAGATTGCTTTCACTAAATCATGGCTTGATATTAGTTGCAACAAATCAAATTTTGTATGATACCATTATTTGTTATTGGTATGGCTTTAACACCTTTTATTTTAAAAATCCAGGCCATTATGTCCAATTTTTTTAATTATATATTATAAAGATGGATTTGGATCCTGCAATCTGTCCTCCTTTTGGTGGGTTGATTCCACTACCACATTGCATGAAGTTACCTATACATAGCTAGATTCAATATGATATTTTAAATTACATTAGATATATCCAAATACACCACATTTCATCAAGACTCTATAAATATATATTTCTTTCTTCTACATTTAGGTAAACTATGAACAATAAACAACCACTTTTGTGATTCTTATTTTACTAAAAATAACATGATGTCCTGTTTTCAATGTAGGAACAAATTCCAAGAGAGCATATTGATCAAGAAAAGCACGTCACATATTACGGTATCTTGCAACATTCAATGTTCCTAATTTCTTTTGTTATACTATAACTTTAATTTATTTCCAGATTTATGTTTCTATTGTACTATATGGTTGTCAATGTATAAACCAAGTCTTTTTGTTCTAGGCAAGGATAAGGGGGGGGGGGGTGTCTAGCAGGGGTGGTGTGCAAGGGGGGTCTGTAGGGGGGAGGGGGAAAGGGGGGGTTGGGGCGGGGGGTGCAGGGGGGTGCAGGGGGGGTCCAGAAGGGGTGGTGAAAGGGGGTCCAGTAGGGGGGCTGCTGTCCAGGGGGTCCAGTGAGGGGGGGGGGGCTACTGTCTAGGGGGGCCAGTAGTGGGGGGGGGGGGCTTCTGTCCAGGGTGGTCCAGTAGGGGGCTGCTGTCCAGGGGGGTCCAGCAGGGGGATACTGCTATCCAGGGGGTCCTGCAGGGGGCTACTGCTGTCCAAGGGGGTCCAGTAGGGGAGGGGGCTACTGTCCAGGGGGGTTGGGGCTGCTTTCCAGGGGGGGGGGGGGGTCCAGTAGGGGGGCTATTGTCCAAGGGGGTCCAGCAAGGGGGTGGGGGGGGGATACTGTCCAAGGGGGTCTAGCATGGGGAAAGGGGTGTGCAAGGGGGTGTGTAAGGGGGGTTCAAGGGGGTGTGTGCAAGGGGTGCAAGGGATGTGTGTGTGTAGGGGGTGGCTGTTGTCTAGGGGGGATGGTTTCTTTATGAAATGGGAAGGGTTTTAGCCATAGTTTCAAATCGTGGCTAAAACCCTATAGCCACGGTTCATTGAACCGTGGCTGGTATTTCCGTGGCTATAGAGCCAAACCTATTTCCACGATTTCAAACCGTGGATATAGGTTTGGCACTATAGCCATGAAAATACCATCTAGGGTTCAAAGAACTATGGCTATAACCTATAGCCATGGTTTTTGGGCTTATAGCCACGGTTTGGAAACTGTGGATATAGCCTAATTTTCTAGTAGTGATAGTAGAGGATTTTAGTTGCACTCTCAACACCAGTCAAGTATTGATCTTTTTCCCCATATACATTTTCTTCAAATTAAAATATGTGGTTGCAACCATATTTTAACTTTGTGCCCACATGATTCCTTAATGATAGTAAATGTGGATATAGAATGAGCGAGGTAATGGTGTTTTGGGTAAATATTTTTGATCGGTTGGTCAATCCTTTCGATGGTTTTGAGGTGGTTTTTCATTTCATCCCCTTATCTTTTTCCATCTGTTATAACATTCATAGGTTCATGCCTTTTTTCATTAATTGTTAATGATTTAGATTAAAAATTAAAATGGAAATTAATACCACCTTGTCGACATGTTTTTTTACAAGATGTGATGGACATGCGATGAATGTTCCAACATCTTTTTCGACTGTATTAATATCATCTTAATGAATTGGATCATGTATCTCTATTCTCAACTCATGGGTTATACTAATTGACACTCACACATGACCTGTTAGAACTAGTCTGTTGTGTAGCATGTCCTTTTGAATATTGAACACTGTAGCCCTTGCCAAAGGCGATGGGTGGGTGTTTCTAGATATAAATTACAATCATTATCACCCTATAGAATATTAGTATAGGAAAGGTATCGGTGTATGTATGATTCACATTTCATAGAAACATTTATTAGAACATTGATTACCTCTGCTAAGACATTTCTTTAAGGGGAATGTCTTGCCACATAACTGGTGTGGGGTGGGGTTGGATCTCCATGTGGTATTTTTTCTTGAGTTTCTTCTTGTCTTTTCCTATCCCTCATTAAAATTTTTCATCATCTCTCTCTTATATTGGAATTTTCCTTCAAGGGTAGATATTCTTTCTCTCATCTGTTTTATTAATTAACTTTGATCATACTCTTTTTTTTTTCAAAATATGTTCAGGGTGTCACCCCAAAACCCCCACCTTTGATGCAACCATATTGTTCTAGCCACCTCAAGGCCACCAATATTTTGTGTTCATCTAGAACAGGTGTTGTATATTCTTGGTACTATTTCAGATATAAAATATAGAAAAATAAGTGATCATTGTTATGTAAGAGCGATTTAAATAAAAACAAATCTTTATTATGTAATACTTACACCCGTTTCCCACATTTTTTATGAGTTTTCATCAATTAGTATCCCATATTTATTTACACGTTCATCCTTCTATATCACATGGCATGGGAAGGAAGTGGATTTGGATTTTGAGTCATCAATCTATATATAAATAGAGAAACATAACTATGGTGTTGTTTCATGTCACATAAAAGTATTACGGTTGATTTAAAATATGTACCAATTTTTCTTCAAGTGAAGTGTACCCCATCCTTACTTTATGGTAGGCGTATGCAAGTTTTTTTGCTCATTCATTATTTCCATTATTCAGTTGTTGTTTTATAAATAAAAAATTGTCATTCAAAGTGATGAATACATTTATCATCAAACAACATACTACTGGCCACAATGTACTAGAAAATACACATCCACATGATGGACAGTAAACGCATACCACACTTCTTGGGTTATCAGGAGAGCATAGATAACTGATGGGTAAATGATTATTTTCCCTTAAAAATATTTAAGATAATTTCTTATTAGGATTGTGCAAAATCCTCTGTGAATCCTTCCAGTAATCTTTAATACATACTTCTTATGGGATTCATCTACTATAAATGAAATATATAATGGATAATGAAGATTATGTCAATGTTTCATTATTTTATTTTTTAGTAAAATAAAGAAATGATATCATAATATTACTATAATATCTTCACACATCAGTGACTTTATCTCGAGCACAACATGGTTCCATGAATCTACGTCAATCATCACATGTTTTTGAGTGACTATTCCAATATAACTGATGAATATGGACATTGGGGGTTAACATGCTAACCCCACTCATTCCATCCCACCTTGAATTTGAAACCTTTGACTTTCACCTTAATGATTTTTGCTAACAATGTCAAACTACGATGCTCCTGTTTTTTCTGTGAAGTTATCCCTTCATCACCTACCATTTCCCCATAATCAAAATCTTCAATATGTTCCTATGAATCAATATCATATACATGTGCATATGGTTGTTGTACCTCTACATTGGGAGTAAAAACATGTTGAGAAACCTATTGTTCCTCAGGAATGAGAGCACCAACACATGTAGAAGATATTTCCTCTACACTGCGAGCAGTAACAGGTTAAGAGACCCTTTTTTACTTGAGATTGGGAGAAATAGAATGTGTGGAAGACATTATTTGTAGAAGTGGTTTAAAATTTAATTTAGAGTATATAAATTCAGCAGAAAATGGATAATAACATGAGGTAACATGATGTATATAAGAAAAAAAATTGTTACATGATTATTGAACTCTCTTTTTCTTTTTTAAATACTGAAGGGATTTTACCCCTCTATCAAAAATCCAAATCCCTTCATTAGGTTTTCCTATAAAATAAAAAACACCATCTACATTGGGACTACTATGAAATTATTGTGCCATCCCAATGAAAGGGTCATCCTCAGTTTAATTTTTTTAGACCCTTTCATAGTTTTAGTTGATAACAGAACAATTGACCACTTTCGATTCGTAGGATCTGGAACATAGAATACTTGTACTACCTATGATTCCATTATAAACTATTCATCTTTGTACCCTTCATTACTAAAATCAACTTTCAAGAATCCTAATTCATCTATTTTAATAGCAGTACTATTATCAACCCACTTTCATTGAAAAATCAGCACTTGAAATGTTGTATACTCCAACTCCCATATTTGCTTGATGATGCCAAAGTATGAAATATTCACATAAATTAGATTTATATCCTTAGTACCAGAAACATGCAACGCTTTATCCCCAAGTGTAACTCCACTTTTTTTTATTGTACTATCTTCATCATGCACATTTGTACAGAATATATAACCATTAATTATAAAATCATTTTAAGATAATACATAAAAAATTTATCCTTTATATATCCATCAAATTAATTCTAAAATTAAATCCATATTTTCATCTGACTCCTTAAAAATATGTCCATGAAACCATCCTATAAATTTTTTTATTATGTGTATTTGATATCTATATTTCATCCCTTGATGGGTTAAAATGCCTAAGAATTTATTTGTGGGTTCAACATATGGGGAAACCCCCAATATTTTATGAAAAATGCAAAGGTGAGCCTACTCCTGATCTATAATATTTATTGTGACAAAATATCTTCCATAAATTCCTTCACCCGCAAGCCACCCGGTGTGATGAGATTTTGGTATACCAATATTTTCCACATAGGACAAGTATTCGGTACAGAATTCAACGACTTCCTAAACAATATATCTCCCAATATTAAAACTAATATAGATAATATTTTCATTATTTTTCATGTGTTTTTAATGATTTAACCCCTTAAAATTAATCAATTTCAGATTATTTTCATCATTTTAGTATTTTTTGTGATTTTTTTCTTAATTGTGAAAATTGGTTAATTTTGTAAATTTAACAGTTTTCTAGAGATTCTATATTTCAGTCATATATCATAAAATTTTGATCCAAATTGAGTAATTAATTTTTTTAGTCTTACTTGTTTCATGGGATGTAAGTTTGGTTTCTTGATCCAGATCCATTTTGAAATCAATTTTCCCAAAAAAATAAATGAAGTTGAAAAAAATTTCTAGATGATAGAATAGAGCCCACCATATTTATTGAGGAATATCTCAACCTATATTTTTTAAAATGAGCTTATTACAGTAGGAGAATAAATATAACTCATATCCTCATGTTTGAATTAATTTCATGGATAAATTTTCTCATCAAGGATTTCTTTGCATTCAACCAAAAAGAGGAAGTTGAAGATTCTCCTCGGTAAGAAAAAGTATATTTCAACAATTCAATCATAAATTTTACTAAATGTGTCAAATATCTTTAAAATTTTGATGGTATATATCCAAAACAATTTAGAACAACTTTTAAGAAGCAACCTTGGTGAGTTTCTGAGGTTTGGTGGGCCGAACAGAAGAGAAATTTTGTAGGACAGATTCTAGAGGAAATTTTTGTGTTATTCATTTTCCCTATTTTCTTTTTTTTAGTTTTGTAATGTATTCAACTTCCCACTTATTCATGTATTCCATTTACATAGAGGGTTAATCCTTTGAGTTATTGGGTAATGAGAGGTTTTCCTTTTTGTAATGTTTGAGTTCATGAACTTAATTTTATGAAATATTTTCTCTATTTTTAAAAGTTGGTGTCAATTTCTAATAATGGTTTTTATTATCAAGTACGATCATATTTGGTTTTAGATTATTTTTTTGTTATTTATTTGGTCAATTATAATTTTCTACCTCCATTAGTTTTTGACTTATATTCAATGGAATAGATCAGGTTTTAGTGGTGAAGTACTTGAAGACCATCAATACATGTGGGGGGGTAGTGGATATTCTTGATTTTTTGAGATAAACAAGACCTGATAAGAAATTTCCTGAGTTAATTGAGGGTATTCGATACAAATATTTCACACATAGTAATGAGATTAGTATTTAACTGATATCTTAGCATGATTTACTCTCACCATCACCATTTGACCAGGGGAGTGATAGGAAATGATCATGAAACTTTTATCAGCTTAGTAGTAGAGGATTGGATAAATTGGAACTATGATAGCATTACAATTGGGAAACTGATCTAGATATGATCACGCAATTCATATCACTATTTTCAATATATTTATTTGTAAATTTGTTTTCAATATTTTTATTCTTTTTTTGTTACTTTAGTTTGTTTTCTAACTCAAACAATTTCAAAAACAATCTCCTCTTCTTTCTTAAATTTAAGGTGATGACTTGATTTTTGTGCACTCCTCTCTGGTGAAAACCTAGGTTGACCACTATAATTCATTTTAACTTAGTAAATAATTGTTTTTGTCACAACCCATGATAGGAACATGTCAAAAACCCTATGGATGACTTTAATTTTTGGCATACCCTTTCAAAATCAACATATACCATTCAATGAACCATAGAATGAAACATCATATAGAAGAATGTTAGTAGGAAGAGAATTTACAATTCACATAATATTACGAAAATTTATCTTTCTATAGTCGTCAATTTCATCAGTTCTGCATATAGATTTTAAGAAGAAACATAGCTTGGTTAATTTATGATAGACATTCTTAGAAAAATGAAATGTAATGATATATGCATTAGATATTTCATAAAAACATGGTAGTCATGTGATTTTAGACCGTTTAACTTTAAATTAGTCACTGACAAAATGTTCTTGATATTTGATGAATATCCTTATGGAACCTTTGAATCATTCAAGAAGTTAAAAAAATTATATCTCTCCTACTTGGAAAGTGTGTAATCATTTGGAGAAAGAAACGTTTGTTTTTCACCCTTCAATCGCACAAACTCTTCTCATATTCCCATGTCAACGATTCCAATTTTGCCTTAATTTTATCCTTTATTTTTTTAGGTGCATTTAATAACATGTGATGACACTATCACATACATTTTTTTCAACAGGAATAAAATCAAGAAAATGTCTTAGGTATAGACAATTATAGTATGGTAATTCAAAAAAAATGATCTCTTTTTCCAGCTGGTTTTTGTAAGGTTTTTCAAAAACATTTTACCAAAAGAAGTGCCCAAATATTTTACTTTCTAAAATAGTTGATCACCTATTAGTGGAGGTGGAATTGTAAATTCTTATGAACTTCCATTGAATGATGTATTCCCAGATCAGTAATTATGTTTCCGGGGTAGAATCTACAATGTTATAGAAACATGGATTTTGATAAATGTTTCAACCTAATTGACTGTGTACTTGTTCGTGTATGTGACATCCTTGAGTTCCTTTATTGTTATATCCTAACAAATTTTCATAAGCAGAAAAGTCATTTATCATCCCATACAACATGGATCTCAATATGAAATATTTATTTCTATAAACATCATACAATGTAACACCTAATTCCTACAATAATTTCAAATCCTTGATCAATGGATCCAAATACACATCAATATCATTACTCAACTTTTTTGGTCCTGATATAAGCATTGATAACATGATGTATTTTTGTTTCATGCATAACCATGGTGGAATGTTAAAATTTACCAACATAACTGGCCATGTACTGTGAGTGCTACTTTAGAAACCAAAAGGATTCACCCCATCAGTAGATAATTCACGACGAAGGTTTCTTAGCTCGTTTGCAAATTCAGGATACTCATGATGAATTATCTTCCACTGAGGAGAGTCTTTCAGGTGATGTAGTTTTATATCTTTATTTCTTGTGTCTGCATGCCATGTCAATTTACCTACACTCTCATCACTTACATATAGGCTCCTAAACCTTGGAATGATTGGAAAGTACCATAAAACATTCATAGGACCATATTCATCTATCTTCTATCGATAAGAAACACACTCTGTGCATTCTCTAAATAATTTTTGGTCCTTGAAAAATAATATACAGTCATTCAAGTAGGTGAATATTTTTATAGAGATCATAACTATAAAGCATAGTATTCTTTTTTCATCATATGTTTAGATCGGGAGCTCATTTTGTTCTAGGAAGATTTTATTCAAGAGAGAAATTAATTCCATAAAAATGGTTTCACTCCATCCATTTCCTGCTTTCAAATTATATAGCTTTAGTATGACTGAAAATGTTGTATATTTAGTGAAACCACTATAAAATGGTGTCTTTTCACTACTATTTAACTACTCAAACAATTTTGGGCAATCACGAAGTTCATCTTCAATTATCCTTGTCATTTCCTCAATGTGATCTTCATCCTCATTAACATCTGTAATCACATCCTCGATACAATATTCTTCATTGTACACACTTGTAATCATAGCAGATGATCCATCAAATGCAGTGTTATCCCAGCCTCCAGCTACATTTTCTTTTTCCCTATGCTTATTCCAACATTTATAACTTCGATCTATTCTTTGATAGATAAAGTGTTCTTCCAACTCCTCTAGACTAACTTGTATTGAATAAAAAGAGAGTAAACATGGACAAAGGATTTGAGAAGGGTCATATGTATGATCTTTTTCAAACTTGATAAACTCTTTCAATCCATCTTTATACGCTTTTGTCAAATGATTAACATCCATACATTATTTATTCATATCCATCCTATTTGATTGAGTGATATTAATATTCAACAAAATAAATACACAATAGGGTCCTTTCAAATAAGGGGAACTCAATATTTTAATGATAGTTATTATTTCATTTCATTTCCTAGGACTCATCCTCTTATAAGATAACACCAAATTCCATTGAAAACTATTTATAAAAATACACATGAAATACCATAAAAAAACTAACCATATATAAAAAATAATCTTTAAAATAACACTCCCTTTTTAAAATGAAACCAGCATTAAATACGCTTTCAAAACATTCATATCCCTTTATGAAAGTTGATTAGGTGAGTTAACAAACACTTGGCATGAAAACTAAGTACATGCCAAGTGTTTAAACCATTTTAAAGTTATTTAAAAACAAAAAAGGGTATGTTCAGCACATATAATTTTTTAAGAAACATTTCAAAAAACATTAATCATTTTAAAAGAGACACTTAGGATTTTTTCACAAAGATATAATTCCCAAGAGATGAACTTTATAAAGGATACATTAATAAAAAATAAACAAAATGTTATATATAAATCTATAAAAGGTTTATCATGTCTCTCGTGAATCAATAGTATGAATCCTATAGCTTACTTCTGTACTATAACTAAGGGATGAATAAGTGATAGATAAATACATTATTGTAACTTGAACATAAAGTCTCATATCTTCAAAATGGGAAACCATATTCCACTTGATGTTTGAATCATGTATTACCTAAGCTTGATCCTTCCAATATATTACATTAGAAAAAATGTTCCCCTTGTTGAGGATATACATTAGGTCAAAGTTAAAGGACAATAGGTACTCAAACCTTCTCCGCTATAAATGTGTCATTTCACTTTGTGGTTAAATATATTTCAAACACTTTTTAGTGTATTCCAAAAATATATCAAACTAAAGATAATACCATTAACAGCTCAGGTAAAGCACCACTATTTACAAATATAGAAAAGGATTTGGGATGTTTCACTTATGTATCCATAACTTTATAGACCCATAAAAAACCACATGACCATCATGGATTGGAACAGTTCAAATCCGGAATCTAGATACATCACAATAGAAGACATACTAATTACCCAGCTCATTATTGGTTAATATTGGTCTTTTCATAAATCTCCCATTAAGATATTATAAGTATCTCTCATGAACATCTATAAGCAAATAAACCATACCACATTCTCAGTTAAGGCCTTTTTAGTACTTCCAATGAGGAAGAATCTTGGTTAAACCTCTAGTAATAACTAGAAATTCCCAACCAATTTCACACTATCTGAATGATTCTTTTACAATGCTAAAATCTCATTAGGGTGGGTCTTCAATAATTCCTTTTATAATAGAGGCTTCCCATATATGGATTTGGATTTTTGGGTGATTCGTCGATAGCAACACCATAACTAGGGAATTAGCTGGTGAGTTGGATTAATCATCATCATGAAATAGCCTTAGAAAATATCTAGTTTATATGATGATTCATTAGGGATTTGAACTATATAGATTTTCATAAGCTTAGTTATGACCTTATAAACCTATAATAAGGAATACTTATTCCAAATATTGGTGTCCATAGTTATGACTCTATACTAAAAATTACATTGTTGAGAAATGATTGGGCTAGGCTTCGAATTGGGATCTATGCCCTAGATGTGTTTTTGACATGGACTGGGGTTGGCCCTTCAAGGTGCACCAAAAACATAAATATTTTGATTGGAGATCGGGGTACTTGAGTTATATGAATTGTTCTTTGTATCATAGTATTTATTTCTCCTCAACGAGAAATTAATCTCAAAACCTAATCAATAATTGGATCAAGTACATGAACATGTTCCACCTGGTGCATGAAGTGGTCAGGACAGGCCTCCAAGAATAGTTTCATCGTTACATCATTAATGGTTTCCCTATTTTTCTTTATATATCCATTAATTCTCTTCTTCCTTAGTATTTTTCTCCACATACTTCCATTTTCACATTTTTATAGTGTCTTATTTTTTACTATTCTACTACTGAAAATATTATAGAGAATCTTTTTGATGGGTTGGGGTTGGTGGAATAGTGGATGAAAGTATATTACTAGATGGGGTAATTCCTTTGGATGATAACTAATCTTGTTTATTATCCATGGATATAATGATATCAATAATCTACTCCGCCAACATGGACATGAAATTTGATGATTATGCATGACAGTATGATGAGATGTGGTGAAATTATAATGACCCAATGTAAGAACCCGGTTCTTATTCTTGAGGTACGAGTTTCTTCTTTTCCTTTTTCCTTAAGTGTTTTGAGAAGATAAGGAAAATGGGGGAAAATCCCAAAATTTGTGGGTACACGCCATGTACTTTTCCACATGTCGTGTACTTTGGCCGTGTGGGATGAGTATACAGGGTGTGTAGGCCTGTCGGCAATGAAGGGTGTAAAAAATTGACTACACTCTATGTACTTAGTATATAAATGTCGTGTAATCAGTTGAAAGGTGAACAGTAAGGCAGTGGGAGTAGCCGCCAGTGGAGCGATATTACATGCCGTGTACTCAGAAATACATGCCGTGTAATCATGTCGACAGATGAACAGTGTGGCGGTGAAAAGTAGCCGCCAGAGGAACAGTTAAAAAATGGAAAGTACACGCCGTGTAGTTGTGTTTTTTTTGTTATAAACCAGCAGTAGCCTCCTCTTTCAATATAGGAATATTAGAACACTGGGAAGCCATGGGAGACATGACCGAACCTTGTAAGAGCTCCCGACTGAACACCGGGACTCTGATTCCTTCGCTGATGATCACGTTTGGACCGCACGGGTAATCCCTTCTCTCTCCTTGTGTGTTTTTTTCCAATTATTTCCCGAGGGGAAGTTATTTGAGTTTGAATGGTTGAACATTTATACCAGATCTACATTGTTCATGGAAGATTCAGGAGGTTTCATTCACGTATGTCGATCAGTGGAGATTGAGGAAGGTGGTTTGGTGTTTAATTCGAATTGTTGAGTGTTTTTGTGTACTGTGGTTCTATGCACCCATGTTTGAGGTGTTGTATGGCTAAGGACTTGACTGATAAAATACCTAGATTTTCATAGGTAATTTAATGAATATGTATAAACTATTGTTTGGGATTGCTGCCTTGATCCAGGGCCACCCTGTGGGTGCGTTTCCCTTGTTTAGCCGATTGGCCATGATACCCGTGGGTATGTCGTGATTATAGAATGCATTGAGTTTTATTGAGAGAAAATGTATATAGATTGCTTGCTTATGTGTTAGGCTCAGCCCGAATACTTTCTTAGCCTGAGGGAAATGTTTCGTTTAGCCTGAGGGAAAATTTTCTCATGCCTGTGTGCAGTAGCTTCTGTGCCTATGGGCGACACCTCGTACGCTTGAGGGAAATATTCGTTATTCCTATGGGCAGTCACCTGCGGGTTTCGATTCGGATTACCTGAGGGTATGGATTTGCATGTCTGCGGAAAACGTTTACTTTGTATATTCACTGTGGTGATTATTTATGTTGTACCTTCTAGGCTAAATCTCAAGCTTGGAATTAACAAATGATTAATAAAATGGAAATGTAACTGGTAAATATTGTTACTTTTGAGTACTTCCTAGTTTACTGCATTTTATTACTACACACTGTTGTTGCACATTTTCACTGACAGTAGGGAACGGGCCTTTGGAGGTTGCCTACTGGGATTTATTTCTCACACCCAGTTTGGGTCATGTTTTGGGCCCAAACAGATTATATTGCTGCAGGTGTGTACAAGGGAAAGAGTACCTATATAGGCACTTGATTGTTGTAGAGAAGTGGGAGAGCATGGGACTAAGCTTAGGCTTGTGATGCGGCTGAGTTCCTTCCGCACTGTTTTGTTTTACATTGTTGTACTTGTACTTTGTATTGGATTATTCTAGATTGCAGTGTATCCTTTTTTGGCTTCTTTCCAAGACTTAGAGACATAATGAATCATCATATATATGACTGTTGTTATCTTTTGCTTCAGTACTGTGATCCATTTCAGTTAGGTATTGTTTACTGCTTTCACTTTTGTTTGTTTATATCTATTTCTACTGTGCTACACTTTTACAAATGAGGTAATAGTTTCCACACTATCAGACCTAGGCCCTCACTGCTAGTCAGTAGCCTCTGGCATTTGGGGAAATGTGCTTGAGGTTATATGACCAACTGGGTTCTGGGAACCCGTTGTGCGGCACCTGAATCTGGGATGTTACAAAGTGGTATCAGATAAGGTTTTCTTTTCTCTTGACTTACTGTTTGGATCCAATAGTCAGGGATAAGATGGAATAGGTACTTGGTAATAAGCTATGCTAGGGAGTAGCTAACCCATGACAGGGAAAATCCAATTTACCTTGTGTTGTAATTTTACTGATTTTTCACTTTTACAGTTGATCTGATTTTCACCGTTGGGTGATGAACTTGTGGTGTGTTGTTTATATTTTTATACCTGGGTTCTATTTAGTCACAACTCAATGAGATGAGGGTATGACATCTCATGCATCATTTAGGAAAATGTTAGAATCACATGTCATGCCTAGTTCACATGCCTTGTACTAGTAAAGTCATGCTGTCATGATAGTTGCCTAGATAAAAATACCTGCTATTGGATATGGTGTTATTATATAAGGTTTTGTAGAATGAATGCCAAACTTTGGTTCTTGAGTACTATGGGACCTCATTGACCGGAATTTGGGGGATCATTGACTTGTTTACTTTGTTTATAACATGAATAAGATTCCAAGATTTGATTCGCGGGGAGTATGGGACATCACAGATCAGAATATGGAACTTAGGTGTTGGTTTCAGTGTTTTTTGGGATCCAGAGAAGTTTCTGAGGCTTACTGTCTGGAAAAACCTAGAATACACTCCCTTTAGTTTTGACTACACACCATGTACTCTTCTGTTCGGGAAGAAAGTTAAAAATTTTAAGTACATTCCTTGTACCATATATACATGCCATGTAGTTGATACTCGTGTCATAGGTCGTGTAGGAAGAAACACGAGATAGTGAAACTTTGAGGGCACACGCCGTGTACTGATTGTACACACTGTGTCGTGTTGACCCTGTGTCTACCCATGTAACTAAGAACACAGACGGAGGAACCTTATATTAAACACGCCGTGTCAATGTTGAACACGCCGTGTAGTTTAACTTGGAGAATCGGTCGTGTAACTAACAAACACGGGTCGGTGTTACCTCTTCTTGGACATGCCATGTACCTGCGGGACACTCTGTGTAGTCTTGACCGGTGAGAGACTGTGTGAACTTGGCCATGTGGCTGGGAAATGGGGTGGTTTACACATCGTGTGTGGGTGTAACATGTCGTGTAGTGTATCCATCTGTGTCACTAACAACACAAGCAGTTGGAATCTATGCCATGCACACCATGTCCATTTGGAACACGCCGTGTAGTGTGTGTTGTGTACCTGACCGTGTAGCGAACACATGGTTCAGTGAAGCTAATATTTTACACACCATGTAGTCTTTATACATGCCGTGTAGTCTCATTTGTAAGAGAGTTTTGTGGTTAAGAAGTGTAGAAGGACTCAGGTAGGGGAATAAAATTCAAGTACATGCTGTGTGGGTGGACAACATGCCGTGTTAGTGGGGTGTTACACGACCAATTCTGGTAGAAGTACATGCCAATGTGAAAGACTTGAGGGAACATGCCGTGTAGTTCTTATACATGTAGTTTAGTATTGTTTTGTAAAACTTTAATGTTTTCTATTCCCTGTTCACTTCTTATGTTTCTACTTCTTAGTCCCTAATAATCATAATCTAATTCTTGTGTTTGACCTTGTAGAGTCATGCCGCCGAGACGACAAAAAGTTGTTTTCCAGGAGAACGGCAACGATTATACTCCAGAGATGGTAGGCCATAGGATACCAATGGATCCTCTAGTAGATCCAGATGCGACGCCAGCCATTATACTGAACACGGGCACTGATGCGTAGTTCCTTGAAGGCTTTATGCGGTTCATACAGACCTTCTAGGGATAACCACTGGCTACCACATTTATGTTAGAGATGACACGTATATTCCAGCAGTAGCATCCGACTACGTTTTCAGGGGATGGCAGACCATAGGTTGTGGAGTCTTGGCTGGGTTCTATGCAGACTATCTTCGAGCATCTTGAGACACCTCTTAGGTGGAGGGTCAAGCTCACTACTTATATACTGTGTGATTCTTCCAAGAGGTGGTGGGATGTTACCACCTAGACCGAGCATCACTGGGACATGGCATGGGAATATTTTCAGGCAATCATCTATGAATTTTTCTTTCTGAAGACATTAATGGAAGATCGAGCTCGAGAGTTCATGAATCTGCAGCAGGGCGCCATGTTAGTGATGGATTATTCTGCCCGCTTCACCAAGATACTGCGTTTTTCACCTGTTCTGGTGGGTGATGAGACGTTGAGGGCTAGACGCTTTGAGGGTGTTCTTCAGTATGACATATGCGCACTAGTAAACGTTTTCAGGTTTCCTAAAGTGCATGCTATTGTGAACCAGGCATTGATTACTGAGCGAAACCTACGGGAAGCTAGTGGTGCGGTCTAGGGTGGTTCGACACTAGTTTCTAGTACTTTTTCTACTAGTAAGAGGAAGAGGTGGATGGATTTCTTCTCATGGTAGCAACACCAGCCAGAAGAATTCTTCAGGTGGCCAAGTCATGTGCTACCAATGTGGTAAAGAGGGGCATAAGAGACCGCAGTGTCCATGTGACCTAGTGGAGTGTCGAGCTTTGGTAGGATGGGTCATCTGCAGCATTTTTGTAGGGAATTTCCACCAGTGGCTAATGAGAGGGGTTTTGTGTAGACTTCAC
The DNA here is from genome assembly GCA_963277665.1 of Viscum album. NCBI lineage: Eukaryota > Viridiplantae > Streptophyta > Magnoliopsida > Santalales > Viscaceae > Viscum > Viscum album. The sequence continues at coordinate 1,144,756,250 of OY728166.1, forward strand.
GTGCGGGAGCAGGACCAGTAGCTTCTTACCCGTCAGAGAATTGTAATATGTCAGAACGTTCAAGCTGAGGTGGTGGTTATGGTTGTGGTAGCCAAACACCAAGATCTTAGAGACAACAGGGCGGGTCAGCTTAGGGTAGCCAGGCTCTGTCGCAGGGCCGCAACATTGGACATGCATATGCAGTGCAACGGACCCAACAGGAGTAGGTTCCCCGACCTTCCACTGTCAGAGGTACTATTCTAGTTGCTTATGTTATATCTTCCTTACTTTTCGATACGGGTGCTACACATAACTTTATATTTGTGCCCATTGTGGAGAGCCTTGGACTTTGTGTTTCTTCTTCTTCTGATATTATGATGCTAAACACTCCGTTAGGGATTAGAAGAGTAGGTGTGTGTTAGTGCAGGGAGTTCCCCCTTGAGGTTGGTGGGTGTCACTTTCTATGGGACCTCTCTGTCTTAGATATGACAAGCTATGATGTCATTCTTGGGATGGACTGGTTGGTACCCTTTTGAGCCTTTGTAGATTGCTATCATCATAGGGTGAGTTTCACATCACTAGAGGGTGGAGAGTTTCTATACAAGGGAGAATGGGATATCCAGGAGAGCCAAGATGGACCTGAGCATCGTGGGTGAGGTGGTGTGACAGCCAAGATTGCGAGTTTATATCTGGACGACCAGGGAACTTGTCAGAAGGATTTACCTCCAGTATTTGATCATTTCTGGGAAGTCTTCCTGAACAACTTTTCAGGTCTACCTCCGGAGAGAGATGTGGATTTCTCTATTGAGCTTGTGCCAGGAGTGTCACCGGTGTTCATTCCTCCTTATAGGATGGCTACACCAGAATTACAGGAGCTCAAGAGGCAGTTAGAGGAGTTCTAAGCATAGGGTTTCATCTGAACCAGTACTTCTCCTTGGGGTTTGCCTTTCCTGTTTGTGAAGAAGGCAGATGGTACCCTCAAACTCTGCATGGGATATTGGAAGCTGAACTAGTTGATGGTTAAGAACTGATATCCCTTACCAAATATTGATTATCTTTTTGATCAACTTCGAGGATCATGAGTGTTCTCAAAGATTAACTTGAGATTCTGATATCATCACTTGTGCGTTAGACCATCGGACATACCACTTATAGTTTTTTAGAGCAGATATGGTATATACGATTATTTGGTTATTCCGTTTGGACTCATGAATACGCCAAAAATTTTCATGGATCTAATGAATCGTGTGTTCCACCCATATCTGGATTCTTGTGTGGTAGTATTCGTGGATGACATCTTGGTATACTCTCACACTCGATACAACCATGCCACCCATCTTGAGATCATTTTGAGTTCACTAAGAGAGCATCAGTTATATGATAAGCTCTCAAAGTGCCACTTTTGGATGGACCATATTCAATTCCTAGGTCATATTATCTCAGAGGCAGGAGTTATGGTGGACCTAGATAAAGTGAGGGCAGTAGTTTCCTGGGAGCAGACTAAGAACGTGTTTGAGATACAGAGTTTTTTGGGGCTATCTGGTTACTATAAGCGCTTTATATAGGACTTCTCCTGCTTAGCAGTGCCGTTGAAGGGTTTTACTAAGAAGGGTATGAAGTTCGTTTGGTCCGAAGATTGCGAGACAAAAATTCAGGAGCTGAAGGAATAGTTGACATCAACACCAGTCTTGATACTTACAGAACAAGGAAAGAGCTATAAAATTTACTGTGATGCATCAGGTATTGGGTTCGGAGTAGTGTTGATGTAGGATGATCGAGTAGTTATGTACATGTCTCGATAGTTGAGGCCACATGAGAGGAATTACCTGACACATGATCTCAAGTTGGCTGTAGTTGTTCATGCATTACGCTGTTGAAGATATTATCTTTTAGGAGAACATTTTTTGGTGTTTACGGACCACAAAAGTCTTAAATACATATTTAATCAATGTGACCTAAATTTGAGACAGTGAAGGTGGGTTGAATACCATCAGTCCTTTGAATTTGAGCTTGCCTATACACCTGGTAAAGGGTAACGCAGTAGATGATGCACTGAGAAGATGGACTCAGATACAGGCAGTGCAGGAGGCTAGTGGTGAGTGTAAGCTAATGGCTTTGTTCTCTGAGATGCATTTGAAGGTGCACAAAAGTCAAGGGAAAACCTATCTTTTATCCTTATCTGTGATTTCTAACATAATGGAGAGAGTGAGGATGAGAAAGCTATCAGATTCAGAAGGCCTATTTCTACAGGAGTCGGTGGCAAGTGAGGACCCTCCTCTGGGTTGGACGATAGGCGATGACGAGGTACTGTGTATCCATGGACGAGTGTGGGTTCCAGGGGATATACGTGAGGGGTTGATGCAGGAATTTCATGATTCAGCTTGGGCTGTGCATCCTGGAGTTACCAAAATGTACCGTGACTTGAGATGTCAGTATTGGTGGCCGGGTATGAAAAGAGAGGTAGCTAGTTTTGTTAACAGATGTTCCACCTGTCAATAGGTGAAGGCGGAGTGTTAGAGTCTAGCCGGACTATTAGAAAATCTACCCATCCCATAGTGGAAATGAGATGATGTCGTGATGGACTTCGTGACTGGGTTGCTGAGGTCACCTCGAGGCAATGATTCCATGTGGGTTGTTGTGGATAGAATTACAAAGGTAGCTCGCTTTTTTCCAATCAAGGAGACCTTTGGTGTTGACGAGCTTGAGAAGTTGTATATCCGATATGTAGTACGTCTTCATGGGGTCCCTCGTTCTATCATTTCAGATAGGGATTCCTGTTTTACGTCTTGTTTCTGGAAGAGTTTTCAGAGGGCACTAGGTACACAGGTGATTCTGAGCACAACTTACCACCCACAGACCGATGGCCAGTCAGAGTGTATGATACAGGTGCTAGAGGACATGTTGCATGCATGCATCCTAGACTTTGGGGGCTCTTGGGAGAGGCACATACCTGTGGTCGAGTTTTCCTACAATAATAGTTTTTAGGAAACTATTGAGATGACACCTTATGAGGATTTATATGGTAGGCCATGTCAATCAACCTTGTGCTGGTTGGAGGTAGGTGAGGTAGCTTTACTGGGACCATGTCTTGTGTAGGAGACTTCAGAGCAGGTCTAGTTGATTCAGAAGTGGATGGCTACTGCACAGTCTCGTTTGAAATCTTATACTGATCGCCGCAGACGACCATTGGAGTTCATGGTCAGGGATCCGGTTTTCTTGCATGTTTCACCAAGTTTAAGACACAGGAAGATCAGGAGACAGGGTAAACTTTCAGTGAGGTATGTGGGGCCATTTGAGATTCTAGAGAGAGTCGGGCCGGTTGCCTATCGGTTGCAGTTACCATAGAGGTATCGGGCCATGCACGACATCCTCTATGTATTTCAGCTGCGCCGTTATCACTCAGAACTGTCTCACATTTTTCATCCCAAGGAGGTTGAACAGTAGGTCGATGCATCCTTTGAGGAGTATTCGATTCATATTGTTAATAGGAGCACAAAGGTTCTCCGAGGCTGGTCAGTTCCTCTCGTACGGGTTCTATGGCAGCATGGCCGAGTGTAGGATGAAACCTAGGAGTGGGAGATCGACGTACGTGCTCAGTGGCCAGAGCTATTCTCAGATTTATCTTCACCACCCTTGGAAGGGAAATTCATGGACGAATTTCTTTAAGGGGGAAGTTTGTAAGAACCCGGTTCTTATTCTTGAGGTATATGTTTCTTCCTTTCCTTTTCCCTTAAGTGTTTTGAGAAAATAAGGAAAATGGGAAAAATCCCAAAATTTGTGGGTACATGTCGTGTACTTTTCCACATGCCGTGTACTTTTCCACACGCCGTGTACTTTGGCCGTGTGGGATGAGTATACAGGGCGTGTAGGCCTGTCAGCAATGAAGGGTGTAAAAAACTGACTACACGCCATGTACTTAGTATATACACGCCGTGTACTCAATCGGCAGGTGAACAATAAGGTGGTGGGAGTAGCTGTCGGAAGATCAATAGTACACACCGTGTACTACGAATAAAACGCTGTGTAATCATGTCGACAGATAAACAGTGTGGCAGTGAAAATTAGCTTCCAGAGGAACAGTTAAAAAAAGGAAAGTACACGTCGTTTACTTGAGAGTACACGTCATGTTGTTGTGTTTTTTTATAATCCAGAAGTAGCCTCGTCTTTCAATATAGGAAGCTTATAACACCAGGAAGCTGTGGGAGAGACGACCGAACCTTGGAAGAGCTTCTAACCTAACACTGGGACTCTGATTCCTTCACCGATGATCATGTTTAGATAGCGCAGGTAAGCCCTTCCCTCACCTTTTGTGTTTCTTTCCAATTATTTTCCAATGGGAATTTATTTGATTTTTAATGTGTGAATTTTTATCCCATATCTACGTCATTCACGGATGATTTGGGAGGCATTATTCATGTATATTGATCAGTGGAGATCAAGGTAGGTGGTCTGGTTTTTAATTCCAACTGTTGAGTGTTTTTGTGTACCGTTGTGCTACGCGCCCATGTTTGGGGTGTCGTATGGCTAAGGCCTTGACTGATAAAATACCTATAATTGCATAGGTAATTTAATGAATATGTATAAACCATTGTTTAGGAACGCTGCCTTGATCCAGGGGTACCCCGTGGGTGTGTTTCCCTTATTTAGCCGATTGTCCAGGATACCCGTGGGTATGTCGTGATTACAACATGCTTTAAGTTTTCTTGAGAGAAAATGTATATAGATTGTATGCTTATGTGTTTGGATTGGCCCAATTACTTGATTAGCCTGAGGGCAATGTTTCTTTAAGCCTGAGGAAAACTTTTCTCATGCCTTTGGGAAGTATCTTCTGTGCCTGTAGGCATCACCTCATACGCCTAAGAAAAATATTCATTATACCTATGGGCAGTCACTTGCAGGTTTCGATTATGATTACCTGAGGGTAAGGATTTGCATGTCTACATACAACGTTTACTTTGTATATTCATTTTGGTGATTTATGATGTTGTACATGCCAGGCTAAAGCACATGCTTGGAATTAACAAATGATTAATAAAATGTCAACGTAATTGGTAGAGATAGTTACTTTTGAGTAATGCCTATTTTACTGCATTTTATTACTGCACACTGCTGTTGCACATTTTCATTAATAGTTTGGAATGAGCCTTTAGTGGTTTCCTACTAGGATTTAATTCTCACACCCTGTTTGGGTCATGTATTGGGCCCAAACAGATTATATTTCTACAGGTGTGGACAAGGGCAAGAGTCCCTATATATGCACTTGATTGTTGTTGAGGAGTGAGAGAGCATGGGACCGAGCTTAGGCTTGCAATGCGGCTGAGTTCCTGCTGCTCTAATTTGTTTTACTTTGTTGTACTTGTACTTTGAATTGGATTATTCAAAATTGTAGTGTATATTATTTGGGATACTTTCCTAGACTTAGAGACATAATGCATCATCATATATATGATTTTTGTTATCTTTTGATTCAGTACTGTTATCAATTTCAGTTGGGTATTGTTTACTGCTTCCACTTTTGTATGTTTATATCTATTTCCACTATGCTACACTTTAAAAAATGAGGGCATAGTTATCCCACTATCAGACCTAGGCCCTCACTACTATTCGGTAGCCTATGGCATTTGGGGAAATGCGCTTGAGGTCATGTGATCAACCGGGTTCAGGGAACCCGTTGTGTGACACCCAGATCCGGGACGTTACAAAGTGGTATCATGGGAGGTTTTCTTTTCACTTGACTTAATGTTTGGATCCTATAGTAAAAGATATGATGGAATAAGTACTTGGTAATATATTGTGCCCGAAAGTAGCTAACCTGTGTACAAGGAAAAGCCAATTTACCTTGTGTTGTAATTTTTCTGATTTTTCACTTTTACAGTTGATTTGATTTTCACCATTGGGTGACACACTTGTTGTGTGTTGTTTATCCTTTTATACCTAGGTTCTATTTATTCACAACCCGATGAGATGAGGGTATTCCATCTCATGCATCATTTATGCACATGTTAGAATCACATTTCATTCATAGTTGACATGCCACGTAGGTGCATTAGAAATTGCATGATGTTGTGATAGATGTTGTGCTAGTAAAGGCATGATGTCATGATAATTGCATGGATAAAAATTCCTGCTGTTGGATAGGGTGTTGTTATGTAAGGTTTTTTAGAATGAATTCCAAACTTTGGTTCTTGAGGAGTATGGTCCTTCATTGAATGGAATTTGGTGGATCATTGACTTGTTTACTTTGTTTTTAACATGTATAAGATGCCAAGCTTTGATTCTCGGGGAGTATGGGCCCTCACGGATTGGAATTTTGCACTTAAGTGTTGGTTTCAGTGTTTTTATGGGATCTGGGTAAGTTTCTTGAGGATTAATGTCTGAAAAAAAAACAGAATACACACCATGTAGTTTTGACTACATGCCATGTACTCTTCTGTTCGGGAAGAAAGTTAAAATTTTTAAGTACATGCCTTGTATTGTCTATGCACACCATGTAGTTGCTACCCGTGTCATAGGCCGTGTAGGTAGAAACACGAATAGTGAAACTTTGAGGGCACACGCCGTGTATCGATTGTACACGCTGTGTCGTGTTGACCATGTGTCTGCCCATGTAACTAACAACACGAAAGGAGGAACCTTATCTTAAACACGACATGTCAATGATGAACATGCCGTGTAGTTTAACATGGAGAACCAACCGTGTAACTAACAGACATGGGCCGGTGTTACCTCTTCTTGGACACGACGTCTACCTATGAGACACGCCGTGTAGTCTTGATCGGTGAGAGACTGTGTGGACTTGGCCGTGTGGCTGGGAAATGGGGTGGTGTACACACTGTGTGCGGGTGTAAAACACCATTTAGTGTCAGATGAGTAGCCGGCTATGTCACTAACAACACAGGCAGTTGGAATCTATGCCGTATACACCGTGTCAATTTAGAACATGCCGTGTAGTGTGAGATATGTACCCGGATGTGTCGAGAACACACAGGTCAGTGAAGCTCGTCTAGTACACACCGTGTAGACCTTATACATGCTATGTAGACCTCATACACACTGTGTAGTCTTGTTCATAAGAGATCTGTGTGGCTATATAGTGTATAAGGACTCGGACAGGGGAAGAAAATTCAAGTATATTCCATGTGTGTGGACAACACGTTATGTTAGTGGGGTGTTACACAACTAGTTCTAGTAGAAGTACACGCCCATGTGAATGACTTGAGGGAACATGCCATGTAGTCCTGTTTTTTAAAACATGAATGTTTTCTGTTCCTTGTTCCCTTATTATGTTTCCATTTCTTAGTCCCTAATAATCATAATCTAAGGTGTGTGTTTGACCTTGTAGAGTCACATCGCCGAGACGACCACGAGTTGTTCACCAGGAGAGAGGCTACTATTATAATCTAGAGACAGTAGGCCATGGGATACCAATGGATCCTCTAGTAGAGCCAGATGTATCGCCATCCATTATACCAGACATGGGAATTGATGCCCAATTCCATGAAGGCTTCATGCGGTTCATGTAGACCTTCTAGGGAGCATCGCCATCTACCACATCTATGGCAGAGCATACGCGTATATTCCAGCAACAGCATCTGCCTACGTTTTTAGGGGATGGAGAACCATAGGCTGCAAATTATTGGATGGGTTCTATGTATACTATCTTCAAGCATCTTGAGACACCTCCCGGGAAGAAGGTCAAGCTCGCTACTTATATGCTGCGTGATTCCTCCAAGAGGTGGTGGGATGTTACCACCCAGACCGAGCATCACCGAGACATGGTGTGGGAAGATTTTCAGGCAGTCTTCTATGAATTTTTATTTACAGGGATGCTAAGGGATGATCAAGCTTGAGAGTTCATGAATCTACAGTAGGGTGCCATGTCAGTAATGGATTATTCTACCCGCTTCACCAAGCTACAATGTTTTTCACCTGTTATGGTGGGTGATGAGATGTTGAGGGATAGACGCTTTGAGGATGGTCTTTGATATGAAATCCTCACACTAGTGAACATTTTCAGGTTTCCTACAGTGCATGCTATTGTAAACTAGGAACTGATTACTGAGCGGAACCTGTGAGAATCTAGTGGTGCAGACCAGGGCGGCTCGACACTAGTTTCTGGTACTATTTCTACCGGTAAGAGGAAGAGGAAGATGGATTTCTCTCACGGTGGTAGTACTATCCAAAATAATTCTTCTGGTGGCCAGGTCATGTGCTACCAGTGTGGTAAAGAGGGGCACAAGAGACCGTAGTATCCACATGACCCAGTGGAGTGTCGAGTTTGCGGAAAGATGGGTCATCTGTAGCATTTTTGCCGGGCATTTACACCAGTGCCTAGTGAGAGGGGTTCTGTGCAGACTTCGTGTGCGGGAGAAGGACCATCGGCTTATTACCAGTGAGGGAATTAGAATACGTCGGAACGTTCTGGCTGAGGTGGTGGTCGTGGCTGCAGTAGCTAGACACCAGGATCTCAGAGACAACCGAGCGGGTCATCTTAGGGTAGCCAGGCAATGTCGCAGGGCCACAACACTGGGCAGACATATGAAGTGCAACAGACCCAACCGGAGCAGGTTCCCAGACCTTCCACTGTCATAGGTACTATTCTAGTTTCTTCTATTTTATTTTATGTAATTTTCGACATGGGTTCTACAAATTGATTTATATCTGTGCTCATTGTGGAGAGCCTTGGGCTCTGTATTTCTTATTCTTCTGATATTATAATGCTAGACACTCCATTAGGGATTAGAACGGCAGGTCTGTGTCAGTGTTGGGAGTTCCCCCTTGAGGTTGGTGGGTGTCACTTTCTATGGGACCTCTATGTCTTAGAGATGATGAGATATGATGTCATTCTAGGGATAGACTATTTGGTACCCTTTTGAGCCTTTGTAGATTAATATCATCGCAAGATGAGTTTCACATCACCATAGGGTGGAAAGTTTCTATACAAGGGAGAATGGGATATCCAGGTGGGCCGAGTTGGACCCAAGAATCATGGGTGAATTGGTGTGACAACCCAAATTGTGAGTTTATATTTGGATGATGAGGGAAATTGTCAGAAGGATTTCCCTCCAGTAGTTGATCGTTTCAGGGATTTCTTCCCGAACGAATTTTCAGGTCTACCTCCAGAGTGAGAGGTGGATTTCTCTATTGATCTTGTGCCAGGAGTGGCACCAGTGTCCATTCCTCCTTATAGGATGGCTACACCAAAATTACAGGATCTCAAGAGGTAGTTAGAGGAGTTACAAGAAAAGGGTTTCATCCGACCAAGTACTTCTCCTTGGGGTTCTCCTATCCTGTTTGCAAAGAAGGTGGACAATACCCTCAGACTCTACGTGGATTATCAAAAACTGAACCAATTGATAGTTAAGAACTGATATCCCTTACCAAGTATTGATGATATTTTTGATAAACTTCAAGGAGAACGAGTGTTCTTGAAGATTGAGTTGAGATGCAGATATCATCAGTTGCGCAATAGACCATCAGACATACCGCTTACAGCTTTTCGGAGCAGATATGGTCTATATGAGTACTTGGATATGCCGTTAGGAATCATGAACACACCAGAAATTTTCATGGATTTAATGAATCATGTGTTCCAGCCATATTTGGATTATGTTTTGGTAGTCTTCATGGTTGATATCTTGGTGTACTCTCACACTCGACACGAACATGCTACCCATCTTGAGATCATTCTGAGTACACTAATAGAGCATCAATTATATGTTATTCTCTCAAAGTTCCACTTTTGGATGGACCAGATTCACTTCCTGGGTCATATTATCTTAGAGGAAGGAGTTTTGGTGGACCCAGAGAAAGTGAGAGAAGTAGTTTACTGGGATCAGCCTAAGAATGTGTTTGAGATACAGAGTTTCTTGGGGCTGGCTGGTGTTGGGTCGTAGAGGATGGCAAGAGGGGGGGTGGATTGCCTTTTCAAAAATAATTAACAATTTAAAACAATTATCAATGCAGCGGAAATAAAAAAGGCAAGACATAATTTGACAACGAAGTTCGGCTTAATTCCCAAGCCTACGTCTCCGCTCCCAACTCAACCGTTGAGAGATTTATACGTCAGCTTGCTTTTTAATGATTGTAGCAAGAAACCCACTAGCCGTTTTAAGGTAGGCTAGAACACCTTCGTATAGCTTGATTTTTTATTATGGTTGTAGCAAGAAACCCAATTAAAAGAAAGAATGGAAATGAGAGGTTTATTTTAATCCAAACCCAATGAAGAACTAAACAAGTAAAATAATACAAACACAGGAAGCCTTGAGCACCAAAAGTGTGAGAGAAGCTGATGGAGAGGGAGCTCAAGCTTCAAGGATGGAAATGGATCACAAGAGGCCTTGGAGATTTGTCGTTAGTGCATCAAGACATCAAAATATGTTTCGGTAGTGTTCCCGGCATCCATGGTCTCTTATTTATAGGAGAAATACCCATAAACACTTCAATATAGCCGTTGGAGGGCTTCCGGATCCGTTGGGGGTCAAAAGAACAAGTCTGGTCAAAGCCCAACGGCTAGTTTGACTTGGCACACCGGCTGGCCGGTGGTGTATCACCGGCTGGCTGGTGGTCCACCGGCTGACCGGTGCTGAGCTCCCAGCTGACCGGTGGTCCAGACAGAGCAGGCTTTCTGTCTGGGTTCCACCGGCTGGCCGGTGGTCATACACCGGTTGGCCGGTGTCACCAGGCAGTGGGCAAGCCTACTGCCTGGGTCCTCCTGCTGGCCGGTGGGCAAGAACCGGTTGGCCGGTGCCCATACCGGCTGGCCGGTGATCTAGCACCGGCTGACCGGTGGATCTGGCAGAAAGCAATGCTTCTTCCAGAGACCACCGGCTGGCCGGTGGAAATACACCGGTTGGCCGGTGGACTCAGAGAGTCCTCTATCAGCCTTCTTGGGCCAACTCCTGGGCAACCTTTTTCCTAGCATCAAAACACTTGAAAACAAGTTAGAACACGATGAGAGTGATTGTGATCATTAAAATCCAAGAGAGAGAGGGGTACAACAGCTGGTTACTACAGGTGCTTTATACATTACTTCTCCCTCTTAGCAGCGCCATTGATGGGTTTGACTAAGAAGGGTGTGAAGTTCATTTGGTCAGAAGGTTGTGAGACATCCTTTCAAGAGCTGAAGGAAAGGTTGACATCAGCACCAATCCTGATACTTCCAGAGCAAGGAAAGATCTATACATTTTACTGTGATGCATAGGTATTGGGCTGGGAGTAGTGTTGATGCAGGGTGATTGAGTAGTTGTATATGGGTCTCGGTAGTTGAGGCCACATGAGAGGAATTACCCGATGAATGATATCGAGTTAGCTGTAGTTGTTCATTCATTACATTGTTGAAGACATTATCTATTGTGAGAACATTTTGTGGTGTTTAAGGACCACAAAATTCTTAAATACATATTTACTCAGCATGACCTAAATTTGAGATAGTGAAGGTGGGTTGAATACCTTCAGTCCTTCGACTTTGAGCATGCCTATACACCTGGTAAGGGTAACATAGAAGCTGATGCACTGAGCAGGAGGACTCAGATACAGGCAGTGCAGGAGGCCAGTGGTGAGTGGAAACTAATGACTTTGTTCTCTGAGATGCATTTGGAGGTTCACGACAGTCAGGGGAAAAGCTATCTTTCATCCTTATCTGTGACTTCTACCCTAATGGATAGAGTGAGGATGAGACAACTATCAGATTCAGAAGGCCTAGTTCTACAGGAGTCGGTGGAAAGTGAGGACCCTCATCCTGGTTGGACGATAGGCGATGACGAGGTACTGCATATCCATGGACGAGTATGGGTCCATGGGATATATGCGAGGAGTTGATGCAGGAATTTCATGATTCATCTTGGGTTGTGAATCATAAAATTACCAAAATGTATCGTGACTTGAGATGTCATTATTGGTGGTCGGGTATGAAAAGAGAGGTAGCTGGTTTTGTTATGAGATGCTCCACCTGTCAACAGGTGAAGGCGGAGCATCAGAGGCTAGCCAGACTGTTACAACAGCTACCCATCCCGGAGTGGAAATGGGATGATGTCGCGATGGACTTCTTGACCGGGTTGTCGAGGTCACCTAGAGGTAATGATGTCATGTGGGTTGTTGTGGACAGACTTACGAAGGTAGCTCACTTTTTTTCAATCAATGAGACCTTCGGTGTTGACAAGCTCAGGAAGTTGTATATCCGAGAGGTAGTAAATATTTATGGGTTCCCTCGTTCTATCATTTCAGATAGGGATTCTCATTTTACATCTCGTTTCTGGTAGAGTTTTTAGAGGACATTGGGTACACAGTTTCTTCTGAGAACAGTTTACCACCCTCAGACCGATGGCCAGTCAGAGAATATGATACATGTGCTAGAGGACATACTGCATGCATGGTTACTAGACTTTGGGGGATCTTGGGAGAGACACATACCCCTGGTCGAGTTTTCCTACAATAACAGTTTTTAGGCTACTATTGAGATGACACCTTATGAGGTTTTATATGATAGGTCGTGCCGATCACCCTTGTGATGGTTGGAGGCAGGTGAGGCAACTTTACTGGGACCACGTCTCATGTAGGAGACTTCAGAGAAGGTCCAATTGATTCATAAGCTGATGGATACTGCAGAGTCTCGTCAAAAATGTTATGTTGATCACTGCAGACGACTATTAGAGTTTGTGGTTAGGGATCAGGTTTTCTTGCGTGTTTCACCGAGGTTGGGACACATGCAGATCAGGAGATAAGGTAAACTTTCACCGAGGTATGTGGGGCCGTTTGAGATTCTAGAGAGAGTTGGGCTGGTTGCCTATTGGTTGTAGTTACCACAGAGGTATCGGGCCATGCACGACGTCTTCCATATATCTCAACTGTGCCATTATCACTCAGACCCATCTCACGTTTTTCAGCTTGAGGAGGTTGAACTATAGGTCGATGCATCCTTTGAGGAGCATCTAATTCGTATTGTTGATAAGAGCACAAAGGTTCTCCGAGGCTAGTTAGTTCCTCTCATACGGGTGTTATGGCAGCATGGCTGAGTGCATGACGAAACCTGAGAGTGGGAGACCGACACACATGCTCAGTGGCCAGAGTCGTTCTCAGCTTTTTTTGTCACCACCCTTGGAAGGGAAATTCATGGATGAATTACTTTAAGGGGGGAAGTTTGTAAGAACCTGGTTCTTATTCTTGAGGTACGGGTTTCATCCTTTCCTTTTTCCTTAACTGTTTTTAGAAAATAAGGAAAATGGGAAAAAATACCAAAATTTTTGGGTACACACTGTTTAAATTTCCACATTCCATGTACTTTGGCCGTGTGGGATGAGTATACTGGGCTTGTAGGCCTGTCAGTGATGAAGGGTGTAAAAAACTGACTACACGCCGTGTACTTAGTATATACATGCTGTGTAATCAATCATCAGGTGAACAATAAGGTGGTGGAAGCATCCGCCAGTAGAGTGATAATACATGCCATGTGCTTAGAAATACACACTGTGTAATCATTTCAACAAATGAACAATGTGGCGGTGAAAAGTAGCTGCCAAAGGAACAGTTAAAAAATGGAAAGTACATGCCATGTACTTTAGAGTACAAGCCATGTAGTTGTGTTTTTCTTGTTATAAAACTATAGTAGCCTTCTCTTTCAACAGAGGAAGCTTAGAACACCAGGAAGTCGTAAGAGAGACGACCAAACCTTGGAAGAGCTCCCAACTGAACACCAGGACTTCGATTCCTTCGTCAATGATCACGTTTAGACCACGTAGGTAAGCCCTTCACTCTCATTGTGTATTTATTTCCAATTCTTTCCTAAGGGGAAGTTATTTGAGTTTTAATGGGTGAAAATTTATCCCAGATCAACTTCGTTCACATATATCGATCAGTGGAGATCAAGGTAGGTGGTCTGGTGTTTAATTCCAACTGTTGAGTGTTTTTGTGTACTGTTGTGCTACACGCCCATGTTTGGGGTGTCGTATGGCTGAGGCCTTGACTGATAAAATACCTAGAATTGCATAGGTAATTTAATGAATATATATAAACTATTGTTTGGGATCATTTCCTTGATACAGGGCCACCCCGTGGTTGCGTTTCCCTTGTTCAGCTGATTGGCCAGGATACCCGTGGGTATATCGTGATTATAGTATGCATTGAGTTTTCTTGAGAGAAAATGTATATAGATTTATTGATTATGTGTTGGGATCTACCTGGTTACTTGATTAGCATGAGGTAAATGTTTCATTTAGCATGAGGGCAACTTTTATCATGCTTGTGGGCAGAAGCTTTTGTGCTTGTGGGTGACAACTCGTACGCCTGAGGGAAATATTCGTTATGCCTATGGGCAGTCACCTGTGGGTTTTGATTATGATTACCTAAGGGTAAGGATTTTCATGTATGCAGACAACGTTTACTTTGTTTATTCACTTTGGTGATTTATTATGTTGTACCTGCCAGGATAAAGCACAAGTTTGGAATTAACAAATGGTTAATAAAATGGAAATGCAACTGGTAGAGATAGTTACTTTTGAGTACTGCCTAGTTTACTACATTTTATTACTGCACACTGTTGTTTCACATTTTCACTGATAGTTGGGCACGGGCCTTTGGTGATTGCCTACTGGGATTTATTTCTCACTCCTTGTTTGGGTCATTTCTTGGGCCCAAACAGATTATATTACTGCAGGTATGGACAAGGGAAAGAGTCCCTATACATGCACTTGATTGTTGCAGAGGAGTGGGAGAGCATGGTACTGAGCTTAGGATTGTGATGCAGCCGAGTTCCTGCTGCACTATTTTGTTTTACTTTGTTGTACTTGTACTTTGTATTGGATTATTCTAGATTGCAGTGTATTCTATTTTGGATACTTTTCTAGACTTAGAGACATAATTCATCATCATATATATGACTGTTGTTATCTTTTTCTTTAGTATTGTTATCCATTTCAGTTTGGTATTGTTTACTACTTCCACTTTTGTATGTTTATATCTATTTCCACTGCGCTACACTTTGAAAAATGAGGGAATAGTTTCTCTACTATCAGAACTAGGTCCTCGCTGCTAGTCGGTAACCTCTGGAATTTGAGAAAATTCGCTTAAGGTCATGTGACCAACCGGGTTTGGGGCACCCATTGTGTGGAATCTGAATCTTTGACATTACACCCAATATAAAAATAGTTGGATTAGTTCACTACTACCCCAAGAGTGTACATCGATTCACTAGGGATAATGTATATCACTTAGTTTATTGGTTTAATATGTGGGGCACAATTTTCCCAATTTGAGAAAATTGATAAGCGATAATCTAAATGTCCTAAGATCTGAAATGAAACATTCATATTCCATAAATTAGTGAGAAAAATAATCAATGAATTCCTCTATAACTGATTAAAAATATAAAAGAAACACCAACATCAGTATATGAATGCAGTCAAAAACAATAAACCATATCCATATATAAGCAGACAACGAAAAAATTGTGAAACAACATTGGAAAAACATAACTAAAAATAGATGGGTTATATTCTGACAGGATCTCCAACCAAACATGGCCTCCATTCTCAAAATCACCTAACAAAAAAACCAATTCCTATTCCACTATACATTAATTGGGCCACAAGCATCCAATAGCTAACAATATACTTATTGAACAAAAAATGTACTTAGATCATTACAAGAATTATCACAGTGGTAGAACTTGAAGAGATGGGTTCGTGGCGAAGGTGGGTTCGTAGAAGAGGAGGGCTTCACAATAGAGGTGGGGTTTGGTAAAAGAGGCGGGATATGCAAATGAGGGATTTGTGGTGGTAGGATTCGACAGTAGAGGAGGAGAAGGGGGGCTTCATGGTGGTGATGGAGGAGGAGGAAGAGTCAGCTATTGAGGATGAGGAGGAGGAGGAGGAGGGGCTTTGCAACAATAGAGGAGGGATTTGCAATGGTGGTCGAGGAGGAGGAGGATTTGGCGGCCGAGGAGGTGGAGGCGGCAGGGTTCAGCTTCCAGAAGTGCTTGAGTTGTGCGATTTGAGGAGGAGGCTGTTAAGGTTTTTCTATAAAATTGATAAAACCTTTTATAAATGGTAACTAAAAAACACTGATAAAGGTATGTTTTATCCATTATAAAATAGATATCACTGTTGAAACATCCCTTTATCAGTGGTTTTTTAGCACTGATAAAATGTGTCTTTATCTGTGCTAAAATTTTTGTGCTGATAAAGACTATGTTTATCAGCGTCTTTTAGCGCTAATAAAGGTCAATTTTTATCAACGCTAAAAAAGAACTGATAAAACTATAATGATAATAAAATATTTAAATTTTTATATATATTTATAAAATTATATGTATAATAAATGTATATTTTTTACAATAATAACTATACATAAATATATATTTATTATATTTATAATTATATAAAGTTTATATCTTTCTAATAATTTTATAATTATTTAAATATATCTCTATTTATTTAGAATAATTTTTGTATATATCTATTATAATTTTATAATAATTTAATAACTATAAATTTATAAACATTTTTTATGAATATATATTTATTATATATTTATTATTTGTATATATAAATATTTATTACATATATATTTTAATTATAGTCATAAATATAAATAAATGTATATATATATATTTATTTATATTTATGACTATAAATAAAAATATATTTATTTATAATTATAATTTTAAATATAATATATATATTTATTATAATTTTATAATCATTTAAATATAAATATATATGTATTTAAATAATTATAAAGTTATAAAAAATATATCTAATTTTTAAAACCCCGATACTTTATAATATTTTCATTTCTAAATAAATTTAAATTTTTTTCTTGTTTTTTATTCAACAAAATGTTAAGCTTACGCTATACACAACAATGAGTTGGCTTGCGTTATAGGAAAGACCCAATTTTACTAAACAACAGTATATTAATAAAATATTATTATTTAATATAATATATAACCTAGTTGTTAAATTAGAGGTTATAAATAGTATTAAAAATATTTTCAATTTTATTCCATATAATTTTAACATTAATATTATGTGTTTCTTAGACATAATATAAGAACCAATTCAATTTTTTTTGGATAAAATAAGTATTTTTTAAAAAATGCAGTTTGGCTGCCTTTTGATTATGCACCCATTTTATCTCAAATATTTGACACTTTTCTATATTAAATTTGAAAAATTAAACTTCTTATTTGGATGCGTGACAACAAAATTTAGTTTGGATAAATTTTTGGTCTTTTTTATAACCTTCATATTTTAATGAATAGTGAAAATACTAAATTTTAATTGAAAACAACATTTTTAATCAAAATAATTTATAGTTTTAAATTATATATTTGAATGGTTTTAAAGTATAATTATTATTTTATTTTTTATCATTTAATATAATGTAGGTCATTGTAATTATTTTCACATTAAAATTATATATAAACACATGTCAATCTTTTGATGGTTTTTACTCTTGAAAAACATGTTTTCTTGTTTTAACAATAGGGATTAATTTTAAAATAATTATTGAAACTTCCAGATATTAAATTTCAAAAAATGGATTAAATATTTGGAATAATTGTGTCCAAATTATGTTAATAGGATACTTTTATTTTTGGGCTTTATGAATAGTAACTTTAGTATTTTTTTATTACTGCAATTAATGGTAAATCAGGTAATTAAAGGTAAAATAAATATAATAAATTACCTTAAACCTATAAAATCCTATTATATGACAAAATTAGACCCTTATAATCAATGTATTGAAATGTAATCACTTAATTTTCACTTTCCCATGAAAATGAGATTAATATTATTAAAATCAATGAATATGAAAAAATGTCACACTCTCATTTTATGTAAGTATATTAATTTTAATATAGGGATGAAAAAGATATAACATCAAATATAGATAGTATATGGAAATATCAAATAATTTCCTATATCATAGAAATTTATTTATAATTTTTAGATATTAGATAATTTCAATTAATGATGATGCAATAGTGGTGGAGAAATTATTTTATTAATAGAAATATCCAATAAATGGTTTCAAAAATATTAAAAGAAATATAATTTGAATTAATTAAGGTGCTCCACGAATTTTATAGGTTACTATGACATTTTATTAGTATAATTAATCTTTTTTTAAAGTTATATTCTATTTTGTTTTTATTTAAATTCATATAAATGAATAATGTCAAAATTGACACTATTGATATTTTATAAAAATAACATTTTATTAAATTATTTAAAAATCATAAAAGTATTTAAAAATTAAAAAATGAAAATTATAAGCTCTAAAATGTCATAAAGAATCCAATTATGGAAAATTTACCCCAGATAAGTAAATATTTATATCTATTTAATATTTACAATATAATTACACAATTAAAATTAAATAGATTAAATAAGTATAAATTAAAATGATAAGGTTTAAAATAAAATCAAAACATGTATAAATTTCATTGGTTTATATTATTTAGACCCATTTCCATATTATTTTATAAATAATCAACTTTTGTGTCATTTTAAATTTAAAATTAATTTATATTAATTAAATAGTTTTGGTATTTCCAAAGGTGCCCCTCCCCTATCTTATAAAAAGGCGCATCTCCTTCACTTTTAATGACACATCTAAAGTCATTTGGATCAGCCAAAAACTGCCCATTTCCTCTCCCAAAATCCTTTAATTCATCCTAGAGGCAACACTTTGGGAATAAATCTATCCTATGGAGTCGTTTTGTGCATACCAAAAGAATATACCCAAAAAAGAGGTAATTGTTTTATCACCTCTTTCAAAGTGCTTTTATTCTTCTACTTCATCATTCTATATTGTTTCTATATCAAAGTAATAACTCCAGTATCATCCATATATTATGATTTTATTATAATCATGGTACAACCACATTCCTCATTTCATCTTCCATACAAATAACAATATCACCATGCGTGCGTGTGTACGTACGGCTTACCGTCTCCACACCGTGGTGTAATTTTTTATTCAACACTACTTTAATTAGATGGATATAATAATGAGTATAATGGATATAAATAATGAATAAAACATGATAATTATTCTTCATAACTAATATACCATCCAATTCCATACCATTTAACCATCAACCCAATTATACCGTCGCTTGTGCGTACGTACGACCTACCGTCTCCACGACGTAGTGAGATTCATTCTCCACGTTAACAATTCAATAATGATTATAAAATTTATATTATTCATAAAAATAATAATTATTAACTTAATGATTTTATGTACATTAATATAATACATCATATTCATAACAAACATGACTTTTATGGCCAAACAGGAATGAGAAAACAGAGTAGTTAACACCCAAAATAATGGAAATATTGAAAAAATATTAACAAAATGATATAATAGGATGATATATGATATAATAAATATGTATATGGTTCTTATATAATTTAATAACATACTTTAACCATTATACTGTAGGTTAACACACCCTTTACTAATGAAAAATACGAATTAAGGGTTAATTTCACAATCTTTTTTTTATCCGAGATTGCTTATACATAAGTATATACTGGGACATCCTTATCATACATTTATATTTTTCTTAAAATATAATTCAAAATATTATCAAAAATTGTTTAAAGTGATTTTTACTCATGTTTTATCTTTGTAGAAAATTTAAAAATGGAATCTTTCTGTCGTTTTCCAAACGAGGTACTTTATAATCTTTTCAAAAAATTTAAGGAATGAATATTTTTTAAAACTTATACGATGAAAGAGGATATTTCTCACCATTATTATGCCTTAAAATTTTAAATATTTCCATACAAGATTACTAGGTTATTTAAAAAAATGTTTTCTTTTATAATTTGTTATGATTTTAAATGGTCTCCAAGTAAAATGAGATATTTATTTTAAAGAGTATTAATGATTTTGTAAGATTATTTTAATCTATGTCAACATCTTTTGTTGTATTTTATTATTAGTTTTGGTTGATTTAGTATGATATAATCTTTCATATTTTATTTAAGGTTTTATCATATATTTTACCATGGATGTGTTATTTTGATACCATTCATGGTTTATTGGTAAAGTGTTAATATTTTGTACGCTAGATTTAATATGAATATTTATGTTATGTTTCACCCTTTTCATAAGAGGAATACATTGGAATTAATAAGTGATGGGTGGGTCCCTCTATACCCCTTGATGCATTGATAGGTCTCTTGCGACAAACTAGATATGGAATTTTCTGAGGCCTTGCCCATTTATTTTCAGATATGGATTTGGATGAGTCATTAACCATTTATCTTTAGATATCTTGGATGAGGCCTCGACAATATGTTTCAGATGTCTGGAATTATGCATTCCCTCATTATGAGATTAGTTATTGGTATTAGATGTGATTATTTTATTATTAAAATATCCATGTGAATATTTAAATGAAATTATTTTATTTATTCTTTTCATATTATGTTCACTTTATGATTAAAAGGCTTCTGTTTCAGTTTTATATTTACCTTAAAGTTTATGGTTATTTATGATAGCTTCTACTCTATTTTTTAAGCTCACTAAGCATTTGAGATCACCGATTTCGTATGTTTTATTTTCCCAGGATGCTAAGAAATGTTTTATGATTGATATGCATGGTTAATATATAATAATAATGGAATTTGTAAATAAGGTACTATGTTTCATATTATGTTATAAATTGTAATGAATGGTTCATGATTGAAATATATTTTCCAAGACTGCTAAACTGATCAGTCCTTCGGTAATTGATTCCTTGTAATCATGACACTATATATTAAAATAATGAATCAGATTCGGGATTCTAGGGTCAAGTAATTATAGTTGATATCATAGAAATTTTATCAATAAACTTGGAAACTATATTTAGAAAACATATATTAGGAATGATAACTCAATGATAGTCTTTGAGGATAATTATAGAGGAATATCCTAAACTTTTGGTAATGTAGATAGTATATAGAAATTCTTATAAAATGCATCCTTTTCTGGACACCTCAATTGGATGTGGTTTTGGAAAAAAATGTACCTAGGATTAACAACTCCAAAAAGGTGTTCTAGGCCTGACTCAGGGTAACTTGGTACATGAAAACTGTCCTTACTATGCACCTCATTTGACACTCCTAGGGGATATGCTTATGATAATCCACATTTTATCTACAAAACGTTATGAATAATTTAAATTTAAATATGTCCCAAAGAAACCATGTATATGATTATGATATTAGAAATGCATAAAATTTTCAATTTCTATTAATTTTTTTACTAATTTGAAATTATACATTCAGATTTATAACCTAATATAGTGTATTGCATGTTTTTGAAATAGTGACTAGTAGAAGAAATGAAAATTGTGTCAACGCACAAAATCCATGTAGGGATTTCCCACCTATGTAGGATAATGATTTCGCAGCAGGAGATACAACTATTAATGAGCATCTTATAAGTATACTGGGACAATTAACTCAGGTTATGAGCAATCAGCTAGTCCATATAGAGCACCCTAATCCACAATATACAGAAACAATGTTAGAGTGCTTAATGAGTCAACAACCTCAAATATACAATGGTACAACAAATAAATTTTTAGTGGTGTGATGGATAAGTTCCTTAGAGAAGATATTTCTTGCTTTGAGGAGTAACATAAGGGAAAAGTTATCATGTTAGTTTATTGTCTCTTAGTAGATGCAGATCAACAGTGGTAAACAAAAAAAAGGATGAGGAAATAAAAAACATGGAATGGGGGGAATTTAAAGAACTATTCTTATAAAAATACTTTCCTCGTGAACAATGAGCTGATATGGAGAGACAATTTCTAAGTCTGAGGTAGAAGGAGGATGGGTATGTTGCAAAGTATGAAGCTAACTTCACAAGGATAGCAAGGAATGATAGAGACTACATACGTAAGCCAAGAAGTAATATTGATAGATTAATTCATGGGTTAAAACCATTTCTCTAATGTGAACTTGTCTCCAAACCATTCTCATCATATGAAGATATATTATAATGTGATATCAAAACAGAGAAAGAATTTTCTATGTCTTATGACTTTAAGGGATAGAAAGAGAGGAAGAGAATGGTGGAGAAAAAGACAGATAATGGGAATAAGGGAAAGAATTATTTTCCCACATGTGAAAATTGTGGAAGGAAACACCCTAGTTCCTACATAAAAGGAAGTGGAATTTTCTTCAAGTGTGGTGAGAAAGGCCAGAATTCTCATGATTGTAAGGGAAATGAAGAAGTTGTAGATTTGCAATGCTATAATTGTAAATAAATGGGACATTATAAAAATGATTAGCTAGAGCGTCAAATAAATATGAATAAGAAGAATAAAATGGATCAAGGTCAAGCTTATGTTGTTACTACAGTCGAAGTGGAATAATTAATGTATATATGTTTTTGTATTCAATAATTATGCAATTATATTTTTGTTATAAAAATAATGTGATATATAAGGATTGTACTGCAGTACTTCTCCTTTAAAGATTTGGAATCATGAATTATTTCATTAATACTTTTGATATTATAAAGGTATTTTCTAATAAGAGATACAATGCATTGTTTGGCGAATTTTATGTAATGATTGATTTTGGAAATTTAGAGACCTTTTTAGATTTTCAATTTGGACAAGAGTATTTTGGAAAAGTCTTAAGGGTGGAATGGAGTAAGTTGAACTTTGGATATTATTTTTTGAGGCTAAAGTATGATTTATTGGGATAACATTCTTGGTTTTAGTAAATATTTATAGGATTAAAGAAATACTTATAGCCTTATGATTTTTAAAAAGTGATTTAGGTGTAAAAAATCATTTTGAACATTCATTTTCAAGTTTAAGGGATGAAGTGAAAATATATCAAAGCACAACAAAAGGATGAGATTATTCTTATGACATAGAAAGAAATAAATTAAATTCTTGCCTAATAATTCTTACCAGAGAAAGGATCTTCAAACAAAAAATGTTATCCTTGTAATTTTTCTAATGAATTAAATTATCCCTTAGATCATTGCAAATTTCTATCTTTTTGATTATTAACTTTCTTTTCATCGTGTTCCCTATCACTCTCCATCAGAACATGATGGTTAGATTTTTCTTTCACATCCAAATTTTCTTACATGGAACCCTAGTATGAATTATCTCTGGTGACCTTCATACTTAACTTTATTTATTTTAAAATATAGGTCTCATTAATCCATTTTATGATGTGGGATTTCAACAATGATATTTTAAAATGACAAACCCCTAATTTTCAATCCTGAATTTAAATTGTGAGGATGTAATTTATTGAAGGAGGGAAGAATGTAACAACCCAAGACATTAATATTTTCATTTATAAATAAATTTAAAATTTTTTCTTGTTTTTTTATGAAACACCAAGTTAATCTTATGATACACAAAATAATGAGTTGGCTTGAATTACATGCAATACCTAGTTTTACTGAACAACAATATATTAATAAAATATAATTATTTAATATAATATATAACTTAGCCATCAAATTAGAAGTTATGAATAGTATTAACCATATTTTTAATTTTATTCCATATAATTTTAACTTTCAACTAATTTTTTTCTTAAACATAATATAAGAACAAATTCATTTTTTTGGATAAAATAAGTATTTTTAAAAAAATGTAGTTTTGCCACCTTTTGATGGACCACACATTTTAAATACCATATTTGAAACTTTTATATATTAAATACGACAAAATAAACTTCTTATTTGGAATAATTACATCAAAATTTAGTTTGAATAAATTTTTTATTTTTTTCTGATAACTTTCATATTTTGATGAATATTGAAAAATTCTAAATTTTAATTGAAAACAACTTTTTTAATATAAATTATTTATATTGATAAATTATACATATGAATGGTTTTAAAGTATAATTAGATTATATTTTTATCATTTAATATAAGTTAGGTCATTATAATTATTTTCACATTAAAATTAGATATAAACACATGTTAATGTTTTGATGGTTTTTACTTTTGAAAAAAATCATTTTCCCATTTTAACAATGGGGATTGATTTTAAATTAATTATATAAAATTATGTGTTTAAAATTTTTAAAAATTTATTACATATTTGGAATCATTGGTTCCAAATTATGTTAATATGCAACTTTTATTTATGGGCTTTATAAATAGTAACATTAATAATTTTTTTATTACTGTAGTTAAAGGTAAATCAGGTAATTAAAGGTAATATTAATATAATAAATTAAATAAAAACCTGTAAAAATATTATTATATGACTAAATTATACCCTTATAATATATGGTTCTAAATATAATCACTTAATGACAACTTTCCCATGAATATGGCATTAATATTATTAAAATCACAAATTGTGACAAAATGTCACACTATAATTTTATATAAGTATTTTAATTTTAATATAGGGATAAAAATGATATAACATCTACTATATTTATTCTTTGAAAAAATAAAAGAATTACCTACTTCATATAAATTTATATATAACTTTTAGAGATTAAATAATTACCATTAATGATGACACAATAGTGATGCAAAAATTATTTTATTAATAAAAATATCAAATAAATAGTTTTAGAAAATTAAAAGAAATATAATTTGAATTAATTATGGTGGTCCAAAAAATTTCTATCTGGCAATGAAATGTTAGTAGTATATTCAATTTTTTGGTTTGAAATTATCTTATGTGAGGTTTTTATTTAAAGTCAAATAAATGAACAGTGTGAAAATTTACACTATTGATATTTTATAAAAATAAAATTTTATTAAATTATTTAAAAATCATAAAAATATTTAAAAACTATAAATTTAAAATTATAAGGTCTAAATTTTCATAAATTATCCAATTATGGAAAATTTACCCACATAAGTAAATATTTAAATCCATTTAATATTTATAATATTATTACCACAATAAAAATTTAATAGATTAAGTAAGGATAAATCAAAATGATAAGGTTTAAAATAAAATAAAAACATTTTTAAATTGTATTTGTTGAGTGGATTTAGACCCATACTAATAGTATCTTAGAAATAATCCACTTTGGAGCCATTTGAATTTAAAAATTAATTTATATTAATTTAATAGTTTTTGTATTTCTAAAGGTGCCCCTCCCTTCTCTTATAAAAGGGAACCTCTCATTCTCTTTTAATCACAAATCTAAATCCCTTTTTCTTGGCCAAAACCTAATCATTTCATCTCTCAACATCCGTAACTTAATCCTAGAGGCCACACTTTGGTTATAATGCCATCCTAAGGATTCATTTTGTGCATACAAAAAGGAGATACCTGAAAAAGAGGTAATTGTTTTATCACCTCTTTCAAAGTTCTTTTCTTCTTCTACTTACTATTTCTATGTAGTTCCCATATCAAAGTAATAACTCCAGTATAATACATATACTGAGATGTTATTATAATCATGATATATCCATATTCCTCATTTCATCTGTCATATGAATAACAATATCACCTTGTTTGCGTATGTACGACTTACCGTCTCCACACCGTGGTGTAATTTTTTATTCAACACTAATTTAATTGGATGGGTATAATGATGAGTATAATGGATATAAATAATGAATATAACATGATAATTATTCTTAATACTAATATACCATCAAATTCTGTACCATTTAACCATAAAAGGAATGATATCGTCGCTTGTGCGTACGTACAACCGACCATCTCCATGACACGGTGAGATTCATTCTCCACATTAACAATTCAATAATGATTATAAAACTTATATGATGATTAAAAAAATAATTATGAACTTAATTTATTTATGTACATGAATAAAATACATCTTATTAATAACAATAATGACTTACACGGCCAAACTGGAATGGGAAAACGAAGTAGTTAACACTCGAAATAATGGTAATATTGAAACACTATTAACAAAATGATATAATATGATCATATATGATATCATAAAGATGTATATGGTTCTTTTATAATTTAATAATATATTTTAACCATTATACAATAGGTTAACACACCATCTACTAATGGAAATTACAAGGTAACATTTAATTTCATAATCTCTTTATTATCCGAGATTGCTTATACGTAAGGATCTATTGGGAAATTCTTATCATCAATGTCCATGTTTATTAAAATGTAATTCAAAATATTATCGACAACTGTTTAAAGTCATTTTTACCCATGTTTTACTTTTTACCAAATTTTTTTAAAAGGAATTTTTCCATATTTTTCCAAATGAGGTACTTTCTAACCATTTAGACAAATTTATGGAAAGAATGTTCTTCTTAACATATATGATAAAAATGGATATTGTCCACTGTTATGACACCTTAATATTTTTATGTTTTCCTTAAAACCATACAAGGTTATTTAAAAAAAATGTTTCCTTTTATAATTTCACATGCTTTTAAATGGTTTCAAATTAAAATGTGATATTTATTTTAAAGAGTATTAATGATTTTATTAGATTATTTTCATCTATGTCAACATCCTTTAATGGATTTTATTCATAATTGTGGTTGATTTAGTATAATACAATCTTCTATATTGTGTTTAAGGTTTTATGATATGTTTTTTATTATGGATGTGCTATTTTGATTCCATTTATGGTTTATGGTTAATGTGTTAAAATTTTTTATGCTAGATTTAATATGAATGTTTATGTTATGTTTCACCCTTTTCATATGAGGAATGCATTGGACATTGTAGGTGATGGGTGTGGCCCGATATAGCCACTTGATGAATCGGTAGGTCTCAGGAGATAAACTAGATATGGACTTGGTCGAGGAATTTCCCATTTATTTTCATATATGGATTTGGATGAGGCCCTAACCATTTTTTTAGATTTCTTGGTTGAGGCCTTAATAGTATGTTTCAGATGTTCGACATTATGAATTCCCACATTATGAGATTAGTTATTGATATTATATGTGATTATTTGACAATTAGAATATCCATGTGAATGTTTAAATGGAATTATTTGATTTATTCTTTCCATATTTTGTTCAAGTTTAGGTTTAAAAGGTTTTTGTTTCAGTTTTATATTTGCATTAAAGTTTATGGTTATTTAAGATAGCTTCTGCTATATTGTTTAACCTCACTGGGCATCTGAGCTCACCCATTTCGTATGTTTTATTTTCCTAGGATTCTTAGAAGTGTTTTATGATTGATATGCATGCTTAAGCTAGAAGAATAATGGCATTCTCAAATTACGAACTATGTTGCATATTATGTTTTGAATTGTAATGAATGGTTCGTGTATGAAATCTATTTTCCAAGACTATTAAACGGATCGGTATTTCGGGACATGATTCCTTATAATCATGCGAATGTATTAAAATAATGCACCGACTTCGGGCTTCTAGGGTCAGGGTGTTACATAATTAATATATTTATTTTAATTTCATAGGTATTTAATATATATATATATATAACTATATGAAATTAATATATCAATTTTAATTTTATATGTATTTAAATTTTTATATATTTATTTATATCTATGACTACAAATAAATAAATATTTATTTATAATTATAATTACAAATATAATAAATATATTTATTATAATTTTATAATTATTTATATATATATATTACTTATAATTATAATTATAAATATTTTTATATATATATATAAATATTTTTATATGTTTATTAATATATTTCAATAATTATATATATTTATAATATTATAATTATTATAAATATATTTATTATATTTTTCTAATTATTTAAATACATATATATGTATATTTATAAATATTTTTATATAATTATAAATATATTTATATGTATATATATATTAATATATATATATATTAATATATAAATATATATATTTATAAAATTATAATAAATGTATTTATTACGATTTTTAAAAAGTGTATTTATAATTATTAATATAATAAATATATTTGTCATTTAAAAAAATTACAATAAATATATGTATTTATTTATATTTATTGTTATAAATAAATAAATAAATATTTATTTATAATTATAATTATAAATAAATATGTTTAAAAGGAATTTTTATATAATTATAAATATAATAAAAATATTTATCATTTTAAAAAAATATTATAATTTTATAATTATTTAAATATATATAAATAATTATAAATATAAATATATTTTAAAAAGTAATTATATATAAATAAATATTTATAATTACAAATATAATAAATATATTTATTATTTAAATATATTTATCGTGATTTAAAGTATATTTATTAGAAGATAATAATTTCAGGGGAACATGAATGAATCATATACACCGAGTAAAGTATAGATATCATACAAAAGGAGTCATCATATATATGGACAACATGAATAGTAATGATGGTGTAATGTTTAAATGAACATTTAATGATGAATAAATAACATATGAACATCAATTATATTCACACATCAAGTGACAAAATTCATTGAAAACATATATTTATTTAATTATATATATATATATATATATTTATAATTATAAATATACATATTTAAAAAGTATTTATATATAGTTATAAATAGATATATTTAAAAAGTATTTATATATAATTATAAATATATAAATATATAAATATATTTATTATTTAATGAAAATTATTATATATATATTTGAATTATTAAAAAATATATATTAATTGTAAACATGCTTTTTTTATTCAATGTATAAAAATAAACATTATTTTTAATATAAATATAATAATCTTTTTTTAAATTAATAATATTTTTTATTAAATACTTTTATCATCACTAAAAGGAGCGCTGAGAAAGGATAGATTTATCAGCGCTTTTAGCTAGCACTGATAAATGTCCCCCTTTTGTTAGCACTTTCTGATTAGCGCTGATAAAAGCTGGTGGATCCCTTTCCCGGATCTGTGCTAGTGAGATTTTGTGTGAAAAAGTTTTATTATTATAAAAAATCCCAAATCATAACATAATATTGATTCATAAGAGGTAAAATCTTAGTGAAACAATCTAAATATAATGATTACTAGTATTCCTGATTTTTGGATATTAATAAATATTTATCACATCATGATTGTTTTTATTGATGATACAGTATTTATTAATTTTGATAGAGTTAATATTTTCATTATTATTTATATGTTTTTCAATGATTTAATCCCTCCCAATTATTCAATGTTAGTGTATTTGCATCATTTATGTGTTTTTGGTGTACTTTGGGCTTAAATGTGAAAATGAAGTAATTCTGTATAATTGGAAGTTTTATATAGCTTCTGTTTTTTGGGAATAACTTTTATAATATGGGTCCAATTGAAATGAATCCTTTTTTTAGGATTATTATGCTTGTGGTCTTCAAATGTTCCTTCTGGACCAAGACCCAATTCAAAACCCAATGGTACAGAAAATTCAATCAAGTGGAGAAATCAGTTTGGTAGGCAGAATGGACCCCACTGCATTAAATATGAAATATCTCCTTCATCCGACCTTAGAATGAGTTTATTCTAGCTGGTGTCGACAGAGGACTTTCAAGGGACGGTTCATATTAAATTTCATAAAATATGAATCTCATTAAGGCATCTTTTGGGCGCATCCAAGTGGAGTGGGCGAAACAGTGTTTGACGACCAGAAAAGTAATGGTAATTGATTCGGCCATATCTTTCTTTACACATGTCCAATGAGTCTCACATTTTTAGGGTCGATATAAAACTTCATTTACAACATTCTATAAGAAGGGACCTCAGTGAGTTTCTACTGGCTGGTGGGCAGAACAGAGGAAAACATCTGGAGGATAGATTCTAGAGCATCAAATTTTCTGTTCTTTGTTTTCTCTCTTTTGTTCTTCTTAGTTTTGTAATGAATTATTCATTCCAATTAGTCACAATTACCCTTACCATGGTGGGGTAAAATTATGTGTTATTGGGGAAGGAGAGGTTTTCCATGTTGTATTTCATGAGTTCCTTCTATTAATGTTTTAAAATCCTTTTTCTCTTCTGCGAATCTGTTTCAATATCTTATAACAGTTTTTATTATCATGTACAATTGTATCTGATTTTAGATTCTATTATTCATTTATGTTTGGTCAATTATCAATATTTCCCTCCACTATGTTCTGGTTTATAAACAATGGAATAGACTAGGATTTAGTGGTGTAGTACTCGGTGATCACCGGTATGTGTGTGAGGTGTAGTGAATGTTCTTGATTGCTTGGGATAAACAAGACCCGATTGGGAATTGCCTAAGATAATTGGGGGTATTTGCTACAAATATATTACACATTGGAAGGATAGTAGAACAATATGAGGTTTTATTAAGGTTTTTCTCACATTTTTATTTGACCAAGGGAGTGATAAGAAACGATTGTGGATTCTCACTCTCAACGATTTAGTAGAGGAGAATTGGGTAAAATGAACAATGATAGAATTAAAATTAGAAAACCAAACCTAACCTAATCACCATTTCATATCACTGATTTAAATCACATCATTTGTCAATTTGTTTCAAAACTTTCACTTAATTGCTTTACTTTATTTAGTTTCATTCTTGTATTTTCTAAATCAAACGATTTCTAAAAAACAACCTCATTTCTTTCTATTTTAAGGTGATAGCTTAATTGTTGTGCACTCCTCTCTGGAGACAACCTAGGTAACCCACTATAATACATTTTAACATAGGTTATATATATTTTTTCCACACCCCACGATAGGTTCATGTCAAAACATGGTGCTGTTGCCGGGGAGGTAGCGCCAACATTTATTTTCTTTTCTTTTCATTCTCTTTTCAACTTTTCTCTACAAAATTGCATGACTGGAACCTCTAAAACTGAACCTTTACCCATAGATCCTGAAATTGAAAGAACCTTGTTGAATAGACTTAGAAACATTAATTTTCAATCTGAATTTGAGGAAGTTACCCTTGTATACTCAAGTGAAACTTTAAGTGTTCACTCTGAGCCTGTCATCATGGCTGAAAATCAAAACCTAACTCTTAGAGACCTCTGTGCACCACAATTCCTTAATCAAAACAATCAACTTTCCATGCCAGTGTTAAAAAATGATTTTGAAATGAAACCTAACAAGATTCCTTTGCTTCCAAAGTTTCATAGTTTGGCAGGTGAAGATCCAAACAAATACATTAAAGAGTTTACACATGTGTGCTCAACTTTCAGACCCCATGGAATTACTGAGGAGCAGGTTAAGTGGATGACATTTCTGTTTTCATTGGATGGAGCTGCTAAAGAATGGTTGTACGGCCTACAACCAGGAGATGTACATGACTAGAATAACCAGGTAAGATGTTTCATGTAAAGATTATTCCCCACCTCTAGAAGCACAGCCATTCGGAAGGAAATCTACGCCATACGACAATCATCTGGAGAAACCCTTTACGAGTACTGGGAGAGATTTAAGAAGCTATGTGCCAGTTGTCTGCATCAAGACATTGAGGAACATCACTTTATTGTATTATTATATCAAGGACTACTGGACAATGATAGAAACCTTCTTGATGCATCATCTGGAGGTGCCCTGATTGACAAGTCACCAGAAGAAGCCAAGGGCTTGATTGAGAAGATTTCCCAAAACTCGCAGCAATTTGGAACAAGAGGTATTGGAACAAGAGGTATTCATGAGGTACACACTTATCATCCATCACCCTATTAGAAACTAAGATTGGAGAGCTAACTAGTATGGTGAGTCATATGGCCTTGAAGCAAGTTAGTGACCAACAAGCACCAGCTAAGGTATGTGGTTTATGTTCATCACCTGATCATTTTACTGACCAATGTTTTGAAATACAGGGAATGGAAAGTTGTGCAAAAACCTTTAAACCAAGGCAGTTCTAGCAAAATCAAGGATGGAGAGATCTTAACCAAGTCCAATATGGGTTTGGAAATTAGAAAAATCTAGGTAGACCCCCACACCAAAACAAGTTTCAAAACTAACCACCATTCCAGAATCAATTCCAGAACCCACCACCATTTCAACAAAAGCAGTCTTATAACCAGCCTTCATACCAAAAACCACCCACTTTCCAAATACCCTATGAGAAGCTATCCACCAGTTCACAACCTCCAATTCAAAACCAACAAAAATCTGAGTTTGAAGGACTAAAAGACACTGTTAAAGATTTTTCCAACAAGTTTGAAAGTCTCATGGACTTTCTGACAAAAAATCCAAGTAAACTCCCTTCCCAAATAGTCCCAAACCCAAAAGAGAATATTATTATTATAACTACAAGAAGCAGAAAAGAACTCCAACCACCATCCACCATTGAACCTGAAACAAGAAAAACTGATCTAGGTAAGAATGAAGTTATAAATGATGAAAATTTTATGAAAATGCATCGGGAAGAAGATAAGAAAGAGGAGGATGATAACGATAGGCCAAGAAGGAAGATACAAGAAACACCATATCAAAGGCAAAAAAGGGAGAATAAAGATATACCACCACCATTTCCATCAAGGATGATTGAATCAAAGAGGTTACAAGAAGAAGCACTTCAAAAAGAAATTCTGGACACCTTCCAGAAAGTGGAAATCAACATACCTCTGATTAAAGAACTCAAAAAAATTACAATGTATGTTAAATTTTTGAAGGATCTTTATCTAAGAAGAGGAGGCTTCAAGGGAATGAGAGGATCAATTTGGGAAGAAGTGTCTCAGCCCTTATCACACCACAATTTCCAACCAAATGTCAAGATCCATGGACGTTTTCTATTCCATGCACCATTGGTTCATTAAATTTATCTAATGCTTTGTGCAATTTAGGTGCATCAATTAATGTATTGCCTCACTTGGTATATACTTCTTTACAGATGGGAGACTTGAATCCCACAAGAGTGGTGGTTCAGCTTGCAAATAGATCCACAGTTTTCCCAGCAGGAGTTCTAGAGGATGTCTTGGTAAAATTCAAAGATCTTTTATTCCCTGCTGACTTTTATGTGTTGAATATGGAAGATGATAGGATCCCATCACACTCACTCTTCATTTTGGGGAGACCATTCTTAAAGATGTCCAAAACCATCATCAATGTCCATGAAGGGACACTTACTATGGAATTTGGAGATAGCACTATCCACTTCAATATTTTTGAATCCATGAGGCACCCATCAGATGATCATTCACTCTTCACACTCTCCCATAAAGATGGCATAGAACCAATTGAAGAATCAGGTATGCTTCATGAATTTTTATCATAAGGAGAGAATTTTTCCATTAAAGATATCACTGAACATATGGATTCCCAAGCTCTTGGAGATTTTGATTTCCTGTTTGAAGAAGAGGTAAAATCTGATTTCTTTGATAATTTGTTAAATGATGATGAATATGATATGATTTCTTGTGTACAGGATGTTAAACCATTGGAAGTGGAGAACCTCAATTTAGTTTCATCCCTTGAGAATCCTCCTGATCTAGAATTAAAACCACTCCCCAGTGATTTAAAATATGTTTACCTTATGGAGGGGGAGAAATTACCAGTAATAATTGCTAATAATCTATCTAAAACTCAAAAAAAAAATCATTGATTGATCTTTTTAGAGAGAATGTTCAAGAAATAGGGTGGATATTAGGTGATATCCCTCGAATAAACCCAAAAATTTTCTCACATCGAATTTTTTTTGAGGTAGATTCCAAACCTGTCAGAAAACCCCAAAGGAGGCTGAACCCTACTCTGATGGAGGTTGTGAAAAAAGAGATTGAGAAGTTATTAGAAGCTGGGATCATATATCCCATCTCAGACTCACAATGGGTTAGCCCTATCCATGTAGTCCCAAAGAAAACTGGCCTAACCATTGTGAGGAATGAGAAGAATGAATTAATCTGTAAGAATTCAGAATAGCTGGAGAGTATGCATCGATTTTAGGAAGCTAAATCAGGTCACTCGAAAAGATCATTTCCCTATCCCGTTCATTGACTAGATATTAGAGAGATTGGTAGGTAGAACTCATTATTTCTTTTTGGATGGATTTTCAGGTTATTTTTAGGTACCCATTGCCCCCAAGGATCAAGAGAAGACTACCTTTACTTGTCCTTTTGGTACTTTTGCATACAAAAGGATGCCATTTGGATTGTTTAATGCTCCAGGTACATTTCAGAGGTGTATGGTAAGTATATTTTCTGATCACATTGAAGATTTCTTGGAGGTTTTCTTGGATGATTTCACAGTTTTTGGAGATTATTTTAACCATTGTTTGAAAAATCTAGAATTGTTTTTAAAAACTTGCATTGAAAAAAACCTTGTTTTGAATTTTGAAAAGTGCCATTTTATGGTTGAGATAGGAATTTTCCTTGGGCATGTCATTTCTCATAAAGGCATTGAAGTTGATAAATCAAAAATTGAAGTGATAAATTCTTTGCGTTACCCAACTTTTGTGAAACATGTTAGATCATTTTTAGGACATGTAGAACTCTACAGGAGGTTTATCAAAGATTTCAGTAAGGTTTCTCTCCCTCTCTCTAGATTACTTTTGAAAGATTCTGATTTTGATTTCAATGGTTCATATAGGGAAGCCTTTGATGAGTTGAAAATGAGATTGATTACACCACGAATAATACAGCCACCCAATTAGTAAGAACCATTCGAGCTACTTTGTGATGCTTCAAACCAAGTAGTTGGAGAAGTACTTTCTCAGAGAATTGAGGGAAAACCACAAGTCATTGCATATTCCTAAAAAACATTAGATGAAACCCAATTCAACTACATAAAAACAGAAAAAGAGTTTTTAGCAGTTGTTTTTTCTTTAGAAAGATTTAGATCATATCTGCTTGGAACTAAAGTCATTGCGTTTTCTGATCATTCAGATATTAGGTACTTGATGAAGTAGGCTGAAGCAAAACCAAGTCTTGTGAGATGGATGCTATTACTACAGGATTTCAACATAGAAATCAAAGATAAAAAAGGGATATGAGAACCAAGTGTCTGATCACTTAAGTAGACTTCCTAACACTTCTGAAGTTGAAATTCCAGACATTGAACCACTAAATGATCACCTTCTAGGAGAGAAGTTGTACTTGATTGAAGGAGAAGTACCTTGGTATGCTAACATGGTCAATTATATGGTAACATATCAGGTCAAATATCATTTAAATTATCACCAAATTCACAAATTGAAAGCTGAATCTAGATATTACATCTAGGATGATCCATTTCTATGGAAGATTTTCAATGAACAAATGATAAGAAGATGTTTGCCTAAAAATTAAATTGAATCAGTCTTTAAGTTTTGTCACACATTAGCTTTTGGAGGCCACTTTGGACCTCAAATGATAGTGAGGAAGGTTTTAGAATCTGGACTTTATTGGCCAACACTTTTTAAATATTCTCATGAATTTTTCAAACGGTGAGAAAAATGTCAATTTACAGGAAATATTTCAAAGAGACAAGAAATGCCCCAAAATCCATTTAATTTTTGTGAAATATTTGAAGTTTGGGGGATAGATTTTATGGGCCCTTTCCCAATGTCATTTGGAAATTCTTATATTCTGCTTGCTGTTGATTATGTTTCCAAATGGGTGGAAGAAAAAGCCACCAAAACTGATGATGTTAAAGTTGTTTGTGATTTTGTTAGGGCTAACATATTTTGTAGGTTCGGAGTTCCTAAAGACATCATTAGTGATCAAGTGACTCACTTTTGTAATTGGAGAATGGTAGATTTGTTGAAAAAGTATAGGGTGCATCATAAAACATCAACACCCTATCATCCACAGACTAATGGGAAAGTTGAAGTGTCCAATAGGGAAATCAAGGGAATTTTGGAAAATACTATTAATCCAAATAGGAAGGATTGGAGACAAAGGTTAGAAGGCACATTATGGGATTACAGGACAACCTACAAAACCCTAATTAAAATGAGTCCCTATAGGTTGATTTATGGGAAAATTTGTCACCTACCTGTGGAATTGGAACACAAGGCATACTGGGCTGTGTGAAAGATAAATCTGGATCTTGAAAGTGTTGGGAAAGAGAGAAGATTACAGTTACAAGAGTTGGAAGAAATTCGAAAAATTCCAGGATTTACAAAGAGAGAACAAGAGTGGCTCATGACAAACTGATCCAACCAAAAGACTTTCATCCAAGAGACAAAGTGTTGTTATTCAATTCAAGACTCAAGCAGATTCCAGGTAAACTTCGTTCCAGGTGGGAAGGTCCATTTATAGTTACTCATGTATATCCTTTTGGTGCTATGCAGATTGTGAAGGATGAAGCAAAGGATCCATTCACTGTTAATGGGCATAGATTGAAGAAATTCCTTAGGACCATGCCATCAAAGCCAATGGAGTAGATCACACTCCTCCAACCTGTTTATCAATAAACTCCATCAGGTCATACCTCTCCTTTATATTTTCATGATTGTTGTGATTCAATTCCCAATATTCTTACATGATAAATACATTTGAATTCATTGTGTACACTACATCATTTAAGTGTGTGTGGGGGGGACCTTTTTATTGTAGGATTTTTATGCGTTGTTTGTTTTCCTATTTGTTTAAAAAACATGTGTGTGTTTAAAATTTTGTGTGTTTATTTTTCAATTTTTATGTGTTTTTTTGAAACTTTTGAGTTGAAATGATTATCATTGATATTTTTGAAACCCATCTCCATGAGTGAAATAATTTATTCCTTGAAACTGAGCTTAAATGAATACTGAAAATGATATTGTTTCAAGTTCAATTCTTTGGGAATTTCATGAAAAAATATTCTGTTTTTTGAATCCAATGCCACATATCACTGTCTTTATATTTTAAATCACATTCTTGTGAGACTTCTAAACCTATTATTTTCATATTCTTTACATTCACCTCAATTTTTGAGAGAACCAAATCATGCTTGATTTAACCAGAATTTGATTTATTCCTGTCAAAACTTGAGGGTTTGGGGTACATATGTTTTAAATGATTGAGGAATTTATTTGGTTTGAAATCCCCCTTTTCAAGATAATCCCTTTCATTCTGTCCTACCCTGTAAATTTAATCCTTGTATCCCATAGAATCCATGAACATCCTATTAGGTTAGCCACATTACAATCCAATTTTCCCTATCCAACCTGCTCTTGAAGTGAAATTGCATCATCTATTTGAATATAAGTGTGGGGGGAATATGTCTTGTATTGTACTACCTTATTTGTGGATAATTTGGGTGAAAAAATGTTGAAGAGATGTTATTGCTTCTGAAAAAACCATCTTGCTGAAAGCTATGCCTTTTCTGGAGCTTTCATGATGAGAGAAGTTGTGCCTTTCTGGAGCTTCTAATGTAAAAAAAGAAACCTATGCCTTTTCTGGAGCTTTCAAGAAATATTATATTTGAGAAGATTGAAATTTTTTCTACTGAAATGATGAACTTTGTGAACATTCATTGATATTCCATGAATAAGGAGCTTATTTTCTACTAAGGGGAGTGAAGAGGAGACCAAACTTTTGTGAAATTTAGAGTAATGCAATTTTGCATCAAAAAGAGCCAAGCCCTCTACATTCTGCCTCGGAATATTTACATCTAAATCCTACCAACCTAAAGCCACATAACAACCCTGAAAAGTCCTCATGATAAAAATATTTCTCTGACTCACATCGGGTGGAGATGTAGGAATTTATCAAGCCTATGGTGACCCTTGTATGAGTTTGGATGAGAAAGACATTGTTAAAAAATTGAAAATTTGTGTGATGAGAGATAATGAAAGTTAGGTAAGTGTTTCGTGTGCATGGGATGAGAAATTAAGAGTAAATATATTTAATTATCTTAAATTAAGAGCATGAAATAATATATTTTTATGAGGCATGATATATTTTGTTTCTTGTTTTCAAATTGGTGGATCTCATGGATATGTGTTTTGAATTTACTTTGATTTTATTTTGATTCTGACTTGTCCAGGAGTCCAAGTGATAAGTGTGGGGGAATTGATAGAGTTAATATTTTCATTGTTATTTATATGTTTTTCAATGATTTAATCCCTCCCAATTATTCAATTTTAGTGTATTTGCATCATTTATGTGTTTTTGGTGTATTTTGGGTTTAAATATGAAAATGGGGTAATTCTGTAAAATTTGCAGTTTTATATAGCTTTTGTTTTTCGGGCATAAATTTTATAATATGGGTCCAATTGAAGTTAATACTTTTTTTAGGATTACTATGATTGTGGGCTTCAAATTTACCTTCTGGACCAAGACTCAATTCGAAACCCAATGGTATAGAAAATTCAATCAAGTGGAGAAATTAGTTTGGCAGGCAGAATGGACCCCACTGCATTAAATATGAAATATATCCTTCATCGGACCTTAGAATGAGGTGATTATAACTGGTGTCGACAGAGTACTTTCAAGGGAAGGTTCATATTAAATTTCATAAAATATGAATCTCATTAAGGAATACTTTGGGCGCATCCAAGTGGAGTGGGTGAAACAATGTTTGGCGGACAGAAATGTAATGGTCATTGATTCGGTCATATATTTCTTTACACCTGTCCAATGACTCTCAAATTTTTAGGGTCGATAGAAAAATTCATTTCTAACATTCTATAAAAAGGGACCTCAGTTATTTTTGGCCTGATTATGGGAAAAACAGAGGAAAACATCTGGAGGACAGATTCTGGAGCATCAAATTTTCTGTTCTTTGTTTTCTCTCTTTTGTTCTTCTTACTTTTGTAATGAATTATTCTTTCCACTTAGTTACAATTACCATTACCATGGTGGGGTAAACTTCTGTGTGATTGGGGAAGTAGAGGTTTTCCATGTTGTATTTCATGAGTTCCTTCTATTAATGTTTTAAAATCCTCTTTTCTCTTCTGCGAATCTGTTTCAATATCTTATAACAGTTTTTATAATCATGTACGATTGTATCTGATTTTAGATTCTGTTGTTCATTTATGTTTGGTCAATGATAAATATCTCCCTCCACTATGTTCTGATTTATAAACAATGGAATAGACTGGGATTTAGTGGTGTAGTACTCGGTGATCACCGGTATGTGTGTGAGGAGTAGTGACTGTTCTTGATTGCTTGGGATAAACAAGACCTAATTGGGAATTGCCTAAGATAATTGGGGGTATTTGATACAACTCTATTACACATTGTAAGGAGATTAAACCAATATGAGGTTTTATTAAGGTTTATTCTCACATTTTTATTTGACCAAGGGAGTGAGAAGAAACGATTGTGGATTCTCACTCTTAACGATTTAGCAGAGGAGAATTGGGTAAAATGAACAATGATAGAATTACAATTGGAAAACCAACCCTAACCTAGTCACCATTTCATACCACTGATTTAAATCACATCATTTGTCAATTTTTTTCAAACCTTTCACTTAATTACTTTACTTTATTTAGTTTCTTTCTTGTATTTTCTAAATCAAACAATTTCTAAAAAACAACCTCATTTATTTCTATTTTAAGGTGACAGCTTAATTGTTGTGCACTCCTCTCTGGATACTACCTAGGTAACCCACTATAAGACATTTTAACATAGGTTATATAAGTTTTTTCCACACCCCATGACAAGCTCATGTCAGATGTCCTGACATCACATGTTACAATAAAAGGTCATATCAAATTATTTCTATGATGAGTGTCTGATTCATCACATCTGAAAAGCTACTCAGATGAAAAAAGTTCACCGGTGACCTGATCTCAAAGTGAACTTTGTCCTAAAAATGTCTTGCCCTCATTAGCATCTAAAGATGGCACAAAGTGTTATAAGTTGGTGAAAATTTCAACATAGTCTATTAATGACATGTCTTCCTGTGTCAAATGCCTGAACTCTTGAGCCTTCTCATACCTCAATGTCTCTGGATAGAAGTGGCTCAAATAAATTCAACTTAAAGTCCTTCCAAGATAACTCCTCTTACTTCCCATCCTACTCTAGAATATACCACCAATGTTTGGAAGGTCCATAGAGCATATACACAGTAATCTTCACCCTCATATATGCGGGTGTCTCAAGGTGCATTAAGATCATCTAGACTGACTCAATCCAGAACTCATCTACATAGGGGCCTCCCTCCCCAATTAACATAGGTAGATGTTGTAGTTGAAACTCTCTTATCATCTTAGACATCAAAGGCATGGTGCGGATAATCTCCTTTTCCATGAATCACATGACCCTCAATAAGTTATCGTGAAGATGAACATCCATTTAATCCTCAGAAGCAGCATCGAGCTTCACTTTAGTAGTGGTAGGAGCATGCTAATTTGCACCCTCCTGATGCTCAACTCGAAGATGATGGGGCAACATTTTCTCTAAAAGACAAACACACTCCATAGAACACTAGATAAAAACAAAGTCAACCTCAACAAACGACAACAACATAGAACCACTACTCTAGGTATCTCTAAACAAGGATTAAAAGTGTGTTAGCATGACATAATAGTTCATTTGATTCTATTTATCAAATATACTGGGTATCTTATACCACAATTCATATAGGCAATTATAGGACACAAGCAATAAATATGTCTCTATTTCAAACAATGCATTTCAATATATATCCTTATGTTCCTATCATGCATGATGCATGCAAACTAATGTCGCACCATACCGGGCCACACATATAAATATCAAGAAATAATAACATCACAAAATAATAACATCACACAACATGTAAATCAATAAAGGTGAAATAACATCAACTATAACATGAGAATTGTATAAACAACAATCCCATCCCCCAACACTTGGATTTTCCCCCATACATGAGTTAGATACTCCCATAAATAAGCTCATTACCAAGTCCTAAAACACCATAGTCTCTTTTATATATTTTTTACAAATAGTAAAGCAACATAAAATAAAAACCTGCTACTATGATACCACCTTATAACATCCCCTGATCTGACACTCTCTCACGTGAAAAAATCAGGTTAGTTACTGACCTCAAGGGAACCTCCTCGTATTCCAGAGGCTTCCGAAAAGAAATGGGGGAATTATATGTATAGTGTGGAGAATATACCACATGGTATAGAGTAAAATGTAGTGGAATAATCCATCATTATAAATATTAGAGTAACATAAAACAATGGAAAAAGTATATCATTGATCTGGGAAAATTAAAGGTGAAACTAATAACCAATAATGATGAATCGTGTAATGATATAATGAGATGTATATAAATGTAAAACTAAAAGTAATATAAACAAAAGAATCAGTTGACACTAAATAATCCCAAAATATCATAGCCCTGAACCCCATGTTAGACCCATCTCCAAATTCTATGCCATCCAGCAAGAAAAAAAAGAATCAGCAATAAGGTCCCTATCCCTTGTCCAAACTTGCATCCATTTAATCTGCACCGGTACCAAACAATGGCCCAAATAGGGTATGAGTAAAACTCACTAGGTCAACACCACCATGTCTAAATATAACCAGTTTGATAATAAGTGTATGTAATACACAATAAACAAGTGTATTGATTAATCAATTAATATAATACATCAATCAACCTAATTCAAATACCATACTATAATTTCTTTGAGCATATACCAAAACCATCCCACCATATCCATATATCCATGGAAAAATCACACAAATTAGGGCAAAGCTAGCTATATAAGAATTGATGCATGGGACTGGGCATACCCACTCAATATAATCATTACAACATGAGGCTAGGAATAACCTGCTCAATATAATCATTATAAAATTGGAATGAAAATATCCCACTCAATATAAGCATTACATCATGGGATGGGAAAAAGACCACTAAATATAAGCATTATAGCATGGGATTGGGGAGAACCCGCTTAATTTAAGCATTACAACATGGGATTGGGAAGAGCCTTCTCAATATAAGTAGTAAAACATGGGACTGGGAAACTCCTGCTCAATATAAGCATTACAAAATGGGAATGGAAAAATCCCACTCAATAAAATTATTACAACATCAACTCATCAAGTCATAACAATAAGGATATCACAATATCACATCATATGTCTCAATGGTTAATTATGAAAATTACTATTTTTTCTTTCAATTACACTTTCATTTATATCTCAAATGATCAACAGTCATATCAATAAGCAATAAGTCATTACCTAGAGACTCTATATCAACCAATCACCTAATATCTCATATCATTCTAAACACACTTTAAAACATTAGTCAATTTCTTATTATTCAAAGGTTTTCTCACCCCATGGGTATCCATAATCCTTACATACATGCACTATAGCTTTGAAATCAAGCCACCATCCCACCTTTTTCAGTGCCATATTGACTTTGGATATAATCACAACTATATTTTATTCTATCTATATATTTTTAGTGGGTTTGTTCAATTTATTTCGATAACAAAGTTCCCTTGAAAAATTCCCTAGTTTTCCATATACAAATCATTCTCCTTTATTCTTGGAAAGGTTTCCTTTCTTCATAAATTATTTACTTCTCTTCATGGATTGTAAGAAATAGCTTTGTGGAACCTTTCCCTCAATGATATTAACCTTGGAATAAAATTTTAAATCCATACACACGTTTCTCAACAAGGATTCTTTTTCAACGTGATGAATATTTTTCTATTATTCCCATGAAAAAATCCTTACTTCTATTAATGAGTGATTTTCTAAACTATTTCCTCATATGTGGAAACATAGGAATAATCACACAGACTAGGAAAGATTCTTGTATTTTAATATTAAGATAATTATGTTTGTTCCCGATGAATTGAAGCATATAAACTTACTCTAACACCGGTTTTTTATCAACCATCTTGAATTTAAGATATTTTGTAATAAGAAATTTATTGGCACTTCCTTGACTTTTTACTTGAATTTGACCACTCCCCATATCTCTTTAGTGGACTTAATTATGAGAAATTAGTCATAAAGATGATATGATAATGTGTTGATAACATTTACTCGACACAAAACCGCATTGTCCTCAATTTTTTTAATTTAAAAAATGTGTTCTACTTGTTTCACGTCAATAGGAGTGCCATCTAGATTTTGAGTGGGAACGTTGAGGGTGGGAAGAATATTTGGTTCAATAATGTAAAAGATCTTTAACACTGTAGGAAGAAACTTCATCATGTCATGCCATTGGAAGAAGTTATTTCCATTGAAATTGTCACGTTTTAACATTTCTTGGTTCATTACTTTAAGATATCTTGAATCCATCTTCTAGGTTATGCCTGTTTAAACCTTTTTGAATGTTGAATCTATGGTAAACCGAACAATATAAAATGGAATATGAAAACTTAACACTTTGAAGTGTGATGAGATAACTATCCAAAAGGGTTTAATTTTCCCTCAATTAGTTGTTGTAGGGCCACAACATAAATGTCCCGCATGGATGCTATCAAAGTGG
This sequence comes from Viscum album, assembly GCA_963277665.1. NCBI lineage: Eukaryota > Viridiplantae > Streptophyta > Magnoliopsida > Santalales > Viscaceae > Viscum > Viscum album. The sequence goes on from OY728166.1 coordinate 1,144,799,467, forward strand.
TGAAGAACTTTATACAACAATTTCAATGTTTTCCTAGGAGATTCTGGATTTCGGATTTGGGTAGTTATAGAGAGGAGATGGGATAATTATTTCTAGAAGTTTTCTCGGGATAATTATTTATAGATCAAAATAGATACCAAATATACCAACTCGATCACACTAAATCATCAAAGAATGTGTTCATTCATTCAAACCCTCACATTTCTTTTTGATTTGTTTTGTTGTGTGTGTGTCTATTTTTGTTAGACTTGTACATGGGAAAAGTCTATTCGGTTTGAACTAGAAAAAATCTATCTAGTTGTTAACCGGATCTGGTCAGACCGATCATGGCACAACCCATTTACTAATTGAGCCTTGAAAGAAAAGTTCAACGAGCCTTAATGTATTACTAAATAAAATAAATTTTACATATAATGATCTTTAATAAATATAAATGTTAAAACATTTTTAAAAATATAATTATAATATAACTTAATCAGGTTGGGTGGGTCGCTTATTGGGTCACTAAATAAAGCATGAACTCGACCCTATTATTAATTAGGCATTTAAATTTAGGTGTGTTTAAAACTGAGATTACAAAATTATGCCTTAAAAAGATTTTTTTCTAGTTGGTATTTTTAGGCCAGATAGGTCCTCTGACCCATGTACAAGAACATGTAACTACAAAAAATATTATAAATATGTTCTAAAGCATTTACTCAAATATATTTTTTATGAAAAAATCCATTTTCCAAGGCCCATATTTACAAAAAATATATTTTATGAATAAATTTATAACATACGAGATTTGATAAAATTCGGTAAGAGCACTTCCAAACAGGGTTAGAGTTTGGTTTGAGGTTTAATAATACTACACGATTATTAATCAAGTCAGATTCGGATATCTTAAAACTTTAATATATATATATATGTGTGTGTGTGTGTGTGGAAACACACACAATTTTAATATATATTTAGTTTGGGATTTAGGTTTTAAACATATTTTACCCTGGGAACATGATAAAATTAAATAAATAAATAAATATAAACACATTTAAACCGATTTGGATTTTAAATGGTTATTATATCATGGGTTGAGTTGCATTTTTTGGGCACCCCTAGTTTTTTGTTCATGTTTTCTAAATCTAGAAACTAAAATCAATGTCTATAGTTCCCAAAAAAATCAAATAATATAACGTCATCAAAACACCAAAATAAGAAAATCTAACAATTTCCAGTTCAACCTTCTCTCAAAACCCCTCATTCTATTAAAACCCATCAACCAAAAGAGTTATTTATATATTCTTTCAGGCTGCGTTCACAATTCAGATTACCAGGGAACAACATTATTATTGATCCTTTCTCTTCTTCTATGGGATCTGTGTAGTCAAATTTTGTTCTTGCCTTCTTCTTATCGATAAACACATGGAAGAAAACTTCATGGTGAAGAGAAATAAATGTATAATCTTTTTGATTGTCCATATCTATATACATAATCGATGGAAGCATTTACTTGAGGTTTTGAGTGAAGAAGTTTTATTATTATAAAAAAATCAAATCATAATGTAATCTTGATTCTCAAGAGGTAAAGTATTAGTGAAGTAATCATGCATATGCCCCCTTTTAACTTACACAATGCATTTTTCATATCTATATATAACAACACCTAGCCCCAATATATATATTCATACTTTCATCGGTGAATATATATAAAGTGGAACTAATATATATATATTCCTACCTATACATACATGTAAGCCAGTGCGAACAAGGTGACTTGAATCCACCTCAACAAGATCCAAAACGCACTAAAAAAATATAGGGAACCCAAAAAACATAGAAGTAATGGCAGTGTATAGAACCAACCTCATCATAAGAAACAATCTGTAAGGAAATAATGAGAAAAAAGTGAGATATAACGACTTCAAATAAATAAGAACACATTTTATTAATGAAAACATGAACATGTGTATTATTTAAGTTTTGATATACTCATTAGTGTAATAATGACCATAAACATAAGCATATTTATGTAAATAATAAAGTTTTGGTATAAGAATAAACCAAATAAAATGCATCTGTTATGCTTTATATATTATCGTCTTTTTTACAATACTTTTATACTATATAATTTGAAATTTTGTATCTATTATGGTATTTGTATAAGCATGGATATAAACATAATCATAGGCATTCACACTGTTAATACTTTTATGTGATTGTACTACGTCAAGTGTTTATGAATATGCAAAAACATACACCACTACGCATATGGCATTTCACAGTGCACAAAATGACCATTAACTGCGCTAAAAATCATTGTTAATCATAGTGATGATAACATGGGGGGTCCCCTTTATCACTGCTATAAAAGTACTAAAAAAGGGGGGGTCCTTTATTCGTATTTAAATAGGACCCCCTTTATCAACACTTTTTAGCGTTGATAAAGGCATACCCGCATACAGTGTGCTGTTTATATAACATCACACCCAGAAGCAAACATGATATATACATTTAATTGACATCTTCAATACAAAAATGTCCACCCATGGTATATATGAAAAAACTGCTATTTACATTTCAAACAAAATTTATATATAATTATATTTTCAATTTTATGACAAACAATAGAAAACATTAATATTTCATCTTTTGATGCCCGTGATCCCCTCTCAAAAAAGTCCACCCATGGTATCAGTTGATGAACAGATCATCTCAACCCGAGAAAAAGATTTCACCAATATAAGAAAAAAAATATTATGTTAGTAATACTATAAAGAAATAAATTAAACATTAATATTAAAGAACAAATTAATAAAATATCAGTATTTAATAAAAATTACATATTTAGAGTTACAACGATCACATTGTGCGTCCTATTGAGGCGTGTTTGATTCCTACACGTTACAAATGAATTATGGATCGTTTTCCTAAAATACCAAAACAATCCAAATGTGTTTGCTCAGTTTTGAGTATGTCACTTGTTCTTTTAATAAAATTAATGTCAATTTTAAAAAATGACATATTTTGAGTTATATCGACCACACCATGCGGCGTATTAAGGTGCAGATGATGCCTAACTATCACAAATTACTAATGTATCATTGTCCTAAAGTATCAAAATAATTCAGATGTGTTGGCTGAGTTTTCAATATTTCACTTGTGTTTTTTTTACTTAAATGTCATTTCAAACTAGAAACAAGAATTTGGAGTCATAAAGTCATATCGTGTGTTGTTTTGATGTGATACTGCTTCACACACGTAAAAAATGACTTTTGAATCGCTTTCCTAAATTTTCAAGACAATCAAATCATGTTTTCTTGGTTTTCAGTGAGTGATATGTTTTAAAATAAAATAACAATTTTAAAATTATAACAGACACTTTTAGTCATACCGGTCACATCATGCTTCAGATTGAGATGATGTTGGATCATACATATCAAAAATGACTCATGGATCATTTTCCTAATGTATAAAAACATTCCAAATGCGTTTTCTCGGTTTTCATTATATCACTTTTTATTTTTACTTCAATTAATGTAAATTTTAAATAAAAATAGACACTTTGAGTTATACCGGCCACACCGTGCATCATCTTCAGGTGAGGCTTATACCTACACATAAAAAATTAATAATAGATCATTTTTCTAAAATATCAAAACAATCTGAACACATTTGCTCAGTTTTCAGTATTTCACTTGTTGTTTTTACTTAAATTCATGTCAATTTTAAATAAAAATAGAATCTTTGAGTTATACCAGCCACATTTTGAATCATATTGAGGTGCGGATAATCCCTACATTTCAAAAATGACTCATGATTTTTTTTCATAATGTATCAAAACAATCTAAATGCATTTTCTTGGTTTTCAGTACGTCACTTGTTGTTTTTTACTTAAATTCATGCCAATTTAAAATAAAAATAGACACTTTGAGTTATATTGGCCATACCATGTGCCATATTTAGGTGTGGATGATTCCTAGATGTCAAAAATGACTTATAGATCATTTTAATATAGTATCAAAACAATCCAAATAGGTTTGTTTGGTTTTCGATATGTCATTTGTTATTTTAACATAAATTAATGTCATTTTTAAATAAAAAGACACACTTGGAGTCATACCGGTCACACCGTGTGTTGTATTGATATACCGTTGACTCCTACACATCACAAATGAATAATGTATTATTTTCATAAAATATAATGCATTTTCTTAGTTCTCAATATGTCACTTGTTTGTTTTACTTAAATTGATGTCAATTTTAAATAAAAAGAGACTCATTGAGTTATACCAGCCACACTATGCATCATATTGAGGTGAGGATGATTCCTACACATCAAAAATTACTTATAGATATTTTTTTCTAGAGTAAAATTCCAAATATGATTGTTTGGTTTTCAGTATGTGAGTTTTTTTTATTAAAATGTTATTTCAAACTAGAAACATGCATTCTGAGTCATACTGGTCACATCGTGTTGTTGTTTGATGTGAGACTGCTTCATAAACATAAAAAAACAACTTATTAATTGTTTTAATAAATTATCAATACAATAGGAGCACATTTTCTTGGTTTTAAGTGAGTGACACATTTTGAACTAAAATGTCAATTTTAAACTGATAATGAAAAGTTTTAGTCAAACTGTTTACACTATGCATTGAATTGAGGTGTGGTTGATTCCTACATGTCTAAAATGGCTCATGGATTGTTGGTCTAAATTATCAAAATAATCCAAATGTGTTTTCTCAATTTTTAGTTTCCCACTTGTGTTTTTTCTCAACTTAATGTCAATTTAATATAAAAACACACACTTAAAGTCATACCAGCCACATCGTGCATCAGATTGAGGTGAGATTAATTAATATACAAAAAAAATGATGCATGAAACATTTTACTAAAATATAAAAATAATCCTAATTTCTATTATCAGTTTTTAGTATGTCACTTGTTCTTTTTACTAAAAGTAATGTAAATTTTAAACTAAAAGACACACATTGGATGATACCAGACACTTTTAATTTTTTCTCAATTTTGAGTAGGTTAGTTTCTATTATACTGACTATATTGTCCAGATATTTCATACAGAGATTTTAAATTTTAGTAGATTAATATTCCTTACATAATATAATGATCCATTCCAGAATAGTTTATGTATAATTCATTTGGAAACATGAAAACATAAAGAAATAGTTCATAAGAGTCTCTCACTAAGTTATTCTTTACTAGAAACCATCTTAGACATATCATTTCTAAAACCATTCTAAATAACCTAAGTATATGAAACATAATAAAGGGTGATCATAGATGTTCAATAAGTGTAATCAAGGGACATATCAATGATCATATAAGGATAAAATGAGCATAAAGATGTTAGAAGATGATCTTAACATTACAAATTCATACCATACATATCATAGATCATAATCATGAGTCATGGATCAAAGCATGGTAGTTCAGAAGACATGAATCTTAAAGGATCAAAAAATATTATAAATTAAAAACTTACAGTTCAAGTCATACTGACCACATTGTGTATTAGATTGAGGTGTGGATGATTAGTACATTATTCAGGAAAGTATTTATGACAGATCTTTTGGGAAGTCATATATTGCATTCAATTACTCAAAAGTCCTACTTTTCATTCAACATGGTCTCTCTTTTCTAGCTTGTTGTAGATAGTTGAAAGAAAACTATGACCTCCAATAAGACATGTAAAAAAATATATAATTATTAGATAAAAATGATAAGGAAATGAACATACAAATAATAGATAAAATTATTAAAACATTTATTAATTAAATAAGTATTAGGAATTAAATTTTATACATTTTTGACCCATTTCCTTGTTGTAATTATCTCAATTTCAACCTCAAAGTCCAATCTCTCATGAGCATGATCCTTATTGAACAAACCATCTGGACCCGAACAAAAGAATCCACTTGTATAAGAAAACAATTCTTATGTGAGTAATACTAAAAAGAAGTAAATTAATAATAGATATAAAAAAATCCACTACTTCTATGGAAGTCACACCTTTATGTTATTTGTGTACAATCTTCTATCAAGTATACTACCCATTCGTTTCTATGAACATCTATATCGTCTTGTGAATATGAGTTTATTTATAGTCATAGTAGTACTAGAAAAATATAAATACACAAAGGATTAATAAATATTTTAAATGAAATAGTAATTATCATAAAAAATACCTATTTAGGGATACTGGTTTGTTCGTGGAAGATGATCTCTCTCATAAATTTACAAACATAATAAACATAATCATTTCCATCGGTTTGTTTTAGGAACTACAGAAACATTTAGTAGAATAAGAAATTTGTTTTGAGATGTGTTTGGATAGTGAATTATTATTATATATAACTTGATACTTATCTAGTATTATTACTTGTCTTTATCCTATTCCTTAGCCCCTGACCTCATTCAATTTTTCACAGGATATTGATGCACTGGCCTTTTATAATAAAATACTCATTAAAGGATAATATAAATTATACAACTTGATGTTTAGTTCTAAAATGTTGGATGTCATGTATTAAAAATTCACAAACTCCATAATGTGTAGATGGTTTGTTGGATATACTTTCATTGAATCAAGAAAATAATTCTTTGGAGTATCTAAATTTACCGCAATGAGCATCCAATGCTGCCTAAAAATACAAAAAGGAATAATTAATGAATGAAATGAAAATATATTTTATATGATTAAATTATAGAGTTTTACCCATAAATAATTGATATTAAATAGATTTTTTCATTTGAATCTTTTCTTTAAATGTATTTTATTATACCTGCCACTATTTCATCCTTTGTTTGTCTCTATTTTTTCTTTTTCTGTAGAGGTGATGTGAGGAATAATGAGTCTGAATTCTTTTTCATGGGAAATTACCTTCAAGTTTTTTATATATATACCTATAAAAAATTATGAAATGTATTTATTTATAATTAACATAGTATATCAGCTTTTGGAAAATCAAATCATGAAAACATACCTCATGTATACATTTACAATTGGGCCGCCTAGACATTCATTGTCAAGTATTTTAGTTTCACTCTCAACACTAATAAACTATTGATATTTATCTCTGTACATATTTTCTTCAAAATCAACTATGTGATTGTGACAATTTTTTAACTCTGTATCGACCTTAGCCTTCAATGATAGTAAATGTGGATATAGAATAGGTGGGGGTAATGGTACTTTTGAAATATCTTTTTGATCGGTTGGTAGATCCTTTAGATGGTTTGGAGATGGTATTTCATTTCATCCCCTTCTCTTTGTATGTTTGTAATAATATTCATCATTTTAGACCTTTTTTCATTAATTGTTAAAGGTTTATCTTGAAAAGTAAATTGGAAATGAATATCTCATTGTCGACATGTTTTTACATGATTTGATGGCCATGTGATGAATGTTTCAACAACTTTTTTGAGCATATTAATTTCATCCTCATGAATTAAAAAAAGCAGCTATGTACTCGGCTTATGGGATACGTTAATCGACACTATCACATGACCTATTGAAAGTGTTCTGTTGGGTAGCATGTTGTTTTGAATATTGAACACTATATCCATCACCACAAGGCGATGGGTGGGTGTTACTAGATATAAATTACATTCATTATCAACTTATAGAATATCAATATAGGAAAGGTATCGGTGTTTGTATGATTTAAATTTCATAGAAACATTTATTAGATAATTTATTACCTTTTCTAAGACATCTATTTACAGGGAATGTCTAGCCTCATAGCTGGTGGGGGATGGGGTGGGATATCTATATGGTAGATGTTATTAAGTTTCTTCTTCTATTTCCCTCTCTCTACTAAAGATTTCATTGCCTCTCTCTACTAATGTAATTTTCCTTCAAGGGTAGATATTCTTTCTCTCGTCTATCTTATTAATTCACTTTGATCGACCTCTTGTTTTTTTCTCAAAATATGTTCGGGGTGTCACCCCAAAACCATCACCTCTGACACAGCCATACTGTTGTGGCCACTTCAAGGCCACTAATAGTTTATGTTCATCCAACACATGTTTTGATGATTCCTATGAATATGTCAGATATAAAATATAGTAAAATAAGTGATCATGTTTATGTAATAGTGATTTAAAGAAAAAAAATTATTATGTAATACTTACACATGTTTCCCACACTTTTAGTGTGTTTTCATCTATTAATATCCCATATTTATTTACACGTGCCTCCTTCTATAGATCATGGAATGGGATGTAAGGATTTCAAGTCATCAATATACATATAAACAGAGGAATATAATTATTGTGTTGTTGCATGTATCATAATATTATTACGGTATGTTTAAAATACGTACCAATTTTTATCAAGTGAAGCGTTCCCCATCCTTACTTTATAGTAGGGATATGCTGGTTTTGTTGCTCATTCCTTATTTCAAATTCGTAGTAATTGTTTTATAAATAAATTTTTTTTGATCAAGGTGATGAATACATGTATCATCAAACAACGTATTACTAGCCACAATGTACCTAAAAAGACACATCTACACGATGGCTAGTAAACATATCCCATGATTTTTCGATTATCAGATGTGCATAGATAAGCGGTGGGTAGAGGTTTATTTTCCCTTCAGTATCTTTAAGATGTTTTCTTGTTAGAATTGTTCCAATTACTCTATAAATCCTTCTAAAAAGTATTAATATATATTTATTGTGGGATTCATCTACTATAAATGCACTCTAAAATCGATATTGAATAGTAAGTCAATGTTTCATTATTTTATTTTTTAGAAAAATAATTAAATGATATCATAATGTTATCATAATATCTTCCCACAAGAGTGTCTTAATCCGGGACACAACATGGTTTCACAAATCTACATCAATCAGCACGCATTACTGAGTGATGATTCCAATGTAACTGTTGAACAATGCTTTGTTGGGGTTAACATGCTAGACCTACACATTCCATCTAACCTTGTATTCGATGCCTTTGGATTTTTACTTGATTATTTTTCCTAACACTGTAAAACTATTATTCTCTTATTTTTTTCTACATAATGTATCCTTCGTCACCTACTATTTCCCTAGAATCATCATCGTCAATATGTTCCTTTGGTGTGGTATCATTAGCATATCCCATTGGTCGTTGTACCTCTGCACTGGGAGAGGCAGTAGGTTGAGAAGCCTGTTGTTCCTCATGAATGAGGGAACCAACATGTGAAAATGTTTATTGCCCTACACTGTGAGTAGCAGTAGGTTGAGAGACTTGTTGTTCATCGAGATTAGGAGTACCAACATATGCAAAAGTCATTATCTATATAAGTGGTTTAACATTTAATTTAGAGTATATAAATGAATCACAAAGTAGATAATAACATGAGGTAACACGATGTATATTACAAAAAAATGTAACCTAATTATTGAACTCAATTTTTATTTTTTAAATGATGAAGGTATTTGACACCTCTATTGACAATCCAAATCCCTTTATTGTGGTTTCCTCTGACATAAAAAACGCAGTCTACATTGGAACCGCTAAGAACTGATTTTGACATCTCAATAAAAGGGTCATCCATGGTTAAATTTCCATTTGACCCTATAGTGGTTTTTGTCGATAACAAAACAATTAACCACTTTCTATTTTTGGGATCGGTAATATAAAATATTTTTACTGCCTATGATGCCATTATAAATAGTTCATCTTTGTACCCTTTCTTACTAAAATCTACTTTCCCATATCCCAATTCATATTTTTAACATCACTCCTGTTATCAAACCACTTTTATTGAAAAATCAGAACATGGAATGTTGTATAATTCAAACCCATATTTGTTTGATGATGCCAAATTATAGAATATTCACGCAAATTGGATTTATGTACTTTGTACCAGAAACATGAATTGCTTCAGCCAGGAGTGTAACTCTACTATTTTTCATGGTATTGTTTCATCATGCTCATTTGTATAGAATATATAACAATTAATTACATAACCATTTTAATATAATACATAAAAACTTGTTCCTTCAGATATCCATTGAAGTTGTTCTAAAATTGAATCCATATTTTCATCCGAATCCATAAAAATATGTTCCCGAAAACATTTTATAAACTGTTTATTATGTATATTTGATATCCAAATTTCAAACCTTGATGGATTCAAATGCCTAAGAATTTATTTTTTGGTTTCAACATATGGTGAAACCTCCAAACTATTATAAACAATGTAAAGGAAGACCTTCTTCTAGTCTATAATATTGATTGTGACAAAATCTCTTATGGAAATTCCTTCGCCTACAAGCCGCTTAGTGTGATGAGATTTCAGTAAACCAATGATTTCCACACTAGAAAAGTATTAAGTATATAATTCAATGACTTCCTCAACAATATATCACTCCAAAATACAACTCTCTTCCCAATTTTTATTTTTTATATAACCTTTTAAAATCTCCATATATCGTTCAATGGGGTACAACCATCTACAGTGTACAAGACCATATAGTCGAATCTCTCTCACAATGTAAACCATTAAATGAACCATAATATAAAATAATGTTGAAAATAATAACATTTCCAATTCACATAATATGATGAAAATTCATATTTACATAGTCAGCAATTTCACCGGTTCTATAACTTTGCTGGATATATCTTTGAAGAAGAAATAGAGTTTGGTTAATGTATGATGAACATTCTTGGAAAAAATTAAATGTAAAGATATAGGCATTAGATCTTATATAAAAACAAGGAATTCATGTGATTTCAAACCCCTTAACTTTAAATTGGTCATTGACATGATGTTATTGATATTTGATGAATACCCATATAGAACCTTTACTTCATTAAGGAAGTTTAAAAACCGATATCTCTCCTTCCTGGAAAAAGTGTATGCAGCTGGAGGAAGAAAAGTTCAATTTTCACCCTTCATTGGCACCAAATATTCTCATATTCCCATGTCAACCATTTCCATCCTAGCCTTAATTCCATCATTTGTTTTGTTGGGTGCATTTAGCAACATGCCGATGACACTACCACATACATTTTTTAAACATACATAACATCAAGAAAATATATGATGTACATACAATTCCAAAATGGTAATTCAAAAAAAAAACTAATCTCTTTTTCAAACTGGTCTTGGTAAGGTTTTTCAAAAACTGTTTTCCAAAAGCAGTGTCCACATATTTTACTTTCTCAAACTATAGATCACCTGTTGGTGGAGACAGTGTCGTATATTATTCTGAACATCCATTGAATGATGTCGTCCAAGATCAGTACTTATGTCATCGGGGTAGAAATATGTTATGTCTTAGAAACTTGGTTTTCAATGAATGTTTCAATCTAATTGATTTTGTACCTTATTCGCAGACGAGACACCCTTGAGTTCCTTTGATGCTACTTCTTGAAAAAATTCCATAAGTAGGAAAGTCATTTATTGTCTCTTACAACATGGGTCTCAATGTGAAATCTTCATTTCTATTAACATTATACAATGTAACACGTAAATCCCAAAATAATTTCAAATCCTAGATCAATGGATCCAAATAAACAACAAAATCATTACCCGATTATTTTGGTCCTGATATAAGCATAGATAATGTGATGTATTTTCATTTCATGCATAACTATGATGGAAATTTATAATTTACCAACATAACTAGACATGTACTGTGAGTGTTGATTTAAAAACCAAAAGGATTCACTCCATCTGTAGATAACACAAGACAAAGGTTTATCAGCTCATTTCCAAATTCATGATTCTCATGATCAATTCTCTTCCACTAAGGAGAATCTACCAGGTGATATAGTTTCCCATATTTATTTCTTATGAGTGTATACCACATCAATTTCCCTACAGTCTCCTCACTTCCATATAGGTGCCTAAACCTTTGAATTATTGGAAAGTACCATAAAACTTTCATAGGACCAAATTCATCTATCTTGTATTCAGAAGAAACACACTTTGGGAATTATATAAGTGATTTTTGGTCCTTGAGAAATAGTATATAGTCATTCGGGTAGGCATGTATTCTTTCAGATATCATTATCATCTAGCGTGTCATTTGTTTGGTGTCGTATATTCGGCTCGGAAGCTCATTATCTTCTAGGAGCATGTCATTCAAGAGAGAAAGTAATTCCATAAAACTGGAATCACTCCATCTGTTTCTTTCTTTCAAATTATATAGCTTTAGTACGGCTATCAATGCTATATATTTAGTGAAACCACCATACAATGGCGTCTTTGAACAACTCTTTAATTTTTCAAACAATCATGGGAAATCATGAAGTTCATCTTCAACTATCCTTGTCATTTCTTCAATACGATCATCATCATCATTCACATATGTAATAAAATATTTGATATGGTCTTCTTCATTGTCCATACATATAATCATATTAGATGATCCATAAAACGCAGTTCTATCCCAGCCACTAGCTACATTTTCCTTTTCCCCGTGTTTATTTCAACATTTATAACTTTGATCTTTTATATAATAGATCAAGTGTTCTTCCAACTATTCTAGACTATCTTGTCTTGAATAAGAACAGTTTAAACATGGACAAAAGATTTTAAAAGGTTCATATGCATGATCTTTATAAAACTTGATGAACTCTTTCACTCCATCTTCATACTATTTTGTCAAAGGATTAACATCCATACACTCCTTATTCACATTCCTCCTATTTGATTTGGTGATATTAATATATATAAAAATAAATACATGAAACTTTGATATAAAAATTAACCAATGATATAAAAATTTATAGAATTTAAGTCTCCTTTGAAAACTATTTATAAAATCATAGTTGAAATACAATTAAAAAACCAACCATTTACCCAAATTCATCTTTAAAATAACACGCCCCTTTTAAAATAAACCAATCAGTTCCAACCACTATTTTTCAAAACCCCAATTATTTTTTAAACCATTTTAAATCTATTTAAAACAAAAAATGGTATGTTTAACACGTTTAATCTTTTTAAGAAATATTTCAAAATACTTGAATCATTTTAAAAGAGCCACTTAGGCATTTTTATAAAGACATAAATACCAAGAGAGTCACTTTATAAAGGATACATGAATAAAAAATAACCAAAATTTTATAAAATATAAATCTATACAATGTTTATCAAGTCTCTCATGAATAAATAGTATGAATCCTATAGTTTACTCCCATAATACTATTGAGGATTGAATAATTCATACATAAAGGCATAAGTGTCACTTGGCTTTGATACTTCTGAAGAAAAAGTCACATCTCTTCAAAGTGGGTAACCATATTCCGCTTGATGCTTGAATCATGTACAACCTATGATTGATCCTTCCAATACAGTAAATCAGAAAAAATGTTCCCATTCTTGAGGGTATACATTAGGTCAATGTTAAAGGACTATAGGTACTCAAACCTTCTCCACTGTCAATGGTTCATTTCACTTTGTGATGAAATATATTTCAAACACTTTTTTGGTGTATTTAAAAAACATCTCATCCTTAAGATAATACCAATAAAACCTCATGGAATACACCACTATTTCCAAATCTAGGAAAGTATTTGAGAAGTTTCTCTTATGTATCCTTAACTGTTTAGACACATAAGAAACCACATGACCATCATGGGCAGGAACTGTTAAAATCCTGACCCCTGATACATCACAATACAAACCATGCTCATTACCCAGATAATTTATGGTTAAGATTGGTGTTTTAATCAATCTCCCATTAAGATCATACAAGGATCTCTCCTGAACATCTAAGTAAAGGAACCATACCACATTCTTGGTTAAGGCCTTCTTAGCACTTCCAATCTGGAAGAATCCTGATTTACCCTCTGGTAATAACTAGAAATTCTCAAAAAGGTTTTGATATCAAAAAATTTATTTGGACTCTCTAAATAAATTATAACATCGAACTTCTTAGGTTTTAAAAATATGATCTCCTCTAATATCATTTTCCCCATGAAGTTTACATTATCAATCCAAAACATACACTTTGAGATCATGGAATATAGTCGATGCTCCCCAGGTTTTCTCAAAATTATCTCCAGATATTGAGCATGCCACCCCCTCAACTTGGAATATATGATGATATGATTGAAAAATATGGATACAAAATTATCTAAATACAGATTTAAAACACAATTCATCTAATAAATGAACACTACAGTCAATAATATAGACAAAAAATCCTAAAAAATAGAACAAACTGACTCCATGTGGCCCATGTACACTAACCACATCCCAATACATCATGTGAAAATGATAATCTATATAAAAACAATAAGAGGTAGGGATTGGTATCTAGAAAGAATATATAATATCTTCATAATACCATAGGCTTATGCATGTTTTGATTTATACATTCTCAGTCAGATCTCACCAATGATTTTATGTAATTCCAATCAAATGATATTTCAATAATGCTAGATTATAGTACATATAGAAATAAGAATTGACATGATATTTCATAAAATAAAAAAAGTAACATTCATTTCCATTGAAAAATCTGTTTCTTTTAAATTTATTTTCATTTCAAATTTTAAAAAGATTCATTTTAAAGGTAATTATTTATAAACCATGAATAGAAAACAACACTTTTCATAAAAAAAATATATTTTCATAAAACCTAATTTTAGTTTTTAGAAAACCATCCACAAAATCAGAAATTTAAATAACCAGTTTCAATCATAAAACATACCATGAGAGAAATAATGTAATTGTGAAACTATAACCATTAATCAAACAAGTATAAAAATTAGATTACAGTAGACAAAGGACACCACAAAATCAATGTAAAAAAGGTAGAAATGAACTAATCATAACATTGGATCCCCCCAATGGAATCATAAAAATGAAAAAATAAAGGGTAAACAAAGCAGGTATTAAAGGAATACAGTCCTAAACCATACATAATAAATAAAAAACTATCAGCCTATGTTTCATCCCAAAAACACTATACCAGATGCACAACCTACCCACAATAGAATCATTCAAGGGTACCTCTATAGCCTTAGAAAACCAAAAAACAAGGAGACCTTAGATAGTGTTTCGGATAACTGGTATAAAAATGTAGACCCCTCTTGTAAAACCTAAAGTTTGAAAGTTAGTGTGAGAATCTATTATATACATGCCTGGATTCTTTGAGTAGGAGGAGGAGGAGGAGTTGGTGACAATGGCGGTGGTGGAGGAGGAGGAGTCGGTAGCAGGGGAGGAGGAGGAGGAGGAGTTGGTAGTAGCGATAGTGGAGGAGGAGGAGGAGGAGTTGGTAGCAGAGGAGGAGGAGGTGGTGGTGGTGGTGATCAGGTTCAACTTCCATGATAGCTTGACTTGTGCGACAGGAGGAGGCTGTTAGGTTTTTTTTATAAAAGGGGGAAAACATTTTATCAACGCTAGCTAAAAAATACTGATAAAGATATGTTTTATCAGTCTTAAAATAGAAAACACTGGTAAAACTATAATGATAATAAATTATTTATATTTTTATATATTTTTATAAAATTATATGTATAATAAATAAATATATATTTATTTACAATAATAACTATAAATAAATAAATATTTATTTATATTTACATATTTAATAAATAAATATTTATTTATAATTATAAATTTATAGTAAATATATTTATTATATTTATCATTATATATAATTAATATCTTTATTATAATTTTATAATTATTTAAATATTTTTAATTTATTTAGAATAATATATATATATATATATATATTATAATTTTATAATTACTTAATAACTATAAATTTATATATATTTATTATAAATATATATTTACTACATATTTATTATATATATTTGAATTATAGTCATAAATATAAATAAATTTACATATATATATTTATATTTATGACTATAAATAAATAAATAATTATTTATTATTATAATGATCAAAATTAATAAATATATTTATTATAATTTGATAATTATTTAAATATAAATATATATTTATTTAAATAAATATGAAATTATAAAAATATATATATAATTAATATATTTATTTTAATTTCATAAGTATTTATATATATATAATTATATTTATAACTATATATAATTATATTTATAACTATATATAATTAATATATTTATATTTGATGAATACCCATATAGAACCTTTACTTCATTCAAGAAGTTGAAAAACTGATATCTCTCCTTCCTAGAAAAAGTGTAAGCAACCGGAGGAAGAAAAGTTCAATTTTCACCCTTCATTGGCGCCAAATATTCTCATATTCCCATGTCAACCATGTCCATCGTAGCCTTAATTCCATCATTTTTTTGCTGGGTGAATTTAGCAACATGACGATGACACTACCACATACATTTTTTAAACATACATAACATCAAGAAAATGTACGATATACATACAATTCCAATATGGTAATTCAAAAAAAAACTAATCTCTTTTTCAAACAGGTCTTGGTAAGGTTTTTCAAAAAAAAATTCCAAAAACAGTGTCCACATATTTTACTTTCTCAAACTATATATCACCTGTTGGTGGAGACAATGTTGTATATTATTCTGAACTTCCATTGAATGATGTCGTCCAAGATCAGTACTTATGTCATCAGGGTAGAAATATGTGATGTTTTAGAAACTCGGTTTTCAATGAATGTTTCAATCTAATTGATTGTGTACCTTGTTCGCAGATGAGACACCCTTGAGTTCCTTTGATGCTACTTCTTGAAAAAATTCCATAAGTAGGAAAGTCATTTATTATCTCTTACATCATGGGTCTCAATGTGAAATCTTCATTTCTATTAACATTATACAATGTAACACGTGAATCCCAAAATAATTTCAAATCCTAGATCAATGGATCCAAATAAAATTCAAAATCATTACCCGATTATTTTGGTCCTCATATAAGCATAGATAATGTGATGTATTTTCATTTCCTGCATAACTATGGTGGAAATTTATAATTTACCAACATAACTAGACATGTACTGTGAGTGTTTCTTTAAAAACCAAAAGGATTCACTCCATCTGTAGATAACAGAAGACAAAGGTTTCTCAGCTCATTTCTAAATTCAGGATTCTCATGATCAATTCTCTTCCACTAAGGAGAATCTTCCAGGGGACATAGTTTCCCATATTTATTTCTTATATGTGTATACCACATCAATTTCCCTACAGTCTCCTCACTTCAATATAGGTGCCTAAACCTTTGAATTATTGGAAAGTACCATAAAATTTTCATAGGACCAAATTCATCTTTCTTGTATTGAGAAGAAACACACTTTGGGAATTATATAAGTGATTTTTGGTCCTTGAGAAATAGTATACAGTCATTCAGGTAGGCATGTATTCTTTCAGATATCATTCCCATCTAGCATATCATTTGTTTGGTGTCGTATATTCAGCTCGGAAGCTCATTATCTTCTAGGAGCATGTCATTCAAGAGAGAAAGTAATTCCATAAAACTGGAATCACTTCATCTGTTTCTTTATTTCAAATTATATAGCTTTAGTACGGCTATTAATTCTATATATTTAGTGAAACCACCATACAATGGCGTCTCTGAACAACTCTTTAATTTCTCAAACAATCATGGGAAATCATGAAGTTCATCTTCAACTATCCTTGTTATTTCTTCAATATGATCATCATCATCATTCACATATGTAATAAAATCTTTGATATGGTCTCCTTCATTGTCCATACATATAATCATATTAGATGATCCATAAAATGCAGTGCTATCCCAGCCACTAGCTACATTTTCTTTTTCCCCTTGTTTATTTCAACATTTATAACTTTGCTCTATTCTATAATAGATCATGTGTTCTTCCTACTCTTCTAGACTATCTTGTCTTGAATAAGAACAGTGTAAACATTGAAAAAAGATTTTAGAAGGGTCATATGAATGATCTTTATAAAACTTGATGAACTCTTTCACTCCATATTCATACTCTTTTTTCAAAGGATTAGCATCCATCCACTCCTTATTCACATTCCTCCTATTTAATTTGGTGATATTAATATATAAAAAAATAAATACATGAAACTTTGATATAACAATTAACCAAGGATATAAAAATTTATAGAATTTAAGTATTCTTTGAAAACTATTTATAAAATCACAGTTGAAATCCAATTAAAAAAACCAACCATTTACCCAAATTCATCTTTAAAATAACATGCCCTTTTTAAAATAAACCAATCAGTTCCAACCACTATTTCTCAAAACCACATTTATTTTTTAAACCATTTTAAATCTATTTAAAACCAAAAGGGTATTTTTAACACGTTTAATCTTTTTAAGAAATATTTCGAAATATTTGAATCATTTTAAAAGAGCCACTTAGTCATTTTCATAAAGACATAAATACCAAGAGAGGCACTTTATAAAGGATACATGAATAAAAAATAACCAAAATTTTATAAAATATAAATCTATACAATGTTTATCAAGTCTCTCATGAATAAATAGTATGAATCCTATATTTTACTCCCGTAATACTACTGAGGATTGAATAATTCATACATAAAGGCATAAGTGTCACTTGGCTGTGATACTTCTGAAAAAAAGTCACATCTCTTCAAAGTGGGTAACCATATTCCGCTTGATGCTTGAATCATGTATTACCTTTGATTGATCCTTCAATTACAGTAAATCAAAAAACAAATTTCCCATTCTTGAGGGTATACATTAGGTCAAAGTTAAAGGACTATAGGTACTCAAACCTTCTCCACTGTCAATGGTTCATTTCACTTTGTGATGAAATATATTTCAAACACTCTTTGGTGTATTTAAAAAAAATCTCACCCTAAAGATAATACCAATAACACCTCATTGAATACACCATTATTTCCAAATCTAAGAAAGTATTTGAGAAGTTTCTCTTATGTATCCTTAACTGTTTAGACCCATAAGAAACCACATGACCATCATGGGTAGGAACTGTTAAAATCCTCACCCCTGATACATCACAATACAAGCTATGCTCATTACCTAGATAATTTATGGTTAAGATTAGTGTTTTTATTAATCTCCCATTAAGATCATACAAGGATCTCTCGTGAACATCTAAGTAAAGGAACCATACCACATTCTTGGTTAAGGCCTTCTTAGCATTTCCAATCTGGAAGAATCGTGATTTACCCTCTGGTAATAACTATAAATTCTCAAAAAGGTTTTTATATCAAAAAAATTATTTGGACTCTCTAAATAAATTATAACATCGAACTTCTTAGGTTTTAAAAGTATTTTCTCCTCTAATATCATTTTCCCCATGAAGTTTACATTTTCAATCCAAAACATACACTTTGAGGTCATGGAATATTGTTGATTCTCCCTAAGTTTTCCCAAAATTATCTCTAGATATTGAGCATGCCCCCCCTCAACTTTTAATATATGATGATATGATTGAAAAATATGGATACAAAATTATCTAAATACAGATGGAAAACACAATTCATCTCATCCATGAACACTTCCAGCAATAATATAGACAAAAAAATCCTAAAAAATAGAACAAACTGATTCCATGTGGCCAATGTACACTAACCACCTCCTAATACATCATGAAAAAATGACAATCTATATAAAAACAATAAGAGGTAGGAATTGGTCTCTAGAAAGAATATATAATATCTTCATACTACCATTGGCTTATGCATGTTTTGATTAATACATGCTCAGTCATATCTCACCAATGATTTTATGTAATTCCAATCAAATGATATTTCAATAATGCTAGATTATAGTACATATGGAAATAATAATTAACACGATATTTCATAAAATAAAAAAAGGAAACATTCATTTCCATTGAAAAATCTGTTTCTTTTAAATTTATTTTCATTTGAAATTTTAAAAAGATTCATTTTAAAGGTAATTATTTATAAACCATGAATAGAAAACAACACTTTTCATAAAACAATATATTTTCATAAAACATAATTTTAATTTTTAGAAAACCATCCACAAAATCAGAAATTTAAATAACCAGTTTCAATCATAAAACATACCATTAGAGAAATAATGTAATTGTGAAACTAGAACCATTAATCAAACAAGTATAAAAATAAGATTGCAGTAGACAAAGGACACCACAGAATCAATGTAAAAAGGTAGAAATGAACTGATCATAACATTGGATCCCCCCAATGGAATCATAAACATGAAAAAATAAAGGGTAAACAAAGCAGGTATTAAAGGAATACAGTCCTAAACCATACATAACAAATAGAAAACTATCAGCCTATGTTTCATCCCAAAAACACTATACCAGATGCACAACCTACCCACAATAGAATCATTCAAGGGTACCCCTATAGACTTAGAAAACCAAAAAACAAGGAGACCTTAGCTAGTGTTTGGGATAACTAGTATAAAAATGTTGACCCCTCTTGTAAAACCTAAAGTTTGAAAGTCAGTGTGAGAATCTATTATATACATGCCTGGATTCTTTGAGTAGTAGTAGTAGGAGGAGTTGGCGATAATTGCAGTGGTAGAGGAGGAGGAGTCGACGGCAGGGGAGGAGGAGGATGAGGAGTTGGTGGTAGCGATAGTGGAGGAGGAGGAGTTGGTAGTAGAGGAGGAGGAGGAGGTGGTGGTGGTGATCAGGTTCAACTTCCACGATATCTTGACTTGTGCGACAGGAGGAGGCTGTTAGGTTTTTTTATAAAAGTGGGAAAACATTTTATCAACGCTAGCTAAAAAATGCTGATAAAGATATGTTTTATCAGTCTTAAAATAGAAAGCACTGGTAAAACTATAATGATAATAAATTATTTATATTTTTATATATTTTTATAAAATTATATGTATAATAAATAAATATATATTTATTTACAATAATAACTATAAATAAATAAATAATTATTTATATTTACATATTTAATAAATATATATATATATTTATAATTATAAATTTATAGTAAATATATTTATTATATTTATCATTATATATAATTAATATATTTATTATAATTTTATAATTATTTAAATATTTTTATATTTATTTAGTTTAATATTTGTATATATCTATTATAATTTTATAATTATTTAATAACTATAAATTTTTATATATTTATTATAAATATATATTTATTACATATTTATTATATATATTTTTTAATTATAGTCATAAATATAAACAAATTTACATATATATATTTATATTTATGACTATAAATAAATAAATAAATAATTATTATTATAATGATCAAAATTAATGAATATATTTATTATAATTTGATAATTATTTAAATATAAATATATATTTATTTAAATAAATATGAAATTATAAAAATATATATATAATTAATATATTTATTTTAATTTCATAAGTATTTATATATATATACTTATATTTATAACTATATATAATTAATATATTTATTTTAATTTTATAATTATTTATATATATATATATATATTTGTGACTACAAATAAATAAATATTTATTTATAATTATAATTATAATTATAATAAATATATTTATTATGATTTTATAATTATTTACATATATATATATTATTTATAATTATAATCATAAATATTTGTATATATGTATAAATATTTTTATATTTTTATAAATATAATTCTATAATTATACATATTTATAGAATTATAATTATTATAAATATATTTATTATAATTTTCTAATAATTTAAATATATATATATATATATATATAATAATTATTATAATTAAATATCTTTATAAATATTTGTATATAATTATAAATATATTTATATGTATATTAATATATATATATATATATTTATAAATTTGTAATAAATGTATTTGTTTTAATTTTATAGAAACTTTATATATAATTATAAATAAAATAAATATATTTATCATTTAAAAAAAATTACAATAAATATATGTATTTATTTATAATTATAATTATAAATAAATAAGTTTAAAAGGTATTTATATTTAATTATAAATAAAAAAAATATTTATCATTTAGACAAGTTATTTTAATTTTATAATTATTTAAATAAATAAATAAATAAATATATTTATTTATATATAATTATAATTAAAAAGATATTTTAAAAAGTAATTATACATAACTAATTATTTGTAATTATAAATAAAATAAATATATTTATAAATTAAATATATTTATCACAATTTTAAGTATTTATGAGAACATAATAGCTTCATGGGAACATGAATGAATCATATACACCGAGTAAAGTATAGATCTCATAAAAAATGACTCATCATATATATGGACTACATGAATAATAATGAGGGTGTAACGTATAAATGAACATTAATGATGAATACATAACACATGAACATTAATTATATGAACACATTAATAGAAAAATTCATTGGAAACGTATATTAATTTAATTATATATAGATATAGATATATAATTATAATTATAATTATACATATTTAAAAATTATTTATATATAATTATAAATATATATATTTAAAAAGTATTTATATATAATTATAAATATATAAATATAATAAATATAATAAATATATTTATTATTTAATGAAATTATATATATATATTTGAATTATTAAAAAAAATATTAATTATAAACATGTTTTTTTAATCAATGTATACAAATAAACATAATTTTAGAATATAAATATAATAATTTTATATAAATTAATAACATTTTTTTTTAAAAAAATTGTCAGCGCTAAAAATAACACTGATAAATCTTCCCTTTATCAGCGCTAGAAAAAACACTAATAAAGGGTACACCTTTATGAGAGTGTTTTTAGTGATGATAAAGGGTAGTATTGGTCGGAGTAGATGACTCAAGAGGGGGGTGAATTGAGTATTTATAAAAATTTCTGTTAAAAAGGGTTCTTTACAAAATAATACCCCCTATGAAAATAAACACAAAGTCAGTTTGTAGTGAATTTATAAAAGTCTTTAAGGTTCAATTTGGTTCTTTGAAGATTGATTAGTTCTCAGCTTTCCCAATCTAAATATTAGTAAATTTTTTGAACAAACCTACAGATTCAAAAGAGATATAAACACTTTCTAAACTAACTATCGAAGTTCTGTTTATCTTAATGCCATAAATACATAACAGATAAAAAATAACTGCCCAACAGATAAAACAAGAGGTTTAGTCTCAAGCAGAGACTTAGTCCTCTCCACTTGGTGATCACCCTCCACCAAGCAATTTATATTAATAAACTTTTGATCCACACCTTGGATCAGGGTTCACAACAACACACATGCTGTCCAGGTCAAACTTGACCTCTACCATAGTTATTCTTGGGAAAAAAAATAAACAGATCTCACATGATCTCTTCCACAGTTCTACATGGGATACAAGTGTAACAAGAGATTGAGAGTGAGGATATTTTTTTATCATCCAGTTTAGATCAGGAGACAGTGTGTGATATTCAAACAAATATACACACTACTCAAAATAGTAATGATTATAACACAAATGAGTTATGAAAGAAAATAGGGTTTAGATTTCCTTGTGTGTTGTGCAGTAATTCTCTGGATTCAATGAATGTTGAGGAAATGTTATTTGAGTCCTCTTCTGAAAGTTGTCTTTAGAATAGAGTGTCACAATTCCTTGTGAAAGTGTTCAGCTCTTCTTTGTGAGGATATTCAGCAAGCTCTAGTGGGTAGTTTCTAGGTGAGACCAAGCTTGGAGTTTTTCTATTTTTCAATATTCCAAGTTCACACAGTCTATATTTCAGCATGTTCTCCAAGCTCTATGTGTATTTTTATATCTTTCTGTCTCCATATCTCATTGATCTTTGATTGAATTCCTTTTATACTTCAAGGTCTAATAGGCATAAAGATCTTCTCATGTGCATGTACCTATTACTATCGATGGATAGTTGTACAAACAACATTATATAATGTTAGAAATATTAATTTGTCTAAATATGACCGTTAGAAATAAATTTGAATTAATAAAATTAAAATAGTTATTTATGACTATCGGTGAGTCATCTTTGGACTGTTGTCTTCAGTTTGGTAACATCGATCTGTCAACTTCAGTGTGTCGACTTTGGTTTGTCATCTACGGTGTGTCGAATTCAGTGTGTCATCTTTGATGTGTCGACATGGGTATGTAAATCTTCGGTGTGTCGAACATCGGTGTGTCAACATCGGTGTGTCAACTTCGGTGTGTCGACTTCGGTGTGTCGACTTCGGTGTGTCGACTTCGGTCTGTCAATCTTCGGTGTGTCGAACATTTGTGTGTCAACTTCGGTGTGTCGAATTCAGTGTGTCGAATTCGGTGTGTTGACTTCGGTGTGTCGGCTTCAGTGTGTCTACTTCAGTGTGTCAACTTTGGTTTGTCAATCTTCAGTCTGTCAATATTCGGTCTGCCAATATTTGGTGTGTCGAACATCGATGTCAAGGAATCTAAAAAGGTTACGAAGTGTCTATCTTACACAAATCATTACAAGATTAAGTGTTATCCAAAATTACATGTATAAATACACTTGTAAACGTTTTTATTCATGAATATAGGTTATTGAATTATTTAATTATATTTATCTTTATGACATAATTGATTTACTTAGAGATATTAAAATGGTAGGAAAGACTAGACTCTGTATATTGAAATTATTTGTGGTTATGAAAACTACATTATCATAGAGGGTCCAAAAATCTCCCCCTTTTTGATAATAATATATTATGGCATATATGAAAAAATATATATAATAAAGATAGCTTGACATAGCATACCACACTGAATGTAAAAGTCAAATATAATTAAAGTTTTTCCTTACTTTAACTTTTAAAAACAAAGCTCCCCCCATTAAATGGATTAAGGCGAGTAGATTCCATGTGTCCTAAACCATAAAATCTCCCCATTAGATAAATAATGTATACCTTATTTTCTCCCCCTTTTGGGATTAGAAAAAACAAAAGCAGAAAAGAGAAATAACATAAAAGAAAGACACCATAAAGATTTTCATTAATAGGCATAAAAGTACAAGATAAAAAAAAGACCAAATCCCCATAAAAAAGAAACAATCCATCACTAAGGGTTTGTATGATGAGGATATTTTCATTTGTCATAAGGATATGAGGGAGAAGGAGAAGGTTTGGGAGAGGCAGAGGAAAGAGGTAGGCTGAAGATAACACCATGCAGGGAAACACCTATAGGAACAGTAGCTATAAGGGTATGCCGCATTTCTAACAACACTCGACTTGAAGTTTGCTCCGTGATGATCGGTCGAATCTGGGAAAGGGCCTGAGAGAGAGTCATTGGAGAAGGATGCCAAGAGGCATTACCAATTGAATCCACTGGAGGGACCATAATAGCCTTGGCCTGAACATGCAGATAAGGTTTAAGCAGGTTGATGAAGTCATTAATGATTTCACCACCATATTGCATGGCTTTCTCAAAGTCATCATTATTTTCCATAAATTTACTCAGAAAAGGTGTAAAATCATTCAATTGAAGGACTTGTTTCTTGAATGCTTTTGTGACTAGAGTAATTCTAATATTTTCTGCAAGAAACTTGAAGCTATTGATGAGATCATGCTTGGTATAAATCTTAGTGAAATACTTATCCACCTTTTCCCGAATTTCTTTCTGAGCTTCAGAGGATTCATTTGTGAACTATCTAACCATATTGTATACATGATCTATATTTTGATGTACTTTTTCAAGGGTTTATTGTCTGAAACACTCCAAATTTTTTTAAGTTCCTCTCGCATCACAACCTTGAGAGACTCCAAACCATCAACACCACTTTTCCCACTCATGGAACTGGATGGGCTAGCCAACATTTTTCCAAGCTCTTCTTTCAACGTTTTCAGA
This sequence comes from Viscum album, assembly GCA_963277665.1. Classification (NCBI taxonomy): domain Eukaryota; kingdom Viridiplantae; phylum Streptophyta; class Magnoliopsida; order Santalales; family Viscaceae; genus Viscum; species Viscum album. The sequence continues at coordinate 1,144,825,197 of OY728166.1, forward strand.
TCTACACTGAATAGATGAGTCACCATGTTCCTAAGAACATCTAGAATACCACTAAAGGAGGTCTTGAAGTCTGAGGTTAAGGAATTTAACTCATTTCTCATCTTTCTAACTTCTCTCAGTAAGGTATTGTGTCTAATAATGGTTTATACTGTAGTAATGAGATTCAGTTGAATCTCCTGGATCAATATTATTTCAATCTATGCTGCATCAGCATTTGAGATAGTTATGGAGGTAGAGGATACACTTTGGGATCCCAATGAAGCTATCACAGAATCACATATATCATTTTTTAATTTCTCCAAATTAGCCTTAGTGACATAGTCACTATGCACTGATTGAGTTACAGGTTCTACTGGTGGAGGTATAGTTGGTGTAACAGGTGCACTATGTTCTGTTTCAGCCTGTAATTGTGGAGTAGAAGGAGGAGGTACCCTCTCCTCATCTGAGTCATACTCTAAACTGAAAATAATGTATCCTGGATCATTATTCCACTCTCTAGCACAGGTCCAGGCTCTTGGCTCAATAGTATCCATTCTGATCGTTCTTCCCTAAGGCTTAGGAACAATATCATCAAAATCAACTTATTCATTCTGGTTTTGGGCCATAATAACTTTTCTAAAAATAGGAACCAACTGATCTTCAGGTTCTTCTTGTTATCTAGCTACTTCAGCTTCACTAGTTACTTCCTCAATTTGAGGCACTGGAACCTCATCTTCTTCCTCTTGTCCAACAACCATAAGATCATTCAATTCCTGAATGATCTCTTGATTTTCATCATTAGGAATGGGTGATCTATCCTCATGTTCAATATCTCGATGAACAACAGCCTGTTGTTCAACATGATCAACACCCTCACCAGCTCCATGTACAGATTCCTCACTAGATCTATCAACCACTTGTTGTACCATTTTTAGAGATTCACTCACATGCTCATCATTTCCTCCATTATCACCATCACCACCATCATTATCATCATCTGTTTCCTCATTAGATTTACTAACATAGACATCGACTCCAGTAACATCAGTTTATTCCTCATCCTCATCACCTAATAATGATTCTCTTGAGGGAAAGTCCAAAGGTGGACTAATAGGTCCATAAGACATTTATTTGGGACATTCAGAAATATCAAGATCACTCCTATCATCAAAAAGAGATCCTTCTTCCCTTGCCACTTCAGGCTCATCTTCCTTATCAGAATAAACTGGAACCTCTTCTGGTTTGAGACCTGGATAAACTTGGTCCTTTGGTCTAGAAGGGTGGTCAACTAGATTGAAATCCTCATATATCCTTTCCTCATATACTACCCAACATCTTTTCCATAGGTTACATAAGATTTTCATCCTCTTAAAAATGTCTTTTTGAAGACAAAAACCACTATAGGCACTTATCACTTCATCTCCATCTTCCACATAACCTAACCTTTTCAACATGGGAGAAATCATCCTTGGATAGTTCAACCAGGTTGCCTTCTTGGATGGATTAATAAAATAAGAGATATGCACCATTAGATACCTACATAGGTTTAATTTTATCCCATGTTTCAAAAAAAGATCAAGAAAACATCTTGATACTTCAAAGTAGAGAAATCTCCCTTCCTTGGGCAGATTTGATGTTGTATGAACTTAAAAATTAGTCTTACTTCTCCTTTGAATTCATTTGCAATATTTCTTCTAGATTCTCCATTTATATTCATCTCTTTAAGATCATCTTCATAAGATAACAAATTTGATGAAGGTGGAATATTACTAGGATAGTCAGCATAGACACCTTCATGAGGCATTTCTAAACATTCAGCCCATTCCTTAAACGAGAAAGCTATATCCTTTCCATTTACCATAGAAATCATCTTTGATGCCTCAACTTCATCCAGGGATATCCTCAAATGTTGATAGAACTCATACTCTAGATGGGAATAATAGGTTCTTTCATTATTGGAGAACCAATTGAGCCATCCTTGAGATTCCAGTACTTTCAAAAAATAGGATTTTCTTGACTGAATCCACTCAGTAGACACCTCCTTTTCAAACATAACCACTCGACTTTCCAAGCTCAGTTTCGCAGTCCCATTGGACTCACCTTTCTGATTCTTGGAAGGAGATTTTATAGGTTCTTCCATTACATTCTTGGTCCTCGCCATGACAAGGATTTCAACAATGTTGAGAGGTTAAGAGTCGAGAGGGAGTGTGACAAAAAGGTAGAAAGATTTTCGGTAGAGGGGAAGGTGAAAGGTCAGGATGGATTGAACTAAATATATCATTTAGGTATTTTAAATCGTATATCATAAAAATTTAAATGTGGGAAAAATAAGAATATAATACAACGTCATTTATTTAAAACAAATAGAATTTACAAAAAAATCCTTAAATACATCCGTGTCAATGAATCGGTTTCAGGGATCAGTTTCAAAAGATCGGTTTCAAGAAAATAGGTTTCAAAAAGATCAGTTTCAAGGAGATAGATTTCAAGAGATCGGTTTCACGAGATCAAATTAAAGAATATCAGTTTCATGAGATCGGTTTTAAGAATCAGTTTCAAGAGATCGGTTTCAAGAAATCGGTTTTAAGAATAGGTTTCAAGGATTGGTTTCATGAGATCGATTTCAAGGATCATCTATTGGTTAATAATTCCTAGTTCATGTCTGATGTAATTCATTCTCTGAGAATTTAAGGGTTTAGTGAATATATCAACAAGCTGATGTTCAGTCCCAATAAACTCAAGAGTTATATCACCTTTTTGACAATGATCTCTCAAACAGTGATGTCTTACATCAATATGCTTTGTTCTAGAAAAAGAAATTTTATTATTAGAAATGGTGATATCACTTGTGTTTTCACAGTTTATGGGGATATGTCTGAATTGAAATCCGTAGTCTAATAAGGTTTGTTTAATCCACAAAATTTGTGCACGACAACTACCCCTAACAATGTATTCTGCTTCAGCAGTTCATAATGAAACTGAATTTTTATTTTTACTACACCATGATATTAGTGACATTCCTAAAAAGTGACATGTTCCATAGGTACTTTTTCTATCTAACTTACATCCACCAAAATCAGCATTTGAATAGCTAACTAAATCAAAAGGTTGTCCTTTAAGATAGAACAATCCTAAATTACTTGTTTATTTGTGGTATTTTAAAATTCTTTTAAAAAAATTTAAATGTGAATCTTTTGGGTTTTATTGAAATCTCACACACATACACACACTGAACATAATATCTATCCTTCTAGAAGTTATGTACAACAAACTCCCAATCATTCCTCTATAAGTAGTTTGATCAACTGATTTTCCATTTTCATCAAGATCTAACTTACATGTAGAACTCATAGGGGTTTCACTAATCTTAATTCTATCAAATCCATATATTTTCAAAATATATTTTGTTTACTTACATTGATTTAAGATAAAACCTTCTTTATTTTGAAATATTCTAAATCCAAGAAAATATTTAAGTTCACCCATTAAACTCATTTCAAACTCACTTTGCATTATGTTTGAAAAATCATTACATAAATAATTTTTAGAAGATCCAAAGATAATATAATCTACATATATTTGGGATATTAAAACTTCTTTGTAAACTCTTTTTATAAATAAATTATGATCTGCGAGTCCTTTTGTAAAACCCTTATAAATAAGAAAGTTACTTAACCTTTCATACCACGCTATTAGAGCTTGTTTCAAACCATATAAAGCTTTCAATAATTTAAACACATGATTTAGAAAATATGGATTTGTAAAACCATATGGTTGTTAAACAAAAAAAATCCTCAATTATATAACCATTAAAGAATTCACTTTTGACATCCATTTGATAAAGTTTAAAATCCACGTGTGCTGTATAGGCAAGTAAGATACTAATTGCCTCAAGTCTAGCTACTAGTGCAAAGTCTCTTCATAATCAATTCCCTCTTCTTGATTATATACTTATGCAACTAGTCTAGCTTTATTTCTAACTATATTTCTAACTTCATCAACCTTAATTCTAAACACCCATTTGGTTCCTATGGTCAAAGTATCCTAATGTCTCTCTACAAGTTTCCAAACTTTATTTCTTTCAAACTGATTAAGTTATTCTTGCATGACCATTACCCAAAATTCATCATTGATTTCATCATTGATATTTTTAGGTTCAAGTAGTGACAATAAGGCTTGATGTTCAACCTGGTCTCTCAAGGAAGCTCTGGTTTGTGTTCCTCTATCTAAATCTCCAGCAACATCATCTAAGTGATGATTCTTGAGTGTTCTAGTTGGTCTAGAGAAAGTAGGAATTGATATTTCAAGTTGGCTAGGTTGATCCAGTTCACTACGGTTTGGATGTGGAGAATTTACAGAACTAGAAGTTTTCACAAATTACTTCACATGATGATTTGAGGTTGTATCATTAATTTCCAGATTGGATATATCCTCTTCAACATTTTCTAGTGAAGTCTTGGGCTCATGTGGATCTACTTCATCAAACTTGATGTGTACAGATTCCTCCACACATTTGGTATTCTTTTTAACGACTCTATAGGATTTAATTGATGTAGAATATCCAAGAAATATTCCTTCATCACTTTTAGAGGAAAATTTATCTAAATTATATTTAGTGTTCATAATATAGACTTTACATCCAAACACTTTAAAATAACGTACATTGGGTTTCCTATTATTCCACAACTCATAAAGAGTTTTCTTAAGAATGGGTCTAATTATGACTCTATTTATTATGTAGAAAGCTGTATTAATAGATTCAACCCAAAAATAAATGGGAAAATCATATTCATTAAGCATAGTCTAAGTAATTTCATGTAAGGTTCTATTTCTTCTTTCTAACACACCATTCTGTTGAGGTGTCCTAGGTGTAGAGAAGTTATGATTATAGCCATTATTTGAGAAAAAAGCTTCAAAATATTGATTCTAAAACTCACGGAAATGATCACTTCTTAAGGGTTTAATCTTAAATCCACTAAGATTTTCTATTTTCCTAGCATACTTGGTAAAGTGTGAACATGCCTCACTTTTATGAGCCAGAAAAAAGGTCCACATGTACTTAAAGAAATCATCTACAAGAACATAAATTCAGTGATTCCCATTGCGACTTGAAACTCTAGATGGTCCAAACAAGTCTATGTGAACCAACTCTAGAGGTTGAGAAGTAGTTATTTATTTGGTTTAAAAGGGATTTTATGTTTCTTTCCTTTTTGACAAGGATTACATATTTTATTGTCTGGAAACATTAATTTGGGTAAGTCTTTAACTAAGACTTTTCTAGTTAACTTCCTAAGAGATTGTATATTACAATGTCCTAGTATTCTATGCTAGATCCAAGACTCTTTTTGAAATGCATTTAGACAAGAGAAATTCTATGAGGCTAGTGTGTCTAGATTTATAGCATATACATTATCATTTCTAAAAGCAGTAAATACTAAATTATTCATGGCATAAAAAACATGGAAAGAATCATTTTTTAATTTAAAATTAAATCCATCATCACAAAGTTGAGATATGCTAAGTAGGTTATACTTCAGTTCATCAATATATAGTACTTTAGAAATTGAAATAGAGGTAGGGTTACCAATCTGGCCTAGGCTGATGATTTTTCCTTTACCATTGTCACTAAATGTGACATATCCTTCATCAATCTTGATAAGAATTTTAAAGCATGAAAAATCCCCTGTCATATGTCTTGAACACCCACTATCCAACTACCACAACTTTTTATAGGAACTCTTTAGGCAGTTTACCTACAAAATAGTTTAACCAAGAAATGACTTTGGTACCCATATTTGTCTGGGTCCACATAAATTAGTGATATAAGCCTTAGGTACCCCCAATTGTCTTATGGGTTTCCCATATGCAGAATATAGAGTGTTTGAAAAACAAACCCTATTCAGTCCTAAATAATTTGATATAGTAAAGGAATTTTTGGAACTAGAACTTGCAGTACAACTCTAGTTTTTGAAATAGGTAGCAGACTTTCCAGATTTGGGTACAAAATGTGATTTGGATAAATTCCTTTGACATGGTTGATATCCTATCCCAGAATTATAATTAGGATCTATTTTTCTACCAAGAATTTGAGTAAGATTATTTTTCCCATTAGTAAACTTTTATAAGTCTTTCTTCAATTGTTCATTATACATTTTTAACTAATTGTTCTGTTTGAGTAGTTGAGAATTTTTCTCCTTTTCAGTTGTAAGTTTAGATTTAGCAGTAACAGTAAAATCATTTTATTTCTTCAAAGATTTATATTTATCTTTCAACTCATTACAGGTTTCCTCTAACATTTTGCAATATTTTAATAGTTCATCATTTGTTATATTTTCAAACTCACTTTCAGAATAATAAGAATTGTGTGAAGGAGAGTCTAAGGTTACTTCAGTTGTGTTTGTCATGAAACACATATTAACCATATCTTTCTCATTTTCAGAAGATCCAGATTCACTTGAGCTATCATCGAAGGAACTCCAGGTGGCCTTCATTGCTTTCTTATACCTTATATCCTTATTTTTATACTTTTTCTTGTATTTAATCTTTGAGTAGTCAGCCTTGAAATGTCCTTTCCTTTTATATTCATAAAAAATTATCTCTTCTGATTTATCCTTTTTCTTCAAATATTTTTTCCAATTTCCCTTATTATCATACTTTCTTTTGTAACTGAGATTTTTGAAGAACTTTTTTTTCTTATAGAATTTCTTGAATCGTCTAGCCAACTGGGCCATTTCTTTATCACTGTCTGAAGAAACTTCATCAATGATTGATCTTTTAATAGCAGATTAAATTGTAACTTTATCTTTAATTTTGGATGTAGTTGTCTTGAAAGATACATTATTTCATTTTGGTTAATCCTCCTCTTAATTTACCTTCAATTATTCTTTATACATCATTAATTTACCCATCAATTCCTTCACTGGCATTTTATCAATATCTCACAATTCTTTGATAGGCGGAGATGTTCCACGCTATCTTTTTGGTAGGCATCACATAATCCGCATGATCTTCTCTTTGGCAGTTACTTCTCTTCCTAAAGAAATCATGGTATTCACAATTTCATTGAACCTGAGATACATATCAAAAATTGAATCATCAGGCATCATTCTAAAGTTATAATTTTTGATAGTATAAGTATTCAATATCATTTCTTTAACATTATATGTTCCTTCATGAGAATCAAAGAGAGTATCCAAAATTTCATGTTCATTTTTACAAGTAGAAATATGATTAAGCTCTTCATCTCCTAGGGCACAGTACAGAGAATTCATTGCTTTACAATTATTATTATAGGCAGTCTTGGTAGGTTCATCCCAAGTGTTTCTAGAAGTTTTTGGAATAGAATATTTACTTTAATTGGATTCCATATTTCAAATCCCATACTTTCTAGATGTATTTTCATTTTAAGCTTCCACTGAGCATATTTAGTTCCATTAAAGAAAAGTTGTAGATTAGTAGCAGCCCTTTCCAATCTATTTTCAATGATAAATTTTGTAAAATAATTTCAAAGAGATAAAAATTTAGAAATAATTGAAATTTTAAGATCTTTTAAACACAACTATAATCACAGTTGACACGATTTAAAAAACTAATAGTAACTTTTAAAACGCCTTTGATACCAAATTTTGTTCGGAGTAGATGACTCAAGAGGGGGGTGAATTGAGTATCTATAAAAATTTATGTTAAAAAGGGTTCTTTACAAAATAATATCCCCTATGAAAATAAACACAAAGTCAGTTTGTAGTGAATTTATAAAAGTATTGAAGGTTCAATTTGGTTCTCTGAAGATTTATTAGTTCTCATATTTCCCAATATAATGATTAGTAAAACATTTGAAACAAACCTATTGATTCAAACAGATATAAAGACTTACTAAACTAACTATCAAAGTTCAGTTTATCTTAATGCTAGAAATACATAACAGATAAAAAATAACAACACAGTGGATAAAACAAGAGGTTCAGTCTCAAGAAGAGACTTAGTCCTCTCCACTTGGTTATGACCCACCACCAAGAAGTTTATATTTATAATCTTTTGATCCACACCATGGATCAGGGTTCACAATAGTACACAGGCTATCCAGGCCACACTTGACCTATACCACTGTTATTCGTTGAAAAAACAAATAAACAGATCTCATAAAATCTCTTCCACACTTCTACATGGGGTACAACTGTAACAAGAGTTTGAGAGTGAGGATATTTTTTATCCTCTAGTTTAGCTCATGAGATAGGGTGTGATATTCAAACAGATATAAACACTGCTCAAAATAGTAATGATAAAAACACAACAAAGTTATGAAAGAGAATAGGGTTTAGAGTTCTCTGTGTGTTATGCAGTAATTCTATGGATTCAACGGATGTTGAGGAAATGTTATTCGACTCCTATTATGAAATTTGGATTTAGAACAGAGTGTAGTAGTTTCTTGTGAAAGTGTTCAGTTCTTCTTTGTGAGGATGTTCAGAAAGCTGAAGTGGGTAGTTTCTAGGTGAGCCCATGCTTTTAGTTTTTCTCTTTTTCAATATTTTGAGTTCACACAATCGGTATTTCAGGATGTTCTCCAAGATCAATGTGTATTTGTATATCTTTGTGTCTCCATCTCTCATTGAGCTCTGATTGAATTCCTTTTATACTTCAAGGTCTACTAGGAATAAATATCTCGACACGTGCATGTACCTCGTACTGTATACAGATAGTCCTACAAAAAACATTAAATAATGTAAGAAATATTAATTTTTCTAAATATGACCATTATTGTAGAGACCCGAAGCCTGACGTACATTGACATTACATTACATTTGCAGAATACTTAGTACAAAACACACACACAAGGATCGTAATAGTTTAGTGTCTTTGGAAACTCGAAATGTAATCTTCTAATCGTGGTGAAAGATCTTCAACATCTACCATAAAGATCTTCCTTTTTTTACCTAAAACCTTTCTTTATATCCTGGGGAAAAGAAAACATAAAAGGGTGAGCTCAAATGCTCAATAAGGGTAAACAAAATAAATATCAATCACATCATATTCATAAGAACATAACATTTTGGAAATCTTAACCTGCAAAAGAGAGCATAATTTCATAACATGGGATAAATCATGGCAGTGAAATGTAATCACAATAATCATAACTTAAAACATGAAACTTTTTGGCATACACATAATCATAGAGAATCATTTCTTGTTAGTCATGACTCATTTCCAAGACTATCTTAGTGGACAAAGTCCCTTTCTGAATCGAGTCACCCTCGTTTCAGTCCTGTTTCACTGAACCGGTATAACCTACCATTTCAGTCATGTCTATCTCATGAGATATGAAATCTTTACCCAATGCATTGGAGGGAGATATAGGTCCCACCCATCTCATAATTAATCCTTTCTTTTGTGTGCCACATAATCATAAATCATACATCATCGCATAACACATGTAACAAAAATGGGATTCTTGAAACATCATGACATCATAAAACAAATCATATAAGGTAAATGACTTCATAAAAATAATTCCCTCACAAAATAATCAAATCAATGTAATAATGGGGATAAAAACAGAACCCTTTATTATCTTAGATGGAAAATAATTTTGATAAAACACTTGAACTCCATTCTTGAGAAAAATATCCTTTCTTCTTCAAAAAAAATTTTCTTTTCTTAACATGTCATACAATTATAAACTAAGAGAAGTTGATTAAAAATAAACTTGAAAACTTGTAAATGAAGCTTCTCGGAAATAATGTTTTAAAAATCCATTCATGCCATATAAGTTAAAAAAACATTCTTTGTACTTTTGTCGGAAAAGTCAAAAAGTACCTCGTACGAAAAAACGACAAAAGATTCCTTTCATATTCTTTACTAAAAAATCACCGAAGGGTAAAATTGGATTTAAACTATTGTAAGTGGATGGAATCAATATTACATATTGAGGGAACATGGATGTGGATGATAAAATACACCCCAGTAAATACCAAAGTATAAACAATCTCGGATAAAAATGAGATTGTGATATTTCCCCTTACCTTAGGTATGACTTGCTTTGTAAGTGTCTGAACCTCATGTATAATGATTTAAATCATGTTATTGACTTATTCCAGAATAATATTCATTGTTATTATATCATATATGGTTCAATTATGACTTTATATTACCCGTTCTTTTGTAAATTCATGTTAAAGTAGCGTTTTGGATAAAATCGTCTCATTTGTCGTTCGTGTTTTTAACTTGTAATTATTCATATGATTACTTAGATCATGATTACTTAATTACAGAATATAAAACATGATTTATATATATATATATATATTCAGAATATACATATATAATAAATCATTAAATGGAAAGAAATACACCGTTCATGGAGACGGTAGTCCGTACGTACGCATGAACGCTGTTTTCGTTTCCTTATTGAATTGAACGGAATTAAGTAGATGACATACATATAAATATAAATAATTCCAGTATCATTATTAGGTCATATATTTCATTAGTACTTATTATATATACTTTATAATCATTCATGAATGGTTAATCATTGAGAATGAATCTCATCGCGTCGTGGAGACGGTAGTCCGTACGTACGCATGAGCGATGATATCATTTCCATAATTATTGAATTGAATTAGAGTGGATGATACAATATATCAGAATAAATATCACTTTATAATAGTCATATATGGTCATTATTTACACCATTATACTGATCCAAGTAAGGTGGTGGTGGAAAATAGATTTCACCACGGCGTGGAGACGATATTCCGTACGTACGCACGCGCGGTGATTTCGTTTTCCGTAGGATGGATAGATGGTGAAATAGGGTTGTTTCATACTTATAATAACATATAAGTATATGAGTGATTATGATGTTATTACTTCATAATGAAACAACCTAATAAGAAGAAGTGGAATAAGAAATAAAGGTGAAAGAATCGGTAATGGAAATTACCTCTTCTTTGAAGCGCCTCTTTGAGACCTCCTTTTAGGGCACTAAAATTGGTTTTTGATGAAGACCAGAACCTCTAGGATGTTTCCAGGGGAGTGGAGAAGGGAATTTGGCAGGGTTTGGCCGAGTTTGAAGGCTCAAAGTTGTGTGAGGAAGAGAGGGAGGAGGTGCCCTTTTATAAGGGAGGAGATGGGCACCTTAGGAATAGCTCAAAATATTATTTTATATTAAAGTCAAAATCAGTTTATAATGGTTCCAAAGGGTATTATTTCGAAGATAAAGTGGGTATGGGTCGAAATACTATCAACCAATAGGATTTAGACAAGTTTAGGTTATTATTTTAACCTTATCAATTAGAATTAACTTTAAGTTAAATAATTTAACTTTTACCGTGTCTTTTTGTTTTCTTACACTATATGGTCAATACACTTACTATAACATGACAAAAGAACCCCAAATTGTTTATTATTAATATATATATCCTTATCTAAGTCATTTGGCCGAACCTTAGATTTTTAGGAATAAAATAACAATTAATAATATAATATTTGATTTAAAAACTATTTTGTGTCAATTTTGACACTATTTGATATATGATTTTTGTGAAAGTCATAACAGAATTATATGTTCGAAAAAAGTTGATTACATAAACAATAATATATCATAGTAACCTAGAAAATTAGTGGAATTCATAAAAAGTCTTAAATTACATTTATTTTGGTATTTATAATACCAATTATGTCAATATTTCATTAATAAGATAATTACTGCATCATCATTGTGTCATAAATAAATTACATTATTTGATGTCTAAAAATTAAAAATAAAATATAATTATGTAGTAAATCTTTTTAGATTTCTAATGAATATTTATAATCGAATTTATCTTATGTATAACCCTATATTAAAAATGTTTTAGTAAATAGACTATGATTTTAACTCTTTTAACTCTTCTTTGAATTAAATAATAATAAATGTCCTAATCTAATCCAAGTGGGCCTAAATGATAATATTTTACACTTAAGGTTGTTTTTGGTCGAGATACACTTGTCCAATAGGATTAGGACATGTGTTAGGGTAATATTAATATCATTGTTACCCTTAATTACCCTATTTACTTTTAACCGTGGTAAATAAAAGTAAAAAGTTACTATTCACCAAAAATTATTTTCATCTCATTGAACCACATTTTACTTACTGAAATCAACCGTGTCTCTTGGATTTTTGAAATTCCATTCACAGAAGCGGTAAAATTATGTTTTATGAAAAATTCAGTTTTTTAACTACCACTTAGTAGTTTCACTATTCATAAAAAATTGATGTTTTTCAGAACAATGCCAAAATTTCATCCTAAGCTATATTTCATATTCCGAATTCAAAAATGAAGTCTATTTTACCAAATTAATAACATAGAAGTTGCATTAATTAATTTTATAATTAAATCCCGCTGTTAAAACAAATAGCGTGTTTTTAATAAACAATATCTATCAAAAGACTGACACTTGTTTATGTCTGGTTTAAATGTGAAATTACATCCAATGACCAACATTGTATTAAATTGTAAAAATATATTCTAAATATACTTTAAAACCACTCAAATTAATAATTTATCACTATTAATTATTTTGATTAAAAAAGTTGTTTTTAATTATAATTTAGTAATTTTCACTATTCATCAGAATATGAAAGTTATCCGAAAAGTACCAAAATTTCACCTTAGGCTAAAATCAATACTCCGAATCCAAAAATGAAATCCATTTTGAGAGCTAAAATTTCTAAAATTTTAAAAGGTGGTTATTACTATTCATAACGGCTAGTTATAATAATATTTTAATAGCATATCGTTGTTTAGTGAAACTCGGTATTGCGTACTACACACGCTATCGAGGAAGGTCGCGATTGCGTGTAATGAAAGGCAAGTCAAGGATGTGTGTTGTGCAAGCTCCTTTTGGTGTAGCGTACAACACAAGACATTAGTGAAATTAAAAATAATATTTTTTCATAAAATCTCGGGGTGTTACAATTATAAATAAATTTGAATTAATAAAATTGAAACAATTAGTAATGACTATCCCTGAGTCATATTTGGTATTTTATCTTCGGTTTGGTAACATCGGTCTATCAACTTTGGTGTGTCAACTTTGGTCTGTCATCTTCAGTGTGTAGACTTTGGTGTATCATCTTCGGTGTGTCGACTTTGGTCTATCAATCTTCAGTCTGTCAATCATCAGTGTGTCAAACATCGGTGTGTTGACTTAGGTGTGTCGACTTCGCTACGTTGAATTCAGTGTGTCAACTTAGGTTTGTCAATCTTCGGTGTGTCAAACATCGGTGTGTCGACTTCGGTGTGTTGACTTCAGTGTGTCTACTTCAGTGTGTCATCTTCGGTGTGTTGACTTTGGTGTGTCGAACATCGGTCTGTCAACTTCAGTGTGTGGACTTCGGTGTGCCCATTTTAGTGTGTCGACTTCGGTGTGTCGACTTCGGTGTGTCGACTTCGGTCTATAAATATTTGGTCTATCAATATTCGGTCTATCAATCTTCGGTATGTCAATCTTCGGTGTGTCGAACATTAGTGTTAGGGAATATAAAAAGGTTACGAAGTGTCTGTCTTACAAAAATCATTAAAATATTAATTTTTATCCAAAAGTACATGTATAAATACACTTGTAAACATATTTATTCATGAATATAGGTTATTGACTTATTTAAGTATATATTTCTGTATGAAATAATTTATTTACATAGAGATATTAAAATGGCATGAAAGAGTAGAATCTGTATATTGAAATTATCTGTGATTATGAAAACTACATTATGATAGAGGGTCCAACAGGTAGATTTATCAGCACTTTTAGCTAACACTGATAAAGATACTCCTTTTATCATCATTTTCTAATTAGCACTGATAAAAGCTACCACATCCCTTGCCTAAATCTTTGGTAGTGATATGCACTATCAACTTCAAAATGTGTGTATTTTAGTAATTGTATAAGGATTATCATGAGCATAGAAATAGGCATAAGTATATGTATATATGTATTCAATATTTTTATAAGCATGAGCATAAGTAGATATATAATTTCTTTCTTTTTAATATATATTATAGTATTATAGTGTTTTTTTATTACAAATGAAGAATAAGCAGAAGCACCATAAAAATGCATCTTTTAATATCTGTTGGGATGTATATATTATAGTGTTTTTAAAATGTGTATCTTTTAGTATTTGTGTAAGAATAAGTTGGACCATAAGTAGAGGAAAATTTAGAATGAAAATTATGTTTGTATGAGAGTATTAATATTGGTATCAAAATTAGTATTTGAATACACATAAGCATATGTATAAGGATATATATATATGTTAGTTATGCATTATAATCCTTCCATTTTTTAGAAGTTAAAAATGTTTACATATTGAGAGTTTTTTATATTAAAATTATCATCTTATTTGTTATGATTTTTATCAACCTAATGTGTTACTTTTTCTTATCATTTTTCTATTTATGCATGAATGTTATTGAAGGTTGATAAAATTTTTATATATTTATGTGAATGTAGAAGAAATTTCATAGAATGGAATCAAAATATATGATAATGTATATTATTTCCATAAATGAAGCTATAAAAAAGAGGTAATATTATTGAAAGTCGTTGAATATATTGAGGTAAAGATGTTATGTGCATTTTTTGAGTTAAATGAATGAACTATAAAAATTAGGTGCATACCACATGGGTTCCATCCAGTCTAGATAACTAATCTCAAGAATTCTATAACTCCACTATTGTAACATGATATTCCAATAATGACATGCACTTGGTAAAAATTAAAAAATACCATAAAATTGATTATTATGGTTATATCTATGAAAACTTTATAAGAAAATATGATTATAAATAATAGACTGAAAATTATATTTTTTATAATAAAAATAGACAAAGAAAAAAAATCCTTAGGGAGGTATAAAATGGTGAAGATCAAGGGAATACACATAAACAAAATTCTTAAAATTTTAAGGTAAAGAACCTGAACTTTTGTAAGCAATAATTAGTTTGGACAGAATGAATAAGAAATATAAAAGTAATATTAGACAAATTTTAATATGAAAGCACATCATCATATAACAGGATTTACATTATGCATATAAAAAAATTAATATATTGAAAAGTGAATATATAATATGATCATATATCATATTCCTACAAAATATTTACATAGTATATGTAAAAATATAGTTAACAGTAAAATGAAGAGAATATTCAATATTCTTAAGCTAATGGGGAAAATAGACAACATTATATAAACACTCATCATACAAAATAAATAGTGTGGCTATCCCATATTTATTGTCTTATAAATTAAAGAGAGTAGTTTTATATAATTGTATTTGAATATATATTATTTTTCTTCCTTGTTATGTGTTTTTAAAATCAATAAAACATATTCTAAGAATAAAAATAAAAATATAAATTATAGTTTAGTTCATATTTTCAGTCTTCAATTTTTCATGTTTAATTCTTTGTTATACTTATTTAGATTATCTTTGTATCTTAATCTTCCAACAGTGAAATCTATTACACCTTTTTCAATGAGTGGAATTATTTATTTGTTAAAATATTGGAGATAATTTATCAGTAATAAATAAATAAACCATTCAGTTTTCAATACAAAATAGAGCAAGATGATATAAGATAAGGATAAAGAAAATACAATATATATGAACATGAAACATTGGATTTTAATATGAGATAATAAGGAATGTTATTTATGTATTTGAAATGTAGATATTTTTTATGATTCTTATGTTGTGCAATATTCATATGGAAGAAAAATATTTTTAACGAATTGTGATTAAAATTTCTTGATATAAGTATGGGTATACTACTATTATTAATATAAAAGAAAACATTATAAGAATAGAAATATATGTTACATCAAATACATGTTATATTTAATATTATCACAATCTATTTTATAATTTATTGAATATTTTGAAACATAAATTATAAATCCATGGGAATCAAACATACATCTTATAAAAATACTCTATAAACATAACATTCCAAAACTATTTAAATGAAACTGAAATAATAAAACAGTGGAAGTAGTTTAGATATGTTATTTCAATCATTGTATAAAATGTGTAACACCAACATTAATTATCATAATTTCACACATATATATGGGTAAAGTTAAAAATATAACACTATTTTTAGTACTCAAATATTATGTTTTAAAAATCCAGTCAAGATTAGTAGTGAACAAACTACAATATGAATGAAATTGGGGGAAAAATATATTATTTCATTATAGAGAAAATTATAGTGGACAAATAGTACTGATAAAATAAAATTGGTAGTGGTTAAAGTTTATATAGTATCAATTATATTTAAAACTAAACAAATTCAATTGAAATATTAAGAAATATGTTGTTGTATTTTCGTCAAACTTTACTAGGTTTTATTTAAAATTACATTCTTAATAAATGACACATATAAAATAATACTAAAAAAATGAAATTATGGAAGTGGGAAAAATATATTTTATATCAAATATAATTGCAAGAAGTATTAATAAATAATTTCAAATAATAAAGGAAACTAAAATCTAAAACATTCTATATTTGATCATAAAATGAATAATAAACATTCTATATTTGATCATAACGGGAATGCTTAAAAAAGAGATAGAAGAAAGATAAATTCAATGGAAAATCCCATCATGTCGTCAAAAATCCTTTCACCATTAGTTTATTAAAAAATTTCATTTATAACAAAAGTGAATTTCTATTAAGAACCACAACAAACACCAAATTTATGTTAAATAAAAAACTATAAGTTATATTCACAATGCAAAAAATCAAAGCCAAAGTAACAAGTGATACAATTTTCCTTAGAGGACATAGAAATATATGTAAAAATGAAACCATATGATCACAGGATTTAAAATAGAAACAAAAAAACTTATTTTATTAATATTTAAATTGTGTTATGAAACCAAATAATAGTTAAAATCTATAGAAAATCAAAATTCAATGATGAAGTAAATTTAGAAAACAGTAACCATAAAAACTCATAGGAAACTAACCATTTTTCACACCAAACTGAAATACAGATTCATCATCATTTCATCTTCCAAAAAACCCTCTATCGAATCAGGAAATATTGACAAAGTAACATCATTACATGAAGTATTTATTAGTGTAGTGTAAATTAAAAAAAATTCCAGGGATATGATGAATCATCATTAATTGAACTTAAAAATTGAAGTGTATGGATCATGATTAGTGAGAAAGGAAATAATAGAACAGGTAATTATGATAAAAAAATTTATATGAAACATCATATACAAGATTAAGACATTGGGAAAACAACATCCTATTAAAGTCAACATAGTCCCGTGTGAATGCATGGGTGAAATGAGAGATTAACATAAAATAATGCAACCAAGGAACAAATCGTTCAATATTCTAAGAAACTGATGCCCCAAGTAAAACTATTTTTTACAGTTTGAATATTTATCATGAAAGTTTAATTTCAAATAGTTGCAACAATCACCATTTTACAAACTTTCAATCATGTGATAACATGAAATGGTCAATGAGATATTAAAAGTAAATTATACCCCATCCACCTGCATGACATAATACATAAGCCTCTATTGTGAACAATTTTTTATTAAAAGATAATACAAAGGTTGTTTTCAAGTCAATTAGACGAGAATATATATCCCATATAATTGACATGTGTTAATGTGTTGATGTGATTTCAGTAGATACACAATCAAACGTACCTCTGTAAAATTCTTCTTGTGTGAAGAAATAAGTTTAGTTGACAATTCCACTAATATTAGGAAATGAATCCTAAAAAATATTTAAAGAATTAAAAATATCAATTAATTTGAGCTACTATGATTAAATCATTAAAAGGCCCAACATAATTGAGAATTCATACAATGTGTTAGTACATGAAATGGAACAAAATAAAGGAACTAAAATTTTATATGTCATTACATCTTGGAAAATCCACCTTTTTTAGAATTAATGCTTATGTGTGACACATAGGTGCATGAAACTTATTTCACAATAAAACTAATTTGTAAACATTGGGTGGATTAATGACTTGGTTATAAAAATGGGGGGAAAGACCTTAGATTTTCAAATCAAAAGTCAAAGAACTCTTAGTCATTCCTTTGTATTATTTGACATTAAGTTGCTGTTCTAGATAGACTAAACATTGTGCGAATAGGAAGAAAAAACATATAACTATTTAATGTCTATTTATTCAGTTTTATTAATAATTCACAAAAGAAGTCACCATTCTCTAGGATAATTAATTCATGCATTTAGTGAACATATAGAGTAAAAAAAATTAAAAGATATTGTTACATGAGAAGAGGTGAGGTGCTTGTATGAATAAGTTTATCCCAATGATATCTAAGATGCATTGGAAAACAAATTCATGGAAGGAAAAAAATTGACACCAAAGGCATTAAAATCATATGAGTAGATTAAGGGAGGGGTTGGGGAAAGATTAACTTAACCTGAATACGGGTGGCCAGAAATTTATACAGGTGAACCAACTATTCCTGACATCTAAAATTGAAACAAGTAAGTCAAAAGAAACCCAATTTATCAGACAAAAAAATCAAAAAAATCATACCCAATGCAATAAGTCAAAACAACTAAACCATACCTAGGATAAATCTGACAATTAAGAAAATAAGAAATCGAAACAAATAAATCTTACCCAATGAAAATTGGAGAGGATAAGGATCTGAAATCAAAGAAACCCTACTCTATGGTAGATATCAGAGGGAGGTGGGGTGGCCATACTGGAGGAGAAAGACCTCAGGGGGGGGGGCACATTGGAGGAGGACCCCAGAAGGTGTTTTGTCCGCATTAGAGCCACATTGAGTGGTGGTGAGCTATGTCGAAGAAGGATGGTCATGGTGAGGTAGGGGAATCAGAGCCACAGTTGTAGGGAGGTGGGGAGTCTGCATCGGTGGGGAGGTGGGCAAGCTGCGCTGGAGATGTGTTGGGAGGGAGGTGGGGAGCCCATGTATATAGGGAGGTGGGGAGGTCACTTTAGAGTCGTATCAGCGGGGACGCGAGTTAGCTTCTTTGTGAGGGGAGGATGAAGGGGAGGATGAATCTCATGGGGGAGGAGGGGGAGGAGTAATCATGAGGGAGGGAGGGAGGGGGAGGAATCATGAGGGATGAGGAGGGGGGATGGGAAGGAGTAATCATGAGGGGATGTTGGTACTTCTATGGGAATCCTTTGGCGTGTGGCTTTAGGTTGGATATAGCCATGATTTTTATAAATCGTGGCTATAAATCTATGGATATAGGATAAATTTCTAGCAGTGTTTTCCTAAAATGGAATACTATCACGACCACAAAAATTGGTTTTCACAGAGCCACCATTTCACAACACGAAAAAAGAGTTAATAAAGTGGGTACCTTTATCAGTGCTAAAAAAGTACTGATAAAGGTACCCCCATTATCAGTGCTTTTTTATAAGCACTGATAAAGATCCCCCTTTATCAGTGTATTTTTACTAGCACTGATAAAGGGTATATTTCAAAAAAAAACATTTCATTTAAAATAATATATTAATATATAAATATTTATATTGATATAAATATAATATATATTTTTTAAATATGTTTACGATAACGTTAAATAAGCATTTACAATTAATATATACGATATTTAGTGAAAATAATGTATAAAATAATTAAAAAATTACTTTTAATTAATAATTTTATAATTATTATTGTGTAATAGTCATTTAATAACAACTTGAAGATAATAAAACCAAAAAATTAATAAAAAATCTAAAATTATTTGAAAAGAGAAGTTGAACTTCAAACGACCATAACTTTTGGATCTGGGTGTCCATTTGGACTCTTCCACATATCAAATCGAAGACTGTGATGATCTCTATGAACTTTTGACAGAGGGGAACCCTCTATAACATTTTCCAAGGCCAAAATAGGATCATAAGGCCTCCAAAATTGAGTTTTTAGTTGGGGTACTCTAATGTTTTAACATTCGATGAATTTTAACCTTGTTTAAGGGGGTATTTTTTCTCTTTTTCACTAGAGACTAAAATTATTCCCAATAACTACATTCATATTGATATTATAGATTTGAAATTTTATTATTTGTCACAATGTATTTTTATTTATAATCATTTATATATCAATATTTACATATTTTTTTATATTCACATATAAAAATTTAATTTTACTAATAAATAATTAAACATATTTACATATAAAAGATATTTATCTATATATAAACCTTATTTAAATAAAAAATAATATCCATTTTATTTAAAATTAAAATATACCAATATTTGTATATATATACAATTAATGTATATATAATGTTTTTATAAATATAAATATATTTGGGCATGTGTATTGACAAACAAATATCTATCTATCTACATATTCTAAAATATGCATATAAATATTAATATGTAATATATATAAATAAATATAAATATGTATAATAATATTTATAAATGCACACACATATATTAATATATGTATGTTTGTATTTATAAACACACACACACACACAAAACAAATTTTATATACATATATATATATATAAATATATGGATAAAAAATGTAAAGAAATAAATATAAATATATAGACATATCATAAAATGAAAAAATATAGGTTAGTGGAAGAGCCATTGGCATATGAGGATGAGGTCTAAGGTTCAAAACCCAGCAAAGGAAAGGGCATGTAGGAGGGTGAGCAGGAGCCTAGCACTATTAAGGAGTGGGGGAGGTTAGCATAGTTAAAGGGGGGTGGGGAGGCCAGCTATGTTATAAGGGGGGGTTGAAGTGATGATAAAAGGGGGTGGTCCACCCTTTTATTTGTAGATTTTTTTTTCTAATTTTTTTATGACCTTTATTGGAAATTTTTTTAGCACTGAAAAAAGGGTCTTTTAACAGTGTTAAAATGAACGCTGATAAATGTCCCTTTTATAAACATTTTTTTAGTGCTGATAAAAGAACCATTTTATCAGCTCTAATAAAAGGGACCCCTTTTAATAGAACCTTTTTTTTATTGATTTTTTATCAATGATAAAATCTCATTTTAGTGTAGTTAAAAATGTATTCTACAGTAGTGTATACGAGACTTAATGTCAAATAAATCTATCCAATAGGTCATAAATTTGACCCATGAAATTTTTTTGTTGAATCCTACTCATCCAATAATGTTGGGACAAGTGTTATGTAATAGACTAGACATTCCTGGTCCATTACTTTGTCAAATTCCGATGTTTTAGGGCGTTGATGTCAGTGGAAACGTGTCACCATGGTGTCACCTATCGGTACAACTGATCGGTCTCACCGATCAGTTCCACCCATCGTTATCACCGATCGGTTCCACCCATCGGTCTCACCGATCGGTTCCACCCATAGGTCTCACCAATCGGTTTCACTGATCAGCTCCATAGATCCCCTTCACCGACCAAATCCACCAATCAGTGTCACCGTTCAACTCCACTGACCAGTTCCACTGATCATCTTCAATGATCAACTCCATCGATCTACTTCACTAATCAGCTCCACCAATTTGTTTCCCTAATTAGCTTAATGGATTGACTCCAACGATGCACTCCACTGATGAGTCTCACCTATCAGTTCCACTGATCATTGTCACTGATCAGTCTCACCGATCAGCCCCACTGATTAGTTTCACCGATCCGCTTCACCAATCGACTCCGACAATAGGTTTTACTGATCATTCTCACCAATCTGCTCCACCGATCAGTTTCACCAATCCGCTTCATAGATCTGCTCCACCAATCGGCTCCACCGATCAGTTCCATTGATACGCTTCATCGATCAGCTCGACTGACCAGCTTCACCTATCAGCTCCACTGAAATGCTTCACCGATCTTCTTCACCAATCCAATCCACTAATTGGTTTCACTAATCATGTCCACCGATCTGATTCACTAATCAGCTCCATAGATCCACTTTATTGATCAGCTCCACCAACCAGCTTCACTGATTATCATCATAGATCAGTTCCACTAATCTGCTGCACCGATCGGCTTCACCAATTAGTTCCACCGATCAACATCAATTATCAGATCCACTGATCAGCTTCACTGATTAGCTCCACTGACCAGATTCACTGATCAGATCCACCGACTAGTCTCACTAATTGGTTCCACCGATTGTCCACCATAGATTATTGGGTTTCTTTCTAGTTTCCCTCATGTAAGGACTATTTTGACCGTAAAACTTTTTAAAAGCCACGATTCGAGCAGTTTTAAACATTTCAAATCCCACCAGTCATGCCTTCAAATTCTTAACTATCAGGATCAGTTTAAAAAATGAAATGTTTGAAACCTCCCACCAATGTGTTCAATCCACGACTTATTTTTCAACCACTTTGAAACGACATATGCCATAATTCTTGGCTCGTACATTTATCACCAATATCTTCTTCCTAAATCTCTTTTTTTCCCTCTGGATGCAATTTAAGTCATTCCTCAGCAGACGAGTCCTGCTTCAGTGCCAGAACCCTTCCCACTCAACCTTCTTACAGTTTTTCCCACTTCTCACACGACCACGGTTGTAAAGTCCTGTGTTTTTTTAAGTGATTTAAAATAAAAAGGTTTTCAATTTTTTTCCCGTTTATCGATGAGTTTTTTTTAAAAAGAGCTCCAAAATATTATTTCGAGTGTTGGAGCACCTAAAGGTGTCATTTTTGGACTTGCGTAATTACCCAATAATTTTAGCGGGTGTCCCAATGAGTCACAGGAGAACCAAATACGAAAAAGTCCACATTAATGGATCTGCACAGGTAGCGCACAGTTGCGGTCCAACCCCTGCAGTTTACCCTATTCAATTAATTATTTATTTTAATTAAATTAGATTATATGATAGTTTGTGATTAATTAAAAAAGGGGTTTAATAAGAATAATAATGAATTTATTTTTATTATTATTGTGGTTGTTTAATTAAATAAATATTAATGAATTAATTAAATGATGGTTGAAGAAATTAATGAGAGATTTTGGGGTTAACATAAATTTTTAATTAATTGATGAGTTTCAATGTAAACGATGAAACATTATTATTATTAAATGAAGGTTATTAGTTAGTTTTTTTATCATTAATAACAAATTAATTACAGTTTAATAAATTGGGGTTTGGGTTTTAAATAAATGAAATTTGGAATAATAATAATAATAATGTTATTATTATTATTATTGTGGTCATTTAGTTAAAAAATGATAAAATAATTTAATTAAACGACCAATAGAGAGTTTCATAATTAATTATGAAACATTTATTAAGAGAATAATAAATGAAGAAGCGTTTTTAATTAAATAGGATGTTTTTGTTTTAATGATATAAATGGAAATGAAAAATAATAATATTATTAATATTATAATTAATATTATTATTATGTGAATTTTTATTTTTTTAATTAGTATTTAGAATTTTTTTAAAGTGGGAGGCGCTATACAAGGGAGGCATGACCCCCCTCCCACTTTCTTCCTCCATGTAGCACAATCTTCTCCCTTGGACGACCCCCCTGAATACCTCTATGGCACGACCCACTCCTGACTAGCAGCAACATGCGAGGGCCTCTCTACCATCTTGGTGCGTGAACCACCCTCTCCTATACTCCATGGAAGGACCACAATTCTTCAAACCCCCCTCTTGCAGTGCAACACACCAGCTGTCACACCAAAACCCAAGGTGTGTGGCTCTTCTCCATGGCCAGAGCTCATCCCATGGGGCGTCCTCCTCCCAGCTGTGGTTCATAGTAGCATGCGACCCCCTGGATGACCCCATGTAGCAGCACACTTTGACCCCGAGCAGAACTGGGGTAGCGCATGGTGACCCCCTTATCCCAGGTCCTTTGTCTGCAGACGATTCCTTCCTTTTCCTCTTGATTATGGTCTTATTCAATGAGGTATGATATTTTTTCATGGTATCCTCTATCGCTTTTGAAATTTTATTCAATATCAATTTCTGATTTGGTTTTGGCTGAAACTCTAAGGTTTGGTTTTATCCGGTTATTGCGTTATTCTAATTTTAGTGTATGCGGATGTTGTTTAGGGACCCGTAGGTCTGTGTTCTAGAATTCACCACCAAGGGCGAGGCATATGGGCTTAATTTTATTTAAATCCGTTGGTTTGAGTAAGCTTCTAAACCCACTATTTGGTTTTTCACCACCTAAATGGGTGTCTAATATTTTATCTGAGTCCCTGGTATCTAGAGGCAGGTATGTAGACCTTGTTGCTTGGTTTTGGTGTTCCGAATTTGTTTTGGCGATTTTTTTTATATTTGTTTTAGGGTGCACACATGCGTGTAAATATATTTTTAGGTATATATATCTAGATATATATGCATATATATGAAGGTGTGCATGCATGAGACTGAGGACTAGTTGTGGATTGGTTGCCGATGTGTGATGAAGTGCGACGTGTTTTGGTTCCACCCTGAGATAGGGTCTCAAATCTCTATCACTTTATTTAAGAATTATTGTTTCTTTAAATAAAATGAGAATAATATTTTTCTTGATTATGAAACTGCTAAATGTTATTTAAATGATGATTAAAGATAAAATGTTGGTCGATGGTAATGTCATATCATGTTTGCTTAAGGTTGGGATTTTGTATGTATCCCTTTTGATGCTGATACATGATATATTTATGAAAGTCTTTTGATGTTATTGAATAATTCTTTCCACGATTGATAAATTAGAAAATTACCATGTGTTGTTATTAAGAATATATTGCTGGATATTGAAAATAAGTTGAGCTCATACCCTGAATATTAAATGGTTAAACATGAAGTACCCATGGGTATTCCTTGTAAATGGGACTTAAATGGAAATGGACTTGGACAACCTTAGTTGTGCCTTTTCAACCATGTCACAAAATGTTAATTAGGAAATCAGTGATATATTAGTTGGTGAATTAGATGATTGAATGGGGGTATGATGGGTAATAGGGTAATTAATTGAAGAATTAATTATAAATTCATGAGTTAGAAAAATTGTGGCTTTTACTGAATATAGAGAATTTTTAATATTTTGACATGTTCGGAATATAAATTGGAAACTAGTAATAATTAATGGATGGATTAATTATTACTTGTTAAATGGTAAATGGTTAATTAATTGATGACCGGTTAAATAGATATGATTTAATTAATTAGTTGTTGAATTAATTAATTTGCATTCATTAAATTAAGATCTTGAATTTATTGTTTGTTACGAATGTTGGCCAAAAGTACCTTTTGATGCATGTTTGTTTTCCATGCCTTAAGTTTTTTTGGATAGATTTGTTTAAAAATATAAAATGTTGTGTGAGATTGTTGCTAAATATCTGGGCTTTGTTCAACATGTTTTACTAGAGATGATAATGACATGCATGTAAATTATTAATGTCCTGGACAAATCATTGCTTGAGTGGATGGGTTCAGACTTGTTAAATATTTGGGATAATTAAATTTTGAGTTAATAATTTTGTTGGATTTCTATGAATAATTAATTGTTATTTAATTATTTACTATTGATATGTTTAATGTTTATTAATTGTTGAATTCTTCGACGGGTGATTTATGCTGTTAATTAGTTGTTGAATTAATTATAAAATTGGATTAATTAATTTATGAATTAAATAATGGATAGTTTTGGGGTGTTAGTCATGGAATTCTACACCGATGAGAAATATATATATGAGTGATTTATAAACGGGTTGTGAGATATGGAATGATGCTTCAAATACTCAAGGGGTTCTAGACATGGCGTTCTACACCTAGCTTGCATGAAAATATTTTTTATGAGATAGAGACTAATGCTCCAAATACCCATGAGTTGTGAGACAAGGACTAACACTCCAAATAATCACGAGGGTGATAGAAATGATGTTCTAAACCCATTAATTGACATTGGACTATGGGTACAATTGGGTATACATAAAATAAATTAAATGGTTATTGTAAGCCGGTGTGATGTAATGATTTTTGAATGGAATTTGAGAATGGGTTCAGAATTGTAAATGAATTGGGTGAATCACTATCAGTGGAAGGACCTAGGAGAGAATCACTATTTTTAGTGGACGATATCGAACATATTATATTTAAGATTAAATTGAATATCATTTGATGCATTATCCAAGACAAAACACATGCTTAGATTCAGTCTTACATTAATTACTTAGATGGTATTTAGTGACATCTGTTGTGAGTGATTTATACGGGGGATGTCGGGCTCAAGACGAATCTTGATACTTTCATAATTTAATGATTCTTGAATAATTGATAAATGAAAATGATTGTGTAATGATTGTTGAGTATGCATGAGAAATGTATAATATAGGTTCAGACACCAACTGAGGGTTGAAGCAGGTACATGAGTATAATGTTACATTGTACTGATTACTTTATTTATGCATGCTTTCACATAGTTTAAATTATTTATTATATGTATGTATTTGGGGTACACACCAGTGGTCCCTGCCTACTGAGATTTATATCTCACACCCTACTTGGGCTGCCATTGCACTGGGGTACCCGAGTAGATTCTATTTGGTTACAGGTTTGTGATGTTTTCTCTTACTTGTTAGATAAGAGAAGAGGACCGAGCAGAAGCTCGAGATGCTTGAGGAGACCGAACTTAGGACTTTGATTCATTGTTTTTTATTTCTATATTGTAATGTAAAGCATGTTGTTTTGGTCACTGTTTTCCATTTTTGTATCATTATCATGTCATTCATGCATCTTCTATATAATTGGCAATGGCCATTGGTTTTGTACAAGTTTTATAAAATCTACCTTCCACTGCTTTATCATTTATTAGATTGCTTCCACTATTTATTGCCATTATCTATTATTGAACTTTTATATGAGGGTATAGTATCCCCAATTATTATCCATAGACCCTCACTTCTAGTCGAAATCCTCTTGAATACGAGGATACATGCTTGAGTTCATGTGGAGACTGGTGTGGCCACTGGTTCCGGGGTGATCCGGGTATGGACATTACAAAGTAGTATCAGAGTAGGTTCTTTTCATTTTGTCTTCCTGTTTTGGGTTGGTAGACAGGAGACTAAGAAAGTGTCAGTTCTTGGGTTAATATCCATGATTGGGACTGATCAAACCATGTACGGGAAATGACCATGTGGCCATAGATGGGAATTTATGTTTATAGTATTTGAGGTTACGGTTGATATGGTTTCACCTTGAGTGACTGGTGTATTTTCCGCTTCTTATTGATTTTGGGAATTTTGAATTTATTTTTGTCTTGGACTGATAGGGAAAGGAAGTTTCATACATGCATCATTTTAGGCACGTAGAGATTTATATTCCATGCATGTAACATTCCATGTAGTTTTATTAGTAGGATGCTTGCTAATTTTTATTGTGTACCTTAGGTACAATGCCAAGTTTTGATATGATTTTGCCTGACTCTGTAGATAGCATGTCTCGATGAAAGATTTAACATGATTATGTAATTATATACAATACTACCTCAGTTATTAGAATGTTTTTTTGTTGTTCCATACTTCTGTGTAATAACATGATGTTGTGTTACTGCTTATAATAACATGCAAGAGATGTTTTGATGTGTGAAAGGGATGCTAAAGTTAAAATGTTAAATGAATGTTGATTTCTATAAATGGGAGCCAAATTATAGAAATAAGGTTTATGGGAGCCTTATCAATTAGTAGATGGACACCCATGTGTTTGAACCTTAAATAACCATATTATGTTTTAAAATGGTTATAAATGTAAAATTATAGAGTTTTTTTTTGAATAACCCGGATTGAATAAATGAGACCCTCAGAGGTTGCCTTTTTGGTAAAAGAAATTTAGATGATAAATTGCCTGTTTTTATTTGGATAAAAATAAATATTAAATGATTAAAGAGGATTTTTGTAATAGCATTCCTATTTTTTCATAGGGCGTTGTTTTGAAAACCAACTGACTTGTTGTGGAAAATTGCTTGTGTGTTAAAAGGTTGAAATGAATTAATTAAAAAGCCTAAAAAGAAAAAGGGTATTTTGAACATTGTGAATTTTGTTTTCTGGGACCAATATAGAGGGTTTAATTTTATGTTTCATAAGGGATTAACTCGTCATAGGTAGTACCCTTATAATTTTCTACGTCATTAAAGTATGTTCTTCCCACTGCTCGGGAGGAATTCTTGGTACTTCGATGTTATGGCACAACAATAGGTTTATGATATGGATTTTATGATCAATGTTTGACGTGGTGATCATGGTTTGAGGAAAATCACACGCATGCGTTAAGTGTTCTAGAATAATGTGCCGGTGAGCGGCTGATCTTTCATTTCGACATCATGGTCAATCCTAAGGTGGGTAGTGTCACATCATTTTTGGTAAACATGTTGGCAGAAGATGATGAGTTTTTAGAAAAGAGTTTTCTGGTAGTAGTTCGACTGATCTTCTTCATGAACTTGGTTTTCACTTAGTGCGCTCTTCTGAATATGAAAAACCTTCCCCCTATCTTGACCTCATCATGAAGACACAAATATAGCATTGTTCTTATGCCACATTACAATTTAAATGTTGTTGGGCTTGATGAGTGGTTTTTATCTGGGTAGTACATAGGATTCATGGTTTCTTCGGGATACTCATTTATTCGTGTTAGGGAACGGTTGTTTTTAATATATCCTTACGATGTCTTGACTTGGAAATTTCACCAGAGGTTGGGTAAGGGCTTCATTATACATACAGATGGTTTGGGAATAGTTTTAAAGGAAATTCATTAGATAAAGGGAGAATGTGGGTTTTGTATCTGTGACGTCTTTCGAGAGAAGCATGTGCAACCTATTCTATTGGTTGACTGAGATTCAATAGTTTCCGTTGACGAAGTCCCTATAATGGCCTCAGCTATATGCTCTGTTTCGATGTTTAATCTATAAAGTGAGATTTGGCTATGGTTTTAAAGTCGTAGATGTTAGGATTTTGAAGGGTAAAAGGTGTGTTTGGCATTAGGAACACAACACGTCAGTTCATTCGAGACTACATGACCTTGGTTTGATGGTTGTTTTGTAGTGGTATCCAATGGATTCTCAGGGAAGAGATGTTTTTAAGATGGGTAGATTGAATATTCCTATGTTTTTTAACTGAGTTAAAATACAAATGTTTTTGATTTTTTTCCATTTATCGATAGGTATTTTTTTAAACAAAGCTCTGAAACTTTATTTCAGGTGTTGGAACACCTAAAGGTTTTGTTTTTGGACTTTTGTAAAAACCCGATAATTTTAGCAGGTGTCCCGATGAGTCTCAAGAGCACTGAATCTGAAAATTTCCACTTTAATGGACTTGCACGGGCACCGCACAGTTGCAGTCCAACCTGTGCAGTTTACCCTATTTAATTAATTATTTATTTTAATTAAATAATATTATAGTAGAGTTTTTTATAAACTAAAATATGGTT
This sequence comes from Viscum album, assembly GCA_963277665.1. NCBI lineage: Eukaryota > Viridiplantae > Streptophyta > Magnoliopsida > Santalales > Viscaceae > Viscum > Viscum album. The sequence continues at coordinate 1,144,854,580 of OY728166.1, forward strand.
TTAATAATAATAATAATGAATTTCTAATTATTATTATTGTGGTTGTTTAATTAAAGGAATGTTAAAGAATTAATTAAATGACGGTTGAAGAAATTAATGAGAGATTTTGGGGTTCATATAAATGTTTAATTAATTGAGGAGTTTCAAAGTCAATAATGAAACATTTTTATTATTTAATGGAGATTATGGGTTGTATTTTTTAATCATTAATAGAAAATTAATTATATTGTAATAAATTGGGGGTTTTGGTTATAAATAAATGAAAGTTGGAATAATAATAATGATGATGTTATTATTATTGTTGTGGTTATTTACTTAAATAAATTTTAATAGAATTTTATTAAATTATCAATAGAGAGTTTTATAATTAATTATGAAACATTTATAAAGAGAATAATAAATGAAGAAGTATTTTTTATTAAATAGGGTGTTTTAGTTTTAATGATATAAATGGAAATAAAAAATAATAATATTATGACTATTATCATTAATATTATTTTTATGTGAATTGTTATTTTTTAATTTGTATTTATAATTTTTTAAAGAGGGAGGCATTGTACATGGGAGGCGCGACCCCCCCTCCCACTTTCTTCCACCATGCGGCGCAATCTTCTCCCTCAGACAACATCCATAAAGACCTCTATGGCACGACCAACTCCCAACTAGCAGCAAAACATGAGGGCCTCTTCACCCTCTTGGGGCATGACCCAACTTCCCCTATACTCCATGGTCAGACCACACCCCTTTAGACCTCCCTCTGGCAGCGCGACACACCAACCAACACACTGAAACCCATGGTGTGTGGCTCTTCTCCATGACCGGAGCTCTTCCCATGATGTGTCCTCCTCCCGGCCATGGTTTACAGTAGTGCGTAACCCCCAAACGACCCCATTTAGCAACGCACTTTGACCTCAGGCAGAACTGTTGTAGCGCAAGACGACCCCTTATTCCGAGTCCTCCATCCGTAGGAAATTCCTTCCTTTTCTTCTTGATTATGGTTATATTCAATGAGGTATGATCTTCTCTTGTGGTATCCTTTATCACTTTGGAAATTTTCTTCAATATCAGTGTTTGATTCGGTTTTGGCTGAAACCCTAAGGTTCGGTTTTATCTGGTTGTTGTGTTCTTCTAATTTTAGGGTATGTGAATATTGTTTAGGGACCTGTAGGTAGACGTTCCGGTATCCTCCTCCAAGGGATAAGCATTTGGTATTGATTTTATTTTAATCCATTGGTTCAGGTAAGCTTTTAAACCCTCTTTTTTGGTTTTGCGCCACCTAAATGGGAGTCTAATATTTTATCTGAGTCCCTAGTATCTAGTGGTAGGCGTGTAGACCTTGTTGCTATGGTTTTGGTCTTCCAAAGTTGTTTTGGTGATTTTGTTGATTTTTTTTGTAGGGTGTGCATCCATGTAAAAATATTTTTAGGTATATATATGTAGATATGTATACAAATATATATGAAGGTGTGAATGTGTGGGATTACAGACCAATTGTGGATTGCTTACCGACGTGTGATGAAGAGCGACGTGTGTTGGTTCCACCCTGAGGTAGGGTCCCAAATATCTATCACTTTACTTAAGAATTATTTGTTCTTTAAATAAAATGAGAATAAGAGTTTTTTAATTATTTATCTGCTAAATTTTCTTTAAATGAATATTAAAGATAAATTTTTGGTTGGTGGTAATGTCATATCATGTTTTCTTAAGGTTGAGATTTTGTATGTATCCCTTTTGATGTTGATACATGATATATTGATGTAAGACTTTTGATGTTATTGAATGATTATTTCAGAGAGTGATAAATGAGGAAATTACCATGTGTTGTTATTAAGCATGTATTGCTAGATATTGAAAATAATTTGAGATTATGCCCTGAATATTAAATGGTTAAACAAGAAGCACCCGTGGGTCTTTGTTATAAATGATACTTAAATGGCGATGGAATTGAACGCCCTTAGGTGTGACTTTTAACACATGTCATAGAATGTTAAATATGCAAATGATGATATATTAGTTGGTGAATTAGATGATTAAATGTGGAAGGATGGTTAATAGGGTAATTAATTGAATAATTAATTATCAAGTCATGTGTTGGAAAAATTGTGGATTTTACTGAATATAGAGAATATTGAATATTTTTACCTAATTGGAATATAAATTAGAAACTGGTAATAATTAAAGGATGGATTAATTATAACATGTTAAATGGTAAATGGTCAATTAATTGATGACTGGTTAAAGAGATACGATTTAGTTAATTAATTATTGAATTAATTAATTATCATTCATTAAATTAAGATCGTGAATTTGTTGTTTGTTACTACTGTTGGCCAAGAGTACCCTTTGATGCATGTTTTTTCCATGAATTTTGTTTATGATGGAGTTGTTTAAAAATATGAAATGGTGTGTGAGATGGTTTCCAAATATCTAGGCCTTATTCAACATGTTCGACTTGAGATTATAATGATGTGCTTGTAAATTGTTAAGTTCCTGGATGAATCACTGCTTGAGTGGACTGGTTCAGACTTGTTAAAGATTTTGTATAATTAAATGTTGAGTTAATTATTTTGTTGCCTTGATAAGAATAATTAATTATTAATTAATTATTAACTATTGAGATGTTGAATGTTAATTAATTGTTGAATTATTTGACAGGTGATTTATGTTGTTAATTAGTTGTTTAATTAATTAACAAATTGGATTAATTAATATATGGATTAAATAATGGATAATTTTGGGGTGTTAGACATGGAATTATACACCAATGATAAATATATATGTATGATTAATAAATGGGTTGTGAGATTGGGACTGATGCTCCAAATACTAACGGCGTGCTAGACATGGCGTTCTACACCCATCTTGCATGAAATTTGTTTATGAGATAGGGACTATGCTCTAAATACCCATGGGTTGTGATATAAGGAATGATGCTCTAAATACTCACGAGGGTGATAGACATGATGTTATACACCCATTAATTGACATTTAACTATGGGTCTAGTAGGTCATACATGAAATAAATTAAATGGTTAATGTAAGCTGGTGTGATGTAATGATTTGTGAATGGAATTTAAGAAAGGGTTCAAAATTATCAATGAATTGGGTGAATCATTTTCAGTGTACGGACCCAGGAGCGAATCACTATTTTAGTGGATGATCTTGGACATAGTATATTGAAGATTAAATTGAATATCATATGATGTGTTATCCAAGACAAATAACAATCTTGGATTTAGTATTACATTGATTACTTAGATGGTATTTAGAGACATCTGGGGTGAGTAACTTATATGGGGGATGTCGGGCTTAGGATGAATCTCGATACTTTCACAATTTAATGAGGTTTGAATAATTTATAAATAAAAATGATTGTGTAATGATTGTTGAGTATGCATTAAAAATGTATAACACAGGTTCAAACACAAACTAAGGGCTAAAGCAGGTACATGGGTATAAATTTACATTATACTACTTACTTTATTTATGCATGCTTTCACACGGTATAAATTATTTATTAAATTTTTGTATTTTGGGTATAAACCAGTGGTACCGTCCTATTGAGATTTATATCTCACACACTAATTGGGATGCCATTGCACTAGGGTATCTGAGTAGATTCTATTTGGTTGCAGGTTTGTGTTGTTTGTATTTACATGGGAGATAAGAGCATAGGACTGAGCAGAAGCTTGGGATTCTTGAGGAGACCACCCTCGGAACTTTGAGTCACTGTTTATTTATTTCTGTATTGGAATGTAAAGCATGATGTTTTGTTTAGTTTTTTGCATTTTTTATCATTAGAATGTCATTCATGCATCTTCTTGTATAATTGGAGATGGCCATTTGTTTTGTATAAGATTTATAAAATCTACCTTCCACTGCATTATGATTTATTAGAGTGCTTCTGCTATTTATTTCCATTGTCTATTATTGAACTCTTATATGAGGGTATAGTCTCTCCACTGACTATCCATAGACCCTCACTGCTAGTTGGTAGCCTTTGGCGTATGGGGAGACATGCTCGAGGTCACGTGGAGACCGGTTTGGCCACTGGTTTATGGGTAAGATGGGTCTGGACGTTATAAAGTGGTATCAGAGCAGGTTATTTTCCTTTTGTCTTTCTATTTTGGGTTGGGAGACAGGAGACTAGGAAAGTGTTAGTGCTTGGGTTAATATCCATGATTTTTACCAATCACCCCATGTACAGGAAATGACCATGTGTCCAGGGATGGAAATTGATGTTTATAGTATTTGAGGTTATGATTGATATGATTTCACCTTGAGTGACTGGTGTATTTTTCGCTGCTTATTGATTTTGGGAATTTTGATTTTTTTTCTTGGCCTAATAGGGCAAGGAAGTTTCATACATGCATTATCTTAGGCATGTAAGGATTCACATTCCATGCATGTAATACGATATTTAGTTTCATTATTAGGATGCCTGCTAATTTTGACTGTGTGCCTTGGGTACAATGTTGTGTTTTGATCTAATTTAGCATGCCTCTGTAGATAGCATGTTTCCGTGACAGATTTCACATGATTGTGTGATTATATTCCATACTACTTTAGTTATTAGCATGTTTTGTTGTTGTGTTATGCTTCTGTGTAATAGCATGTTGTTTTGTTACTGCGTATAATAACAAGCTAGAGATGTTTTGATGTGTGAAAGAGATGCTAAAGTTAAAATGTTAAATGAATGTTGATTTTTATAAATGACAGTGATAAGGTGTATGGGAGCCTTATTTATTGGTAGATGGCCACAATGTGTTTGAACCTTATATAACCATATTATGTTTGAAAATGGTTGTAAATGTAAAACTGCTGAGTTTTGATTGAAATGGACTATTGTTGGGTTTCTTTTTGAAGAACCCGAATTGAATAAAAGGGACCCTCATAGGTCTCCTTTTTGGTAAAAGGAATTTAGATGATAAATTATTTGTTTATATTTTAATAAAACTGAATGTTAAATGATTAAAGAGGATGTTTGTGATATCATTCCTATTTTTTTGTATGGCGTTCTTTGGAAAACCAAGTGACTTGTTGTGAAAATTTGCTTATGTGTTAAAAGGTTGAAATGAATTAATTAAAATACATAAAAAAGGGGCTTTTGAACATCGTGAATTTGGTTTTGTGTGACCAAGATAGAGGGTTGATGTTTATGTTTCGTAAGGGATTAACCCGTGGTAGGTAGTACCCTTCGAATTTTCTAGGTCATTAAAGTAAGTTCTTCCCACTGCTTGGGAGGACTTATTGATACTTAGGTATTATGGCATGCCGATAGGTTTATTCTATGACTTTTATGATCATTTTTTGATGAGTGATCATGGTTTTAGGAACGTCACATGCATGCATTAAGTGTTCTAGAATAGGGCTTCGGTGAGCAGCTGATCTTTCATTTCGACGTCATGGTCAATCCTAAGGTGGGTAGTGTCACATCGTTTTCGATAAATGTGTCAGCAGGAGATGTTGAGTTTTTAGAACAAAGTTTTCTAGTAGTGGTTTGATTGATCTTCTTCATGACCTTGGGTTTCTCTTAGTGTGATCTTCTGAATACGATGAGCATGCCCCCACTCTAGATCTCATCATGGAGCCACTAAAATAGCGTTGGTCTTACACCACACTACATTTTAAATGTTTTTAGGCTTTATGAGTGGTTGTTATCTGGGTAGTATGTAGGATGCATGGTTTTTTTGAGCTACTCCTTTATTCGTGTTGGGGAACGGTTGTTTTTAAAATAGCCTTGCAATGGATTGACATGGAAATTTTGCCATAGGTTGGGTAAGGACTTTGTTATACATGAGGATGGTTTTGGAATAGTTTTAAAGGAAAGTCATCCAATAAAGGGAAAATGTGTGTTTTGGGTCCGTGACATATTTCTAGGGAAGCATTTGCAACCTGTTCTATTGGTTGATCGAGATTCAACCGTTTTCATTGACAAGGTCCCTGTAATGGCCTCCGATATAACCTCTGTTTCGATGTTTAATCTTTAAAGTGACATTTGGCTCTGGTTTTAAAGTCATAGTCGTTAGGATTGTGAAGGGTTAATGGTGCGTTTTTCATTACGAACAAAACACGTTAGTTCATTATAGACAATATGAGCTTGGTTGGTTGGATGTTTTGTAGTGGTATCCAATGTATTCTAGTGGATGAGAAGTTTTTAAGGTGGGTAGATTGTAAAGTCCTGTGTTTTTGAACTGATTTAAAATATGAAGGTTTTCAATTTTTTTTTTCAGTTTATTGATAGGTTGTTTTTTTAAACTGAGCTCCGTAACTTTATTCCGGGTGTTGGACCACCTAAAGGAGTCATTTTTGGACTTGCGTAATTACATAATAATTTTAGCGGGTGTCCCAATGAGTCTCAGGAGCACCAGATCCAAAAAATTCCACTTTAATGGATCTTCACAGGTAGCGCACGACTAAGGTCCAACCCATTGAGTTTACCCTATTTAATTAATTTTTTTTTTAATGAAATAAGATTATATGAGAGTTTCTAATTAATTAAAAAAGGGTTTTAATAAGAATAATAATGAATTTATTATTATTATTATTATTGTGGTTGTTTAATTAAATGAATTTTAATGAATTAATTAAATGATGGTTGAAGAAATTAATGAGTGCTTTTGGGGTTCATATAAATGTTTAATTACTTGAGGAGTTTCCAAGTTAATGATGACATATTATTATTATTAAATGGAGGTTATGAGTTGGATTTTTTATCATTAATATAAAATTAATTATAGTGTAATAAATTTGGGGTTTGGGTTTTAAATAAATAAAATTTTGAATAATAATAATAATAATGTTATTATTATTATTGTGGTTATTTAGTTAAATAAATGATAAAATAATTTAATTAAATGATCAATAGAGAGTTTCATAATTAATTATGAAACATTTATTAATAGAATAATAAATGAAGAAGTGTTTTTAATTAAATAGGATGTTTTAGTTTTAATGATATAAATGGAAATGAAAAATAATAATATTATGACTATTATCATTACTTTTTTTATTATGTGAATTGTTATTTTTTTAATTAGTATTTAATTTTTTTTAAAGAGGGTGGCGCAGTACAAGGGAGGCGCAACCCCCCTCTTGCTTTCTTCCTCCCTGTGGCACAATCTTCTCCCTTGAAAAACCTCCCTGAAGACCTCCATGGCGCGACCAACTCCCGAACAGCAATAGTACGTAAGGGCCTCTCCACCCTCTTGGTGTGCGACCCAACCTCTCTTATACTCCATGGCCGGACCACACTCCTTCAGACCTCCCTCTTGCAGTGCGACACACCAGCCGACACACCGAAACCCAAGGTTTATGGCTCTTCTCCATGGCAGAATCTCTTCCCATAGTGCGTCCTCCACCTGGCCGTGGTTTATAGTAACAGGATACCCCTGGAGACCCCATGTAGTAGCATGCTTTGACCCCGGGCAGAACCGACATAGCGCACGATGACCTCCTTATTCCGGGTCCTCTCTCTGTAGATGATTCCTTCTTTTTATTCTGGATTATGGTCTTATTCAATGAGGTATGATATTCTCTCATGGTATCCTTTATCGCTTTAGCAATTTGCTTCAATATCAGTGTCTGATTTGGTTTTGGCCAAAACCCTAAGGTCCTGTTTTATCTGGTTGTTGCGTTCTTCTAATTTTAGGGTATGCGAATGTTATTTAGGGACCCGTAGGTCCATGTTCTGGCATCCGCTACCAAGGGAGAGGCGTATGGGCTAGATTTTTTTTGAATCCATTGGTTCAAGTATGCTTCTAAACCCACTGTTTGGTTTTTCACCACCCAAATGGGAGTCTAATATTTTATCTGAGTCCCCGGTATCTAGTGGTAGGTGTGTATACCTTGTTTCTATGGTTTTGGTCTTCCGAAGTTGTTTTGGTGATTTTTTTGATGTTTGTTGCAGGGTGCACATGCATGTAAATATATTTTTATGTATATATATTTAGATATATATACATATATATGAAAGTGTACATGCGTGCGACTGCGGACCAGTTGTGGATTGGTTGCTGACATGTGATGAAGTGAGTCATGTTTTGGTTCCACCCTAAGGTAAGGTCCCAAATCTCTATCACTTTATTTAAGAATGGTTGATTATTTAAGTAAAATGAGAATAAGAGGTTTCTTGTTTATGGATCTACTAAATTTTATTTAAATTAAGATTAAAGATAAACTGTTTGGTTGGTGGTAATGTCATATCTTGTTTGATTAAGGTTAGGCTTTTGTATGTATCCCTTTTGATACTGATACATGATATTTTGATGAAAGACTTTTGATGTTATTAAATGATTATTTCCTTGAGTGATAAATGATGAAATTATTGTGTTTTGTTGTTAAACATGTATTTATGAATATTGAAAATAAGCTGAGCTTATACCCTGAATATTAAATGGTTAAATAGGAAGCACCCATGGGTCTTCCTTTTAAATGAGACTTAAATGGCGATGGACTTGGATGCCCTTATGTGTGAATTTTAATTACGCAAATGATGATATATCAATTGGTGAATTAGATGAGTTAATGGGGAAGGATGGGTAAGAGGGTAATTAATTGAAAAATTAATTATCAAGTCATGAGTTGAATTTTTTTGGCTTTTACTGAATATAGAGAATTTTGAATATCCTGAAATGTTCAGAATATAAATTGGAAACTGGTAATAATTAATGGATGGATTAATTATTACTTGTTAAATGGTAAATGATCAATTAATTGATGAATGGTTAAATATATATGATTTAATTAATTAATTGTTGAATTAATTAATTTTCATTCATCAAATTAAGATCGCGAATTGATTTTTTGTTACTATTATTGGCCAAGAGTACCTTGTGATGCGTGTTTGTTTTCCATACCTTATGTTGTTTTGGATGGAATTGTTTAAAAATATGAAATGTTTTGTGAGATGGTTTCTAAATATCAAGGCCTTGTTCAGCTAGTTTGACTTGAGATGATAATGACATGCATGTAAATTATTAAGGTCCTGGATGAATAACTGCTTGAGTGGACGGGTTCAAACTTGTTAAAGATTTAGGATAATTAAATGTTGAGTTAATTATTTTGTTTTCTTGCTAAGAATAATTAATTGTTAATTAATTATTAACTATTGAGATGTTGAATGTTAATTAGTTGTTGACTTATTTGATGGGTGATTTATGTTGTTAATTAGTTGTTGAATTAATTAACGGATTGAACTAATTAATTTATGAATTAATTAATGGATAGTTTTTTGGTGTTAGACATTGAATTCTACCCCAATGATTAATATATATGTATTATTGATAAATGGGTTTTGAGACAGAGACTGATGCTCCAAATAATCACGAGGTTCTATAAATGATGTTCTACACCCAGCTTGCATGCAAATATTTTTGTATAGGAAAGGTACTGATGCTCCAAGTAACCATGGGTTGTGAGATAAGGACCGACGCTCCAAATACTCATGAGGGTGCTAGACGTGATGTTTTACTCCCATTAATTGACATTGGACTGGGGGTCCAATTGGCATACATGAAATGAATTAAATGGTTATTGTAAGCCGATGTGATTTAATTATTTGTGAATTGAATATGAGAAAGGGTTTAGGATTTTCAATGAATTGGGTGAATCACTATTAGTGGATGGACCTAGGAGCAAATAACTATTTTTAGTGGATGGGCTTGGATATAGTATATGAAGGATTAAATTGCATATCTTTTGATGTGTTATCCAAGCCAAAGCACAAACTTGGATTCAGTCTTACCATGATTACATAGATGGTCTTTAGAGACATCTGTGGTGAGTGACTTATAAGAGGGATGTCAGGCTTAGGCCAAATCTCAAGACATTCATAATTTAGCGATGTTTGAATAATTGATAAATAAGAATTATGGTTTAATGATTGTTGAGTATTGATGACAAATGTATAATACAAGTTCATACACCAACTGAGGGTTTAAGTAGGTAATTGGGTATAAAGTTACATTGTACTTATTACATTATTTATGCATGATTTAAAATGGTTTAAATTATTCATTAAATGTCTAGATTTAGGCCAGACAACAGTTGTCCTAGCATACTGAGATTTATATCTCACACTCCACTTGGTCCGCCATTGCACTGGGGTACCCAAGTAGATTCTACTTTGTTGCATGTTTGTGCTATTTGCATTTACTTGGGAGATAGAAATAGAGGACCGAGCAGAAGCTTGGGATGCTTGAGGATACTGCCCTTGGGGATTTGATTCATTGTTTATTTATTTATGTATTGGAATGTAAAGCATGCTCTTTTGTTCATTTTTTTCAATTTTTCTATCATTACAATGTCATGAATGCATCTGATGTATAATTGGCATTGGCCATTTGTTTTCTAAAAGATTTATAAAATATAAATTCTACTAATTTATCATTTATTAGACTACCTAAGCTATTTATTGAAATTTTCAATTATTGAACTCTGATATGAGGGTATAGTCTCCACAATGACTATCCATAGACCCTCTCTTTTAGTCGAAAACCTTTGGCATATGGGGAGACATGTTTGAGGTCATGTGGAGACCAGTTCGGCCACCGATTCATGGGTGAGAAGGGTCTGGACATTACAATAGTTCTTGGAATGAGGAGGAAATGTCGATCCATGATCATACATGTAGGGGTGTTTCCTTCATCTCTCTTTAACTGTTTGCCATGTGGGGTGGTTATGATGACGATCCTTCAGGGCGAAGATGAAACCAACTTTAATGACGATAATGAATGGAACTTTTTAAATAATAAAGAGGTGGAAATGATGATGTTGACATTTCTGTATTACCTTTATATATTTTGTGAATTGTATGGGCTTGTGTCCCCTAAAAATCGTGGCCATCAGTGGTCCTTTCTTGCGCACTAATGAAGATTTTTTTTCTGGATGATCTCGTGTATAAATGGTTGTAACAAGGAAACTAGTTAATAATGTAAACATGGTTGATTAAATGGATTCTTTATAGAAAATATCCCCTGTGGGTTCCACCCAGTTAACCAAAATGGAAGAAGGTACTTAATGAATGGTATTGGCTAAATCTAAAAAAAATCTTTGCCCCATTTTGGTGATATGTATGGTGGCTCTATTTGATTCTTTGTGGGGTTATGTGAATGGGGATGGGACCTCTAGTTTTCCATTTGTTGGTTTGTGAATCGGAGTCCATGTAGAACCGGTATGTTGGGGCTTGGTTTGGTTCCAGTACTTTGAGGGATCTCATGGATCCTTCTTGTTGTTGTGACTTTACAAGAAAACCGAATGTGAATTCTTAAAATCATGCCTGTCTTTTTTTCCTTTGGTTATTGTTTTGGCTTGTGGTTTTTCCTATTAGTAGACCATTAGTGGAAAAATGTTTTAAAATGAATCACTTGAACATGATTACAAGAAATAATACAATGGGGGATTTTTTTCCATAAACAGGTTGTGTTTTGGTTGTGGCTGTTGCGTATTTGTGCATGTAGGGATAACATTGAGAGTGATGGTGTACATGTTGGTTGTCTATATTGAAACCCTTAGGTTGAGATGAGTTCTTGATTACCTATATGTATAAGATTTAGTTCTTGTGTTTATTATACTCACCCCACCCATGTTGAGCACTTTATGCCGAACACCCCCATTTCAGGGGGAGGGTTTTTTTTCCAGCATTCTTATGAGTGGTTGGTTATTATCTCCTTTATGCTCCGTATCATAGGTAAGCCAAGATTTTTTGGGAATGATATGATGGACTAAGGATTATTATGGCCCTGGACTCTTCGAGCATGGTGGTGTTGTGGTGGTTGGGCCAAGTGTGTGCAAACAGGTTGTTTTCCCAAGTGTCTTTGGGATAAGTCCCATGTGTCTTTGGGTGTGGCAGTGGTCATTCTAGCCTAGGTGTCTATGGGCATGGTTATGTGTCATTTTTTTGGCCTAGGTGTTTGTGGGTGGGATGAACGTACAATTGGTATGACCCATATGGTTGTTGTTGGGGGCGGTAGTGGGACTGCAATGGGATCTGTGGGGGAGGTTTGATGCATAGGATGTTCTAAATAACCATTGGGAAAGCTGTGCGGGGTACCCAAATATCAATGCACTATTTATTTTATTTTACCTAGTTTGTGTTATTTGTGGACCGTGCCTTGGTGAGGCTAGGCGGTTAGTTTTCCATGTTAGGTATTTTGGTTACCCTTACTTTCTTACGGGGCATTAGAATGTCTCCCCACTTGTGCACACGAGATTTTGGTTTTCCCTACTGAGTATACCTATATAATCACCCTATGTATATAAAACTGATTTAAGGTTTCCATGGGGACTTTGAGTATTGTGCCGGACCTTACTAGCTCAGACTTCGGGACATTTGTTGTTGCTTCTTTTCTTTTCTATTGGTACTTTTTTTAGAGTTTTCTTGTAATTTGTATCATTTTGTTTTGAACATGAATATGAGTATGGGTTTTTGGATTTAATTTTACTTTCATTCTTTGGGGTTGTTTAGGATTTTACATCTTATCTCCAAATATTGTTCTATAAAAGGGTAATTCCTTCCATATTACCTGAGATTCCATACCCTTGGTGCTAGTCGCTACTCTAGGGCCTATTGAAGGCGGGACTCGGGGGTCATTATCTCTCCTTTAGTATAGAGAAGGAAGGGACTGAAAATTTACCATCCCTTCCCTCAACTTTGTGAATGTGGTTCATGATATGTTAGGGTAATTTCATTAGTCCATATAATATTATTTTTACCCTTAATTGTTTTTTGATTTATCCTTAATTGCGATAATAAAAATTAGTAAGTTTACTATTCATATTGTTAAAAACTAAAAGGTGCATATTTACTAAATTTAGACCTTTTGATTCTAAATATGGAATCCATTTTCAAAAATTCAAAACACAGAAGTGGGAAAATTTAATTTAAAATTAAATCGGTAAAATGCAATGAAAAATGATGTTTTGGAAAAATGAATTTATTAAATATAAAATGTATCTATATTAAATTCATGTATAAAACCTATTTAAAAAAGATATTTGGATTAATATAAATCAAAATTAACTAATGAAAATTTTAAAACTAATTAAAATATTAATTTGACCTTGTAAATAAAATGCACCTTTCAATAAAAACTAGAATTTTCACTGTTCATTAAAAAATAAAACTTCTCAGAAAAGTGCCAAAATTTCACTATTGGAAAATTTTGATATGGTGATTTAAAAAATGATATTTCATTTATCAAATTAATTTATTAATTTTTTCATAAATTAATTATACTATGTGTAAATAAAAATAAATAAAAATCATTTTTTGAAGAAAATATGTTTTTGAGGAATAAAATGGATTTACTAAAAATCTAATTGAATGAATTTACTAAAAATATCATACATATTTAAAAATAATTAATTAATAAATTATCAATGAGTATGATCATTATATATTTTTTAATGTTATTAATATTGTTCATTCCTATAAATTTAATGGCTAGGTTATAATGTTCATATTTAAATAATACGATTTTGTTTCTTGTTTAAACTTGGTGTTATGTATCTTGTATGCTAAAAAAAGTCTTTATTATTAAAAACTCATGATGTTATATCATTCATTAAAACCCTCACATTTCTTCAGGATTTGTTTATGTGTTTGTGTGTGTTATACTTATACATAGGTAAATCTTATCAGGTTCAGACAAGAAAAAACCAGGAATTTTCCAATTAGATCTTCCTGGACTCACCCTCACACAACCCATTTATTAATTGGGCCTTGAAAGTAAAGATAAATGAGAATTAATGTATTATTAAATAAAATAAATTTCATATATAATAATCTTTAATAAATATAAATGTCAAAACATTTAAAAAAATATAATTATAATATAACTTAATTAGGTAGGGTGGGTTGCTTATTAGGTCACTAATTAATGTTCGAGCTTGACCCTATTATTAATCGGGTTTTAAAATTTCTTCCTCCTTAATAATTGAGCTTAAAAGACCAGGAACAAATAGTCCTTTCTATCTAGTCAGGGTTATCATGCCAGATTGGTCCTCTCACCCATGTATATATATATATATAATATGTATATATATAAAAATTTTACCAAAAAAATATATTATAAATACTTTTTAAACCATTTTAATAAAATATATTTTTTATGAAAAAATCATCTTTCTAAGGCCCATATTTACTCAAATATATTTTTTGAATAAAATTAATTATAACATACACGACCAGCTAAAATTCAGTAAGGGCACTTCCAAATGGGTTTATAGTTTGGTTCGAGGATTAATAATACTACCTAATTATTAATCAAGTAAAGTTCATATATCCTTAAACTTGAATACACACAAAAATACAATTTTAATATATATTTAGCTTCAGATTTTGGTATAAAACATATTTTACCCTTGGAGAAAGAAAAAATTTTAAAAAAAATTCACATACATTTAAACCGATTTGGATTTTAAATGAATATTATATTATGGGTTCAATTTCATTTTATCAAGAACCCATTATTGTCATCCTTGGTTTTTTGTCGATGTTTTCAAAATTTAGAAACAAAAATCAATATCTATTTTCCCAAAAAACCAAACAATACGATGATATGAAAAGACAAAAATATAAGAAAATCTAACAATTTCTAGTTCAATATTCTCTTAAAACCCCTTATTATCGCAATACACATCAATCAAAATCATAATTTATATATTATTCATGGGTTCCTTCCGAATCCAAATTACTTGGAAAATCATTATTATTGATCTTTCTATGAGTTTTTTTATACGTTTTCTAAATTTTTTTAAAATGACATAGGTTAATTGTTTTAAAAAATATGCTACCAAGGAGACATCACTGATGCTACCTTTGGTTTGTTGCGTAAAGGTGACATCGATGATTCTACCTTTGCTCCCCCACACCACCTTTATCCTGTATCAATGACATGGAAAATGTGGCATCGGCGATGCCACCTTGGCCTCAACTCCCTATAAAAGGGCATCCCCCCACCTCATTCTCCTCACTCAACTATTGCCTTCATCTCTCTTAAATTCTATTTGTATCTCTCTAAAAAATCCATTTTTGTTCATGTTTTTGGGAAGCATAATTTAGAGATATTTTTATTTATTTAATTTAATGTTTTTTATTGATTTAATTGAATTCTTTTTATAAATATTTTATTTTTATGTTGTTTAAGTAGTTCTTAATATTTTTTTATCAGGTTATGTAATTAGTTATATATAGTTTTAAATAATTATTTTTAGCAGCATAGATTAAGTATAGATTAAGTATAGATTATGTATTGATTAACTTTGGATTAACTTATGATTAATTATTGTGAAATTTTGGTAGCTTAAAGATTATGTGGATATCTATGAAATCAAATACCTATCTGGATACAAACTAGTGGATGTGTCTCTGGCACAGATGTACCTAGGAGTGAAAACTCCGACAAGGAGCTTCGAGCTTGACCCATGGTATCTTGGTACACAACAACAAGCCTTTCTGTACTCCTGGTTTGACACTCTCAGGGGATATGCTTAAGATGATTCATATTTTCTTTATAAACTACTAAAATATCCATGAAAAAAGAAATTGAATTAGTATATTTATCAATGATAAAATGATAAATATGATGTTACAGAATGAAATAAGTACAAAAGAATTAATGACTAAAATTTATTAATAGTAATTAAATCTATTTAAGTAGTTTAATTAGTTATATATAGTTTAGAAATAATACTTATTATTAGTAATGACTAATTATAGACTAATTAATGATAACATATAATTAAAAATTAATACATATGATTAGTTAATTATAAATAATTAATGAATATATTATGATTATAGATTAAAGAATAAATAATTAAAGAATAACTTACTATTTATTAACTAATGATTAAAGAATGAGTTATTTGTTTAAAAAGTAATTATTAGTATTTAAATATGTTATGTATTAAGAAGTTTAGTTAGTTACATATATTTGAGAAATAATACTTACTATTAGTAATGATTAATTATAGATTAATTAATGATAAATTAGGATTAAAAATGAATACATATGATTAGTTTATTATAATTAACTATTAATATTTGTTTCAGTACCATAATTCTGATGAAAGAAATTTTTTTGACGTAGTGAGTCATGATTTCTTGTGTGTATTGCTATGGATAGGTTATTCAAACTGATCAAGGAGCTTCTTATAGTGCAAAACCAATAACGAGGGTTAGTATAGCTGATTGTGTAACCATAAGTGACCTTTAAGAGAGAAATTGTGGTTCCTTAAATCTAGTACACCATCAAGAGATCAATTTTATGAGTTATAGACACTTGAAATTACCGGAAACACTAAGGAATCTATCTTGTCCATTGGTTTCTAATGCGTAGTGGTTCCAAGAAATTAATTTATTTTCTCAATGGTCAGATGGTACCATGATGGAGTTATACATTGATGTTGCTATTATACAACAACAACATCCAGTTGTACAAATATGTATAATTAAAAAAGTGGTTGAAGATAGTCCACCCTGTGAAATTGAGCCTATTCCAAATGATGAACCAGAAGAGGAAATCCTAGATGATCTCCCTGATATACATGTCAATCTGACTTATGATGAGGAGTTTCGTAATGATGGACCAGATTCTGACAACGGTGTTGATGAGGAGGGATTAGTTGATGTTAGGAAAGATGTTTCTAGAAATTCATTAGTTGTACATCAACCTTGAACTACAATAAATCATCCACCACTCCATTCATCTTGGTCAGAAGCAATGGCACGTGTGCTTGATTTTGACAATAATGTTCTCACACTAGCAACTGAGTTCCCTGGAGTTGTACCAGATAGGTTTAGTGAGCTAGAAAAAACCTTATATATTGGAAGGAATTTTCAAAGTAAAGATGCATTAAAAATCATGATAAAGAGATTTCATATTGAGAGGAACTGAAGCTATATACCGAAGTAAATATTTCATATAGTGTGAGAATTATGGGGATGATTGTAGATTTCACTTGAGGGTAATTACAGACATTAAATTTGGAGGTTAGATAATCTCAAGGATTGAGGCAACTCATACTTTCATTCAACCAAGCATCAGGAAAGATCATACCTCATTGGATGTAGAATTTGTGTCATCTATTGTTGTTGAGATGATTAGGACATGTCAAGATGCTCCAATAGCCCTTGTGCAAGAGAGGATTCAACAAACATTCAATTATAAGATTTCATATAATATGGCATGGATGGCAAAACAGAAGGAAATTGTGAAGGTCTATGGTGATTGAGATGGCTCATATTGGGTGTTTTCGCAATTGATATCCATAATGAGGCATCATAACCATGTTTTATTCTATCTGGATACAAACAAACATGTGTCTCACAATAAATGACTTGATCCATCTCGTGTTCAATTTCATCGGTTGTTCTGGGAATTCCTTCCCTGTATCTTTGCATTTCATTTCAGAAAATAGTTTATTCAGATTGATGGAATATTTTTGTACAAAAAATACAAGGTCATATTGTTGATTGCTGAAACCCAAGATGGTAACCGTTCACCACTTCTGCTTGCCTTTTCCATTGTATAGAAAGAAAACTATGAATCATGGAGTTGGTTTTTGGCATGTATCAACATCCATTTCACCAACATTTAGGGTGTTTGTTTGATATCTAATCTCCATCGGGAAATTAATGAGGTAATCAATGCAAATCCTAGTACATGGAGATACCCAAATGCACATCATCAATTCTTCATTTGACACATTTCTATCAATGTTCATAAAAAATTCCACAATGAACCGTTGAAGAATGAAACCACGAGGCTTGGTACGTATTGTGTTCGTTATTTTTTACTATTTAAAGATAAAGATAAAATCAATTTATGTGAAATATCATCTATTCTGTGCATCATATGATTTGAACCAATGGAGGTTTGATGAATGTTTTGAAAAAATCTTCCAGGCTAATCAAGAAGTTTATAATTATATAATGTAGATTCCAAAAGAGAAATGGACATTGGCATATGATGGGGTTGGGGGGGGGGAGAGGTACAAACACATGACAAAAAACATTGTGGAGTGCATCAATGGTGTCTTCAAAGGGATTCTCAAGCTTCCTATAATCGCCCTAGTTTAGGATACATTATATCGATGCATGAAGTACATTGTTGATACATAGAAACTTTCATCAGACGGAATACAGTAGGGGATAAGATATGAAAGACACATTCAACAAGAGATTGAAAAGAATATTGATGAAGCATATGGTTATCACGTCTTCCTTTTTTGATGAGAAGACTTCCGATTTTAAGTTCAAGAGAGTTCATATTCCATCACAAATCACATCAGTGAAAAATGGTGGTATTATTAGAAACAAGGCAATGTCAATGTGGAATCTTTTAGGGATTATAGTTTCCATGCAGACATGCCATCGTAGCATGTGCCTCTGTGAACATATCATGGGAAGAATATGTTGATCCAGTATACCAGATGGATACCATTGATAACTTTTATGTTTCACCATGGACACCTATTGGGGAGTATCATTATTTCCCAATGCCTAAAGGCCAACCGATAGTGATACATGACATGAATCAGTTACGTCTTCATGGGAGACCGAAGGCCAGTAGGATGTGTAATGAAATGGACTGGCATCAAGAACAAGGGTAGAGTTTGTGATACATGATATTTCATAAAGAAGGTCATAACCTGAAATGATTCCTTAACTTTGTTGGGTCGAGTTCTCAGTATCATCAAGAATGATGTATTGTCTTCATTGTGACATTATTATATTGTAAATTAAATGTTGTTATCTCTTCTATTTTTCTTAGTATTCATTGTAACATTCTTATATTAGTTAATGATAAATCTCCTCTAAAACATGTCTTAACCAAATTCAAGACCCAACATTTTACATGGATGTGTTCCTATACACAGTTTTATCCCATGTGCACCATCTCGTGTAATCGGTACACGGGTTACCCCATGTATCCAACCTGGTTTGGCCGTGTGGTGGTGTACATGACCATATAATCCATCCCGTGTTTGTGTATCAACCGAGTTACACACTGAGTCCCATATAAGGACCCACATGCCATGTTCTCTAGGGAACACACCATGTCATTGCTTTGTGCTCCACGAAACTCTATCCATCATTGAGCCAATACCACATGACGTGTTCTTTGGGAATACACTCCATGTTCTTTGGAAATTTCCATAAATGACGCTTCTTTCCGGCGCACCTCCGTGAAGCTCGATATTCGTTTTGATGATTCATTTGCCACGAAACTCTAGATTCTAGGTTGACCCAACGTCCTGAAGTCATCTCCCTTATTTTTGGGCCTCCGATTGGCCTTGAAAACATGCATCGATCTTCCTGCATGAAGAATGCTTGAAGAGCGGTCTCTTATGATCTGATCCAATTCATCATCTTCCATTGCCGTCACACCTCTCAAGAGTCGTTGTGATATTGGGTCTCTAGTTTCGGATCGTTGCATTTCTAAATGGATGCACAACGACCTGTTGTTCGTCATCCCATGAAGAATGCGGGTAAGAAGAGGGGGAAGAAATCCAAACCACAAAAGTGGAACAGACCTCCACCATTTTTCGTCATGGCATTGATCCACTCCCGTTAGAAGGCTTAAACAGAAGGAATCAAAACAATGATTTTTAATATCATGGATTAATCCCAAAAATCATCCTAATAAAAACCCTCCCATTAGAATACACGGTCTTCAGATCAAACTATTTGTAGGTTGGTCTGTATTCAACGTTTAATCCAGGAACAGGGAAAAAGAATTGAAATAACAACCCCTACCTCAAGAATGGATCAATTGATGATGAAGTGGTTGCATTTCCGTCATCGTTGAGATCTTTCAACTTCATTGGTGCAACGATTCACAACTTTGATTCATCTTCGTTTTTCATCGAGAATTTTTTCCAAAGATCTAAGAATTTTCCAGAGTTTCTCTCCACCTTCTTCCAGTGAGAAACATTTAATTAACCCATAAAAAGAAGGGAACATGCTTCAACGTTCTATTACGATGAGTCATTATTGTTACGCTACATCATTAATGGGTCAGCATTGCTGTTTCATAGTGATTATGGTGTGGCATTAATTATTGAAACATCTACCCTGTCGCTGCGCTGCAGCAGATGTTTCCAAATAAAATAAATAAAATTTGAGAATTAATTAATTTTATTTTATTTTACTTTACTAAAACGTCTCAAAATTAGCTCTTTCCCTCATCCTGTGCCGGTCGAGGTTAGCCTTGTTCTTAGGTAAAGTCATCATCCTGGATGCAACAGTGCCCTCAAATTTTTATTCTAGGCATCTATTTGTAAACTGCCACAACTGTGCACACCCTCCAACTTACTTAGCTAAAAAAAATTCAAACCACCATTCCGGGCTCATCGGGCCTCGGAATGCCTTGCTGTATCCGCGCTTGGTCTCATAATAATTCCATATAATATTGAAAAATTAATACACACAAAATTTGAGACATTACATTCTCCCCACCTTGGGGATTTATGTCCCCAAAAAGCCAAAATAATGCTACTAAAAAAGATGTGGGTACTGGGCATGGATCTGAGCCTCCCACTCCCACATACTCTCCTGAAGATTCCCGTGATGCCAACGATTGCACACCAAGGGAATTGATCACCCACAAAGGATCATCTCCTTCCGATCCTTGATCTCCACTGGGTACTCAGCAAAGGTGACTCCATCTTCGATGCCCAGCTCTCCCCAGTTGATGACATGCAATGAGTCATGCATGTACCTCCTCAACAGCATCACATGGAAGACATCATGTACCTGATGCTACTATAGTGGTAGTGCTAGGCAGTACGCCACCTTTCCAACTCTACATACTATTAGGAATGGTCCTAAAAACCTCAGAGATAGCTTTCCACCCTGACCAAACCTATGAAACCCTCACTGATGTGAGGCTCGAAGAAAGACGTGGTCTCCCTCCTCTAACTCCAGAGGTATCCATCGTCTTACAACATAAGACTTCTGCTGACTCTATGTAGTCTTCATGAAATCCTGAATGATATGCACTTTCTCTGTGGTAGCTCATACCATCTCTGGACCAATTAGTGCTGGCTCTTCAGGGTCGGTCCAGCAAAGTGGTGAATGACACGTTCTGTCATATAAAGCCTCTAAAGGCACCATACCAATGGTGGAGTGGTAGTTGTTATTGTATGAAAACTCCACCAGTGGAAGATGGTCCTCCCAACTGTAACCGAAGTTCAAGATATAGGCCCGTAACAAATCCTATAGAACCTGAATGGTCATCTCCATCTGACCATCGGTCTGGGGGTGGAATACCATGCTCAAGCGTAGCTGAGTCCCAAAATCCACCTATAATACCTTCCACAACCTGGATGTGAAACAGGCATCTTGATCCAAGACTATCATCAAAGGAATTCCATGAAGCCAAACTATCTCCTACATGTAGAGGCGTCCCAAGATCTCTACGGAACTCTTCTCCCTGATTGTTAGGAAGTGGACTGACTTGGTGAGCCGGTCAATGATCACCCAGATAGAATCATCCCCCTTGGACATCTGTGGTAAGACCATCACAAAGTCCATCAATATTCCACCCCACTTCCACTCTGAAACTTCCATGGGGTGAGCTAATACTGCTGGAACCTGGTGCTCGGCGTTCACCTTCTGGCAGGTAAGGCATCAAGAAACGAAATTTTCTACTTCCTTCTTCATGCCTGACCACCAGAACTATTGTTAGAGATCTTGGTACATCTTTTCCACTCTAGGATGTACTACCAATGGAGATGTATGAAACTCCCCCAGGACTTCTTCTCACAATGCCACTGGTAAAACTGTGCGTCTTCTGAAAAGAAGTATGTGCTCCCCACATTGAGAATATCGATCAGGAACATATCCTATAGATAACTGAGCATGTAAAACCTCACAATTGATATCCCCGAGTTGTGCCTCCCTAACTTCTTGTAAGAGTGGAGGGGTGAAAACCATCGACTACAGGTAAGCTACATCCTCTCTTTCCAGAAATGATAGCTGTAACGTGGCAAACTTCTCTGTCGCCTCACTCAATAGTTGCGAGCTCGAACATATGCTAAGAGAATCTACCACATTGTTCCTCTTCCCATGAGTATAGATGATCTAGAAATATTAATCCTAGAGGAACTCTAGCCAATGCCTCTGCCTCAGATTCAGATCTTTTTGTGAGAAGATGTACTTGAGGATTTTGTGATCAGAGTAGACGATAAAATGCTCACCCATAAGGTAGTGTCGCCACATATTCAATGTGAAGACCACCACTTCCAACTTGGGATCATGGGTCACATAGTTCTACTCATGTGGCCTAAGCTGTCGTGAACCATAAACAGTCATTGACTGTCTCTGCATCAGGTCACAGCCAAACCCAGTTCTTAATCTGTCGTAGAAAAGTATGTAATCGACACCCTCCTCCAGTAATCTCAATATTGGGGCACTTTTCAAACTCTATCTCAACTTCTTGAAAGCCTGCTGGCACTTATCTATCCATATGAAGGGTTTCCCCTTCCTGGTCAAGGCTGAAATTGGCACTGATATTATGGATAAATTAGGAAGGAATCTCCGGTAATATATTTCCAACCAAAGGAAGCTTTGCACCTCTTCCACACTCTGAGGTGGCTCCCATGCTAACACTACCTCCACCTTGCCTGAGTCCATTGCTTCACCATCAACTGAGATGACATGTCCTAGAAAGTGGACATCCTAAATCTAGAACTGGCACCTTGAGAGCTTCCTATAAAATTGGTGCTCCCAGAATACATCTAGAACCATCCGTAGGTGTCTCACGTCCCCCTCCGCTGACACTAAGTACACAAGGATGTCTTCGATGAAGAACACTACGAACCTGTACAAGTAAGGCTGGAAGATCCGATTCATCAGTCCCATGAACACTGCGGGGGTGTTCGTCTTGTCAAAAGGCATCACCAAGTAGTATAGTGACCGTAGCGGCATCTAAAAGCTATCTTCAGTATATCCTTGTCCCGTACCCATAACTGGTGATAACCTGATCAACGGTTAACCTTCCATAACCACTATGACCATCTTAACTGATCAAAGAGGTCCTCGATTCACAGTAGTGGATACTTGTTCTTCATTGTTACCTAGCTCAGGGGCCTATAAATCCACACACAACCTCAAACTCCCATCTACCTTCTTGGAACACAAGACTGGAGCTACCTAGTGTGAAATTATGGGTCTTATAAAAACCTTTCTCTGCAAATCCTTCAACTGCACCCTCAGCTCGCGAAGCTCCGTGGGAGCCATTCAGTGTGTTGATGAAGAATTCGGTGTCTTCCCAGGGTGTAAGTCGATGAAGAAGTCAATTTCCTGGAGGGTGGTAGTCCTAGAACATCTTCCGGAAAGACATCCTCATAATCCACCAATACTGTTGGGAACTGGGAGCTCATCACATCTACTGCTTCGAGGGCAAGGCTAGCCAACTCATGAGTGATCAGCTGCACCCTCCTAGACTTGAGCCCATTTTGTGCTGCTTGGGTCTCCCTTTCTCCGACAAAGAAAAAGATCGTCCCATAACTGCGAACACACCGCACTCTTCGCCTAAAATAGTCAATCTGGGTATGGACCAAAGATAACCAATCCATACCAAGAATGACGTCGTAAGGCCTCAACGCTACCACTAAGAGGTTCCAACCGAAAATCTGCTCCCAAGGGTCAGATCAAATTGTCTACAAAGGTGCGTGATTGTCAATTCTCCTCCCGTAGGTGTCTCCAAGTGTAAGGATCGAGTCAACGACTCTAATGGAATCTCAAGGTTTCTCACTAGACATGCAGAGATGAAGGAATGACTGAAACCTGTGTCTATAAGTATGGAAGCTAAGGTAGAGAAGACATAGATCGTACCTTGGATCATCCCTGGAGCCCCTGGGTCATACACCTCGATAGCATGCAGATCTCCCCTCCCCTACCCCCCAACTCCCTAAGCCTAGTGCGGACCTCCTGGGGGTGGTTGTGGAAGTAAATCAATGCGTTTTCCTCCAAATTCAGCTCTCCCTGATCCTCTTACACATCCGCCTCTTGACGGTTCTGCCTGCTCCACTCTCTTCCTATACCATGGTGGTCCATCCACTACCTCCCTGTCAGCAGCTCGAC
The DNA here is from genome assembly GCA_963277665.1 of Viscum album. Taxonomy (NCBI): domain Eukaryota; kingdom Viridiplantae; phylum Streptophyta; class Magnoliopsida; order Santalales; family Viscaceae; genus Viscum; species Viscum album. Next base: position 1,144,878,677 of record OY728166.1, read on the forward strand.
GGGTTAGACAATCTCTATAGAGATGTCCCATACCATCACACGAGTAGCAAATTTTCTCCCTAGGCTGACTGGATCCAGCCTAGAGCCCTGTACTGTCGATCCTCTATCCTAGGACCTTATATGACTTCTCCCACATCCTGATCCCTATGCCTAACATCAGCTCCCTACATTTGAGGTCTCCGCGCCTGTCTACCTGCTCTTGACTGCCGTTGGCTATCTCTACTCTGCCAAGAAGCTCTTGATCACCAAGGCCCACTCGAGCACTCCAGTATAAGTCAGAATGCATAGAGGCACGAAACTACCTCATATGTCTCTTTGTAGACCTTTCTATAAGGTCCCAACTCTGAAGTACTGATACCTGACCATATCAATCGAGTACCGGGTGAGGTTGGTGAACCTTGATGAATAGTCATCTACCGTCAAACTGACCTGCTAGAGCTGAAGAAGCTCTTGTATGCGTACTGATCTCAGCGTAACCAAATAGAACCCCTACCTGAAGAGTCTCTCAAACTCCGTCCATGAAAGAGTCTCCTCATCATGAGATTGTGTGGTCAGACTCGACCATCGTTCTACTGAACCCTGATGATGTCTTGCTCCTAGGATCACCATCTGGTCTGCTGGTGTCCTCAATAGACGGAAAACTCTAGTCACCACCTCAAGCAAGTCCTCAGCCGCCTGAGGGTCGGGCTTGCCTCAGAACCTGAGGGGTATCTATATCTGGATCTCATGGAGCACGCTCAGCCTCCGATCCTCGTTAATCTATACTATAGGTACCACAAGATACTCCACTGGTGGTGGTATGGAATGTGCATCACCTGGTGGAAACACCTGGGGAACTGGTCTCTGTATCGAAGCCTCGTCACTCTGGGGGTCATCCTCGTGATTTCACTACTGAATCCTAGAAGGTTTGCGTTGTAGAGGCATCATGTAAGGAAACAAGATGTACCATGTTTAACGAGTATATATGGATATCTGACACAAAGGAAAAGGAAAACACAACCCATTCGTATATGATGCATGTACCATTTTTTTTATTTCCCCACAACTAGATTTTTCATGTACCAAGTTGAAGATCAGGTTATCAAAGTCCTGGTGTACGTATATGTCGACCTCTCACACCAACACTAGAGTCTGTGTCCTAAAAGCCTAGCTTGAAACACTTACCACCATTGTACCAAAACAATCTCTCAGAGTTTTGGTTCTAAGGTAGAACCGGCCCCTCTGATACCACTTTGTCACAACCTGTCCCAGTGGGGCCTGCACTGCGACTCCCCAAGCCCACCTCCAATAGGCCAGTGGGTGGTGATTAGCACCATGTAGACATATTACTTAAATGGGATGAATTGGATAAGTACCTGCACACACCCACCCATCTCCAAGACCACAATGCTGAAATGTAAAAACCTCTAAGGAATAAAATGAATGCATTCAACCAAATCCAACCAACAAAGTATGACAGAAAGTAAAGTACTGAAATTAAATTGGGACAGAATACAAGCCCTCCAAAAACAAGAGTATGTAACTACAAAGTCCAACATGTAAAAAGAAGAGGTACTAGGACTACTGCACGTAGCTGTAGGAACACCTCAGCTTGTAGGGAACTTAGAAAGCTCGGTCTTGTCCTAGTCCACCTTGGACTCTGTCAAAAGGATGCTCATCTAAAAAAGGCATGACAAGTGCAGACGAATTCCATGCAGGGGTGAGTATAACAATAATCAGTATAGGACCCCGAAAACTACAAAGCAATACAAAATGGAAAAGCAAAGTCAACTCTACACAATATATGTCTACTGAACATAGGAGAACACAATCCAGATATTCTCAAATCCCAAACCCATAGTCTAGGCATAATTCACGTAACAACATACCCCTGATAGGGATTCAGTTCAAAGATTTACATGAAGCACTCGCCTGGGAAAATTCACTCTCGAGTCTTATGGCTCTGATGACGTCCGTCCGAGAAGTACTGTCCATCGGGAAAGGTCATGAGAGATAGATATACTCATTCTGGGATAACACACTCCTGAGTGGGGAAAAGATCACAATATATAGATGAGGATCACTGCCAGGGCCTTGGTGGATACCGTGACTCATTCGGAATTCACCTCCTAGGTAGAGGATCAGCGCCTTGTGGAAGTGGTCACATCGATACCAGACTCTACCTATGGTCAAGAATGGATAAGGGATTTTGCTCCAGGCCTCTTGGAGGGATACCTGACTCTATCTCAAAATGTCTTATTGAAGGGATCATATTCCTGTAGTAGGAAATGATACCTGACCTTCAGGGGAAGGAGAAGAAGGGGCACTAAACCAAATGAAACATGTCCAAGATACGGTGGACAAGAAGATAAAGCCATGTACTGAAAAGTACACGACATGTAGAAATGTCACACACAATTTCTTCTAGCCCCAAGTACTGCCTGTGTACTACGTCCCGTGTCACAAGGCTAGTCATGTAGAAAAGTTAGTACACGATGTGTAGTACAGAACACACACTGTTTTTGAGTAGATGGTGTCAGCTCCATGTACGCGGCCATGTGCCCGTACATGATTTTATCCTATGTGCACCATCCCATGTAACCGGTACATGGGGTAACCCATGTAGTCAACCTGGTTTGGCTATGTGGTGGAGTAAACAACCGTGTACTCCATCCCATGTCATGTATCGCCCGAGATACACACCGAGTCCTGTATAAGGACCCACACGCCGTGTTCCCCGGGGAACATGCCACGTCATCGCTTCTTATTTTGCGAAACCCTAGCCTCCGTTGAGCTAGTACCACATGACATGTTCTTCGAGAATATACGCCGTTCTCTTCAGAAATTTCTAGAAACAACACTTCTCACTGGCGCCCCTCCCTTGAAGCTCTGATCCTCATTCTGACTATCCTTTTTCCACAAAACTCCAGATTCTAGGTCACCCCGACGTCCCAAACTCGTCACCATTGTTTTCGGGCCTCCAATCGGCCCCGAAAACACGCATCGATCCTCCCACACGAAGAACTCTCGAAGAAAGGTCTCTTCCAATCCGAGCTGATTTGTCATCCTCCATTGCCGTCGCACCTCCGTAGATTCGTTGTGATGTCGGGTCTCCAGTTTTGGATCATTGCATTTCCAAACGGATGCGCAATGATCCTTTGTTCATTGCCCCGTGAAGAACGTGAAGAAAACAGGGTAATAAGAGGGGGAAGAATTCCAAACCACAAAAGAGGAACAATCCTCCACCATCATTCGTCACAGTGTTTATCCACTCCTATTAGAAGGATTAAATAGAAGGAATCAAAACATGGATTTTTAACATCATGGATTAATCCCCAAAATCATCCAAACCCCCCCCCCCCCCCCCCCGTTTGAACGAATGATCCGCAGATCAACCTGTTCATAGGTTGGTCCGTGTTTGATGTTTAATCTAAGAATGAGGAAGGAGAATTGAAATAACAACCCCTACCTCAATAAGGGATCAATTACTGACAAAGGGGTCATTCTACTATCGTCGCCAGGATCCTTTAACATCATTGGCGAAGCGATTAACATCATTGATTCATCATCATTTGTCGCCGAGAGTTTTCTCCAAAGATCAAAGAATTCTCTAGAGTTTCTCTCCACCTTCTACCAGTGAGAAACATTCGTTTAACCCATAAAAAGGAGGAAACATGCTTCATCGTTCTGTTATGCTGAGTCACTATCATTACGTTATGACATTAATGAGTCAGCGTTGCTGTTTCAGAGTGATTATGGTGCGGAATTAATTATTGAAATAGCCGCCCCATTTTTTCACTACAGCGAATGTTTCTAAATAAAATAAATAAAATTTGAGAATTAATTTAATTTATTTTATTTTACTTTACTAAAATGTCTGAAAATTAAATTTTTCCCTCATCCTATGCCCGTCGAGGTTAGACCTAGTCTTAGGTAAAGTCATCTCCCCAGACGCAATGGTTCCCTCATATTTTTATTCCGGGCATCCGTTTGTAAACTTCCACAACCGCGCACACCCGCCAACTTATTTAGCTAAAAAAATTCAAACCACCATTCTGGGCTCATTGGGACTCGGAATGATGTACCGTCTCCGTGCTTGGTCTCGTAATAATTCCATATAATATTTAAAAAATAATACGCAGAATATCTGAGACATTACATTCTCCCCACATTGGACCTTTACGTCCCCAAAATACCAAAACAAGGCTACTCAAAAAGATGGGGGTACTGGGCACGAATCTGATCCTCCTACTCCCACATGCTCTCCTGAATATTCTCATGCTGCCACCCAACACACATCAAGGGAATTGATCACCCACAAAGGATCATGTCCTTATGATCCTCGATATCTACTGGGTACTCAGAAAAGGTGACTCCATCCTCGATTTCCATCTCACCCCAATCGATGATGTGCGATGGATCATACACGTACCTTATCAACTGCGACACATGGAAGAAATCATGTATCCGATGAAACTGTGGTGGTAGAGCTAGGCGTTACACCACCTCGCCCACTCTACACAGTATCTGGAAAGGACCGATGAACCTTGGAGATAGATTTCCCGCTCGACCAAACCTCTGCAACCCCCACTGAGGTGAGACCTGAAGAAAGACGTGGTCTCCCTCCTCAAACTCCAGAGGTCTCCATCTACTGTCAGCATAAGACTTCTTCCAGATCTGTGCAGTCTTCATCCGCTCCTAGATGATCTACACTTTCTCAGTGGTAGCTCATACCAGCTCTGGACCCATGAGTGCTGACTCTCTGGGGTCAGTCTAGCAAAGCGATGACCGATAGTGTCTCCCATATAAAGCCTCGAAAGGTGCCATACTAATAGTGGAGTGGGAGATGTTATTTTATGCAAAATCCACCATTGGTATATGATCCTTCCAACTGTGACCAAAGTCCAAGATACAAGCCCACAATATATCATCCAGAACCTGAATGGTCCTCTCCGTCTGACCATCGGTCTGGGGGTGGAATGCCATGCTCAAGCGTAGCCGAGTCCCAAAATCTACCTGTAATCCCATCCACAACTGGGATGTGAAATAGGCATCTCGATCTGAGACTATCGTCGAAGGGATGCCGTGAAGCTGAAATATCTTCTACACTAGAGGCGTCCAGGCTCTCTACAGAACTCTACTCCCTGATAGCTATGAAGTGGGCTGACTTGGTGAGCTTATCAATGATCACCCAGATGGAATCATGCCCCTTGGACGTCCGTGATAAGAACATCACAAATTCCATCGATATTCAATCCCAATTCCACTCTGGAACTTCCCGGGGGTGAGCTAATCCCACAAGAACGTGGTGCTCAGCCTTCACCTGCTGGCATGTAAGGCATAGAGAAACGAACTCTACTACTACCTTCTTCACGCCTGACCACCATAACTGTCATAGGATATCCTAGTACATCTTCTCCACTCTAGGATGTACCACCAAGGGAGATGTATGAAAACCCCTCAGGACGTCTTCTCGCAACGCCATTGGTACAACTGTGTGTCCCCTGAAAATAAGTACATGCTTGCCACCTTGCAAATATACATAAAGATCATGCCCTGTGGATAAATGAGCATGTAAAACCTCATAGTAGACATCCCCAAGCCATGCCTCCCTAACTCATTGTAAGAGTGGAGGGGTGACAACCATCGACTGTAGGTAAGCTACATCCTCTCCGTCCACGAATGATAGCTGCAATGTGGCTAACTGTTCTATCACCTCACTCAACATCTGTGAGCTAAACCTTCTACTAAGATCATATTCCACCTTGTTCCCCATCCCAAAAGTATATATGATATCAAAATCATAATCCTAGAGGAACTCTATCCAAATACTCTACCTCAGATTCAGATCATTCTGCGAGAAGATGTACTTGAGGTTCTTGAGGTCAGAGTAGACGATAAACTGCTCACCCATAAGGAAGTGTCACCACATCTTCAAAGCGAAGACCATTACTTCCAACTTGAGATCATGGGTCGTATAGTTCTACTCATGTGGCCGACGCTAGCGTTAAACATAAGCAATCACTCCCTCTCTACATCAAGACATATCCAAGCCCGGTTCCTGAAGCGTCGCAAAAAACTACGTAATCGACACCCTCCTCTAGCAATCTCAAGATTGGGGAGCTCATAAAACTTTGTCTCAATTGCTCTAATGCCTACTGAAACTTCTCCTTCCATATGCAGGGTTTCCCCTTCCTGGTCAAGGTTGACATCAGTGCTGATATTCGGGAGAAATCAGGAATGAATCTCTGGTAATATCCTGCCAACCCAAGGAAGCTTCACACCTCTGTCACACTCCAAGGTGGATCCCATGCTCACACTGAATCCACCTTGGCTAGGTCCATAGATACACCATCAACTGAGATTACATGTCCCAGAAAGTGGTCCTCCTAAATCCAGAACTGGAACTTTGATATCTTCCCATAAAGATGGTGCTCTCGAAGTATGTCCAGAACCATCCGTAGGTGTCTCGCGTGCTCCTCCTTTGACGCCAAGTACACAAGGATGTTGTTGACGAAGACCACTACGAACTGGTCCAAGTACGGCTAGAAGATTTGGTTCATCAGTCCCATGGACACCATGGGGTAATTCTTCACATTGAAAGGCATCACCAAGTACTCAAAGTGACCGTAGCAGCATCTGAAAGTTGTGTTCAGTATATCCTCACCCCGTACTCATAATTGGTGATAACCGATCGAAAGTAAACATTTGAGAACCACTGTGACCCTCTTAGATAATCGAAGAGGTCATCGATTCTTGGTAGTGGATACTTTTTCTTCACCATTCCCTGGTTCAGGCACCGATAATCCATGAAAAACCTCAAACTCCTGCCTACGTTCTTGGAAAACAAGACTAGAGCTGCCCACAGTGAAACACTAGGTCTTACAAAACCCTTGCTCTGTAAATCCTCCAACTACACCCTCAGCTCGCAAAGCTCTACGAGAACTATCTGGTATGCTGATGAAGAAATTGGTGCTGTCTTGAGGTGTAAGTCGATGTAGATGTCAATTTCCTGGTGGGGAGGTAGTCCTAGAACTTCTTTGGGAAAGACGTCCTCATACTCCACCACTACTGCTGGGAACTGGGAGATCATCACATATACTGCTTCGAGGGAAAGGCTATCCAAATCATGAGTGATCAGTTACACCCTCTTATACATGAGCCCATTTGGTGCTTCCTGGGTCTCCTTTTCTCTTACAAAGGAAAACCTCATTCCATAACTGTGGAAACACAACACTCTTCCTCTAAAACAGTCAATCTGGGAATGGACCAAAGATAACCAGTCCATATCAAGAACGACATTGTAAGGCCTCAATGCTACCACCAAGAGGTTGAAACCAAAACTCTTGCCTCCAAGGTTCAGATCACACTGTCTACAATGGTGCGTGATTGTCGAGTCTCCTCCCGTAGGGGTCTCCAATTGTAAGGATCGAGTCAACGGATCTACTAGAATCTCAAGGTTTCACACAAGACATGGGGCAGGAAGGAATGTCTGGAATCTGTGTCTATAAGTATTACAACTAAGGTAGAGAAGACATAGATCATACCTTGGATCATCCCTAGAGCCCCTGGGTCGTATACCACAATCGCATGCAGCTGTCCCCGCCCCTGTCCCCCAGCTCCCTGAGCCTGGTGTGGACCTTCTAGGGGTGGTGGTGGAAGTAAATCGAAGTATCTGCCACCACCTACAGCTTCCCTGCTCCTTTTCCATGTCCCTTTCCTAGAAATTCTTCCTGATCCACTCTCTACCTCTGCCTTAGTGGTCTATCCACTACCCCTCTATCAGCAGATCCACAAGTCGGGAAATCTCTAGCGAGATGTCCCCTACCATCGCACAAGTAGCACCTTTTCTCCCTGGGATGACTGAATCCAGCCTGAGAGCCCTAGACTATCGATAATCTTTTCAGGGTCCTCTTATGATGTCTCCCACATCCTGATCCCTGTTCCTAATGTTGGCTCCCCACTTCCGAGGTCTCTACGCCTATCTGCCTACTGCTGACTGCCGTTGGCTGTATCTGCTTTGCCAATAAGCTCTCGATCACCAAGGCCTACTCGAGAACTCCAGTATAAGTTAGAATGCATAGAGTCATGACACTAGATTAGATGTATCTTTGTAGACCTCACAAAAAGGTTTGAGCTCTGCAGTACTGATCCTTGACCATATCCATCGAGTACCGAGTGAGGTAGGTGAACCTTGATGAATAGTCAGCTATAGTCAATCTGCCCTGCTACAGCTAAAGAAGCTCATAGATGCGTACTTCTCTCAGCATAACCAGAGATAAATCCTCCCTAAAGATTCACTCAAGCTCTATCCATGAAAGTGTCACCTCGTCGTGAGTCTGTGTGGTCAGACTCCACCATTTTCCCACTGAACCCTGAAAAAGGCTTGCTCATAGGATCGCCATCTGGCTTGACGGTGTCCCCACTATATGGAAAACTCTAGTCACTGCCACAAGACAGTCCTCAACCACCTGAGGGTTGGTATCACCTTATAACCTGAGGGGTCTATGTATCTGGAACTCTTGTAGCGTACATAGACTCCTCTCCTCATCGATCTATACTACAGGTACCACAAGCTGCTCCACTAGTGGCAGTATGGAAGGTGCATCACCTAGTGGCAATGCCTGGGAAACTGGTCCTTGTATCGAAGCCTCATCACTGAGGGGGTCATCCTCGTGATCGCGCTGCTAAATCCTAGTGGGTATGCATCGCAGAGGCATCCTGTAATGAAAACAAGATGTATCATGGTTAACAGGTATATCTAGATAGTTGACCCAAAGGACATGGAAATCAAAAACCATTCCTATATTATGCATGTACCATTATTTTTATTTCCCCTCAACTAGTGTTTTCATGTACTGAGTCGAAAATCAGGTTATCAGAGTCCTGGTGAATGGATATGTCGACTGCCCACATCAACAAGGGAGTCTCTGGCCTGAAATCTGAGCTTGAAATACTTATCACCATTACCCAAAACAAATCTCACAGACTCTTGGTCTTAAGGTAGAACCGACCACTCTGATACCACTCTGTCACGACCCGTCCTAGTGGGGCCAGCGCCGCGACTCCCCATGCCTGCCTCCAATAGGCTAGGGGCTAGTGAATAGCACCGAATAGGTATATTAATTACATGGGAGGAATTGCCTATGTACCTGTACACATGCACCCATATCCAAGCCCACAATGCTGAAATGTGAAAACCTCTAAGGAATAAAATGCATGCATACAACCAAATCCAACCAACAGAGTACGACAGAAAGTAATGTACTGAATGTAAACTGGGCTAGAATACAAGCCCACCAAAAAAGAGTATGAAACTACAAAGTAAAAACTGTAAACACAAGAGGTACTTGGATTGTTGCACATAGCCGTAGGAATACCTCGGCCTATAGAGAACTCAGAAAGCTCAGTCTAATCCTAGTCTGCCTTAGAATCTGTCAAAAGGATGCTCGTCTGCACAAGGCACAACACATGCGGGCAATTCCTATGTAGGGGAGACTATAACAATACTCAGTAGAGTACCCCAAATACAACAAATCAATACAGAAAGGAAAAGTACAGTCATCTCTATGTAGTATATGTCTACTAGGGATTCATTTTGATGATTTCCATGAAGCACTCACCCGGGAGAACTCACCCCACGAGTCTGATGGCTCTGATGACATCCATCCAAGAAGTACTGTCCGTCGGGAAAGGTCATGAGAGATAAATATACTCATTTTGGGAGAACACACTCATGAGTGGGGAAAAGATCATGACACACAGATGAGGATCACTTCTAGGGCCTTGGAGGATACCACGACTCATCCAGAATTCACCTTCTAGGTAGAGGATCGACGCCCTGTGGAAGTGGTCACGCCGATACCAGACTCTACCTAGGGATGAGAATGGATAGAGGATCTCGCTCCTTGCCTCTTAAAGGGATACTTGACTCAATATTATAAAGTCCTACTGAAGGGATCATATTCCTGTAATAGGAAATTATACCTGACCTTCAGGGGAACAAGAAGAAGGGGCACTAAACCAAATAAAACATTTCCAAGATACGATGAACAAGAAGATTAAGCCATGTACTGAAAAGTACAAGATGTGTAGAAATTTCACACGCCGTGTCTTCTGGCCCTAGGTACTGCCCGTGTACTACATCCCATGTCACAATTCTAGTCATGTAGAAACATAAGTACATGATGTGTAATATATAACACATGCCGTGTCTGAGTAGTAGGGGTCAGATTCATGCATGTGACTGTGTGCCTGTACATGGTTTTATCCTGTGTGCACCATCTCGTGTAACTGGTGCACTGGGTAACCCGTGTAGCCGACCTAGTTTGGATCTGTGGTGGAGTACACGGTCGTGCACTCCATCATGTGTCCGTGTATCACCTGATATACACACTGAGTCCCACATAAGGACCCACATGCTATGTTCTTCGGGGACCACATTATGTCATCGCTTTGTGCTCCGTGAAACCCTATCCACCACTGAGCCGGTACCACGTGGCGTCTTCTCCGGGAATACACGCCGTGTTATTTGAAAATTTCTAGAAATGGTGCTTCTCACCGGTGCACCTCTCATGAAGCTTAGATCCTAATTATGTCAATTTTTTTCCATGATACTCTAGATTATAGGTCACCTCGACGTCCTGAATTCATCTCTGTTGTTTTCGGGCCTCCGATCGACCCCGAAAACACACTTTGATCATCCCGCATGAAGAATGCTCAAAGAATGGTCTCTTTCAATCCGAGTCGGTTCGTCGTCCGCTATTGCTGTCACACCTCCGTAGAGTCTTGGAGATGTTGAGTCTCCAGTTTCATATTGTTTCCTTTCCAAATGGATGTGCAACGATCTACTGTTCGTCGCCCCACGAAGAAAGCGAAAAACAAGAAGTAAGAAGAGGGTGAAGAAATCCAAACCACAAAAGAGGAAAAAACCTCCACTGTCATTCTTCACGACATTGATCCACTCCCGTTAGAAGGATTAAATAGAAGTAATCGAAACATTGATTTTTAACATCATGGATTAATCCCCAAAATCATCTCAATAAAACCCCTCCCGTTAGAACGCACGATCCACGGATCAACCTATTTGTAGGTTGGTCAACGTTCAATGTTTAATCCAAGAATGGGGAAGGAGAATTGAAATAACAAACCCTACCTAAAGAAGGGATCTATTGCTGACGAAGGTGTCATACTGCCATCGTCACCGAGATCCTTCAACTTCATTGGTGCAATGATTCACAGCTTTGATTCATCATCGTTTGTTTCGGGGAGTTTTCTAAAAAGATCTAAGAATTCTCTAGAGTTTCTCTCCACCTTCTGCCAATGCGAAACATTCGATTAACCCATAAAAATGAGGGAACACAATTCAACATTCTGTTACGCTGAGTTGCTATCATTATGTTAAGGAATTAATGAGACAGCGTTGTAGTTTCAGAGTGATTATGGCGTGACATTACTTATTGAAACAGTTGCCCAGTCATTTCACTGTAGTGGATGTTTCCAAATAAAATAAACAAAATTTGTGAATTATTTTATTTTATTTTATTTTACTTCACTAAAATGTCCAAAAATTAACTTTTTCCCTCATCCTGTGCTGGTCAAGGTTAGACCCATTCTTAGGTAAAGTCTTCATCCTGGATACAACGATTCTCTCAGATTTTTATTCTAGGCATTTGATTGTAAACTGCCACAACCGCGCACACCCACCAACTTAATTAGCTTAAAAAAATTCATACCACCCTTCCGGGCTGACCAGGCCTCAGAATAATGTGCCGTCTCCACGCTTGGTCTCATAAAAAAGCCTTATAATATTTAAAAAATAATTCACAAAAAATCTGAGACATTACAATTCAACAAATATTTGGTTATAAGATTTCCTATAATAAGGCATGGAAGGAGAAACAAAAGGCAATTGTGAAGGTCTATGATGACTGGTATGACTCATATAGGGTGTTTCTACAATTGGTAGCCATAATGAGGCATCATAACTAAGTTGTCTTCCATCTGGATACAAACGAACATGTGTCTCATGATAACCGACTTGATCCATATTGTGTTCAATTTCATCGGTTGTTCTGGGCATTCCTTCCCTATATCTCTGCATTTTGTTTCAGAAAACAGTTTATTCTGATTGATGGAACATTTCTGTACTAAAAATAAAAGGGCATATTGTTGATTGCAACAACCCAAGATGGTAACCGTTCACCTCTTCCACTTTCCTTTTCCATTGTAGAGAAATAAAACTATGATTCATGGAGTTGGTCTCTGGCATGTATCGGCAACCATTTCACCAACATTCAGGGTGTTTGTTTGATATCTGATCGCCATCAGGCAATTAATGAGGAAATAAATGCAAATCCTGCTACATGAAGATACCCAAATTCACATCATCGATTCTGAATTAGACACATTTTTATCAATGTGCATAAAAAGTTCCATAATGAACTAATGAAGACGACAATCATGAGGCTTGGTACGTATTGTGTTCATTATTTTTTACTCTTTCAACATAAAGATAAAATCAATTTATGTGAAATATCATCTATTATGTGTAGCATGTGAGTCGGACCAACAATGGTTTGATGAATGTTTTGAATAGGATAATCAAGAAGTTTATGATTATATGATGTAGATTCCAAAAGATAAATGGACATTGGCATATGATAGGGGGAAGAGGTACATACACATGACGACAAACATTGTGGAGTGCATAAATGGTGTCTTCAAAGTGATTCTCAATTTACCTATAACCGCCCTAGGCCAAGAGACATTTTTTTTAAAAGGAAAACAGGAATGTCTCAAATAAATAAGGCAGATTACAAGAGTCTGAAGGAGGGAATTTTACATTTATATCTATTATGTAAACTAAGAAAATACTCATCAAGTGTGGTCAAATGCACTCCAGAGGTTTCATAAATACCTTTATTTGCATGTATGTCAGCAAGAGAGTTGGCTTCATGGTAGACATGTGTGATTATAAAGCTCTTGGAGGTAAGAATGTCAGGGCATTTGATCCATTTCAAGTCAAGTTTCCAAGCAAGGTGAATCTGATTCTTTCTAACAGCTTACACAATAGTAGAGGAATCAATTTCAAACCAGATATTATTCTAATTTCTTTGGCAAGCCGTTTCCACTTCATTTATAAGAGCCATAATCTCATCTTTAAGGGCAGTGACATGACCACAAGAGCTGTAAGAGCATTCAAGCAAGTCACTATTGTGGTCTCAGAAAACAAAGACATAACCAGTTGGTCCAAGATTACACTTTGAGGCACCATCAAGATTGAATTTGATCCAACCTTCAAAGGGAGGGATCTAGAAAATTTCTATAGTGCCCATAGGTTTGGGAAAACTACCTGACAGATGAAGCTTTCTCAAGACTGAAAAGTCTTTGATGGAATTGTGACACTGTCCAGTGTGAAACTGATTTTCATTTCGAGTCATTGCAAGAATGATGGAAATGGAAACATTGTGATTGAAAGCGGACCTGTCATTCCTATAATTGTTCTTGCCTCTCCAAAGAATGTGGAAAGTTTTAGCACATGCAATAAGGAATAGGATGTTGATCTTCTTGGAGAGATGTTCTTCTACAATAAAGTGCAGAAAATCTGCTACATTATCAACATGCGGTATTGAGATGTTGAAGAGGTCAATGATAAATATCCAGATTGATGCAGCTATTTTACAAGAGAAAAATAAATGATCCAGTTTATCTCTATGTTGGTGGCACAAGTCTCATCTTGAGCAAATAGAGATACCAACTTTTTAATGATTGTTTTCCACTGGAAGTTTTTTCATTTGAATTCTCCAGAGAAGGGTAAACTGAGAGGGTTATATCCATCTTCTGAAATTCTAGACAACATTGGAGTGTGTGCCCTATATATAATGATAGTAGAAACTTTTAGAGTCAATCATTCTATTTTCAGTTGGTTCCCATACCATGATATCATCAAAATTTATAAAATCATACGAGTTAACAATTCCCAGAATATGAGTAGGCATATTGTTGCTCAGCTCAAGTTGATCACAAATAGAGGCATCAATATCAACATCCAAAGAATCAGCATTTATACCCTCAATTAATGGTCTCCCTTTCCAGTTATCTCTCCAGAATTTCAGCTTGGAGGAGGCATTCACCAACCAATGGGAATGATTATTGATCTTTTGATAAATCTTTTTCAAACCAGGCCATACAGAAGAGTGCATGTATGAAAACATTCCAAAAATCATTCTAGTAAAGACTCTTGTTCTAATAAAGTCATGAGATGCCGATTTTCCATTAATAAGTCTTCAAATAAATTGAGCTTGAAGGGAATGATTGAAGATCTCGATATTCTTAATCCGATGTCCTCCCATTGTGAGAGGTAAACAACATTTGGTCCATGGAGCAGTGATAATTTTCCTTTCCAGAATACTGCCACTCCAAACAAAATTCCTCATAAGGGAGTTAAGAATATTAAATATAGAAGTAGGCTAGGAGTACACCATAAAAGAATAAACAAGTTTGGAAATGATCACATGTTTAACTAATCAGATTCTTCCCGCCATAGAGAGAGATTTTCCTTTCCAATTGGATAGAGTTCTTCTGAATTGACAAACCACTTCAGTAAAATAGGTGGATCTCGGTCTACCTAAAAACATTGGGACTCCAAGATATGTGAAAGGGAAGGATCCTTCTCTGATACCAAGGCTCTGAATCATACAATGCCTCATGGAATCTGAAATATTTTTCCCAAAGAAAATGAAGGATTTATTCCAGCTAACCTCTTGTCCAGAGACAAGATCATAGTGATGGAGGATGGATTTGAGATTCTGAATGTTTCTTTTTACCCCTTGAGTAAAAATAATAATGTCATAAGCAAAGAGAAGATGTGAGGGGGGCATAGTTACCTCTGTTAGCTTGAAGAAATTTCAGATTTCGCCTATCGACATTGTAAGTAATCAGTTGGCTGAGGTAATCCTCTACAATGGAAAAGATAATGGCAGACAAGGGGTCTCCTTGACTTACCCCTCTCGAACACTTAAAAAATCCTTCAGGTGATCCATTGATAAGAATGGAAATATAGGCTGAGCTAATCAAGGTGTAAGACCACTGAATAAAAGTCAGATGAAAACCAAACTTGTGTATAATGTTACCAATGAAGTCTCAATCAATAGTGTCAAAAGCCTTTCTGATGTCCAATTTAAGGGCAATACTCCCTCCTCTTGTGGGCTTTTGAAGAAGATTCACACATTCGGATGCATTGAAAAGACAGTATTGTATTCTTCTCCCCTTAACATATCTAAAATGATTCCAGGAAATTATTTTATCAGAGATACAGGCAAGCCTGTTAGCCAAGATCTTCGTGAGAATTTTCTGAATAGTATTGATCAGGACGACAGGTGTGAATTGATTAATATCACTAGCATTGTCAACCTTTGGAATTAGGCCAATTAATTGTGCATTGATTCCATGAACTTCTGATCCATTAGTAAAGAAATACTTGACCAGCCTGCAAACATAAACCTGTATAATATCCCAGTAGCATTGGAAGGAGTGATTTGTGAATCCATCAGGCCCAGGAGAGATGTCTTTTTTAAGCCAAAAAAAAACATTCTTTATTTTAATATCAGAGGGTACTCTGATTAGCATTGAGTTGTCATCATCACTAACAAGGGAAGGTATAATGCCATCTAGGAGTTAGAAAATAATATTTATGAAGCATCTGGTTATCACGTCTTCCTTTTTCGATGATAAGACTCCAGATTTGAAGTTCAAGAGCATTCAGACCCCATCAAAAATCACATCGGTGAAAAAATGGTTGTATTATTTTAAAAAAGGAAATGTTAATGTGGAATCTTTTAGGCCATATGGTTTCCATGCACACATGCCATCGCAACATGTGCCCCTGTGAACATCTCATGGGAAGCATATATTGATCCAGTGTTCCAGATGGATACAATTTCTCACAATTATGCTGCACCATGGACACATTTTGTGGAGTATCATTATTTCCCAATGCCCGGATCCCAGCAGTTAGTGATACCTGACATGAATCAGTTATATCCTTGTGGGAGACTGAAGGCTAGTAGGAGCATAATGAGATGGACTAGCCTCAAGAACAAGGGAAGAGTTTGCGATGAATGACATGTCATAAAGAAGGTCATAACCATAAATGATTCCCCAATTTTGTTGGGTCAAGTTCTCAGTCTCATCCAGAATGGTGTATTGTCTTCATTGTGACATTCTTATATTGTAAAGTAAATGTTGTTATCTCTTCTTTTTTCCTCAGTATTAATTGTGACATTATCATATTAGTTAATGATAAAGATCCACCAAAATATGTCATAAAGAAATTCAAGACCTAATATTTTAGATAATAGAACTTATTTCATAAAAACATTCTTGCTTTCAAGAAATAACTTTCTCGATATTCCTTAAATAAAATCTTAGATAATAGAATTTATTTTATAAATCCAAAAGTAGAACACTTAACCCATATTGTAAAGTAAATGTTTTTATCTCTTATTTTTTTCTCAATTTTATAAACCCCAAAACCCAAAAGCATAACACTTAACCCAGAAACATGTTTCCTAAACCTTAATATAAAAATTGGAAACCCTAAAACCTCAAACCTAAACCCCAACCCAAAAAAATCTTCCCTTTTCCATGGTTTTTGGTTAAATTATGTGTGATATTTTAAAAAACTATTCTATAATGAAATAATAGTATCATAATGATTATAATTAGTTATTCAATACATATAATTATATAAATTCCTAAAAAATCATTAGTAATTGACATGGTTTATCTTAATCCAATCCATAATTAGTTAATGATAAATCCTCTCCAAAATATGTCTTAACTAACTTCAAGACCCAATATTTTAGACAATATAACTTATTTCATAAAAAAAATCTTTCTTTCAAGAAACATGTTTTCTAAACCATAATATCAAAATTCGAAATCCTAAACCCTCAAACATAAACCCCAACCAAAAAACATCTTCCCTTTTCCACGGTTTTTGGTTAAATTATGGGTGATATTTTAATAAACTATTCCATAATGAAATAATAGTATCATAATGATTAGAATAAGTTATTCAATATAGATAATTAGATAAATTTATAAAACATCATTAGTAATTGACATGGTTTATCTTAATCCAATCCATCATTATTTAATGATAAAGCTCCTCCAAAATATGTCTTAACCAAATTCAAGACCCAATATTTTAGATAATAGAACTTATTTCATAAAAAACATTATTTATTTCAAGAAACATAATTCCTAAACTGTAATATCAAAATTAGAAACCCTAAACCCTAAATCCTAAACCCCAACCCAGAAACATATTCCCTTTTCCATGGTTTTTGGTTAAATTATGTGTGTTATTTTAATAAACTATTCTATAATGAAATAATAGTATCATAATGATTAGAATAAGTTATTCAATAAAAATAATTA
The DNA here is from genome assembly GCA_963277665.1 of Viscum album. Taxonomy (NCBI): domain Eukaryota; kingdom Viridiplantae; phylum Streptophyta; class Magnoliopsida; order Santalales; family Viscaceae; genus Viscum; species Viscum album. Next base: position 1,144,896,101 of record OY728166.1, read on the forward strand.
GATAAATTCCTAAAACATCATTAGTAATTGACATGGTTTATCTTAATCCAATCCATTATTAGTTAATGATAAAGCTCCTCATAATATGTCTTAACCAAATTCAAGACCCAATATTTTAGATAATAGAACTTATTTCATAAAAAAATTCTTGATTTCATGAAACATGTTTCCTAAACCATAATATCAAACATTGAAAACCTAAACCCTCAAACAAAAACCCCAACCCAAAAACATCTTCCCTTTGCCATGGTTTTTGGTTAAATTATGTGTGATATTTAAATAAACTATTCTATAATGAAATAATAGTATCATAATGATTAGAATAAGTTATTCAATATAGATAATTAGATAAATTCATAAAACATCATTAGTAATTGACATGGTTTATCTAAATCCAATCCATAATTAGTTAATCATAAAGTTCCTCCAAAATATGTCTTAACCAACTTGAAGACCTAATATTTTAGATAATAGAACTTATTTCACAAAAAATTCTTTCTTTCAAAAATAACTTTCTCCGTATTCCTTAAATAAATTCATAGATAATAGAATTTATTTCATAAATCCAAAAGCAGAACACTTAAGCCATATTGTAAACTAAATGTTGTTATCTCTTCTTTTTTTCTTAATTTTCTAAACCCCAAAACCCAAAAGCATATCAAATAACCCATAAACATGTTTCCTAAACCCTAATAAAATTATTACAAAGATATTTTCATTAATAAAATTCTTGAAAAACATAAATTTTTCCATCTATTTTTTCTCTTCTTTCCTCTTGTTGTCTTTATTATATTCAGATCCAAAAGAAATGGAGAATTATATTTATTTTGGTAAAAATTACTTCATAAAAAAATGTGAATAAACATGTCATGTCTCTCATTCTACATGTCATAACATTATGCTAACCGTAACGTTATATTTACATTTTACACATACGAGTCATTTCATTTGTTTATATGAAGATGGATGATACCATACTACTCACTCAGCATCCTACCCATATATCGTAGGCCATGTTAGAGGGTCATCCAGATTGATTGATTAAGGTTCGTCGAGGGCACCATTTTTATCACAGGGAGCCTCCACATGCCATTAGACCATACTTGCACTGTGTTGGCTTCTATGGCCTTACCGTATCAGATTTTACATTTGTAGATCATTACCTCCTTTTTTACCTTGTTGAGAGGTGGAGAACAGAGACACACACATTCCACCTACCTGTGGGAGAGATGACCATCACCCTCAAGGATGTGGTAGTGCTTCTCGGTCTTCCTATCTAGGGGATACCTGTTATTGGACTCACTTTCTCAGCGCTTATAGGCATTGATATTTTGTACGACTGTAGGGATACAGATAGAGCTTCCATATATATGACTTGGTTCGATTCTCATATTCCACATTTACAGGATGATGATGACGAGAAGATTGTCATGCGTTATGCCCGTGCATATATATTACGACTCATTGGAGGGACCATGTGTACTGATCACTTGGGGATGCACGGGAACATGATGTTTCTACCCCTACTAGAGGACTTTGATTAGGCTGGGACATATAGATGGGGATTAGCCTACTTGGAATACACGTACAGATCATTATGCAGGCTATCGCACAGGGACTACAGAGGCCTTAGGGGATGCGTCATCCTTATTCAGATTTGGGCATGGGAACGCATCCCCGCATTCCACCCTAACCTTGATGGTCTGACGGTTGTGATGGAGGTGCTGCATGAAACTCCGCATTGATGCTGGTATGATCATCCATTTCTATTGGTTTCTGATTCTACTCTAAGTTATTGACTATAATTTCTCATCATTTGTCACTATCGTTGATGTATTTTATAGGTGGTGTCAGCGACACAATTTTAACTTGGTTCCGAGACAACATTTGGTTATATATCGGCTACAGTTTGACTGTCTCTTACCTGATTAGGTATGTACATACAATCTATCAATTTCTAATATAAATAATAATAGCATCAATTTTGGTTTTTAGTTAGGTTCTTTTTTGAGAAAATCACTTTTCACTTCAAATTCCATGGCTTCCATATTGGAGTATTACAGACCAGTTGCCATCATACTAAACTGTTGGGTGTGAAGATGTTATGGTTATAGTTTCCGTCATTCAATTCCATATTATTGAGTGACAGAAGCCTAATAGAGTCACACTCTAGTTTTTCCATACTCAGCTGATTCCATTACCATCGAGATAGACAGACCGACTTCATGGGATGAAGCTGACAGGGAGGCAGGATGATGACTGGTCCCGAGTAAATGCCATCTTTATCAACTACTAGCACAGACGTGGAGAGTTTTATATTCAGGGTGTTCCTACGAATTGATTCTCTCTTTCGGAGTAGGTTGAGTATGCACCATTTTATAGACTGAAGTCTACACGATATCTTACCTAATCCGATATAGAGATGAAAAGGATGGTGAGTCAATACACTTCCATTAGTTTGTTTATTGAAATATTTTCTAATTCAATTTGAATATATTTACAGGGAAGTCAAATAGTGTAGCTTGTTTGAATGGGTGATGAAGAGGTGGAGGGGGTCATTATCCAGGAAGTCGTCTATGCTACAACTTTGGAGGTGAGGGCATCTTTTCATGAGCTTTTTTGGAGAATCTTCATGTCTATGTCTCATAGAGAAGAGGTTCTTGCCCTAGAGAAACATCCCACAGCTACTGCTGGTGCTGAGGAGCCACGACCATGAATATGTAGAAAATTTCGTGCTGCATGTGAGGCCTCACCTATTCCACAGGCATATGGAAACCCTCTAGTAGTCCAGGATCAGCTGATTTAGGATATGCCTCAGGTGGCATGGGATCCATATTTCCTAACAAGATATCCACAGTTCTCTCAATCTTGGGTTCCAGATCATTCACATCCTTGGGATCCATCATAGCATTGGATTACAGATCCATCGTCATCTTGGGGTATAACTCCATCGCAGGATTGGTTCCCCGCTACGATGGAGGCAGGTCCTTCTACCACTCTAGTGGGAGAAGGATCCGAAGGGCAGTACGAGATGTAGTTGATAGCTCCTCCCACTGACATATAGATGGAGGATGCGCCAATAGATGTTCCAGTGCCTGAGGATCAACCTTCTCCAGGTCATCAGACTCCACTACGCACTCGACGCAGACGTCCTATTCGCATACCACTATGTGGGATAGAATCTTCTAACCACAGAAATAGACATTTATTGTAATTTTTTTACATGTTTTATGTTTACTAAAATCAAAATACTATTATTAATATTATCCATTCTTATATGTTTATCTAGTACTTCAATTTTCATTTATATTTTTGGCATAATTTATATTTGATAGCTTTCAAAGTCGCCTATTTGAAACATTTTTAAGTTTCAAGTAGGTGGATTAGAAAGCTTATAAATAAATTTTCCCAATGATTTTTTTAAAATTATTTCTAATTTGGACTATTAGTTATATGTTTAAGCAATATTTAAAATTTTATTCATATCGGACTTATAGTTTATATTATATAGGCCATCAAAGTCACATACTTGAAACATTTTTAAGTTTCAAGTAGGTGGATTAGAAAGATTATAAATATTTTTTCACAATAATTTTTTAAGAAAATATTTTTTATTTTTTACTATTCATTATACGTTTAATAAATTTTTAAAATTTCATTTATATCGGTCATATTGTTTATATTATATAGGCCAGCGAAGTCATGTACTTGAATTTTTTTTGTTTCAAGTAGGTGGAAAAGAAAGCTTATAAATAATTTTTCATAGAGATTTTGTAAGAAATTATTTTTATTTGGGACTATTAGTTATATGTTTAATCACTATTTAAAATTTCATTCATATCAGTCATACAATTTAAATTATATTGGAAAAAAAATTCACGTACTTGAATAAAAGATAAATTATGTTGAAACTTTATGTTATATATATATATCCATATGAACATAATAATAAAAAATTAAAATTTTAAATATATAAATAACATAATTAAAATAGAAAAAAATTACTGTCTTAGGGAAATGGCGGCATTTACGATGTCGCCTTGGAGCAGTATTTTTAAATTTTTTAACCTGGGATGTTTTAATTTTTTTTCCAGAAAGAGTATAAAAAACTCATATTTCTCTTCTTATGTGGAAAGGTGCATGATATTCTTATTCAAATTTTTTTATTGTCTTCTCTTTATCAATAAACATACGTAAGAAAAGAACATGGTGAAGAGAAAGAAGGGTATAATGGTTGCCGGGGTAACTACCTTGCTCCTCATGGCCACTGTGGTGGCATTGTTTGAAAGGTACCATCATGAGGGAGAATAGAATGAGATTTCTGTATCTGTGAAGCACCTGTTTTTGGACACGAATTTCCAGAACACTTGCATCAACAAACCCTCCTCAGCTGTCAATGATCACACAGACCAAAAATAGCTCAATGCGTCTCTAAGGTGGCAGCCCAGAGATCCACCCTCGACAGTTCTGAGGATAAAGACCTCACGGGGACCCTAGTGAAGAACTATTGGATATAAAAGCCATAAAACAAGAGGAATAAAAGTGGAACACAATAAAATCTTTCGAGCTTGTATATGAATTACATTCAATGGACTATAGAATCCACCCTTTTATAGACTTTTTCCCACAAAAATGAAAATACTACAATGAAATATCATTAATTTAAGGGAAAAAAATTAAATTCTTTCATCTAGATTTGGAGAGGATGAGTGAAGTGGAGAGCCGAATATGGAAGACAACATAGGGACTCATGGGGAATACGCCTCCGCTGCAGCACACTTGAAAAAAACAACTGTCGGGATTGGTTTCCTATTTCCAACACTCACTTTGAAACCAAAACTTGCTTCATTATGAGTACCGATCTTAGTTTTTTGAATCATCTGTCAGTAATGAATTTGTGAAGATATCATCCACCTATTACATAGTATGACCATAATCCAATTTAATCATTTTCTACTTCACATGATATCTTAAAAAATGATAATGGGTATCAATATGATTTCTTCTTCCATGCTGCATCAGATTTTTGGCCAGTTCAATTACTAAATTATTATCCAAATATATGACTATGGATCCATAATCCATAAACATCATCCCTTCAGAATGTTTCTCAACCCAATTCTTTCAAAAACAGTGGATGATGCTGCTATATACTCAGCTTCACATGTGGGTAGGGCGACCACACAATACTTCCTTGGATTATATGTGAAAGTAGTCGATCAAAGAAAAAATACATATCCACTGGGACTTTTTCTTTCATCTTGGTCACCTCCCCAATCACTATATTAGTATCCATATATCTTTTTGTCATCATTGTATCGATAGAAAAGACCAAATTCTATAATTCCTTTGAAAGAGCTTTGGACTCTTTTTGCGGCTAGGCAATGTGACTCTTTTGGTGTCTCAATGTACCTGCTTAGAATCCCAACACTATAGAAAATATTCGGCCTTGTGATTGTGAGGTACCTCAGGATTCCAATCAGACTCTTGAACAAAGTTGAGTCAATGCTTCTTCTTTCACCATCTTTTTTTAGTTTTAAGATTGTTGCTACATGTGTGTTTACAACATTGCAATTTCCCACCTAGAATTTTTCATGAAATTACTTGACATACTTATTTTGAGATATATAGATTCCATAATATTGTTTCTTTACTTCTATGCCTAGAAAAAAGGAAATAATACCTCTATAGATCATCTTGAACTCCTAAAACATATCCACCTTGAATTAATCAAACTCTGGTCAACTGTTCCCTATAAAAAAATCATCAACATACAAGCATGCTATCAGAATATCACCTTGAGAATTCTTCTTAATGTAAATTGCATGCTCATATGGACATTGTGCCAAGAATTTCTCTTGAAGATAATTATCAATGTGTTTATTCCAAGAATATGGATCTTTCTTCAACCCATAAAGTTATTTTTTCAGTTGATACACCCTTTCTTACACCCCTTGGATATCAAAGCGTTCTGGTTGGTCAACATAAACCTCTTATTCTATAATTCCATTCAAGAATGAAGATTTCACATCCAATTGGTGAATCATTTAACTATGATGGACTACAATGGATATAATCATCCTCACACTGTTAAGGAATGAAATAGGAGTGGATACTTATTCATAGTCCACCATGTATTTCTATTTATACCTATTTTATATGATCCTTTACTTATAGAAATATATCTCACCATCAAAATTTCTCTTGATCTTGTACACCCATTTGATGCCAATGCATTTTTGGATTTTAGGAATTGTAGTCATCTCTAATGTGTCATTTTTCTATATGGAATGAATTTTTTTCTTTCATCGTGATTCTCTAATATTATTCTCTTATAGATTCCTAAAACATTATAGGATCATGATCTGCATTCAGGTTGAAAATATTTACCTCTTTAGTTTTCTCATAGATATCACTTAACCTCTCCATTTTTATAGACACCATGGATGAGGATGAGATGGATGAATTTTTATTTTATGGAGTTCTTTAAAAAGTTATGGAATGTACTCCTATAATTCTATGTACCAATGATGCGCTCGAGGAAGGTGTTGTGGGAGTTTTCTCTTGATGATCATTCCTTTCTTCAAGATATTATGTTTCAAATGGAATATCTTTTCTGATTCTTCATCATTCCATTTACAAGATTCTTCCTCACTAAAGATCACATCTCTACTCACCACAACTTTATTGGTTAGTAGATTATAGAGCTTATAGGTTTTAGATGCTTTAGTGTAGCTGATGAATATGAACTTTTCAACATGACCATCAAGATTCCTTCTTGATTCTAGGAATTTAGCATAGGAAACACACCCAATTATTCTTAGGTGTTCCATTCTCATTTTGTTGCTGCTCCATGCCTCTTGTGGTGTCAAATTTCTAACGCTTTTGGTTGGAAATCGATTGAGAAGTTAGGCAGTACCTGCAACTACCTCTGCCGAGAATTTCTTTGGTGGGAATTTTACCTTCAGCATGGTCCTCATCATGTCAAGGATGGTGCAGTTCTTTCATTTTTCAATGCCATTCTATTGTTTCATATAGGCTGTAGTGTAACTTCAATCACTAGAAAGCCACACATGATGCTTTATGAGTATAAAAGTCAAAGGCCATTGAAATGGAGATGCACAAAGTGCAGGTGTCGTCTACATGATTCATTATTCACGAGTCCAAAGAGACACTCCTCAACCTTTGTGTTAATATGCAGCGAAAACATGTGATTCTTCTCCATTTGTACTTGAGCAACAAGTGTCTATTTAGAATCACTTATAGAAAAAGAAGAGTTCTTTATGTGTATGTCATACCCCTACTCATGAAGTTGGATTATACTGAATATATTATTTTTCATGTTTTTTACATAATAAACATTAGATGTGTAATTAGACTCACTATTCTTCTGATAAATTTTAATTTTACATTTTACAATCATGGTTACCATTGATGAGTCGCCAAAACTCAAATCGCCATGAACCTCTTCTACGAGTTCCTCAAACAATTCTTTGTTACCACTCATATGGTTTCTTGCTACCCTGTCGAGATAACACACATCTGGCCATTCACATGCCTTTTCTTATGCAAGGAGTGTGGTGACTTCTTATTCATGGTGAGATTCTTCGACATAGTTGGATTGTTCATCATGATCCATTTTTCTCCAAAAATCTGAAGCATAATGGATTAATTTATTACAATTATGGAATTTAATATTCCTTGTGTTTCCACGACCACACATAAATCATCCTCCACCATTTCCACTTCCACGGAAGCTGGTAAAATTTTGTTGCTTTTCATGATGGCTTGGATGATATCAATGCCCTCTACCTCTTGCATGATTACTAGTGCCATGTCCAACTCAGGTGTATGGCCATTATTTTGTTCTTTCAAGGTTAAATTGGAATCTAAGGCATGCTCTAGAGTTGAACCTACATTCTTTTTCATTCGTTGCTCATGCACTTGCAAGGATTGCACCATCAACCCTGAACCCATGTACCTTACTCTGTAGAACCACAATAAGGCATACCTTAAGCAACCATGTAAAGTGTTCTCTAGGACCATCATGATGGAATCCTTCATTGGTACCTTCATCGACCTCGCCAGATGGATTCCATGGGAGGAGGAATTCGACACCTGAAGCTGCTTCTATGCAGAGTTCAACAATTGTCGTCCTGGCGTCGAGAAGGTGGCACATGTGATGTGGAGGGGCGTTTAATGAATATTAGGCTCAGGGGTTCTCACCTAGGAGATTATTAGACGGTGACACCTAGGTCACCCCGATCAGAGTTCCATACTTTTTTGGGGTGAATCTAAGCCAGCGAGCGGCACTGAAAGCCTTGAGGAGCTTCCACAGGAACTGAGAATGATGGTATTGTATAAATCTCTAGTGTTTTCCCCCACCCTAACTTAAATATTTTTGATCATCCATAGCTCTATACATAATCTATGGAAGTATTTTAGTTTTTTTAAATACATTTTATGAAATTTTTAAAAAATGCACAAGTTTAAAATATTTTCAAAAATATGCAGCAAATGTGACATCTCCATTGCTGCCTTTGGGATTTTTTCCAAAGTCAGGATTTCAGTTGATTCCAAAGTCTGAAATGGCTCTTTCCCCTTTCCCCTAAAAGGAAAAATATATTTTTACTATTTCAAATATTTTTTTATATATTTAAATTTTTTTAGTTTTTTTTTGAATATATATATATACATATATATATATATATATAAATAAAACAAAAAATTTTAGAAGAATTTGTATCCTATTTAATATCCAGCAGTATTGACATTACAAATTTTTTGATTATGATAGAAATTCTCAGTCATTTCTTCCTTTTATAAGGTGGTTTTCCCTGAAAATCATTCTGAATTTCCAATGGGGGATTCAAGTTCTCTCTTTCTTGGGTAGAACATTTTGCATTTCTATTATGAGATTTTGAAAGGTTTCAGGTATGGGTATTTGGAAGACTATAAAATATAAAAAATTAGACCAATACAAATGAAACATAAAACATGGATTACAAATATAAGAAATAGTTGAAATTAAAAATAATTCTGTAACAAAAATTGATGGAAAATAATCTATAAGCTCTCAAAGCCACCAACTTGAAACTTAAAAATGTTTCAATCATGTGATTTTTAAATCCTATAAAATATAAATTATAAGACCTATATAAATGAAAATTAAAATATGGATTAAAAATATAATAAATAGTCAAAAATAGAAATAATTTCATAAAAATGTTGATGAAAAATAATTTATAAGTTTTCAAAGCCACCAACTTGAAACTTAAAAATATTTCAAGTATGTGACTTTCCTAGCCTTAAAATAGAGATTAGTGATCATACCATCATCCATGCAGAGTGTCATGCAACACCTCCAAATTGAGCGGAGAACCAGCAAGAATATGGTGGAATGAGGGGAAGTGCTACCATGCCCACATCTAAATAAGGATGATGCATCCCCCAAGATCTATACAGTCACTATGGGATACCATACATGATGCTCTGCATGTGTGTGCCTATTAGGAAAATACCCAGTTGTATGTCCCAACCTGATCAAAGTCATCCAGTGTGTCTAGATACATCTTGTGCAAGTTCACTCCCAAGTTATCATCAAATAGGGTCCCTCTAATGAGATGTAATATATATGAATGGTCATAATGCATGGCAGTTTGGTTGTCAACATAAACAGGTAAATTCTGAAATTACACCTCATGCCATGGCATAGATATCAACTCACCATCTGTAGCCTGACGATTGTCCAAAATGTCAATACCTAACAATCACTGAGCAAGGTCAATCAAAGATGCATGAGTGGGTCCAATAACGACTCCCCCTGGATAATAAGATCGAGAAGCACTACCATATTATAGGGGGTGATGTTTATCCCACCCTCAAGAAGGTGGATTATGTGTGTCTCTGGTCTCCACCTCTCCACAAGTGCTGCAAGCAGGTGATGGTTGACAATTTTGAAATCTGATATGATAATGTTGTAGAAGCTAGCACAACACAAGTATGGTCTAATGTCATGAGGAGGCTCCGTGTTATGAAAACTATGTGATCGACGCACCATGATCGGTCGATCCTCACCACCGTCTAACACTACCTGAGAAACACGCCTATGTTACTTAGTGATTATTATGACATCCTCCATATGTATGTAAACAAATGAAATTAGTAATATGTGTAAAATTTAAATATAATGTTATAGTCAGTAGAATTTTATGACTTTTAGAATTTAGGAAATGTCATTTTTATTCTCATTCTTTTATGAATTTATTTTTTCCAAAAGAAAGGGACATGTATTCATGTTTTTCAAAGCATATTACAAACATGTTGTTAATATATAATTTTACCTAGAAGAGGGGTTTTGTAAGATATGGTTTTATATATTTATATATATAAACATTTTGTCTTAGTTATGTAAATATTTATTAGAAAATGGTGTTCTTTTTAATTTATGTATGACTGTCCACATGATGGTATATTTCAGGATTATTTTTAGGATTATTTTCCCACACGTATGCTTTATGGTTTATCCATGGATAGATTGATAATACATTAATTTCACCTCAAATTCACCTTTCATATTCATTTTAATGAAACTATGAAAGGACTATTATTATTTGATAGAAAAAGTATTTGGAGACGTTAGAGAATTATACAAAAATGAATAATCTTATTCACATATTCACATGCCGTGATGATGATCAAATAGAAAACAAATAATGGAATGTATTCAATCTAAGAAAAGGTATTTTTATAGTAAACAACCTACTAAAGATGTTAGTATAACTCATTATATAACACTAACTGAACTTAAAGAATAAATTTTTGGGAAATGAACAACGATGCATGAGGAACAGTGACAATAATGGTGGTGGTGATGTAAACTCATTCCATCACCATCGTCATTGTCACTCTTCCTCCTGCACCATGGTTCATTTCCCACAAATTCTTTTTTGAAGTTCAGTTAGTGTTATATAATTAGTTGTACTAACAAATATTGTTGGTTGTGTACCATAAAAAGATCCTTTCTCAGTTTGTATAACCTCCCCATAGTAGTACACACAGGTAAAATATTACTCTATAAGTCAAAAATGTTATCTGATCACGATTCTGATAGTGTAACTAATATTGATAAATATGGTTGATCATATAATATTTATTATACTGAAATTTTATAAATTATTTTTATAATATAATATATGATATTATTATATCATTATATAAAAGTTTATCATAATATCAGTCACATAATGTTTTGAAAAAGGAAGTAAAAAAGAAGAGATGACAATATATAATTTACAATATGAGAATATCAAAACGAAGAAAATTCATCATTGTGGATGAGAGTGTGAAATTGACCAAAAATGTTATGGAATCATTTCCAGTTATTAACTTCTTGATGACATATAGTGCATCTCAAAATCTTCCCTTTTTCTTGAGGCCAATCCATCTCATTATAGATCATTTTGGCCTTAGGTCTCTCTTGGGTACAAGAATGGTTGATGTTAGGTATCACTATCGGCTGGCCATCGGGCATTGGGAAATAAAGAAACTCCCCAATAGTAATCAATGGTACAACATAACAGTTAGAAATTATGTCCATCAAGTACACTGGATAAACATATGCTTCACATGATATGTTCATATAGACACATGCTTTGATGGTATGTGTGCATGGAAACCGTAAGGCCTGAAAGTTTCCACATTGACATTGCCTCATTTCCAGTAATACCACCATTTACCTAATTATATTTGTAATGGGGTCCTAATTCTCTTGAAAATCAAATTGAGATTCTTCTCATCAAAATAGGAAGACATTATAACCAGAATCTTCTTCAATGTTATTTTCAATCTCTCGTTGAGAGTGTCTTCTGTACCTTAGCCCCTACTGAATTCTGTCTGAGGGTAGTTTTTTTCTATCAAAAAAATACTTCATGCAACAATATAATGTATCCTAAACTAGTTGAGTTATAGGTAAGTTGTGAATCCCCTTGAAGACACTATTTATGCACTCCAAAATATTTACGGTCATGTGTCTGTACCTCTTCCCCCCATTTTATGCCAATGTCCATTTTTCTTTTGGAATCTGCATCATAAAATCATAAACTTCTTGATTAACCTTTCATATTTGTTCAAAAAATTATTCAAATGTCCATTGATCCGGATCATATGCTATAATAAAGGGATGATATTTCACATTAATTGATTTTTTCTTTACGTTGAAATAATAAAAAATTAACCAAGACAATGCATACCAAGCCTCATGATATCCTTATTCACCAGTTCATTATGGAATGTTTTCTACACATTGCTAGAAATATGTCTAATGAAGAAACGATGATATGAATTTAAGGATCTGAATGTATTGGGGTCTTTATTTATTGCCTCATTAATTTCCCGATACAGATCAGATATCAAACAGACACCTCGAATGTTGGTGAAATGGTTGGTGATACCTGCCAAAAACAAACTACATGATTCATAATTTTCCTTCTCCACAATGTCAATGGAAAATAGAATAAGTGAACAGTTGTCATATTTGGTTTCCACAATCAATAATACACCCTTTTATTTTTCATATAGAAACATTCCACCAATCTGAATGAACTATTTTCTGGAACGAAATGCAGAGATACATGGGAGGAATTCTCAGAACAACTGATGAAATTGAACACGAGATGGGTCAAGTCAGTTATCTTGAAACACATTTTAATTTGTATAAATATGGAATAAAACTTCGTTATGGTGCCATAGTGTGGCTAGAAATTGTGGGAAAACCTGATAAAAGTCATCCCAATCACCATAGACCTTCACAATTTCCTTCTGTTTCACTACCCATTCCCTATTATAGGAAATATTATAATTGAATGTTTGTTTCATCGTCTCTTGAACAAGGGATATAAGAAGTTCTTGGAATATACTTATCATCTACAAAAATGGATTACACAAATTATGCATCCAATGAGGTAGGATTTTGTGTGATTCTTGGATGAACTAAAGTATGAGCTTCCTCAATCCATGAAATTTTCCAACCTCCAAATGCAATGTCCGTAATCACCCTCAAGAATAATCTACAATCATCCCTATACTTATCACATTGTATGAGATATTTACTATGGCCTGATTCCTGAACTATATATCTTCAGTTCCTCTCAATGTGAAATATCTTTATCATGATTTTTAATGCATCTTTACTTTGAAAATTACTTACAACGTATAAGGTTTTGTCCATCTCACTAAAACTATCTTGTACAACTCTGGGAAACTCAGTTGAAGGTGTGAGAACATTTCAGCTGAATTCCAGAACACATGTCATTGCATTTGACAAAGATGTAAAGAGTGGTGGATTATTTATTGTGGGTCGAGGATATTGTACAACTAATTCATTTATAGAAACTTATTCCCCAACTTATGTTGCTCCCTCTTCATCTGTACTATTTTCACGAATGGTTACATAATTAGGAAACTTCTCATCAGAAGTCTTATTGACATGTATATCCATGAGATCATCTAGGTTTTCATCTCCTGCATCATTTGGCATAAGATCAATTTCATGGGACAGACCATCTTCAAAAACTCTTGTAAGTCTATGTCTTTATATAACTGGATGTTGTTGTTGTAAAGTAGAAACATGAACATATAACTTCATTATGGTACCATCTGACCAATGATAAAATAAATTCCTTGCTTGGACCCACTGCGCATCAGAAACCAATGGACAAGCTAGATGCCACAATGTTTTCGGGAATTGAAAATGTATATAGCTCATAGACTTGATCTCTTGACTAGGTCCCAGATTTAAGTAATAATGAATTCTATCTTGAAGGCCACTTACAGTTACAAAATTAGTTTGTACTAACCACTATTGTTGGATGTGTACTGTAATAAGCTCATTACTTATTTTGAATAACCTCCCTATATCAGTACACATATAAAAACATGAATATCTACATCAAAAATATTTTTTGATCAATATTATGAGTGTAACTAGTATTAAAAATTATTTTTGATAATATATGATTTATTAAAATATATTTTTAGGATTTTTTTTATACCCTAAAATATGATAGTAATGTTTCATTATATAAAAGTTTATTAGAATATAATTCACATAATTTTTTGGAAACTAAGGTAAACAGAAGAGGAAACATCAAATTAGTTTATATATCATTGATAAAAGGAAAATTATGATCATATAAACTGAAATTAATACGAACAAACACATTAAATAACAAAAAAATACTTTACAACATACAATAAATACCTTGACATTTTCAATAGAATTTAGTTTGTATGAGACGAGCCTCACTTTAGACATGAGGTAAAATCTAGCTTATTTTCACTTAGTATCTTAATAACATATTCTAAAGATATGTATTTAACTTTATAATTTTGAAAATCTTTCAGCCTTCTAATACTATATCTTAGATGTTATCGTAGATGTTACTTGAAGGCCAAAATATTTCAAAAATTCCAAAGTTAAATACACATCCGTTGAAGATGTTATTAAGCTACCAATTGAAAAAAAGTTGGATTGTACCTCATGTCTTAAGTTAGGATCATATCATACAAACCACATTCTATTGAACAATGTCAAGGTATTTCTTGTATGTTGAAAAGAATTAATGTGTTATTTAATGTGTTTGTTCTTATCTATTTCACTTTTTAGGATCATAAGTATCATTAGCTAATAATTATATGTATTAATTTTTTAATCTTATGTTATTCATTAATTAATTTATAATTAATCCTTTCTAATAATAACTATTATTTCTAAACTATATAATATTTATGATACAAAATTTATAAAACATATTTTTATATCCTTTACTATGATACTAATGAATCTTAGTATAGTTTTTACTAAGTTAATCTCCTTTAATCACTAGTTAATAATTACTAAGTTATTCATTAGTTAATAATTCTTCAACCACTCTATAAACATTCTTATTCAATAATTAATCATATGATATTCATTAGTTAATTATTATTATCTTATCATTGTATGTATTAATTTTTTAATACTATGTTATTCATTAATTAATCTATAATTAATCATTACTAATAATAAGAATTATTTATAAACTATATATAACTAATTAAAATGCTTAATAAATAAAATATTTAAAACTAACTAAAAAGAATTCAATTACTAATAATAAATTTCATTCTTTAATGACTTTTTACTTGTCCATTTAATCTTATTTCATCATAATTATCATTTTATCATTAATAAATATACTGATTTGATTTTTCTTTTCTTAGGTATTTTAGTATATTATGATGAAAATATGGATTATTTAAAGAATATCCCCCGAGAGTGTCAAAAAAAGAGTGCGACAAGGCCTGTTTTCGTGCACCACTTATCGTTTGATTCTATCTCAAAGTGGTGGTTTCAAGTTTTACCACTAGATATATCTATGCCAGAGCCACATACACTTGTTTGTATCTAGACAAAGATTTGATTTCTTAGATAACCACATAATTTTTATGCTACCAAATTTTTTCAATATTTAATTATCAGATATTACACAATTAATCTATACTTAATCATAACTAATAATAATAATTATTTCAAACTATATATAACTAATTAATATATTTAATAAAAAAAATATTTATAACTAACTAAAATACTTAAAAAAATATTTAGAACTAAAAATAATTCAATAAAATAAATAAAAACTCTAAATTAAATAAAAAAATACCTCTGAATGACACTTCGCAATAAAAATAGCCTTCTTTTTGACAAATGACTCCACTGTATGCGAAAATGATTTTTTTAGAGAGAGAAGTAGTGGAATGAAGAGAGATGGGGAAATAGAAATGAGGAGAAGGGGGGGGGGGGGTGGTGGTTCTCTTTTATAGGGTGTTGAAGGAAAGGCAACATCAGCGGTGCTGTATTTCGCCTCACACAAAGGTAAAATGTGGCACCCCTCCCTACTTTTCAATGTCATCAATCTGGTCGAAACATGTGTGTGTGTGGGGGGGGGGACATCACCACTTCCTCCTTTGTTGTACATTTTTAAAAATATTTTATTCATACACATTGTAATTTTTTTCCATAAAACACTTTAAAAAAACTCATTTACTTAAGGTTTTCTATGAAGAAGTTTTATTATTATAAAAAAACAAAATCAAAACATAGTGTTGATTATAAAGATGTAAAATATTAGAGAAACAATATAGTTACCAGTATTGAATATTAATAAATCTTTATCATATTGTTATTGAATATTAATCAATATTTATCATATAATGATTTTTTTATTGATGATAAAGTATGTGATGATGTCCTAAAACTACATGTCACACTAAAAGGCCATATCAATTTATCACTATGATAATAACCTATAAGTATCATGATGTTATTATTAATGATATGTTATGTAGCCTAAATATATCATTTTATGGGGAAAATGATACAAAATATTGAGGATAGAGGGATTATAATTCTTTTAGACTTCTTCTCATGAGTTTCATCCCTGATAATCTCAAGAAAGGGGATTATAATAACTTGGCCCTCTTGTAGGAAATCCATATTCATATGTGTCATTGAATTGATGTGTTTAATTATTCTTTGACTCAAGATTATTATTAATTCCTATCAGGAGTCATATGTTTTGATATATTGTATTAAACTAGGATGATATATGTTCATGGAGAAGTTAGGTATGTTTGGTGCCTCACAATTGATATTGTATTATTGAATAATGTGAGAAAGGATTTATCCCCTATGTTCTTTAATGAAGGATGATATCCTAGGATCTTTGATGTGAATAAAACCTATTGATTAAGTATATGTCTATGATGTCCAATTGGAAAGTTCATTTACGGAAATTCAAAAAATATAAATCGAACACGCATGTTGATGGAACCAATATGCAACCTTCTTGATTTGAGACATCATGATAAAATGTACTATATTACATAACATATGCTCGTAAGATGTTGTATGTTATTGGGACATTATCTTCTTTCTCTATGATATAATTTTTTTGTTGATAGACATTAACCTCGAACATTATAATGTGTAGCCTATTGCTACTGAGAAAGAGGCCTAGAGGGTCAAACACTAAGTGTATTCACAAGCTCAGTTAAATTCTATATGAATTTAATACGATGAATATGTAAAGACCTAGAATTCCTGTGGAATTTTTTCAAAAAATGCAGGGGAATTTTACGTGTCCAAAAAAACTGACGGCGCTTGATTCCGAGGCCCGGTGTGCCCAGAATCATTTTCTAAAGTTTTGTTCAGGTACATTCAGTAAACGTAAGAGTGGGTTTTTATAACTTTTGAACCAGTGCTCGGAATTGAAATCTGAGGCCACTGTTGAACTCGCAACGCCAGTTTTCTCTTAAGAAGACTTTCACCATGATGGCGGATGGCTGAGTTTAAAAGTTACTTTTAAGATTTTTATAAAAAAATTAATAAAATAAAGTGTAGCCAAACTTTATTTTATTCCAGATGCCATGTGAGTGCGGGTAGTTGGAACCTCCACTTGGGAGTCGGTGGTGGGACCGCCACACCCTAACCTCCCATTAGTGGTTATGGTGGTGGGGCCTACCTGAACCCAACCTCCCATGTGAGGTTAAATGTGGTGGGGACCAAACGAGGCCACCCGAGCCCTCATTAATGGGAGGAGACCTTAACCTCTCAACTCTCCCTCATTAATGAGAGAGAGCATATCCACCTTTCCCCACCTTAATGAACCAAACCCCCCTAATTAATTCGTGCCAAATTTTGTGAATTAATTAGGGGGAGCCTCTTAATTAAATCACCAATTCGAATTCTAAGGCAATAGAATAATAAGATAACCTGCCTATTATTTTAATTGACATATATCATTTTGGTTGAATGGGGGAAAGGAAATCTAAGGAAAAAAATCTCCCAATAAATAACCATTCTCCCAACGAAGAATGCGAAGAATGTGAAGAACGCGGAGAACACCAATGATGCTCTTCTTCTCCGACCTTCTTCCTCGGACCCCTTCGACGTTGTATTTGATCATCTACCATGGATTGACAGTCATCCTTCCACGACGTCAATGAATGACTACGGATGAATCAAAGGTAGGGGTTTGATTTTATTTATTGTATAAACTTTTCCCCATGTTGTTCCTTTCTCTCAAAATGAAGAACGGTGGTAGTTGTGTTTCAAACGTGCAAACCATTTTCCATCGCCTTAAACACGGAGGATTTGGGATGACCTAACATGGCCTGACATCCTCCATCGATTCTTCTCTCTTGTTGCATTATACAACAAAGTGACGAAAGCAGCAATGATGAGGCCGTGATACCCGCGGCCTTCGCGAACCACGCCGCCCCCGCGGCGCACCATTGCTCCCGACCAAGCATCGCCAGCCAAGTGGCACTCGACCTACCTACCCGCGGCACCCCCGCACACTATCATACCCCCAGTGCGATGGACGACCCCACTGGAAGGCTGCCCGTTCCATCGACGCGCTATCCGGCGTGCTGTCCGGCCCCGCCGGCATGCTGCACGCACCCCCGGTGCACTACCTGACCCTACCGGCATGCTGCCCGTGCCCCCGACGCACTGCCCGTGCCCCGCCGGCACACTGCCCGCTCCCCCGGCGCGCTGCCCGGGCTCGCCGGCATGCTGCCTGCACCCCCGAACCGCTGCCTCGCCTCACCGGCATGCTGCCCGCGCCCCCGGAACGCTGCCCGGCCCCGCTGGCATGCTGCTCGCGCCCCTGGCGTGCAACTTGGCCCCGCCGTTGCCCTGCCCGACACCCCGCGCCTTACCGACAGCCTGCGCGGCGCCCCCGCGTCCTGCCGCGACCTACCCGGCAACCCCACAGCCTGACCCGCGGCCTGCCGCGCCCTACCCGGCTCACCCACAGCCTGCCCGGTACCTAGCCGGCCTGCCCACGCCCCGTGCGGCCTGCCTGCTAGCCTTCCGACCACCGGCCTCCTAGGCCGACCCGCGGCGTCCCCCGCAGTGTCTCTAGCCAAACCAGCCCGGTCTTCCGGGCCGAGTCACCGAGTCGGCTACGTGGCGACTACCAGGCCGAACCACCCTCGCGGTCCATTGGGCTGGGCCCAGCGGACCAGGTCAAAACTTAGCTGGCTGACTCGCCCACTGGGCCGGGTCAGACCCAGCAAGTCTTACCGGGTCAACCCAAACCAGGTCAGCCCAAACTGGGTTAGGCCGAGTCGGTCTGACTTGGTCGGACCGGTCCGAGGCCCATTACTGACCATTACCTTCTTGGGCCATATCTTTGGCACCAGATGTCCGTTTGAGAAACCGTTAGTGGTGTCGGAAATCTTGGAGCATAGCCATCCCTTTGAGTATACCCCACATGAGTTCAGGGTATAGTTGAGTCACGATCAGGTTGGTTTGTACAAAAATTCAACCGGGCCCCCAGGACTAAAATGCTAATAACTCACAGACCGGGCGTCCGATTGACGCGCTATCTGTTGCATTGAGACCCCTATGACGTGGAGATCCTTTGAGATTCTTCTACATGAGACTTCATGAAACTTTGAGTATCTACCAGTATCTCTTGGAGCGGATCCTTTCGGTGATGAGAATTCATAGTCTGGAGACCTAGTTGCTGACAGACCTGACGACTGCTTGACCGATTCGACTCGGAGTGATTCGACTAGCCCAGTGGGGATCTCCTGGTAGTTGGCGGTAGACCCATGGCGGAGGATCGCCTGGTATTTGGTGGAAGACCTGTGGTACTCAAGAGGAGGATTACCTCTAGAAGCTATTAGGGAGAGTGCCTGGTAGTTGGTGGCAGACCCATAGCGGAGGTGTGCCTGGAAGTTGGCAGTAGACCCATGGTACAGAACATGAGGAGTACCTTACAAGTCTAAGGTTAGTGAGAAGTTCCTTGGTGTCGTGACAGGCCCACTGTTCTCGACAGTGGAGGAGTTCTCCATCAGCCATGGTTTCAATAATAAAAATCTTGTTTTGAGCTGAGTTAATGACATTTGTGTTATCCTCATGATCGAGATTAGTTACTTGATAACTTAGTTATATGTATGGGCATGTACCTAAGTAATAGTTATCCGTTGAAATCATACTTTGTGGTTTATCCTTGTTTGATTTTGTGATACCTTAAGGGTCTTGTGGTCCCTAATGAGTATTGTTATATTCACCCCTGTACGGGTGAAGCCCGCATCTTGTTGTGTTGGTTACAGACAACAAACAACACTGACGGAGGCCAAGACCACCAGAACTGGATGAAACCCCGAGGAGGACCTTACGACGTATCGGCACACAGTGGAGTCTGACGAACGTGGAGTGCTGAGGAGGCCATATGTACATACCCTTCTGGTAGGAACCCCAGATGATGATCCAGGAGCTGATTTCATCATTCAGCTATTTGTACCGTTTTTTAGTTTTATTTGTACTTTACAATTGGGCTTGTAATCTGGCCCCCTTTTTTCTTTCAGTACACTTTTTATATAGATTTTACTTAGTGTTTTCTTCCGATTATACTCTGGTTGTGTGTGTTTATGATTTATAAAGTCAATGAATTCCTAGTATTAGGGATTTATGCCTTTGGTGCTAGTCTCCAGCCCATGGCTTATGTAAGGCGGGCCTGGGGTAGTCACGATACAGGCCCCAGGGGAAGGGTCATGACAAATTGGTATCAGAGGACGTCGGTTCTACCGCATAACTTAGGAATCTAATATTTCTTTCTGTGAAAAAATAGTGTTAAGGGTACTAAGTGTGATTTTCAGTTCAGGGAGTCCAATGTAGGTACGGGCATCCGACGTATCCATACACCAAGACCCTGACTTCTGATTTCCGACTCAGTGCACGAAAGCACTGATTGCGTGTGTGTTTTCAAAAGTTTATCTTTAAATCAGCTCAACCAGGCCAGCTCACTAGGTTTATTCTTTTGACCGCGTCACATCTATTTCTTTCAGGATGCCTCCCCGTGGATGACTAGCTAGAGCCCCGAGAGTTGTACGTACTGACATCCTGTCGAGCGATGAGGCCTCATTACATGGCCCTCTTCCAGTTGAGGTACCAGCGGTACTACTCCCCATTGGGCCACCGATGCCACCAGTCCTAGCAGCAGAGAGTGCATGCCACATGAGTGCACTTCACGAGTTCCAGTGCCAGAGGCCACCCAGGTTTAGGAGAGAGACAAACCCATAGGCAGCTGAGGATTGGCTAGAGGCTGTGGTGAGAGTCTTCAGACTGGTAGGGAAACGAGCTGACTTCATGGTGATCCTTGTTGATAGCCTCATTCTGGTAGCAGTAGGCAGATGGTGGATCTTGATGCTCCAGATGCATGATGAGGCGTCACTTCTATGGGTAGACTTCGAGAGCCTGTTCTGGGTGGAGTTTGTTCTAGCGACCTTGTGAGCGCTGCAGATATAGGAGCTACTGCATCTACAGTAGGGTAGCATGACGATGGAATAGTACTCAGTGAGGTTCACTGAAATCTCGCAATACTCCATTGATATGGTACGGGACCCATTCTTCAGGGTCCATACCTCTGATCAGGGGCTCAGACGAGAGATTAGAGCTTCAGTTATCTCCCACAGCATCCTGACGTAGACGAGGGTGTTGGAGTGAGCCCTCATAGTGGAGAGTTTTCTTTCTGAACAGTCTCCAGCAGTGAGACCCACCACTAGCCAACATGTAGCAGAGTCTTCTGTAGCTGGTAGTAAATAGATGATGCAGAGGTCCAAGAAGACCAGACCTACAGGTGGTCGACCACACGACTCAGGATTAGTTGTGCGGGGCACCCAGAGTGGAGACAGAGCCAGTAATTCCAGGAGCGGATAGTGTTACTCCTGCGGTGGGCTTGGTCACATGGCTCGTGACTGTCCGACCCCCCGCTCTAATGATCAACAGAAAATTGAGGGACCACCTATTTAGAGGTAGAGGTTCAATCGAGGTGGTCCGCAGGGTGCTTGCGGACGTGGCAGAGGAGCTGACCATGTAGATGGTGGTGGACAACATTACGAGGTGCTACCGCCACCACCACTAAAAGGCCCACCCCGACAATAGGGAGTGGGTGGACAGGGAAGAGCACAACTTCAGGTAGCTAAGGCCTACGATCATAGTAATCTGGAGATGATTCTAGGTACGATCTGTGTCTATTCCACCTTAGCTGTAGTTCTTATAGACATGAGATCTAGTTAGTCTTTCATTGAAACTTCCCTCATTCAGAGCTCAAAGATTCTGAAGGAGCCATTGGTTCGATCCTTATCGATAGAGACTCATACGAGAGATGATTTTATGATTACGCACTGGTGCCAGCAGTGCAAGCTTACTATAGGAGGCAAGAGCTTCGGCTGGGATCTCCTAGTAGCAGTGTCGAGGCCTTACGACGTCATCTTGGGTATGGATTGGTTATCAATAGTCCTTGCTCAGATTGACAATATTAGGAGAAAAGTGTGGTGTGTCCACACGAATGGGACCAGTTTAACCTTCACTGGTGAGAAGGGAACCTTTGCAGCACATGACGAACTTACTCGGAGGAGGGTGTAGCCGATCACTCACCAATTGGCTTGCCTTACCCTCAGAGAAGTTGATGTGGAGAGTCTGACATATCCTATAGTGGTGGACCAATACTTGGATGTTTTCAATAACGATGTTCTAGGATTAACTTCTCATAGAGAGGTGGAATTCTACATTGACATGTACCCTCGGACGACATCGATATCTACTCCAACGTATCGGATGGCTCCCACAGAGCTTCGTGAGTTGCGGGTACAACTAGAGGACTTGTCGGGAAAGTGATCCATTTGGCCCAGTGTTTCTCCCTGGGAAGCCCCGATTCTGTTCACCAAGAAGGCAGATGGGATCTTGAGGATCTATGTCGACTATCGTCGCCTGAACCAGGTGACCGTGAAGAACAAGTACCCACTTCGGAGGATTTAGAACTCTTTGAATAACTCAAGGGCGAATAATGGTTCTCGAAGATAGAACTCAGACCAAGCTATCAGCAACTCAGAGTTCGAGATGATGATTTGTATAAGATCGCCTTTAGGTGTCATTGTGGCCATTATGAATTCTTGGTTATGCCCTACAGCATAACCAATGCTCCAGCAGTGTTCATGAGTCTCATGAATAGGATCTTCTAGAAATACCTCGATTTCTTTGTCGTAGTCTTCATTGATGACATACTGATATAGTTGACTTTTGGGGAGGAGCATGCCTACAATTTGCAGGTAGTACTGGACACACTCCAAGAGCACCGGCTTTATGGTAAACTCTCGAAGTGCCTGTTTTGGATTTGATAGGTTAAATTTTTGGGACTTGTCATCTCAGAGGATGGAGTTGCAGTGTATCAAGAAAAGATCAAGGCGGTACTTGCGTGGGTGACACCCAGGAGTGTGATGGAGGTATGAAGATTCTTGGGTTTGGCTGTCTACTACCAGATATTCATTCCATATTTCTCCAGAGTTGCAGCACCACTATCAGCCTTGACGAAGAAGGGGAAACCCTTAGTTTGGTCGAAGAGATGCCAAAAATTCTTTTAGGAGCATAGGCAGAGGCTGACTAGTTCCCCCATCTTGAGGCTTCTAGAGGAGGGTGTAGGGTTTGTAGTTTATTGCAATTCATCTGGGACCATACTAGGGTGTGTCTTGATGCAAGAGCAAATAATGATTGTGTATGGTTCTTGGCAGCTGAGACAACATGATTAGAACTACGCTACCCATGACTTGGAGTTAGCAGAAGTGGTCTTTGCCTTGAAGATGTGGCAGCACTATCTGATGGGAGAACGTTTTACCATGTAATCTGATCACAAGAGTCTCAGGTATATATTCTCTCAGAAGGACCTGAACCTAAGACAACAATGATGACTTGAGTTCCTCCAGGACTATGACTTCGAGATAGTCTATAATCCTGGGAAGGGAAACATTGTTGCAGATGCACTCAGTAGTAGGACTGGTATACAACTACTAGGAGAGGCGATAGAGCATCTACCTACATAACATATATCCTTTGTGGATAGAGATGGATCAGCCTATCTACAGTCTCTTACAGTCAATCCCCCACTTCATTAGTGAGTCAGGGAGGCGCAACTTGGGGACACTAACTGTGAGATGCGACGTGCTCAGATATCCATAGGGCAGGCACCTGATGGATTTTATGAATGTGGGGAGCACGTCATCCTCTTCAGAGGATGTACCATGGTACCAATTTCACTTCAGGAGGAAGTGTTGAGGGAGTTCCACACTTCTCCTCTAGCGGTACATCAAGGAGTGGCGAAGATGTACCAGGACCTTCGACTACAACATTGGTGGCCAGGTATGAAGAAGGAGGTAGCAGAGTTTGTCTCATGATGCCTCACTTGTCAGTAAGTAAAGGTAGAGCACCGGGTTTCTTATAGGCTCGGTTCATCACTTAGAGGTCCTAGAGTGGAAGTGGGGTGGGATATCCATGTAATTTGTGACGAGTCTTCCACATACATCCAGGGGGCACGAATCGATTTGGGTGATTGTCCACCGACTCACCAAGTCATCCCACTTTCTACCGATCAAGGTGTAGGGCATAGTAGAGAGTTTGAGATGCCTCTATGTGCAGGAGATTGTGCGTTTGCATGGAGTAAATTCTTCTATTTTCTCTGACCATGACACATGATTTACTTCCTAGCTATGGAAGGGGTTGCAGGAAGCTTTCGGGACACAGCTTCTCTTGAGCACCTCCTTCCATCCTCAGACAGATGGTCAGACTAAGAGAACCATTCTGACCCTCGAGCACATGCTCCGTGCATGTGTCCTCAACTTTGGTCACAACTGATAAGTTCACTTGCCTTCGGTGGAGTTTACCTAAAACAAAATATATCACTCCACCATCGGTATGGAACCTTTTAAGGCCTTGTATGGCCAACCTTGCAGATCACCACAATACTGGACATACCCAGGGAAGTCAGAACTAGTGGGACCAAAGATGGTATGAGATACCACAGAGAAGGTGCAGATCATCCAGGAGCAGATGAAGACTACACAGAGAAGGTAGAAGTCATATGCTAACAGGAGATGAAGACCTCTGGATTTCGATGATGGTGACCACATCTACATACGGGTCTCACCTCGACGAGGTCTATGGAGATTTGGCTGCGGTGGAAAGCTATCTCTAAGGTTCATCAGACCTTTCCATGTTCTTAGAAGAGTAGGTGAGGTGGCCTATCTCTTGGCTCTTCCACCTCAGTTGCACCGGGTGCACGACGTCTTCCACGCATCTCAGCTGAGGAGATACATGCATGACCCATCCCACATTATCGACCACGAGGAGTTGGACATCGATGAAAGGTTGACTTTCATAGAGATTATAGTGGAGATTGAGGATCAATAGAATCGGGTCCTACTTGGACGGTCAATACCTCTGGTGCATGTTCGCTGGCAGCACGAGAACCTCCAGGAGAACACATGGGAGTGGGAAGCTCAGATGCATGCTCAGTACCCCCATTTGTTCCCTTAGTTTGAGTTGCAGCTTATGGGGACATAAAGCCCTGATGTGGGGAGAATGTAAAGACCCTGAATTCTTGTGGGTTTTTTTAAAAAAATGCATGAGAATTTTATGAGTCCATGAGAACAGACGACACTTGATTTCGAGGCCCGGTGTGCCTATAATCATTTTCTAAAGTTTTGTTCGGGTATGTTCACTAAATGTACAAGAGAGTTTTTATGACTTTTGAACTGGTGCTCTGAATTGAAATCCGAGGGCACCATTAAACTCGTAGCACTGATTTTCGCTTTAGAAGACTTTCACCTCGACGACGGATGGCCGGGTTTAAAAGTCAGTTTTTGGATTTTTATAAAAAAATAATAAAATAAAGTGTAGACACACTTTATTTTATTCCAGCGGCCATGTGAGTGTGGGTATTTGGAACCTCCACTTGGGAGTTGGTGGTGGGACCGCAACACCCTAACCTCCCATGAGAGGTTATGGTGGTGGGGCCTACCCGAACCCAACCTCCCATGTGAGGTTAAATGTGGTGGGGACCACATGAGGCCACCCGACCCCTCATTAATGGGAGGAGATATTAACCTCTCAATTATCTCTCATTAATGAGGGAGAGCCTCTTCACCTTTCCCCACCTTAATGAACCAATCCCCCCCTAATTAATTTGTTCCAACTTACCTTAATTAATTAGGGGGAGCCTCTTAATTAAATCACCAATTCGAATTCTATGCCAACAGAATAATAATATAACCTAACTATTATTTTAATTGGAATATATCATTTTGGTTGAATTGGGGAAAGGAAAGCTAAGGATAAAAATATCCCAATGAAGAACCGTTCTCCCAGCGAAGAACGTAAAGAATGCGAAGAATGCCGACGACGCTCTTCTTCTCCGACCTTCTTCCTCAGACCCCTTCGACGTGGGATGTGATCATCTACCATGGATTGATGGCCATCCTTCCGCAATGTCAATGAATGACTATCGAATAATCAAAGGTAGGGGTTTGATTTTATTTAAAGTATGAACTTTTCCCTATATTCTTCCTTTCTCTCAAAATGAAGAACAGTGGTAGTTGTGCTTCATACTAGTGAACCATTTGTTATCGCCTTAAACGAGGAGGATTCGGGCCAACCTAACATGGCCCGACATCCTTAGTCAATTCTTCTCTCTTGTGGTGTTCTATGACAAAGAGACAAAGGCCGCAACGATGAGGATGTGCTAATCATGGCCTCGGTGAACCACGCTGCCCCCGCGGTGCACCAGTGCTCTCGGCCAAACATTACCGACCAAGTGGCACCCGAATCGCCTACATGTGGCGCACCCGCACGCTGCCTGCGCCCCTGGAATGCTACCCGACCCGGCCGGCATGCTGCCCGCTCCCCCGGCGCACTGCCCGGCCCCGCCGGCACGCTGCCCGCACCCCTGAAGAACTGACCGCCCCACTGGCACACTGCCCGCGCCCCCGGCGCGATGCCTGCACCCCGCCGGCACGCTGCTCGCGCCCCCGGCGTGGTGACCGGCCCCACCGCTATGCTGCCCGTGCCCTCGGAGCACTGCCTGACCTCGCCAACACGTTTCCCGCACCCCCGACGCTCTTCTTGACCCCGCTGGCACACTGCGCGTGCCCCTGACGAGCTGCACGGCCTCGCTGGCACGCTGCCAGGCTCCACCGGCACGTTGCCCGCACCCCCATCACGTTGCCCGCGCCCCCAGCACGCTGCCCGCGCCCCCGGCACGCTGCCCGTCCCCACCAATGCCCAACCTGGTGCCCTGCTCCCTACCGGTGGCCTGCCTAGTGCCCCTGCGCCCTGCCACGACCTACCTGGCGCCCCTGCGGCCTGCTACACGCTGCCCGGTGCACCCGCGGCCTGCCCGTTGACCAGCTGGACCACCCGTTCCCTGTGCAGCCTGACTGCTAGCCGCTCAACAACTGACCTCTCAAGCCAACCCGCGATGTCCCCCGCAGTGTCACTGACCGAGCCAGCCTGGTATTGCGGGCCGAGTCACCGAGCCACCTACGTGGCGACTACCGGGCCGAACCTCCCTCGCGGTCTGCTGCTTCGGGACCTGTGGACTGGGTTAAAACTTAGTGGACTGACCCACCCAATGGGTCGGGTTAGACCCAGTGAGTCTGACCATGTTGACCCAGACCGGGTCGACCCAGATTGGGTTGGGCCGAGTCGATCCGACCGAGTCAGACCGGACTCGGGCCCATTACTGACCCATTAACTTCTTAGGCCATATCTTTTGCACCGAACGTCCTTTTGATGAACCGTCAGTGGCAGCGGTATTCTTGGAGCATAGACATCCCTTTGAGTATAGACCATTGGAGTTCATGGTATAGTTGAGTCATGGTTAGTTTGGTTCGTACACAAATCCAACCAGGCCCCTGTGACTAAAATGCTAATAACTCACAGACCGAGCGTCCGATTGACGCGTCGTCTGTAGCATTGAGACCCTTATGACGTGGCAGTACTTTGACATACTTCTAAATGAGACTTCGTGACACTTGTAGTATCGACCAGTAACTTATGGAATGGATCCTTCCAGTGATGAGAAGACAGAGTGAGAAGACCTAGTAGATGATAGACCTGCCGACTGCTTGACCGATTTGACTATCTCAGTGGGGAGCACCTGGTTGTTGGTGGTAGACCCATGATGGGGGAGTGTCTGGTAGTTGGTGGCAGACCCGCCGAACTCGATAGGAGGAGTACCTCTGCAGGATATTAGGGGGAGCGTCTGGTAGTTGGTAGCAGACCCATAGCAGAGGAGTGCCTGGAAGTTGGCAGCAGACCCGCGGTACACGACAGGAAAGGTACCTCCACAGTCTAAGGTTAGTGAGAAGTACCTTGGTGTCGCGACAAGCCCACTGTTATCGATAGAGGAGGAGTTCTCCAATATCCGTGGTTTCGATAATAAAAATCTTGGTTTGAGCTGAGTTAATGACTTTTGTGTTATCTTCATGATCGAGATTGGGTACTTGATAACTTAGGTATATATATGGGCATATACCTAAGTAATGGTTATCTGTTGAAATCATTTTTTGTGGTTTATCCTTGTTGGATTTTGTGATACCTTGAGGGTCTCGGGGTCCCAATTGAGTATCGTTATAGTCACCCCTACACGGGCTATGAACACACCTCGTTGTGTTGGTTGCAGACGACGGACAACACTGACAGAGGCCGAGAGCGCTAGGACTAGACGGTACCCAGAGTAGGACCTTATGACATATCGACACATGGTGGAGTCTGATAGACGTGGAGTGCTGAGGAGGCCATCTGTACCTACCCTTCAGGTAGGAACCCCGAAGGATGATCCAGGAGCTGCTTTCACCATTTAGCTGTTTGTCCCTTTTTTAGTTGTATTTGTACTTTACAGTTGGGCTTGTATTCTGGCCCCACTTTTTCTTTCAATACACTTGTTATACAGATTTTACTTACTGTTTTCTTTCTCTTGTACTCTGGTTGTGTGTGTTTGTGATTTATAAAGGTAATTCCTTCCCAGTATTAGGGATTTATGCCTTTGGTGCTAGTCGCCAGCCCCTGGCCTATGTAAGGCGGGCCTGGGGTAGTCACGATACGGACCTTGGGGGACGGCCCATGACAAAATAAAAAATGTTTTGATATGTGTATTAATAGTAATTCTTGATGTGTTGATCACAAATATTCAACCACTAGTTATTTAAAAGAATATATGTGATTTGAATATTTACTAAATATTTATTTATCTAGTAATTATTTATTTAATGATGTGAATATATAATATTAATTTATTCTAGATTATTCATAAAGTATCAAAATATTTATTTAGTTATGTAAATATTTAATAAATATGTATTCACTAATTTAGTGAATATAATATTAATTTATTTACTAGAGAATAATAAAACGATAATTATTTAATTAAATAAATAATCATTATTCAAAACCTAATAAATATTGAGGATTAACAGACCGAGTTTAATGATCTGATGAGAAATGTCATATTAATTATTCTTTAAAAAAATGAAATAATTTATTCAAGGAACTAATATTTTTTTATCCGTGAGTTTAGAGCATGTCAAATAAATAATAATAAAATTTTTATTTATTATATATGAGGTTTGCTATAGATTAAGAAGATAATGAGGGCCCTTGCGTAATTTTTTATTTTTTTAACCTTAGTACTATTTAATCCTAATTATGACATTTTCTAAAACCCCTAGAAAATTTCCCATCATTGTGCAAAAACAATTTCTAGAGTGGTTTCTATTAAGACTTAGAGAGAACTTTTCCACTAAAACTCTCTCAAGAATGAAAATCAAGTTTACTCCTCCACCCGAATGATTCTTTCTCTCCTTGAAGGATTCTGTTGCAATAAAAAAAGGTCACCTAAAGCATCATTAACAACCATGAGGGCACCTATAGGATTCTATGATGATGACCAGAGATTCATAGAACACATGTGGATCACCTTTAGAGGGAATATACCCATTATTCCTCTGATACAATGGTAGTATAATAATAGGTATTCATCCAATCATTGTAAATGAAGAAAGAAATTTTCAAAAATATTTTTTTTATTTAAATAAATAAATTATAAATTATATTTTAAATGTTCCCCTCTTCTTAGTAATATCATTTCTATCCATCAATATTTAATTTCATTTCATTTATCATGACCTTTTTCATAATTTACATCTCAGAATTATTGCAGATTGTGAAACAAATATGAGTTAGAAACTACTCAACATGCACTTCCTCTATGTCCATGACCATCAAGTGTCATGAGAGAAGACATATAATAATTTATAATAATTTATTATTCATTTTTCAATTATACACAATTGTTTTTAATTTTTTTCTTCTTGTTTATTTGTTATTTAATCTATACTTCTATTGACATGTTTTTGACATATTAATATGCTTCATTCAAGTTTTATACGGTCTTAAATAGATTAAGAAAAAATTAAGAATGATTGGATATGTCTTCGATAAGTGCCAAGGGTTCTGGTAGGTAGACATGAATGCACGACATGTGATTGTAAGTACACGCCGTGTACCGAGGTTTATCAAACTTGGATGTGTTGAGAGATACATGATATGTCGAGAGATTAATGAAACATGGGTTTTCAATAAATTTATTAAACATACATGATGTTAACCAGGCTATATTGACATATGGTTTGTCCGATTACACGACATGTATATAGTGTACATGTCATGTAGTGTACATGGTTTCAAAGTGAAATTTGAGTAAATCATTTGGTCAAATACACATCACATATATGAAACATGAGATTGAAGGGCTATAAAATTAATGAGGTACATAGTGTGTAGCTGGTGCACACATCCTTTGACTCATTAATCCACACGTTTGGGAAATACTCTAAGTTGGTAAGCGAGTTTCACAAATACATGGTAAGTGGAACAAACAACATGTATCTTATTAGTACACATCATGTATCCAAACTAAGATACACACTGAGCCCCTAAGAGTTCATCCCAGGAATATAGTAAGAGAAAAACACAATGTGGATCTTATTAGTACACATCGTGTAGTCTCCCAGTAATGAAAAAAATTAAATTACATAGGTTGTAAATAATTTCAGCATTAAAAACAAAATTTTATGGTTTACAATTGGTATGTTCACTATGTGATAATGTTTTACAGAATTAATTAATTAAAAGTTAATTCCATATACTTATCTATTTTTATATGCCATCATTTCAATAAATGATTGGTGTCACCAACACTATTCAAAAAGATATCAAAAAATGTATTAATTAGTTGAATTAATTCAAGAGTATTTATTTTAATAATAATTAATGAATTTAAGTGAATGCTATCTAGTGTAATTTTTTGTATTTATTGCTTCTATGTGTACGATAATGATCTTAAAACAACAAGCGTATGTGTTTGTTCAATTTAATTTATTATTATTGGATGGGTTTTTAATGATTTATTGAATTAAATAGTTTCCTATATGTCATTACCCTCTTCTATTTATATAAGGGCATGTATGCTTGTATTTTATTTTATGTAAACCCCCTTTAACCAAACCTTCGCCCACCTGTATAAGAGTAAAATATTCTGTAATGGATGGATCTATTATATGAGTGAATGTGGTTTTGAAATAGAGGAAAAACTAATCTAGGAGGTACACTGAAGCATAGGTGGGATGCAACAAATTGAATCGAGCATGGTTCCATGAGTTTATTCCATAAGGCCATGTTTTAGTTTATTATCTACTAGATAAACCAACCATTAGAAAAGATCAAAACTATTACTCTATTTATTTTTTATTCCAACCTGAATGACAGATAAAATTTAGGTGCATATTTTTGGTCAAATAATGTGGATTTTTAATATTTTTAAATGATAAACTCCATGTATTTACATGTTTTATTAAAATAACAGGTAATTTGGATTTTAGATTTAAAATATGAAAAATTATGAAAAGTCCAAAATTTTGGATTTTGGACTGATTTTTACCACAAGGGTATTTTTTTCATTTCTTAAAAAATATAATTCCAAATTTAGTTATTCTTTTTTTAGAATCCTGATTTTATTTAATCCCATATTCTCTTTAGAACCTAGAGCTTATTTGAATATATAGTAGTCCTAAAAATTCATTGAAGTTGGAAACTTTTCCATGCGAACAATATGGACCCCACCACTATAATGGAACCACATCTCAGCCTACACACCTTACATTTTGGTGATTGAAGGATATCATGAGGAAACATAAGTTTGGATCTACATAAAATTTTTGGAAGCTTTGAAGTCATTAAAGATACCATTGGATGCTATATTTTTTAAGGAATCTTCTTGGAACCTACGTCCCGAAAAAGAAACCTCCAATGAAAAATTCACAACTCATTAATTTGTTTTCCACATGAGATTATATTTGGATGGTTAATGGAAAACACATTCATGGAGAATTTTAAAGAAGGGGTCCATTAGTGAATCGGCCCTTTGATGGTCCAAAAAATGAGCAATATTTCGGAGGACATAATTCTACCTATAAAAGGAGGCCCTCTCCTCCTTCTAAAATCATTACCTCGACACACACAGCCAAGGAGGGATTCCACTGGGGAACAAGATGCTACTATTTCTCTATTTCCCCACATTTATTATTTTTATTTTATTTTCATTTTAGTTTTTTCTTATTTTTAAATTGTAATTTAATTTTTTTAGTTTTATTAATCCATGCATCTATGTTTCTCAATCCACTTTTCTTCTTTTCTTTCTCTCTCTCTCTATCACACACAATCTCTCTCTTCCTCCACCCACTCTACTAAGTAATCTCATAATATTAGAAATTAGAGTCTAATCACAAGACTTGGCTTGGGGTGAGGTCAAGTTGTTCATGAATTTTCATTAATGTTTAATTAAGTTTGTGGTAGAATTGAGTAGCATGCTTGGGTGAGGCAAATGTCCCCAATGTGGTGATGACCCCCCAATGACATGAAACTCAAAATACTTCTATTCTGGAAAATAATAGTGATTCATTCATGATATTTCATGTTTTAATTATCAAAATAAATTAAACACATGTAGGAAAATAATTATGGAATCCAAGACTGAACCCCAAAACCGAGTTCATTCTTTTTAACTCATTCTGTTTAGATTTGTGTGATATTTTAAATTATCATTTTACATGTCATTATTTTAAATAATAAAAAAAACAAAAATATTTTCATCAATTTAATTTAATAAAAAACACGAAATAAAATAAAATAGGTGAATTAAATAAAGTAAGTGAACTACATTGAGAAGGCTTATCAAGAAAGACGATCCTGGATAGCCACTGTGCTACACTAGTAAAAATATAAATGTTTTTTTCCATGCCTCATGATAGGTGTGCATCAAAACCGGCGCCATTACTGGGGATCCAATCAATAGTACATTTTCCTTTTCTACTTTAACATCTTAGGTAGATATAATTTCTTAAAAAAAACTAAAAAAACATCTATGATGTAATCAAATTCATATTATTATGCCTGGATAAATTACTCACAGGTTCAACAACATTAAGAAGAAGATAAAGATTTTAGAATATCTCTGATTCTAGAACTTAGATAAATCATTGAACAACTTACAAGAAAATATGAAAGAGCATTTGACTATGTTTGTGCATTAATGGAGAAATCCACCCCTGAGCAGGATCAAGAACCTGAGGTGGAAAAGGAGTAAGACTTACCTGCTGAGCTACAAGTGGGAGCTTAATAAAGATTGGATGAATTATTTATTAAAGGTGAGGAACTACTTGATCTACCCATACAATACAAATAAGAAGATCCAGCACCACTGAAGGAAGAAACCACCCAAGTGGTGGAATTTGAAGTCAAGATAGAGGAGCCTGACTACCTACCTTCATCATCAGAGTCTACTCCAAGAGGAACTTAGCAATGAGTTAAGGATTGAAGCTGAACCAACTCAGGGAGTGGAACCTTTCATTTACCCTATATCTTTTGATTTTATTGAAACAAATTTTTACATCACTCCATATTTTTTTGATTATACATAATCAGAAATTCTTTTCCATGCCTTGGAGGAAGAAGAAGAATATTGTGGACATGCACCTATTTAGGAACACATGGAGATCCCTGATTTCAATGAAAATGCATTGGAGGAGCCCCATCAAGAGAACCAAGTAACTGAGCCTAAGGAAGTCATATAAGAGGCTTCCCTTCCTGCAGCCCCCATGAAGCCAGCACTGGAAGAGAGGAAGGTTGAACAATTAGCAACAAAGGAATGGGATGGTCCAAACTTCATCCTACCCCCACCATACAAATTGTACCTCATTGCGAAGGGGGAGGATATAATATACTCTATCCAAGGATCATTACTCACCCATAAGGATAAATTACAATCTAGGAAAAGCAACATGTGGTAGTTCAAATCAATGAAGCTTCATCCTCCATAAGACTTCGGATAGCATCAAGTACTTCCCTTTGGAGGTCGAAAAAATTCAGGTCCCACTTGGGGGATCATACCAAGATTTATCTTTACTTTATTTCTAGGAATTTATATTTTAATTTCATTTCTTAAGAAATAATTTATCATGCGGCCCCCTCCCTCTTTCCATTTTTATCTTAAATGAAATTATCCTAGTAATTAATTAAATAATTTTCTTTTGTAGGATCATGATGGTAGAAGGAATCCCCAAACATTGAAGGATGAGGACCAGTTGTTTATTTTCAAAAGAGAGTTCATTTTCATTGTCTATAATTTTAACTCCATACATTTTTTCTCCAATTTTTTTGAGCTTTAAAAGTTTAAATTGAATTCCTGCACTTGAGTTTATGCTCTACTTGAATAGTCTTGGAGACATGAGTTTCATAGGAATCCCATGCTGTCATGTTTTAGATTTCAATTTTAATGATATTGAATGACTAAAATGGAGAATCAAATGACTGAAAGGAAGCATGGATATTTAAATACTGACTCAATATTTGAAGAAATTAATTGATTCATGTAAATTAAATTTCCCTACCATCTTTAATGCTTTGAATTTCTGAAATTCATGTGAATTTATTTGTTATTATTAATCATGACTTGAGTGATTGTCCAAAATCATATGTCTCATTCCCAAGAGGACTTCTATGAAAAGTATTTCCTATTTATCTTAAGCATATTTCTTGAGTGATATTGGGACATGTAACCGACCAGAACATGTATTGAAACTTGTTAAAGCTATGACAATGCAAAAACACATTTAAAATGATTGTGGAATCCTTTGGAAATCAATTTTTCCTTAAAATACATCCTTTACATCTATCCTTCTTTTAGCCCATAGAGACCATAAATGAACTTTAATGGGATGAGACATGTTTCAATCCATTTTTATCAATTCCTACCCAACTCTTGGTATTTTCCTGATATTTTAATGTTGAAGTGTGGGGGTAAATGGAATCATGGTGGACGGGATGATAATCATTATAAGGAAGAAGTGTGGGGGTGTTATTTTGGGAATTATAAAAGGTTTTGGAATCATTCATTGAACTCTATTTATTTCCTCTCATGAAATAAAGAAAAATTACAAAAATGAAAAAAATATAAAAAATAATAGAAAATTGGTTGTGATTTAGGAGAACCAAAAATCACCATTTTCCTGACTGATGATCTTCTAATCGTGTGTGGTAAGGTGATGAATGTGAGGTTTCATCTTATCATAATTTTTGAAAAAAGAAAAAAAAGTACAAATGTAAAAAAATATTCAAGGGGGTGAATAAATAATTTATGATGCATAATTTGATTATAACCATTACTTTGAGTTTTGGGAAGTAGGTGTTGCTACTTTGAAGGGGATAATTTCATTACACTTTTTGATATCATGCATTGTACTTAAGAGATAAACCTCCTACTTAAGCCCTAATATTTAAAGCATAAAATCCTACCAACCTTAAGCCTCAGAGTCATTTGAGCCTTTATTGCATGTCCCCATGATTTTATGTGTCTCTTGTCTTTACAATGTGGAGATAGTAGTTCATTTACAAGCCTATGGATAAGGAGAATGTTCTCTTGATATGAGCATAAATCTAATTTAATTGTATCACGAGTGATGATAGAAAAGAATAAAAAGTATGGTAAATCATGACTTGGCATGTTTAGTAATAATGAATCAAAGGGCTTGAATGAATGAAAGAATAAGTTCCACCAATTTTCAATGGGGAAAAGTAAACTATGTGAATTATTTGTTTCTTTGAAAAATGGGAAATTAAATTAATATTTTATTCAGATGTTTTAAAGTTTTATTTTACATTGAAAATTGTTTGATTTTATTGCATTGGAATTTTAATTTTGGTAACATTGGTGTCCTATGATTTCCATGTTGAGATTTTATGCTTGAGGACAATCATGGTTTAAGTGTGAGGGTATTTGACAGAGAAAATTTATGTGTACATTTTTGATCAAATAATGAGGATTTGTTTATGTTTTTCAATGAAAAACCCAATTTATTTAAATTTTTTATTAAAACAATGGGTAATTTGAATTTTAGATTGAAAATAAGAAAAATTGTGAAAAGTGCATAATTTTGGATTTTGGACAGATTAATACCACAAGTGTATTTTTTCCATTTCTTAAAAATATAATTCCAAATTTAGTAATTCATTTTTTTAGAAAACTATTTTTATTTACTCCAACTTTATATTTAGGACCTAGAGATTATTCTAATATCTAGTAGTCCTAAAAATTCATTGAACTTGGAAGCTTTTCTGGGCAGACATCATGGACCCCACCTCTGTAATGAAACCACATCTCGGACTACACACTTTAAATTGAAGTGATTACACATGGGATAGAATGAGGAAACATAGGGCTAGCTCTAATTTTTTTTTGGGTAAGTTGTGAAGTTATTAAATAGACCATTGGATGTTAAAATGTTTAAGGAAGCTTCCTAGATCCCACGTCCAGAAAAAGAAACCTACAATGAATAATTCATAACTCATTCATCCGGTGTCCAAATGAGCTGATATTTGGAGGGTGAATGGACAACACATTTATGAACAACTTTGAATAAGATTCCATGCGTGAATAAGCGATTTAATGGGCCAAAAACTCACAATATGCAGAAGTATATATTTATGTCTATAAAAGGAGGCCCTCACCTCCTTCTCAAATAATTAGCTCGACACCCACAACCAAGGAGGGATACCACCAGGGAATGGGCCACTGTTGATCCTCTATTACCCCCTCATTTATTCTTTTTATTTTATTTTAATTTTATTTTTGTCTTAGTTTTAAATTTTTATTTATTTTTTTAGTTTTATTAATCCACGCATCTGTGTTTCTCCATCCACTTTTATTCTTTTCTTTCTCTCACACACTCTCTCTCACTCTCTCTATCTTACTCCACCCACTCCACCATGTAATCTCATACACTCTAAAATGAGAGGATAATCATGAGACTTGGCTCTAGGTGAGGTCATGTTGTTCATGAATTTTATTTAAAGTTTAATTAAGTTTGTGGTATAATTGAGTAGCATGCTTGGGTGAGGCGAATGTACCCGATGTGGTGATAGCCCCCCGAATGACATGAAACTCAAAACACTTTTATTCTGGAAAGGAATAGTGATTCAAACATTAAATTTCATGTTTTAATTATCAAAATAAATCAAACAGATATAGGAAAATAATGATTGAATCCAAGACTGAACCCCAAAACCAAGTTCTTTTTTATTAAATCATTCTATTTAGATTTTCATGATAGTTTAAATTATCATATTACATGTCATTATTTTAAATAATGAAAAACCCAAAAATATTTTAATCACTTTAATTTAATATAAAAACCAAAAATAGAGATAAAATAGATGAATTAGATAAATTAAGTGAATTACATTAAGAAGGCTCCTTAAGGGAGATGACCATGGACAGCTACTGTGCTCCACTAGAAAAAATATAATTGTTTTTTTCCACACCCCGTGATAGTCGTAAGTTACTGTTGCATGGATAATTATTTATGTGTTCTCAATAATTAAATTAATTAATTAAAAATCATGAAATATATACTTGAAATAAAATTTTAAAAAATATGTGTAAAGATCATCTAGACATGGTTAATCAGTTAAGTAAAATCCACTAAATATTAATAATAAGATAATAAGATAAATTATGTAGTTTACACATAAATATAGAAAACCATTAAATCAAATATTATGATAGAGGATCCTTTCATTACTTTAATAATAATTCAACCACATAACTAATTGTTATCATGTCCAATTTTTGGAAATTTATATTTACTGGATAATTATTTTAATGGATTTGGCTTAACTTGACCAAATTTTCATGGAGTGTAATGGCTAAAGTCTGTACAATACCATTTTGGAGGCAAGTGTTGAGGAAATACAAGTCCAGGATTTTAGGATTGGAGAGTCCACTCAACAGATTAAGGATTAATGAGTTAATACAACTGGAAATTTTTGCCTACCTATATTTATTAAAGTAATTTTCATAGAAAAAGTCTAGGTTTTGTGAAGGATGGATGCAGAATTTTCACTAGAATATCCACACATAATGATATTATAAAACCAATGGTGAGGGTTATTGGTTTTTGATAAAATAGTGGGATATTAATAAATTAAATTAAATGTATTGTCTATTTTGTAGTGTGGATAAATTATTATAAATCTGCTTTATTTATTATAGTAATTAAAGTACATATGAATTTGAGAATATCAATGTGATCTATAATTGAGAAGATAACCTTATCACAAACTTGAATTTCTAGGA
This sequence comes from Viscum album, assembly GCA_963277665.1. Lineage (NCBI taxonomy): Eukaryota > Viridiplantae > Streptophyta > Magnoliopsida > Santalales > Viscaceae > Viscum > Viscum album. Next base: position 1,144,934,734 of record OY728166.1, read on the forward strand.
ATGGTATATATTCTTGTGCGTTATACAATGCCATGAACAGAAATTATAGGTTATTAAAACCACTATTCTTAAAGTGACTGGAAAAGAGTCTAGTGAATAAGAATGGTCTTTCTATGCGAAACATTTGGATGATTCCCCATATGTCTAACGTTTCATGTTATTACCAATGTTCAATCATATTTCAAAGAAATATGAGGATATGGATGTGTATAGAGTCATGTATTACCTTTGAGATATTTATCAAGAGAAGATAAGAAATGAGAGATATGAGATCTCCATATTATTATTCATGTAAAATATTTGAGTGTCTGTGCCAATTATGCATAATTTATTCAATCTAATTGGCAACATTGATCACTTATACATCTTGGTATTTAAGATCCATGGTGATTTGTGCACATATTTCATTTTATCCTCATTAGTACATAATATTTTCTCTCATCCCATAATAAATAATAATATGAGAAATTGAGAGAATTATCTTTAAAGGATACATTAGTTCTCCATTTTGACAAGGGCATGAAGATTGAAAAACCTACAGTCTTTATGGTGAATAAAAGGGAAAAACAAGTAAAAGGGTCCACGAATCACACAAATTATTTGGATCCTAAGCATTGAATTTCCCTGAAAAGAAAAGTTCCAAAGTCAGGAAAAGGAAAAAGACATAGTATGTTTTTCATGTGGAAAGTTGGGCTATGGGAAGAATAAATTCACCCAGTTAAAGTAGTAATGGGATGCTTTAGGTGCATTAATTATAAAGTTCAATATTCCATTGTCTATACATTTGATATAGGATATATCTTGTAGTGCTCAAATATATATTCAAATACTAGAACTAAGTAGATTTTGAATAATTACATGAGGATGGGTGGATTTAAATGTTGAAAATGGAGTGAGGTTGGCTTCTTTATCCATTATATACTATGACCTCACATTGCCATTATGACTTATATAGGTTTTATAACTATAAGTATATGCTTAGTGTTACCGAAAACATCATATTTTTTTCTTTACTTGACATGGATGGATGTATTTTCAAGTTTGGAAATAAATAATGAGACTTTTATAAAGAAAATAATTTTATGGTACGACACATCTCAATAATGGACTTTGTGAATTAAATAAAAAATAATAGGAAATTGACAACTAATTAAGATTGTATGCATAATTTCACACTTTGTTGTGGAATCACCATCATGGTCATGTAAAGGAGAATCATTTGAAAAAGATATATCTAGATGGTTACCTAGAATATTTTGATCTAAAACAACTTGACAAATTTTATACTTGTTTATAATGAAAAATGACCAAGAAAAAATTTGGTGGAAAAATTTAAAGGGCTACGAAGCTTCTAGAATTGGAAAAAACTAATGTTTTCATACCTTTTCCCATAGAAGATCAAGGTAGGTATTATTACTTCATAACATTTATTGATGAATTAAATATATATGTATATGTCTACTTGATGAGGTATAAATCTGAATCTTTTAAGAAATTTAAAGAGTTCAAGAGTTGCGTAGAGAATCAACATGGAAAGAAGATAAAAAAGATTTGATTTGATCATGGAAGTGAGTATCTAAACCAATAGTTCATTGAATTTTTAGGGGAGTGTGGGATCCTATCCTAACTCACACCTCCTAATATAAACACAATTTTCTAATCATGGTGACTTCAATAACGAGTTATGAAATTCTTCAATTATCCTTTTTTGGATATGCATTACAAACTATAACATACACACTCAACCCTGTACCAACCAAACAAGTAGACAATATACTATATGAGTTATAAAAAGTGAAGGAACCTATTTTTTCAAACTTGCATGTATCAAGATTTGAAGCATTTTGTATGGTCTTATTAGGGAAAAAACTAGCACCACAGGCATGCCATGTATCTTTATATGATATGCTAAGGAAACTAAAAGATATTACCTATTCAACCAATCAAATAAATGAATTTGGGTTGAACTACATCCCAACATTCTAGAGAGGGAACACATATTAAAAAGGATAGTGGGATAAAATTTCAATTTAATGAAGAAAATGGTTCTAATACAGAAGAGTTGGTATAGGAGTAGATCTCATATGTTTATGTGGAAGATGTTATTCCTAAAAAAAAAGTACTGTTTAGGAGCACTAGAGAGGTTAGGGAACCATAATGAAATTAATTTCTAATCATCTAGGATAGTGACTCGTTATTAATTGGAAATAATGAACCTATTTCCTATAAAGAGGAAGTAGAGAGATTAGAATATTCAAGATGGAAAGAATCTATGAATTCTGAAATGGATAACATGTATTAGAACCAAGAACGTGTTCTAGTTGATCCGCTAGTTGATGAAAATCATGTTGGGATAAAAAGTGTATTCAATAGAAAACTAGAAATGGAAGGTAAATTTAATACCTATAGAGAAATTCAATTGTAAAAAGGGTTTAAACAATTACAAGTAATTGACTGCAATAAAACCATTTCTCTATCTTCTATGTTTAAATATACCATAATTTTACTTATCATAACATCTTTCCATGACTATGAGATTTGGAAGATGAATTTTAAAACAACTTTCGTTAACGAGAATCATTAGGAAGATGTCTATATGACATAACTTGAAGGGTTTATGACTCCTGGTATTGATAATATGATATGAATGTTTTAGAAATTAATTTATGGATAAAATATAGAATCTGAGTCATGGAATATTTAGTTTGAATAATCCATAAAATATTTTGGTTTAATAAATAACTAATGTGAATCATGTGTTTAAAAGAAAATTATTGAGAGTGTGGTAAAATTTCTAGTAGTATATATTGATGAGATATTTCTTATTGAAAATGAAAATCTAATATTCCATTTAGTTAAGGACTAGTTAAACAAGTGTTTCTCTGTAAAGGACTTACGTGATATAGTATATATCCTTGGAATCAAGTTCATTAATGATAGATCAGAAATACTTCTTATAACAATTCATGGTACATATATTGACTAGATACTAAAGAAATTTAGTATTAAAAATGCAATAGGGTATTAGTTCTAGTGTCACATAGTATACATCACTCTAAGAAAATTTGTCCTCAAACACAAAAAGATATAGTGAGAGAATACATAAGATCCCACAATTGTTTTTTGATAGGATCTATCATGTGTGAAATCTTATGTACTAGGATTTAGGTCACCTACAATTTGAGAATGGTAAGTAACTATAAAGATAATCTAGTAGAACAATATTGGTTTTCTATTAAAGATATACCTAAGTATCTGAGGTGTATTAAAAAATATGTACCTTATATATAGAGAAGACGAGGAGAAAGTTATCTGGGGATATATTGATGCTAGTTTCCAAATAGATCAGGATGATTCAATGTCATAGTTGGGATATATATTTAGTATTAATAAATTATATATGAGCTATAAGAGTTTAAAGAATTCATTTTTCACTGATTCTATAACATATACCAAGTGTATTTTAGCCTTTTATGTGGCCAAATAATGTGTTTAGAATCAAAAATTTATCCAAGATATTGATGTTGTGGTTAGCAATAAAGATACCATCACATTGTATTGTGATAATACAACAATGGTGGCTCTCTCAAATAATCCAAGGTTACATTAAAGGTTGAATCATATACTCCAAAAAATATTATATCTTGAGTGATTTTTTTATCAAAGAGTGAGGCTATGGTGAGAAGAGTTTTCAGGGAATAAAATGTGAAAGACCCCTTTACTAAATCCATGTATTAATAGACGTGTGAGTATCACGTGAGAGATAATAGACTAAAAGTTGATAGTAGTAGGATCTAGTGAATGTGGGAGTCTATAGGAGTTATTTCCCTATAACCAACTTGTACATACTTTATGATTACCTGTATTCATGTATTTTTAATATCAATAATGTTTTATTACATCATGGTTATTCTTCTGTGTGACAAATTATGGGATAATTTCCTAAGTATACATATCACACAAAAATGTAATAATAGTTCCCTTCTATTGTAAGAACCTAGGAGCTTAATGATAGTATTCTTAAAGATAATTTATATTATTATATGATATAATTTAATGGGACACAAATGGTATAGACTATTAAGGGTATGAGGCTCATAATTCATTGAGACTTATTCTCATGAAGTTATTTCCTAGAAATATCAAGAAATGTGACTACTATATATTAACCTCCTAGTATGAAATCCAGATTTATATGTGTCATTGGATGTTTTTATCTATGGAATTATGTAATGATTATAAGACTTTAAGATTATTATTAATTCATTTCACGAGTCCCGCACGTTGATGTATTTTCATAAACCCTAGAAGTATATGTTCATTGAAATGTTGATAATGTTGGTTGTGTCATGATTGATATTTTTTTATTGAATATTGCAAGATAGGATTTGAACCTTCTATTCTTTAATGAAAGTTGATATCTCAAGCACTTTGATGGGGATAGAATTTTATAATTAATTACATGGACATGGAATTATATCAAAAAGTTCATTTATGAAAAGTAAAATAAATATACACTGATCACATAGGATGGTGACACTAGTATGCAACCAGATTAATATGAACACCACGAACAATGAATTTTTTCCACCGAATATTGACATAAGATAAAATCAAACCCCATAGAGGATCTTTTCACACTATATTTATAATTAATTTATTTAAGATGGAAGAAAAGGTTACCTTATCTTAAGAACTTTTTTCCTATGTAGATGTTGATCTTATAAAAAACCATTTCAGATTATCTTCATTTTATTGTATGGATCCAAGTGTAGAATCCCTATAGTAGTGATTTACACATGATCCATTGATCTTCGAGTAACGATGATTGATTTTTGGGTTCTAGCATGGTGAATTGATCATCTTTCATTGTTATTCTTGATCACGTCATGATAATTCAAGCTTTAAGGAGTTCTTCTCATTCTGAAGAAGATAAGAGGAAGAATTCCAAAGAGAAGTATGTTGTTCTCAATGATTCTCAATTCTCAATTAACCATACACAATAGGCATAACTGTATATTTATTAATCTAAGGTTTAGGTTAAAATATTATTTAATTTTGTACTATACATTGAATAATATTATAATCATTAAAAAAACCCCATGCCATATAATAATAATAATATGATTATTTTTATGGTGTTCTCTAATTAGCACAGTGATAAATATTATTTTATCAGCTTATAGAATAATATTCATCAATGAATGTGATCATGGTATCCTCAAACTCATCAACATTTATTGAAGATATGGATAAATAGTTTATTCACCTAAATAAATTTTTCATTCATTAACCAATGAATAAATATTTATTACATATTCAATAAAAAACAATTATTTAATCCGAAATCCAAAGAATAAATATTTATTAAATATTCATGTTATTAAATAATTTTTTTATTAATGAATAAGTAATTTTTTATTACCTTGCAATTATTAGTAGTCAATAAAAATTGAATAAAATTATTCCTCAGTATCGAGTGTAATATTTATTCTAGTAATTAAATTTTAATAGAATTTACTCGAGATAAACAAAAATACATAGTGTGTGACCCTCTATGATTCTTTCACATTGACATTAGGTGAGATTTCCTAAAGTCCTAGATTAATTTCTATCCATGGGTCAAGACACCCAATAGAAAGAACTTAATTTTGAAATAACAACAACCACATAGGAATTCTCGTTGAGTAATATAATATCTTTACCTCAATATCTCATCAAGAATTTTGAAAATCCATGTAATCAATGTATATTCTTGGAACATTTTTATTTGAATATCTAAAACAAACATAATTACACCATGGCTGTAGAATTTATGCGATATTTATATTTTAATCAAAGGGCCAAAATATAAACTTCCATAAATAGGGAAGGTACAAATCATTCCTTGACTTATCTATTAATAATATGTAATTCATTATGTACCCAAGATACTGACTGCCAATTTATTTTTTATTATTGAAATAGACCCCCTTTTAAGGGATGAGGGGGAACCCATGACATCCTTAACTTAGACAAAACAAAGAACCCAAATGGACCAAAAGCTCAAGACCATAAGCAACCTTTACTACAAGAGAGAAACCCCACCCAACAACAAAAAGCATAAAATCTAGCTTCTACCATCTCAAAGTTGACGGCTAGCTATCTTGTGAAAAAGCGAATGGGCCTAGAACCAATGACCGAAGCCATACCCTCTCAAACATCCGATTCCGAATAGGTATGAAATAGTGAAAAAACATTTCCCTGAACCTCATCTGAAACATCTTCTTATAGACAATTGGATGCAAAATCCCTTGAGTAGTGACCCACTAAGGTTAAAAAAAATACATATCATGAGAAAACTAACCAAACATCAAGAAAAAAAACAAACATCATCCCAAGAAAATCAGTCCACAATGCCTCATGAGAAGAAGCTTGTAGAAATAGACCCTAACACAAAGACCAAACAAACTGTAACTTCATATCCAGAATTCCGAAAACCAAACCAACATTATCTTAATTATCACTGACCATGAGCAAATAGCCTCCCTGCCTGCCAAGGTCCCCATGTCTCACTAGCACAACCACATATCTCGACCAACGCTACTAGAGACAAGGCCCACCATCATGACCATACCCAAGCCTGAAAGCTCGTACTATCTCTATCTATCAATGCATATGCATACCCACCATGGCTTAGTCAGACACCCCATGGGACAAGAAGCCGAATCACTGCCACCTGGGGTTGGGTGACCCAACAACCGACCCACGAAGCATCACTGGAGATGGGGACAAGAATAATCCAACCCAGAAGTTCCTCCCTGAGCAAGAAACCATGAAGATCTGATCTGAGGAAAAACCCAAACTAGTAACCAGCATCCATGAGTGGACCACGATCGCGGGAGAAGGAGGATGAAGAAAATGGGTAGGGTCCAAGGGACATCAGCGGCGACATGCCTCCATTTGAGCGAATCACCAATGCTACCTCTGATATGGTTCAAGCAAACTCACTGGAAACAAGAGTCAGTAGCAAGGCCATTCCGGCCGCAATGACATCATGAGGCCAACACAACCGACAACCAATACTCCACGAAACCGAACCAAACTTCGAAGAAAAAAACCCCAAACTCAGAACAACAACCAAAAACAAGATTCAGATTACCTCCCCTCCCCCAAGACACTGTGGAGCCGATGATGAACCGCTCCAGAGAATGCCAAAGCCGATGATGAGACTCTCCAACCCTACCGTGCCAAGATCCAGATGATCTGGAAGTCAAAGACATCAAACCACACTTGAACAATGAATCCAGAAAACACGCCTGGGACAACGACATGCCACAATGATCCCCAGAGGAAGACTATGTTGGGACTCGAAGTACTCTTGAGTAGGGGAGGAGACGAATTCAGAAGGAAACCCTGGCCAACGTGAGAGGGAAAGAACCTGCCACTCAGAGGCCTCCTCAAGAAGTTTCCACCCAACATACCATACTTCTCAACAACAAATGGTGTGATAGTTTTTGTCAGTTGAACTAAGTGCATGAGTCATGAAATTAATTAAGGATAATATTAATTTCTAAGAGACATTAGACATAATCATAGATAGTAATATCCAATGACAACAAAAAACATGCAGAATTCCACTGGAAAGTTTGTTCCCATAATCTCTCATCTTAGAGGTTACCAAGTGAGAACTTCATGAGAAGAAGCCTCATATAGTTATGATCACTCTAACCTAATAGTATATATACTACATGACCAATCATAATATGTTATCCAAATATAGACCTATATTTAAGAGATATCATCATATAATCTCAAGGTTCTCATCACAACAGATAACTTTAATGACCTTTTCAATGTGATATATACTCTATGACATTATCACATCAATGCTATGCATAGGAACAATCAATATGTGATAAGATATTTATATTAATATTCACTTCTTTTAATATACATGTAATATAAAGTAAAAAATAGTTAGTTATAGGGAACAAACTACAATAAAGTACCAATTGAACTAGATCTAACCGCTAATGACATGCTAGTCCTCACATGTAAAAAATGATTCTACTATGTCTATAACTTCTAGTCCCACCACATTTATGTGGATAGGGTTAGTAAATCAACATGTCTATGCAATGAATTTGTTTACCACAACATTAATATCTTAAGAAAATCCCTCAATTAGTGATATAACCAAATTTTTATATTTTGTTCCTATGTAAAAGTATTGAAATGATGACTAAGTACATAATAAAAATCATCATAATAATGATAAGGCTCTTTATTTTGTCCTAACACAAAATTAGAATAGGAAGTTGCTAAAAGTACACCTTAAGTTGCATCAGAAGATGAAAAGTACTCAGATATTGTAGATATATCAACCAGGGGTTGTAATAAGTTTTTATTGCATATTACCAAGTAAATTTCTACGATACAAAATCAAACTGAACTAAGTGGAAACAGGTGTTTGATTCTCTTGATCACTAGTTTTCCCTTTTCAACAAACACCACAAACTCATCCAGCTATAATTTTACAAGTACTGTAAGATTGTTCTAATTTAAAGTCCATGAAATTATGTTGGATCTATTTGATATTGACCTATTATTCTTAATAAATCAGTAATATCAAATGTAAGTACATATCATGGAACATGAGATGAATTCTTATCACTTAATCTTGTGAAATTATTTTAATCTCCATGACCTTTTCCTATGACCATGCATGTTCTACAAGATGGATTATATGCCAACAAAAACTCTGTCTTGAGTTTTTTCATCTGGTATTTTTCAATACGTTTTTAATATAAGCACAATGACTAGTTTTAGAAAACCCATGGTTGTATTTTTTATATCTTTTTACCTATAACATAATTTATACTTTAGGTCATACTTGGAGAAATATTATTCCTTAGTCGTAACAAACTAGTAAGACAAAAAATATTGTTTTCATATGTTACCAACATATATATCTTGAAACCTTATTACACTCCCACTAACTTGTTAGAGACACATGCCACTCATTTTTTCCATACAAATATTCTATGATCACTATACATGATTTATTCATAAAATAATTTATGTAATCTAAATATCTTATAGGAATTTATTAATATCATTGACCATTTTTAGTTATACCTATTATAAATATACCATAGGGTCTCCTTTTTTTCCAGGTCATATAGAAATATTCCATAAGGATTCATAAAGATGAGATGGTATCAACAATTAATTATTCAATATCATGATCATATACATATGCTTTGACAAGTATAATTCAAAATGATTTTTGTCATTATGATTAGTGAAAAGGTTTCTTCATAGAATAAACCTTTAAATAATTAATCATGATTTATTGGTGTCTTATTGTATCATATATGTCCAGTTTATCTTAAATACTCATCAACAATATCACATCGTATAAATATTCTAAATTTGGAATCCCCAAATATTGATTCATGGTGTTCATTACTTGAATTTATACATACCTATCAACCTTAAAATATTACATTTACTACTAATTTGTTAGAATATTTATTATGAAATAATAATATATGTATCATCCACTATGGTGAACATAAAACACTTATTTTATTTTATATATTCCTATATAGTATGTGTCTCTGGAACTACTCCTTCCACTAGGCTTAGTGGAGGCCAATATTCATATTCCATCATATGTACACATATACCTTTAACCCAAAGAGATTATGTATAATCCCACTATCCTTAATGATATAGTATAACTTTGTGGAAATATATTCAATATTGACTTGTAATTAATATACTTAGTGGCTATAGAATCATTATATTAGATGAACCTCTATGTTTTTTATGTTCGTTTTAGCTAAATAGTATTTTTAATAAACTATTTTTGATAAAAAAATGCGGTAGTGCCCTAATAGATTATTATCATATCTCAATTGATATGATATCGATTAGACAATATAGTTGTCATATGGTTAGTTATTTCACTTAAATTTATTGAATATGGTTTGGAATGAATAATGGAAGATCTGTAATATATATAAGACTTATCACTGATCCTACTTTTACTATCATTTTGACATTGATGACTATAAGAAAATATGAGTTTGGGAAAAACATCACTTGAAATATATATTAAATAATTACTTGGATAATATATTCTATGATAATCTAGCTCAAGATTCTACAATATTTACTAATTGTACTGATTTAATTCAATGAGCATTTCTAAAATTTATTAATGGTATATCATGAAGTAAATGAAGTTATATTTAGCTTTAGAATAGTTCACATGGACATGTAAAAATAACTCTAAATTTTTTCATATGTATTATTATTTATAAAGGTTTATTTATATAAAACATGATAAATAGTTTGTTTATATATCTAGTATCTTATCTCAAACAAGACAAAATACTTTTATGGGTATAAAAATGTCAAATAATTTCAGTTTTATTTGACAAATAATTATCTTGTCACAATCACACAGGAGTCTCATATTTTTTATCCATCATTCATTGCAATGGATATTTGTGATTCAAGAGTTAATGAACCATCAGTTTAGTATTTAATTAACATAGAAAAATTTATTATAAAATTAAATAATCTATCACTGTTTCTAGACAAATACTAAGATAATTTTTTTTGTAACACTTATTATAAATTTGAATCAATCTGATCTAGAAATGAGAAATAGTGATCTCCCCTTGTATGACATAAGAATCTATCTTTCTCAACTTCTTTTGAGTTAATCTACAACCTTTATATTCTTGTTAATTTCCTATATTTAAATACATGTATGTTGTAATAATATTTTATTTAATATAGAAATAGTGAATAAAAACATGATGAATATACATGAAGTGGATGCAACTACTTTCTTCTTCAATTCATTGTGATTTATTTTCTAGTGACCATTATTACTAAATAAGAAGAAAATATCCATAGTTTCATTCTTCTACCTTTTAATATTTGTTCTACTTAAAGGATGACATAAAAAATACTTTGGATTTAGATTATCCATGGGATCTTCAGTCTTGTCTTTCAAAATTTTCACTGAAAGGGGTGGAGAAATAGGTTTCAACCAATCCTTATCTGCTTGCTAAAATATAGATAAAAGTTTCATGAGTGAATTATCCATTTCATTTATCCAATACTATAAAAATAAGGATAATATTTGGGGTAAGTATAAAAAGATTATATTAATGGATAATTTTTATCCAATTGGAAGCCAAGTTTTTCCAACTGCGAAATACAACCCATTATTTTGTAAGTATATCAGTAGCTATATTACCTTCTTATAGTTTACACTAATATAGTGAATTGACTATATTATTTATTTATATCATTTACTTTTATTTATGAAGTGAATGGATATGTGATATTATGGTGTAATAATCCATGTATTTATGTTGTATCATCAACTCTCTAAACACAATTGATAATATAATTCGACAAAAATAAGAAGAATACTGAAAATATAACTAGTAGGTATAATTTTCACCATTTATCACCTTCTAGGGTTGTATAATATAAATACGGTATCCCAAGACATAATAAAAAATTTATAATAATAATACACAACATAAATGATTAAACCATATCTGAGAATTTTTAGTTGTTAGGACATACCATAACCTAAGGAACAACCACACTATTTTTGTAGTTTTCCATACATTTTCTACAATAATTAAAACATATTATTAATACTTTACTTGATTCAAAATTATGTGAGAAATAATAATAATAATTTTATTGTGTCTCCCACTATTTTATCAAGTCCCAACAACCCTCAGTATTGAACTCAAAATGTCTAGTTTTTGGACATTCTTGTGACAAGGATCCATATACATCTTCGCATAATCCCAATGAGGGTTGGTCAAGAAATTTGAAGGTATTTATGGGGGAAATTTATTTCTAACTATAGGATTGAAGCTACTTATTCCATTGACTAGACTCCCCAATCCCAAAATCCTGATTTGGATTTACTGAACAGTAGCCTCCAAGTTAAACCATGTATAACAAGAGATACTTCTCTTGATATATGATGGTCAAGTAAACTCATATCCTTAATAATAACTCTACAATAGAAGTAAGTTTCACAATGAGGTTTTTTAAAACACTTAGTTCTATGGATTTCATTGTTAATCATGTAATAGATGACCAAGTCTATCTTAAAATATATTTGATGGATTTTAATTTATTATGCATAAATTTTATCTTATATTATTTTTTACACATCTTGTTAATATTTAGTAAATTTTACTTTATTAATTAACCATTTTGGATAAAAAAAATTATGCATAATCCATTAATTTATATTTCATCTTTTTACATCATTTATTTATGTGATCATTGTATTTTATTCATAAAATAAATAATGCATACGATAGAAATAAATAAAAAAATACATGACCTAGTAATGTTCTTATCTAACAATTGATTTTTTTGAGGGGTAAATAAATCATCCATTCACCAAGGGGAAATAACTCATTATGCCAATCTTGGAATGAGTTACAACATTCCACCTCTACACCTATGTATCACCTAGGTTATCATCATCTCGACTTCATTTTGAACTACCTCCACATCCCTTGAGAGACTCCATTTATTATATGTATGTATAACTCATACACTGGTGAGGTAACCAAATGATTAGTTAAGGGGAATTACATAAATAGACTTAGACACACCATTCCTACAAAATAATGGATGGAGGGATGAATCACATTACATCATATTTAATATAATAATTAAAAATTAAAAACCCACATAATAAATTAAATTAAATAATGCTAACACATACACATTTCATGGCCAATATCAAGCTCTTTAATGCACATGAAACGAATATGAAAAATTATAACCAATTAACATTCATTTCTATCCATTATTTACTATCAATATAAACACATTTGAGTTAATTAATTAATTAATTAATTCAATTTTATCTTATTGACCATCCAAATTCAATTTGAGATACCCATAATTAAAGGTATTCATGTAAAATAAATGACATAACCAATAATCACATATTATTACAATAAATTAATTAAAAATTTAACAATTATTTAAAACCTTTATTAATTTTTCAAATAAAAGATGTATTCTAATAAATAAAATAAGGTTTTAATGTTTCAATTTAATAATTTAATGTAATTTTATCCGTCCCTTTATTGGAAGACTACATGTCATGTACTATCGATTTACACGTTATATATCTCAATTTCTGTGTACCCGAGTCGCACAACTAGGGCTTCAAAATGTAACTCGACATGACTACATGGTGTGTATTATCGAGAAACATATCATTTTATCCAAATACCATGTATCCCCACAACCCACTAAAGAAAATGTTGTGTTCATCGGACATGTTACTAAACGACATGTTCAAGCCTGCTACATGCCATGTATCTCACATTCCATGTGTCCGCATAACTCTTGGAGGAACTCAGTGTGTATTTAAGATATGAGAACTAATGAATTACACAACTTGTATGCTGGATACACATTGTGTACTTCATTAATATTCTTGGATGTTAGTCTAAAATAGTTTTGACCATGTATTGGGCCACACAATTTGGGTGAATTTCATCGCAAAAATGTATAGACCACACAATGTGCATTCTATCCACACAACATATAATCCGACATGCCATGTGCTAATCTGGATTAGTATAAATTCAATTTTCATTATATTCACCATGTGTATTTACTTATTGTATCTTCAAGTATCTTGTTACATGGACAAATAAAGTGAACATGTATATATGGTGTGTACTCCAGTTATACATTGTGTAATTGTCTCTTACCATCCAAAAATCCTTGGAACTTCCTGATGTAATTTTTTATCAGTATTCATTTTTTCTTAACCCTTATATGAAAATAAAATACTAAAAGAAATAATTAAAATTTCAAAAGCTTGTTAATTTAAAAATCATATGAAAGAACTAATATTATGGGCATCGAAGATTTAACCACAAATTTGCATATAGATCAATAATGAAGTAATTAATTATAATTTTAAAATGTGCCCCAATCTGATACCAATTTAAGGTTTTAGGAAAAGTGGAAGATTTGTAGTGGGTGGATAACCATAAAGGTTTCATCGATCCAATAGATCATTCACAATATTTTACATGATTTGAACTCCATGACCAATACATTTTTTCCATTAGATATTGACTTAAGATAACACCATAACCCAAAGAGGATCTTTTCACGTTAAATTTATAATAAATTCATTTAAGATCATAAGAAAAGGTTAACTCATCATTAGAACATTCTTCGATGTATATGTTGATCTTTTAAAAAAACTATTTTCTGATTATCTTCATTTCACTATAGGGATCCATGTGTAGAATCCCTCTAGCAGTGATCTATATTATCTCCTTTTATCTCCAAGTGATGCTGATTGATTTCCTGGTACTAGCATGGTGAATCAATCATCTTGGGTTGTTTGTATTGATTTCTTCATGATACTTCAATCTTGAAAGATTTCTTCTCGTTCTTAATAATATGAGAGTTATAATTTGAGAGAGAATCTTTTTTTTTGGAATGATTCTCAATTCTGGATTAACATTACACATTAGGCATAACTATCTATTTATAGATCTAAGGTTGAAGTTAAAATATTATTTAATTTCATACCATGACTTAACTAATATTATTATATTTAAGAAACCCCAATCTATATAATAATAATAATAATATTACAATTTTTATTGTGTGCGCTAATTCACATAATGTTAAATATTATTATACTGTCTTGTAAATTAATATTTATTACCAAATTTTATCTTGGTCTACTTGAACTCCAAAACATTTATCAGATACCCAAATAAATATTTTATTCAATTAAATAAATATTTCATTCAAAAACTAGTGAATAAATATTTATTAAATATTTAATAAATAAAATAGTTATTTTTCCACAATCCATTGAATAAATATTTATTAAATATTTGGGTTATCAAATAAATTATTTATTAATAAATAAATAATTATTTATTACCTTGTGAATATTAGTGATCAATTAAACTTGAATAAAATTATTCCTTAGTCTTTATAACAATATTTATTCCATTAATTAAATTCAAAGAGAATTTAATCTTGATCAATGGAAACACTTAGTGTGTGACCCTCTAGGATTATTTCTCATTGGAATTTGGTGGGCTGGCCTATGTCCAAGATTACTCTCAAGAAACATGTCATAAAACCCAAGAGAAATAACTTAATGTCGCAATTATAAAAACCACATAGGAACCCTCACTATGTAATATAATTCATTTATCACAATATTTCATTAAGTAAGTTTCACATCTGTGTCATCAACCTATATTGTTGATAGGTATTAATTTGACTATCTGATGTTAATGTCGTTACACCATGAATAGGGAATATATGCGATAATTATATTTTAATAAAAGGGCTGAGATATCAACTCCCATAATATGGAAGGGAAAAATCCTTCCTCGAACTATTTATTAAAAACATGTCACTCTTGATGAACCAAACATACCCTACACTCTACCAATATATGGAATTATTGTTTTTGTTAGTAAATCTATGTGCGCGAGTTATGACATGTATTAATGATAATATTAATGTCTAAGGACCATTACACATGATCACTGATATGAAAATCCAATGACTCTAAAACATGAGTAATTCTTATTGGTGAGTCTGTTATCATAATCTCACATTTTGGAGATTACCAAGGGTGAACTTCATGAGAAGAAGCCTCATCGACTTACGATTACTCACACCAGATAGTATATATACTATGTTCCCTATCATAGTATGTTATCTGACTATAGAACTATATTTTAGTGATATAATTATAACATATCATGGTTATCATCATAATGGGGATATTATATGACATTATCAATGCTACATATGATCTTAGACATTATCACATCATTGTTATGCAGAGGAAGAATCACTATGTGATAAGATATTTATATTAATATTCACATCTTTGAATATACATGTAACTTAAAGTAAAAAATAGTTGGTTCTAGGGAACCAACTCCAACATTGAGTGATCATGATTGATATTTTTTAAATAAATAAATAATGATAGGATTTAACCCTTCCATTATTTAAAATAATTTTATATCTTAAGCCCATTTATGGGAATAAAATTCCCTGATTAAGTCCACGGACATGGAATTCATTCGACATGTTAACTTTTGAAAATTAAAAGAAAGAGACATCGAGCATATAATCTTATAACACTAGAATGCATACTTCTTGATTTGAAATATTATAATAAAGGGATTATATTACCCAGTGTAAGTTAAAAGGTGGAAGTACATCATTATGATATTAATTTCATTGTCTATGTAAGCCTTAGAATATTTTTAGATTCCAATTTTAGTCTTTAGGTGGTGTAGAATAATTATACTGAGAAATGGCCACAGAGGGCCACACACCAAGTGTATTCAAAACCTCATTTAAATGCTATATGAATTTAGCATGTTGGATAAATATTATTTCTTTCTGTGATTCAATAATTATTCATGTTGTGCTGATTGTAAATATTCTACTACCTATTATTCAAGAGAATATATAAGAGTTAAATATTTTATAAATATTTATTCATGAGGTAATTATTTATTTAATTATATGAATATATAATATTTTTTTTATTTCTCTTTATTCATAAAGTAAAAAATATTTCTTTAGTTAAATAAATATTTAATAAATATTTATTCTATAATTTAGTGAATATAAAATTTGTTTATTTATTATTGAATAATGCAGTGATATGTATTTAATTAAATAAATAGTGATTATTCAAGGTCATATAAATATTGAGGAGGATTGACAGACCGAGTGTAATGATCTGGTGAGAAATGACATATTAAATATTATTTGAGTAAATTTTGAATTATTTATTTAACGAAATAATGATTATTTTATCTATGATTTTAGTGCATGTAATGTAAATAATAATAAATATATTATTATTTAGACATGAGGTTCATTTGGGATTATGAAAATAATGAGGTCCCTTATGAAAATTATTATTTTCTAACCCTATCTTCATATAACCTCAGTTTTGACATTCTCTAAAACACTCACTACTGGAAATAATGGCATTTGCGACGGGTCATTTCCATCAGGATCCCGTTGCTAATAGTCTTTTTCGACGGGGGGCCGTCGCAAATAGACCGTTGCGGAAAACGGCCTCGCAACAACAATTATTTGCGATGGGCCCATCACTAAAGTTATTATTTGCGATGATGATCCTTCCCGTCGCAAATATTAGTCCGTATATTTGTGAAAACTTTTTAAAATCGTATTTGCGACGGGCCCATCGCAAATACCAATTGCGACGGGCTCGTTGCAATTACTATTTTTAAAATAAATTTAAAAAATATTAATCAATTATTTTAATGAATATAATAATAATACTATTTGCGACGGGCATAGTATCCCATCGCAAATACTAAAAAAAAATAAAAAAAAATAAATTATTAATAAATTATTTATAATCCAATTATAATTCAAAAATAAAAATATATTAATAAATGATTTTAATTAATATAATAATAGAATTATAATTCACAAATAAAAATAATAAATTATTAATAAATTATTTTAATTAATATAATAATAATAGAATTATAATTCAAAAATAAAATATAATAAAATATTAATAAATGATTTTAATTAATATAATAATAGAATTATAATTCACAAATAAATATAATAAATTATTAATAAATTATGTTAATTAATATAATAATAATAGAATTATAATTCAAAAATAAAAAATAATAGAATATTAATAAATGATTTTAATTAATATAATAATATTAGAATTATAATTCATAAATAAAAAAATATTAATAAGTTATTTTAATTAATATAGAAATAATAGAATTATTTTACAGTCAAATATTAAAATAATTCTAATATTACAAAAAAATATAATTAAATTATAATATTATAAAATTTTAATATATATATAAAATTTAATATTATAAAATATAAATAATATTATTATTCATATTAATATTGTTATTTCAAAATATAATATTATTAATATTTTATAATGAGACAGAAACTACGAATTGAAAAAAAATTCATATTTGGATTTAACAAACTTTATAACATAAAAACAAACTCTAATCTGAAAGAGGGGGGAGGGGGGAGGGGGGGATCTGCGGATGCTGGTGGAGGAAACTCCATCCCTAAAGCATGAGTGGGTCGGCGCATGTACTCCATCTGCTCCTGATGCTTCTGCTGCCACCGACTCATCTGCTCCTCGTACAGCTGCTGCTGGCGTCGACGCTCCTCCTCATGCTGCTGCTACTGCTGACGCATCTGCTCCTGCTCCTGTCGGAGACTCTCTATCAGTGCAGTCTGAGATCGCAACTGATCCTCATACTGTGTAGCAGAAGAAAATGCACGAACTCCTCTCGAGCTGGACGCCAACATCGCAGCACTGCCATAATAATCTCCGGGAGTCAGTCGAGAGCTGATACCAACTACCCGGCCCTTCTCGAAGGCATACTAGGTGGCCTGCATCCATTCCGCCTCATCAAACTGACGGCCAGTGGTCTGATCTGATGACTCGGCCTGACTCTTAGGTCGGGTCTGTGACGCTGCGGCCTCATATGACTCCTGTAGTTGCAATTTATAATTAAAATTGTGAATATATTATATGCAGTTAATTTTTAAACTTGAAAAAAAATAATACTGACCACGATGTGACGCTGACGATCACATCTGAGCTCCCCAGTAGCTGGATCACTATACATCCTCTGATATACGTTGTACTCTGTAATATCGGGGTGCTCGATAGCCTATAAGAATAAAAAATAAACTGTTAATATTTATAGTTATATAAATATTAATTATATAATAATAAAATTATTACATTATTAGTATATTTTATTATTAATATTAAAATAATATAATTTTCTATATTATATACAATTCTCCTTTCATCTTTGTCTTTAACATTCTATCTCCACATGTAATATTTTCATTCACTTTCACCTCTCCATTTGTGAGTAGGTTGATAATTCTAAAAAAGAATGCACATATTACATGTGGAGATAGAAAACACACAGATGAAAGGAGAATTGTATATAATAGAGAAAATTATATTATTTTAATATTAATAATAAAATATACTAATAATGTAATAATGTTATTATTCCTAATTATTGGTAATTATTCCTAATTATTGGTAATTATTCCTAATTATTGGTAATTATTGGTAATTATTGGTAATTATTGGTAATTATTGGTAATTATTGGTAATTATTACTAAATATTTCTAATTATTGGTAATTATTACTAATTTTTGGTAATTATTACTAATTATTACTATTTATTACTAATTATTACTAATTATTAATAATTATTAATAATTAGTGGTAATTATTGGTAATTATTGGTAATTATTAGTAATTATTACTAGTTATTGGTAATTATTACTAGTTATTACTAAATTTTTATAATTATTACTAATCATTACTAATTATTTCTAATTATTATTAATTATTACTAATTATTACTAATTATTACTAATTATTACTAATTATTACTAATTATTATTAATTATTATTAATTATTATTAATTATTGGTAATTATTGGTAATTATTACTAATTATTGGTAATTATTACTAATTATTACGAATTATTACTAATTATTACTAATTATTAATAATTATTGTTAATTACTGGTAATTATTAGTAATTATTAGTAATTATTGGTAATTATTACTAATGATTGGTAATTATTACTAATTACTGGTAATTATTGGTAATTACTGGTAATTATTGGTAAGTATTGGTAATTATTACCAATTATTAGTAATTATTGGTAATTATTGGTAATTATTACTAATTAATGGTAATTATTTCTAATTAATGATAATTATTGGTAATTATTTCTAATTATTACTAATTATTGGTAATTATTACTAATTACTGGTAATTATTACTAATTATTGGCAAATATTACTAATTATTAGTAATTATTGGTAATTATTTGCAATTATTTCTAATTATTACTAATTATTGGTAATTATTACTAATTATTGATAATTATTACTAATTATTGATAATTATTACTAATTATTACTAATTATTGGTAATTATTAGTAATTATTGGTAATTATTACTAATTATTACTAATTATTGGTAATTATTACTAATTATTACTAATTATTGGTAATTATTATTAATTATTACTAATTATTGGAAATTATTGGTAATTATTTCTAATTATTAACAATTATTGGTAATTATTACTAATTATTACTAATTATTGGTAATTAGTGATAATTATTACCAATTATTACTAATTATTGGTAATTATTGGAAATTATTACTAATTATGGATAATTATTGGTAATTATTACTAATTATTGGTAATTATTACTAATTATTGGTAATTATTACTAATTATTGCTAATTATTGGTAATTATTACTAATTATTACTAATTATTGGTAATTATTGGTAACTATTACTAATAATTCCGAATTGTTGGTAATTATTACTAATTATTACTATTTATTACTAATTATTACTATTTATTACTAATTATTGGTAATTATTACTAATTATTGGAAATTATTACTAATTATTGGTAATTATTGGTAATTATTACTAATTATTGGTAATAATTACGAATTATTACTAATTATTGGTAATTATTGGTAATTACTGATAATTATTGGTAATTATTGGTAATTATTACCAATTATTAGTAATTATTGGTAATTATTGGTAATTATTACTAATTAATGGTAATTATTGGTAATTATTTCTAATTAATGGTAATTATTGGTAATTATTTCTAATTATTACTAATTATTAGTAATTATTACTAATTATTGGTAATTATTACGAATTATTGGTAATTATTACTAATTATTGGTAATTATTACTAATTATTAGTAATTATTGGTAATTATTGGAAATTATTACTAATTATTACTAATTATTGGTAATTATTATTAATTATTGGAAATTATTACTAATTATTGATAATTATTAATAATTATTGATAATTATTACTAATTATTGGTAATTATTGGTAATTATTAGTAATTATTGGTAATTTTTACTAATTAATTATTAATTGTCACTAATTATTGGTAATTATTATTAATTATTACTTATTATTACTAATTATTGGTAATTATTACTAATTATTATGAATTATTGGTAATTATTGATAATTATTACCAATTATTACTAATTATTGGTAATTATTACCAATTATTACTAATTATTGGTAATTATTGGTAATTATTACTAATTATTGGTAATTATTGGTAATTATTACTAATTATTGGTAATTATTACTAATTATTGCTAATTATTGGTTATTATTACTAATTATTACTAATTATTCTTAATTATTGGTAATTATTCCTAATTATTACTATTTCTTACTAATTATTGGTAATTATTACTAATTATTGGTAATTATTAAAAATTATTGGAAATTATTACTAATTATTGGAAATTATTGGTAATTATTGGAAATTAGTGATAATTATTACCAATTATTACTAATTATTGTTAATTAGTGATAATTATTACCAATTATTACTAATTATGGATAATTATTGGTAATTATTACTAATTATTGGTAATTATTGATAATTATTGGTAATTATTGGTAATTATTAATAATTATTAGTAATAATTACTAATTATTGGTAATTATTATAAATTACTACTAATTAATGTTAATTATTTCTAATTATTATTAATTAATTCAAATTAATTTTAAATTTTCATAATACTGCTAATTAATTGTAATTACAGCTAAGTATTTTAAATTAATTAGTGTTTAATTGTCTCTAATTACTATTAATTATTAATACTTATTCATAATTATTTCTAATTAGAAATAAAATAAATTCTAAAAATTTAAACTAAATAAATATAATAAATAAAATAAATATTAAATTAAAATTCAGATAAAAACCTTAAACTAGATGTCAATGTTGAGCCGCTGTAATTGTAGAACACCACCAACTGAATCCTCGAAGTCAGAAAAAAAATTTTACAACTGAAAGTCGTAAAAGATTCAGAGTGAAGAAATTGGAACGGTTGAGAGTTGAGAGTGGGGAAATTGTAATGGTTGGCAGTATTTATAGGTTGGATTAATTGCGACGGGCTTTTTTGCGACGGGTTTTCCATCACAAATAACGATTTTTGCAATGGGGCCCGTCGCAAATAACCCTGACCGCATTTAATTATTGGCGTCATTAAAACGGTTATTTGCGACGGGCCTCGTCGCAAATACCCCTGCTGCCGGGGTATTTGCGACGAGCCCGCAGGCCCCAACTAGTCTTTAACCGCCGCCAGTTATTTGCGACGGGTCCCGTCGCAAATAATTCCTGCCGCCTGGGTATTTGCGACGGGTTAAAAAAACCCGTCGCAAATAACAGATTATTTGCGACGAGAATAGTTGCCCGTCGCAAATACTCCTTTGCGAAAGGTATTTGCGACGGGAATTATTCCCGTCGCAAATACCCCGTCGCTATTAACCATTTTTCCCGTAGTGACTATCCATTTTCTTAACATTGTGCACAACAAAAATAGAGAGTATTATGTCAATATGTAGAGAGATATTTATTTAAAATTATATCCAAAATGAGTAGAGACTCTCCTCATCCTCTAGAATGATTCCTTCTCACCTTGAAGGATTCTGTTGTGATCAACAATAATCACCGCAAGTGTTAGAACCATCCACACTAGCACCCAGAGGATTCTATGGTGACAATGAGTGGTTCACGGAACATGTGTGGATCCCCACTAGAAGGAATTTACCCTTTATTCCTTTAACGCAATGATGGTATGAAATGAGGTTATCATCCAATCATTGAAATCAAAGAAAAAATTCAATACACCATATTTCTTTATTTAAATAAATAAACTATAAATTATTTATAAAGAAATATGATCTTCTTAGTTCCATTGATTCTATAAATTAATATTTTATTTAATTTCATTTTTCATGACATTATTCATTATATATATTTCAAAATTTTTATTTATTATGATAAAAACCTGAGTAGGTAATTACCCAATCAGAACTTCCGGTGCACCTAGAACCTTCAAAGATATCATAAAAAGTAAAAGTATATCAACAAAATTGAACCCCCTTCATTACATTTCCATTGAATAAGGACTAATATATTATTCCATCCATGATGGAGATAAATCTAAAAAATAAAAACCCATAAAGTGATAAAAAAAACTTCATAGGATAATAGGCGATGAATCTCCCAAGAATTCAATTACCCTTGGCGTGCAACACTACCTTACTTTTATAGAAAACAATATCATCATATATTATATCATATCCCCATAAATATCTCTGTTATATATGTTTGACTTTGGTTTCATCTTATATTACTTATATATAGGGTGAATAAATCGCCCATGAATTTTCTTCAAAACTCCTCAACTTATACCTCTAATATCTTAATGATAGAGTGAGGCTTGAATCTATATATCTAGTGGAGATATTCTAACAATGAAATATGATAAACAATATGAGTATTTCCTCATGAATATCACTTGAATAAACAAAAAATACCTCATAACCATGACATAGATATCCATGAGCCTATACGAAACACCTAAAAATCGAATGCATAAAAACTGTGGGCATGTTTCCAATCATTTTCCTATACCTATTCCTCTAATCGCATCCATGTAATACTATTATCAAGACTATGTCAAAGGTCTTACCATTTTTTGTAGATTCTTATATAGAAGATCCAGTTATATAAAACCCACAACAACAAAACCATTTCCATACCAAAATCTTAGGTGTTTTAGTTTCATATTTTATATTTAAGCCACAAGTATATCTCCAACGATATAAAACTTATTGTTTCATTATTTATCAATATCAAATCATACATTCACTATGGTGTAGTACCATATTCTCATGTTTTTAGTGTCTATTTTAATTTATCATCACAACCATTCATTAAATCACCATCAAGTGTTTTTTCATGTCACCATGGCCCTCAGTATATCAAATTCATTGATATTTCATCCTTTAATTCCATTTTTAACCTTCCAATACCACCATGATCATTTATATAGGTGTTTAATATAGTGGGTGGATCCCATGCATGCATTTTAGTGGGGGATAGTTTCTTGATATCCATGGACCATAATATGTTTTGAATTTTCTTGGAGGTAGTGAAACTATTTTCTTTTTCATGAAAATCTCTTCTATGTCTCACACTATATCAACTTCAAGCTTCCTCATCAGGTTAATGGTAGTTTAATGTCACAAAAGGCATGGTGTGGGGTGATGGTATATCACACGAGTGGGTGAAATTTTATTCGAGTGGAGGGGATGAACTTGGAATCCCAAAATGACATTTTATGAGTAATTACATAGTATCCCAAATTGAGGTCATACCACATCAAAATTGATTACGGTTACACACTTCTTTTAATATGCAAGGGATATACCAATGCTAAAAATGAGCACCACCCAAACCACCCTGCCTAGGTTTTCTCTTTCCTAGTCCCTACGTGTGTCAGACACTAATCTAGATACTTGATTATCCTACCATGAACCAACCCATATTGGGATCACTTTCACTCCTATCTACCTGTATACTCTCTGGTCATATTCCCACCTTGAATAAGAATCAGGCCACATTTTCCACATCAAAATATATATTTCTTTTACATTGAAAATTTATTCTTCAAATATTAATATATTTTTATTTTTAAAAACTTCAATTTTAAAATATTTAATTCACAAATTTTAATAAAAAAATATAAATGTATCCCTAAATTATTGATGAAACTATAAAAAAAATAAATTAAAAATTAAAAAAAATATATACATGTAATATGGGAACCAATTACAAATATTCATTGTTTTCATGATTTTTTTAATTATAGACTATAAATTTTATTTTGAAAATAAATTATTTTTTATATTATAATAGTTATAATTTGGATGTATGGTACTGATTGGATATCAATTGAGTTTTAGAATGCGTTAGTTTTTTTATATTTTTAATTTCATAATGCTTCAAATGGAGGGTTTATTTTATAACCTTGTAATAATTATGTTGGAAGAACATGGTTAGGTTGGGAAGAAGTGAGTTTCAATATAAAAAAATATTTTTTTTAACTAACTGTTATGGATGGTATCATAATGGAGAAAAAAAATCAAGAGAAGACTATTGATGATATAAATGAAGGAAGTAGAAATGATAATTTGATATCTAAATAGTTCCCTTTTATTTACCATCATGAAAATTATTGTAGGTTGATGAAAGAAAATAGTGGTATGAGTAAATAGTAAAAAACTAATGGGAATGAGGATGTTGATTGAGTGAAAAAAATTCCGGATGTTTGTAAGGACTCATGTACATCAGGCATGTAATAAAATGACAAATTTAGAATTTTTGATGTGACTGTATCATGGGAAAACAATATATGTAAATTTTAATAATAATATTTATTATCTTCTTACATATTTTAAGAAATTAATCCCCAATGATACATATATTCCTTCCTATCATTATATAACATTGATGTTAACTAATTATCTTATATTTTCAAATAATAAAATTCATGTTTTCCTAAAATATTGAAGCGTATTTTGGGAGGAAAATATGATCCAAAATGAGTGAAAAAAATTTAGTAATGAAATTTGAGAAAATATGTATAATGAAATGTCAAAAAATATGTGATGAAATAATACTAATATAAATAAGGATAATGAGTAATTATTTCATCCTCTTGATAGATTTACATGAAAAAAATTTGATGCATGATATCCTGATTTTGCGCTCAAGTATGTAATGCCAGGTTGAGTGAATAATGTGATACTTTTAATCTATTTGATCAGGTGCTTACTTGAAATAGTACATGATTAGTTTTCATTTACATTTATAACCTTCCTCTATGGATGTTTATGAAAAAACTATTCACTTTTCAAAATATATTCATATCTAGACATTTTTTTCCTAATAATGATATAAACGTGTCTTTGTTTTTTTATAAAAATACTGAAGTATCTTCATAATGTGAGTGTGAACACATATAATTATTCTTTAAAAGTATCATTTTATATTTGTGCTGTGATTATGTTGACAATAATTTATTATCCTACTAATGGAATGATTTATGGTTAAAATAAAAAAAGATAAAATATTCAACCATATTTTTATGTATAATACATAATCCCAAATCCTTAAATTTCATCATATGTTTTGTTTAATTGGACATAAATGATTATTTCCAATGAATCATCCATATATGAAAAATCATCAAATGTTTGGTAATAATGTTGTGATAAAAAATACACCTCAACATATTTTAGGAACTGATGTAATTTATGAATTACACGATGTTATGTTTTTATCCAGGATAGGTAAACCAAAATCTAGAAATATGATGAATGTTTCCCTTGAACCCAATTACAATTAAAGTAATAAATGTATCTTATTTGTTTTGATTTATTGGTGAACGAATTTATTATGTTAGTATTTAAACATAATTCACAATGAAAAAATATAGGTTGGAATTGTTTACCTTAGTGATTCTAAATATCAACGGAATACTAAATATGATTTATAATCTATATTTAACTTGATGTATTAGGGTATCACACCAGAAATAAATCGAATGTTTATTGGTCATATTAATTGGAAAGTTACTCATGCCTCTTATATAATGAAAAATTCAATGAAAAATAAATTTTAGAATTTCTAGAGACTATAAAGGTTTCAAATGGTTATTAAATAAACATATCAAAATATTCTAATAAAAGATATGTGAAATTAAAATATCTGAAAACAAATGAATATAAAATTATTTTTCATGAGATGATTCCTATATAAATAAGGAATTTATTATAAAATAACTTAAGGGTGGTGGTTATTTTATTATGGTATTTTTTATAGGTATTTCTGATAAAATTTTGGGTTCTAATTTTGTAAAAAAAATGTTGCAAGAGTCACTATTAATTTGTGCAAGTTAGAGAAAACATTTACTCTATATTTTTTCTACATGCATGATGCAACTTACTATCCACCTTCTCATTGAATAATTTCTTTAAGGTATCATTTCTTTTCAATAGTTTTATCAATATGAAATAAATGTGCATGTAATGAAGTATTACGATAGAAACATGGATCATTTCAAAGGTTCGATTGTGAAGTTTATTTAGATAAAGAATGTGTGTATTTATAATCAATGTGTTTATATGATGTGAGAATAAGATATAAATAAATAATGAGAAATTAAGAATGTTAACGTGTGAAATTTTAGCCAAAATTTCCATCAATTCCCCAAACAAATGGAATTCACATATCATATATGTTGGGTAATTTGAACATTGAAGAGCAGAAGATGGCACATCACATGACCTTATTTGAAAGTTATTTATTAGATGACTATATAAAGTAAGTTGTTTGAATATATATATATATATATATTGTATCTAAACCTAGGTAATTTTCGGTATATCTTAAAATTTTATTGAAATATTATATGGGGAAAATTAACAGATAATAATTCAAAATCATCATTCATTCATCACTATTGAGAAGAATAGGGGCTTTATATTGAATTGTTTTTCTTTATTGGTTGAAATCAAAGGTGAGAATATTAATATTATATAATAATTTTTTAATATTAATTATTCATTTTCATAGGATTGTATATTTTATTTAATGAGTTTAATAATTAGTGCAGTCTCTCTAGAAATAAGAGTGTTGGATTTTGGTCCCAAAAATGTGGCTCATGAATGTAAATCACTACTGATTAACATATATAATTTTTTTATAAATAATTTAGAAATTAATATGAGAAATAAAAATTGGAAGTTATATTAACTGGTATGATAGAATATTATGAAAGTACAATGAATAAATAACCTCGATTTAAAGTTATGCCTTATTATGGAGTTGTAGAGAAAATACTAATATTGGATTATTACCCTCATGGTTGAGTCATTATGATGAAATAAAAGTGGTATGCTTTAATATTGTGACATGAAACATTTATAAATAATAATTGATTTTGGGTTACAAAAACGAATTGATTTTTACTTACTGTGAACCATATATTATGGTCTCAATGGAGAAATTAGCATTTTATGTAAAATATCCATTAAAACCACAATCTATTGTCATTATTAAATAAATCATAATATTTGTTTGTGATGGTGGTGATGAAATTGAAATTGTCAATACCAAAATTGTTCTAGACCAAAATATTATATATAATGATTCAAATTCTTCAGTTGTTATAGTTAATATAAAACATAAATTTACAGTGGGAAATTTATAGAAGCAATAATATTTCCACTCAAAAATTATTTTTATTAATCAATTATTATTATACAAATTGTGATGTTATTCCAATAATTTGTAATAGTTTTATAAGATTGAAATTTTTTCCCTTAAATATAATATTGAATATATTATTTTGATGATGGTTTGAGTTATGATAGAAGATTATAAACTATAATTGGTTTTACACCATCATGAATATGTATATTTTAAGTATGAAATTATTTTTATGAAAAAATTTAATGTGATGACTGTTGGTCCCAAAAGGATGGAAATTTGGGGGTATAATTGTCATTAAAATTTTAAAATCTATCAATTTAATCTAAAACTAAATTAAAAAAATGAAACTTAAAATATAGTATGAACACAAAAAGGAAATAATATATTATAATTTCATTAGAAACAAACTTTTAGAATCTTCAATCTACATCATCAGTATGAAAATGATCAAACTAGCCTCTTCTCTGGTTATGGAAGTTTTATAAATTTTTCATATTTTTAATTCCACCAATAAAATGGAATAAAATTATTAATATCAATATGTCATAAAAAACAAGAAGTAAAATAATATGGAAATTTATAGGTTTGATAGAGAAGATATATTGACTTTGGGTTTAATTTTGAATATCTAATCAATCAAAATAGGTTTTGTAGTAGTTGAATTCTTTCTAGATAATTTAATAATATTAAAAAATATATATATAATAATTATATAAAATAATTATAATGCAATATATAATAAAAAATATAAGTAAAATAATATGGAAAACTATAGTTTTGATTGAAAAATTGATGATATTTTTGGGAAAATTTTGAATATCTAAATAATCAAACCACGTGTGGGTGTAGTTAAATGATTCATATATATATTTTTCATATAATATATTGATACAAAACTACATACTATAACTTGATATGATATAGAAGTGATATATTGTTTTAAATGAATATATAATAATCCAAAAAATTCCCCATTAATCACAGTTACTAATTATTTTAAATAAAACTGGATTATTAATTATATAAATACTATATACTTATGTTCTAATATATTGATTGGTATGAATAAGTTATTCAAAATGACCTTTAAATGCATTAAACACTAATTTAATAATAAAATGAAATTATTTGATTATGTATTATTTTATGCATCAATTAACATGAAAATATTTATTCCATGACTATGTTATTCACATTAATTCCTTGTTTGCCATTCCAATTAATATTCCTTGATTGTGTTATATCACCTTTTATTCCTTGTTTGTCTTTCTAATTAGTATGCCTAAATTATTCCATGTCACCTATTATGTCTTGTTTTTATTTACTATTAGTATTGGATTTATAATAAGATATTAATTTTTATTTTTTTATGTATAATATGAAATATATTTAATAGATACACATGAATATATTATCCAATAACCATTGATGAATGTGAGATATGAGACTATTTATTATGGTTCCCACTATGAGTATAACATTCTATATATATAAACATTCATTATATAATTTAAAATCAAGTTTTGTTAATCATTTGTAAATTTAAATTAGGAACCACCATCATGGAGATAACCGTTCTCTAGTAAGATTATTAACAGTGGTGATTAGCTTGACCAATTGAGAGGGGTTATACTATTGGTACTCAAAGAACCCTCCAAACCTGATCACAAGAAGAACATTCATCATATATCACATCTATCAAACTTTATCACCCCATAGCCCCCCCTATAGAAATTAGGGATCTTCATACCACCTATGTTTCTACGATTATTTCCACAGGGTCCTTTTTATCATATACACTTTATCTATCAAATGATCTGTCCTCATCCCTAATATCCTTTTATAATAAATTTTATACAAACTCTATTTCCTACTTCTCATTTTTATTTGGGGGTTTATACTCATGATCCTTCAACCTTTTCTCCAAATAATTTTGATCATCCAATGGATACCGGTCCCTTATAGCCTATGACTTATACATGACCTATACATCTATTAGTGCCCACTTATTAGCCTGTATCAGGTATATGTATACAACTAAATTAATTTTTTTCACAAAAAATTTATTTAACTTGTAATGTGTATATATTTTATATTTTTATTTTATATTTCATAGTTAGATGGACTACTATGAGGTTTGGGCATACTTACACAAGTGAAATGTGGAATTTACATACACAAGTAATGGTAAAATATAATAAACATAGTCAAATGGTAGGAAAATATGGAAGAGAATGTCAATGTTTTATGGTGATGCTTTTAGAATATAGTAATATTTTAACAACCCCTCTTTTTATTTTTCTATAAATGACTACTATATTAATAATTTCAGGAATTTAATTAAATTAATTTTGAGGAAATTTTTAAACATAAAGGGATCATAATTTGACCATGGTTAGGGGAAACCATGCGAGTAAACCAAGTACCCTTTTAAGGATGAGAAAATGGGTGAAAAACATTTAGAACATAATTTAGGAAATTGGGTTGGCTAACAGTGCATCTCATTTAGTTGAAATGAAATATCTTTCTTTATGTCGTGACTTCTTATGAACCAGAATATTCAATTTATGGATAATTATAATGATGCTGTTTAGTTTATTTTATAGTGATATAATAATTTTAATGTTGATTGACATGGATTTCACTGGTATTTTTATATTTTTTCAACTTAATTTAAATTTATTAATTTAGCATTTTTTAATGTTTCTAGGTTGTTTTTATAGTTTTGAAGTATTTTGGATATTTTGATTATTTTTAGTAATTTTTTATACGTTTTTTTAGAAATTTAGTTATATTATTAGTTTATATTAATTTTATAGTTTATTAACATTTAAAACCTAAAAATTTTATTATTATTTGTTAGTTTAATTAAAATTATTTTATAAATATTTATTAGTTTTTTTAATTTGTTATTTTAGTATTATATATTATTTAACATTGAATATTATTTAAAATAATAGTATTTTTTATTATTATTAGTATTTTTAAATATGATTAATATTTAATAGTACTATTATTATATTTAATATAGATTATAATTGTATTATATTATATGTATTATATTATTATATCTAATTATATGTGCATTTATTTATTTTATATTTTCTCTAATAATGTTATTTATTTCATTAATTAGTATAATATATAAATAATGGCCATATTAGTATAAACACCTTCTTATCTTAATATATATTTATTGAATTCTAATTTTAATATTAGTTTTAGTATTATTATTAATATTAGTACAATTTTTATCTATATAATTATATAATTAAATTAATTTTAATTAACTTGTAACCTTAGTTTTTTTTAAATTTTTTTAATTATATATATTTTTTGAAATATTATTTAATATAATTATAAGCATTATAACTAGGATTTTGTTTTTTATTTCGTTTTCTAAATTTTATTTGTAGTTTTATTATTTTTTGTATAGTTTTTTTAATTTAATTATGTCAACATTAGGTTTAGACTAATTTAATTTTATAACATGTATGTCTGTCTGTATAATTCTAAATTTTTATAGTTACTAAGTATTTATCACTTGCATAACATTTTATTCGAATTATGTAATTTAATCTAACATTTATCCGCTATTTAAAATCCAGCAGTACTGCCATTACACCTGTCTAGATTCTGAAAAAATGCTCACCCAAGGCTCCCTTTTAAAAGACAACATACCCTAGAAATATTTCTGCATTTCTAATACGGGATTCTGGTTCTCCCTTTCCTATGCAGAACATTATGTATATCCGATGCGGGATTCTATTTCACTTACATGACTTTAAACAACTATAAAATATAAACTATAAGAAAAATATAAGTAAAACTCAAAACATGGATTAAAAATATAAAAAATAGTTGAAAAAATAGAATTTCATAAAAAATGATGATAAAAAATAATTTATAAGCTTTCAAAACCACCTACCTGAAACTTAAAAATGTTTCAAGTACGTGACTTTAAAATCCTATAAAATATAAACTACTAAACCAATATAAATGAATCTTGATACATGGATTAAAAATATAATAAATAGTTAAAAATAAAAATAATTTTGCAAAAAATGTTGATGGAAAATAATTTATAAGTTTTCAAAGACACCTATATGAAACTTAAAAATGTTTTAAACTCGTGAATTTGAAAGACCATAAAATATAAACTATAAGACCGATATAAATGAAAATTAAAACACAGATCAAACATATAACAAATATATGAAAATAAAAATAATTTCATAAAAAATGTTAATGAATAATAATTTATAAGATTTCAAAACCACCTACTTGAAACTTAAAAAGGATTCAAGTATGTGGCTTTGAAAGACGATAAAATATAAACTATAAGACCAATATAAATGAAATTTAAAACATGGATTAAACATATAACAAATAGTTTAAAATGAAAAGAATTTCTTGAAAACGTTTCATGAAAAATAAATTATAAGCTTTCAAAACCACCTACTTGAAATTTAAAAACGATTCAAGTATGTGGCTTTGAAAGATGATAAAATACAAAATATAAGACAGATATAATTTAAAGTCAAAACATGGAATAAATTCTATAGTAACTAATTATTAATTATTTAATAATTAATTAGTTACTTAGTAATATAGTTATTTATTATCTAATAATTAATTAGTTAATTAGTAATATAATTATTAATTATATAATTTGTAATTAGTTAATTTGTAATTATTAATCATTAATTATATAGTAACTAATTAGTTAATTAGTAATATAATTATTAATTTTATTGTAGTTAATTAGTTAATTTTTTTGAGAAAGATAGAGCCGAGCCCCTTTTTATAATTAGTTAATTAGTAATATAATTATACATTATAATTATAAATTATTATTTATTAAAAATTATTATATAATAATTAATTATTTAATTTGTAATGCAATTATTAATTATATAATTATTTATTAGTAATATAATTAGTCATTATAATTATTAATTAATGATTATAAAAAATTATTATATAATAATTAATTAGTTAATTAGTAATATAATTATTCTTTTTAATTATTCATTATAATTAATCATTATAATTATTCATTATAATTATTAATTATTAATTATTAATTATTAATTGTCAAGTACTAATATAATTGTTAATTATATAACTATTAATTGTATAATAATTAGTTAGTTAATTGGTAATTATTAATATTTAATTATAAAATAATTAATTTGTTAATTATTAATATAATTAGTAAATTAATAATATAATTAGTTAATTAGTAATATAATTACTAATTATTTAATAATTAATTTGTTACTTAGTAATATAATTATTAATTAAATAATAGTTAATTTTTTAATTAGTAATATAATTATTAATTATGAAATTTGTAATTAATTAATCAGTAACTATTAATAATTAATTATATAATAACTAATTAGTTAATTAGTAATACAATTATTAAATATATAATAGTTAGTTAGTTAATGTTTTGAGAAAGATTGACCCGATGTCTTTTTATAATTAGTTAATTTGTAATATAATTATAAATTATAGTTATTCAATATAATTATTAATTAGTATTTATCAATAATTATTATGTAATAATTCATTTGTTAATTGGTAAAATAATTATTAATTAGTAATTATTAAAAAAAATTATATAATAATTAATTAGTTAATTAGTAATATAATTACTCATTATAAATATTCATTATGATTATTAATTATTAGTTATTAATTAGTTAATTAATTATATAATTATCAATTATATAACTATTGATTGTATAATAATTTTTTAGTTAATTAGTAATTATTTTTAATTAATTATATAATAATTAATTAGTTAATTAGTAATATGATTAGTTAATTAATAATATAATTATTAATTATTTAATAATTAATTATTTACTTAGTAATATAATTATTAATTATATAATAATTATTTTTTTAATTAGTAATATAATTATTAATTATATAATTTGTAGTTATTTAATTAGTAATTATTAATCATTAATTATATAATAATTAATTTATAAATTAGTAATATAATTATTAAATATATAATTGTTAATTTGATAATTTTATGAGAAAGATAGCATCGAGACCCATTTTATAATTAGTTAATTAGTAATATAATTATAAATTATAATTATTCATTATAATTGTTAATTAGTATTTATTAATACTTATTATATAATAATTAATTAGTTAATTGGTAATAAAATTATTAATTATATAATAGTTAATTAGTTAATAATTATATAATTATAAATTATAATTTATCATTATAATTATTAAATTGTAATTATTAAAAGTCACCATATTAATAATTAATTGGTTAATTATTATAAATTAATTATTAATAATTACTAATTAACTAATTAATTATTATATAATTAATTATTTATAATATTAATTAAATAATTAAATAATATATTATATGTTTAAACTGTGTTTTAACTTTAAATTATATCGATCTTATAGTTTATATTTTATTATCTTTCAAAGCCACATACTTCAATCATTTTTAAGGTTCTAGATGGTGGTTTTGAAAGCTTATAAATTATTTTTCATGAACATTTTTTTTAAAATTATTTTTATTTTCAACTATTTGTTATATGTTTGATCCATGTTTTAAGTTTCATTTATATGGATCTTATATTATATATTTTATAGGATTTTAAAGTCATGTGCTTGAAACATTTTTAAGTTTCATGTAGGTGTATTTGAAAACTTATAAATTATTTTCCATCAAATTTTTTTATGAAATAATTTTTATTTTCAACTATTTTTTATATGTTTAATCCATGTATTATGTTTCATTTATATTGGTCTTGTGGTTTATATTTTATAGGATTTCAAAGTCACGTACTTGAAACATTTTCATGTTTCAAGTAGGTTGTTTTGAAAGCTTATAAATTATTTTTTATCGTCATTTTTTTGAAATTTTTTTGTTCTCAACTATTGATTATATTTTTAATCCATGTCTTAAGTTTCATTTATATTAATCTTATAGTTTATATTTTATGGTCTTTCAAAGTCAGGTAATTGTAACATAATCACACATTGAAAATGCAGAATGTTGTGCACTGGAAAGGGAGAACCAAAATCCCACATCAAAAATGCAGAATGATTTCTAGGGTAATCTCTCTTATAAAAAGGAGCCTTGGGTGAGAGCTTCTGTCAGAATCCAGACTACTGTAAAGGCTGTACTGCTGGATTTTAAATAGAAGATAAGATCTGCAGAAAAAATTATTTTATTTTTATTTTTATTTTTTTTATATATATATAAACAAAGAATAAATTTTTTTAAAATATTATTATTATTATTTTGTTTTAGAGGAAAAGCGGTATCACGGATACCGCCTTTGTGGAATATTTTTTTTTAAAAAAAATTTAACCCAACATGTTTTATAATTTTTTTTAAAATCATTTAAAAAATCAATTTCCCCTCACCTCCCAGGCATGTTGCGGTAACCCCATCCACCTCCTCCATCTTCTTCACTGGGTTTCCATTATCTTATGAAGCCAAGCGACACCACCACACCAGCAGCCACCTCTCACTGGAGTGCACAAGGTCTCCCCTCCTCCCCACGCTGTAGCAGGCAGTTCTCTCTCTACAGGTGCCTATCCTCTTCCTCAACATAGTGCAGCGGCGACATCTTCCTATCCAGGAGGCCTTCTCCTCTACTTCAATCTCTTATGCTGTAACACCCTAGGTAAATAAAGAATATGACATTTTTATATTTATCCCTATTTGTGAATAAAATTTCAATATTAATTTAAAGGTAATGCTATGCCCGATGGCTTACCCAACACCCAACAACGAGTTCCTTTGAAATAATACGTTGCATTCTAATAATAAAATAATATTATTTTAAATGGTAGTTAACACATAGCCGTTGTATTGATAGGAATGAATATAAATAACTAAAATATTATTATATATGTTAGTTAAATGTTTTTACTTTTATCCAATAAATTTTAGAGGCTTAAAATACAAATGAATCTAATCTTAAGCATTGAATACACTAGTATTTTTAAAAGATTGTTTTACTACCTTTTGATGGAAAACCATTTTTAAATCATACTTTTGAAAATTTTATAATCTCTATAAACATATTATTTATGATTGGGACATTGAAATTTACATTGGGTTAATTTTTGGTATTTTTCTGACAATGTTCATTTTTCAATGAATAGTGAAAAAATACTGCATTTTACATCAAAACTGCTTTTTCATATAATTTAATTATATGGTTATATTATCTTTTTAATTTGTTTTAAAGTGTAATTAGAATATATTTTTACCATGTAATCCAATGATGGTCATTGGGATTAATTTCACTTTTTAATTGGGCATAAACAGGCGAAAAACTTTTCATAAATATTGTTTCTAAAAAACCCGCTATTTGTTTTGAGAATGGGAATTATTTTTAAATTAATATTTTCAATTTATGTGTTTGGAATTTGGTAAAATGGATTAAATATTTGGAATCAAAAGGTCCAAATTATTTAATTAAGACTCTTTTATTTTTGGACATTATGAATAGTAACGACGGTAATTATCTTTAATTATCTTGATTAATGAGTAATTAGGTAGTTAAAGATAATAAAATAATATCATAATAATACAAAATGACCACAACATGTGTCCTAAGGCTACTGGTTGTCTCATGTACGACCATGGTATGCCTTGTGCCAAACTTGGGGGCCCCATGGAATCACTTTTGTGAGAAAGTGACTTTTTATCTTTTTATTTTTAAAGAATGTTAAATGTAACAAAGAATGTATCACCTAAGTAAAATATTTTTAATTTTCTCTACATAAATGATCTTTTGGACTATAAATATTCATTATAAAGATAAAAATATTTCCTACATCATGATATTTTTTTATAATTTTTAGACATTAAATTTCGTAAATTATTTATGACATCATGGTGATACAGTGATTACCTCATTAATAAAGGATTTAAATAAAATGGAAAGATAATGTAAAATCTAAGACCTACACATGTTAAAAACCTATTGGATGGGTGGAATTTGAACCTTTATCACCTTATCCTCGAAACACATCAATTTGGGACCATTAAAATCCGAAACTCATTTGAAAATAAAGTTACATTTTATACCTTTCCAAGAGTGCCCCTCCTCTCCTCTTATAAAAGGCCCCCCACCTCTACCACCTTAACCACACTTCCAAAGCCTTTGGCTCAGCCAACCCCTTCCCATTTTGTCTCTCTACACCCCTCTCTAACTCCTTGAAGCCTCACTTTGGACAGAAGTCTTCCCAAGGAAGCCTTTGAGCTCAAACCAAAGGTAGTTACCTGATTTTAAGGAGATTAAAGAACGATCGAGTCAAGTCGGACCCGAGGTAAGGGATCCTACTCCACTCTTTCTTTTTAAGTACACTCTTTTATGTCATTCCTTTTAAAGATCATCTTTCTTGTTATTGGGATGTTCTTTTATATTAATCTTACTGTAATTTTTATGTTCATGTGATGAGAGACCCTATTTTCTCTCATCAATCCATTTTGGAAGTTTTGAGTGGCGCCGTTAGGCTATCAAATTTTCGTAAGAGATCTAACCTCTCTCTTTATTTTTAAGTACTCTCCTATATGTCGCTTCTTTTAAGATCCTCTTTGTTATGTTGGGGGATGTTCTTTTATATTCCTCTTTCTATAAACTTTATGTTAATATGATGAGATACCATATTTGATCTCATCAATCCATTTTTGTAAGTTTTATGTGGCGCCGTTTGGCTGCCGAGTTTTTATAAGGGATTTTTCATCTCACTTTTATTCCCGTGGGATTTATGCTATATTTTACACAATTTCCTTTCAGTGGTGTATGTACTGACCATTATTTTACTCATTGTGTAAAATACTTTCTTTTATGAGTATTTACATCAATGTTGTATTGTCCTTCTTTCACGAGGTGTATGTTTCGAAAGATACCCATGTCGGTAAGGGAACCTTTCACCCTCCTATTTTTAAAAGAATTCTTTTGTTGGGTCTTTTAATTGACATATTTTTATGTTGAGATATGTTCTCATATATCCTTATTGATGTAAATTTTATGTCCAAGTGATGAGATACCCTTTTTTTTATCTCTCATCAACTCATTTTGATGTAACGCCATTAGGCTGTCAAGGGAACTTCTTAACCCAATTTCGATTTCTTTGGGTTCAACATGTAGTTATTGAATATGTCATCCTTTGAATACGTGTGAATGACCTTTGATTATTTTACACTTAATATCCACTTATATTTGGTGTATTCATTTGTCACACATAATTATGTAATTCATTTATCCTTAAACCTAGGATACCGTATTTGTAAGGGACTTCGTCTCAATCTCCATTCATTGAGGCATATTTTGTTTTATACAAAACCTTCTTTTATACGGTGTATAAACCCCTTTGACTTTTACGTTTATCCAAAAAGGAATCTTTTTTATACGAAGCATTTTACTAAACGACAAAAGGGAATGTTTTTGTCAAACATATGCGGTGACAACGACTTCTCCGCCTCCGTGACCATTATTTGAGTTTCAGTTTCTTCTACAAGCCATACCTTCTTTTTAAAAGAAAAATAAATACCATGTTTTACTTTTCTTTTATTTTGGTATTGAAAATGGTTTTCATAATGTTTTTATATCAATATGTTTTATTGATATCTTGTTATTGAAAGGTATAAATGTTATGTTTCCTTTATGCATGTATTATGTGATAAGATTATGTTATGGTTCTTGGGAATTGTTATGAAGACGAGTGGTTCCATGATAAACTAAGGGCGGGTGAGCCCGATATAGCTCTCTAATGCATTGGGTAACGCGAAGGAGTGAAATGTTAAGGTTTCTCCGAAGAGATTTAGGGAATATACTATGGTGGGTATTCCAAACGTAACCAAGAGGGTTACTCCCTATGTAAGAATGTTATGAATGCCTCAAGTTACTTTCTATGTCTTATGATTTATATGATTTATTCATGATTTGATGAGTTATGTTAAAGTGCCTATGTTTTACGGGTAAAGTATGATTTCATTCTTATGTATATATGAACTCATGTTTCCTTTCCATATTTTTATAACCCTTACTGTGCTTTTTATGCTCATCCCAAGTTTTTTTGAAATCTTTTTCACAGGTCATGGGAAAGGTACATGTTATGATGATAGTGTCAAGGAAGTGTCAAGAAAGAATCCATGCTTTATTTTTTAAATATGTTTCTGTTGATGGAAAAAAATGAATACTATCTTTTATGTAACCACTTTGTGTAAATGTGGAATGTAATGAAAGTTTTATGATCTAATTCTCTAAAACTCTAAACCTAAAAAGATCCTCAATGTGAAATATTTTATTAACTGAAGATTAAGTAAGGTTTAAGGCTGGGGCCTTATAGTTGGTATCAGAGGTCAGTTTAGATAACTTTAGAGGTTAGGGTATTCTTTAAGCATAAGTGACATTGCCATAATGGTTAGGATTTCAGAAAGAGTCATAGTTTTAGA
Organism: Viscum album; assembly: GCA_963277665.1. Classification (NCBI taxonomy): domain Eukaryota; kingdom Viridiplantae; phylum Streptophyta; class Magnoliopsida; order Santalales; family Viscaceae; genus Viscum; species Viscum album. The sequence goes on from OY728166.1 coordinate 1,144,974,517, forward strand.
TAAAGTGAATGAGTAAGTATATCTTAGTGTTTATCTTCCTCAGTAGTACATGATGGTTTTGTTGATATACTCACACTGACCTTTTTGGTTTTAGTAAAGGGCTCGATCTAGCAGGCACCAAAGTAACAGTGGATGTGAAGGAAACTGTGATAGTTTTTTGAGCAAGCAACTGAATGATATGGGAGCTACAATGAGAACTCTTGTGATTATCCTCAACCATATATCTGGAGTCATGATTGACCACCTAAACCTTGGTGATTTCTCTAAGGCATCATATATGTGAGAAACAAATCCCTACGGAAGTACAGGTAATAATAATAAAGGTAAGTGTGTTCAAACACCTATGTGTCAAAGATGTGGAAAGTAACACCTAGGAAAATATTTCAAAGGGACAAAAATATGCTATAAATGTGGAAATGAAGGTCATAAAGCAAGAACCTTCCATGGAAAAAGGAAGCATCCAGTTGACTCGAGGAAAGGGAAATAAGTTCTATCTAAGGGATCAATTGAATGTTTTAAATATGGTGTGAATGGTCATTATGCAAACACATGTTCTATGAAGAAGTTCCGTGAATGGGATCACCAAGATCGTACAAATGTTCATTTACAAATACCTAATGCCATTCCGATTGAGGATAAAGAAACTAACAATGACCAATCAAAGGAAAGAAGTATTTCAGAATAAGTTGGAAAGGAATGGTTAATGGATCATGAAGAATGTTGAATGAGTAAGAAGTCAACATATAAGGGCTTCAATAGTTATGGTGAAATTCTTAAGAGTATTAAGTCTCTTTTGATGATATGGTTACATTAGAAGAATTTTTATTGTATGTGTAACCCTGATGTTTAATATATGAAAATTTTATTCAAGGAATAGTTATCTGTTCTTTTGTGGACATAGTTATAAAGAACCATTTGGGATTATATGATCCTTACTTTTGAGGTAATTATGGGTTACTATATGTTATGATGGAAGTGAAAGGCATGATATAAATATGAGGTTAAATTATGTTATGGTTATTTTTGATGATTTTATCTCTTTTTGGGGAATGATTTGAGAATTATATAGTTTTGGAAAAAGGACAACATGCAGACCGTGTGACAACCCGTCGCGTCGGACAAAGCTGCGGGAATCGAACCCACAACCAAAGTGCAACTGGTATTTATCGCCTACCACTGGACTACGTGAAGTCCCTGGTTAGTATGACCTATTCTTTTTAGTTAGGTTAATTTATGAATTAAGAGTAAGTTGATTTTGGGCTATTTATGAAAATGATTAACCTATCATGGAGGATATGTGATTTGGTTAATTACTTTTCAACACGAGACATTAAGAGCAACTGATGTTGTTTGGAGATAAATGTTACGATTTAACTTGGAAGACTATGTGACTAAATCATTCAAATATTTGGGTTTCAATCTTAGTTTGGTTTACTTTGAAGAATTTTATGGACAAATTGTTTATTGAATGGTCCTCGTCGAACTTTGGGTTTTGTTGGACAAACTTTGGAGATTAAGAATAGATTTTCTTTTAATAAAGGGTTATCCTTTTCTGGATTATCTGATCTTGTACTAACCTTTTTGGTTTTGGTTTTGGTTAAAGTCTAAATACCTGGGAAGTATATAGATCTCTTTTGTGGATTAGGTGATTCTCAATAAGTTGATTATAGTACTCTTAATGTGAACAAGTCTTCCTAAATACTCGTCTTTTGGGGAAAATATGAGTTTGTGTAAGGAATCTAATAAAATTTGAAAGTCAACATGATAAGTGATTATGATTCCTTATGAATAAATTCCTCAATAAAAAGTAACTTAGAACAAAAATGTTGTCTATTAACTTTTCCTACTGGGGAATCGAATACCGTTTAACCCATCATAAGATTGTGATTTTCTTGTGGTTATCTTTCTCCTAAACATGTTTTCTATCACTCTCCATCGGAACATGACCTGATGTTTTCTTCTCCATGTCCATATTTTCATACTCGGAATCCTAGTATGGGTTAACTCGGGTGACCTTTGTACTTATCTTTCTTTATTTTAAAGTGCTTGTTTTACCGACTCTTGTTCCGATGTGGGATTTTCAATGATGTTTCCAAGCCCAGTTTTATAATTGTGAGGACGCAATTTCCAAAAGGGGGGAAGGATGTAACACCCCAGGTAAATAAAGAATATGAAATTTTTATATTTATCCCTATTTGTGAATAACATTTCAATATTAATTTAAAGGGAACACTATGCTCGATGGCTTACCCAATACTCAACAACGAGTTCCTTTGAAATCATACGTTGCACTCTAATAATAAAATAATATTATTTTAAATGGTAGTTAACACATAGCCATTTTATTGACAGGAATGAATATAAATAACTAAAATATTATTATATATGTTAGTTAAATTTTTTTACTTTTATCCAATAAATTTTAGAGGCTTAAAATACAAATGAATCCAATCTTAAGCATTGAATACACGAGTATTTTTAAAAGATTGTTTTACTACCTTTTGATGGAAAACCATTTTTAAATCAAACTTTTGAAAATTTTATAAGTTCTATAAACATATTATTTATGATTGGGAAATTGAAATTTACATTGGGTTAATTTTTGGTATTTTTCTGACAATGTTCATTTTTCAATGAATAGTGAAAAAATACTGAATTTTACATCAAAACTGCTTTTTCATATAATTTAATTATATGGTTATATTATCTTTTTAATTTGTTTTAAAGTGTATTTAGAATATATTTTTACCATGTAATCCATTGATGGTCATTGGGATTAATTTCACTTTTTAATTGGGCATAAACAAGTGCAAAACGTTTCATAAATATTGTTTCTAAAAAACCCGCTATTTGTTTTGACAACGAGAATTATTTTTAAATTAATTTTTGCAATTTATGTGTTTGGAATTTGGTAAAATGGATTACATATTTTTAATCATAAGGTCCAAATTATGTAATTAAGATTCTTTAATTTTTGGACATTATGAATAGTAACGACGGTAATTATCTTTAATTATCTTGATTAATGAGTAATCATGTAGTTAAAGATAATAAAATAATATCATAATAATACAAAATGACCACAACATGTGTCTTAAGGCTATTGGTTGTCTCATGGCCGACCATGGGATGCCTTTTTCCAAACTTGGGGTCCCCATGGAATCAATTTTGTGAGAAAGTGACTTTTTATCTTTTTATTTTTAAAGAATATTAAATGTAACAAAGAATGTATCCCCTAAGTAAAATATTTTTAATTTTGTCTAAATAAATGATCTTTTGGACTATAAATATTCATTAGAAATCTAAAAAGATTTCATACATCATGATATTTTTTTTATAATTTTTATACATTAAATTTATTATATTATTTATGACATCATGATGATGCAGTGATTACCTCATTAATAAAGGATTTAAATAAAATGGAAATATAATGTAAAATCTAAGACCTATACATGTCCAAAACCTATTGGATGGGTGGATTTAGAACCCTTATCACCTTATAATCGAAACACATCAATTTTGGACCATTAAAATCCTAAACTCATTTGGAAATAAAGTTACATTTTATACCTTTCCAAGAGTGCCCCTCCTCTCCTCTTATAAAAGGCCCCCACCTCTACCACCTTAACCACACTTCCAAAGCCTTCGGCCAACCCCTGCCCATTTTGTCTCTCTACATCCCTCTATAACTCCTTGAAGCCTCACTTTGGGCAGAAGTCTTCCCAAGGATGCCTTTGAGCTCAAACCAAAGGGAGTTACCCGATTTTAAGGAGATTAAAGAACGATCGAGTCAAGTCGGACCCGAGGTAAGGGATCCTACTCCACTCTTTCTTTTTTAAGTACACTCTTTTATGTCATTCCTTTTAAAGCTCATCTTTATTTTTATTGGGATGTTATTTTATATTAATCTTACTGTAATTTTTATGTTCATGTGATGAGAGACCCTATTCTCTCTCATCAATCCATTTTGGAATTTTTGAGTGGTGCCATTAGGCTGCCGAATTTTCATAAGAGATCTAACCTCTCTCTTTATTTTTAAGTACTCTCCTATATGTCACTTATTTTAAGCTCCTCTTTGCTATGTTGGGGGATGTTTTTTTATATTCCTCTTTCTATAAACTTTATGTTAATATGATGAGATACCCTATTTGATCTCATCAATCCATTTTTGTACGTTTTATGTGGCGCCGTTAGGCTGCCGAGTTTTCGTAAGGGATTTTTCATCTCACTTTTATTCCCGTGATATTTATGCTACATTTGCCACAATTTCCTTTCAGTGGTGTATGTACTTACCATTATTTTACTCATTGTGTAGAATACTTTCTCTTATGAGTATTTACATCAATGTTGTATTGTCCTTATTTCACGAGGTGTATGTTTCGAAAGATACCCATGTCGGTAAGTGAACCTTTCACCCTCCTCTTTTTAAAAGACTTCTTTTGTTGGGTCTTTTAATTGACATATTTTTATGTTGAGATATGTTCTCATATATCCTTATTGATTTAAATTTTATGTCCAAGTGATGAGATAACCTTTTTTTATCTCTCATCAAATCATTTTGATGTGACGCCGTTAGGCTGTCAAGGGAACTTCTTAACCCAATTTCGATTTCTTTGGGTTCAACATGTAGTTATTGAATATGTCATCCTTTGAATATGTGTGAATTACCTTTGATTATTTTACACTTAATATCCACTTATATTTGGTGTATTCATTTGTCACACATAATTATGTAATTGATATATTATTAAACCAAGGATACCGTCTTTGTAAGGGACTTCATCTTAATCTCCATTCATTGAGGCATATTTTGTTTTATACAAAACCTTATTTTATATGGTGTATAAACCCCTTTGACTTTTACTTTTATCCAAAAAGGAATCATTTTTATTCGAATCATTTTACTAAACGACAAAAGGGAATGTTTTTGTCGTACGTATGCGGCGACAATGATTTCTCCACCTCCGTGACCATTATTTGATTTTCGGCTTCTTCTACAAGCCATACCCTCTTTTTAAAAGAAAAATAAATACCATGTTTTACTTTTCTTTTATTTTGGTACTGAAAATGGTTTTCATAATGTTTTTATATCAATGTATTTTATTGATATCTTGTTATTGAAAGGTGGAAATGTTATGTTTCCTTTATTCATGTATTATGTGATAAGATTATGTTATGGTTCTTGGGAATTGTTACGAAGACTGGTGGTTTCGTGATAATCTAAGGGCGGGTGAGCCCAATATAGCTCTCCAATGCATTGGGTAACGTGAAGGAGTGAAATGTTAAGGTTTTTCCGAAGAGATTTTGGGATTATACTGTGGTGGGTATTCCAAACATAACCAAGAGGGTTACTCCCTATGTAAGAATGTTATGAATGCCTCAAGTTACCTTCTATGTCTTATGATTTCTATGATTTATTCATGATTTGATGAGGTATGTTAAAGTGCCTATGTTTTATGGGTAAAGTATGATTTCATTCTTATGTATATATGAACTCATGTTTCCTTTCCATATTTTTATAACCCTTACTGAGGTTTTTATGCTCATCCCAAGTTTTTTTGAAATGTTTTTCACAGGTGAAGGGAAAGGTACATGTTATGATGATAGTGTCAAGGAAGTGTCAAGAAAGAATCCATGCTTTATTTTTTAAATATGTTTCTGTTGATGGAAAGAAATGAATACTATCTTTTATGTAACCACTTTGTGTAAATGTGGAATGTAATGAAAGTTTTATGATCTAATTCTCTAAAACTCTAAACCTGAAAAGATCCTCAATGTGAAATATTGTATTAAATCAATATTAAGTAAAGTTTAAGGCCGGGGCCTTATATATGCATCGTGTGAACACCAAGGGGCCGCATCCTCCCTTCCACAACAGAGCAGCACCAGCCACCTCATCTCCCTATTCCCACACCTGCCTCACGCCCCTCATCTCTCCATCAGTAGAGCAACCCACACCATCCTCATCACCTAGACCACGACACATCAACAGGAGGCAGCACCCCAACCTCTTCCTCCTTAAAGCTAGAGACCAGTGCACTACCCCTCTCATCTCCGCTGTAAGACCCGACACACATCAAAATTTGTGTGTTTTTTGTATTATATGGGAGTCATCATGCATTTTTTTCGTAGATAGGGCATAACAAGATCAATTTGCATAGATATTTGATTTGATTCCAATGATCAACCCTTCATTCCAAGAGTGAACATAGGTTTGATTGTATTTTTTCCAGAGAGATGGTTTCATTCAACGTTACACCGATCATAAGATTAATGGTTATTATTGGAAGATAATCACTGCCAACTTGAGATGACCAAAAATACAGCATGAACACGGTGATATATTCTATTTATTATTTTCTGTGTCGTGCTGTTGTCATGACAAGCTAATTTTTATGGTGTCAGAGTTACAATGAAGGTGACGATGTATGCATGCTTATTTTATTTCCATATTTAGTTTCCTTTTAAAAAAATAATATTTGTATGTCTATTTAATTAATTATATAAGTGTGTGAATTAATTTATATTTGGGATCAAAACAAATTCTTTGGTAATCATTCATGTCACTACAAAATAATTATCTTTTGGCCAATAGACGTAAATCTGTTGGTAAAAGTTCATTTTCTATTGGTAAAGCGTTTTTCCAACCAAAATTGTCCTGTCACTAAATATTTGGTAAAAAAACTGTCATTAAATGTTATTATGACATATAAAATATTTTTCTTTCAATTATAATAATACCAACTGATAATACATTTGTTGGTTAAAATGTTTAGCAACAAATTTATCTATTAATAATATCATTAGTAACTTTTAAATTGGTGCTGGTAATAACTTATATATCACTATCTGTATGTAATTAATTTTTAAATGAAAGCATTCATATTATCATATATGTTGGCAAATATCAATAATATATTTATTAATATAAAAAAATATTTAAAAATAATGTATAAAAATAGACAAAAATATTGATTAAAAATACATTTCAACCAATTTTAAATATATTACAATCATCAAAAGTCAATACAAAATCTATACATACATATAATCAAAAGAATGAACAGCTAAAACCAATGAAAAAACTAGCCAATATAGGAAGTTATACCCTATTACACCTCCCTATCCATAACAGGCCCACACCCACACAATACATGCATTCCAAAATTAAGTCACCTATTTGAGTTTGTCAGCCGCCCACACCATGAGCATATGCCCATCTCCTTCACCAAAAAACGTACAGAAACTCCCCTATGAGATTCATTCATAATGGATTGTGGTCTGATCTAGTTTCTTTTATTTGAAGACTCCATTCATCTCATTGATGGAATTTCAGAAGCTTCCCTTTTAGGGTTGAAGATTTCAAAATCTTCTCTCTAAGCTTCCCTGCTAAGGATATGGCTAAGCCTCCTGACTAAGGCCGTGGCTAAACTGATGAAGCATTTCAAAATATTCCATTCATTTTGAAATCATTATTTAGAGGAAGAGAAACCAGAAAAACTTTTCAAATTACATAAAAAATGGCATCATCAAAAGGAGAATGGGTGTATACTTGAAAGAAAAGGTTGAGAAATAGGAATTGTAAAACATTGATGAGAAACTCTAAGGTCTTGTCCTAGAATATTCAATGTAATAATTTTTCATCACCTCTCATAGGAATTTTCCCTAACTCACGTTTTCAAAGTTTTATCATTTTATCATTTTCTCATTTTCTTATTTTTCATCCTTGTAAAAAATTATTCATAAAAAAATCCATAAAAAACTCAACCATATTGTTCTATTTTTTACACAGTTTAACTATAAACATACTGATTGTGGATAGTAGGATTTCATCACCCCCTGATGAAAAAATATTGGAATTAAAAGCCATTCACTCAGTTCCCTATTACATTAGAGATAAGAGAGAGAACATTGCATTGTTTGGTTCTTCACCCTCTGTCCCATGAGAGCGCTTCCACATTAGAAAACCTAATCAAGGATAAAAACTACTTCGAAATAAATAATTAGGTGTGAAAATATCTTAAAATCCAAAATATAAATTCTATATCAACCAAAATAAAGCACCACTAGAAAGTCCGCTTAAAATAAAATTCAATTTACATTGTTTAAAATATTTTACAATGTGACATGACATATTGCATATTAAAGTTAATATAATTTCACATAATTTCTTACACATTGATGCACGATTATTAATTTCACATCATTTGAAAGAGTCAAAATATATTTTGAAATAAATAAAAATAAATATAACTTTTTCCTATTAAAAATATTAATTAGATACAATATGGAAATAGAAAAAAATAAAAGAGTGAATATTTATAAGTGAATACATAAAAAATAGTGTTATATGTAAAGGGATTTTTCAATAAGTGGGAAGATACATTTTTGGGATGCATATGAATACAAGTGTATTCATACTGATGTTTTTTAAACAATGTGTATGTAAGTGTACATGCATAGGTAAATTCAAAAAAATATGCATACCATATGGAATTTATTAATTTGTAAGAAGCATGGAATGCATGGGAGCTTGAAATTGCATACTACATACAGTTTACTATATTTTTATAGGTGTTTGTATGTTCAAACAACGTATTCATACATTATGCATGCATGTGTATCTAATTTTTCAAAAGTACATATTGTGTGTATTTCTCTTAAACCTGTACACATAAAATAGATGAGTCATAGTAGAACATATGTGAAAATTAAATTTAATAGATGTGTCATAAACCTGTACACATAAAATAGATACTACATAAACTTGTACACACACAACAAGATATTTATGATCATTAAATCAAATATAATAGTAGATGAGTCATGGTAGATTCTCTAAAGTATCATGGAGTATATAATGGAGCGGTAAAGTATAAGATAAAATTTGGAAAAACATAAGGGGTGGTTAGAATGCACATACATGGGTTGAAATAAGTATAACATATTAATCGTACCTTGAGTTTCTTAAGGCTGTGCCAAGTGGAAAATATAAAAAATTTAGTAAATGAGGTCAAACAAAAAACCACAAAATTGATAGATTCAATTGAATAGTAACTCAATATCAATCAGACATCTTCTATGTGTGAAAATAGTGAAGTTAACATGGTGGATTTAATGTGTAAAATATCAAAATGGAATGAATTTTTATTATTATGATGAAACATAGAAAATTTTGATATATAATAAGAAAATAAATAATAATGGAAAATAAATCTAGAAAATAGACACCAACATGTAAATGTCACTGAATGTGGAGATTCATCGTATCATTTATTCATAAGCAGAAATGCATAATGTATTATTCACAACTCAAGGGCCTATACTAATCAAATAGTGATTTGTGTTAGATAACTATGAAACATAATCTTGAGTTGTAATTGTTGTCTAATATTTCCACTGTATAAATAATTAAATACTTGATATTCTTCTTATATTAGAATATTGAACTAAATATTAACAATATAATATTTGAAAATAGTGAATAGAGTGTGAATAAAATTATCTGAAATTAAAGGATATTAAAAAACAATATTTCCATTGAATCATTCCAATTAATTTAAATTTTGAAATATTATGATTTATCCATAGTTACTTTTTTGGTTTAAAATGGAAGGCCACTTATGGAAACATATAAAAAGTAAAAAAAAACATGTTATGAGATAATATAATATAATATTCATTAAATAGATAAGTTAACTAAATTTCATGACATAGCATGTTATGAAATAATATCATGAAATAAATTGAAGAAAAATAATTATGTATTTATAATAGAACATATAAAATGTAAGAAACATACTATTTTTATGAAATTAAAACATATCACTATAATTTTCTATAATGTATGCATACCTTGTCATTTAACTAAAGAACATTTGGAAGGTCCTCTTATGCTAGAAGATTACCTGTAGTGAAAACCATTAACATTTTCCATAGTCTCTTAGAGACAAATATGTTGCATATCAATTCTTGCAAACATTCATAAACTTCTAAAAGAAACACATGGATATAGAAGAATAAATTTTTTTAGGGAACCAATGCTTTTAAGAAGTTTTTGTTTAAAAAATAAACATACTTCAATGTAAAATGAAAACCTTAGTGAATTTGTAGTCAGCATAAACCACATATTACAAAAAAACAACCATAAATCAGAAAAAATACCAAGCACCACGGAATAAACAATGCCAAGATCCTTAGAAAGTTATGATTCCTAATAAGACCACCCAAAAACATGAAGCACATAAAGATATGTATATGTTGTCACATTAGAATACATAGAAAATTAATAAAATCAATAACTCACCTATATAAGTTAAAGGAGAAGGATGTGAAATAATAAATTGGAATTGGTACATGAAACATATGGATTACGTAATGTAGGGGATCTAGGACGGATTCTTCTTTAAGTAAATTTGAATTTATTTGAAAAAAAATAAAAAAAAAACGTGAGAGAGATTAGAAAATATTAAATTTAATAAATATAATAACATATCCAGATCTACATGGAGTGAAATGTAAAATAAATTTGACCTCATATAGATCACTTCATAAATAGGGTTGATTTAATGACGAATAATTTTTCAAAATTTGATGAGGGAACCAAGCTAGATCGATTCTTAAGAAGGGGATAAATGGATGAAATTTTAAGAAAAAAATTATATGAGATGGAATTCATATCTATTCATGGATATGAACATGACATGTATGGTAGAAGGTTGTGGAGGCATGGTTGAGACATGTCATGTAAAGATCCATGAAAGCATGAAACATCAAAAAAACAAAATTAAAAAACACATAGCTGATAGGACACAAAAAGAAGAAAATACATACCAAAACGAAAATCAAAAATAAAGAAACAAGGATCAGACATATATAGGGTCATAATAATAGTCAATGCTATGCATTACAGAAGAAACTCCTACCTGGGATCTTTCTCACATTAGAGGATAAGATGTCGATGATAATTTTACATGAGCAGATGCAGCCTTATAATGTTATTAATTCTAGAATTGATCATAGATGCCACCTAGAATCACTTACGAGAGAACACATGAGTAAAATCCACATATGAAATAATAGATTCTGACATGGATTACTTACTTGATGAAGAACATGCAAGGAGTTTTTTCCGGTTTCCTCAACCTAGTTTTGAGATATCAGAAAATGCTTGTATCAATACCAAAACAATTAACGTATACAGAACATACATACATATATATATATATATACATACACAAATACAAAACACATATATATAATAAAAATTAAAAAATAATTCACATATATATATAATCAAAATATACATAGCATATATAATTCAATTTAAATAGGAAGAAAACAACATACAAAATTTATAGGGATTAAGAGAAAATGATTCTCATGGGAATTTACTTTTATCATATTTAAAGAATCCACTAAAATCTATATGAATAAAAAAATTAAATGAATAGATGTTTGAATGGTCAAGAAGAGATTTGACCAATCCAAAAATGATTCATATGCCCCAAACAATGTCAAATCCGAAAAACAATTCACTAACACCAACCAGAAAGCAGCTTGATTCAAAATCAAAACCAACCACGTGGAATGAGAAAGTAGAAAATAGTATGTCAAGTAAAGAATTGATTGTGAGGGATTATGTAGGAACCATGATTGTTATTGAGAAAATTTCTATGCATCCTTTACACTTCCAAAAATATCAAGGTCAATGCTTTCTCTAAATGCATCATTTTGAGCCATAAACTATGAATAAATTACATAAGAGGATGGAGTTGGAAGTAGTTCAGCTAAATTTTGTTGCTTTATCCTCTTAGTATAAAATAAACCGACTTCCAGTCAACTGGAAAGAGTTCTTTTTTATGAAACATAAAATGTGAAGGAAGGATGGATGAAATCTTCTTATTTGAAATTGTCTCTAGCAAACATTTTTTTTATGTTTCTCCAACTTATCAGGAAGCTTTCACAGTTATTTTCTATGGTAGATTGGGATATTTAGTTCTTCTAAATATTTGTAGAATATAAATCATATAAGAAAATAAATAATATAATAGTAATCTTATTAAATAAAAAAGGAATCATAAAACCCAAGAGTTACTTCAGTTATATTATATTTGGACCAGGAAAAAATGCAGGGCACAAACTAAGAAACTCCAATCTAATCTTAATTTTTTTATTATGATATAAGATGAGTGGATACCTAGAAAAGTTTATAGTTGAACCACCTGAGAATAATATTGTTTAAACTATAATTTGAAATTATAGTGCCTTTAATATCTTCTGATGCATACCTGAAATACAATTCCTCCAATGAAAGATCAATGTATGGATACTTGTAATTAAAGTCCCTCCAAGACATAAAAATGGTATTGATCCCGCATCGACTGCCTCATAAAAAATAAAAAATAAATATGAAATATAGGAATGGAAACCAAGAAAAAAATCGATTAATTTTTATGTAAAAAGAGTTTTAAAGAGGGCGGGAGCAGAGATCACACAAGGTGAGGATGAATGGATCATGGATAAGGGGCCATTGTAAAAAAACAAAGGGGAGTTCAACAAGATGAAACCTAGGATGGAATACCATTGAAGTGGTGGGTACGAATAGGTGATTACAAATAGAGGGTTGAAGAAACCAAACCTAGGCTATAATGAATGACTGGCGTCAAATGCATTGCTTCAAAATGGTGGCAACGAATGGAGAACAGACAAGCCTACGATCGATTTCAGTTTATTGTTTTAGGGTTTTTGGGGTATCAGATTAGGGGAGGGTTTCACGATGTAATAAAAATAAGATTGGGGGGGGGGGGGGGGTATTTTCCCTTGAATTAAATTGATATAGTAGGAAAACATTTAGAATTGATATATTCAATAAATAATTATATATTATAAAGAAACTACTTCAAAAAATTACCAGTAATTCATACACATTCATTTTTTTTAAATTTCTAAAATTTGAATTGATATGTTTTTTGAATCATTTATCAATAATTTTATATTATATATATTTATTTCATAAAATATTATAAAATTATTAGTATTATAAGTCAATTTTATAAAAATGTTTTTTTATTGATAAAATTATGTGTTACCACTAGAAAATTAATAGATATATATTTAATAATTGGGAAATTATTTATTGTTATTATATAATCTATTAAAACATATTTTTTAATGCTAAAAGATTTTTTGGTAATATTAAATTATAATAATAGATTTATTTGTGGGTAAAAAAATTATTTGTATTTGCATTGTAAAACAACAGATTTAACTATTTGTAAAATATTTGTTTGTATAGAATGATGAACATAAATGGATATATCTCATGGTAAAAAAAATATCGATACCTAAAAATTATACTAACAAAACTTAATATTTATTGGAATTTATCATTTTTACCAACAAATATATAATTTGTCACTAATTTTTTGTTGATACAAGTAAATTATTTTGTAGTGTGTGATACCTAATAAGTAATCAAGGGAGAAGGTTCATCAGAGAATTTATTTGTTCAGAAGTCAATCACATGAGTGAGAGAATCATAAATTTAACACGATCAAATTCTGAATAAATAAATATATTAATTGAAAAATTAATATTTTAGGTATTCTATCCTTCAAAAATGTATGAGTGATACCTAATAAGTAATCTCATGTAAGAAAACATGATATAGATATATATTTTGACATTATGAGAAACTTATTGTGGTATTTAACAAAGTGATTCACTGATAAAATTACACAAAAATTATTTGTCAGACCATAGAATGAAATGATAGATGATTTGTGGGAAAATTAGAATATCGTCTAACCTTAGTGAATGAGACCTGATATTATTTTGATTAAATTTATAATTGAGGATAAATAAATAAATAAATATTTAGATATAATAATAAAATAATTGACATAACATGTACCTAAATGGATGTCACAACTTTGTCACTTCCATCTCTTCATTTTTTTCCACAGCTCAATTTAGTTCACTTAGATAGTTTTAGTTTAATTTAAATAGTAAATTTTAAATAGTTATTTAGTTTTTGGATGTTTTAGTTGTTAATCACTTTTAAAACTCATTTGTGTGAACATTTTTACAAAAGGATATTCCAAGTGTCTAATCACATTATATGAAAGGTTTGATCCTACTCACTGATTCTACAGTAGTTAATAGTTCAATAAATTTTAAAAATTTCTATGCATTGAAATGTGTGCGCCAAATTTCTTGTGTCATTTCCTGGTAGAATATTTGCATTTTGATTTCCATTAAAATAATTATTTTGGATAAAAATAAAAAAATTAATAAAAAAACATATAAAAAGGTTAAATTTACTACTTTGTAAATTTTTCATTGAAAGTAATTTCAAGACACCCATAAGTTTGGAATGGAATGGGCAGAACCAAAAAACTACAATCAAATCCCACCCAACATGGTCATTGTTCATGGTACAATGTATGATGATTCATCGCACATGATTTCTCTAGGTAATCCTATTTATTTTAAAGATTATTATTCAAGTCTGTGTTATGATCCATGTTCTACCGCAAGTTCCTAACCATATGTTAATCATTTTCAAAGTCAAATCATTGTTGGAAATTTAAAATTTGATAATTATTATGAAAAAAATGATTCAATAATTGAGCACTTGTTGCAATATTCTATCACTGAGAGAAATTAGATGTTTGAACTTTAAGATTAATGTAATGAAAAGGTGATTTACTTAATAAAGAATAAATAAAATCAACTGACCCACTTTGTCCAACTAGCCACCTCATTACCACTTGATGATCCAATTTAGAGTAATTATTTTGAGGAAAGTGCAGTAAAGGTTCCAATTAAACAACATCTAGTTCCTTGTTCTGATGATGAGACTACATTGATCGATCCTTCTTCCTATCATAGCATTGATGACTCATCTCCACCACAAATTAATTCTTCGAATGTAATCACATTTCAAGAACATGAGAGCTCTCTCTTCTACTCTTTTGAATATAATGGTCCTTTAGAAAATGTGATTTCATGTCCTTATTCTATTAGTTCACAACCCATCCATCCCAAAGTGAAACAAATGACTATAATGTATATCAATTCAAACCTTTTGAGGATGAAGAGGACATTGATCTGGGACTCGTATTTAAAATGATAGGGTCATAATTGAACTAAGACACCATGTATTTCAACATGGAAGTGAGAATTGCTTAAAATGACATTGAATCGCTAATTTTTGGTAATATTTGTGAGTTTAAAATTTTTTATAACATTGAGAAATATGAAATATTTCATTAGTCAGAAAATTAGTCAATGATTGTGGTGGAGGAACTCATAATTTTTTAGAAACAATGAAAGAATGGGATTGCCTGTAGGATCTTGATTTCATAGAGAAACATGCTACAATGGAGAGATATGATGAGGGTAGTATAGAAGAATCTTTTGTAAATGATTTCATTCTTTACACAATGGAGTCACCAACTCGAATTGACCCCCCTGATTGCTCCATGAATCGAGCATGCCTTGACTTGGGAAATAATGGATTTCCTTATGCTAATAGTTGGCGGTTAAAATGGGTTGGGATACATCATCAACCCAAATACTAAAATTAGGTATATGATGGCTATAATCTGAAAACTAAATGATTATGGTATGATTATTTCCTATCTTATAGAAATTCAAAAATATAATGTTCTTGATCATCATGATGATTCCCTTTGTAAAAAATTCAATTATTCAGTGAGTTTTTCTTTAAAACAGGTACATTAATTACCATATGAGAAGATTTATTTTCATTTCATTCCACCCATCCATTTTTATGACAAGTTTCCATTATGATATAGTGTATAATCCAAGATAATTTCATTTTAAATGAATGGATTCCACATTTCTACTAAAAAAGAAGCAGATGCATTGTATACATTTCTGTTCGATTATGGTGGAGTTTCAATAACATATGTCTCAAGAAAAAATAATCATAGCTCTCAATGGGAGGAAACCATAATTTTTATGCTTTCTTTTCACATTATTTAGTTTAATTTAATTTAGTTTCTATGTAATAAAATGACATGTTTTTACCATGATCTGTTTTCTTATAGAACTGCTGTGGAAGTGAATTTATCATCAATATTTTTATCATACACATGATTTTGATTATGGTGTGACTTATTTGATATGATGTATGTATATGAGGTCAACATGTATATTTTATAGTGACATAATTTCATGTGATTCATCAAATATAGGAATCCTTTCCGCATATATCTTCACTTATATAGGGATATTTTTTATTTTCTATCATATTTCATGCTTCAAAAAACAGCTTGTAAAATAAATAACTAAACAAATTGAAAAAAAATTGAACTAAAAAACATGAAAAAATGAACATTCTGGTCATTGTTGAACCCTCATGAAATTTGATTCATTTTTATAGTAACACGGTCGGTGGAAGACAACTTGTATCCTTGATCAGTTCGAGCACATGATTCCTATTTGAATTACTTTGATTTTTGATACCCTAATTTAAATGATTGTTGATATTATTTCATTCTTTGAAAATATTTTCATGAAAATATTTTATATTTGAGACACATATTTTCACTCATGTTCATTTGTTTTTTCCAAAATTATATATCTATAATTGTGAGGATTCTAGACCATTTTTTCATCATATACAGTTTCACTTTTCATGAGGGAATTTCGACAATGTTATGTCTTCTAGAACTTTTTATGTTTTTCCATCACTGTGATATGAATTTTGAAAGATTCATTAGAATGATCGAGTAATTTTTTTATTTTTTATCCATTTTGATCCACTGATCCACCTATACATTTTATCTGTCATGTAGCCCTTAAAAAACCTTGAATAAGACTTTTTAGAATGATCCCAAAACTAATATCATTCACTGCACATTTCATGACTATTTTCATGATGATTTTGAATCTAAGTGTGTGGGAAAGATCTATTAATGGAGTGGGTAATTCGATGGGAAGTGATTCATTTGATGCACATGGATAAACATTATCCTGTCATGATTATATGTGGTTATTTCACAGTAGCCACATTCATTACATGAATTTTGATATGAGAATGTAGATTCCTTTTTATTCCACCAATAAGTACTTTTGGGGTCATTATGCGGCAACCCTCACTTTTGGGGATGCCTATAAAAGTAATGATCCATTACCCTAGGATCAAGATAGATTTTTTATATGTCTTACCTTTACTGATATTCTATAATGTATGCACTACTTGTGTACATTTCTTTGGTATTTTTTCATACAGATTTTTTCTTGGGGTTTTGGAGTTGATACTCACCATTTTTTTCTACCCATATTATTTGAGTGAGTTTTGTCCCTAAAAAAATACAAAAAAGGGAGAGAGGGTGAAAAAAATAAAATCTTTGAGAGGAATTGGATTTTCATATGCTCGGGGATATGCAACATTTAAGCCATGGGAGGGAAATATTTTGATGGAGAAATTTGGATTGACAATTCTTATGTATTTATATTAAGAATTAACCATAATTTTTGCAAAAACAATTGTAATTTTTTTATAACTTTTCATCTTGCATCCTCAAATACATTTCAACCTAATGTAAAAACCATGAGATTGATTCATTATTTTGATTCACACCAGTGGAGATGTGAAATTCATGGCAAGCATCTGGTAATCATGCATGTGCATGAGAACTGATCAAAGATTTGATCAAATTGTTTGAGTGATGAAAGTGATGGTGAGGTAGGTCACATGATGCATGGGCATAGATACTTGTTTTCGAATGACTATGAGTGGAAGATAAAATTTTTGTGAAAATTTTAATTTTAAATGAATCATGATATTTTGGGGGTAAAAGAGATTCAGAATTTTTTGAACTTGTAATTCTAATGTTTTGATTTGTCCACGGTTCCAGTTGTGTATTCGTTCTAATTATTTTTCCCTAGAGTGAACAAGTTTAAGTGTGGGGGATTTCAGGTAAATGGATTCTATATGCATTTAATTTTCAAATTTAGCTTTAATTAATTTTCCAACCTCTTTTAGAATTTTTAAGTTATTTATGTAGTTTTGTAGTTTTTTAGATATTTTGATAATTTTTATGTAATTTTTTATACTAAAAATAGATATTAATTATTTTATTATTTTATTTTAATTTTTTATTTTATTATTATTTTTATTATGTGTAAAATTATAAATTTAATGTAACATGTTACCCTAGTTTATTTAATTATATATATGTAATTCTATCTCTTTAATTTTTTAATTTTTATTATTTATTATTGTCAGTGTTTATTGATTTTTTAAATTATTCCCATTTAATTTCTAACAATTTTTATTTTAAATAGATTAATTAATATTAGTTTTATTTTTAGTGGATTCAAATTTTTAGTAATTATTTTAAATTTGTTATACTATTTTTTTGTATTTTTTATATATTTTTATATTATTAATAAAAGTAGTTTTAACTTAAGTATTTTTTGTATTAAATTTGATTAATATTTAATATTAGTACTATTAACATTTATTAATTTTATGAATTTTTTTATTTTTAATTTGTTTTTCCATTTTGTATATCGAGTTCTGTATTTAAATGCATGAGCACCACCTTCATCAGCGATCTGCGCAACAAACCCCTGTAAGAACCTGACTCATTTCCTCCACCCTCCTACATGCAGCAACGAGCTACCCCTTCCCCCCTCTCCCAGCTACCCACCTGCACCCCTCTCACCCCACTGCCCCCTACACCCTCTCTCCCCTACCCCTACCCCTACCCCTACCCCTTATCTAGTGACAACACCCCACACACTAGACCACACACCTCCCTCATACCGAGCACACCTCCTCCGGCATCACTAGAAGATATGAACACCTTCTTAGGTACATCAGACCAACTATAGACTCCTACCATTTGTTGAATAAGGGAGGGCGTGATATTGGTTGAGATCTATAGTTCGCACTCTATATCGACACGTTCGGAGGTTTGTTTTTCATTAGGATTTCAATGGACAATGAGTGCACTGCACGACGAGAGTGCAGATCGACACAATCATTTTTTCAGTGGTGTAATGGTTTGGATCGATGTTGTAGCAATCAAAAAGGCTCTGATTATTAATTTTAATTTTCCAGTGATAGCTTGTGGTGACCACTATGACAACATGAGAATAGTGATATTTGTTTACTATTTTATGTGTCATGCTGTCTTAATGGATGGCTAATTCTTTGGTGTCAGAGTAGCGATGAATGTGATATTAATTGCATATCTTTATTTTATTTCCATGTTTGATTTCCAATTAATTTTTTTGATTGGATTTTTATCTAATTAATTATATTTTTTTTGAATTAATTTTCATTTGGAGTTTACACACCTTCTTTAGTGCCGGTCCGTGTGATACCTAATAAGTAATCACAGGTGGGAGATCATCAGAGAATTTATTTTTCATGAACTTGGTCATGCACATAATATAATCATAAATCGCACGTGAATAAATTCTGAATAAATAAATATATTAATTAAAAAACAATTTTTTTGTATTTTCCTTCAAAATTTCATGCATGATACATAATAAATGATCTAATATGAGCATACATAACTCAAATAGATACATCGACTTTGTGAGAAACAAGTTGTGATATTTGACGAAGTGATTCAATGTTACAATGACGTGAAAATTACTCATTAGGCAAAATAATGAAATGACAAATGATTTGTGTGAAAATTGGAGTATTGTCTAACTTTAGAGAATGAGACCTGATTGTAATTTAATTAATTTTTGAATTGATAATAATTGAGTAAATAAATATTCCTTTGTGGGGATTAAATAATTGGCATTGTATGCATCTGAAAAAATGATACAACTCTAAGAAATCCACATCTTCTAGTTTCATCCATTTATTAAATTATTTTTCTTAAATAGTTATGATTATTTAATCAATTTTTTAAATAGTGTGGTTTTTAGAATTTTTAATTTTTAATCACATTAAAGAACTTTTTTTCCTGAACATTCTTCTAATAGGATATTCTTAGTGTCTAATCACATTCTCTCCATAGTTCAACCTTGCTCGCCACTTACGAATGGCCCGAAGGCCTTCTTTTTTTTTATTATGGATAATACCCCTTTTAAGGGTTTAAGGGGAACCCGTACATGACCTGTAGGCCCAAGGGACAAGGCCAAAAAAACCCGAAATACATGACTAAAAGTCCCAAAGGCATACCATAACCAATACATGACCCGTAGGCCCAACCCACTTGAATTTACCTCCCCAGCGTTTTGCATCATTCATCACCTAGCTCCTGACCTTGCATTGCTGATCGGCTAGAATTGCCCCATACAAAGCTGCACGGTGCCTGGTCCCAAATTTGGCTACCATACCCTCTCATTCTTCCAATCCAGTTAGCTCTGCATCTGGTGGCTGCTACTCTTGTTTATCTGATCCTATTCTGGGGCCTGTTCTGTGTGAACTGGGCTACTCCATGGTCTACGTGACCCGAAGTCCCTGTGGCTCAAAGGCCTTTGATGACCCGAAGGCCCTGGAGACCCGTAGACCCAATCCGGTGGCCTGAAGGCCCAAATTGGGTGAATAGTTCTGGCCACTATAGTACTGATATAGTACACCATAAATTCGCCTCCACTGTGTTTTGAACCCGGGTCTCTTGAATGCCAAGTAGGAGCCCTTACCACTCGGGTATAGGCTCGTTGAATTCTGGTCTCTTCTACAGTAATTATTAGGTTAATATATTTTCAAATCCGCATGTGTTGGGACGCACATAAAAAATTTATGGCACCACGCCAAATTTCATTATGTGGTTACCCTAACTTTTGGGGATACCTATAAATGTGAGGATCTATTACCCCAGAAGTTAGAGAGTTTTCTATTTTACCTAGTTTCACTGATATGCTACAAAATATATCCTATTTGTATACCTTTAATTGAGATTTTATCTAAAATTTATTTCATGGGGTTTTGGAGTTGATTCTCACTATTTTTTCCAGTCCATCTTAGTTGAGTGAGTTTTAGCCTAAAGAAAAAAGGGAACAAAAAATAATAGAAAATAAAAAAGAGAGAAAAGAATTGTATTATCATATTCTTGGGGAAAAACAATGTTTTAAGTGTGGGGGGATCGAGAGTTTTATGGAGACATTTGGACTGAATAATATAATGTATTTATTTCAAGATTCAACCATATTTTGTTCCGCAAAAAATGTCATTTTTCAACCCCATCCCACAACCTCATATACATTCGAACCTCATATAAAGTCCTAAATATTAATGTATTATTTTTATTTGCACTAGTGGAGATATGAAATTCATGGAAAGCCAATGCTAATAATGTGAGTGTTTAAGAATTGAGAAAACCATTTATCAAATTGTTTGAGTAATGAGAGTGATTATGAGGTTGGCCACATGATGCATGAGTGTAGATGTTTATTTTGGAAAGACTGTGAGTAGAAGGGAAACTGTTTTAGAAAATTGTAATTTTAAATTAAGTATGATATTTTGTGAGAAAAATGGTTTAAAAAATTTTGAGATTTTATTTGTGATGTATTGATTTATCTATGAATCCATTTGTGAATTATTTCTGAATATTACTCCCAGGAGTGAAATTGTTTCTTTAAGGCCCCGACCTTAAACATTACTTATTATTGAATAAAATGAATAATTCACATTGAGGATCTTTTCAGGTTTAGAGTTTTAGATAATTAGGTCATAACTATTACATCTCAAAGTATTACAAAGTAGACACTTCTACTAAGTTTCCATAAAATAAAAACTCTTAAAAAGAAACATATCTAGTTCCATGTTTTAGACCACCTGAAATTTCCTTGATCCCATCCTTGAACCTATTCAACTTTATGTCCTGTGAAAAACATTTTAAAAAAACTTTGTATGAGCATAAAAAGCTCAGTAAGGGATACACAAAGAAGGAAAACTGTTAGTTTTTCAAAACAACAAATAAACCATGAATACTTTACCAAAGTAATACTTTTCACCTTTATGAAGTAGTAAAAAATCTTCACTGAATAAAATAACATTACTTACCCTTTTGTAACCAAAAGATTACCATTAAACCCATATAAAGAACACATAACATATAAAGGTAACTTGAGACATAAACATTACTTACCCTCATCTCTGGATTTGATCTCTGAAGCATATGTTCTCTCATTGAAATGCTTAAGTCTCTTCTTATAACTTGTCACTATAATTCTGTACAGCAACTCTGTATGCTGTTTGGATGAGACTTTTCAGTCTTATAGGACTTAGATGCAGTGTGTTTTTTGATATGATATCTGCTTGAAGTCGTTGCCTTCTACTATGATGACATGATCTTGAGGGGATCCCTATGAATCTGCTGCTTGGTCTGGCGGTTCTAAAGGAATTATGGAATGAATTTTATGACATACTGTCCTGTTATACTTGCCTGCCAACATGATGATCTAATTTGGATGTTGTCCCCTGGATTTCTTTAAGTTTCATTTTCAGGTAATGTGACTTGCTTATTTTGATGACCTGTTTCATGCAAGCTGAAAGTGGATGATATCTTGGAATGGAGAGCACTTTTGGAAACACTTGAATGGCCTTCCCTCCTCGATATGAAGCAAGTCAATGCTAGAAAGGATGAGCATTGATTGAAGTATGTGGATCTTTTTTTGGCTGGCTGTATTTATTGCTTGGGTATTCTTGAGTCTTTATTTTTGTACCCCTGGTTAATTCCCTGCGGGTGTAAGCTCATTGCACCTCGTGTTTGTAACACAGTCTTCTTGATTTTAATAAATCCTCTTAGGGGCATGAATTGGGAAACTAGTTCATGTCACCTCTTTTCTCTTAATGGAATATCCATATGACCGACTTCCATACCCAATGCATTGGAGGTTATAACGTAACCACCCATACTGGTATTCACGGCACCACCCATCATATGGTTTATCACGTAACCACCCGTAAAATGTCCAAGTACCATAATTAAACATAAAATATTGAAAATATAAATATTTTAATAACAAAATTTCATTTGCAATCACAATAAGTAATTCCAAGATATTGAATTAATCAATCCATTTCCAAAAATCATTTAAAAGAGATTTTTGAATCAATGTGTCCCATACCACTTTGAAGCTTTTAATGGAATTGTAATTTTAAAATATTAATGACCATATAAATATATACTAAAAACCATTTTGAACACATGGACATTAAAGATATATATTTATAATAATGAATCATTAAAACATTTAAAACGATATTTTTGTTAAAGAGTTTTTAACAAAATAAGAGACTCTTGAATACAAATAATTGAGGAATAACATTTAATCCGAACATTATAATATCATTATAATAAATGCATTCTTGATATAATATGACAAAGGACAATATACACACCATATAAGAGTGAATTGGTGCATAACAACAATGAAGTCTCAATAGAAATGTAAATTGAGATGAAATCCATTATAAAGATGGTATCCTTAAATTAAGGATAAATATATCACATAATTATGTGTGAGAAATATAAATACACCCAATATAAGTGCATATTAAGTGTAAAACAATCAGAGGTCATTCACACACAATCTTGGAAAAACAAAACCAATGACATAGATATTTAACTCAATGAAATGAGATTGAGTTATGATTTCCCATACAAGTTCGTAAGAATTTACCAATGAGATGACTATGTGTAGAAATAGTATATCCACACAAAGGTTTTTGGAAATTACAACATAGATATTAAACACATAATATTGTCATAACAAAATCAAGAAGTAGAGTTTTAACCCAAATAATTGAAAGTGGGTTAAGAAGTTCCCTTATAGAAATATGACAGCCGAACAACATCACTTTAAAATTCAGAAAATGAGTTAATGAGAGAGAAAATGGTATCTCATCACTTGGAAATAAAATTTACATAAATAAGGATATATAAGAACATATCCCAACATAATATTTTGTGAGTTAAAAGACATAACAAAAGAAGTCTTTTAAAAAAAGGAGGGTGAAAGGTCCCCTTACCGAGTTGGGTAACTTTCGAAATGTACACCCCATGGAAGAAGGGTCATACAATGAAGATGTAAATACACATAAATGAAATTATACTACACAAAGTGTATAATAATGGGAAGTATATACACCACTCAAAGTAAATAGTGGCAAACATAGCATAAATGTCACGGGAATAAGAGTTTGATGAAAAATCCCTTACGAAAACTCGGCAGCCTAACGACACCACTTAAAACTTCCAAAAATGGATTTATGAGATAAAATAGGGTATCTCATAATATGAACATAAAAATTAAAGTATTAGGAATATAAAATAACATCCCCAAACATAAGAAAGATGATCTTAAAATAAATGACATAAAAGAGAGTACTTAAAAAGAAAGAGAGAGGTTGGATCTCTTACGAAAATTCGGCAGCCTAACGGCGCCACTCAAAACTTTCAAAATTGATTGATGAGAGAAATTAAGGTCTATAAAAATATGAACATAAAAATTACAATAAGAATAATATAAAATAACATCCCAATCATAATAAAGACGAGCTTAAAAGGAATGACATAAAAGAGTGTACTTAAAAAGAAAGAGAGGTGTATGATCCCTTACCTCGTGTCCGACATGAATCAATCATTCTTTAATCTCCCGAATAATAAAATTTGGTCAATTTATAATTTCTTAAGGACCACATTTAAAGATTATTATTCAGTTAATATCACATATTATAATGTTATAATAATTGGTTAATAAAGTGAGTTCATATTAGACGTTTTTGTCGATGTTCGGTACATGAGTAAAAATTGAAATTGTTGGAAAATAATTTTCCATTTAGTTATAGGTACATCATATAAAGAAGATTATTTATGTTTTAAATATCATATATATCCAGTATATATTCATTTTATACTATTCCATATCATTTGGAGATAAAAAATTAAAAGCACCATTCATGGAGACGGTAGGCCGTACGTACGCATGAACGCTACTTTTGTTTTTTGTCATATTAATGGAATTAAAAAAAATGAGATATATATATATTATAATTCCAGAATGATATCCATCATTTAGATTTAATATATTACATTTATATCCATTATATATATGTACTTATAATAGTACATAACATTTGGAGATAAGAAATGAAATGTATCGTTCATGGAGATGGTAAGCCGTACGTACGCATGAACGCTACTTTCGTTTCTTTTTTTGTATTCAATGGAATGAAATAATAATGATAAAAAGCTATATTATAATTACAGAAGGATTTCATATGTAATAACATTAATTCCATCCTTTATACGTCCCACATATGTCATTAACGAATCAAATCACTTTGAGGGGGCGGTAGTCCGCACTTCCTAAAATGAAAATATCGCGTTTACCCATAATGTAAACCATAAAGGTATGCCATAAATGAAAAATACAGAATATTAAGGAAAACATTAAACATATTATATATCATATATAAATATAGTGACATCTTAATGGCCACCTTTGAAGGTGTTAAAAGAATATTGAACAATCATCGTTTCGTGAGGCAGTAATTCACCATCCACAAAAACAGTATGTTCTTTAACCATTAGACGGAGGTGTGTGAAAGTGTATCTCGAATAATTATTATAAAAATATCCTATTATATTTAAGATACTGGTGTTTTTACAAAAAAAAGTAATAAAAAGAGTTTAGTGGTTTGGAGAAACAAAATAAAACAAAAGAACACAAGAGAAGACATTACCTTTAAATCAGGTAACTCTCTTTGATTTGAGCTCAAAGGATTACTTGAAATTATTCTGCCCAAAGTGAGGCTTCAATGATTAAGAGAGGGATGTAGAGAGATGAAATGGGCAGGGGTTTGCCGAGACAAAGGCTTGAGAGGTGTGGGTAAGGTGGTAGAGGTGAGGGCCTTTTATAAGAGGAGAGGAGGGGCACCCTTGGAAAGTTATAAAAGGTTAATTTATTATAAAATGCATTTCGTATTTTAAAGGTCCCAAAATTATATATTTAGAGGTTAAAGTGATAAGAGTTCTAAATCCACCCATACAATATGTTCTTGTCATGTTTAGGTCTTATATTTTACATTATCTTTTCATTTTATTTAAATCGTTAAATAATGAGGTAATCCCTGCATCATCATGGTGTCATAAATAATTTAATTTATTTAATGTCTAAAAATTATAAAAAAAATATCATGATGTAGGAAATATTTTTATATTTCTAATTAATATTTATTGTAAAAAATGTGACTTTTATAACCCCTTTAAAAATTGTTTTAGTAAAAAAACTCATGTTTGTGACATTTTTATTTTAACTTTAAATAAAAAGTTATTTATGTAATTTTCCTACCAAAGTGGCTCCATGGAATCCCCAAGTTGACCAATGGATTGTATTGGTTGGCCATAACAAATACAATGAAGGTAGGATATGTGTCTAGGTCATTTAATATTATTAAAACATTATTTTTACCTTAAATTACACTAATTAACTTTAATCGTGATTAATAAAACTTAAAAGTTACTATTCACCAAAAATTATTTTAATCTCATTGAACCACATTTTAATTCTTAATTACAACCATGTATGTATGATTTTTTAAAATCAAATCAAAGATGTGGCAATGTTTCTTTTAAACGAAAAATCAGTTTCTTTAACTACCACTTAGTGGTTTCACTATTCATAAAAAATTGATGTTTTTCAGAAAAAATTAACCCTAAGCTATATTTGATATTTTGAATTCAAAAATGATGTATATTTTAAAAATTTAAAAACATATAAGTTACATTAATTAATTTAATAATTAATTCCCACTGTCAGAACAAATAGCGTGTTTTTATGAAACAATATATATCAAAAGATTGACACTAGTTTAAGTCCAATTTCAAAGTGAAATTAATTACAAAGACAACTATTGGATTAAATGGTAAAAATATATTCTAATTTCACTTTAATACTAATTAAAATGATAATATAATCATATAAATAAATTACATTAAAAAGGGGTTTTGAATTAAAATACAACATTTTTCACTATTCATTTAAAAAATGAACTTTATTGGAAAAATACCAAAAATTTACACAAAGTAAATTTTGATGTCCCAATTTTAAAGAAGAATTTTATTTTGTCAAATATAACACATAAAATTGTCAAAATGTGGATTTAAAAGTGGTTCTCCATCAAAAGGCAGTTAATCTACCTTTTAAAGAATATTAGAATGTTTGCGCTTAAAATTGGATTCATTCGCATTTTTAATCCTCTAATATTTATTATAAAAAGTAAAAATATTTGACAAACATATATAATCATTTTGTAGTTAGTTCTGTTCATTCCCGTCATTACAACGGCTAGGTGTTAACTACCATTTTAAAAATAAAATTATTTTATTATTAGAGTGGAACATAAAATTTCAAAGGAACTCATTGTTGCGTATTGGGTAATCCATCGAGTATAGCGTTCCCTTTAAATTAATATTAACATTTTATTCACAAATAGAGATAAATATAAAAATTCCATATTCTTTATTTACTTGGGGTGTTACATCCTTCCCCCCTTTTGGGAATTGCATCCTCACAATTTTAAAATTGGGCTCAGAAACATCATTGAAAATCCCACATCGGAACAAGAGTCAGTAAAACTATCACTTTAAAAGAATGGGAGAGAAGTACAAAGGTCACCCGAGTTAACCCATATTAGGATTCCAAGTATGAAAATATGGATATGTAGGAAAAAAAGTGTCATGTTCTGAGGGAGACTGATAGTAAACATGTATAGGAGAAAGTTAACCATAAGAAAATCACAAACTTGTGATAAGTTAAATGGTATTCGATTCCCCAGTAGGAAAACTTAACAGACAAAATTTTTGTTTTAAGTTACTCTTAATTGAGGAATTTATTTTTGGGCTTAACTAAATCATAATGAAACATAATTACTTGTCACGTTGACTTTCAACTTTTACTAGATTCCTTAATGAAACTCATATTTTCTCCAAAAGATGAGTTTTTAGGAAGACTTGTTCACATTAAGAGTACTATAATCAACTTCTTGAGAATCACCTAATCCACAAAAGAGAACTATATATTTCCCATGTCTTTAGACAAAAACCAAAACCAAAATTGTTAGTATGAGATCAGATAATCCACAAAAGTATAATCCTTTATAAAAAGAAAATCTATTCTTAATCTCGAAAATTTGTCCAAAAAAAAACCAAAGTTCAAATAAGACCATTCGATAAACAATTGTCCATAAAATTATTCAAAGTAAACCAAACTAATATTGAAACCCAAATATTTTAAGGATTTAATCACATAGTCTTCCAAGGTACAAATTAACTTTTATCCCCAAATAACATCAGTTTCTCTTAAATTATCATATTGAAAAGTAATTAACCTAATCACATATCCTCCATGATAGGTTAATCATTTCCATAGATAAACCAAAATCAAATTACTATTAATTCATAAAATCATCTAACTAAAAAGAATAAGTCATACTAACCAGGGACTTCATGCAGTCCAGTGGTAGGCGATAAATACCAGTTGCACTTTGGTTGTGGGTCAGATTCCCGCAGCTTTTTCTGACGCGACGGGTTGTCACACGGTCTGCGTGTTGTCCTTTTCCCCAAATTATATAATTCTTAAAACATTCCCCAAAATGAGATAAAATCTTCAAAAATAATTATAACATATTTTAACCTCAATTTTATCTCACGCCTTTCATTTTGCATCATAACATATAATAACCCATAATTAACTCAAAAGTAAGGATCATATAAACTCTAATGGTTACCTTTATAATTATTACCTGAACTTCCACATCAATTGGTCATCTCATACATGATGCATTATAGAACATACCAAGGTTCAAGTGGTTGGTCATGACTCCTTGATAGTTGGTTTATAACAACCATGAGTTTCCTAATTGAATCCCCCATTTCATCCTATCTCTTAATCAGAGAACCACCACAGTGTCCTTCAAACCTGTTGTCACTCTGGTGCCTACTAGATCCATCCATTCACTAAAAACAGAAATGTTAGTGTGAGTATATCAATAAAACCATCATGTACTAATGAGGAAGATAAACACTAAGATATACTTACTCATTCACTTTATCTAAAACTAGGGCTCTTTCTGAAATCCTAACCATTATGGTAATGTCACTTAATCTTAGAGAATACCCTAACCTCTAAAGTTATCTAAATCGACCTCTGATACCAACTATATGGCCCCGAACTTAAAAATTAATTATTATTGAATAAAATGAATAATTCACATTGAGGATCTTTTCAGGTTTAGAGTTTTAGAGAATTAGGTCATAACTATTACATGTCAAATTATTACAAAGTAGACACTTCTACTAAGTTTCCATAAAATAAAAACTCTTAAAAAGAAACATGTCTAGTTCCATGTTTTAAACAGCCTGACATTTCCTTGATCCCATCCTTGACCCTATTCAACATTATATACTGTGAAAAAAATTTGAAAAAAAACTTGGGATGAGCATAAAAAGCGCAGTAAGGGATACACAAAGAAGGAAAACTGTTATTTTTTCAAAACAACTAGTAAACCATGAATACTTTACCAAAGTAATACTTTTCACCTTTATGAAGTATTAAAAACTCTTCACTGAATAAGATACCATTACATAACCTTTTGTAACCAAAAGATTACCATAAAACCCATATAAAGAACACATAACATATAAAGGTAACTTGGGACATAAACATACTTAAATGGAATAATCATACGGTCGTCTTCCACACATACTTAATAGAATATCCATACGGCCGACTTACATACCCAATGCATTGGAGGTTATAACGTAACCACCCGTCCTAGTATTCACGGCACCACCCGTCATATGGTTTATCATGTAACCACCCGTAAAATGTCCAAGTACCATCATTACACATAAAATATTGAAAATATAAACATTTTAATAACAACATTTCATTTTCAATCACAATAAGTAATTCCAAGATATTGAATTAATCAATCCATTTTCAAAAATCATTTAAAAGAGATTTTTGAATCAATGTGTACCATAAAACTTTAAAGCTTTTAATGGAATTATAATTTTAAAACATTAATGACCATATTAATATATACTTAAAACCATTTTGAAAACATGGACATTAAAGATAAATATTTAGAATAATGAATCATTAAAACATTTCAAATGATATTTTTGATAAAGAGTTTTTAACAAAATGAGAGACTCTTGAATACAAATAATTGCGGAATAACATTTAATCCAAAATTTATAATATCATGAGAATAAAGGGATTCTTGATATAATATGTCAAAGTACAGTATACACACCATATAAGAGTGAATTGGTGCATAACAACAATGAAGTCTCAATGGAAATGTAAATTGACATGAAATCCATTATAAAGATTGTATCCTTAAATTAAGGATACATATATCACATAATTATGTGTGAGAAATATAAATAAACCCAATATAAGTTGATATTAAGTGTGAAACAATCATATGTCATTCACACATAATCTTGGAAAAACAAAACCAATGACATAGATAATTAACTCAATGAAATGAGGTTGAGTTATGATTTCCCATACAAGTTTGTAAAAATTTACCAATGAGATGATTATGTGTAGAAATAGTATATCAACAAAAAGGTTTGTGGAAATTACAACATAGATATTACACACATAATATTGGCATAATAAAATCAAGAAGTAGAGGTTTAACCCAAAGAATTGAAAGTGGGATAAGAAGTTCCCTTATAGAAATCCGACAGCCTAACAACGTCACTTTAAAATTCAGAAAATGAGTTGATGAGAGAGAAAATGGTATATCATCACTTGGACATAAAATTTACATAAATAAGGATATAGAATAACATATAACAACATAATAGTATGTGAGTTAAAATACATAACAAAAGAAGTCTTTTAAAAAGAGGAGGGTGAAAGGTCCCCTTACCGAGTTGGGTAACTTTCGAAACGTACACCCCATGTAAGAAGGGTCATACAATGAAGATGTAAATACCCATAAATGAAATTATACTACAAAAATTGTATAATAATGGGAATTATGTAAACCAATCAAATTAAATAGTGGAAAACATAGCATAAATGTCACGAGAATAAAAGTGAGATGAAAAATCCCTTTTGAAAACTCGGCAGCCTAACGGCGCCACTTAAAACATCCAAAAATGGATTTATGAGATCAAATAGGGTCTCTCATAATATTAAAATAAAAATTAAATTATGAGGAATATAAAATAACATCCCCAAACATAAGAAAGATGAGCTTAAATGAAATGACATAAAATACATTACTTAAAAAGAAAGAGAGAGGTTGGATCTCTTACGAAAATTCGGCAGCTTAACAACGCCACTCAAAACTTCCAAAATTGATTGATGATAGAAAGTAGGGTCTTTCATCATATGAACATAAAAAGTAAAGTAATATTAATATAAAAGAACATCCCAATCATAAGAAAGGTGAGCTTAAAAGGAATGACATAAAAGAGTGTACTTAACAAGAAAGAGAGGGGTAGGATCCCTTACCTCATGTCCGACATGACTCGATCGTTCTTTAATCTCCTGAATAATAAAATTTGGTCAATTTATAATTTCTTAAGGGCCTCCTTTAAATATTATTATTCAGTTAATATCACATATTATAATGTTATAATAATTGGTTAATAAAGTGAGTTCATATCAGATGTTTTTATCGATATTTGGTACATTAGTAAAAATTGAACTTGTTGGAAAAGAATTTTCCATATAGTTATAGGTACATCATATCCAGAATAATATTTATGTTTTAAATATCATATATATCCATTATATATTTATTTTATAATATTTCATAGCATTTGGAGAAAAAAAATTAAAAGCACCGTTCATGGAGACGATATGCCATACGTACGCATGAATGCTACTTTCATTTTTGTCATATTAATGGAATTAAAACAAAATGAGAGATATATATATTATAATTCCAGAATGATATCAATCATTTATATGTAATATATTACATTTTTATCCATTATATATATGTACTTATAATAGTACTTAACATTTGGAGATAAAAAATGAAATGTACCGTTCATGGAGACGGTAAGCTGTACGTACGCATGAACACTACTTTCATTTTTTTTGTATTCAATGGAATGAAATAATAATGATATAAAGGTATATTATAATTCCAGTAGGATATCATATGTAATACCATTAATTCCCTCCTTTATATGTCCCACATATGACATTAACGAATCATATCACTTTGAGGGGGCGGTAGTCCGCACTTCCTAAAATGAAGATATCGCGTTTACCCATAATGGAAACCATAAAGGTATGCCATAAATGAAAAATACAGAAGATTAAGGAGAAAAATAGACATATTATATATCATATATAAATATAGTGACATATTAATAGCCACCTTTGAAGGTTTTAAAAGAATATTGAACAATCATCATTTCGTGAGGTAGTAATTTGCTATCCACAGAAACAGCATGTTCTTTAACCATTAGACGAAGGTGTGTGAAAGTGTAGCTAGAATACTTTTTATAAAAACATCCTATTATTTTTAATATACTGGTGTTGTTACAAAAAAAAGTAATAAAAAGAGTTTAGGGGTTTGGAGAAGCAAAATAAAACAAAAGAACAGAAGGAAAGACATTACCTTTAAATCGGGTAACTCTCTTTGATTTGAGCTCAAAGGCTTCCTTGGAAATTATTATGCCCAAAGTGAGGCATCAATGATGAAGATAGGGATGTGTAGAGATGAAATGAACAGGGTTTGGCCGAGCCAAATGCTTGAGAGGTGTGGGTAAGGTGGTAGAGGTGGGGGCCTTTTATAAGAGGAGAGGAGGGGTACCCTCGGAAAGTTATAAAAGGTTACTTTATTATAAAATGATTTTCAGATTTTAAAGGTCCCAAAATTATATATTTCTAGGATAAGGTGATAATAGTTAGAAATCCACCCATCCAATATGTTCTTGGCATGTTTAGGTCTTATATGTTAAATTATCTTTTCATTTTATTTAAATCGTTAAATAATGAGGTAATCGCTTCATCATCATGGTGTCATAAATAATTTAATTTATTTAATGTCTAAAAATTATAAAAAAATATCATTATGTAGGAAATCGTTTTATCTTTCTAATGAATATTTTTAGTAAAAAATATGACTTTTATATCCCAATTTAAAAATTGTTTTAGTGAAACAACTCATGTTTGTGACATTTTTATTTTAACTTTAAATAAAAAGTTATTTATGTCATTTTCCTACCAAAGTGGCTCCATGGGGTCTCCAAGTTTACCCATGGATTTCATTGGTCGACCATGACACATCAAATGAGGGTTGGATATGTGTATCGGTCATTTCATATTATTAAAACATTATTTTTAACTTAAATTACACTAATTACCTTTAATCGCGATTAATAAAACATAAAAGTTACTATTCCCCAAAATATTATTTTAATCTCATTGAACCAAATTTTAATTATTAATGACAACCATGTATATAAGATTTTTTAAAATAAAATGACAAAAGTGGAAAAGTTTCATTTAAATGAAAAATCAGTTTCTTTAACTACCACTTAGTGGTTTCACTATTTATCAAAAATTGATGTTTTTCAGAAAAATACCAAAAATTCACCCTAATAAATATTTGATATTCTAAATTAAAAAATGATGCCTATTTTACAAAATTCAAAACATATAAGTTACATTAATTAATTTAATAATAAATTCCCACTGTCAGAACAAATAGAGTGTTTTTATGAAACAATATATATCAAAAGATTGACACTAGTTTAAGTCCAATTTCAAAGTGAAGTTAATTCCAAATACAGATATTGGATTAAATGGTAAAAATATATTCTAATTTCACTTTAAAACCAATTAAAAAGATAATATAATAATATAAATAAATTATATTAAAAAGAGGTTTTGAATTAAAATACAAAATTTTCCACTATTCAATAAAAAATGAACTTTATCAGAAAAATATCAAAAATTTACACAAAGTAAATTTTGATGTCCCGATTCTAAAGAAGAATTTTATTTTGTCAAATATAATACATAAAATTGTCAAAATGTGGATTTAAAAGAGGTTCTCCATCAAAAGGCGGTTAATCAACCTTTTAAAGAATATTAGAATGTTTATGCTTAAAATTGGATTCATTTTCATTTTTAATCCTCTAAAATTTATTGTAAAAAGTAAAAATATTTGACAAAAATATATAATCATTTTGTAGTTAGTTCTGTTCATTTCCGTCATTACAATGGCTAGGTGTTAACTACCATTTAAAAATAAAATTATTTTATTATTAGAGTGCAATGTAAGATTTCAAAGGAACTCGTTGTTGCGTATTGGGTAAGCCATCGAGCATAGCGTTCCATTTAATATAATATTAACATTTTATTCAAAAATAGGGATAAATATAAAAATTCTATATTCTTTATTTACCTACGGTGTTACAGTTTAAGTTTGAGGGATTTGATATATATGGATTTCACTTGTTTTTTTATAAATTTTCAATTTAGTTTTAATTAATTAGTTCAAAATTTTTAATGTTTTTGGGTTGTTTTTATAGTTTTGAAGTTTTTTAGATATTTTGATTATTTTTAGTTAATTTTTATACTAATTTCAGTAATTTAGTTTACTGTTAGTTTATATTAATTTTATAGTTTAATAAGATATAATATCTAATAGTTTTATTATATTTTTGTAGTTTAATTAAAATTATTTTATAAATATTTATTATTTTTTTTTAATTTTTAATTTTAGTATTATATATTATTTAACATTTAATGTTATGTAAAATATTATTATTATTTATTATTATTATTATTTATTTCTTAAAATTAGATTAATACTTAACAGTTCTATTATTATATTTATTATAGATTATAATTTTATTATCTTTTACGTATTATATCAATATATCTAATTATATGTGAATTTATTTATTTAATATTTTTTTCCTAATAATGTTATTTATTTCTTAAATTAGTATAGTATATAAATAATTTTCATATTAGTATAAATTCCATATTAGCCTAATGAATATTTATTTCAACAATGGCTCCCATGTAGTATTTGAATGTCTCAGAGAAGCTCCAAATCAAATCACTGTAGGCTTGGATTAGAGTTCTTCCTTAAAGGACGGGTAATAAATTTTACCCGAAGGAGATATACTCAGGATTCCTCCAGCCCGATCTATCTGCGTACATGATATATGGTTTCTTAATGATCTATTCTAGAACCCATGCCTATAAAGGAATGCTGAAATTTTACAAAACTCATATTATAAAGGAAGATAAGAACAACTAAACTAACCTGGGGTTAAAACTAAACCTGCATGAGTCTCTGACAGTATCTCTACACTAATGAAAAGACACAACCACTGGCAGCTTTAGGAGATGTCGGCGAACCATGTCTACAAGCTTAGCATACCCTTCCAGTTGTTCCCTAAATGTGGTGTAGTCTTGATGACTACCCATTCATATAATTCATAGCCTATTTAGAGGGTGTGATTTCATTATGTCCCAAACATGGTTGTGCTTCCTTTATGCCTATTCAACCTCAAACAAACTAGTTTCCACAACTTATTGTTTGATTTTCTATGTAATAGATCTTGTATACATTTTTCTTGAGTAGGCATGGTGATGTCCATCCTTGACCTGAAATCATCATCAACTCTATCACATTCCTTATAGATATTGTATATATAAATTACCAAAAGAAGGGTGATAAAGAGAGTCAAGCATGGAGAATAAGTCATTATTTCTATTCTTCAAGATCTATGTTGTCTCTTAGGAGGACCCAATTACATTCCCAACCTTAGCTAGGTGATATTCAGAACTGGGAAAAGATTCCCTAACAGAAATAACCTCATTTTCAGAACTAAATCCAATCTGAGTAGTAGTGGTGGGCTTGGTCTCACTACCACTATATGAATCATTAAACGTAGCTGCATTAGACACATTCATCCCAAACTTATTTCCATCTACTAGTGTTAAGATAATATATTTTCAAGGATTAGCTTCCTCAGTGGATGCCTTCTACTCATGAGCAATTCAATATTTTACCCCAGTGTACCACTATATGAGGGTTGAAAGTAGCATCTTACCTAGTATCAAACATCTTTGAAATGGGATAACCATAATATTATATAGGACACGATTTCAACCAATTCACTACTACCTTATCAGTATCCCGATTTGGACTAGTCGGAGATGATCCTTCTTATTTATTGATTCAGTGTTCTTTGAAGCATAAGATGTTTAAAAAGAAATGATAGAAGTTGAGTCTTGATGCTCCTCAAATGAGAGGTGGGTTTCACTCATGTTTAAGATGTGAGGTCAAGTGTCATCAGAGTGTGTGACTATGAATATGTGATTTGAGGTAAAGAGAGAGATGGGTGTGGTTTTTTTGTGTCATGTGGGGTAGTTACCAAGGAGTGAGAGGTGGATGTGGGTGGTTTGTGCTATGCGAGGCACCGTTAGAGGAGAAATATGTGGGTTCAACAGAGGAGAAGATAGATATGGGTGAAAGTGGGTTCAGTGTGTAGGGGAAGAAATTTAACCCTAGGAAATGTGTGGTGTGTTAGGTAGAAGTCGACTAAAACAACCAAATTCGAAATTAAAAAAATGGGATCTCACCCAATTGAAGCAGTAAGTCTTTTTGAGTGAGCGATTTCACTCTGATTCTGTGCATTTGAATATGGTTCTGTAGGAAATTGATTATTCATTGAGTGTTGTCTATACAAGCCAAGAAACATAAAATATAAGAGGAGGAAAAATGGACAACAATCACACAAGGCTTTCAAGGTTTCATTTATTACACACAGTAGATTACATTTGATCCACTATATAGGCTATGAAAAGACACAAAATGGATAGCCACATTACATTTAATGAGAGGAACAAAAAAAAAGAAAACAATATTAAATGACTCACTTGGGAGAAGTAGATTCATGGATAAATGAGAAGACTCAATTAGGGATAAATAGTCTCATGGGAATGTGACACTGTATGGGGAAGATACGCTGCATGGGATGCTTTGGAAAACCATATGATGAAATGGTTTTCAATTCCAACACACCCATTCAAACTAAAACCGGCTTCATCCTAAGCATCATTATTAATCTTTTGAATGCATCTGTTGGTAATGAATTTGGGAAAATATCAGCCACCTGTTCAATAGAATGAAAATATTCCAATTTTATCATTTTCTGTTTCACATGATCCCTGAGAAAATGAAAACAGGTATCAATGTATTTGCTTATTCCAAGCTATAATGGATTTTCATAAAGTTTAATAGCTGAATTATTATTCAAATATATGTCTATGGATCCATCCTTTAGATGCATTATATAATTTATAAAATTTCTCAACCATATTCCTTCAAAAATAGTAGATGATGTTGCCATGTACGCTGCTTCACATGTGGATAAAGCAACCAAACTCTGCTTCCTTGAATTCCATGTGAAAGCAGTATTTGAAAGAAAAAATACATACCCAGTGGGGTTTTTTCTTTCATCATGGTCACCTCCCAAATCAATGTTTGAGTAACCATATAGCTTTGACTCTTCATTGTAAGGATAAAAAAGACCAAAATACACCATTCCTTTAACATACCAGAGGATTCTTTTTTGCAGCTAGTCAGTGTGACTCTTTCGATGATTCCATGTTCCTTCTTAGAATCCCAACACTGTAGAAAAAATTTTTCATGGTGATTGAGAGATACATTAGGCTTCCAAGTAGACTCTTGAACATAGTCAATTCAACACTTATTCCTTCTCTATATTTTTTCAGTTTTAAGCTCGTTGTTATAGGCGTGTTTACAACATTGCAATTGGCCATATTGATTTTTCAAACAACTCCCTAGAATACCTATTCTGAGATATATAGATGCCGCCATGTTCCATCCATCCAACATCCCTAAGGCCATCAAATGTTTTTATTATAAGCCTCCTTTTAAGGTAAGAAGGGGAGAAACCAAATAGACATCATGAACGTAAAACAAATCACACCCGAAGGCCAAGAGAGACAAACAAAACAAACTACATGGAGCACCCCTCCCCAGCATAAAATCATTGTAAATATCTCTGTTGTTACATGGATGAATGGAAAGCTAGTGTCCTGTGTCAAAGAACAGGACTGATCTGATGGCTGACACCATACCCTCTAAAACATCTAAATCCGTAAAGCACTACAATGATGAACAACGAGCTATGAAACATCATGTGAGGCCTAATCCATGAGGTAAGTCCAGTTGCATCTCCATTCCAACAGATTTACCAAATCAAACCATCATAAGACTTAGCCGCACGTCAAACCATTCAAACCAGCACCAAGATTTCCCACATGCCGGAAGCCAAGAACCATCACCAGAAAAACAGTGTGCAACACCAACTTCAACACAGACAACCAGAAA
This sequence comes from Viscum album, assembly GCA_963277665.1. Taxonomy (NCBI): domain Eukaryota; kingdom Viridiplantae; phylum Streptophyta; class Magnoliopsida; order Santalales; family Viscaceae; genus Viscum; species Viscum album. Next base: position 1,145,012,915 of record OY728166.1, read on the forward strand.
AACCAGAAAATCACAAAAAAACTCATAGCCAACCAAACCAAATTAGAAACACCAAACCTTCAAACCTGAAAAAACATTGCAAGAAAATCCAGAGACCATGACCTCCCCCTCTAGGCCACTCATGATCCGACGCTGACCATCACCGGAAGCACACCATAGGAAGCACCTAGTTTCTCTGGACTGAACAGAAGCTAGATCTATCAACACGGGCCGAGCCCTGCAGATACAATCTACACGTTTCATCCCCAATACTCCAAACCAAGATGAATCCGGAGTTACAAGTCTTCACCGAAGCCAAAGACACCAACGATCCTCGTCGAATCTCCATCGCGTCGCACCATCGACGCCGTGTCACACTGAGACAATCCGGAGAAAACCGACCATGCCACATCACGCTGAGACGATCCGGAGGCCAAAAGCTGGAACATGATGATAAGATCTAGAGGAAGCCGACACAAGACCGATTCATTCCGGAGGGGGAAGGGGATGCAAGGCCGAAGGTGAAACCCTAGTTTCCACGGAGGGAAGAGGAGAAGCCACTCAAAGGCTAGATGTTTGGATTTTTATGCCGCCATATTGTTGCTTTACCTCTATGACCAGAAAGAAAGGAATGAGACCTCCATCGGTCATCTGAAACACCTTAAACATGGCCCCTAGAATTCATCAAACATCATTTGACTGTCCCATGTAAACAAACAATCATCCACATACAAGCATACAATCAATATATCAACACGATCATTCTTCTTGATGTAAACTGAATGCTCATATAGAAGTTGGGTAAAGCCGTTTTATTGAAGATAGTTTTCGATGTGTGTATTCCATGAATGAGGAGCCTGATTCAACTCCGACACTTCCATCTCCACTAGTTTCTTCTATAGATCAATTTAGTTCACTTAGATAGTTTTAGTTGAATTTAAATAGTCATGTTTAAATAGTTATTTCAATTTTGGAAGTTCAAGTTTTTGATCACTTTTAGAAATCATCTTCCTAAATTTTTTTCTAAAAGGATATGTCTAGTGTCTACACACATTCTATCTATGGTTCGACCCTACAAACCTCTTCTACAGTTGTTATAAGAATAATAATTTTTTTTAAATTTTCAATCGTTGTGACATGCATTCCAAATGTTTTTTAAATTTAGTTTAGTTTTATACTATGAAAAATATATGTATATTTGAAATATCATGAATATTTTATGAAAATATCATTATATATAGTTATTAAAAATGTGTGATGGGAAGTTATTACTATTAATTAATTTTCATATCTTGTATTTATTATGTACATGATTTCTTATAGAAAATAAATGCATATACATTAAGCATTATTATTCTTATTATTATTATTACCAAAATATTCATTATCATGATGATGATGATCATCATCATCATCAGCATCATCAACATCATCATCACCATCATATCTGATATAAAATAAGGAAACCCTTTACCCCTAATTTTTTCATGTGTCTTGACACCATGGAATAAATCCTCCTTTATCCTATTTATTCTTCAAGAAGGATCCCACCATAGAGATATTATAGTATGTTTCTCCCACTATTTATCCTTTATTTCTCCTTCCCTTATCTTCTCCCCTCCACCTCACGATTTTACCTATATAGGGTCATGGAAAACATGTGGTTTTTCTATATAAAATAAATCCCCTCAATTTCAATGGGTATTTGAATGTCTAAGGTTTATTTACCACCTATATAACTCAGATATACCCTTAGTTGATGAAGGAAACAAGGTTTCACCATATCTAAGGAGACGATTCTATCCATTTACCTTTATTTAGTTAGACCATAAATGCTTGGTTGTTTAGAAAAATTTCCTTATATATAAAATCATACTATATATTATTTATTTTTTTATAGTTGTTTTTATAGCTGATTTATAAAATTCATTTTTTTTCTAAAGGGGGTTCTAATGAAAACCTATGTGAAAATTATGCACTTGTAATTCAATTAATATAGTATGTTTTATAAAATTAAAACCAAAGGTTTATTTAAAGATTCTTAAGTTTTACATTATAAAATTACTTCTTATGGATTGTAACAGATGTATATAAATTTTTTAGTGGAACTTCCATGTTAAAAAGGTATGTTTGGATGTAATAAAGTTGTATTTAAATGTGATGATATTCAATTAGTGATTAACCCATTTTTATCAAACTTATATATTTATTAATAAAGTGTTATTAAGTCTTTTCTCAACATATTTTATAAGGTTGTATTGTGGTTCTTATTTAAATGGATTAATGGGTAAAGTGGACTTATATTTACAATAAAATGGCTACCACTTGGGTTTCCCCCTTATTCATGATGTTCTTTTCATATAATTATTATATTTAGAATTTCATGTTGATGGATGATTTATTATGTTTGAAAAAATGGGTGATCCCAAATAGAATGATTAATTGTTTTAAAGCCTTAATTATCAAAAAAACTCCACACTAAATGTCTTAGGTAATAATTGGGATATTAGGACACGTGCCAATATATGTTATAGGGAAAACCTCTTTAGCCTGTACCCTTATACTTATAATGTGGTTCTATCTAGGGGGGATAGTCATGATGAAACTCTTACTATTACATTATTCACTTTCTGTTATTTTAGGATGGGGCTCTAGCTAGTGTCCCATATGAAGATGATAATATATTATGGTATCACTATAGACTTGATTGTAGATTTAGTGTATCATGAAGATATTAGATGTTACCTTCCTTATTTTTATAGGTGATCTCCCCATGAAACATGTTTAAATATTTTATTATAAACAATTCTTTAGTTATGTTATCTTTAAAATATTACACTACTCCTTTATTCACAAAGAAAAATGACCCAAAAAACATGTTCTTCTTTAAATAAAGTATCTATTGACACTAAATAAATTTTATTATGTTTTACAATGTAGGTGCATAGAATGAATTTTTAATTTTATAATAACTTTAAAAATATTATTTTATATCAACTAATACAACTACTACCATAAATGAATGGAAAAAATATACTAGAAACCAATAACACATTATTTCATTATTTAATAATGTTTTATTCAGTCTAAAACAATGCCCAATATAATCCCAAATATTTAAATTTCAAGACTAATAGAGGTTAAATAAAATGAAATATAAAAATCTTGGTCACCTTGATCCCATAGAATCATCTATGACATCCTGACCCAGGAGCCACTGAATGGTGCCCCGAGCCAGTTGGCCACATGCCCCCAAGCACGCCTCCCTGTATGCCAAAGGGTGACGACTAGTAGTGTCGGTCTGGTAAGTCAGTCTTAGAGACACTATACCCTCATTTTTCAAAATAAAACACCAACAGAAGAAAACAGCAATAACCAAGTGTGGAAGCATATAAATAACCATAACAATACCATGGCATATGATAGTCAAAACCAAAAAAATACAATACTCAATTGAAAGGTAAAACATTCTATGAAAAAGAAAGTGTAAAGTGTCTATACTGAAACTAAGAGTAAATACACAATGACCCCCATGCGGGTCCTGAACCATGTCTGGTTCCCTCTCCCATGCTCTAATCCCAAACTTCAACCTATCCTAGGGACTTTCCCTTATCCTATCATGCAATAAAAAATTCTACTCAGGTGCTGATCAATCATCCCGAAGAAGGTGTGAGTAGAACTTAGTATCCAACTAGAAACGTTTTCTAAAATGAGTGCAGTCAAAAGATAGTGCACATAGTTCTATGAAGAAATAAATACAATGCTCAATTAAACAGTTATCACATTGTCATTTAATCTTAGTCATCACATTAGGCCCAGTTTCAATTCATGTTTCCCATTTTAATCATCATTAATTATTATTAATCATTTGGTGTAGGTCATCATGCATATCACCACAAATATCATTAAGTGTAGGTCACCATGCTAATCACACTACATCTCATTTGGTTTAGGTCGTCATGCCTAGCACCCGATAATATCATTCGGTGAAGGTCATCATACCTAACACCCCATAATCTCAATCTTGGATAACTATTGGGGAGGAACGCCATGTCCAAGACCCAACTTCTAATGGGTCTAGAACACCTTTTATAGCACCACAAAAATCACATCCATTTAATCATTTATTAATTCACAAGAATTTTCCACATCATTACATTATTAATCCAATGATCAGTTAAATGTTTCAAGGTCCATTAGTTACCTCAATAATTAACTAAGAATATAACCCATTAATTAATTAATCAATTAATTAATCAATCAACACAATTCTCATTCCATAATTAATTATTCAAAATTAATTATTGATATCACATCTCAACTTTTCATTGTTAATTATCACAAATAATTATCTTTGATCAACATCATGGGACATAATTAATTCTCACAATTAATTATCTCAAATAGAAAACATCATTTCATAATAAATTCCCCCCAATTAAATTTCTTAAAAAATCAACTCAATATGTCAACCTATAATAAATCACCAAAATATCTATTTCGGATACACCCTTTCACTTGTTCTATGATTCAATTATCAATTAATCACAAAGGCAAACACAAGTCAATTCCTTATTCTAAATCACCCCAATTTAATAAAAATAATTATCAAGCGAAGCTAGAAAATCTATAATATCACATACACTAATCAAATCATGACTATGGGTGTTTGATTTAGACTACCTAAATCAGTTTACTGAAGGATGTTATCCCAATAGAAATCCCCAAAATATGAGCAGCACAACATCATCGATCAAGCATATGATCTAAATCCCTAAACTAAAATTAATATCAAAGGCATCAAGATCTTGAAAATAAAGATATAGATCCACAATACTATATCTAGATCTCAACGAATAGGTTTATATCCATGGAAATAGTGGAGAATCCATGAAAAGATCAAGGGATGATAGATAAAACAACGGGATAATCAACAAGATGAAATCCATTTACTGGGAAGAGAATGGATCTTCAATCCGGGCATACGATCCTGAAGAACAATTTTAAAATCACCTTGGAATCCCTATGGAAGGCTTTAAGATCACCTAGAATTTGTCAAGATTGATCCATGTTCGAAATGTGGGAGTCTGAAGGGGTTTGAGTGGTTTTAAAAAGGTTTTTTGGATATTAAATTCCATGTTCATGGTTTTGTTAGAAGAGGTGCACAGTTTGGGAAAACCGTGCGTAAACCGTGCAGACCTCTATATTGGAACGGTTTAGCCACATAATTTTTTCAAACCATTCATAAACTATGAACACCCCAATATCTATTTTGTTCTTAAAATTTCACTCTAACTCACCCCAAGAAACTACTCCAAAACAAAGGTTCTTAAAAACATAAAAAAAATTACATGAACAAATGCCTGAGATGACTCTAGAAAAGGCCAGAATCTTACAATATCCCCACCTTATAAAAAATCATCCTCAAGCTACACTCCTAAACTTCTCTAAGATTCTGACATGAAAATATTGGGCCATTGATCCCTAATTTATACTTCCCATTACAATCTTTTCTCTTGAACACTTCTATGCTTCCATAACACATGAACTAATGGCACAATATTTCCCTATAACACTTTATCACTACGACCAACACACGTATCAGATGCTCCTCAAAGGACACATCTATCTTGAGATCAACAACTTCCACATCAACCACATGAGAAGGGTCAGGGTGATACAAATGTTGTTGTGACACATGGAAAACATCATTCATAATTATGAGTTTCTGTGGAATGGATAATCAGTATGCCACTGGCCTGATTCTCTCAGGCACCTCAAATGACCCTATAAACCTGGGTGCTAATTTCCCTTTCTCTGTATCCGGTTGTGACCCAATCTTAGGGACACCCAAAGGAATTCATGATAACCCTCTGTAAACTCTAGGGGACATCTTAGTCTATCAGGATATGAATTATTCTTACTTTGAACTACATCCTTACGTTTCCAAATCATCTCCACCTGCTCTGATGTCTCCTAAATGATACTCGATCACAATAACTCTAACTCACCTACCTCTAACAAAAAAATTATGTGATCTATAAGGTCTACCATAAAGTGCCTCATATGGTTCCATCAGAAGAGTTTCATGATAACTATTGTTATAGGAAAACACCACTAAATACAAGTTATTCTCCCAAGAACCACAAAAGTCAAGCACACATGGTTGCATTGTATTCTCTAACACCTATATGGTATGCTTTGACTTCCCATCTATCTGTGGGTGGAATGCCATACTTAAAAAAACATGTGTACAAAGATTCTTCTATAAGCCTTTACAAAAGCATGAATCACAATCTAAAACTATAGTCCGTGGAAACCCATGAAAATGAACTATCTCACATACATACAATTATCCCAACTGTTCTACTGTAAAGGTTTCCCAGATAGGCTAGAAATGTGATACCTTTGTTAGTCGATCCAAAAAGACCCAAATAGAATCATTCTTCCTAAGTGTATTTGGAATTACTACCATGGAATCCATAGTCACATCATCCACCTACCATTATAGAATAGGAAAAAACTACAATAGGCCTCCAGGTCATTGAGGCTCTACCTTCACCTGCTGATAGGTGAAACATTTTATTATGAACCTTGATATCTCCCTTTTCATGCATGGACACCAAAACTGTCATCGTAGGTCATGGTACATTTTTTTCACCCTAGGATGTACTGACCAACTTGAAGTATGAAATTCTCTCATGTGTTCCTATCACATACTCATAGGGACAACAACCCAAATTTTTACCTAGATCATCTCATCCTCATCTATTATACAGTCTGATGGTGTTTCCCCACCTTCAAGGCTTTACCTCATGGATAAACACTCCAAATACTCATACTTCCTATACCTGATCTATCTCAAGAGTGTATACTCCACTTCTATAGAAACCAAATTCATCCTCTCCTAAATCTCCTGAACTACCACATGCATTTCCTCCACCAAGTCATCATCTTTTACTCAGCACTCGACTGATGTGCCGACTTAGCCTGAGTTTTCCTGATCAAGGAATCATCCACATTGTTCCCCTTCACAGGTGTATATTCCAATTCAAAATCAAAGGAATACATATATTATACCCATCTTCACTTCTGAAGATTAAAATCATGATGTGAAAACTTATACATCAAGCTTTTGTAATCTGTAAAAATAGTAAACTTTTCACCCAAAAGATAGTGTCGCCAACAAATTAGAGTATAAACCTCTATTTCCAACTCAAGGTCATGTGTGGGGTAATTTCGTTCATGTGGTCTCATTTTTAGAGTCCCATAAGCAACAACTTGATCCCCTTTCATCAACAAAACTCCAAGTCCTATCCCAAAAGCATCATAATACACCGTGTACTCCTCACTCAACTCAGGTAAGATCAAAATTGGTGATGATGTCAAGTGCTTATCCATCTCATGGAAAGCATTATCACATGAACCTATCCAATAAAACATTATCCATTTCTTTGTAAAAATTAAAACGATACTTCCAATCTGGAAAATTCTTTTATGAACCACTTGTAATAACAATCTAATCCCCAAAATATTTGGATATCCAAAACATTATTGGGATTCTCCCAAGAAACCCCTGCCTGCACTTTTTATGGGTCCACTTTCACACCTTCTTCTGAGATTATTTTCCCCAAAAAGTACCTTGTTAATCGAAAACTTAAATTTATATAGCTTGACATATAGACGATGCTCTCTCAAGGCACCCAAGACGATTTCAAGATGTTGGGAATGATCTTCATGAGTCTTAGAGTACACCAAGATATCTTCCACAAACACCACAAAAAACTGATCTATGTATGGATAAAATATCCTATTCATTAAGTCCCTAAATATTGATGGATCATTTTTCAACCCAAATGACATTACAAAAAAATCATAAAGGCCATAACTGCTCCTGAAATCAGTTCTTGTTATATCATAGGTCCGAACTTTAAACTGATGACACACTCATCTCAAACTGATATTTGAGAACACACAATCCCCCTTCATCTAGTCAAACATACCGTCAATACACAGAAGAGGATATCTATTCTTCATGGTCATTTTATTCAACTTATTGTAATGGATAGACAAGAGTAAACTCTTGTTAGAATTCTTTGCAAACAAAACAAGTAATCCCCAAGGCGATGTACTTGGAAAGATAAACCATTTATCCTCCAACTCTTCCAACTAAATTTTGAGCTATTGAAGATAACATAGTTCTAATATGTAAGGTGGAATAGATACTGGCTCAACCCCCAACACGAGATCAATAGTGAATTCCACATCTCTCTTAGGTGGAAACCCTGAAAAATATTTAGGAAAGACATCCTGAAACAGTTCCACTACAAGTGGAAGGACATCTTGCCTACCACTCCCATCATCCAGAAAAAGACTAGAAACTTGGGATGAAAGCTCTCCCAATTGCTCAGTAATTGGCCTAGCTCGGCCTACATGGATATCCCATTATCCACGAAGAACATATTAGTCACCCTTAGGAGATACAATGATCACTCTTCTACGATAACAATCTATGTGGGCTCATTATGTTACTAGACAATCCATACTCATAATCAAGTCGAAGCCTGTTATATCAAGGACAGAAATATACCAAAGAAAAAGATACTCTCTAATCTATAGAGAACATAAACTGCATAAAATGATATCCCACGATTGTGTTCCCAATAGTGCATCGATATTTCTCACCCCACTTAGAGACTTCACTTCTAGGCTCAATCCATAAAAAATATTTTCAGTTATAGAGGAATGAGAGGAACCAATATTAAATAGGGAACTAGATAATGTAGAATAAAATAGAATAGTACCTCTCACTGTCGATGGACCAGCCTCGCTCTCCTCAAGTGTAGGATGTACTGCATGTAACTATTCTACCCCTCTTCCCTGTGGTGTCATATGAATCTCCTAATTATCACCACCCTACTGATATGAGCACTCATACCCTGAATCACCACGTCCACTTCCTCTACTTCCTCTTTCAGTAGAAATCCAGCTGCTAGACCTATATGGTGTAGAAGACCCCCTTCCCACATAATGACTTTGAGAAGCTTCTCCCTCATCACCAGCCTTTCGATGATTCCTGCAGAACATATGTAGGTGTCCAATCTTTCCAAAAAACCGGCACTCCATTGGTGGTCAATGACAATGTGTACAATAGTGTCCATGCGTACCGCAGTAGTGGAAAAGAACATGAGTAAGATCTGGTGCAACTATTCCTTCTGACTATCCACCTTTATTTACACTGTCCTAACTAAGATTTTAATAATAACACATCCTACTATTGGAAGGCACACTTCCTGATCATCCAGTGACAACTACCTATCCAATACCGGAAGCCTCCTTCAGGTTCCCCTCTAAAATGAGAGTCCAATTAACAACTTTTGAGAATTTATCCATCCTAAAGATATTCACATGGGACTTAAATTTCACACCTAAATCTATCCTGAAATAATTTTTCTAAAAAAACCACATTAACCTACAAATATGGAGCGAAATGATGTAAATCTGTGAAACTCCCAATGTATTCCATTATGAACATGCTTCCTTTGGTCAGATGCATAAAATCTAAAGCCTTCTCTAGTATCAGTTTATTTGGAAAGAAGAATTACCAGAACTTATCTAGAAATTCCTTCCATAACATATCATCAGTCTATCCATATCATACCTGAATGTCCAACTAGCGCTTTGTCGAACCTCATAGCATATAAGCATCCAACTTGAACCTCCTCCCAACCAAAGTCTCCAAATGGTCAATAATAATCTCTATGGATTCAATCTAGAATGAATCTCCCCTAGGTCCACCCTCTCCAATAAAAGTAGGAGGGTTATGTAGCTAAAAATCCCTTGTCAACTCAGAGGTGCATTTTAGAACCCACCCTAGTTCTCTATCCAAGAATTGCATGAAACGAGTAATGTTCTCTCAGAACGGTTTCCCTTCCTCCCCATCATGTACCAATGGTTCCTCAAGCTCCCTGTTTGAATGTTCATTTCGGGCAGACCCCTCATTCTCTCCCTCAACAAGTATCATGGTAGCATATCTCTACAATCCAAACATATATCTTTTGTATCATAACACAACCATATACCATTTTCATAAGAGGAGAAACTAAAAAAACAAGTTTCAACATGTCTTTCCCCTTTTTCTTTCCACACGATCAACACTGAGGCCTTATCAAAACCCTTAACCATCCTACTTTTAGATCTTGGTTAACAAGGGTACATTCATTATCATTAATTAATCCAATCATTAATTAATCACACTATCTAAAATTAATTAATTCAATAATTAATTAATTAATCATTCACATTTCATAAATCAAGGTTCTCATTAGACACCCATTTATTCTAATTTTTCATCATTATTTCAATCTTACAACAAGGAAAAATAGTTCATGTTCAAAAACATACCCATAACCCGTTTCCCCATGAGTGCCTATAATGATGCATGTAACTACAACTCTGAGTTCCTAGAATGACGCATGAAGTCTCAAGTATCATACCTCTTTAGGCGATAAATAAAAATTCAACAATTTTCAAAACAAATATCACATAACACCACAAGTGCATCACCCAAGGTGAAATAATATCCAACTGTAACAATAGACCACAATCACAATAATCCCACCCTGACTACTCAAAATTTCCCCATATATGGGTTTGAAAATCCCATGAACTATCTCTTTAACAAGCCTCGACTCTTCCTAGTCTCTTGTATACCTTTCCCAAAATAGTTTTATAAAATAAAAATAATGAAAAAAACTCCACTGATACCACTTTGTGACGTCCTGACCCGGGAGCTACTGAACGGTGCCCCAAGCTAGTTGGCCACATGCTCTCAAGAGAACGTCCCCGTATGCCAAAGGATGCCAACTAGCAGTGAGGGTCAAGTTAGTTAGTCTTGGGGAGACTATATCCACTTTAATCAGAATAAAACACCAATGAAAGGAAACAAAAATATTCAAGTGTGAAGAATATAAATAACCAAAACAATACCATGGAGTATGATAGTCAAAACCAGAAAAATACAATACTCCACTAAAAGGTAAAACATGCTATGAAAATTCAAGTGTCAAGTTCTAAAAAGAAACTATGAGTAGAGACACAACGAACCCCAAGAAGGTCTCAAACCACATCCAGTCCCCTCTCCCATGCTCCAATCCCAAACTGCAACCTATCCCAGGGCCTTGCCCTTATCCCGTACTGCAACAACAAAGTCTACTCGAGTGATGATCAGGAGCCCAAATAGGGTGTGAGTAGAAATCAGTAGGCCACCAACAAAAAATTCTAAAATGATTCTAGTCATAAGATAGTGCATGAAGTTATATGTAGAAATAAATACAATTCATAATTAAACACTTATATCATTGTAATTTAATCTTTAATCATCACATTAGGCCCTATTTCAATTCATGTTTCCCATTTGAATCATCATTCATTATTATTACTCATTTGGTGTAGGTCGTCATGCCTAACACCCCAAATCTCTTTATGTGTAGTTTTGCATGCCTAACACTCTATATCTCATTCAGTATAGGTTATCATTCATATAACCCCATAATATTATTCGGTGTAGGTCTTCATTCCTAGAACCCCATAATCCAAAGTTTGGATAACTATTGGGGAGGGACACCATGTCCAAGTACAAAATTTTAATCTGTCTAGAATTCCATGTCTAGCACCACAAAAATATCATCAATTTAATCATTCATTAATTCACAAGAATATTCCACATCATTCCAATACTAATCCAAAAATTAGTTAAATATTTCAAAGGACATTAGTTAAATCAACAATTAACTAAGCACATAACCCATTAATTAATTCATTATTTAATCAATCAATCAATACAATTATCATTACATAACTCATTATTCCTAATTAATTATCCATATCTAATATCAAATTTTCATAATTAATTCCAACATTTAATTATCTTTGATGAATGCCATGACACATAATTAATTCTCACAATTAATTATCTTACATATCCAAACATAATTTCATAATTAATTCCCCTAATTAATTATCATAACACAATCAATTCAGTATATGAATTATAATATCTCAACCCATAAAAAATCTACAAAATATCTATTTGGGAAACCCCTATTTGTTTGTTCCATGATTCAATTATCAATTATTCACCAAGGTAAACCCAAGTTAATTTTTCATTCCAAATTACTCAAATTTAGGAAAATTAATTATCAAGGGAAGCTAGAAAAACCGTAAATCAAATACATATATCAGATCATGACTATGGGAGTTTGATTTAGACCACCTAACCCAGTTTATTGAAGAATGTTAGCCCAATGGAAATCCCAAAAATCCGAGCGGGACAACATTGTTGATCAAGCATCAGATCTAAATACCTAAACCAAGATTAAGATCAAAAGCATCAAGATATTGAAAATAGAGATCTAGATAAACAATACGAGATCTAGATCTCAACCCGTAGGTTTATATCCATGGAAATAGTGTAGATATTCCACCTAAAGATCAAGGAAATACATAGTAAAGAACAAGAGAAGCAATGAGATAAAATCCACTTACCGGGAAGAGAGTGGGTCTTCAATCTGAGATTCTGACCTCGAAGAACGGTGTTATAATTACCATGGAATCCCTCCAAAAGGATCTGGGATCACAAAGAATTTATCAACCTCGATACGAGGTCAAGAATATGGGAGTCCCAGGGGGTTCAGGTGGTTTTATAAAGGATTTAGGATATTAAATTCTCTATGCACAGTTTCCTGGACAGAGGCGCACGGTTAGGGAAAACCATGCGCTAACCGCGTAGACACCTCCATCTAGGTTTGCACAGTTTTTCAACCGTGCGTAAACCATAAAAACCTCTCTTTTGGCACATTTTAGCAGTATAGTTTTTTCAATCCATGCACCAATCGTGTGCACCCCACTGTTCGTTAGTTTTTCTTAAAATTTTACCCAAACACACCCCAATCCACTACTCCAAAACAAAGGTACTTAAAAACCTAAAAAGTGACCAATAACACACTTGATATGACTCTAGAAAAGGCCATGATCTTACATCATCACACCAATGAACAATAATTTAATAGAGAAATAGAGATTTAGTAATAAAATATTCATTTTGGAAAAGGTATTGAACCTTGATAGAATTAAAGTGAATAACGAAGTGTACGAATGGTGGTTCATTTATAGGTAAATATGAATATTTGTCATTATTATTATCATAAAATATTTTTTATGGATATTATAAACATTAGTTAATAAAATATTTTGTCTTTAATAATATTGGTAATGTAAGCACATTTAAATGATCATCAATATTTTTTACTGATATAATCAAAATTTTATTATTTTTGGAGACTATAAAAATATTATATTAAAAGTGTGATTTATTTATAATTTTCAAAAAAAATATATTTTACAAAATAAACTTAAAAAATGTATTTAAAAGGATACCATATTTTAATGAATCCATATGAAGATTTTATAATGGTCAGATTGATTATTTTTCTACTAAATTATTAATTTGAATTAGAATAATGATATTAATTTTAAAGTTAAAATTATCATTAATAGAGTATTATTTTTATGAAATAAAATTCAATTTTTGACACATAACATCAAAATGATCATATGGTGATTTTGTTCCGAAATTTTCATGAATTAGTTTTCAGTGGAAAAGTGAAAATTACGGCTTTACAAGCACTGTGATTTTAGGTTATCATTAATATTTACACATGATTAAAAAATTTATAAAACATTTTATTCAATAAAAAATTTATTTAATATGTATAAAATTGAATTTATAAATGTTAATTTAATATATAAATTTATAATTTTCTTTTTTGAACTAAAAATTGGATTTTTTTAAAAAAAACTTAATCTTTGGATTCTCCTTATTAATTGGGCTGTATGAAAGGTATGGTTTGGTTTTAGAAGGAATTGAAGATCAAAACAAAATCTCTCACTCATTAACGGTCCATAATTTTTTTGGAATTTAATTTACCCACAAGTGGTTGGATTATATGATAAATAATAAATATTTAATCCATTAAAACCCATGCCTCCTAAAGTATAAATACTACCCATTTCCCATTACTTTCAACTAAAAATTCCTAATACATGTATTTATGGAACTTTTCACTCTGAAATAGTCCCTAAAAGTTTCCATCAAGATCTCATGGTTCCACCATCATGTTTTAGGAATAAAATCATCAAGGTAAGGGAATTAACCTCTTCTTCTATTTCATTCAAGTTCATCCTTTTTTTCAATCTTCTTATTGTAAAATATTATTTATTTTCATGAAGACTTGATATTACCATTACTTACCAAATTATGTTTTATCAATGGTACACCCTTATTCTCTTTCATTATTCCTTTTACGTAATCCATTTTGAATACCGACATGATATCAAAATCAGTTCATGAAAGTCTTTCTCTTTTTATGAAATATTATTATATTGTGAATACCCAAATTTTTTCCATAACCATGGTAATTCACATAGATGTAAATATAATATATTATTTTAGGGATTTAAATTTATTAAACTCACATTCCATTTTTGTGGGTCAAAAATGCTGTAATATTTATATAATTAGGAACTTATGTGCTCAATGTTTTCATATGAAACCCATTCTTTATTATCCTCAGGTTATTGATGAAATAGTTTCTTATGATCAATTTGGTTCACATGAATTAATAAATTTTAATGTTTATTCTTGATATCAATCTAATTAATTAGTTAAATATTCAATCTCTAGATATCACATGTTATATGGTACATTGGTGAATAACCTTGGTAATTATGATTTATGATATCCTGGTTATAAACCAGGATGATATGATTATTAATGTCTCATTTTTATGTTTTAGAAACATTTTTATGTTATGATTCTTGTTCTTTATTTTATGATATATCATTTTTTTATATTATCACACCTTATTGATATGAATCTTTATCACATGCTACATATCTACTTTATTTATTCCCTTGAATGGATAAATTCTCATCCGTTTCATTGATATATTTCCCCAAGATATGAGATGTTGTAGAAGTAACATAGGAAGAACCTGTGGAGGAGTATTTCAAGTGGATTAGAATAATGTTTAAAATTTTATGTTTTTTCATATATAATATTCTTATTTCTATGAAACTAAACCATATAATATCCTATGTATTGTTAAATGTTGTACCATATAATGAAAGGTTTATAAAATAAAAAGTTAGGTCCCCATTGTAAAGTTCCCCTCAACTCTCCTATAAAAAGGGAACTTCTCCTTATCTTTTATTCACACATCCAAAGACATTTGTTTTGACCCAAAACAGCCAAAATATCCTAAGATATTCCCTTAATTAATCCTATAGGACACCCTTTTGGTATAAAACCAACTTAAGGAATGCTCTTGTGGAAATCAAAAGGATACACCTGAAGAAGAGGTAATCATTTTATCCCTTCTTTCAAAGTTCTTTTATTCTTCTAATTCCCACTTCTATGTTTTTTCCATACAAAATTAATAAATCCAGTATCATCCCTATACATAGATTTTATTATAATCATGGTATGACTATATTCATCATTTTATCCATCCTATGGGTAATTATATCACCATGTGTGTGTACTTACGTATTATCGTCTCCACGCCGTGGTGTAATTTGTTATTCCACATTACTTTATTTGTATGTGTATAATGATGAGTATAATAGATATAAATAATGAATAAAAAATTATTATTATTCTTTATAATAATTATATCATCCATTTTCAAATCATTTAACCATTAAAGAAATGACATCATCACTCGTGCGTAAATATGGCCCATCGTCTCCACGACGCGATGAGATTCATTCTCCACATTAACCATTCAAGAATGAGTATAATATATATATATATATGTATATATATATTATGAATAATTATAAAAAATATGAAATTATAAGTCTATTTTTATAATATATATCTATATATGTACATATATGTCAGTCACTTACTTCCATACGATAAGAAAACAGAAACATCATTCATGCGTACGTACGGCCTACCGTCTCCATGAATAGTGTTTTCCATTTCATATATATATCTATAATATATATTTATATTATTAATATATATGTTATATAAATCATATTATACATGCTAAAAATATGTAAATCATGATCTAAGTAATATGATCAAGAATAACAAGTCAAAACACGTATGATAAACAAAGAGATTATTACCCAAAATGTTGCATGGACTTGGAATTGTTAAACAATGGATAATATAAACTCCTAAAAGAATCATATATAATGTCATAAATATTATTATGATTCTTATATAAGTTAATAATATGTTTTAAAACCATGTACAGGAGTTTCAGACACGTACGGGGAGTATCATACCTAAGGTAAGGGTTAATTCCTCAATCTCATTATTATGTGGGATTGTTTATATGTTAGTACTTATTGGGACATATTTATCATCTATGTCCATTTTCATAAAAAATTTATTGAAAAGGAATATTTTAAGGTTTTATGGAAGGTATTATTTAACAAGATCAACATTTTAAATGTTTTAGTGATTTATTTTTCCAAATATATTTAATTAATGTCCATGTTTTCAAAATTATTTTAAGGATTTATTTATATAGACATGATTGTTTTAAAATATTAATTCCATTAAAAAGTTTCAATCTGTTATGGGATATTTTGATTATGAAATCTATTTTAAATTACTTTCTTTATAAATTGTGTTACTTTTAAATGATTTCATGAAAAATGGAAATTTATCTCAAAGAGTTTTAGTGATTATTTTCAACTATGTCCGCATAATTTATTTAATATTATTCTCCATTGAGGTTAATTTATTATAATATAATATTACATATTTTATTGAATGAGTTATGATATGTTTGACTATAGATGTTTTATTTTTATACCATTCATGGGTTATGGTTAAAGTATTGGTATTTCGTATGCTAGTTTTAATATGAATATTTATGTTATGTTTCATGATTTTCATATGAGAAATGAATTGGACTTATTAAGTGATGAGTGTGGCCCATTATAACACCTCGATGCATTAGTAGTTCTAATGAGACAAAATAGTGTCTTGGAACAAGGACTTAAAAAAATATTTGTATTTGTTTTTGGAAAAAGTCCTTGACGTAGTGGATATAATTTCTAGAATTATGCATTCCCTCATTATGAGATTAGTTGTTGATGTTACATGTGATTATATGACTAATAAAATATCCATGTGAATGCTTAAATGGAATTATTTTATTTATTAATTCCATATTATTCTGAATATAATGTTTTAAAAGGTTTTTGTTTTAATTTAATACCTTTTTTGTAAAATTTTATGCTTATTTTTGATAGCTTCCTCTATATTGTTTATCATTCCTGAGCATCTGAGCTCAACCCCTTATTATGTTTTATTTTCCTAGAACGATATGAAGTGTTTTATGATTGATATGAAGGGTTAATATAGGGGAATATTTTTTTTATCAAAGTATTATCTATGTTGTGTTTTATGATAGAAATTGTAATGTAATGTTCATGTATGCAGTCTATTTTCGAAGACTGCTAAATTTATCGGTCCTTCAAGACTTGATTCCTTATAATCATACCAATTTAATAAAATAATGCACTGGATTTGAGCTTATGGGATCAAGGCATTATTGTTTTTATTAGAGGAGGTTTAGAAACAACCATGGAAATTTATTTTGAAAACATAAATTAGGGATCATAACCCTAAGAGAGAATTTAAGGATAAGTATAGAAGGACACCCTTTAATTTTGGTAATTTAGGGATTATATGGATATTACAAGAAATATATCCCTATTTGTATAATACAAGTGGATTAGGTTCTGGCACAGATGTAGATATGGGTGAAAACTCTGACAAGGTGTTTTGGGCTTGATTCGGAGTAACCTGGTACACAACAACAGACCTTAATGTGCACCTAGTTTGAAACTCCTTGGGGATATGCTTAGGATAATTAATATTTTATTTAAAAACCATTATTAAGGATTTATGAGTAAATATGTCCTCAAAGGAACCATACTTCTAAGGATTACATATGCCTAAATTGTTTAATTTATGTTAAGTATTTTACTTGTTTAGAATTATGCATTATGACTCATAACCTAATATAGTGTATTTCATTGTTAAAAAATTGTTCCTAGTGGAAGGAATGGAATCCTTATCAATAAATGTAATAAATGTAGGGATTTCACTCCTATGAAAGATAATTATATTGGAGCTGGCGATGAAACTAGTGTTGAACAACTTATAATAGTTATGAGACAACTGAATTAGGTTATGAATAAGAACCTTACCCATATGGAGTACCCTGATCCACAACAAAGAGGATCCATGTTAGACAGATTCATGAGAAAAAAACCTCCATCATTCAATGGGACTATAAATCCATTGTTGGCTGAGGAATGGATAAGTTATTAGGGAAAATATTTCTTACTTTGGGAAGTAATGAAATAGAGAAATTTTTCAGGGTAGTTTACCATCTATCATGATATATGGATCAATGGTGTTTATTAATTCAAAACATGAAGGAGGATGAAGAAGTAGAAAATATGTAATGAAGTGATTTAAAAGAAATTTTCATAGATAAATAATTCTCTCATGAACAACGAGCTAATATAGAAAGTTAACTTCTGAGTATGAGGTAGAAGGAGGATGAGAATGTTGTAAAGTATGAGGCAAACTTCACAAGGTTATCAGGGAATGCAGCAAACTACATATGTAACCCAAGAAGTAATATTGATAGATTCTTAGATGGGTTAAAACCATTCCTCCGACGAGCACTAGTATTAGAATCTTTTTCACCGTACGAAGATATGGTCCCATGTGCTATGAAGACAAAAAAGAGAATCTCCAAGTCCTACGACATTAAAGTAATGTAAGAGGTGAAGAAAAAAGTGTAGGAAGAGACAGATAAAGGGAAAAAAGGAAATACGGATTTCCCCTTATGTGATCATCATGGGAAGAAACACCCTAGTACTTTCCTGAAAGGAATAGGAGTTTGTTATAAATGTAGAGAAAATGGTCACCAAGATCATGATTGTAAGGGAAAGAAAGAAGTTGTGTAATGATATAATTGTAACGATATCAAAAATTATGAAAAATATTGTCCAAAGCATCAATGAAATATATCTCAGAAGAAGAAAATAGATCATGGCCATGATTATACTGTTATTATTGTTGAAGTAGAATAATAAATGTATTTGTGTCTTAGGATTCAATAATTATATTCTAGTTATAAGAAAAATGTGATATATATAGTGATTTCACTACAATAATTTTTTTCATTAAGTTTTTAATATGATCATATATTCAGTTGTGAAAATAAGAGCAACATTACGTTGTTTGGGGAATATGATGTCACAATTTATTTTGTAAATTTAGAGACCTTTTAGATAGAGGTTGTATAGAAGTATTTTAGATAAGTCTAAAGGATGGAATGGATTGAGCTGAACTTTTGATAATATCGTTTAAGTTTAAAACATTTGTTAAGGTTATTTATAGAATGTTATACCAATATAGTTTAGGAAAAAGGAAAACCCGCAAGCCAAGAAAAAACCCATCGCGTCGGACAAGGCTATAGGAATTGAACCCAAAACTGAAGTGAGACAATAATTTATTGCCAAAAATTGGCCTACAAGAAGTCCCTGGTTAGTATAAAATAGTTTTATTTATTTAAAAGGTACAAGTTTATGTTTCAAAACTTATACGATTAAGATAAATATAATTTTATTGAGTTTGTGGTTGGAATTCGTTAGCAAATCAAACATAACATGTAAATTAAGTATGCTTCATTTTGTTATAATTCAATAAAGTAATTATTCAAATCTTGGAAAAATATCATAAAATAATTTTTTTTCTAGTAAATTCTTTTGTAATTAATCAAATGGTCCCTTCGATCGTCACAAATTTATGGATATCATATTTTTAACTTTCTCCTAATAATTTTCTCTATCGCTCTCCATAAGAACTTTATGGTTATATTTTTTCTTTCATGTCCATTTTTTTCATATATAGAATCTTGAGATGTGTTATTTCTAGAAACCTTCATACATACCTTTCTTTATTTTAAAATATAAGTATCATTAATCCATTTTTTTCATGTGGTATTTCAGCTAAGATATTTTGAAATGTCAAAAACCTAGTTTTCAATACTAAGTTTAAATTATGAGGATGCAATTTATTGATGTATGGGATAATTTAACACCTTAAACTTCCACAGTACACTTATTATTATAATTCAATAGCTTCCGTTACATGCAACACAGAGTTTAAGCGCGCAATGACCTTTAAAACAAGCCATTTAAAAATATGTTATGAATTGTATTAACCACATTTTTAATTTTATATATCCCATAAAATTTTAACATTCTTCTCATGTGTTTATCTTACATAATAAAATGACAAATTTAATTTTTCTGATAAAAGTATTATTTTTCAAAAAATGCAATATTCCACCTTTTAATGGAACACCCTTATTACATAAAATATTTGAAACTTTTATATATTCAATTTGATAAAATGAAATTATTATTTATAATTGGGACATAAAAACTTAGTTTGGATAAATGTTTTGGGATTTTCTGATAATGTTAACATTTTAATGAATAGTGAAAGTAATGCACTTAAATTCAAAAGTGATTTTTCTTATAAATTATATATATAGTTAGATTATTTTTTTAATTGGTTTTAAATAATACATAGATAATATTTTTATCTTTTAATACAATTTTGGTTATTTTAAGTAATTTCACATTGAAATTGGGCATAAAACATGTCAATATTATGATAGTATTTACTTCTTAAAAACACATTTTATGGTTTTAACAATGAGAATGAATTTTAAATTAATTTCTGACAATTCTATGTCTTGAATTTGAAGAAATGGATTCCATATTTAGAATCATAATGTAAAAATTGCGTAAATAGGTACCTTTTATTTTGGTATATTATGAATAGTAAATTCAGTAATTATTTTTATTTCTCATGGTTAAAGGGGAAATCAAGTAAATAAGGGTAAAAAATAATATTATAATAATGTAAAACTACCCTAACAAGTGTTATTATCTTATTGGATGATATTTTTATGCCCATTATAATCCTTATGTCTATTTTAGGACCCCATAGCCACTTGGGTGTGAAAATGACATGTTATAATAATTAACTTAAAGTAAAGGGAAATATAACATAAACATGATTATTAATACTAAATCTATTTTAATTTGAGTTAAATAAGTGATCTATTAATCAATAACAATTAATTATAAATATAAAAATATTTTCTAAATCATGGTATTTTATTTTTATTATTTATAGATTAAAAGATTAAATTTATTTAATGACACAATAATGATGTCGTGTTTTCATTATTAATGAAAGAATCAAATATATGATATTATAAATATTAAAATAAATGTAAATTTAAATTTTTATTCCATAAAATAATTTTATGGATTATTATGACATATTATATTTTAGTTAATGCCTTTTTTATAAGCAATAAAGTTGGTATGACTTTAAAAAAAATTAATTACTAAATAGCTTAAAATTGACAAAAATGAGTTTTTAAAACAAATACTATTTTATTAAATGATATAACAATAATAAAAATAAAATATTTGTTAAATTAATTATATAATGTTAAAATTTTCATTAATGATCTACTTTTGGTTCTCTTGGAATTTTATTGTAAATATAGTAACCATATATTATGAAAATACAAGAAGACCTGGTAAGAGTTAAAGTTTTTAACTAAGGGTTAAAGTCAAAGGATAAGGTTAAATTTGTGACATAAAATAGTCTAAAAACTATTGTTCTAGAGAATTTAGACCCATAATCCTCTTATTATATAAAAAGTAACTTTTTATCCATTATAAACTGAAAAGTAATTTATAATAAATTAATATTTCAAGACATTCTTAAAGTGCCCCTCACCTCTCCTATAAAAAGAATACTTATCCTTATCTTTTATTCACACCTAAAAATCCCTTTGGGTCAGACAAAACCCACCCAAATATCCTCTTACATTCCCTAAATTCATCCAAGAGTACATCCTTTGGGCATAAAAACAACTTAAGTAATATTTTTGTGCAAATCAAAAGAAGACACCCGAAGAAGAGGTAATCGTTTTATCCCTTATATAAAAGTTATTTTCTTAATCTACTTCTTATTTCTATTTTGTTTAAAAAAAATCTAATTAATATATTATAATCCATATAAATATATATTATTATAATCATGGTACAGCTATATTCATCATTTTATCCATCCTACGAATAATAATATAACCATGCATGCGTACATACAACTTATCGTCTCCACGCTGTGGTGTAATTTTTTATGCCACATTACATTATATAGATTGTAAAATTATTGATTATAATATATTTAAATAATGAATATTAAATTATTATAATTTTTTAATTAATATACCATCTAGTTCAATATCAATTAACTATTAAATGAGTGATATCGTCGCTCGTGCGTACATATGACCTACCGTCTCCACGACATGATGAGATTCATTATCCACATTATCCATTCAAAAAAGGCTCTAAAAAATATATATCTTATGAATAATTTTGAAATATATGATATAATAAGGATACTAGAATAATATATATCTATAGATGTACAAATATTTATTTCACTTACTTCTATATGATAAGAAAATGGAAATAGCGTTCAAGCGTACGTACGGTCTACCGTCTCCATGAACGGTGTATTCCATTTCATATATCTATCTCTAATATAAATTTATATTATTAATATATATTATATATAATTCATGTTATAAATTCTTGAGGTAATTAAATTATGATCTATGTAATATGATCAAGAATAACAAGTCAAAACACGTACGATAAACAAAGTGATTATTACATGAAATGTAGCTTTAACATGGAATTGTTAATAAAAGGGTAAGATAAAGAAATAAATGAATTATATATTATGTCATAAATATTATTATGATTTTTATATAAGTTAATAATTTGTTTAAGAACCTTATATAGGAGTTTCATACATGTACAGAGAGTATCAGACCTAAGGTAAGGGTTAATTTCTCAATCTCCTTATTATCCAAGATAGTTTAAGTGTAAGTATTTACTAGGAAATATTTATCATCCATGTACATGTTTCATAAAAATGTTTTAAAAAGGAATATTTTAACGTTTTATGGAAGGTATTATTTAATTAGATCATCATTTTAAATGTCTTAACTATTTATTTTTCTAAATCTATTTAATTAATTTCCATGTTTTCAAAATGATTTTAATGATTTATTTATATGGACATGTTTTTTTAAAATGTTAATTCCTTTAAAAAGTTTCAAATTGGTATGGTAGAATTTTATTTAAAAATATATTTTAAGTGGTTTCCTTTATAAATTGTTTGAATTTTAAATGATATCATGAAAAAGGGATATTTCTCTCAAAGAGTTTTATAGATTATTTTCAACTATGTCCACATCCTTCTTTGGATATTTATCTTAGTTGTGGTTGAATTATTATAATAAAATATTCCATATTGTATTGAATAATTTATGATATGTTTGACTATTTATGATCTATTTTTTTACCATTCACGGTTTATAGTTAAAGTATTGGCATTTTGTATGCTAGTTTTAATACAAATGTTTATGTTATGTTTCACCCTTTTCATATGGGGAATGCATTTGAATTAGTAAGTGATGGGCGGGGCCCTATATAGCCCCTCGATGCATCAATAGGTCTCATTAGACAAAATATTGTATTGGAACAAGGTCTTGACATAATATTTTTGTATAATCTTGGAACAAGGCCTTGACGTAGTGGATATTATGTCCAACATTATGCATTGTCTCATTATGAGATTATTTATTGATTTTACATGTGATTATTCGACTAGTAGAATATCCATTTGAATGTTTAAATGGAATTATTTGATTTATTGTTGCCATAGTTTTATGAAGATAAATATTTACAAGGTTTTTTTTTAATTTTATACCTTTCCTTAAAATATTGTGTTTATTTATGATAGCTTCCACTATATTGTTTATCCTCACTGAGCATATGATATCACCCCTTATTATGTTTTATTTCCCCAAGATTCCAAGAAGTGTTTTATGATTGATATAAGAGGTTAAGAAAGAGGAATAATGGAGTTCTCAAAGTATTATCTATTCTGTGTTTTATAATATAAATTGTAGTGTAATGTTCATGTATGTAATATATTTCCAAGACTGCTAAACTGATCGGTCTTTCAGGACTTGATTCCTTGTAATCAAACCAATTTATTAAAATAATTCACTAGATTTGGTCTTTTAGGGTTAGGGTGTTACAAACATCATTGGTGTCAAAGGATAGTTTTGTTATTTGTGGAAATTTGAATTATAAAGAATTAATAAAAACCCTGTAGATAAGTCTAAATATAGGAAAACATCCTTATATTTTTGTGAAGTATTAAGTAAGTGGTTTCCAATAAAATTCATCTCTGTATGGATTCTATAAGTAGACGGGGCTCTAGAATAAATATACTTAGGGGTAACAAACATAAAAAAATGTATTGAGCTAGACTAAATTGTGAACTAGTGCACAACAATGGGCCTTATTACACATCTGGTTTTACAGTCCTGGGTGGGTATTCAATAAATAATCACATTCTTGTAAAACCTAAATGATTTATAGATAATGTAATTTATTTTAATATTGAAGTATATCAACCAAGTATCATGGTATAAAAACATTAAAGGATATTATTTCTTTTATAATTGTTATTATAAGATTCCCAATAGTAATGAATTTTTCACTTATGTTTTCTCTTTCTATAAAAAAATTTCAAGAAGTAGAATCACATGTGTTGACAGGAGACACAACACACAATGTGATGATGACCTTCCCAATATGGGCTTTGGTGGAGTTGAAAACTTCACGATGATGATGAATCTGTTATCTCAAGTCATGAAAAACAACCAATACCATATGGAGCATCCTACTTCACCAATAAAAGGACAACTAATAGTTGACTACTTGATGTTTCAAAAACTAGCGATTTTTAGTGGAACCTATTATCCACTAATAAAAAACAATTTATCAATACTATATATAAGTTATTTACCACATTCAATTATTCTGAGCAAGTGAAATACATATTTATAATATATCACTTTGAGGTAGAAGTTGATCAGTGTTTGATACTAGTCAAGAACATGAAGATAAGGGATGACATGGACACCATGGGATTGGAAGACTTCAAAATTTTATTTTCATCAATTACTTTCCTAATACCATCAGGAATATAATGAAGATGGAATTAATCAAGTTAAAAAAAGGGAAAATGAATTGGTGGGGTCTTATGAGATACAATTTACAAGGCTTGTTTATTGTGATTAAAGTGTATTTCATTAACTTTTAAGGGATGATATATCAATTATTTGGAAGACTGGGACCCCATATATGGAAATATTTGTAAATAAAAGACTTTTGGAGTTATAAAGATATAGTGAAATGTTCACTCCAATTTTAAAATGGAGTTTGAAGTTTCCTAGTGGAATCAAGGATATAATTACAAGAATATAATATTGTACTTTTTTTTGGACTAATCCAAATGAGAATAAAGTAAAAAATCTCATGTTAAACAAATGAGGGAATAAGAATTTGGAAATTTTTTTGATAGAAATTGGAAAATCCTACAAGTGTGTAAGAGATGAAAATATAGTTTGAAACATTCACAGAGATGTAAAGAATAAACATCTAAATGAAAATGAAAAAGAGAATATGGTACAAGAATAACCTATTGTGAAATACTTCACGTATGAGTAAATTGGAAATTTCACTAACCAATGTACGAATCAGAGGACTATCAATCAACATAAAAAATGGTCTAGGGAGAAAGTTAATGATTTATTATGTTTTATGGATGAAGTCAATGATCTAAATGATTTTTTAGATGATACAGTCATCGTACACTCAAAGATATCATGTACGTTATATTATTTTGGTTCAATTGACACTTTTATTTTATTCATGTTTTCAAATAATATCAAGTTAAACCCTGAACTTCTAGTGGTAGATTTGTCAGTTAAAACAAACAAAAGAACTATTAAAGCATCAGAGATATATAGGGAATACCCTATTAATTTTGGTGAATAAAATCTATTTTTAAAATTCACGATCATTCAATGGTGGAATTTTACATAATACATGGGATAGATTGGTTGTAAAAGTATAATTAAAATATCAAATGTATAAGTATGGAGATTTCATTAGTGTTGGAAGGAAAAAATTTGATCGTCTTTAAAGGAGATATTAAACAGCCTGAGTCTTTCTAATAAACTCCTCCTTTTTCCTTCATTATGTAAATTATTTGTGAGGAAGAAGAAGAAAGGGAAAGCCTAAATATTAGATATTTTTCTATTTTTCAATAATACGTTGATTTATTTCTTGAAGAGTTACTAGGACCTACCTTAAAAAGAGATGTAGTGTTCCTAATTGAAATAGTACCTGAATCAAAGCCAATATCAAAGACCCTATATTGAATGAAATATACAGAGTAATAAGAATTAAAGAACAAAATTCATGATTTTTTATAAGGGTTTTGTTCCACCAAGTGTGTATCCTTGGGGAGAACATGTTCTATTTGTAAATTAGATCGATGGATTAATGCAGCTGTGCATTGATTATAGAGAACTTAATGGTATAACAGTGGAGAAAAAATATCCTCTTACAAGTATTGATGATTTGTTAGAGACTCTTCATGGAGATAAAATTATTTTCTAATATTGATCTTTAATTTTAGTATCCAAAATTGAGGTTGAACAAAGAATATATCCCCAAGATTTTCTTCAAAAAATGACATGGGAATTATGAGTTTGTTTTTATTCCATTCATCTTGACTAACTATCCTTGCATATTTATTGATTTGATGAGTATAGTCTTCAAGGAATAAATTTATAATTTCACAATGACCTTTATGAATAATATCCCAATATATTACAAAAGATATAAGGATCATGAAGACAATCTAAGGGTTTTATTATGAACTCTTGGAAAAGAGAAGTTGTTTGGTAAATTTAGAAAATGTGAGTTCTGGTTACAATAATTTTCATTATTGGCACACATCATGTATTGGGAAAGAATATATATGGATCCAATAAAGAAAATTTATAGGAAAATGATTTCACATCCTAAAACTGTAACTAATATTCATAGTTTCCTTGGTGTAGAAGGATACTATAAAAAGTTTTAATTTTTTTTCATGGATTTCTAATCGATTAACCATGTTAACTCAAAATAGAGTTATGTTTATCATGACAAAAGAGGGTTATTTTTTTTTATTAAAATGAATAAGAGGTAGGTTAATGAACCTATGAAAACATAACCCTCTAATAGGGAATGATTTTTCATTTATAGTGATGAATCCATATAAGGTCTTGTATGTGTACTCATGAAAAATGAATAAGTCATCGCTTAAGAATCATGACAGTTAAAGCCTCATGAATAGAATTATCATACCCATGATCTAGAGTTAGAAATAGATATATTTTCATTAAATATATGGAGGAACTACATTTATGAAAATATGTGATACATAAATAGAAAAAAATATTGTGGTATATATTCACATAGAAGAAGCTCAACATGTGTCAGTAAAGATTGTTAGATCTATTAAAGGACTACAATTGTTATATTCATGGCCATCCCAAAAAGGTGAATATGGTAGATGATGATCTTAGTAGAAAATAAACTATTACTCTATCCATGATATGGATTGAAAATGACACAATATTAAAGGATATGAAAAGTAAGAATCTATAAATCATAATAGATGGGAATACATCCTACATAGACCAAATGATTTCCCAAATGTCTATCCATAAAAAGACCGATAAGGAACAAAGGGATGATCCAGTACATAAAAAGAAGGTGAAAGTAGCGAAGGAGGGGACTCTTCATGATTTAAAAATTGATGAAGATGGTGTATTATGGTTTGAACCTTGACATTATGTTCCTTCATCAATCGATATAAGGAAAGATCTATTTGAAAATGAACATAGCTCATACTTCTCCATCAACCCTATAAGTACCAAGATGTACTGTGATCTTTAAGAGAAATTATGGTATGAAAACATGAAGAGGGATATCTATAATTATAACTCAAGATGCTTGTTATTTTATCAAATTAAAAAATAGTGACAAAATTCCAAGGGGATGATGCAACCATTTCCCATACCCACATGGAAATGGGAGAAAATCACCATGGACTTCATCACTAATCTTTAGAATAATTCCAAAGGATGTAATTCAATATGGGTTTTGGTGGATATACTCACCTATACTATACACTTAATCTATATTTAGGAATATTTTTCCCTTTAAAAATAGTCTAAGATATACATAAAGGGAGTGATGAGGTTGCATGGGGTACAATGTTCAATTGTTTCTGACCATGATCCAAGGTCTACTTGTAAATTATAGAGAATTATTTAACATTATTTAAATATTTAATTTAATTTTAGTATGGATTATAACCCCAAAAACTAATGACCAATATATAATGACCATTAATATAATTGAAGACATGACGAGAGCCTACTCAATAGAATTTAAATGTGGATGGGATCAAAATCTCTCATTAGTTGAGTTATCATATAAAAATAGCTTCCAATCAAGTATTAAAATGGACCCATATGAATATATTTATGTGAAGTGATGTAGAAATCATATTTTTTGGGATGAATTTTATGAACAGAAGATACATGGACCTTGTATTGGGTAAGAGATGATAGAAAAGGTCTAATAAATCTAACAACACAAAAAAGATACTCAGAGTCAATAGAAGAGTTATGTTAACTATGATCGAAGGGAATATTTTTTTGATGTTTGAGGGAGGTTTCCCTTTTAATATCACCATGGAAAAGATTCATTAAATTTAGAATGAATGGAAGACTTAGCCCTAGGTATATTTGACCCTTTGAAATCCTTGATCACATTAGAGGAGTAGATTATCTACTATCACTTTCTCCAGACAATGTTTAAGTTCATGATGTGTTCCACATATAAATTTTTATGATGTAAATACTTAATCCCATACATGTAAAAAATATATAGGTGCTATAAATATAGAATGAGCTATCTTATAAAGTGAATCTGGTGAAGATCACAGACCATAGTTATAAAGTTATACGAATAAAGACAAATCACCTTGTCAAAGTTCCATGGAGGAACCATATATATGAAGAGATAATATGAGAACTGAATGAAAAATGATAAAATTACCCTATTCTAATCTCAATAAAGAATATGATTTGGAATTTTGGGGACAAAACCTTTTTTAGGGGGTAAGAATTTAATAACCTGAAAAAATGTTCTTCTTTTAATAAAGTATCTCTTATCTCTTAAGAAATTTTATTATGTTTTATAATGGAAGTCCATAAAATTAATTTTCAATTTTATTAGATCATTACACATCATATATCGATATGAACAAGTAAAAATAAGAACAATAAAGGAATGTAAATAACATACTAGAAACCAGAAACACTTTATTTGATTATTTAAGAATGCTACATTCAGTGTAAAAATATACCCAATAAAATAACAAATATTAAATTGGAAATAATAATAGAGGTTAGATAAAATAAAATATAAAAATTTGGGTCACCTCTATCACGTAGAATAATTACACTCAAGAACAACACTCTAACCAAGAAACAATGAGTTAGTAATACAATATCCATTTGGGAAATGGTAACGGACCTTGATAAAATCAATGTGAATTATGAAGTGTAATAATGATGGTTTATTTTTATGGAAATATGATCATTTTTTAATTATTATAATCCAATATGTTTTATTGAAATTATGAACATTATTCCGTAAAATAGTTGGTCTTTTATAATGTTTGTTATGCAGATGCATTTAAATGATCATCATGATTATTTACTGATATAATATAAATCAAATTATTTTCAAAGACTATAAACATATTATATTAAAACTAAGTTTTTTTAGAAGTTCAAAATAAAATTTGTTTAATGAAATTGTATTATAAAATGTTTTTAGATGAAAATTTATTCAAACAAAGCCCTAAGAAAATTTTATAATGGTAAAAATGTTTATTTTTCTATTAAATTATTCATTTTTTAGAATACGGTTTTTTATTTTAAAGATAAAATTATCATATATAGAGAATAGTTTTTATGAAATAAAATTCATTTTTATAAATAGAACATCAAAATTATCCTAGGTTTATTTTTTGGGTTTTGTTTGACAAAGTTTATTTTTTGGGGAAAAAGTGAAATTGCCACCTTAAAAACACTACAATTTTATGACATCATTATTATGTCAGAATGATTAAATATTTTATGAAAAATTTTCATCAATCAAAATTTCATATGATAAGTATAAAATAAATTTATAAATATTAATTTTAATTTATAAATTTATAGATTTTTTTATCCAAAAAATTGGTTCTTGATATAAAATTTAATCTTTTGATTATATGTATTAATTGGGTTGGGTGGAAATTATGGTTTAGTTTTGGAAGGACATGAACGTCTGAACATACCCAATAACTCATTAATGTTCTAGAAAATTGGTTGGAATTCAATTTACTGACAAGTGGTTGGCTTATATGATAAAATAAACAATATTTAATCCTTTAAAACCCACCCCTCCTCATCTATAAATACAAACCATTTACCATTAATCTCCACTAAAAATTTCTAATACCTGATGTTATGGTCATTTTCCATCCAAAATATTCCATCAAAGGTTCCATCAAGGTATCAAGGTTCCACCCTCAAGTTTTAGGAATCAAATCTTTAAGGTAAGTGAATTCTACTCTTCTTCATTTTCTTTCAAGTTCCTCCTTTGTTTGATTATTTTTAATGTAAAATATTCATTCTTTTCATGTAAATTTTATCTTATCATACTTGATAAATGATTTTTTAGCAATATTATACCTCAATTTTCTCTCAATATTACTTTTCCATAATCCATGTTGTACACTGTTATGTTGCACAAATCAGTTCATGTAATTTTATATTTTCATGAAATATTCTTGTATTGTGAATAGAAAAACCTATTCCTTACCCTTGGTAATTACAATATATGTAAATATAATATATTTATTTTGTTATTTACATTTATTAAACTCACATTCACCTTTCTTGGGTTAAAAATGAAATAACATTCAAGTCTTTAAACACTAATGTAATCAATGTTTATATATGAAAACCATTCTTTATTTTTGTCAGGTTAATGATAAAATGATTTATCATAAAAAATTTGGCTCAAATGAATTAATAAATATGAATGGTGTGCTCTTATATCACTCTAATCCATTGGTTAAATAATTGATCTCTAGAGATGACATTTTTTATGATACCTTGGTGAATAACCTTGGTAATTAGGATTTATGATACCCTAGTGATAAAAATTGTTGATATTCTTATGAATGTTATATTTTTATGTTGTAGAAACATTTATATGTCATGACTAATGTTATTTCTATTATTATATTCTTCATATTCATAGGATCATGGCTCATTGATATGACTCTTTATCACATGCTAAGTATCTCCATTAATTATTCCCTTCCGAGAGTTTATGCTCACCCCTTTCTTGGATGTATGTCCCTAGGATATGAGATACAATAAAAGTTACATAGGAGGGAACTATAAAGGATTATTTCAAGTGTATTATAAGAATGTATACTATTATATGTTTTTAATGTATTATATTATTATTTCTTATTCACTAAAATGCAATAGATCCTCTCTATTTTTAAATGTAGTACCATGTATTAAAAGTTCTATTAAATAAATTGTGGGTCCCTATACACACCTTTAATGATCTCTTTTGAAAATATTTTTTAAAATAGAAACCCTTGATACTTTATTTCATATAAGTTTAAAAAAATTAGTTATATTTTTTTTGAAAATTTAATGTATGATTTGTCAAAAAAATGCAATTTATAGAATACTTAGTGGGATCCTATTAGGAATTATCTCACACCCTGTATACACACTTTGGTGGATATATGACCCTTTTATTCTTGATCCTTCTTATAGGTCTTGTTATTTATATCATTACTAGGTGTGAATGATGGATCAAGTGTGTGGCTTTGGATGTGGTGACGTACGAAGGTTTTGTGTGTTACATGGAGTTGTTTTGATGTTACTTTTCCTTGTATAAAGGATTGTATAACTATTTTATTATTGTATGTGTTTATTTGATGACCGTATTGTATCATAAATGGTATGATGTATGCTTACATTATTTTGAATCATTTTATAGAGTTTTTTATTATCTATATATTATAAAGGGTAAACCACAACCTCTTTTTGTATGTCACCCTTGTCACTAGTTTTCATCCCATGGAGATCGGAAGTACACTTTTGGTCTTTATAGAATGCTAATTTTAGTACATTGTCTATGTACTTGGGCAGTGTGTTATATATATCATTTCCATGTAACCAATCTCTTTGAGAACCATTAGTGATCAAATCAAGGATAATGCATGGGGTGATATATGGGTAAGAAAGTTTATTAAATTTAAATTAAAATACTTATTATATTTATATGAATTAATAATTTAGTTGCAGCTTCTCTTTAATTTCCCCAATGGTTAAGCTATGAGGTATTCATTTTGATGGATTTAGAGTAAATGTGGATAAAATATATTCATGACATATATATTGGATGGATTAGGAGATTTTTAATATATTTAGAGTTTATACTAATCCAAAATGATTGTCCAGTTACACGGTACCATAAGATTAATACTAATTAGAAGTGTAATTATTTTGATGTATTATTTAAATATAATGGTTTTTATAGAAAATGATTTTGAATTTTATTAATACTATGATTATTATAATTAAATTTTCTTTTTCTATATTAGTTACAAAGAAACAAAAATACAAATATTTACTAGAGTATATTCATACATAGGGATGGATGACTATGTAGGATCATGAAAGAAAAAAACTATTTGAAAGTACAACCATCTTTTATTGAATTACTTAAGAGTTTAGTTGTAAATAATAATAAAGATAATATTCCAAATATAGTTAATATTGACTAAATTTTTGTTATTATTATATTATCAAAGAATGTTTTTATTACATCCATTGATATATGTAGTAGACAGTGCTGAACATTGAAGGACACGTACCATAATAAATTTTTTTTTCTCAAGAATAAAAAGAAATATAGAAGTGTTGTTAATGATGAGACACAAGAAAATATTATAATAATTAATCATTAATTTTAAATTTATTTTATATTTATAAAAAATTAATCTAATTCATATTTTCAATAGAATTATATATAGTCTCTTGATGAGAAATAAAATTAAAACATTGGCCCAAATAGTCATTTGCGATAGTTATTTGGTTAGGAGAACCAGGGGAGGGTCTTATGTTAACCTTGGAAGTATACTATTTCCTCTAGGTGTTTTCCTACTTCCATAAATTTAAAAATCTTTGTGAGTATCGAGTTCTAGTTATTATATGATCGATCATAAGTAGAAGATGAAAAAACATTAGAAGTCAAGGATAAAAAAAGTAAAAATATCATAGAATAAGTCATGAAACCTATGATGGTTATGTGTCCATCACTTCCCTCATATACTATTTAAGTTGTTAATAAAATTATGTAAACGTTTCAGTCATTATTTGAAGCTCCAACTGACGTTGATTACGACACAAGTGTTGATAATAGAAATTAAATTCATAAATATTACTGTATTTATGTTGTTAATGATAAAGATCATAGTGACAAGGTTCATGATCGCAATAAAGGTATGTTGGTTCTAGGCATACAGAAATCTTTCAGTGGTGGGTAATGTATTATTTTAATTTAATATTGATTTTCTTGAAACCTCGAGTGAGGATCTTTCATGTAAAATTTATTATTAATTAATTTAGATCTAAAGAAACATATACCTGATCTGAGGATTATTTCTTTGATATAGATATCGATTTTACAAAAATACCCTTTTGGTTTCCCTTCATTATGCTATGAGTATTAAAGGATAAAATCTGTGCATCGGTGATCCACACACATTCCTTTGATCTGCAAGTAATTCCAATCGATCTCCATGTACTAGTACGATGAAAAGATTGTCTTACATTATCTTTGTTGATCACTTACCCATCAATCATGAAGGAATATCTCTTGAATTTCCTATTATTTAGAGTTATAGAGAAGGAGGATTCAAGAGAGAATTCATTATTAGAAATAATTCTCTATTTTTTATTGTAAACCTGACATAATAGACATAACTATCTATTTATAGAGCTCCAGTTTAGGTTAAAATAAATATTTAATTTCATGGTGGCCTTTAAACAATTTTATAACCTTTAATAAACCCTACGATACATAATAATTATAATAATAATTTTATTTTGTGGAAGTCACTAACTTTCGAAATAAAAAATATTGTTTAATTTTCTTGTTAATTAATAATTTTCACTAGACAAGGTATGGGTCCATTCGACCTCCTCTAGAATTTATTGAAAACTAGAATAAAAATTTTGTTTAAATATTTTATTCATCAATATATATTTTTTATAAATAAAAACATGAATTAAATTATCCCTCAGTCTTGAAAATAATATTTATTAAATTAATTTAATTCAAATAGGATTCAATCGATATTATTTGAAACATTTATTGTGTAACCCTCTATGATTCTTTCCCGATAGAATTTGGTGGGATTTCATATTATCCAAGATTATTTTCTAGAAAAAGGTTGAGGAACCCAAGATAAATAACTTAATGTTATAATGATCAAAACCACATAAAAATGCTCACTATGTAATATAACCCATTTGTCACAATATCTCATAAATAAAGTTAAACATCCATGTCACCAACCTATATGTTAGATACATATTTCTTTGACTATTTGAAATAAACACATCATTACACCATGAACATGAAATTTAGGGAGACAGTTCTATTTCAAGCAAAGGGATGCGATATCATCTTCCATAAAGATGGAAGGGGAAAATCCTTCCAAGACTTATATATTAATGACATTTCAATCATGATGAAACTATAATACACTACCTCACCATGAACATATGTCATCGTGGTTTTCATCATAAAATCTTAGTGCATGAGTCATAACATGGATTAATGATAATCTTCAACTCTAAGGATCATTACACATGGTAACATATAAGAATATTTGACAACACCAAAATATGAAAAATTCCTAAATGTTGGTATATTCTCAAAATCTCCCATATTGGAGATTACCAAGTGAAAACATCATTAGAAGAAGCTTCATCCTCTTATGAGTACTCAAACCAAATAGTCTTTGTACTATTTGTCCAATCATAGAACGTTATCCAACCACAAAACCTTAATTAAGAATATCATCATAGAACTTCAAGGTTCAAATCATAGAGGGGAATTATTAGGACCTTATCAATGCAACGTATAATCTAGGAAATTATTACTTTAGAGTTATATAGAAAAATGAACAATATATAATAAGAATATTTATTAATATTCAATAAATAAAATATATATTTAATCAAAGTAAAAATAGTAGGTCCTAGGTCACCAAAACTAATAAAATCACACTTGGACTAGAGCCAACTACCTATAAATTTTAGTCTACTAGAACTCACATGATAATCATGTTTGTGACGAGTTGAGAATTTCACTAAGGGGTCCACCACATTGTCTCTTATGGAAATACTACTCATAGAAACATCACCTCTTTGAGAAAAATCACTCAAGAGATGATACTTATGAAGTATGTGATTCATCCACTAATGTGACTATGTCTCTTTTGTAAGATCCACCATTATAGTATTATCATAGTAGAGTGTGATATGATCTTTCCTGATAGGTACCACATCAATCTATTGTATGAAGTTTCACATCCATACATCTTATTTAGTTATCAAGAAAACTATAATATACTCAAAACACTACTACAAACTATTCTTTTAACAGTGCTAGAAATAATATTTATCAGTACTAACAAAGAATATAATACCAACGATATGTCAAAAGGATACCTTTATTAGCATTGGGAAAAAGTACTGATAAAGGTACCCTTTATCGGTGCTAAAGTAAAGCGCTCATAAAGGGACACTTTATCAGTGATTTTTAGCACTAATAGAGGATTTATTTATCATTGGTTTTATTTATCATAGATAAATGAAGGATTTGTCATCTCATTTTCATAGTGCTGATAAAATTTGAAAAAAATTAGTTTTTTATGTGACCCCACCATTCTAAGTGCTCATAAGACCCCTTTATCAATGTTATCCAATCCCATAACCATACCTCTTGTACCACCACCCCTTTAAAAATGATAGATATATTATCACCTACTCGAATGTTCATGGAATCTATCCAAAGACCTTCCTTCTACAATGAGAACCCCTTACCACTCCCCTACCTTATTTTTTTATGATATTTTTATTTCTTTATATATATTTAAATTTTTTTTTCAGAATTCTATGATATATATAAACACTAATAATTATTTAAATATATTATATATTAATATTCTTTTAGATATATTAGATTATATATATATTATCATTAATAAAAACACATATGTATATATAAACATTTTATATACATATTAATTCATTTGTATAAAGTAAATATAATGGATTTTTTTTATTTCAAATAAAATTAATAATAAAAATTACTTTCTATATGGTTTATATATCTAAAAATATAATATTTTGTAAATATTTATTTATATAATTTATTTTTTATAAGTAAATATAAAAAAATATACATATATTTAATTATAAATAAAACTATATGTTAAAAAATGATAAAATTTCAAAACCATAAAATTAAATGAATGTAATACCTAAGAATAAATTTAGTCCCCACTGAAAATTTATGAGAAAAAACTTTTAAACGAAGCTGAAATTCAATCAAATATTTAACAAATAGGGTATCCCAAATAAAAACTCAATTTCATGGGTCTTATTGGCCTCTTATGGCCTGAACAAATAGTGTATATGGTTCATTGGGTTACCAAAGTATAGATCTATTTTCAAGATTTGATTTGATATGTGGTAGAGCCCAAACTCACACCCGAACGAAAAGTTATTTTTGTTTTAAGTTCATGTCAAGTTTTCAATTTATCTTTAAAAATTCATTAATTCATTTTATTTTTATGTATTAAAATTTTTATTAAATGAATAATAATTGATAATAGTTTTCAAATTATAAATTCATATTATTTTTTAATTATTTTATAGTCTATTTTCACTAAAAATATTATATATTAATTGTAAATGTGTATTAAGATTTATCTAAATTAAAATTAAAAAAATAAATTATATTTTCATAAATATAAATATAAATATATTTTAATTTATTATTCTTAAAGGAATAAATTTTTTTATGAAACATATCCTTTATCAGTGTTAGAAAAAACCACTAAAAAAGGGTGTCCTTTATTAGTGCTATTAAAAAATCACCGATAAAGGGTAAGGACTTCATAAGTTAGTTTTTACTAGAACTGATAAAGACCCCCTTTATTATTGTTTTTTAATGCACCGATAATGCCCCACATTTATCTATGCTTTTTTATGAGATCTGATAGAGGGACCCCTTTATCAGCATTGATAAAGGGCCCCTATATCATCTCTATTTTTATCATTGATAAGTACCCCATTTTTATCAATGAATTTTTATAACTGATAAAGGAACCCATTATTAGTGTTTTTTAGTGATGATAATGGGGGCCTTTATCAATAATTTTAGCTAAAGCTGATAAATTATAGTAGTGGATAAACCCAAATTTGTAGTAGCGGACTCAGCTGAAGATTCTATGATCACAAATTTCTTTGAGCTACTCCATCCCACAACACCTCAATTCAAAGTAAATATGTATCCCATTTGTGAGTTCATTTTGTAGGATCAAAATCTATATGTAGATGCTCAATTAAAAGAGGGGGGTTGTAAATTTTAAGTTAAAAAACATTCCCCTTTCAATACTAATAAAGTTTATGTTTAACAATGTTAAACAAGGTAAATTCACAAACTATATTTAGTTCAAACTCAAAGCGATAATTAGAAGATCCTAGGTCAAATTATGAAGAACCTAATCTTAAACAAGTTAAACTTAAGAAATATTAAGTAGGTTTTTCTTAGATAAATATTATACCTTAAAGCATATAAAATCTTATTTATCAGAGTATGAAAAAGTAAAATAATGTATAAGACTGTTATAATTTATTTATTTAACAAAATAAAAAGGAAATAACACTTGTAAAGAAGAAATTAAATAAGCCTGAAATATTTTAAACCCAAAAGATAGGTATCCGACAACATTGGGTAAAGGTCCCTTGATTTATAATTTCAGGAAACTCTATCTTACCCACACCAGAGTAATCCCTCAATAAGAATATCAGAGTCTTTCTTACTATCCCCACAAGCCCATGAACTCTAAGGTAGTCTGCACATCTGTCTTCCAATCCTTGGAATCCCTAGATTTTACTAATCATCAATCAGATTCGCACAAAGTAGGCCAATCAAGTTGTTCATGGATGAACAAGATGTTCATAGATCTCACATGGCACGAGATTTTCTCTCTCTATAAATCACTTCACAACATCACATCATGTAATCTATATATGTATCAACATGTGTATAGAACTCTTCAAATGGATGGGGTATTTATAGGTATAAATTCTAACGGTTGGCTCCCTCCTCCAATGGCCATATTTTTCCTTCAATTCCAAAGGGACCTATACACATGTCACTTAAACAATGGTTCATTAGAAATAGATTGTAGGACATAATTTCATGTATGAAATATTGTGTGAGGAAGTATAACATGCAAGAAAAGAATTCTTATTTTTAAGAAACATAAGTAAACTAGACTCTGATAAAGTTGGAACAATATCTTAAGAAAGAAAAAATAAATTTAATAAGTATGAATAACTGGATTCTGAATATAACAAGAAACAAATTATAAATATGTATAAAAATGGGCTCTGAGTTTCTATGAAACCATAGTCTGATTTTAGATGAAATAAAAGTCTGAATTCTGAAGAAATCAGAGTAGAAATTCTGAGGAATTCAAAGTCTGAATTATGAGGAATTCAGAGTCTACATTCTAAGGAATTCAGAGTCCAAATTATAATGAATTATGAGTTTGAATTCAGAGAATTCAGATTCTGAATTTTAGAGAATTCGGAGTCTTAATTTCATAGAATTCAGATTCTTAATTTCAGAGAATTCAGATTTTTAATTTTAGATAATTAGGAGTAAAAAAACTTAGATGAAACAAAGTCTAAAAACAGATGGAATCAGAGTCTAAAAACAATGTGACTCAGTATATAAGAAACTTTAAGGTTCCGTGGTCTGGATAAAAATCCGATTATTATTAAGGTAGTTCAGTCTTAATAAAAAAAATTTAATCTTAGATAAGGAACATTAAGCATAACATATAAAATTAAGTTAAGGTTAAATCAAATAAATTTCCATAGAGAAATAAAATAAAATTTTATGGAAAAATTGTTTGTGATTTTCAAAACATAAAGGATTGGAAAAGTTATTAGATATCTTATTGACATAACAATCTCTCCCCTTTTGTAAATCAGGAACAAATTTTTGAATATAGAATATTATGTTTGGAAAATATGAATTAAAAAACCTATCTCCCTTGTAACTGTGACATAGTAAATATGACTAACTCGCCATTAGGTTTGTCACTGTAAGGGTCATATTCTTGGGAATAATATTTTTTCTTAAAATATTCTTTCCATTACTTAAAAAAGTTTTCTTTAAGATCAATATCCCCCTTTCATAAGAAATTTCTTCTTTTGGGTAGACCTTCCCTTAATAACATATTATTTATAAAACATTTCTCCCCCTTTGTGATTTTCAAAAAGGAATGGAGGGAATAAAACAAATTTGGTTCATGAATAGTTAGAAATGAAACATACAAAACAAAGTATAAAAAATAGATTTCATTAACTTTGAAAGATTTTGGTACAAAAAAGATTGATGTTTAAAGTTAATCAATTATCC
Organism: Viscum album; assembly: GCA_963277665.1. NCBI lineage: Eukaryota > Viridiplantae > Streptophyta > Magnoliopsida > Santalales > Viscaceae > Viscum > Viscum album. The sequence goes on from OY728166.1 coordinate 1,145,052,920, forward strand.
TTATTCTTCTCTGGAAGAACCTTCGTAAGTATGACCTTCTTATTCATTATCTCCTTATGATATTCTTGGTACTTCTTGAGTAACTCTTCTTGTTTTTTGTTATTTTTATAAAGAGTAAAATTCATTTATTCTTGAGACTTGATAACTTCTTCTTGAAACTTGAATTTCTATGATAACTGATCAATGGTATTGGTTTTTCTCTTTTGGGAAATATTAATGGAGTTATGTTTGCTATAGAGATCTTTATATTCTTGGATCCTGACAACTTGCTCTTGATTTATCCTTTTTGAAAAATTCTTGAACATCCCATCAGACTTGTTGAAAGCATTTTTAGAATGAATCTATAAGATCATCAGCTCGATTAAGATCATCAACTACTAACTTTGACCAATTTGTAATCTTCTTAGAAGACTTTATATGAGTTTCATAGTTGATCATGATGGTTTTGAAATTGGATTCTTTCTCTTTTAAATTCTCCATCAAAAAATTTGTAGAATTCATTTTCATGTTCACTGACTGCTGAATATGTTGACACTAAGATTCAATATTTGGAAAGAACATAATTGAATCAAAAAGATTCTTCAAATATTGGACTACAAATTCCTATCCCAAGGCTGATGAAACAACGATTGAGAAACCTGATCAAGAAACTCTCTCTATTTCTTCCTTTTCTCCTTTTATTGTTTCTCTATATTTCCAACTCTAATAATTTATAAGGACTTAGCCTCCATAAAATCCAGTCTAAATATAGGATCACATTCCTTTCTCTTTCTTTTATTCTCCATCCACTTAGAAATAACTTCATTAGAAGACAACTTTTGTTTCTTCATCTAAAGGGTGCTAATTAAGGTTCTAGAATGAGTTCGGATGGTTGAGGTTCCATCTACATAGCCTTTATTTTCATTGAAGGTTTATCAAATTCATATTTCTTAGATTTAGGTATATTATCCTTAACAGTAAGATCATAAAATTATTTAGATTCAATGTTAAATTCTATTTTTATGCTTCATAGCGTATCATTACTGAGTAATATAATCTTGAAATTATTATCACTTGAGGTGTAGGGTATCTTGAAAGACTCCAAACATAAGACAATGATCTTTGAAATAATTTCTAGATACATCAAAATATGAGACTTTACTTTTCCACACTAGATTTTACTGATTGTGAGAAGGATATATTTCACCAAGTTTATCTTTCTTAGTTTTACCAAGAAATATTATAGAATGATATCACATATCTTGAGTGAATCCTTATCACCCTTCCTTAGATTAAGGATGCCCTAAATCCATAAATATACCAACGTTTGGTTTGTCTAGAGATGAGAAATCATGGGATTTTTGACATTCTTGAGACTACGACATTCATAATCTTTACTCTTCACAAAAGAACCTTCTTTTTCGGGTAACCGGTGAGAGCATAAAATAACTCTACCTTCATATGGAATATCTAAGATGCTTGCTACGTTGTTGAAGTATATTGAGTATGATTTTCCCTAGCTTCATGAATTAAACATATCTCTTCCACCTTGTTCATAGAAACTAACTGAATCATATAATTCCACTACAACATTCGGGTAGACCAGATCTTGATTATTTTATTTAACAACACAAACACTTTCCCATCCATTAATCTTGATAATCTTTTCAATCAAATAATTATACTTCACAAATAAATTTTTACCCACTAAACATTCTCATAACAATAACCAGTCCTTTGGTTCCTTGTTGGATTGGGATTGCATTAGAGTCTGAGGATAGGATTTGAGAGACATTTAGAATATAAGTTAACTAAATAATTGGAATGATAGACTTAAAGAGTGGTATATACTTGGTGAAAAAATCTAAAAGAACTAATGTTGGATGATAATATGGGGTCCCTTTAAATAAGATTCATGGAGATATTTCTAATTCTCAGATAGATCCAAGGGTTGAGATTAATTTGATCTGATCTGACAGTTAATATTAATGCCAAAGAAGGATTCTTATATTCCAATCACTTGAGGTTTTAATGAAAAATAGGATTTAAGAAATGTGAACCTAATGAGATTTACTTAAAATATAGTAGAAATACCAAAAATTAAAAAAATGTAATTACGAAGATTTAAGTAACGAAACATACCATCTATATCATTTAGAAATAATTTTTAGTATTGATAAGGTTATTATTGAATAACATAGTTTCCATAAATTTAGAGAAAGGAAAAAATTTAGGTTCTGAAATTTTTTTGGTTTCAAAAAATTTTAGGTACTGAAAAAAAATTAGCAAAGATATTTTTGAAAAAATATAAAATTATACTCCCCCTATGAAAAAGAGTTTCTTAATGTTAAGATATAGTTTTTAATAAAAATTTAATATAGAATATTACCTTAAGGTTATCATTCTTAACTTTTTTTTAATGTATTCAAATCTATCAGAGGGTAAATATTTTGTAAAAATGTCATCAAGTTGATGTTTTTTTAGATAAATTATAAAATAATATATCCTTTAAGTGTGTGATCCCTAAGAAAGTTATTCCTAATATATATAATTTTCATGAGAGTTACATGCATGGTTTTTTCTTAAGTAAATGGAACTTTTATTATCACACAATATCTGTGTTTTGGTAAAATTCATTCCATAGTATGTGAGTGTGTGTTCCATCCACAACACTTGAGCACAACAACTTCCAACTACAACATATTTAGCTTAAGTAGTGGAATGTGCTACTGAGTGTTGCTTCTTTAATTACCAAAAAACTAATTAATCTACTAAACAATGACAATTTCCATATGTACTTTTCCTATACATTGTATATCCACTAAAATCAGCATCTGAAATAATTTTTAAACCATAATAACTTCTAGGAGAATAAAAAATTCATAATTCCATGGTTCCATTTAAATAGTGAAAAATTATTTTCATTTATTTTAAATGAGATTACTTTGAATTAGATTGACATCATTCACAAAATCATATTGAAAGCATTGTGCCTGGATGACTAAATGTAACATATAATAAACTTCTTATCATACCTTTAAAAGATGTTTGATCAACTGATTTCAATGTTTTATTGAGATCAAGAGAGTTTGAGGTACCGATTGGAGTACTTATACTTTTAGTGCTGTCAAATTCATACATTTTAGGAAAATATTTAATATAAATATGTTGAGATATATAACTTCCTTCTGGTTTTTGAGAAATTTGAAATCTGGGGAAACATTTTAACTCACCCATCATACTCATTTCAAACTAAGATTTCATGACATTCGAAAATGAATTGGTTAATGATTGCTAAGTTGATCTGAATATAATTTCACGAACATAAATTTAAACAATCAATTTTTTTATTATCTTTATTTATAAAAAGGGTTAGATCAACAGTTCCCTTATCATTATCCTTTTATAAAAAAAATCCATTAAGTCTATCATACCAGGATCTAGGGTCTTGTTTAAGTACATATAATGATTTGGTAAGTTTGGGAACATGTTTATGATGTTTTGTGTAATCAAAACTGGGAGGTTGTTTAATAAAAACTTCATCTTGAACATATCCATTAAGTAAATTACACTTAACTTTCATTTAAAAATGTTTTAAACTAAATAATTCTATAAAGGATAATAGAATGTGAATAGATTCAATTATAGATACTAGGGCATAGGTTTCATCACAATCTATTCATTCTTGTGAATTATATCATTTAGAAAATAATCTATCTTTATTTCTAACAATGAATCCATTTTCATCACATTTATTTCTGAAGACATATTTTAAACCAATTATAGAAGTTTTCTTAGGTATTTCAACCAAGGTATAGACTTTTTTCCTTTTGAATTCATTTAGTTCATCTTTAATGGATTTAATCCAATCATCATCGCCTAAAGCTTCATCAGTTCTTTTTGGTTCTAATTAGTAATGAAATTTTAGATGTTCTATTTAATTTCTTAAAGAACATCTAGTCCTAACTAGTTAATTTAAATCACCAATGGTACTATAACTGGGATTATTCATAAGAAAAAACTGATTTGGGTTTTGTAAAACCTGTTCATCAACATATGGTAGAAAATATTCTGTGGAAAATAATTCAAAAACAATTTCTTAAGAAATTTACTTTTTAGAATAATGTTTCATAAAAGGTTGATAATTAGTTTTTGAAAACACATCCATGGATGTTTTTTTGGGGTTGTTTAAAACCAAATGGATCATTTTAATCAAATTTAACATGCATTTTTTCTTCAATAGTACAATATTTTTTGTTAAAAACTCTATAAGCCTTAAAAGTAGTGGAATATCCTAAGAATATTCCTTCATCGGATTTGGGTGAGAATTTATGTATGTTATATTTGGTATTAAAGATGAATACCTTGTATCCAAATACTTTGAAGTTATAAACTTTTGGTTTTCTATCAATCCACAATTCATAAGGTGTTTTATTATGAAAGGGTCTGATTAAAACTCAATTTATAGTATACAAATCAGTACTAGCAGCTTCAGCATAAAAATGTTTACAGATAGAAAATTAAATCAACATGGTTCTTGTTATCTATTGAATAATTCAACTTATTCTTTCAACAACACCATTTTGTTAAGGAGTTATTAGAGCTAAGAAGTTATGAGTAATGCCTTTCTTACTACAAAAAGTTTCAAAATCTGAATTTCTGAAATCCTCCCCCATGATCACTATGAATAGTTATTAGTGGAATATTTTTCTCATTTTAAACTTTGGTTGAAAAATATTTTAAATAAAAAATGCTTCATATTTATTTTCTAGAAAATAGACCCAGGTAAATCTAGTGTAATCATCATCTAGAAAAAAATACATGGTATTGACCTATAATACTTCTAGTTTGTGTTGGACCAAAAAGATCTATATGCACTAGATGTAATGTATCATAAGTTGATACTTAACCTATTGGTTTAAACCTTGACTAATGTTTCTCTATATATTGACAATGATCAAAAACTACAGAATAATTAAATTTAAGATCTGCTAGATCCTTAAAAAGTCATTTCTTTGAGAGTTTTTATAGGTTTATAAGGTTATAGTGTACTAGTATTCTATGAAATTACCAAGATTTATATTTCATTTCGCTAAGGAAAGGTAGGTCTTGGATCCTAAGGTCTTATATGTTTAGTGTATAAACATTATCATGCCTATGGACAGAGAGAATACAATCTTTCTTAGAATTGTGTACTAAGAATTTATTATTCCAAAAATTCAAAAGGTAACCTTCATCACATAATTGGATAATTATTATAAGGTTGTTTTTAAGACCATTAGAAAATAAAACATTTGAATTTAAAGCTTTTCCAAGAATAACAATGTTACTAATAATAACAATTTTTCCCTGAGCATTATCTTTAAAAGTTACTTTTCCTCCTTTAATATTTATAATATTTTAAAAGAAGTTTTTGTTACCATTAATGTTCCAGGAACAACCACTACCCATGTACCATGTATTATTTTCAGTACTTCCCTTATTTTCCTAAAAATAAAAAAATTAGAGTTTCAGAATCCAAAATTTCTTGGATCTATAAATTTCAGAAAGTAAACTCTCTGGTATCAACATTTTCTTAAGAAAACAATATTTATGAAAACATAAGGATTGAGTTTTATTTAAAGAAATTTTTTTCCCAATGTCCACCACAATGACACTTAGTGAAAAAAGGGCACTTTAGGAAACAAAATAATCAGTACTAAAAATAGGTTTTGAGTGAGCATAACTAAATCCAAATCTATTCCTAAGAGAAAAAAGTTGTGAATACTCTTTATCAGTTTTTTTCCTTCCAAAAGTAAAAGTTGATAAAAATTTATTTAAGGAAAATATTTCAGATTTCAGTCTAATGACTAAATTCTTATCCTCAATGTAATTAGATTTAGGATTTGAGTTATTCTATTAAATAATTAAGACTATCTAACAATTTTGGAAGCCTATGAGCGGCGTGTTTTCTCCCCCCTTTGGCGCTTCTAGGGTTTCCTCTTGGTTGTTCCCTCCTCCCCCCTCTGACGCGGCTTGAAGAATCGGAACCGGTGCCTTCTGGATCTGCGGTGTGCTGCGCGACAGATTGGTTCTCGTCCTGGATTTAGTGGTACTCAGCGTCGGCTTCAGCGTGCCCTGTGGCTCGGGCTGTCTTTGTTGCGTTTAGGCATGACAATGCTCCGGTCTTGGATTCTCTATCCCAAAGTCATCCTCGATCTGGTCTTGGATGTCCAGTCCTTAGTTCTCTTCAGATCTAGCGAGATTTGGGTGTCTTGCGCGTTCCATCATGGTGTTGGTGTTGTCCGACTTGGCTCGGATATGGGGGTTTCTGAATTCAGGAATCAGCCCTGATAGAGGTTTGGCATCATTGTAGTTCGTGATGGATCTGGTACCTCTCGTCTCATCTGCAGTTTGTGATGGATGGTTCGGTTTGACCTTCATCATGGCTCAGATGGGGAAGGTTTTGGTCCATGATCGACTATGGGGTTTTAAAGATTGATTTTTTGGTGTTTCTCTTGCAGGTTTTGTTTTTTGTTGTGTGGATGGTGTTTGTGAGGTGTTCTTGTTATGGAGAATCCTCTCCTTGTTTGTGCTTTCACTTCCCATGGTTTGACCGAGTTGGAATCTGATGAGGGTTCTTCTGTAGTTTAGAGATGACCGGCTTCAAGCCCAAGGTGGTGCTGCCCACTCTGATCGGCTCAGATCCCATCAACGGAGACACTCCATTTATGTGTTGTTGGGACTTCTAGTCCTAGGTGAAGAAGTATCAGCTTTACGTTTTTGGTTTGTTGTCCTCTTCGGGTTGCTGCGTGTGGTGTCGGAGGTGCCCCATGGATCGGTGGATTTCTATGGCTTTGTTTCCAGCTTTGTGTTTCTTTATTTTCTTATGAAGATGTTTTGTCTGTAATGGTTCATTAAGTGGTCTGTTGGAATGGAGATGTACCTTAGATCGATCTCATGGTGTAAGACCTAGAGGAGGTTTGAGATCTTTTCATTCATCTTTGTAGTGCTCTATGGATTTGGAAGTTGAGAGGGTATGGCTCTAGCCATCGGATCGGGCCTATGCTTTGACACACGACACTGGCTTGATGTACAGTGATGTAACGATGGGGGGATTTTCATGGTCAAATACTGGGGTGGGGTTACTCAATGTTGTCTAGTTGGGTTGTATCTCAAGACCTTCGAGCTGTGATTGTCATATGTTCATGATGTTTGTGAGGGTTTCACCCTTTATTCCTTAAAATGGGGTTTTGTTTAAAATAAAAAATTTAAAGGCTTTCAGGCCATTAGAAAGAATTTATTCTATTAAACATTTTTCATATACATAACATATTCAAGATCCTCATAAAATTTATCCTTCTCATAATTAACTTCCTTAATGTTTTTAAAAACATTTTTTAAATAAAAAGTTTTCTAATCAAGATCTTTAGAAAGATCAGACACTTCTTTTTTTAAAACAAAAATTCTAGAATTTTCTTTCTCTAACTTATTTTTTATCATAAATTTTTCATTATCACGTAATTTAGAATATATATAAACTTCTTAAAATAAATTTAATGTATTATCTTTTGATGAGGAATATTCTTCATTAGAAGATTCATAATATTCTTCATTAAGAAAATATGCATTTAAAGAAACATTGGTTAAAGATTCAGTATTGTGTACCTTATCTAGAAGAGAATTATTTTCAAAAGGTAATTTAGATATACGACAAATGTTCTCCTCACCAGAAGATTCATTTACCAAAGATTCATCTGAAGAGTCACCACCACCAGAACTTCAGGTTTCATTATCCTTAAGAATTTTCTTAGCCTTAGATTTATAGTAATTCTTTTTTTTTCAGAATGCTTATCATTTTTATCTTTTCTCTTAATCATAGGAAAATCAGGTCTAATATGTACAACCATCTTAAATTCATAATAAGTTACTTCAAAATATTTCTTCTATTTTCTTTCATTATTCTTATATATGTACAGAAAATATTTCTTTCCCACAATATTTTTTATCTTTCATGAAAGATTGGAAAGTTCATTCTCAGACTGATCACTGTAACTTGATTTATTTATAACAAAAACTCATAGGTTTAGATATATTTACCCTTTATAGAGTCTTGGATTTAGATGTAGTAACAAAAGAAATAGTTACATTACCATTCTTATTCTTATTTAAGTCAACATCTCTTTTCATCCTTGTTTAATGTTAAATAAGAGTTCTGAATAACTCATCAAGAGTAATATTAGATACTTTACTATTTTCATCAATAGATTTCCCTTTAGATTCCTACTCATTGGGCATGATATCAATTATCTTGTCTATAAGAACTTCATCATAAAGACCTTTTTCTCCCATATATTGACGATTGTTAATGATAGTCATAATTATTTGTTTCACTTTTAAATTGGTTCTATATAATAAAATAAAAATCCATGATTTTAATCTCTTAATATATATCTTCTAGTTTTAATCACTTTTGAAGTTCCAAAGTGTGTACCTTCAAGTTTCTTCCAAATAAAATTAGTATCTTTAAAAGAAGATATTTTAACATAGATAATCCTATCCATAGAACATAAAAAAGTATTTCATACCTTGTAGTTTAGTTGATATTATTGTTTTTCCTGATTTGTGAATGTTTTGATTTCTTTTTACAGAATCTTGTATTCACCAGTGATCATGACAAAATTATCCACTCTAGTGTTAATAATAAAGGTTTTCATCATATCACTCCATTACTCATACTCATTACCAATTTTTTTTTGCTATGATAGGATTTAGGTTATCTATTAAACCACCATTCATTCCTGGCATTCTAAAAGAAAAATACTTTTCCACAAAACTTGTTAGTAGTAAAAGTTTATAAAAAAACGTTTATAAGAAAAATCTTTTGAAAACATAAACAATTAAATTTAATAAAGAATAGTTGAGAAATAAAACATATATTCAAGTATAAGTATTTTAGATACCTTCTTTGATACAAATTGCGGGATCAAAATATAGATGTAGATTCTCAATTACTGGGGGTTGAATTGTATGTTGAAAAACTTTCAACTTTTAAGCCTAAGAAAGTTTATTTTTAACAATGTTAAATAATGTAATTTCAGAAAACCTCTTGGGTTCTAACTCAAAGGGATAATTGGAAGGGCCCAGGTCCATTTATGAAGAACCTAAACTTAAACATGTTAAACATAAGAAATCTTATGCATGTTTTTCTTAGAGAAATATTATACCTTAAAGCACATTGAATATTATTTATCAAAGTAACTATAAGTACAATAAAGTATAATAAAGTTATAATTTCTATCTTTAACAAAATACAGTGGAAATAAAACTTGTAACAAATTGAGTAAACAAGTAGGAAATATTTTAACCCGAAGAGAAAGGTATCCAACAACCTTGGATAATGGTCCCTTGATTTATACTTTCAAGAATTTCTATCTTACTCATACAAGGGTAATCCCTCAATAAGAATATCAGTGTCTATCTTCATATCCCTGTAGGCCTTCAAAAATCAAGTTAGTTGGAACCATTGTCTTCATATCCTTGGATTCCCATGATTTTAATAAAAAACAATAATATTCTAACAAAGTAGGCCAACCAATTTGTTCAGGGCTAAACATGATGTTCACAGACCAAACAATGCATGAGATTTTATCTCTATAGAAATCACTTCACAACATCACAAAAAGTAATATCTATATATATCAATATGTATATAAAATTATTTAAATGGATGGAGTATTTATAGGCAGAAATTCTAATGGTATAATCCCTCCTCCAAAGGTCATATTTTCCTTTAAATTTTGGAGGGACCTGTATACAAGACACTTAAACAATGATTAGTTAGAAATAGATTGTAGGAAATATTTTCATGTAAGAAAACATGTGTAAATAAATATAACATGTAAGAAAAACATTCTTAAGTATAAGAAACATAAGTAAACTAGAATATGATAAATTTGGAATAATATCTTAAGAAAGAAAATATAACTTTAATAAGTACGAATAATCCAATTCTGAATATAATGAGAAATAGAGTATAAATATGTATATAGATGGAGTTTAATTTCTTGAGAAACCCGAGTTAGATTTCATATGAAATCGGAGTTTGAATTCTGAGGAAATTGAATTCTAAGGAATTCCATTTCTAAATTATGAGGGAATCAATGTTTGAATTCTGAGGAATTCAGAGTCTTAATTTCATAGAATTTAGAGTCTGAATTTTAAAGAATTAGGATTCTAAATTTTATAGAATTCAGAGAGTAAATTTTAGAGAATTCAAAGTTTGAATTTTAGAGAATTAGGTGTCTGAATTTCTAATAATCCAGAGTCATAATTTTAGAGAATTTTGAGAAAAAAAATTAGGATGAAAGGGAGTCTAAAAATAGATGAAATCAGAGTCTAAAAACACCAAGACTCAGTATATAATAAACTATAAAGTTATGAGTTTTGTATAGGAATACAATTATTATTAAGGTAGTTTGGTCTTAAGAAAAAAAGTTAATCATAGATAAGGAACATTAAGCATAACATAGATGATTATGTTAAGGTTAAAGAAAATAAATTTCATTAGATAAAGAAAATTATCTTTTAAAGAAAAAGTGTTTGTGATTTTCAAAACATAAATGAATGGAAAAGTCATAAGATAGACTATGGACATAACAAATTTCATCTTTATTAGTTTGAAAACATGCATATTCATATCCTATGATGACTAGTTCCTCATATCCTCTATAAAATAAAAACATATCTTTAGTACACCTCAGATACTTAAGCATAGTCTTGACTGCCATCCATTAGTGGTCTCCTGGATTAGCTTGATATCTTAAAAAAACACAATTCATAGGTGAAATATAGCCTAGTATATATCATAACATATATGATTTATCTAATAGTTGATTCATTTGGAATCATTTATATTCTATTTTATTACTTATGTATATGAGGGATAATTTTCCTAGAAAGATGAATTCCATGTGACATGACAACAATCCCCTCTTGGATTGTTCCATACCAAATATCTATAGTCTCTTGTCAATGATTTCACTTTGAATTAGTTTCATCAACGTCTTGGATATATCATGGTAGACATTTATCCCAAGAATATATGATTTCTCACTCAAGTACATCATAGAGAATCATTTATTCAACCTTTTCTTAATAGGCTGTTAGAATAGTATTTAATTTCCAATGAGTAATATGTCATGAACATATACTATTAAGAAAACAAATCAACCCCCACTAAACCATTTGTAGACACAAGGATTGTAATCATTATTTATGAAACCATAATCCATTATGGATTCATCAAAATGAATGTACCCTGACCATGATTTTTTCTTTAATCCATAAATGGATTTTTGAAATTTTCATATGTTATTGGAATACTTTGGATTCACAATCCCATAAGGTTGTATCATATAGACATCTTCTTAAAGGTTCCTATTAAAGATGTATATATTGAAATATATTTTCTAAATCACATAGCCATGGTAATCCAGAATGGTAAGTAGAATTTTGAAGTATTTCATTATTGAAATAGGTGAAAAGGATTCATCATAGTTAATTCCATGATGTTGTTTAAACCCAATTGTGACCAGTCATGACTTATAGGTAATTAATTGTCCTTATATATCCAATTTGTTCTTCAATGTCAATTTGAGACCAACTATATATACATCTACTAGAGGATCAACCAAAATATAGACTTGGTTTTGGTATATGGAATCCATTTTTGAATTTATTTCTTCTTTCCACTTGGAAAAATACGATCCACTTAATAATTCTGTGTAGGTTAGAGGATCATTATTTTCAACTAATTATTAATCAACATCCTCAGTGATAATAAAACCATACCATTTTGGTTCTCTAACCTCTCTTATAATACTATGTATTACATATGAATCTGGAACAACTTATTATTCCACAAGGATTTTTGGAAACTATTCCTATACCAACTCTTGTTCACCTTAAGCCTCAAACGTTTTTGAAGCCTATCTCACTCTCACTATATATTTGAGATATGTTATCCCTATCAAAAAATATGGCATGTCTTTCCAATATTACTTTTTTTCCTAAGGTTTCATATAGGTAATATAACGTTGTTTATTTAGGGTATGCTATATATGTACACATTTTTCTCCAGGGTGTATGTTTGTTAATTGAAGAGGTCTTAACAAATGATTCCCAAATCCACACATATAAGTATGAAGATAAATGTTTCTTTCCATTCCATAAATGTTATAATATACCATATTCCACTTTATTTGGAACTTGGTTTAGTATTTATGAAGTTATTTTTAATTCATATACCAAAAAGGATAATGGAATACTCAAATGACTCATAATTAATCTAACCATGTCTAACAAGGTGTATTTACTCCTTTCACTTACATCATTCCACTAAGGTGTATAAAGAGGAGTGAGTTGAGATAAGAACCCAAAATTCCAGAAGTAATCAATGAGGGATAGATTAATATTTTCTATACTATTTTATGATTGGAGTTTCTTAATTTTCTTAACAATTTGGTTCTCAACTTCATTCTTGTATTCCTTGAATTTATAAAAATAATCTGACTTATACCTCATTATGTGGGAATATACATATCTTCTAAAATAATCATAAAAATTTTTAATTATAAGTACCCACTCCTTTAATAAATGTAAAATGGTTCACACACATCTATATGAACTAATTCAAGAATATCTTAATCCCTTTAAATATTTCCAATAAATGATGATTTGGTTATTTTACCTTGTAAACATGTATGACATATACCAAGTTGTTTTAGTTCAAAATAATCTAAATATCCATCTTGGTATAATTTAGTCTAGATATTTTCATTTACAACACCTAGAGGCTGATTACATAGTTAGGTGTGGTATGAGTCATGTGAAGTAACTTCATTATCAAATTCCATTACCTATTTTTTTTTCAATCCAACATATAAATATCGTTATTTAAATGTTCCATACCATGAAAATGATATCTTTATAAAAGAAGAAAAATATACCCCCAAATTTAAAAATAATCCAATATGTATCAATTTTAGATATATAAATGATATTTTTTGGTGATGGATAACACATAATAAAAAACCTTCAAAACCAATATCATTCTGATCGACAATGTGTGGTGGTAGTCCCCAACAACTACATTAGCAAGTTTAGATCCATTGGATACTCATATATCTACCTACACTTGATCAATTTTTTTTAAATATAATTTATACCTATACTTGAATACATACATTACACCAAAATTTTCATCTAATACCCAATTTTTAGAAATAAATAAATTTCAATTGATAAAAAAATACACATGAATCTTTTCTTTGTTTCTTTGGTTGAGTACAATTTTTCTTCTAGTGTCCCTTCCTTTTACATGTGAAAAAAATAGAACCCCCTTGCTTTCCCCTTGATATTACTATTATTAAAATGGTATTCATAATCTTTGGGATTAAAAATATTCACTTTTACCTTTCCATTTTTTCACCATAACGACCTAAGGATTTTCGTGATTCTTCTCATAATCTACATGGTGAAGAAGAGTGAGAAGATTTGAATAGAATTATCATTGTTGTTTATATTGAAATTTACAATAAATATGAAGATGATATAAGGGAGTGATTCTAGAATGAATTCGATGCCCAGTTCACTGGGAAGTTTACACCATGAACTTCTATGCACTCAATACATCCATTGAGCTTGAAAATGTGAGGCATAACTCGAGAACCCTCTCTAATTTTTCTCTGAAAGAGTTACTTGAAAATATCAATACGTTCCTATATCTCTCTCATGGTAAATACCACATAGGCCCTCAATCATGATATACACATCCATGTTTTTGTGAGACTTCATGAGTTAACTAGACATATACAAAAGCATTAAGCATTTAATGTAGACCACATCACTCAAATGTTTTTCGTAGACAATGAACTATTCATCACTCTCCACATTGGTAGTTAGACTGGGCATTGAGAATTATATTATGCAAGATGTACGTTCATGGTGTAGCAAAAGCTGAAGGTTTCTCCTCCACTCTTGTAAGTTACTTCTCATGAGGGGGTTGTCGTTCTCCATTATTGATCATAGTGATAACATGGATAATGAGATTTCCATTTTATTCTACAATTAAATAGAATATTACTAGTTTTTTTTATTTATTAAAAATCATGAGATAAATAATAAAATAATTTTTTTTATTAAATCTACCACTATATTATTAAGTCCCAACAACCCTCACCAATGAACATATAATTTCTAGTGTCTAGAGCATTATACTAGTAAGGATCTATATTCCCTTTCACATAACCCTAATTAGGGTTGATCAAACTAATTAAAGGTATTTTGGTAGGAAATTATTTTCCATCAATAGGTTTGGATCTCCTTTATCAATTGAGTGGAATCCCCTATTTGAAAATCCTAACTTGGTTTTCCTTAACACTTGCCTCTAAGTTAAATCAAGTCTAGTGAGGGATAATTATCTTGATGTAATATGGTTAAGTCAACCCATAACATTCATAATAACTCCAATTTAAAAGAAATCATCCTAATTAGGGTTTATCAAACACTTAGTTTAAAGGATTTCATTCATAACCATGTTATGGAAGGCCAAGTATGACTTATTTTTTAATTGAGGGATTTAAATTTAGTATGCTTAAATTTAATTTTGTTTTATCCTTTACATGTATTTATAATATTAAGTGGATGTTACTTAATTAATTAACAATGTTGGATAAAACATCTATGCATAACCCATTTATTTAAACTTCCATATTTGCACATTAATTCAATTATTTAAATGATCATAGTCTTGAATTCATTAAATAAATTATTGTATAGATAGAAATAAATAAATAATTAAATGACCCATTCAAGAGTTTTGTCTAATTTTTTATTTAATGAGTAGATATTAAATAAACCTATAACCTAAGGGAAATAAATTCTCTTTCTAGTCTTTCCATGAGTTATAAAATTCCACCTCTCCACCTTTGTAACGCCTGGGTTGACATCATTATTGTTCCATCTTGAACCGCCACCATGGACCTTGGGTAAATCCATTAATTAAAAGTATTTATAACTTACAAACCAGTGAGGGGAACCAAATGATTGTTTAAAATGGGATTACATAAATATTTTTAGACATAAAAGTCCTACAAAATAATGGACGGAGGGACGACTCAGAAACCATCATATTTAATTTAACAATAAATAATTGATAACACATGAAGTAAATTAAATTACAACATCCAAAACATACATAAGTCTTGGTAAAGATCATAAATGGTCATACATGCAATGAATCTAAAAAATTAAATGGATAAAATTAATTTCTTATTCATTACTAATTTATTAAGATAAACAGGATTTTTTTAATTAATTAATTAATTCTCATTCATATTAATGACCATCTGAATCCTCTTGAAGATAAACATTATAAAGGAATTAATGGAAAATAAACTTAAGAACCAACAGTTTTAGATTTATTACAATAAATTAATTGAGTTTATAATTTATTACAATACAAATTGATCATTTAAAATTATTTAGAACCACAATTAAATTTTCAAACATTGAAAGTTCCAATAAAAACAATAAGGTTTTAATGTTCCAATTCAAAATTTAATGTAATTTAACTCTTCCAATAATTGGGAGACTACACGGCATGTACTATAAATATAAATTATGTGTACATATGTTGTCATGTATCAAGGTAATAGTCATTGGTCTTCAGTATATTAACTCGGACAGACTACACAACATGAACATGCGGGCTACATGCCATGTATCTACTTTCTGCATGCCTGAGATACACTCCCAGGTCTTCGACATGTATCTTGATGGGATCACATGGCATGTACATGCCAACAACACACCATGCTATCCAAATGTCATGTGCCTATTCAACCAACTGAAAGATTCAGTGTGTTCTCTGGTGAGAGACTACATGATGTTTTCCACCATCTATACGTTGTGTATCCCTAATTCCATTTTCACAGATAACTCAATGTTTATCTCAGATATAG
Organism: Viscum album; assembly: GCA_963277665.1. NCBI lineage: Eukaryota > Viridiplantae > Streptophyta > Magnoliopsida > Santalales > Viscaceae > Viscum > Viscum album. The sequence continues at coordinate 1,145,068,903 of OY728166.1, forward strand.
TAAGTGATAAACTACATATTGTGTACACCATATACACATCATGTATATAAAAAACTCTCAAGGTTTTTAGTCTCATGTGGATTGACTTTTTATAATGACCACATAGATTTTTTGATTTATGTCACTAACCCATATAGACTACATGACATGTACACTATATACACACTATGTTATTCGAAAACTGTGCCCCAGGTTGTCCTCTAAACACCTGGAATAAACCATGTGTAATAAATATGTGGAATTATATATATCCCACTACATGGCTAGGTGCATCGTACTAGGGTAAATGATGTGTATTCCAACTACAAACCATGTAACCCTATCTTACCACCCATAGAATTGGTAGTTCCCGATGTAATATTCGGTTGTTCTTCATCTATTTTTAGATATTCGAGAAAATGAAACACTAAAAAAACATGAATAATATGTCGATAACATGTAAATTCAAATTAGATTAATAAATGAATAATATGAAATAAAAATTCAACCATGATTGTTTATGGATAAACAACCAAATAAATAATTATAAATTAAAATGTGACTTCTCTAATACCACTTATTGGTTCCAAGAATATCATAAGTGTACGGTTGTGGGAGATATGTAAAAATTTAATTTAATATTGAGTTGCTCGAAACCTAAATTGGGGATATTGAACATAAAATTTATAATTAATTAATTTACATCAGTAGAAATGAATACCTGATTTGAGGATTATTTCATTGATGTAGATTTTAATAATCCAAAAATTTCTTTTTGGTTTTTTTATATTTCACTACAAGGATCCATGTATAGGATCCCTTTAGTGGTGATCCACATGTGCTCCATTGATCTATGAGTAATTCCAATTGATCTTTGGGTGCTAGCGTGGTGAAGTGATTGTATTGCATAATGTATGTTGATCACTCATACTTAGATATTAAAGGGACATCTCTTTCATTTTTCATTATTTTTGTGGATAGAGAAGGGGGAGTTGAGAGAGAATTCATTCTGTGCAATAATTTTCTATTTTCTATTGCACATCATACATAGTAGACATAACCGTCTATTTATATAGTTAGGGTTTAGGTTAAAATAATTATTTATTTTTGTGCCATCCCATAAATAATATTATAACATTAAATAAACCCCATACATAATAATAATAAAAATATTATTATTATTATTTAGTGAGTGACAACTTGTGTGATAAAAAATATTATTTAACCAGTTTATTATTTAATATTTTTCATCAAACACAGTCTTGGTATGTTTGAACTCCTCTAGAATTCATTGAACTCTGGAATAAATATTTAATTTAAATATTTCATTCATAAATAAATATTTTTGATCGATTAAAACGTGAATAAAATTATCCCTCATTATTGAGAATAATATTTATTCAATTAACTAAATTCAAATAGAATTTAATCAGTATCATCAGAAGAACATAGTGTGTGAACCTCTAGGATTAGTTCTCATTTGAATTAGGAAGGCCTACATAATTTCTAAAACTATTATCTATAAATGGATCATGGAACCCAAGATAAATTAATTAATGTTGCAAATAATGACGCCACAGATGATTGCTCATAATGTAATATAATCCATTTGTCACAATACCTCATCAACCAGGTTGCGCATGCATGTCACCAACCTATATTCTTAATACGTATCTCCTTAAATATTTTAAATAAACATGTAATTACACCATTGACATGGAATTTAGGGACATTCTTTTATTCTAATCAATGATTCAAGATATCAGCTTCCATAAATATGGAAGGGATACATCCTTCATAGACTTATCCATTAATTACATGTCAATCATGAGACACCCAATGTAACCTACCTCACCATGATTATATATCGTCATGTTTTTCATCAGAAAATATAAGTTCACATGTCATAACATGAATTAAGTATAATCGAAAACTCTAGGGACCATTACACATGTTCACAGATAAGAATATATGATGATGACAACAAATGTAGAATTCCTACCAGTGGGTCTATTATCATAATACCCCATCATGGAGATTACCAACTATGAAATTCATGAGAAGAAGCCTCACCCTATTAAAATTACTCACACAATATAGTACGTATAAAATGTTTCCCATCATATTATATTATCCAAATGAAGAACATTATTTAAGAATATCATCATAGCACTTAAAAGTTCTCATCATGGCAGGGAACTTCTATGGACATATTAATTTGACGTATACTCGTGGACATTATTACTTTAGAGTTTTGTAGAAAAATGAATAATATGTAATAATAAGTTTTAATAATATTTAATAAATATAATATGAATATAATCAAAGTACAAATAGTTGGTCTTAGGACACCAATTCCAACATGGTATTTATGACCAAGATAATAGGGGTGAACATGGTGATTTTTTTTGGAGTGGGATATTAATATGACCTAAATATGACATCATTTTTTGGAATATTATGTTCTTAAGGATGGAGTATTCTTATATACTATAATTCACTATACATGTTTTTTTTATCATTTGGGTTTTAACTTATAAACTATTTCAATGTAAAATATATACTATTTTCCCTTTCTAAAAGTGTATTGTGACATGGGAAAATATATTGGTTAGATTTTAATTTTAATTTAATAAATATGATTATAAGGGTTGAGTTGTAGGATGAATGAAATTATACTGGTTTGTGTGAGGATTATACCAATGGTTTTCAATAACTATTGGTATATTCTTAATTAGATAGGTCTATACCAATAGTTACAATAAACCATTGGTACATACCAATTCTGACATGTTTATTAATTGTGGTTTATGAAACCATTTTTATAGGCTATACCAATAGTTTCATTACCTATAAAAATGGGTTGAGACCATTGGTATAAACCTTTTTTGAATAGTGTTTGTTCTACCATGAAAAAATGTGAATTGCGATATTGTTTCATACAAGGAAGAACAGAAAAAATCCAAATATCTTCCCATAGAGATTATAAAATGGGTAGAGGCATGGAGATTCATGCATTTAGATAATATCCATTTTTATTTTATAATATCATGCATTTTTTACCACTTTTATGACATCATTCATTGATGGCTTATATAACTTTTTTCCCACGAGTTTGATAGTTTTATGTCACCTTAAATGAATACTATAACGTATATCCCTCACAATATCTTCTTATAACAAAAAATTTGTAATATGTAAATGATCGTTGAAAAATAAGAAACCATTCAATTACATAAATGGGGTGTTTATCAATGTATTTTGTTTTGTTAATAAAGGATCGAGGACCTTATCAACACTACACCTAGCACTGATAATGTCCATTATCAACCATTGAAGTGTTCCATAAGCTATATCAATTAAAAAATATAAAATCCAATAAAAAATATAAAAAATTTGACTTGAAGCAATTTAATACTTCTTTATAATGGATAATATATTTAAATTTTCCCATTATTTCAATAAAAATATTATATTTTATAATTTCAGTACAATACTATTAAATTTATTTAAAACTAATATATAAATAAAAATAATTTCAAATAATACAAAAAAATATCAAAAAATCCTTCCCTAGTGATCAAACCAACTTGATACAGAAGAAGTGTGTGCCTATAATAAAAAAATTAATATATTAGTAAAAATAAATAAATAAATAAATAAATAAATAAAAATATATTTTTAATGTTATATAATCCATGATAGATTTTAATTGGGATGATGTTAATTTAATTCATATAATTCAAAAATGAATAATTTTTTACTTTTATAAATCATTATTATAATCTAAGTGCATTTTCTTGGTTTTAAGCATGAGACTCATGTTTTGAACTAAAATGTCACATTTAATTGATGAAAGGAATTTTCAGTCACATTGGCTATACTATTTGTCATAATAAAATAAGGTTAATTTTTATGTATCAAAAATGAATTACAGATCATTTATATAAATTATCAATAAAATATCACTATGTTTTTACAGATTTGTATCTGTGAAGTGTGTTTTGAAGTAAAATTTCATTTTTAATTTGAAAATTAACTTTAAGTCATAATGGAAAGAATGTGTATCGAACTGACATGTGGTTAATTCATACAATTTAAAAATAAATTATTAATATTTTTACTGAAATATGAAGACATTCCAAGAGAGTTTTCTTAGTTTTATGTATGTGAGGTGTATTTTGAACTAAAATGACACTTTTAAATGAAAACATACACTTTCAATCGTACAACTCACACCATGTGTTATATTGATTTGAGGTTAATTTCTACACATCATAAATTATCTATGTACTATTTTACTAAAGTATCAATTCATAATGAATGTGTTTCCTTCGTTTTGATTATGTGACATGTATTTAAAACAAAAATGTCACTTTTAAATTAAAACATGAACTTTCAGTCATAACAACAACATAGTGTGATGGATTTAAATGGGGTTTCTTCGTATAAGTTAAAATAAATATTAAATATTTTTTTACAAAGTATTAGGATAATATGATTACATTTTCTTCAGTCTAATTTTTAGATATCCATTTTGAAATAAAATGTCACATTAAAATAAAAAAATACTCTTTCAGTCATATAGGTCACACCATGTATCAGATTTATGTGAGTTTAATCCCTACATTTTATAAAAAAATTATATTTTTTTTTACAGAATAAATTCAAGAAAATCCTATTGTGATTTTTCAGTTCTTAGTATGTGATGTGTGTTTTGTATTAAAATGTCCGTTTTAAATAGAAAATCACAGTTTTAGTCATACCAGCCACACTATGTGTCATAATGATATAAGATTAATTTATACACATAAAAAATAAATTATAGATAATTAATATCAATAAAATTGAGTTCATTTTCTCAATTTTGAGTATGTGACATGTGTTTTGAACAAGAATTTAACATCCTAGGTTTTCAAGGTACATTTTGTTTTTGAGTTATGATGTATATTGTCATTTTTTTCTCCTTTAGATGTGTGTATTATGGGTATATGGGTCTCTAATTTCTGTTTTTGAGTTTTTATGATTGAGTGGGATACATGATGGTTAAAAAAGGTCACTAGATAGCTGGTAGGTTACACCAGCCATCCGATTGTGTTGGTAGTGGGACATACAATTCTGTATATCCCACAAGCTAGCTGGTGGTGTCGAGACAAGAATTTAATTAATTATGCATTGGTATTTTTTATCTAATCTAATTTTTAGCCTAACCCCCATCCTAATTTGACCATATTATGACTAGAACCACCTAGATAACTCTCCATTGGGGCTCCAGGTTTCTTTTTCCTATCATATTGGGTTTTTAAAGTCTAGATTGATTTGTTGGCATCCTTAATAGTATGATCTATATATTAATACTAATTCTACTTTTTTATCTAGAATATATCATGGATCCAAGACATGTTGGATGGATCTTGGAATATTTACCCAGATATAATGTATTATTAATGATTGATTGATAGATCAATGTTGGATTTTGAGAATTGGCGACCACTACTTGATCAATGCTAGATCTTCCATTGTATATAGAACTATTTTGGTTATTTTATGTATATTTAATCTCATGGGATGATATCATCCTGGAATCCCAATATTATAGACTCTATAATGATGGATTAGGTATTCTTTTAGTGAATGTTAGTGTGCAGTTATGACCTGGTTGCCATACCTCGATGAATCTTGGAAATTGGAAGCAACATGCTAATAGTAGGAAGTCCTTACCATCATAGGCATTTGTATAGAGATATTTTACATGACTGGTTTTATATTTTTTCTTAGTTTAGTTAACATTGCATGATATAGTATGTTTTCATGCATGGATAGCCAGTGAGACCTTTTTTTTGTTTGTATTGTGTGTTCCTTACTATATTCTACCTTATCTCTAATTATTTCATATCCCATGGAATATTTGATATTCCATGCTTGTTTCATTATATATTTTTCCTTACTTTCATACTCTTGAAATTATATGGAATATTTATCACGATATATTGTTGATTTATATGTCATACCTTACAAGTGTAGTTTTTCATAGCTTGTGGAACCTCTATTTTAGTGTTTAGGTTGAGAGGTGTGACTGGTTAAAATATCTAGCCCCTTAGATTCAGATATTAGATAAAATGAATCGTATATTATGACTCTGAATATACTATTTATAGCTATATATCTTGGCATGTGATGAGTCTATGTGTGGATAACACCATACACCATTGGAAGAGAGTCCATATGCTGATATAATGTGTTGGTGGGGAACACCCTTCTATATGTGTAAAGTTCCATTGATTTGGGCATGAAATCCTGCACTCCATTAGAGGAGAGTAGGTATCCATGAGGCATGTGTATAAATTCATCTTAAAGGTAGGGTTGGAGTTTTTCATTAAATTGAGTAATTCGTATTGTCCTTAAAGTTTGGACAAAGTCACATTTCATGATCTATTTCAAGAAATGATTTCCCATGACATACTTCTAGCATGGCACTAAAGTAGGTAAAACAAGGTTTCATTGAATCTTTGTTAGCACATTATCCCTTTGTATATGATTGGATGTATTCTTATATTTGAATGCACCTTTTTATCATTACATATACCTTTTTATAAATATGAACTTGTGTTGAGGACACATTGGTGGCATTCTACTAGTTTATACTCACACCCTACATAGGTATCTTAGTGCACATGAAGAATTCATGATCAGGGTCCCATACAAGGGTAAGGACACAATAATAGGTTTATGACGATTTTGGAGTTAATAGATGGATACAATACCAGGATGGACTCTGGATAGCTGTTGCAACATATATTATTTATTTTCCTCTAGTCGTATTACATATACTTGTTGACCTACCACACTGAGGGTCCATTTGGTTATAATTATATGACCTAACCTGGTATCTATTATAGAATCAAACTTATGTTATTTTCAATATAAATTTTAGTTTTATTGTGTATATGTTGTTGTATTTTGGTGTGTGGAAATTATTACGGAGGGTATAGTCTCCAAATGAAATCTCTAGACCCTCACCACTAGTTAAAAACCTATTGCATATGAGGATAATCACATGAGATCACGTGGTACTTTGTTCTAGACCTAGTTATGATGGTCATGGTGTTACATAAAATGTCATTTTAAAATGAAAACATGCAAATTTATTCAAAAACTAACTCACCATGTTTAAAATTAAAATTAGGTTAATTCCTAAATGTCAAAAATGAATTAACTAATAATTTTTATAAATAATTATGAAAATATGAGAATTTTTACATAGTTTTGAGTATGTGACATAAGTTTTGAACTAAAATGACTATTTTAAATAAATAAAGTATTAGTTATACAAACCCTACCACATGTTAGATTATTGTTTGATAAATTCTTACATACCACAAATTAATTATATATTGTTTTTATCAAATAATAATACAACATGAGTAAATTTTCTCATTCTGGAGTATATGATGCATGTTTGGAACAAAAATTTAAATTAAAATCACAAAATTCCAGTCATACTAAGCACAATATGTAAAATATTTATGTGAGATAAATTCATAAATTGCCAAAAATGAATTATGAATTATTGCAATAAATTATCAATAAAATAAAATCTTTTTTCTTAGTTTGGAGTATGTAACATGTTCTTCTAACTAAAGTGTCACTTTAAAATGAAAACACATAGTTTTAGTTATAAAGGATCTCACCATGTATCATATTTACATGAGGTTAATTCATACAATTCTTGAATGGATAACCAATAATTTTCCTAAAGAATCATTACAATATGAGCATGTTTTATTAGTTTTGAGTATGTGATTTATGTTTTGGAACTAAAATGTAACTTTTAAATTAAAAACACACAATTGGTGTACTCTATGAGATTAATATTCATTAATACGTCTATCACATTAAAATAGATACTCCATAAATACAATTTTCATATAATTATATTTTTCTATGTTGTATTTTTGGAATTATAGATATTGTGATACATAATTTCACACTGCTCCAAATATATATCATAATATAAGACTAGACATATCATAAGTCTTCGTCATATGCATGTCATGGTATATGAATGACCATATATTAAGAAATTTTATTTAAAACAATTCCCCTATATTTGATATTTATGGGAACTAAATGATAGTGGATATCATTAAGAAATAATTCCGTGTTTAGGAATAAAAAAATAGCTATTTCATAAGATGAAATGGATATGATATATATTCATATAAGTGTTTCATAAATTGATTGAGAGTTACAACAAGTTCATGTATAAACTTGTAACTTATAATTTATGAATGTATAGTTTAGGAGATACCTTAGGATCATGGTAAGGTAGTATAAGTTACACATTAATAGATTATCTATTTCCATTTTATTTATGATTTTTTTTATCTTACATAATGATCTTGGATTTAGGTCTATTTAATAGCTTCTGATATGTTTAACAAGATTTGTTAGATCCCTTGAAGCCCAACACAAAAATGAGACTAAATATCAAAAATGTTTACCTTTTAAAATAACATGGGATCCCAATATCACAAACATAATATTACTATACAATCCCATGCTCAAATGAAAATCCTTATATTCTATCTCATTCCTACTAAAAAGAAAAATTATTGACTCTAAAGTCTATCTCTATAAATATAACTTAAAATAAAAAAATTGCACAATAGATAAAACAATTATTCATGATATCTACAGAATAAAATAATTATAAAATTGATAGGAAATTACCTCTTAGTGATTTATAAAAAAATTCTAACACTGTATAATATTCCCACTCATTGTTTATCAAATATAATTACTCTCTTGAATATGTGTAAAGTTGAGAACCCTAGTAGTACTTGATATATATATATATATATGAATGTTTAATAAATATTATAAATAAAACTATAATTACCTTTGAAAATATATCTTTGGGGATGCTATTTTTAGTGTGGAAGATGATATCTTTAAGAAATTTAAAAATTCAACAACCAGAATCATTTGCGTTACTTTATTTTGGACACTACAAAAAATATTGATCAAAACAAGTAAATTTTTTGATATAAGTTTTGATTGTGAATTGTTATTGTGTATACTATAATACTTATCCATTTTTAGAAGTCCACAGGCTTATTTTGAGTATTGATCATTCTTATACTATTATTTTGAAGAAAACAAAAACACTAACATATCATAAAAAATGATTAATGCAATATAATATAAAACATATTATTTAATGTTTATTTGTAAAATTTTGAATATAGTGTATCATGAATTTATAAGAGGCATCATGTGTGGTAAATATTATTGGATATCCATTATTTGGATCCAAAAAATATATTTTTGTGGTATCGAAATTTATCACAATGAGATTCTACTGATTTTTAAATTTTTTTAAAGAAATATGTATGTGGGAAAAATGAAAATATATTTTATATGATTAAATTTTATAGTTTTACCCCTAAACTGTAGGTATTAAGAAGATCCTATCACCTGTTAATCTCTTTTCAAATGATGTGATTACTTTTTTTTCTCTTATAAAAATTTCATCTTCTTTCATTTTGATATATTATTTGATTTTCTAGATTTTATTGACTTGATCTTTAGTTTCTATTTTTATAATAAAATTCCACTATTTGGAACAATTTTGATTAATTATAAGGTGTTTTTCATATAAATTAAATTATAAAAGAAATACCTCATTATCATTATGAATATTTATAAGATTAAAAATTAATTCTATTAAAGTTCCAATATAAAGTTTTATTATGTAGAAATCAAGATCATAAGGGGGAATATATAGTCCAATATTTGGATCATTCACTTCATGAGTCCATGATCACACATGATATTTTGGAAATTGTTTTTTATATAAAATATCTACTTGGATATTGTGAAATGTACCTCTCACAACAAAGCTATGAGTTAGTTTTGATAGATATTAATGAAAATCAATTTTACCCTACAGGATTATAGTACAAGAAAGGTATCTGGGGTTGCTTGATTCACATTTAGCTGATGTTATTTTGAAAAGATTGATTACCTAGTGTAAGTTAGGACTTTAAGGGGAATGATTAGCCTCAAAGATGGGGGTTGAGGTGGATCTTCATGTTATGGTTTCCAATGTTTTGATTCTTCTCATTAATCTCTTTGAAGATAATGATTTATCACATTAGTACACCATTTTTTTATTTTAGAAAATATTTTGGGGCCTACATGGTTTACATTTTCTCATCTATATCTCCCTTATGTCTTTTATTTCTCGATGTATTATCCAGGAGACACTCAAAAATATGCACCTCTAACATGGCCATATTGTTCTGGGTACATCAAAGACACTAAAATTTGTTATTTATTAAGTACAATAAATAATGGTTCTTATGTCTAAACCTATTAGAAAATACTATAAAATATGTTTTCATTATTATGAAATATTATTTCAAAGTATAAAAATTTATATTATGTCATACTTACACATGATTACTACACATTCCATGTGTTTTCATTTACTATTTATCCCTTTATATTTACATGATCCTCTTTCCACAACACATCAAGTGGGATGATGGTGACTTGATATTTTGAACCATCAATCTGCATATAAACAAAGGTACCTAACTATATTTTTGATTCTTATCTCATAAATTTTACTATATATTATAAATATATTTCATTTTTATTCAAATAAAGAGTACCCAATCTTTTATTTATGGTTATGGTAAATTGGTTTTGATCCACATTTGTTTCTTAGATCCTTTAAATGTGTGTTTTAGTTTTAAGAATCAATATTTCGTGGTGATTTACATTGGATTTATTCATGGAATCGAAAACTTCAAACAGTTCTTTATCCAAATGGGACCTGCTTTCCAAAGGCAGGCATTCATTAAGTTTTAACTTTATGATACTTAAGAATGTGAATTTGTCAAGAGGATGGGAGGTCAGACTCATCAAACCCTTTTGGGGGGAATTATTGTCAACTCCAGGATTGTCTTTGTAAATTTAATATATTTTCATGAATCCTTATTAATTGTCCATGTATATCATAAGTATCCCTTGGAATTTACAATCACTTATTAACATTTGTAAAATTTAGAATCATCATCATTTAGTCAAGGTTCATCATTTAACAGAAATATCTGTATGTATTTGAGGTTTCCAACAATTCCATCCTTTAATATACTACTTAGAGATTCTTTTAATCATCATTGTGATGACACTGGTTTTAAAGCCACTCTGTGGGGAACTCAAAAAATTTTATTACCATCTAGGGAGATGAATATTTGGCTTAATTTTGAGATCATGCATATAATATAGGCTACCTACGTATCCTTGTGAAAGGAATCAGAAGCCTCGTAGTTCGGTGGCACTGAATGGGACACATAATACCTTTTAAGGTAATGTGATAAGGAACTCTAAGCAGATGGTGCTTATTCTAAACTTAGTGTGGGAATTATTATGAAGTAGCCCAAGGAAATTGGAAAGGATATGGGTTTCCATGTTGGATTAGACATACTGGGAATATAGCCCAAGGAGAACATGGTTGATTTGAGGTGTTGGGTTTGAACCTCAAGGTGGATTCCTATGTATCCCACATAGATGGGAATCAAATCCCACATAGTTCAATAAGTCTCATAAGAGAGTATGGTCCTGTGTGAGAAATAAGTTTGGGATTAATTCTTGAAAATGATGCCTTGATGACTCGGGGGATTTAATTTGGGGCTTATTCCTAAGGAGGATTCACAAATTAGGGTAGTTATGGTTGGATTACTGGAGAATACATCCAGTGAGATCGGTCCTTGAGAAAGCTTAACATGTATCCCAGTTTTGGTGGGAATTAGTGTTCTTGTAGTTCCTTATAAAGAGTATTTGTGCACATGTTATAACCATTATGTATCTCTAAGCCCAAGTGAGTCATGATCAGTGCAAGAAATACATGGATGTGAATGATTCAACAATGACACTTCACACTTTTCCTCCTCTACTGATGGAAGAGGGAGCTTTGACCTTGGAAGAGGGTGAGGCGATAAGCCTTTCCACTATTCTATTTACATTGGACAAGGGTCTGATGTAAGGAGGAAGGGATGAAGGTGAGGGGATTATACCATTATGGTTACCCTTCAATTGATCTTGGTAGGGGAGGGATACTTCACCTATGCTTGCACGGAAAAGTAAGTGTGTACTGTACCATCCCCTACTAGAGACCTGAGGTTCCCGGTCATCTCTTCGAGAAGGGAGATGTCAGATCCAAACCCTCCACAAATTTGGGAACATCCCAACACTATTCCTAGAAGAAAGGTCCATGTGACTGTGGAAATACAAACCCAAAGATACTCCATGAATACTAACCCCATTTTGAAACAAATGTGGGAAACCTATGACTGTGTAAATACAAACCCAAATAGAAGACACACTGATGCTCCTTTCCCAAAGGTTTGATAAGTCAATAGGTTTTGGTGGAGGTCTCAACAGAATCCCTTTCAGAAAAGGGAGACAATGAAGAACAAGCCTTTCAATGAATGGATTTGAGGAAGTCTTGATGACTTCATAAACTGAAGAGAGTGAAGAAATTAAGTGAATCAAGGAGGGGTGCCAAAGTAGAGAAGGGCATGCAAGTATGGGCGCACAATTTCACTTGTGTGACCTGATGTTCACTTAATAAATGAATAACCTATATGGTAATACTTGGGCGAGACCTTTCTCAACCCTTTAATAGTATTCACAGGTGATCCAAGAAGTTGTGTGCTCAATTTCATGTGAGAGGAATGGGTGATGTGCACGTATTTCTGACTTGGAGAGGTTGGGCACATTAGAATCACAAGTGTTTTGGTTTTCCAACACTAAAAGGACTTAAGTCCAATGATCTTACTTTAAATCCTCCTCTCAAGGTGTTGTAGAACCACCTTGAATGTTTCAGAAGACTGAGGCAAAGTACTAGGGTGATGAGAGGAAAAATTGGGCTTCAAGGAAATTCGTCCATACAAATGGGGGCCCCAAGAGTCTATTTATATGAAAATAAATGACCTTGGGTGAAATAAGATGGGTGTGAAAATACAATTTTGCACCTAATTGGGGTAGAAAGTACATTGCGTGATGATGGTGTTTAGGCTAAACTAGGGTGACACCTTTAAAACATAGCAAAAAATTATTCTTTTGCAACTCTTGATTTTCTTCATGTATTTTCATTTTTTCTAAGGGGATTCCCTTTTTCATCCACATTTTTTAGAGTCATTGAAGGAATTAAGTGTCAACAAACCCCCCCCCCTCAGAATTTGATCCAAAATGAAAAGAGGATCCTATAATGAGGTAAATTAATAAAGAAGAAAGACAAGGGTGTTGGGGCGTGCATGTATTGTCACTCAAGTAGACTTGGGTGTACAAGTATGCAACACGTAATATTTTTGGCATGCAAGGTGACATCTATCACTTATATATAATGGCCTCACTTCTGACGCTTCTATTTCAACATGCTTTTTATGAATGTTTTTAGCAGCATGCTATAATTGGGGATCCATAGTTGCATGCGACTTATACATGTGCGCCATGTTTAAAATTGCACACCTTAATGCCTTTTCCATTTTTTTGTATAAAAAAATTATCTTAATTTTAAAAGATTATGCCTATATTTATTTCCTGTTCAATGGCTCCCAAAAGAATTGGAACTGCTGATGAGATCACCAGCAAGTGGATTGATGACCTGATGAATGTCGTTGGTCATGATTACTTGGATGTTTGCAAAACCACCCTTCCAGACATAGAAAAATATTTTAAGAAGTATCATTTCAACTTTCCTCAGAGTACCTATCTGCCTTTGTATAGATATGTCCATTTGTAGGATGCTAACATTCCATATCTGATGAACTATGTCCCACATTCTTGGTTTCAGGATTATACCAACTTCTCGTCGGCCAATGATTCTATTGGGGGATCATTTTATAGTGTTGGGACAGTAGAGAAAGTTCATATTATTCATCATATCCCGTGTGCTCCAGATTTGAAGTCACACACACCTGATATGTAGCCACATTGCTATTCATCCATCTTTCAAGATTCTTAGATAGATCAGTCCAAGGGTTGGAAGAAAAGTTGGTATTTCCTCTAAGGAGGTGGTGTAAAACCTACATTGATGTGGACAAACAGGGTGAGAAAGACATGTGAAAAATTTTTAGATGATTAGAGAGTTGTGTAGATTTATGAATTTTCATGGGTTGGGAAAACCTATGTTTATAGGAATTATGATTTCGTGCCATAGTTATTAAGTCAGTGGAGTCCAGAGACCAATTCCTTCCATTTAACACATGTAAATGTATGTATAAGCTTGTTGGATGTTTACAAGATTTTTGGAGCTCCAATACATGGAGACATGTATGGTGAGTTTATTCCTCCCAAGGTGACATGGAATAACCTGGAGAAGACACCATATTTTGTTCGTGAGTTGATGAAAATATTTACCAAACTCAAGAATTCAAGCACTGTAAAAACTTGTACCATGAGGGATATTCATCTGGTGGAATGGATGGAAGTATTCTTGATAAAGAAGAAGGAAAAGGGGCCCACTTACACCCGTCCAACTAGTTATCCAAGGGAAGAGTAGAGAGGCACTCCAAAAAACTTTTTCACAACATTGGAGAAGGGATAATTAGAAAGATAGGGATATGATATCAACCCAAAAATTACTGCAAGGATACATATGCTAGGTTTCTTAACCATGTAGCTCAGCATGTATTTATTACCAGTACAAGACTCCAAAGGAGGTGTGAGTCCAATAACCTTTTTTATTATAGCTAAGATGGTAGAGAAAAGGATGGTAGGGTTGGATACTTTTATTTTGGGAAATATTCATAGGAGTTTGATACATATTTACAAAGGGAAGTCTCATTTTAGAATTTTAGGACCATTCCATGTGTTTTGGGGATAGATTGCTACTCATTTTAGAACTTATGTTGTACAAAGTGGAGTAAAGGTTTTTGGAAGCTCTTTCCGACCGTCTGTTCAAGAATTTTCTGGTATTTCACCCTTGTCTTTGAATTCTTGGGACAACAAGGCTAGATTGATCTTTCATAAAGAATTCCATTTCTTTCCTTATGGGAATCCGCCTGCAGGGAAATTTGTTGATGATGGTACTACCAGTTTGGAAATGAGGGCATATATGATAGCTTGTAGGGATAGCATGTTGGTCACCCAAATCGATTGAGAAATATTATGTGAGGCATATTATCCTTATATATTTTCCCGTCAATTCAAATTTCTACAACAGGATACAGTATCCCCTCCTGTGCATGACAGATTAGAGAAACACCCAATGGTTTCTCGACAACTATGGTTGTTGACATCTGTAGAGAAGACTGGAGAATAATTTAATTTACCTATTGCTCATGCAGTAAGCAGATTGACCATCTAATATGCTGATAAATTGGTTATATCTTACCCTAAAGGGGTATTAAATCAAGCTGTCCCCCGAGTGGGGATAAAGGGAAGTATCAGGAAGGAAACCCATCGCTTGGAAGATAATTCTTCATCATCAGGGGTCGATTTGCAATAATTAGAGAGTGGAGGTGACGATTCTCCAAATTCACCAAATAGACCTTGTGATAGATATAATCCCCCTAATATAATAAAAAAATCCACTCCATGAATCCCTACAAAATTCATATCATGGAGATCTAGTCGTTATCATTCTGAAGAGTGGCGAGTTCCATTTTCTAATCCTTTATCCATGAATGCAGGTGTTGGGAAGAAATTCAAGTCCAAGGTTATAAGATCCTCCTCATAACCCTTGGATATACATTCTTAATATATATTAATAGAGGATATTTGAACATGGCATAGTATATACTATGATGCAGAGACCATTTGGATGGATATGTGCAAAGGAATGCATATTTTAGGAGTAGGGGATTTGTGGGATTCTTTTGACATTCTTTTTAAATATAATCCCAATGAGGTAAGGACGTACATTATAGAGATGGAAATGCTCATATATTCCACTGATGACTCAATTCCTAACACAAAGAGGGTGAAGGAAATGATAGATCATGGTACCAATGAAGGGATTAATACTTCATTAGATGAAGAGTGGCAAGACATTGTAGATCCTAAGGATGTAAGTTACCTTTCTTTTTCATCTTCTTGCATTTTTCAACTTGAATTTTAATAAAAACATTGTTAATTAAGAGAAATATTGTCTTTAATTATAGTTGGGTAAAGGAAATACAAATGAGGTTCCTTCACCACAATATAGTCTTGGAGACACTGTTCTTCGAGCTACCTGATCACCCCATGAATTGGGAGAAATATCTTCGGGACGACAGGCCATAGAGGAGGAAATAGAAAGGTTATTGGGATCTATACATGTATTTATTGATGAAGATGTAATCCCTCCTAGAAAGATGAAGAATTAAAAACATAGAAGAAAAAAAACCATGGTTAAGCGCTTTCATTGCAGTGGTAAGTATCACCGATAATCAGGAATTTTAGTCTTTATTAATGAAAAAGTGTTTAAACTTTTTAAGATTAAAGGGGATTTTTTTGTTTCTTCTTTGAATGAAAACAGTGATAATATTCATGGAGTTGTAGAAGGTTATGCTGAGAAAACAAAAATTCTTGCAAATCTAGTGGTTCCTAAAGAGGCATTGAATCTAAATGAACTAACATCTATTCCTAGTGCTGCTTCGATTCCTATTGTCAGAGGAGAGGAATATTCTGGTAAATCAATAATATTTCATAAAGCATAAAATGCAACAATATCTGACTTCCATTTTTTTATACTTTTAGGTTCATTATATGCACCTAAATATCTGGATACAACTGATGTTTACCCAAACATTGTTGATGAAGAAGCTACCCGGGGTCACAGGTTGTTGTAGGAATGCTGTGAAGAAAACACACCAAGTGTTCCCATAGGTGATACTAACCTGGGATCTGAGATATCATTAGATGAATTGATGAACCTTGGAATCTATTTTGAAGAACAATTAGAACATGTTAAAATATAAAATGATTTAGACAATTTTGATGTTCATTATATAGAATCATCTGGATGTGAGTTCTCATTTTTCATCCTGTTAGTCTTCTTATGATTAACCTGCTAACCATGGTTGATTTGAAATATACAGTTCCGTGTAAAGAAACTACTTCCACAATGGTACTTGAAGGAAGTGTTGATATTAAATTCATTCCCACCATTGTGGAGACATTGGATCAGGTGAATCTTGAGATAACAGGTCTTCTACAGATTCATCCTGAAAATCTTGAGCATATTAAAGATAGAACTCCTCAACTAGAGGCATGAAACAAAACTGCTAAAACTGAGAACATTGGGGAGGATTCTTCTCAAGCTTCTGACCTACTTCTAGGTAAGAGATACTAATATTGTCATCAAATTAACTTTGTTATCTCTTAAATATAACTATAATTCTTTATTTACCATATAGGGCTATCAACATCAATGGATAGGTCTGGAGGTGAAGCCTCTGCATCAGCCCAAGCAATGTTGAAAGGTGGAGCAACCATTTTATAAGAAGGAATAGAGTAGGGTATTTCTTTAAGTGAATTAGTCCTAGAATATACCTCTCCTTATGACAGTGATTCTGAATCGGGCTCAAAACTATATAAGGCTCTTCATCTTTCTCGTCGAAAAGTATGGAAAAAAAAATATGGAAGATAATATATGAGATTCTCCTTCAGGAACCACCTTCAATAATTCCATGACTTTTATAGCTTTTTATCACGTTAGGATTTGACAGTTTAGAATACCATGAAATTTTACTGTAATGAAAGTGATTATCCAGATCAGGGAGAAACACAGAAAGATTCAACAAAACTTGATTAAAGCCAAACTGTCAATCAATATTGAATAGTTCCAAGAAACAATGCCCTATGATGAGGCTAATAATAATTCAATGTTGAAGGGACTGATACATAAAATTAAAGAAATGACTGTTCAACAACTACTCCTTCAACATGAGATAGATATCATTATAGGGGATCTTTCCAGCTACATAGCTCATTAGAATAAGTCCATAAGGATGGTGCAAAATCCATCACATATGTTATATAAGCACTTCATCATGATGAAGAGAGCAAAGCTAGTCAAATAGACAAACTCTAAAAAGTAGTTGTTGGGGCTCATGAAGCTGTTAACCAAATGAGGAATTACATAGAATGCCTTTTTTAATTTTTGAGAGAGATTACAATTTGTGGATGCTCCTCTTTAAAAATTTTCATAAATGAAAATTATTTTGTCTTTAATCATTTATGTTTTCACTTTCGTTAATTGCTTTTGTTTTACCTAGGAAATTGGCCCCAATATGCATTGTATGATTTTTCCCTTCTGATTATATGGAAAACCACACAAAATTTAAATTTCTTGACTTTTTACTGCTCAATATTACCTAAACCATAAAAAAATGTACGTTTAGTGAGATGGGACTTGACTCTTGTTCATAGTTCCCTTTGCAGGTTCTCAATCTAGTGAGTACCATGTATTTTGTTTTTTGGCAGTTTAGTGTCATGCCTATTGGACAATAATGGGGGAGTATTTATGGTCGAATATCTTTGACCATAAATTTTTAAATTAGATCCCAAACAAGACTCTATGGATAATAATTGCTTTAATATTCTTTAAATATTTCCATGGGGAAATATTGAGTCTTGATTTTTATGGTCACCAAATCTAAAACCAGTATCATCATAAGGGGAGTCTCTTCCAAAAACAAAGTTACCATTATTTTACCAAACCATTATGGGGGATGTATTATGAAGAGCCAACTAGGGCAAATGCTACATAACCAAATAGTGGAATCTTTTTACTAAAAGGCATGTTATGTAGGAAACTAATGCAAGGCCAACTAAGGGAACATTCTGCATAGTCAAGCAAAAGAGATATTTGAAGTTTAAAATTTTGATGTTGATAAATAGGGTAAAATAAGAATTGTGTGACTTAAGACCATAATGGGTGTTTTTTCAAAGGAAATGAATTTTAAGAATGAAAAGGGGATATTTTCGACCGATATATGTCTTGAATGGGAAAACTATTTCTATACAAATTTTGTGTATGATTAATGGTTAAAATTATCATAAATGGGAATTTATTATATCATGTTATGCAGTTTTAAGTCATGCAATGAGGACATTGGTGGTGTGCAGTTTTATGTCTTGTAGTGAGGATGTTGGTACTGTGCAGTTTTAAGTCTTGAAGTGAGGACGTTGTACTAGGCAGTTTTTTGTATTGCAGTGAGGACATTGTACTGTAATGTTTTAATTCTTATAGTGATGATGTTTTTTTTGTGTAGTGAGGAAGTTGTACTGTATAGTTTTAAGTCTTGTAGTAAAGACGTTGGGTTGATTTAATTTAAGGTCTTTATCTCTGACCAAAGGCATGAGAAAACTCTCTTAATTTCTTGATAATGTTTTTTGAAACATACTATAATATTCATGTATGTAAGGAAAAAAATTGTAAACTGTGATTTGGGAATTTTTCAAACCGAGGAATGATATGGGAATGGGAGATAAAATCGTTAAAGGAATTTTGTTCCAAGAAAAAAGTTTCCATTACTTGAAAAACTCGTTATGGAGGTTGTATTATGCAGGGCCAACTGGGGAATATGCTGCATATCCAAATAGTTACATCTTTTGACTAACAAGCCTATTATGTAGGGAACTTATGCAAGGCCAACTAATGGAACGTGCTTCATAGTCAAGAAAAAGAGCTCTTAGAAGTTTGACATTCTATTGTTAAAAGTCGATGAAAGTTTATAAAGATTTAGATTTTATGAATCAAAGATTTTGGATTATGGATAAAGGTACCTGAATATGGAAAGGGTATTTCTAACCATGATGTCTAAAGAATCAGATGAATAAGACTTTTACGAAGGTCTGACCCAAACATAAGAGATATGGTATCTGTAGTTTTAGGTCATACAACTAGGACCAGAAATGGAAATAATATATAATATGTGGCCATATCATTTCAATTTTATTTCATAGTGCATCAAAAAAATGGTGAGGGACATGTGTAAACCATGGCCTTGAATATTTTTAGATTGTGAGAAAGGTAATAGGATAATTATACTTGAATGACTTTTTTAAAATATAGATTCTTGTATATTGTCATCAAAGATTAAAGGGGACAAAGCTACTTTAACCAATAACAAAGTTAACATTACTTGAAAAACCCATTATAGGGGATGTATTATGCAGAGACAAATAAGGAACATGTTGCACAACCAAATAGTGTCATCTTTTTACTGGAAGGCCTGTTATGTGGGCAACTTATGCAAGGCTACTTAAGGGAACATGCTGCATAGTCAGGAAAAAGAGCTCTCAAATGTTAGAAACCCTATTACTAGAAACCATAAAAAAGATTATAAATATTTGAAAATATTCAATATTAAGAGTATGAAATATGGAAATGGTTCATGTTCAATGTATATGAGTAATTTATGAACCAGTATTGGCCATGAGTTTGAGGTCCTTTACCTAGATCCGACTCATATTTAAAATGGAGACTTTCTTTGTTTCCTCTGAATTAATATTATGATATACAGTTTTAAGTCATCTCGTGGAGACATTCACACCCCCATACAAAATTTAAACACCCTACTTATATAAAGAATCCATTTACCCAATTCATAAGCTCACTTGAGATATGTTCGGTGTGAGAAACAAGGAGTAGTAAGGGTCTTTTCTATAATATAAAGTTGATACAAATAAAGAATAGGGGTGTCAGATTTCCATGCAGTTTAACATCATGTGGTAAAGATGATAATGAACTGATATGAAAAGAAAGACATATTGTAATTGTATTAAGGGATAAAACTCAAGTGGTACTATATGTCTTGCTGGGGAAAAAATCAAGTCAGCCATAGTTCTTAAAACATTCCCTATGGATATTTGATTCTTATACAAGAAATAAAGTGTTTTTTATATCACGGCTAGGCCTAAGATTATAAATCTAGGAATTTCTATGTATCTCATTGAAAAATGAGAATCAATCCATACATAGTTTTTGAAACAATCATTCCTCACCCTAATCAAGCTTGACATGAAGAATGGGGGCTTTTGACACATTCTGAGTGAATAGTAAATCTAAAGACATAAAATGGTACAAGGAGAAAATCATATATCTTAAGGAAACACTTTGTGTAGATCTGATTCATGTAATGGAGGAGAAATGAAAATTAGAAGATTTTGTGATTGTGACTGGGCCCAAAAGTGGAGATTTTGGAATCTCTATGTATCTCATTGAAAATGAGAATCAAGCCATACATATTTCTTGAAACATGGTCTTTATGCAGATTTGACTCAAACCTAGGAAAGAGGGGGACTCATTTACAACTAAAGAGTAGTTATGATGTCAATGATGTTTTTTATGGAAGATTCTAATGTCAAATAGAGATAATTTTAGTTATAAAAATGATGTCATACAGATTAATGTCATGCATCAAGGATGAAGATGCTATGCATTTTAACGTCATGCAGCATGGACACTTTTGGTTATTATACAGTTTAATGTCCTGTAACTAGGACATGGGGGCAATTCAGTTTTAAGTATTGCAGCAAGGACATTGTACTGTGCAATTTAAGGTCTTGTAGATATGAAAATAATATATAATTACAAAAATTATTTCTTCAAGAATCTCTCATTGGTTGGAGTTTTAATGGGCTCTCAATCCATTGAGATTATGGCATAAGCTCTATTTGAATAGACCTTTTGTATAGAATAAGGTCCTTCCCACATTGGTTCATGTTTTGGAAGTTTCCTTCCTATTATCATTGGAGTCCTAAGGACACATACCAATTCTCCTAGAAGGAATGAACAAAAGTGAACTTTCTTATTAAAAGCACACACTATACTTTTTTGATAGAATTATAAAAGATGCAATGTTTGAAATCTTTTCTAATCTAATAGTTCTAGCTCATTGAACCATTTCTTAGACCTATCATGTATAGACAATTAATCATATATTTAAACTCTAAGAGAAATCAATTGTATTTCAATTGGTAAAATTGCTTCAGTTCCATATACCAATCATTAAGGAGTTTCTTGGGTAGTAGTATGCGTAGTTCACCAATAAGTCCATAAAGCATCAAAAGTTTATCAGGACATTATTTCTTATCTTTATCCACCAAATTCTAGAGAATATTTGATAGGGTTTTGCTGAAGGCCTCTATTTGTGCATTGGTTGCTGCATGATAGGGAGATGAATGGTTGAAAATGATATTATGCTCCTAATATAAATTTTTTACTTCATCAAAACTAAAATTGGTGCCATTTTCCATAAAAATAGTACGAGGGATAGAAAATATGGTGATGATATTAGTTTTGATAAAACTAACAATGATTTTGACTCTGACTTCTTTGATAGGTATTGCCTCTGCCCATTTAGAGAAGAAGTCGGTAGCAGTGAGAATATACTTGAACTTCTTAGCTGTGGATAGAGGATAAGGCCCTACTACATCCATTCCCCATGTGGAAAATGGCAAGAGTATTTAGATATATGTAGCAACTCTGGGGGTAGATGAATGAAGTTGGTATGTACTTGACATGGATGACATTTTTTAGTGAAATCTATACAATCCTGCGTCATTGAAGGCAAAAAGTATCCAATTCTTCAAATCTGATTAGAGAGTATGTGCCCATATAATTGGGCACCACAAAATTCTGAATGTTCTTCTTTTATGATAGTTGTAGTCTCTTCTCCAGCAATACATCTACACAGAATTCAATCGAGCCTCGTTTTTAGAGGATCTTTTTGTGGTCTGGACTATCATAAAGAGTAAAATTGGCTACTCATCGCCAGATCCTTTCTTTCTCATCCATATCTGGTGGAAGTACCCCATTTTGAAGATATTCTATGATGGGTGTTCTCCATCCCATGGTATGACCATATGGTTCAAAAATTGGGAAAATTTCATGAATTTCTACCATTATGGTGTGAAAAAAGGTGGGACCACATGATGATGGGTTATGCTTATAAGTTTCTCATCTTAATTTGGATCTTCCAATGCTGTAGCTGCATTATCCAGTGCATCTTCTTGGGCATTTTGTGATCAAGAGACATAATACAATATTGGCTTTGAGAGGAATTCAACCGTTAACCCTATGACATAATCACACAAATGGATTAATTCTTCTTTTTTGATAGAATATTCACCATAAATTTATTTGATTACCAATTATGAATCACCTTTTACCTTTAAATGATTCAGTTTCACCTGAAGGCCCAATTCCAAACCTGCAATGATATCTTGATATTCTTCTTCATTGTTGGTACCACCTTTCGATAATTAGAATGAATAAGGAAATACTACTTTTTTTGGGTAAATAATGAAAATTCCAAACCCATATTTGTTGAGTTTAGGGTTTTCCATTATCTTTCCTATTGAACTTCTGGAAGCACCATCAAAATACATTTCCCATGTTTGGGAATTATCTTTAATAGAGAAGACCTCTTCACCAGGAAGGTAAGTATTAAATGATGTATCTTCCACAGATGGATGTTCAGTAATGAAGTCAGCCAAATATTGGCCTTTTACTGCCTTTTGAGGCAAAAACTAGATATCCAACTGTTGAAAAATAACCACCCACCATGAAAAATGCACTATCATCATAGGAAAAATGAGGATAAATTTGAGCGGTTATTGCGAGATACCAATTGGACCTCATGATGTTGAAGGTAGTGCCTCAATTTCTGTACTGCAAAGATTAATTCCATGTAGCACTTTTCAATACTTGAATATCGAGTCTCTGTATCAAGCATGATTTTACTGAGAGATTAAAAGTTGTTTTCATTCCTAGCATCATTCTTTTGGGCGAGGAAGGCACCCAATGATTACTCTATAGCCGTCACACAGAGAATAAATGGTCTTCCTTCAACATCATGGATTAATACTGGAGAACTCAAGAGTTATTTCTCGATTGAATCAAATGCTTCTTGGCAATCATCAGTCCATTGGTTTGTGACCCACTTCTTCATTAATCTGGTGAAAGGTAAAAACTTTCCTATCAAATTTGCGATAATGTACCGAATATAGGAAAAGTGTCCTCAGAGTCCTCTTAATTATTTCAAATTTTGAGGTGGTGACATACCTAGGATTGATTTTTTCCTCAGGATCGACATCGATAACATGATGGCGTACAACAAAGTAAAGAAACTTTCATAAGGTTACTATGAAATCACATTTCAAGGGGTTCATCTTTAAATTGTGTTGCAGAAGTTTATTTAATATGGTTTTGAAATCATTAATGTGAATGGAACATTGTCTATATTTGACCACCAAATCATCCAAATAACAATAAACAAATTTTCATAAGAAGTGTTTGAAGATTCAGTGCATGTCACATTGGTATATTGCACCGACATTCTTTAAGCCAAAGGGAATTAACCGATAGAAAAACACACCTTGAGGGGCTCTAAAGGCTGTAGATTATTCAACCTCTGGGAACATTCAGATTTCACTGTACCCAGAGTAGCCATCCATGAAGGAAAGAGCTTCATATCCAGATGTTGCACCAATTAGAAGCTCTGTAATCGGAACTATAAAATCAACTTTAGGACATTGCCAATTAAGATATCTGAAATCAATACAAACTCTTAATTTAATATTCTTATTTTTTACTAGGACAATATTGGCCAGCCATTATAGATACTGAACTTCCCTGAAAATGTTATTATCTATAAGCTTATCAACTTCAGCTTCAATTTTAGAGGAATGAGTTGGGTGCATTATTCTTGATGCTTGCTTGAATCCATGATGTTCTTCAGGAAAACCCAAATGATTGGTGGATACATCCAGATTAAGACGTTAAATTTCTGTATAATTCTAAAAAAATATATCTCGATGTTTCTTTAGGAATTAAGTATACACTTCTTTCTCTTCATAGGTCATGGCCACAATAATTAGACTGGTGTGTGGATCTTCTTCTGTACCCAGATTTATTTCTCTGATCTCATCCACGGTGGTAGAGAAACCTTCTTCAAATGTTGTAGGAGCATCCCCAAGATCTTCCTATTTTTATTCATTATGTGTGAAATTTTCTGTTTCCATTTTCATAGTGGAAGAGGATGAAAAATTCATAGATATAGAGGGGAAATCAGTATTTGAACATCCCAAATAAGAGGCCACTATATCTGACCCTATCGATGTCAAAGGGTTTTCCTATGGTAATAAAGAGGGAGTGATAGATTGAGAATCAACATCTTCATCTTCCTCTATCATTGTTACAATTTCTTCTACTCTGATTGACGAAGTAGAGGCTTGTTGTAGTTTAGAAAATGAAATGATAACATCTCTATCCAGGCTTCCATCATTGCTTGGTGGATCAATAATTTCTCCCATGTTGTCAGGCTCAGTTGCCTCAATTGACATTATGGATATTACTGGACAAGACTTTGGATTTATTTTTACCCTTTAAATTTGATTGATGGGTAACACATAATATATACTCAAAAGTTTAAATGGATTTTTCGGGATCTTTTCCAGTCCATTTGGAGCATTATCTCTGGTTAACTCCTTTATCACAGACTTTGTTCCTTTTGTGGGATAATACTCTACTTCAATGTATCAAGATTCACATGTTTTGAATGGATACTTGTCACCATAAAACGTCCATATTTGACCATTGAAACAGTAATTTGGACATTGTTGGTACGATGAAGGTATGGTATCATGGTGATGTAACCAAGGCCTTAAAAGAAGAATATGAAAGGATGTGTCCTGACGAACAATCACGAAATCTGAATTAGACACAAGATCTCCAAACTGAGTTCTGAGTTTAATCTCACCCAGAGGTTCTTGTTCGTTCTTCTCATATCCTTTAAAAATTAAAGTGTTAGTAGATAAATAATATTCAGTCCATCCTAGTCGATGAA
Source organism: Viscum album (assembly GCA_963277665.1). NCBI lineage: Eukaryota > Viridiplantae > Streptophyta > Magnoliopsida > Santalales > Viscaceae > Viscum > Viscum album. Next base: position 1,145,094,741 of record OY728166.1, read on the forward strand.
GTGTATGAACGAGAATGAGGTTGACCCTAGAGCCATTATCAATGAAAGATCATTGGATGTCTATGTCATTGAACTTTCCAGACAAATACAAAGGTCTGATATTCCCATGCACCACATGGTCATCATATTTATCTATAAAATATATGACTGCATGACATTCTACTGGATAATTCTCTATAAGGTAAACCTTAATAGAAGAAACCTCAATTTCAAACTCTTGAGGACTTGACGAAGCCTCAATGAGTGCCTCTTGAAGATCTTTTTCCAGATTCAAGGAATCCAGAATTGATAAAATGTCCAGTAAATGGGCTAATTTTTTCACGAAATCATTCTTTTGGTCCAAACATCTGTGTTTCCTAACATGGAGATGTGGTTTTTTTGGTGCTTTATAATTTTATGCTTATGATGTAGACGTACTCTATGTCAGAGAAGAATCTGGAAACACTAATGCCATTGGTAATTTAAACTGACTAGGTCTATTCATTTGCTGAGAGGAAGACCACATGTCTTCTTATTAGTCTTCCAAAATAACTGTGTCAGAACCGAACCTATATTTTATGGAAGAAACTCCTTATTCCTTTTGAGCTCGTTGAAGGTCCCTTCCCTAAGTTTCTACCACATATATGGTTCGGGCAGGGGTAGATTTAAAATGGTGGTTTCTAAAATTCCCACGTCTTCCCCTGTATCCTCAATCTTGGCCTCTTCATCTTTTTTCCCAATTATGTACAAGGAACTCGGGCTCATTATAATCAGAATCGTCATTTCCATAAGGATCCGTTAAATAGATAACATTAATAGAACCAAAGATTCTTTCTTCTTCTGAAGAAGATTCTTCTTGATAGGTCAATTCTAGTTGTGCCATTTGGTGGGGTGCTACACTTTCTTTTGAAAATTATGTTGTAAAATATGCCAGGGTCAAGGAAAACATTGGCCATGACACGAGCTCATCTTCATCCGACTGCTCTTTTTCTTTATCATCACTTCGCTTCTTTGAGGAATGGACTTCTGAGGAAGATGATTTTTCTATGACAGGAGTGGTAGAAGAAACAATTGGGTGTTTCAACTTTGTTTTTAAAATGGAATGAGTCTGTTTGATCATTTTCCTGATCATCCAATCATCATATTTAGAACATTTTTACATTTTAATTCTTTCCATTCTCCCTCTTACTGGAGATCGGTAGTTGTAACACATGCTACTTGAGCTGATGAACATTTCAATTTTGGTTGTTTAGAGTCTTCCATTTTTGCAGAAGGTCTTTAAAAACAAAAGACTATTGAATGGGGTTTGCCAACATCTAGTGAAAGGGACAATAATTCGAAATATCTTCATCTCCTTCTTTACTAGGTTTCTTTGGCCTTTGAAACTAAAATAAATTGTTTTCTAAGGCTGAGATGAAGAAACTAGGAACTTGTTCATTCCTGGAAGAATAATCATTATTGTTTAATTCCTAAAAATGGTTCTACCTTTGATCTCATTGATCATCTTGTTGAGACAGTTGATGTTGCTGATTCTTAGGAGGTAGAGCCCTTTGGTAAGATGAGGGTCTTGAAGTAGAAGTAGTTACATTTTCTTGTTTATGTGTAACTATAGAAGCTTCTTCTTTTCCTATCCTCGTCCCTGGAGTTGATGGAATTACATGAGTTTTACCCTTAGTTTCTATAATAGAGTCTTCTTTGTGTTGAGCGATCGAATTAAGGTCTTGAAACCCTCTTGTGTAATTCACAGGGATCAATGGTCTGCATAATTCATCATGCAGATTTTCCACAGAAATTGGTAGAAAATATTCTTGAGGGTGTGCTAGACTTAAGGAATATGTTAATCTATTCCATCATTCAATAAAATTTGAAACTGTCTCATTCTCCCTATGTTTACAATTGGTAAGAACAAAAGCTATTGTCTTTGGTAGAGTTGAGCTAAATTGAAGAAGAAATTTCTAACAGAGATATTCCCATCCAGTAATTGATCAAGATTGTAAACTTGTACACAAGACAAAAGTTTGTCCTTGTAATGACTGTACAAAACACCTAAGCTTAACTGCTTCTTGTTTTTGAGAAGTTCCCATCATGGGATCACAATGAGAAAAAAATTTGTTAAGTGTTGTTCTGGATATCCCATACCATTAAATATTGGGAATGTGGTATTCACAGAATTTGGAAGGGGAGGAATTACATCCACCCATTTAGGGTAAGCTCAATTTTCCAGTTAAACTGGTGGACAGCTTTCCTCTATAGCTTTCAATCGAGTCATTAATGCCTCAATTGTGTTCACAAGCATTTGGGGAATATCTGGATGAGTTGGATTCTGTGCATGTATAACAACTGGAGCTTGAGATAATACAACAACTACAAAAACCACTGATGGTGATGATGATATATGCCTTGGATAACCCATGGGAATAAGTCTATCAGGATGTATATGGTCCTTCCTTGATTGTGTACCCAGTGGTGGGAATGTAGAGAACCAAAGCATGACGTAGATGGACATTACATTACATTTGTGGAATACTTAGTACATAACAAAAACACACACACAAGGACCATAATAGTTTAGTGTCTTTGGAAACTCGGAATATAGTCTTCTAATCTTGGTGAAAGATCTTCAACATATCCCATAAAGATCTTCCATTTTTTATACCTAAAACCTTTCTTTATATCCTGGGGAAAAGAAAACATAAAAGGGTGAGCTCAAATGCTCAGTAAGGGTAAACAAAAGAAATATCAATCACATCACATTCATAAGAACATAACATTTTGGAAATCTTAACCTGCAAAAGAGATCATAATATCATAACATGGGATAAATCATAGTAGTGAAATGTAATCCCAATAATCATAACATAAAACATGAAACTTTGTGTCATACACACATAATCATAGATAATCTTTTCTTATTAGTCAAGACTCATTGCCAAGACTATCTTAGTGGACAAAGTCCATTTCTGAACCGAGTTCACTCCTCGTTTCAGTCTTGTTTCACTGAACCGGTTTAACCTTCCATTCCAGACATGTCTATCTCATGAGATATAAAATCTTTACCCAATTCATTGGAGGGAGATATAGGACCCACCCATCTATTAATTATACCATTCTTATGTGTGCCACAAAATCATAAACCATACATCATAGCATAACCCATGTAATAAAAACGGCAATCTTAAACATTGTGACATCATGAAACAATTCATATAAGATAAAGGAATTCATAAAAATATTTCCATCACATCATAATAAAATCCATGTAATAATAGGGATATAAATAGAACCCTATATTATCTTAGATGGAAAATAATTTTGATAAAACACTTGAACTCCATTCTTGAGGAAACTATCCTTTCGACTTCAAAAACACTTTTCCTTTCTTAACATGTCATACAATTATAACTAAAACAAGTTGATTAAAAATAAACATGAAAACTTGTAAGGGAAGCTTCTTGGAAATAATGTTTTAAAAATCCATTCATGCCGTATAAGTTAAAAAAACATTTTTCTCATACTTTTGTCGGAAAAGTCAAAAAATACCTCGTACGAAAAACGACAAAAGATTCCTTTCAAATATTTTACTAAAAACTAATAAAAGGGTAAAATTGGATATAAACTATTGTATAAGGATATAAATATTACATATTGAGTAAACATGGATGTGGATGATAAAATAAACCCCAGTAAATACAAAGTATAAACAATATCGGATAAAAATGAGATTGTGATATTTCCCTTACCTTAGCTCTGATTTGCTTCGTAAGTGTCCGAAACACCTCTATAATGATTTAAATAATGTCATTTACTTATTCCAGAATCATAATCATCGTTATGATATCATATATGTTTCACTTATGACTTTATATTACCCATTCTTTTGTAAATTCCATGTTAAAGAGCGTTTTGGGTAAAATTGTTTCATTTGTCGTCTGTGTTTTGACTTGTAATTATTCATATGATTACTTAGATCATGATTATTTAATTCCATAATATAAAACATGATTTATATATAATATATATTCAGAATATACATATATATAATAGATCAATAAATGGAAATAAATACACCGTTCATGGAGAGGGTAGGCCGTACGTACGCATGAACGCTGTTTTCGTTTCCTTATTGAGTTGAATGGAATTAAGTAGATGAAATACATATATATACAAATAAATCCAGTATCATTATTATGTAATATATTTCATTATTACATATTATATATTCTTTATAATCATTCATGAATTGTTAACGTGGAGAATGAATCTCATCACGTCATGGAGACGGTAGTCCGTACGTACGCACGAGCGATGATATCGTTCTCATGATAGTGGAATTGTATTGGAGTGTATGCATACTATTTCAGAATAAATATCACTTTACAATAATCATATATAGTTATTATTTACACCATTATACCCATCCACGTATGGTGGTGGTGGAAAATAGATTACACCACGGTGTGGAGACAGTATTCCGTAAGTACGCACGCGCGGTGATTTCGTTTTCCGTAGGATGGATAGATGGTGAAATAGAGTTGTTTCATACTTATAATAACATATCAGTATATGAGCGACACTGATGTTATTACTTCATAATGAAACAACATAAGAAGAATAAGTGGAAGAGGAAATAAAGTTGAAAGAATCGGTAATGGACATTACCTCTTCTTTGAAGCGCCTCTTTGAGTCCTCCTCTTAGGGCACTAAAATTGGTCTCCGAAGAAGGCCAGGACCTATAGGATGTTTCTAGGGAAGTGGAGAAGATAATTTGGCAGGTTTTGGTCGAGATTGAAGGATCAAAGTGGTGTGAGGAAGAGAGGGAGGAGGTTCCCTTTTATAAAGGAGGAGAGGGGCACCTTTGGAATTCTTAAAAATATTAATTTATAATAAATCTAACCCCACTTAAAAACCTCCAAAAATGACTCATATTCGAATATAATATTATATAGGGTTTTAATATCATCCAACAATCAAATTTAGACATGTTTGGATCTTATTTTAAACCTTATCATTTTGATTTATCCTTATTTAATCTATTTAAGTTTATTTGTGGTAATAAAATTCTAAATTTTAAATTATAACAAATAATTACTTATTTGTTTTGAATTTTCCATAATTGGTTACTTTATAACATTATAGACCATATAAAGTTAAATTCATAATCTTTAAATATTTTTGTGATTTTTAAACAATTTTATAATATGTTATTTTTATAAAATAACAATAGTGTCAATTTTGACACTATTCATTTATTTGAATTTAAATAAAATATATACAGAAGTTTTGTTCAAAATAAAAGATTTAATAGATTCATAAAAGATCATATGTATCTAGAAAATTATTTTAGAACTTTAAATAGTTCATATAATATTTATTTTATTATTTTTAAAACCATTTATTTGGTTTATCTCTTAATAAAATAATTACTACAACATTTTTGTATAATTATTTAATATACTTATTTGTTGCATATAAATTAAAAATAAAATCCTATGATTATGCTACATCTATTAAATTTCACAGAAATACATTTACAATAATTTATCATCTTAAAATCACAATATTTAAATTGTTATATTTATTAAATTATGAAGGTGACAACTTTGGCATCATTTAAAATAAAATAATATAAGTGTCATAATAACATTTGTAAGACTCCAAACGGTTATATATTAGGTCATTGTATTATTATGGTATAGAAATATACTACCAATAAGTTTTGGTCAGGTTTGTGGGGCTTTTAATGGGTATTATTATTTCAATAAAAACAATATTACTGATTTTTCACTTAATAAATAATTTCTGCATCATTAATGTATCACCATTCATGACAATTATTTAATCCCTAAAAATTGAAAATAAATTATCATGATTTAGATAATTTTATTATATTTCTGTATAATATTAATTTTTGAAGTTTTATGATGTGTATCACTAAATTAAAATTATTATACTTATAATATTTAAGAGAGTGAGATGTTGTCACTTTCTTTGGTTTTAATAATAATTAAATTATTTTCATGGTCAAAAGTCAATAAAATGAATCTAATCCGACCCTTAGGTGATATGGTTCTACTTTTAGCCATCAAATAGAATTTTGGCATGTGTTAGAGTAATTTTATAATATTATATTTACCCTCAATTACCCGATTTACCTTTAACTATGGTAAATAAAATTTATCGTAGTTACTATTCATAATTCTCAAAAATAAAAAGTAGCTTATTAACATATTTTGGACCCACTGATTACAAATATGGAATCCTTTTTTACAAATTTAATACAAAAGAGTTTCATAAATTAAATAAAAATTAATTCCGTTGTTGAAAGAAAACAGGTTTTTCTTTAAAACATTGAAAAAGATTGAATTGATTTAACCTATGAATTCAAGGTTAAATCAATGATAATGACATACATTATATTAAATGGTAAAAATATATTCTATTTATACTTAAAAACCATTAAATATTATAATTTAATCACATAAGTTATTATGATGAAAAAAGTTGTTTTTAATTAAAATATAGCGTGTTTTTACTATTCATTAAAATGTGAAAGTTATCCGAATAATATGAAAATTTTATCGAAGGTAAAATTTTATATCCCGATTCCAAAGAATAACTTTATTTTGTAAAATTGAACTTATAAACATGTCAAAAACTAGATTTAAAGTGGGAGCACCATCAAAAGGTGGCAAAACTGCATTTTTTGAAAAATACTTATTTTACCCGAAAAATTTATTTTGTTCTTGTACCATGTTCTAGAAAATTTGTACGATGAATAATATTGTTATTAAATTAAAAATATAGTTAATACTATTCATAATGGATAGTTCATAATAATATTATAATAACATATCGTTTTTTAGTAAAACCCGGTATTGCGTACAACACACGCTATCGAAGAAAGTCGCGATTGCGTGTAATGCAAGCGAAGTCAGGGTTGCGTATAGTGCAAGACTCCATTATTGTTTTGTTATAATATAATCCAACCATTTTTTTCATTTATACATTGAATATATATATATATATATACTCAATGTTATGTAGAATGACTATTATCAAACGAACTTGACATTGTGTGTAACACAATCTAAGAATAGTGTTGCGTATAGTGCAAGCTAATACGGTGTTGCGTATAGCGCAAGATAATCTTGGTGTATCGTACAACAGAAGATATAAAAGAAATTAAAAAGGATATATGTTATAAAATCTTGGGTTATTACAGGGAATTCATTATCTACATCTATAATTATTACAAATCCTCTTTGTTGAGGAGATCATACAGGATCTACAAGTTTTGTACTTTCCTGGGGAGTACGTCTAGCAGAAATTCTGTTTCGAAGTAACTCTATATTTATTCTTTTCAGCTCCTTCCTTTCCTCTTCTTGATGTGAAAATTTCATTTTAAGCAATAGAGATTGACCTTCTCTATTAGATAATTGAGATGCGATCTGAAATTTTCCTTTTCCCTTGTTAGATGCCTTTTGGAGAGGGTGGATTTGGTTATTTGAAGGAATAAATAGATTTGAGGTAAGCCTTTGATTTCGGGCACACACAACTTCTTCATTTGCCTCAGTGTGTGCCATATTATGGACACAAAATTCATCTTCTGATTCCCTTGAACTGGACTTATTTGCTGGAGTATCTTCTGTAGTGGTGTTAATGACATTTACTGATGCAAAATGAATCAATGGTATTTTCTCAGTGTTTCTGCTAGATTGTCTTCCTATGTGTCTTTCATGAGACTTTGTTATCCTATATAGAAGAATTCCGAGAAACTATTTGGTGGATAATAACCCAAATAGAATCCTTGGATAGTTCAGTTGTATGCTTTCTTTGTGGCTTCTTCCCTAATCGGGAGAAAAGTGACTTCCATTGAGGAGGGGATTACAGATGTGAAAAACCCCTCAGCCAGGTAGGCTGGGGCTGTTTTTGATCTTCTTATTCAAATAATTGAACATTTTATAATGAATTTGACATTTTAATTAAAGGATACCTCCAGCCTTGCAAGCTAGGGTGATTGTTGAACTGCTATGGCTGAAATTCATGAAACTGCTCTTCTGATTTTGCGGATATTGGTTTGGAATTTAGTTGGGTGCATCATCAAACAATAACCTAACTCATCTGTTATAAAAGATCGTTGTTCTATTTCAGACATTTTCATTCTCTGACACCTGACATCCTCTAAACAGGACTCCTTCTCAAGATTCTCAAAAGCTTGATGTAAAAGTAACTCAACAACTTCTTTTTCTTTGGGCCTGATTCTAATAAGAAATAGTTGAGGCCTGTTCTAGAGTGTACATTTGATTACATAAAAAACCTATTGATTGTGGCTGACCATGGGCAATAACATTGAATGAGACCACTTTTGGCAGACTTTGCTGATTTTGGAGTGCAGTGAAATGCAATGCTTCATATAAACCCCATCCCCTGATACGAACACTATATGGGGAATCAAAAATTAATTAGTGTAGCCTCTTTAGAGCATTGATACATGTACACTGAAGGGTTATCTACTGTTTTTCAACCTTTGGATGTTGGGAAACTTGAAGGTTCCGGGCGCAGCGGAATCGCGTTGGTGGGTTTGCCCAACTTTAATTTTAACGTTAAACAACATTCAATCCGAGATCCGTCATGATATAAAATGCCGAATCTTCAGAATAGAATGAAGAATGAAAAGAAAAGAAGAGTCCCGGAACCCTTGAGGAGGATCATCATATGTTGATTATAATTAATTTAATTAATGCATAAGAATTACCTCGTTGGAATTCTTTCTTCGTTGATGTGTCCAGTCACGATTCGGTGATCCGTCGTTGCATCGTAGAATCCAAGTGTAGGATTCCTCTAGCGGTGATCCACACGTGTGTCACATATCTCCGGACGTCGCCGAAGAGATCTCTGGGTTCTAGTGTGGAAGAACCTTCGCTTGCGCTGTCCGCCTTCGACCGCCTTGATCCGGTGGAGGATCTTGCTCTCGTAACTTGAGAGCGTTCTTGGTGGAAAGGGAATTCTCTCTTGGCTTGAGAGTATTTCCAAATCCATTGTGCACCGCAATGGATCTTCAAAATGTTGGGGTTGTGAGGATATTTATAATCATGTTTGAGATTAATAGAGTTATGACAATAAATAAACGCGTTACACATTTTATTTATTTCATTAACTCTTATTGAAAACCCCCCCATGTCGAATTATTAATTCCTTGACATGCGCCCACGCTGATTATAATAAATATCATTTAATAAAATAATATTAAATCCTCAAAATCCCAACTAGAAAAACTACACGGCGTTTAATAATTAATAAACGGCGTGTACTTGTTTTCCATAAAACTACACGGCGTGTATATTTAATATACATGACGTGTACTTTTATTTTCCTTTTTTTCTCCACCACATTTATTAGACCTTGAGTAATGACTATTTATTTCTTAAATAAATTTAACTGTATTACTCGCTAATAAATATATTATTTCATCCACAATATATTCTCTCGAATTACTAGTGTCAAAATAAATGTGATCAGACATCCTTAAATAATTATTAAACCACAGTCAGGAATAATATTTATTTAACTTGTTAAATTAATATTTAACTGAGATACATGGACACACTTAGTGTGTGACCCTCTAGGCCTCTTTCTCAGTGGCATTAGGCTGAGCCTGCCTAATGTCCAAGGTTAGCGTCTAGCAACATGCCAAGACACCCATAGAGAAAGAAGTTAACGCCGCAATGACGTGTTACCTCCAACGAACGCTTACCATGTAATATAATCCCTTTGTCTCGATATCTCCAATCAAGCGGGTTGCATGCTAGTGCCATCAACCCATGTGCTTGATTATTCTTTCTTTGACTTCACAGAATTGAACTTGCCTATACCTTACCATGGCCATGGATTTATTTAGGCTATATCAATTCCATCAAAGGGCCTGAGATATCTACTTCCGTTATGGAACAGAAGGGAAAAATCCTTTCTTGCATTATCTATTAATGCGGTATTACTCATGACGCACCCAACGTATCCTACCTCGCTGCGAACAGTGTGTCGTCACAGTTTTCGTCAATACATCTAAATGCGCGAGTTGTAATACCCATTAATAATAATCTTAAGGTCGAAGGGTCAATACACACGTCCGTAGATAGGAACATCCAATGACACTATGAAATGTGGATTTCCTACTGGCGGGTCTCATTCTCATAATATCCTCTTGGATATTACTAAGGGTGCACACCATGAGAAGGTGCCTCAAAGTTTTATGAGTCCTCACCCCTAATGACCTGTATTATTTGTGTCCCTCAAATAATATCATCCGACCATAGAACGTACATTCAAGAACAGTGTTATGGCACTTCTGGGTTCTCATCATAGCAGGGATCCGCTACGACCCTTTAATGCAATAGCTGTCCTTAGGACATTATGACATGTCACGCAGAAGAAAAATCAAGATGTGATAAGGCTTTTATTTAATGAATAAAGTACAAAGTAGTTGGTTCTAGACCACCAACTCCAACAGACTCCCACTTGGACTAGAGCCAAGTGCTAACAACCTTTAACCCGCTAGCTCTCACATGATATTCATGCTTCTGCTGAGATAGGCCTTTAGTCATGGGGTCCACCACGTTCTCTTCCGTGGACACTCTGCTCACTGCAACTTCACCCCTTTGATAGAAATCCCTCAAGAGGTGATACTTCCGGAGTATGTGCTTTGTCCGTTGATGTGACCTTGGTTCTTTTGCAAGAGCCACCGCTGCAGTATTATCACAATACAATGTAATATGATCTTTACTGCTAGACACCACATCAAGCTCCTGGACAAAGTTCCGAATCCAAATGGATTCTTTGGCTGCATCAGAAGCCGCTATATACTTGGACTCTGCTATATAATCGAGGACAACTGGCTGCTTTGAACTCTTCCAGCTCACAGCTCTTCCATTGAGACAGAAAACATATCCAGATTGTGACTTCAGATCATTTTGATCTGTTTGAAAACCAGCATCAGCATACCCTCTGATGACAAGCTCCTCGTCTCCTCCATACACCAGGAACATATCCTTAGTTCTTCTCAGATACTTAAGGATAGTCTTAACAGCAGTCCAATGCTGTTCTCCTGGATCTGCTTGATATCTGCCTACCATGCTCAGTGCATAGGCAACATCAAGCCTGGTACATAACATGGCATACATGATGGATCCTATAACCGAAGCGTATGGGATCTTGCTCATCCTATCTTTCTCCTGTTGTGTCTGGGGACACATTTTCTTAGAAAGATGTAAGCCATGTGACACTAGAACCAATCCCCTCTTGGATTTTTCCATACTAAATCTCTTTAGTATCTGGTCAATGTATGTACCCTGACTTAGTCCAATCAGCCTCTTGGATCAATCACAAATTATCTTGATCCCTAGAATGTAGGCTGCTTCTCGTAAGCCCTTCATGGAGAAACACTTGTTCAACCAGTCCTTAACTAACTGTAAGGCTGGTACATCGTTTCCAATAAGCAATATGTCATCAACATATACCACTAGGATGATGACCGCATTCCCATTAAACCTCTTATAAACACATGGCTCACATTTGTTGTTAATGAAACCAAATTCCTTTATGGCTTCATCAAATCAAATGTTCCATGACCTGGATGCTTGCTTCAATCCATAAATGGATTTCTGCAACTTGCAAAACCGTTTGGCTTCACCTGGTGTCACAAACCCTTCTGGTTGTGTCATATAGACATCTTCCTGAAGGTTCCCATTAAGGAATGCTGTTTTGACATCAATCTGCCAAATCTCGTAGTCATGGTAAGCTGCTATGGCAAGTATGATTCTTATGGATTTAAACATGACAACTAGCGAGAAGGTTTCATCATAGTCAATTCCTTGACACTGTCTAAATCCTTTAGCCACTAGCCTTGCTTTATAGGTGATAACTTGACCTTCCATGTCCAGATTTATTTTGAATACCCATTTGCATCCAACAGGCTTTACATCAAATGGATCATCGACCAGAACCCAAACTTGGTTCTGATACATGGAATCCATCTCAGAATTCATAGCTTCTAGCCATCTTGCAGCTTCTGAGCTTTCTACTGATTCCTTGTAGGAGAGAGGTTCATCATTGTCCAACAATAATGATTCACCATCCTTGGTGACTAGGAAACCAAATCTCTCTGGTTCCCTTACCTCTCTTGAGCTCCTATGCAGTACTTGTGTTTTTCGAACCTCTTCCACGGGGACCTGTGGAACTTGTTCCTGTACCAACTCCTGTGTATCTTGAGCATCAACTTCGTCGAAGTCAATCTTTCTCCCACTATCCTTCTTGAGGATGTGCTCCCTCTCAAGAAAGACGGCTTGTCTGGCGACAATCACTTTCTTGTCTTGGGGGTTATATAGGTAATATCCTTTCGTTTCATTGGGATATCCTATAAAGATACACTTCGTGCCTCGGGGTGCTAGTTTGTTGCCTGAGAAGGCCTTAACAAAAACCTCGCATCCCCATACATGTGTGTGCGACAAAGTGGGTTTCCTTCCAGTCCATAACTCGGATGGAATTCCATTTTCTTCCTTAGTTGGTACTCGCTTTAATGTGTATGCTGCAGTTTGTAATGGATATCCCCAAAAGGATAATGGAAGATCCACATGACTCATCATCGACCTCACCATGTCCAACAAGGTGTGGTTCCTCCTTTCACTAACACCATTCCACTGTGGTGTATAAGGAGGAGTGAGCTGAGATAGAATCCCAGACTCCCGTAGAAGATCGATGAACTCTTGGTTCAGATATTCTCTACCTCGATCCGATCGAAGATTCTTTATCTTCTTACCAAGTTGATTCTCTACTTCATTCTTGAATTCCTTAAATTTCTCTAAGGACTCTGACTTATACCTCATTAAGTAGACATATCCATATCTACTCAAATCATCAGTAAAAGTAATAAAGTAATAATATCCACCTCTAGATTCTACTGGAAATGGTCCACACACATCTGTGTGTACCAATCCTAGAAGCTCTGTGGCCCTTTTACCTTGTCCACCAAAAGGCGGCTTGGTCATTTTTTCTTTTAAACAATCATGACATCTATAAAGTGGTTTTAGCTCAGTAGAGTCTAATAGCCATCTTGGCAGAGCTTTGTCAAGAGCTTCTCGTTCACATGACCAAGGCGGTGATGCCATAACTGGGTGATGTATGAGTCATGTGAGTTTGTTTCGTTATCTATTGCCAACACTTGGTTTTCATAATTTAATACATACAACCCATTATTAAAATGTGCCATACCATAACATACGTTGTTCTTATAAAAGAGACAACCCTTATTTCCAAACTTGAAAATAAATCCATCCATATCCAAACAAGAAACAGAAATTATGTTCTTGGTAACACTAGGCACAAAATAACAGTTTTGTAAAACCAAAATAATACCAGTTGGCAATGAGAGGTGATAGTCGCCAATAGCCAACGCAGCCAGCCTTGCGCCATTGGAAGCTCGAAGATCCACATCTCCTCTGGCGATCTTTCTAAATCTACTTGGTTCCTACATTTGAATACAGATGTGAACCCCACAAGCTGTATCTAATACCCAATGTGTAGAAATAGAAAGATTTCACTCGATAACGAACGCACCTTTAGCGTCCCCACGATTCTGGGTGCAGTTCCTCCTACAGTGGCCCTGCTTGCCACATGCAAAACACACTGCTTCCCATTCCTTACCCTGCCTCTGGATCTTCCCCTTCTTGGAGGGACGGTGCTCGGGGGCTTCAGACCGTTTATAAGTCTTTGGCCCCTTTGCCTTGTCTTTCCTTTTCTTGTTCACCATAAGGACCATGGGTTTGTCACGCCCCTTGTCCTTATCTACCTGGTGAATCAAGGTCAGAAGCTCTGATAGACTCTTCTCATTGCCGCTCATGTTATAGTTGACAATGAAGCTAGAGAAGGTCTTGGGCAATGATGATAGGATAAGATCTGTATGCAACTCATCTGGGAATTTAATCCCTAATATTTCGAAGCGTTCAATGTAGCCAATAAGCTTGACTACATGAGGCCCAGCTGGTGCAGACTCTCCAAGCTTCGTGGTAAACAAAGCATTGGAGATCTCATACCTCTCCTATCTCGCCTTCTCTTGGTAGAGATCTTTAAGGTGATACATCATGCTATACGCATCCATGTTTTCATGTGTCTTCAAGAGCTCATTAGACATGGTCGATATCATGAAACACTGGACATCTATGGAATCATCCATGTGTTTCATGTAGAGAGATAATTCCTCATCACTCTCTTCTTTCCCAGGTGCAACTGGAATAGGCTCTTCCAGCACATATAATTTCCTTTCGTGGAGAAGGACGATGCGTAAACGCCTCTTCCACTCTTGGAAATTAGTGCCGGTGAGAAGGTTTTCTTTTTCGAGTATGGTGTGCAATGATATGTTTGAAGTCATTTTCTTTCCGTTTCTACAAATTAAGATGAGCAAAGATTTAGTACTTTATTACAAAATTTGAGACAAATAAATAAATTAATAATTATTAGTCTCCCACTATTTTATCAAAATCCAATAGCCCTCACTATTGACTTCAGAATATTCTGTTGCATGAATATTCTAGTAGAAAGGATCCATATTGTCCTTCACATTACCCCAACTAGGGTTGGTCAAGCAACTTGAAGCGTTTTAGGTAAGCATTCCAAATGCCAACTGTATTAACTCGCAGCTCCTTGATCCGCTGAGTGGACTCCCCAATCCTGAAATCCTTTTAGATTTCCTCAACCTTTGCCTCTTGGTCACACAAAGTCCTGTTGTGGCAGTCAACCCTTGATGTGAACCAAGTCAAGTCAACCCAAAACCCTGAATTAGAATTCCCCGATAATTGAAAGCACCCCAACTAGGGTTGGTCAAGCACTTTGAACTATGGTTCGATTCTAACCAAGATTATGGAAGGTTATGCCGACTTAATATTTGTTTTGAGGGATTTTATCCTTATACGTAAATTTCCATTTTATTATCTTTGATTACATGCTTGTTAATATTAAGTGGGATATACTTAAGTGATTAACCATGTCTAAAATAATATTTACGTATAACCCAGTTTTATTTTAGTTCCATCTTGCATGCTCGTTTAATTCATTAATTGTGTGATCGTGACAACACACCCACAATAAATAAACCACGCAACTGACAGAAATAAAATAAATGGTATGATCATGATATTTTCTATTGGTTAGTTTATCTAGCGGTTGATAAACTAACCCAAGACCTAGGGGAGAAACACCTTGAACCTTTCGGGTTCGTGTTTACAGCTTTCCAGCTATCCACCTTCATATCTCCCTGGATTGGTTTCACCTTGGCTCCTGACTTGAGCCGCCTCCACTAGCTTGGGAGCTCCATCCATTACATATGCATTTATCTCACACGCAGGTGAGGGGTAAAAGGGGTTTTTTACATAAAAGAATCCTTGGGCGTGCAGGCCCTACATATTAATGAGGAGATGGCTCGCAGGCCAAAAAATTTAATTTAAATAATTAAATTAAAAGAAACCATTCACATACAAAGGTCTCGGTCTAGCTCATGATCATCCATACATGCAAAGATATTTACGCATAAATAAAACTAGCATTCAATTCTTTAATCATTCTTGTCTAAGATAAATCACTCTCGAATCAATTAATTATATTTAATTAATCAATCCTTTTATCTTAAATCTCTTTTCTGAATTTCCTTGAGATTCTCATCCATCATAATTTTAAAAAAATAAATTCATTTAAAATTATCCTTGTACGTAACTTGTACCTTGGAGGCAACCCGATGAATTCCCATTTATTACACAGATGTTAAATTAAACACATATATATAAAACACCTATCACGTGTTGTGCCTCAGCTTTATGCCTGCACCATGGTACATGTCTCAAGGGTTTGTATAATATAATAATAAGTTTTAATAAATCTGCGTAATTTGGAAGAGTACACGGTGTGTAGTTCTGACTACACGGCATGTACTTTTCTTCACCGTCCATCCGAAGTACACGCCCGGGGATAAGGCATGTTAATGTACTTCAGAAATTTTTGGAGTACACGACGTGTACAGTGGGACACACGCCATGTAGTTTCCGCGTTACACGGTTTCTAGCCGGGCAGGCCGTGTACGGAGTACACGACCCAACCCTAACCTGAAGGGACTACACGTCGTGTTCATTGGACCACACGGAGTGTATTTCGGAAACCGTGTGCCACCTATTTCTGGTCAACACAGGGTGTCTTAAATTCTTAGATAGAATCCAATACACGGCCTGATTTGGCGGATCAGTCAATGCATTGAACCTAGACTATACGGCGTTTACTTCTGAATACACGATGTGTATTCTGGTGTTATACGGCCAGAAACGTTTGGCTCATCCGGATGAGTTCCTCTATTTTATTTTAATCAAAATTAAAAGAAAAATCCGTTTCTGTGAGATGAACCTGAAATGAGGGAGGAGGAACAGATCTCGAGATTCAGATTTCCAGAATGATTAAACATGAATTGAAATAACTAAATTATTAAATTCGTAAATCACCAACAAAAAAACTAAATAATTATAACCAACAATATGACCGCTCTGATACCACTTGAAGGTTCTGGGCGCAGCGGAAGCGCGTTGGTGGGTTTTCCCAACTTTAATTTTAACATTAAACATCGTTCAATCTGAGATCTATCACGATATAAAATGCCGAATCTTCAGAATAGAATGAAGAACGAAAAGAAAAGAAGAGTCCCAAAACCCATGAGGAGGATCATCATATGTTGATTATAATTAATTTAATTAATGCATAAGAATTACCTCGTTGCAATTCTTTCTTCGTTGATGTGTCCGGTCACGATTCAGTGATCCGTCATTGCGTCGTAGAATCCAAGTGTATGATTCCTCTAGCGGTGATCCACACGTGTGTCATGTATCTCTGGACGTCACCAAAGAGATCTCCAGGTGCTAGCGCGGAAGAACCTTCGCTTGCGATGTTTTCCTTCGACCGTCTTGATCCGGTGGAGGATCTTGCTCTCGTAACTTGAGAGCGTTCTTGGTGGAAGGGGAATTCTCTCTTGGATTGAGAGTATTTCCAAATCCGTTGTGCAAACCAATGGCTCTTCAAAATGTTGGGGTTGTGAGGATATTTATAATCATGTTTGAGGTTAATAGAGTTATTACAATAAATAAACGCGTTACGCGTTTTATTTATTTCATTAACTCTTATTGAAAACCCCCCCATGTCGAATTATTAATTCTTTGACATGAACCCACGCTGATTATAATAAATATCATTTAATAAAATAATATTAAATCCTCAAAATGCCAACTGAAAAAACTACACGGCGTGTAATAATTAATACACGGTGTGTACTTGTTTTCCGTAAAACTACACGGCGTGTATATTTAATATACACGACGTGTACTATTATTTTCCTTTTTTTTCTCCACCACATTTATTAGACCTTGAGTAATGACTATTTATTTCTTAAATAAATTTAACTACATTACTCGCTAATAAATATATTATTTCGTCCACAATATATTCTCTCGAATAACTAATGTGAAAATAAATGCGATCAGACATCCTTAAATAATTATTAAACCACAGTCCGGAATAATATTTATTTAACTTGTTAAATTAATATTTAACTGAGATACATGGACTCACTTAGTGTGTGACCCTCTAGGCCTTTTTCTCAGTGGCATTTGGCCGAGCCTGCCTAAAGTCCAAGGTTAGCATCTAGAAACATGCCAAGGAACCCATAGAGAAAGAAGTTAACGCCGCAATGACGTGTTACCTCCTACGAACGCTTACCATGTAATATAATCCCTTTGTCTCGATATCTCTAATCAAGCGGGTTGCATGATAGTGCCATCAACCCATGTGCTTGATTATTCTTTCTTTGAATTCCCGGAATTGAACTTGCCCATACCTTACCATGGCCATGGATTTATTTAGGCTATATCAATTCCATCAAAGGGCTTGAGATATCTACTAACATTATGGAACGGAAGGGACAAATCCTTTCTCGCATTATCTATTAATGCGGTATTACTCGTGACACACCCAACGTATCCTACCTCGCTGCGAACAGTGTGTCGTCACAGTTTTCATCAATACATCTAAGTGCGCGAGTTGTAATACCCATTAATAATAATCTTAAAGTCTAAGGATCAATACACACGTCTGTAGATAGGAACATCCAATGACACTATGAAATGTGGATTTCCTACTGGCGGGTCTCGTTCTCATAATATCCTCTTGGATATTACCAAGGGTGCACACCATGAGAAGGTGCCTCAAAGTTTTATGAGTCCTCACCCCTAATGACCTGTATTATTTGTGTCCCTCAAATAATATCATCCGTCCATAGAACATACATTCAAGAACAGTGTCATGGCACTTCCGGGTTCTCATCATAGCAGGGATCCGCTATGACCCTTTAATGCAACATCTGTCCTTAGGACATTATGACATGTCACGCAGAAGAACAATCAAGATGTGATAAGGCTTTTATTTAATGAATAAATTACAAAGTAGTTTGTTCTAGACAACCAAATCCAACAAAACTGAGAGAGATTCCATGTCAATTTAGTGATGCAAACCTTCTATTACATTTATATTATTTTGATATTAATCATATGGAAATACTTTGGTTTTCAAATGATGAATAGTTTTCCATATGTTGAGGTAGATATCATGAATACAATCTTTTATCATCAATTATGGAATGTTATACTATGAATTTATTAAAGGCTAGAACATGACTGATATTTCTCCTTTAGATAATTGTTTCCTCATGTTTAACATATTTTCATCATATTTCACTAGATGTTTCCCCAGTTGTTTTGAACAAAGTGGATGATCTATATTAGAGGACAAATGACCCAAGGGAGGCTCAAAGAATGACTGTTCCCTTAATATTTCTTCTAGTTGAGAAAGTTTTTCACCCATAAATGACAAGGCATCAGACTTGACTGGCCTTGTGTTTGCAAGTGCCTCGAGATAATAGGGGTTTCTCAATACTACATTGTCAATTATGGAATTGTCTTGAAAATACAAAATATTACCACAGAGAAGGCTTTTTCAGTGAATTCCATCATGGAAAGGATCACCATGATGGATTATAGCAAGAGATAAATCTTCTTGCTTATGGGTCTTCTGGCCACACGGAGGGTGGTTCTGGCTCTCATTCGGAGATAGGCACTCTGGATTGACTGATTTTTTATGAAGCAAGCCTTCATGATGATGTTTCTGACAAGGAACTTAAGAATTACAACTACCACTTTCATAATTTGGTAATTAAAGGGTATAATCTTGAGCTACAATAGATAAATGTCTGAGCACTTTAAGAACTCCATCACTAAGAGGATCCAAATCACATATTGACTCTTGATTTTCCAATAGTTCATAGAGATACTTCTTCTTGGATGTTCTCTTATACTTGGTTGGGGACACTTTCTAGGAAAAGCGGTTATCATGGGCATGTATATGTGGCTTCCTTGGATTAGTTACTAGAATAGACAGATTACCACCAATTGGAAAGGGTATATGTTCCCGAACTTGTTGTCCATATGATATGGGGGAGTATGCCCCATGAACCTCCTGGACTGGAATAGAGGTGTGTATCTACTTAGGAATGGCATGACGATGTGTCATAACATGCATGGGGAGATATTTATGTATCTATTCACCTAATACTGCTGAATTAGTTGTTAAAATATCTAGGAATTATTCTAGAATATGGGAAGGGATATGCATCTACCATTTCACCATTGATAGAATATGTTTAGTGACTTTAGTGGCCACAAAGAGAATATACGTCCACTTCATATTGGGAGTAGGTGTATGTGCCTACTCATATCCTCTTCCTGTCAATGGGTATTGAAAGTACTCATGCATGGGGGAAGAGAGTTGGGCCTGCCCTAAATTTGTCGTCGGAGCTTTCTGACTGACTTCTCTGGGTGCTACCAAACGAGACTATTGGTAGGCTTGATGAAATTTAGCAGGTTTATGTGCCTTCTAGATGTTTCCCATCAAGTATGGTTGACAGAATTCCTTCAACACTGGCAGATAAGACTTCTGATGGAATTGGTGATTGTAAACATGTGTATGTCCCTGTTTACTAGTTGCCTCCACATTAGACTGATGAGCTTCTTTAAATGCAGTCATATGAGCCTGCTAACTGGCTGATAACATGTAATCAGGTGTATGTGCCTGCTCATGGTACTCCACCAGGTTTATCTGGTGGGATTGGTGGGTTTCTGTCAGACAAGCCTGATGAGCTACAAAATTAGGACGAATGGGTGTATGTGACCACTCGTTGTTTTCTATCTTGTTAAATTGATGTGCTTTTCTGCTGGATGCAGAGGTGAGTTCCTAATCCCTGTTAACCAGATGTTGTCCCTAGAGGTTATTCTCACATGCCCAGGTCTGAGAGACTTGGGCCAAACATCTAGAGGAAACACCCCCATCATGTTGGGGGTACACTACCACATGATTCTGTAGGAGATTTTTAGTGGGATTCCTCAGGAAGGACTCCTGCATTCTTGGATTGAGTCTTTTATTGACCTATTGATCTAATTCCCTGTAGTATAAAAGGGATTTATTATTGAGTTCTGGGTATAAATATTCAAAACAGTTGGAGACGATGGTTAACATTGTTTTCTTCTTGATTATTGGTCGTCGTTGGCCAGATTATCGAGGATTGTTGTTGACCTGGAGGGCCTGTCGAGCAGCCTACAATGTGGGGATTGTACCAGGATGGTGATATTCCTTTACCAGCACATTAAAGACCCAATGTTGAATACATTAGGCTGGTTATAATGTCCTTCACACGGATGGAGATCCATCTGGAGTAGCCTTTGGGAAGATGACAAATTTTGTCTTGGAGAAAGCCATTTTTTGGAATGAAGGGAATTCTGAGAAGAAAAATCCTTGAAAAACAACAAAAGATTCCATTAAAGAAATTTTTTTTAGAAGGATACATGCGTGATTGATTCCTTTGTCTACCCTTCCTTTATCAATGTATATGGGCCTAGAAAGTGGGTAAAATTATAAACTTAGTTAAGGATTCACATTGGGTTCACAATTTTTGTTTTTTAGTTCCTTGAAACGTGTGTTCTAGTTTTAAGAATAACTGTTTCCAGGCAGTTTCCATTGGATTTATTCATGGGACCAGAAACATCCAATGGTTCTTTATCCAAATGGGACCTACTTTCTAAAGGCAGATGTTCATTAAGATTGAACTTTACGATACTTAAGAATGTTCATTGGTTGAGATGATGGGAGGTAAGACTCATCGCACCCTTTTGGGGGGAATTATTAGCTACTCTAGGACTCTCTTCTTAAATTTAATATATTTTCATGAATCCTTATTAATTCACCAAGTATATCATATGTATACATTGGAATTTACTATCACTTATTAACATGTGTAAAATTTAGAATCATCAGTATGCATTCATGGTTCATCATTTAATGTAAATATCCATATATATTCAAGGTTTTCCATCAATTGTATCCTCTAATATACTACTTAAAGATTATTTTAATCATCATTGTAGTGATACTAGGTTTTAAGCCACTATGTTTGGAACTCTGTAATTTTTATTGTCATCCATGGAGGTGAAGGTTTGGTTTGATTTTGGGATCGTTCCCATCAGATAGGCTACCTATATATCCTTATGAATGGAATCAGAACCCTCATAGTTCGGTTCCACTGAATGGGACACATCATACCTTTTAAGGTCATATTATTAGAACCTCTAAGAGAAAGGTGCTTAGTAGAAACTTAGTGTGGGACTTATGATGAATTAGCCCAAGGAACTTTTAAAGGATATGTGTTTCCAAGTAGGATCAGACCCTATTGGAAATATAGACCAAGGAGAATATGGTTGATTTTATGTGTTGGGTTTAAACATCAAGGAGGCTTCTTACATATCCCATATATATGGGAATCAGAGACCACATAGTTCGATAAGTCTCATACGAGAGTATGGTCATTTGAGAGAAATAATTTTGGGCTTACGTCCTAAAAAGGACCCCTTGATTACTTCGGGGTTTACTTTGGGGATTATTTTTAATGAGGATTCCCAAAATAGGGGAGTTATGGTTGGATTCTTGAAGAGGAAATCCAGTGATCTTGATCCTTGATAAGGCTTCCTACGTATCCCGGTTATGGTGGGAATCATAGTTCACATAGTTATTTTCAATGAGTGTTTTTTCACGTGTTATAACTATCAAATATCTCTAAGACCACATGAGTCATGATAGATGTGAGAAACAAGAGTATGTGAAAGATTCAACTGTGACACTTCACACTTTTCCTCCTCCACTGATGGAAGTGGGCGCGTCGACCGTGGAAGAGGGTGAGGTGACGAGCCTTACCTCTATTCTATTTACATAGGAAAAGGGTCCAATGTAAGGAGGAAGGGATGATGTTGAGGGGATTATTCTAGAATGGATGTCCTTCAATTGATCTTTGTAGGGGAGGGATACTTCTTTTATGCTTTCACGGAAAAGTAAGTGTGAACTATACCTTCCCCTAACAAAGACCTGAGGTTTCGGGTTATCTCTTCGAGAAGGGAGATGTCAGGACCAAATCCTCCTCCAAACTAGGAACTTACCAACACTATTCCAGGGAGAAAGTTACATGTGATTGTGGATATAAAAAACAACAGATACTCCATGAATCCTAACCCCATTGTGAATCAAATGTGGGAAACCTCTAACTGTGGAAATAAAATCCCAAATAGGAGACATAGTGATGTGCCTTTCCCAATGGTTAGATAAGTCCGGATGTTTTGGTAGATGTCTCACCAGAATCCCTTTTAGAAAAGGGATCCAATGATGAAGACGATTTTCCATGAATGGATTTAAAGAAGGCTTGATGTCTTCATAAACTGAAGAGAGTGAAGAAATTAAGTTAATCAAAGAGGGGAGCCCAAGTAGAAAGGGTACAAAAGTATGAGTACAAAAGTGAACTTGGGATACCTATTGATTACTAAAGCGATGAAAAACCTCTATGGTAATAATTGGGTGAGACCTTGATCAAGCCTTCAAGATTATTCACAGGTGATCAAAGAAGTGGGGTGCTCATGTTCTTGTGAGAGGAATTGGTGGTGCACAAGTATTTCTGACTTGCAGAGGTTGGGTGCTTTAGGCACACAAGTGTTTTGGTTTTCAAACACTAAAAGGACTTATGTTCAATGATCCTCCCTTAAATCCACCACTCACGGTGTTGAAGAAATACCTTGAATGTTTCGGAAGACTGGGGTGAAGTACATGAGAAAATAGAGAAACAATTGGGCTTCATGGAAATTATTTCATACAAATGGGGGCTCCAAGGGTCTATTTATAGGAAAACAAATGACCTTGGGCCAAATAAGTTGGGCACACAAGTACACTTGCACGCAAAATTGGGCCGCACAAGTACCTTGCGTGCCGACAATGTTTTTTCAGGACTAGGGAGACACATTTAGGACTTATCCAAAAATTATGCTTTTGCAACTCTTGAATTTCATCATGTATTTTCCCATTTTCATTCTAAAGGTATTCCCATTTTTATTATCATTTTTTAGACTCTTTGACGAAATGGAGTGTCAACAACATTGTTTATTTTATTCCCTCCATTATTATCTCATAAATTATTATTTTTGAATCAAACTGATTAATATATGTAATATTAAATAAATTAATACCAAATAAAATTCACGTTAAATAGTTCCTCCTCATAATGGAAAAAGAACCATTCAGGTTTCTTGGTTTATGATTTGTGCATATACAGCTAGTGGTTTGTGCTTTAATTTCTCCTTAACATCATTCAAATATTTTTTCATAAGATGAGTATGAAATTATGTATGATCACTTCTAGTGACCATAATATATAAATTTGGGATGAAAAATAAGGAAGAGGTTCATAGAATGATCAAAAATGAAAATACATCAATTAATGTTTCAATTACTAAAAGTAAAAATAAGTAAAAAGAGGGTGTTATATTCTCTGATGATTCAAGTTGTTCAATTTATCTTTAGGAACTTACTCACCTAGCTAAAAGATTCAATAAGTTTTGTGAATGGAAGAAAGGATTAAAGAATTCATAATTTATTACAAAAATAATAGTGTCATTATAAAATAAATTAGATTTAATTAATTCAATAAGTTGGGATATATCAAACATGATTGTACATAGATAAAGTAAAGAGGAAAAATAAAAAAGAATAAAAAATACTAAAATGAAATATGGGTATGAGTGGAAAGGGAATAAGGATATGAAGGCTACATATAGTATATATAAAGGCTACAATATTTATTCATGTTTTTAATTATATAAATTAAAATCAAATCAGAAATAAAATATGTACTTTATGGATAAAGAATATGAGGTATGATCATACCACTCTTCTATTTATAATCGTTATTATGAAAACTACTCAAATCATAAATTTGTTCAATATTGTTCTATGACAGAATAAAAATATTAATATTTGAAGAAAAATCATAAATAAATAAATAAAACTTACAATTTTATCTAAAGTTAGAAATATACCATGTTAAAACAATACATATAATTAAAAGAAAAATTATGAAAATATACATCAAGTTGTACTGGGCATGAAAATAAAATTAAAGAGTTACTCATTGAAGGATAATATTATAAATGTTCCACAAGTGTTTTTACTAAGGGATAAGAGTCATTAAATAATATTCCTAGAAATAATTTTCATAATAAATATATATATGGTATTGTTAATAATGGTGAAAACCCAATCAATACAGCAGTTATTTTTCCCTGGTTTAAAGAATCACAATATGTCAAGTGTTACCTATTTTTATTATGGAATTATAGGACATAACAACAATAATAATTTTTTCATAAATAATATTTAAATTATTAGTGTTAAGATATATTAAATTTCTATATAATTTTCTAAAGTTAGTTCTTACATGGTTAAAAAGATCTGGTTTCCAAGATCTCTGCTCGCTAGCACTGTATGACCCAAGATCATTTGGGTACAAACACAAGTTTTTGTTTGATATTTTTTTTGGTGAAAATAAATATGGATAGAAATGAAATATTCTATATGGATAGGGTCTATTCAAGACACATTAGTAGATACTTCTCTAATTTACATGCAATATAAAATGATGAATGAGGTTTGGTTACATTTGGTGACATTGTAAAAGAAAGATCATTGGAGTTTGATCAACTAGATAGCCAGAATCTATCCTGATCAATAAGTTTCTCTATGATTAAGAGTTTAAGAATAATATGTTAATTATATATCTACAATGTGATGATGAATTTAATATTTATTTTTCAAATAATTACTGTTTTGTCTTCAAGGATAATCTGCTTATGTTTAGAGAACATAGAAGTGAAACTATTTACACTTTGGATCATAATTCCTTCTATGAACAAAAAGTAAACTATATAAGTTCTAAAATATGTGAATAATATATATTACATATAAGTATTTGTCATTATAATATTTTTTCACTATCAAAATTATCTAATAAGAAATTAGTTTCTGATCAGTTCAGTATTAATTTTTATGAGAAAAGACATTATGATTCATGTAAAATTGTAAAGAAATATAATACATATTTCAAATAAATTTGCATGGTTACTACATATAAATATTTATAAATCATCCACATGGATTCTTTGGGACCCTTCAGAGTTGAAAGCGTGACTGGTATATTATTGTATTTTTATTAGATTATGAATTTTTCAGATTTACTTGGGTTTACATTATGAAGTTTAAAAGTGAATATTTTTTTCGATTTTGTGAGTATTTATAACTTTATTCAAATTTAAATAATTTCATTAAGAATTTATCATAGAGTAATATTTTAGAATCAAGAATTTAATTATTATTTCTCAAATATAGTTAATAAAAATAATATTTTTTTCACTAAAAACACCTAAAAAATGGGATTGCATAAATAAGAAATTGAAATTCATAATAAATCGATATAGCTATTTTGAATGAGTATTGTTTACATTTGTATTTTAGGAAAATCGTTTATTATAACTTTACATAATATGAATAGGGTTTAGATTATAACTCTTTTTGAAAAGTAACCTTATGAGTTATGGAATATTATAAAACATAAATTAGGATATATTAAATTTTTTTGGGATGAAAGGTTTATATATTTCATACTATGGAAAACCATCACAAGCTTGATCCAAAGGCTGATGAAGGAATATTTCTTGGGTATTATAATACTTATAAATTATATATAGTTTTTTATAAAAATTCATGGATAATTCAAGAATGTTTTCATTGGATGTTTTATTAAATTGATCCATTTGATCATAAAAAAATACTAACAGATGAAGTAACTGATTATGTAAACAACACGAGGCTGGAATTCTCTAATGACAAGTTTGAAATAAAATTAGAACATGAACGTGAATATTCTATTTATGAAAAATGTAAAATGGAATAACCTAAAAGTTTTTTACCTAGAAAAACTAGAACATTGAAGTATCACCCTTTAGATATTGTTATAGGATATCTATATGGAAGAGTTAATAGAAGGAGAATTTTTGGAAACCTAGTTGAGTTATCTGCCTTTCTATCCCTATTTAAACCCATGTCTGTATAATAATATTTATATGATGGGGGTTGGATGTTCTCTATAAAAGAAGATATAAATTAGTTTAAGATAATAAATGTTTGGGAATAAATTAATAGACTCATAGACCATCCTATAAGATGGAAAATGGGTTTCTAGGAATAAACAAGATTATCATGCTGTAATTACTAAAAATAAGTCTAGGCTAGTTACTAAGGGTTTCAATTAGGAGGAAGGAATAGAATATGAGGAAACCTTTTCCCATATTTATATTATTGATTACAATAATATATTTCTATACTATATGTCTTATATAAAATTTTAATTATTCCCAATTGATATCAAACATAATTTTACAAATTCTTATTTAATGGAAGAAGTTTATGTTGAACAACCCCCATGTTTTGAAAGTCCAAAAATTACAAATTCTACTTTAAAACTTATGAAAGATATCTATGGTATTAAACAATAACCAAGGGCTTGTTATGAAGGGGTTGGGTTACTTTCTTATAGAATTTATTTCTTATAAGTTTGGAGCATCAAACTATTTTTTTGAAAATATATTCTTATGATAATTTTAGTTAAAATTAATTTTTATGATGTTTTTTTAGTTCAACTAATCAAAATATTTATAACTATTTTTCAAAACTTTGTAAAAAATATTTTAAAATTGGAATGATGGGATAATTAAATATATTTATTATATTTCATATCTTTTAAAAGGATTTTGGATTTTTTTAAATAAATGTATATTGATTTTTGATTTATTGATAAAATTTTGTCCTAAAAATAGTAATCCATATAAAACATCCGTTTTTAGTAATGTAAAACATGATTCAAATGAAGCTATTAAATTAGATGATAATAATTTATTAAGAGGTATGATGGGTAGTTTGTTGTATCATAATGCTAGTAGACTAGATATTATGTTTTATGTTTTCCTTTATGTAAGATTTCACTAAAATCTAAAATATTCTCATTTAATTACTATACAAATGTTTTTTAGATATTTAAAAGAAACTATTTATCTATCTTTTATTTATCTAAAAATACAATGGTTTTGATTTATTTTCATATTTAGATGATTATTTTGGGGGCAATTTATTAGATAGAAAAAGTATGTTAGGAACCTATTACTATTTAGGGAAATACCGAGTCATAGGGTTTAGTAAGAAGCAATATACAGTTTCATTGTGAGCTACTAAAACATATTATTTATAATCTGGTATTTTTTGTGCATATGTATTGTAGATGAAAAAAATTTCTAAACATTAGAAATTCTTTTGATCATATTCCTATTTTATGTCATAATAATAGTACTATAAATATTTCAAAAAAATATAGTGAGGCATTCTAAGGATAAGAATATTAATATTAAACTTATATTTTTAATAGATAATATATTAAAAGTGTATATTTATTTATAATTTTTTAATACTAAATATCAAATTACTGATATTTTTAGAAAAGAATTTCCCACTCTTAGTTTTGATTTTGTTAAGGGGGATTTAGGTTTATTTAATTTTAAGTAAAGATTTTGATATTTTTGTAAATTTATATTCAAATTAATAATTTTTTATCTATATTTAAATGTTTTTTAAAGGATTCTTTATTTTTTTTTTATTCAGTCTTAATTCATTTCATTAAAATTTCAGTTTTCATATTTTATCTTCAAAAATTATATTTTCAATTTATATAAACATGAATGATTACACTAAATGATTGGCTTGATAAACCAAACCATTACATAAAATCATGCGAGTTAATTCTTTTCTCTCATACCATATAACCTATTGAATTTTTATCTCTTAAACGTTTAATCTCTATAAACCTAGTTTTTTCATACCCAAAACGTTTTGATGCTTCATGTGATGGTGAAAATAGAGTGGATAGATGAGGCTGGCTCTAGTGGTGTGAAGAGGAAACAATCTTCTAATTCAGATCAGAAAATGATAGAGGGAAATGTTTTTGACATAAAATATAAACATGAAACATATTTGATGTAGAATCAAGAATTAAGCTATAAAGGAATGTAATTCATGTTTGATGTAGGGAATTTTGGGTATGAATTTGAAAGATACGTAAATGATTTTTTTAAAAATTCCTAGTATATCTTTTATAAAAGTGAATATTTCTTCTCATAAAAAGCTAAGAACAAATAATTTTTTTAACACATTAGTGGAAATGGATGAATTATTTACTTTTCATCATGAAGGGAATTTCGATTTCATCCTCAGATCAATTAGAGAGAGAGAGTCTACAAGTCTATAAACTTAATTTTATTTATTTCATAGGTATATCATTTAATAATGATAATGTTCAAGGATTTAGAAGTTGACAAGAAGGTGTTGGTCAAGTTTATTTAGACAATGGTTGTTCCAAGGATTTTAGAGTTTGAGAAAATAATTTTTCTAAACATATATATCGTGTTCCTCATGCTAATATAAATCAAGTTTAATATAATTTTGTAAATTATAAGGCACATGGACCATTGTTTTCAATTAGATACTCATATTTTCTTTATAAATATGGTAGATTGGTGTCTCTAATTATTTATAATAGGGAGATGTTTTTATACATTAGAACAAGCATATGATTTCATAATATTAATATTTGTTCTTCTTGAACATTTTGAAAATTTGGTTTCTTTTAGAGTAAGATATGAGGAAAGTTAATTCCAGTTGGTGAGGAATTGAATGATCTATCTAGTACTCATATTGAGGGGGAGCATAATAGTTTAAAGTTATATATATCTGTAAGGAATAGTGTAGAGGATATTAAATATTCTCAAGTAGAGGGATCAGCTAGTATGCCACTAGTGTGTATAGGTTCTTTTGGATTCTACAATGGTTTCAAAAATATCATTTTTAGTACTAGAAGATGGTAGGTGTTAAAATAAAATATTTCTACAAGAGTTGTAGATATTATTTTATTTCGAAAAGATAATCATGAACCTTTTGATGAAGAATATAGTGGTGATATACCTGTTTATAGGCCTCAAAGAAGATAGATCCTTACAATAATAGATCAATTAGTTGACTTATCAAGTAGAGTGGTTGTGCATTTGACTATTGTTACTGAATAATGTGACGTGAATGTTGTTCAAGGTGTAGAAAAAAATAGAGGAATCTTACCGTCCTAAAACTTCTCAAATATTTAAATAAATTTTTCTTGATGATTAAAACCTACTAAGGATTTTTTACTTTCTCTTGCATTATAAATGATAGTGGAATCTCATTATGATGAGTAGGTGATTACTTATTTTTCTTCTATGAGTGAATTAATTGCGAGTAAATCAATTTATTTTATTCATAAGTCCATGGAAACAACTACAAATGGAATTCATATGGTCGTATAAGTTTTTTAATACATATCCTCTCTGGATTATGAAGATTTGGAAGTTCATTCTCTTCATTTAGTTGATGTTGGAGAACCCTATGCAAGGGATGAGATAGTACCCTCAAAATATAAGGATGATTAGAGTTTTGAAGCACATGATTATAATTTTTCTAAAAATAATTTTTTCTAGATTTTATATATTGAAAGATAAGGTTATAAAGATTCACATGGAACTAGAGAATTATAATAAATCTATAAAACTCGTGAAAGGTAAACCCATTTCAAGAAAAAGTTATTAATCTCTCTAGATTCAGTGATAGAGTTTGAAGAAAAAATGAACCTATAAAAATATTTCGATGCTTTTAGAAGGGATTTAGCTATCCAAGTTGGAAATATAAAAGGAGAAATTTTTTCTAAATTAGATTCTAGAGATATGAAGAAATTTTTTCCAGCCAGTCTCTAAGTGTAAAGCTAGAAAATTCCATTCTGTGGGGAAAATACACATATGGTGGAGTAGGTTATAAATATTTTTTTAGAAGGGTAGATATATTATCTAATGATATATTATCTATGGATGAATGGATTTCATGTTTTCAGTGTGATATTGTACCCCTGTACACTCTTCTAAAAAACCGTCAGGATTTTTCATAATTATTAACTAATACAGAACCAAGATTTAGGTTTTTCATAAAACATTTAAGAGAAATCATGGATAGATATGTTTATTATTATAAGACTATTCATAGTTTTCTAAAGGCAAATCTAGTAGAGGTATTGAAGATGAGTTGAGAATCAAGGTATCTAATGATGGAGTGGGAAGACCCAATGAATCAATATTTCAAGGATTTGATAATAGAGATGAATGACATTCATAAAACCCTCAAATATTCATTATGTAATGACCCAAACATTTATATGTTAAATTACCTTTTAAATGAATAAATTACTCATTACATAATATAGTTATAGAAAACACATGCACTCCTCTATCTATTTTGGACCAATATAAAATATAGATTTTATGATTTAAAAGATCATTAATAATTTTAAATACTGTCAATATATCCATTTTATAGTGTATTTTATGATTGGTATATATTAAGAGTTATGATAAAATCTAATTGAAAAAAATGAAAGAAGTGATGATGTTTACCAGTAGGGTCATACCCTATGAAGTCCATTTACCAAAGCTTCATAGGGACATGGAATCACAATGATTTTACCTTGACTAATCCCAATCCAATATCCAATAAATAAATCTCGACCAAAACCTTTTTTGGGGGTAGTTAGATCTTATCATGATCACAAAGAAAACAATGTTCACCGAACCAATCTAAACAAGCATTAGATTACGACACCATACCTTCATGTGTGGTCAGTGTAATAAGGGTCTACTTATTTAGACTCTATCGATATAAGTTTTTATAATATATTTTAATGAAATAATTATTATATTTATTCCTTTTTATTATTAATTTAAAAATTATTACATAATGATTTTGGTAAAAATTATATTTTGATATGAAGAAAAAAAATTGTATTTTTTGGAAATATATACTATCAATTAAGAAAATATTTTCATAATTTCAATAATTTTTAAAATAAAAGTTATTTTAATAAAATATTATAGTATAATATTTTTTATTAAAATATAAATGATAATATAATTTAATAAAGTACAATTTAATTTTTATAAGCGATAAAAAATTGTTTTTATTGTAAAAAAATAGTATTCTTCAAAAAATAGGGATTTTTTTAAATGAAAAATTATCACATTAATGAAATTATTTTGATAAAAGAAATATTATCTTTGAAATTGGAATTTTGAAATTATCCAATGTTTATTTTTTTGTAATTTTATACGACATTCAAAATTTAATGTAAAATTTAAATATTATATAAATATATTGTCTATATTATGACATCATAATCTCCTAAAAATTATATAATGAATTTTATAAATAGTATCCAAAATTTTTCCCCTTTAATATAATGTTTATTTTATTTTATTTTATTAAGTTTATAATCCATTAATGAATCCTCCAAAACATATATTTTATTTTAGGGTTTAAAAATAAATTTATTTTAAACCTGGGCTACTTCCACATTACCAATGGTATTATTTTAATTAGTTAGGTACTTAGACTTATAAAATATTTAAGACTAATTTTCTTTCACAGAAAACATGGGAAAAACCATGGTATGGTTTGTGGTTTTTATTATTTTATCATATAGATTCTGGAATCTATGTTTAGAAATTAATATATAATTCCACTCTATTTTTCTATAAATACCCAACAATACTCCCAATAATCTTTACTAAAAACTAATTTATCAGTAATTTAATATCCCTATTCTTCTCTAAATCCCTCCCAAGGTGTTCTAAAGATCTTAATAAGATCTTATAAATCTTTTAGAAGCTCCCTATCAAGGTAAGGGATCATCTCACCTTCCTTTTTATTTCAGGTACCTTATTTGTACCAAGTATTTAAATTTCCAGTTGTTCATGTTGTAAAATATTTTTACACATTCATTTTACTATCTGAATTATTACCATGTAATGATATAAAATATTTCACTCTCATTAATCCTATCCATGGACATTCATGTACACCCGTTATGCTGTCGAAATTATCCTATGACTTTTCAGGACCAACTGTTGTTTTATGAATACCCATTCTCATTCATTTTCAATGGTATTAACATATATGGGACTGTATTTAATTTATATTTTAATTAAAGGTATTTAATCCAAACTACTTAATCATGGTATAATAAGTGTTGAAATATGTTCTTATGTTCTATGATCTATGTGGTACATAAATTCTTATACATGACCTGAATTTGAAATGTGGTCTTGGAATTATATATCCCTCAAATGCATTGGTTAATGTTTTATATAATTATATAACATGTATGGTGAATTTGAAGTTATCCTAAGAACACTATGTTATGATTTATTTGTGTCTATCTATGAATTATTCTTATGATTTTTTGTTTTATGTTGTTTCCACATTCATTATGTCACCTTGATGTTATCATTCTATACCATGATTTAGTGTTCAATATTACATTTATAAACTTTTTATGACATAATTTCATTCATAATGAATCACATATACAAAATTACCTCATGATATTCTTTTATTATTCCCTTAATAGGCTTTATATCTCACCCATTTCTTATGTATGTCCCCAGGTTATCCCATGCAGTAATTGAATATTAATGGATTTTAAGGAAAAATTGTGGAGTTTTTAAATAATACTATTATATAATTATCTCAATTTATTGTTTCATATATTTAATTTTCAAAAGATATAATGACTCTGTGTCACTAAGTTTTTCATTATATTCATCCTTTTTAATAAATTATAAAATAAGTTATATTTAGGTTATGGGTTATCATAGTTGGTATCAGAGAAAATTCTAGTTATTTTTGGGAATTAGGATCATAAAAAAGTAGTGAAATCCTTAAGTATAAGAGTAAATATTTCAAAAACATCCCTAAATTACGGAAAATTACATAAGAAGTGGTTTCCAAGAAAGAACACCCCTATATGGATATTACAAGTGGGAGTGGGTATTGAAAAGTCTTACCTTGGTGTAATAACACCGAAAAGGGTGCATTGGTAATGGACATGACCATCACCTGGTTCACAACTAAGATGCCTTGATATACACCTAGTTTAAAAATACTAAGGGATTTAATTTGTTAAATTAAATATCTCTTTATGAACCATTATAAAAGGAAAAAATACATATTAAATTTTATGAAAGTAAATGGACTATAGATAACATAAATTAAAACTTGTAAATTGATGAATTATAGAATATATTTAATTTATAATTTATCCCTTAAATGTTCATAATTTCCCTTTATATATTAAAATTGAGAAAATTGTAACAACGAAATATATTTTGGATGAAGAAAATGATTAGAACTAGATTCACACAGTGAAATTCAGGCTTATCATCTATTCATGAAAACTAAATGTACAATATGAAAATGATTCATTGAATTATTTCATTTCATTAATATTTGTTATTACTATGCAAATACCATAAAAAACATAGAAGTAGATTTATAAATAAAAATGGAAAATAGGGAAATTATTTAATCCATGTATATAAATCATCCCATGTCTACATTTGAGGACTAAAATTCAAAGAAAACCTTATGGCACCCCCTTTAGTATAATTTGATTCTATTATATGTATGGATTGGATTTCATTTTATAGATTCAATATAAATTTATAAATGAAGGAAATAACTCTCCGTATCACATATATCCCTCTGATTATAAACAAGTGCAAGGAAGAGGATGAATCTACATTGGTATCATTATCTCAAGAATAGATATTATTTCTTCTTGAGTAAGTGTATCTAGATAAAATGATTGCAACTAAGGAAAATATAATCCAAGATGAAATTACCATTTTTTGGGATTATGATAATGTGTTTCTTAAATAAATTCCTAGTCTTCCTTTGTGTCGTGAGGTTGTGTTATAAATTGTTCTTATACCGAGATCTATGTTAATATACAATAATTCATATAGAATATCACTTATTGGAATTGATGAGTTGAATAAAAAACTATAGGAAAATATTGATAAAGGGGTTATATGATCAGGTGCTTCACTGTAGGGTGAAACGATCCTTTTATTCAAGAAAACATATAGGCAAAGGAAACTCTGCAATGATTATTTAGTGATTAACAAGATCATGATAAAGGGAAATTATCATCTACCATGGATTGATTAATTGTTTGATCAACTATGTGAATACCATTACTTCTCTATATTTGATCTTCAGTCATGATGTTATCAAGTAAATGTGAAGAGGGAAGATATATTCAATGCCAGTTTTTATATAATGTATGAGAACTATGATTTCATAGTGATTCAATTTGGACCCACAAATTCTTCAACTATATTCATGGAATTAATGAAAAGATGTTTTAGGGATTACCTTGATAAATTCATTGTATTATTTATAGATGATATTATTATCTACTCAAAAATTAAAGAGGAACATGAGGAAAATTTTAATGTTTTACTTAAGATCTCGAGAAAGTAAAAGTTTTATGAGGTGTATAGTAAATTTGAGTTTTGTATAAAGATATTAACATTCCTGAGTCATTTTATAATTGAAAAAGGGAAATCTTTTGATATTTTTAAATTAGAATAAATTAAATAATGGTCTGAACCTATATATTTGATAGATATTCATAGTTTCCTTATACTAGATGGGTACTATTTTCAAGTTTTGGGAATCTTCTCAGTATTTTCAATCCATATAACCAAGATAACTTGGAAGGGATTGATTATTTTATAGAATGATGAATGGAAAGAGACATGGAAAGCGTTAATTAAGAGGATAATCACTACACATGTTCTAACATTACCCCCCAATAGGGAAGGATTTGTGTTCTAAAGTGATGCATCCAAAAAAGGTCTTGGTTTCAGTACTCATACAAGATGAAAAAAGTGATAGCCAATGTCTACCACCAATTAATGATCCATGATTTGAACTACATAAGTAATGATGTGTAATTTGACGTAGTAATATCTACATTAGGGATTTTGTGGCATTATATCTATTGGGAGAATTTTGACATATATATAGATCTTAATATCCTCAGTTATATAGTCACAAAAATGATCTCAATATGCATAAAAAATTTGTTTAGTATTGATAAATTACTATGAATTTTCAATAAATTACCATTGTAGGAAGGTGAACAAAGTGGTAAATGCTTAGAGTAGAAAGGATCCTGCAACCTTATCAATGATGAGGATGAAAATGGATATAATCTTCATATACTTTAAAAGTATGTACATGGGAATAATAAAAGGATCTTCATACCTTACTCAAATAAATTCTCATCTATCAATTCTTGAGATGATTAGGGAGGCCCAGATATATGAAAATGAGATAAAAAAATAGAAAATATCCCAAAGATTAACTTTGTTATAGATGAATTTAATTTCTTTGGAACCCAAATATATATATATATACTATAAAAATGATAACTGAATAGGTTACTTTGGATGATACACATAGATCATCAATATCTATTTTTCTAGGAATAACTAAGATGTATAGAGACCTAATGAAATTTTTTTGGTGGGATAAAATGATGTGGGATATTGTTAAATTTGTATCTTGATGATTGGTATTCCAGCAATTCAATGTTTAATGATATAAGTCTCATGGTATGATGAAACCATTTTCAATACCAATATGGAAATAGGAAAACATAAATATGGGTTTCATTGTAGGACTCCCCAGGACATCTAACAAAAATAACATTATCACTGTTATAGTCGATTTTGATACAAGGTCATCAAATTTCATTTTCTATCAAGGAAGATTTTTCTATTAACCAACTAACCAAGATATGAATAAGGAAAGTGGTAAGACTACTTGGATTTCCACTATCCATTATATCTAATCAATATTAAAGGATTACATTGAGGTAATGAGAAATCCTTCATCAAGTATTGGATACAGAGATGAATTTTATTACTACTTATCACCCAAATAGGTATTGTCAGTTTGAGAGTACCATTTGAACTCTAGAGGATATATTGAGATCATTTTCAATATATTTCCCAATATATTGGGATCATGAACTTCCCAGAGTGGAGTTATTATATAATAACAATTTATATTATTTCATTTTGATGGCACCTTATGAGGCTCTTCTTGGGAAGAGATTTTAGACTCATACACGATGGGGTGAAGTTAGAGACAATAATCTTATGGAACATGATCATAAACATGATATTCCATATAAGGTTTAAAATATTAAATCTCATATAAAATCTCCAAAAATTTGATTGAAATTTTATGAAGACAATCACTGATTTGACCTAGAGTTTAAGGTTAGAGAAAGGATGTTCATTCATATATCACCATGGAAGAATGTCATGAGGTTTGGGAAGAAGGTAAATCATATCCCAAGATAGATTTTCCCCTTTAAGATCCTTTACCACATTGGATTGGTGAAATATCTATTTTCAATCCAACTTATCCAATATCAAGTACATGATATGTTCCATGTATCCCTCTTGAGGAAGTACAAATAAAACCCCTCCCATGTACTGAATACATATGGGGTATATTTGTATAATGATCATTAATATGAGGAGAATTTTCTTTAGAACTTAGAACATAAAGATAAAGTTATATGAAGTAATAAAAACCACCTCATCAAAGTGTTATGGTGGAACCACAAGTTTGAGGAAGAAAATTAGGAATTAGAAGAGGTGGTAAAATTGAAGTACCCAAATCTGTTTTAGTGTATGAAATAAAATTTTGAGGGAGAAATTTTTGAATTCTGGAAGAATGTAATGACATGAACTTTTATATGTGAAGTTTTATATTAAATGAATATATATATCTTATTAAATAATTCAGTTATAGATAATGCATGCACTACATTAGCAGTTTTCTAACATTTTAAAATATATCTTATTAGAGTTAAAATACCTTTAAGCATCTTAACCATTGATAACATAGATATTTTACAATAATATTCACTATTATTATACATTAATGGTTTTGATAAAATCCAATTTTCATAGATGAAAAAAGTGATGACCACGACCAATAGAATCATATGCTACTAATCCCATTTATAGGAGCTTCTAAGGGAGATAACATCATTGGGATTTCCCCTTATCTAATCCAAAGTTGAGAGTCAACAATAATGCTTGAGTGAAACTATTTAAGGTTGAATTTTAACCATATCATGATCATAATATAAAAAATATTTACTAAATGACCCCAAGAATGCACCACCATCACACACATTACC
This sequence comes from Viscum album, assembly GCA_963277665.1. Lineage (NCBI taxonomy): Eukaryota > Viridiplantae > Streptophyta > Magnoliopsida > Santalales > Viscaceae > Viscum > Viscum album. The sequence goes on from OY728166.1 coordinate 1,145,132,452, forward strand.
CTTAGAGTGCACGTTGAGATAATAAAGGGCTATATATATAGACCATTGTAATATTAGTTATTTTATTTTATTTTAATAAAATAAGGACAATATTTATCCCTTTTTATTATTACTTAATACAAATTATTTTATAATGAATTTAATAATCATTAAATTTTGATATGAAAAAATCAAAATTGTACCTTTTGGTTAATAAATACTCTCAATTATGAAATTTTTGAGAATTTCAATAATTTTTGGAATAAATTTTATTTTAATAAAATATCATATTAAATATTATTTATTTAAATATATATGATAATATAATATTATGAAGTCCAATTTAATTTTTATAAGGGTTAGAAAGTTGTTTATATTTTAAAAATCAGTATTTTTAGTAAATAATGTTTTTAGTTTAAAAGAGAAAATTCTCATATTTAGAAAATTATTTTGAAAAAATAAATATTATTTTTTTGAAATAATCATATTAAAATTATCCAATGTTTATTTTTTCTTTATTTTTCCAGAATTCAATGTTTTGGTAAAAATTAAATTCGGTATGATTATACGGTATGTATTATGAAATCATAATATCCCAATAGTTATTAAATAAAATCTATATGTATTATAGATTACCAAAATTATTTTTTTTAATTTAAAATAATGTGTTTTTGAAGTTATTTGATTTATTTCATAATCCTTTAATGAATCCCCCAAATCTTATATTTTATTAAAAGATTTTGAAATCAATTTTTTTGAGCTTAGATCACTTCCATATAAAAAATGGTATTATTATAATAATTTATATCCTTGGTCTTATAAAATAATTAAAAAAACTCTCTTTGTAAGAAACCATGGGAAAAAACCCTGGTTTGTTTTGTGGTTTTTCTTATTTTATCATATAGATTTGAAAACATAAGTTTAGAATTTAATAATGAATTCCCCTCCATTTTTCAATAAATACCCACCAATTCTCACACTCCTCCTCATTCAAAACCCATTTAATATAAATTTCATCTCCATATCCCTTTATAAACCCCTATAAAGGTGTTCTCATAATCTTAAGAAGATATTTTTAATCTTTTAGAAGCGCCCAAGGTAAGGGATCCTCTCCTCTTCCTTTTTTATTTATTGCACTTTATTTATATTATGCCTTTTTGTTTGCAGTTTTTTATGTTGTAATATAATTTTAAACATCAAGTTTACTTCTATTATCATTCCCATGTAATTAGAGAAAACCTTTAACTCTCATTAATCCCATCCATGTACCTTTATTTACTCAAGTTATGTTGCCTAAACTATCTAATGATTTTTCATGACCATCTTTTGTAATGTGAATACACATACCCATTTTCTTAAAGTTTATTAACATATATGGAACAATCCTTCAATGATTGGGGACTTATTTACTTGTAACCCACACTCCTTTATCATGGGATTAAAATTTATTGAGTACATTCTTATGTTATATGATATATGGGGAACACAAATTCATGTAGATGATATGAATGTGATAGGTGCACCCAGAATTATATAGCCCCCTAATGTGATGGTTATTTCTTTTATCTCATGAGATACTATATATGCTGTAGAGGAGGATATCCTAAAAACACTATGTTATAATTTTGTAACTGTTATCCTAGACTTATTCTTATAATGTCATGTTTTATGTTGTTTCTACATTCCTTATTTTTCCTTGATGTTATCATCTTATAACATGAATCAATGTTCAATATTATTATTTTTACCTTTATATATCATCATTTATTTCCTCTTGACTCACTTATAACACTTTATATTATGCTATGATTTTATTATTACCTTACTGGTATTTAAATATCACCCCTTTCTTATGTATGTCCCAAGGTTAACCAATATAGTATTAGAAGATCGATGGATTTTAAGGGCATGTTGTGGATTTTTCTAAATAATGTCCTTATATACCCATTTAAAATTATTATTTTATGTATATAATTACTCAAAGACTATAGGAATATCAATATTTTAGTTTTTAATTTTGTGTATCTTTATGTATTAAATCTTGAATTAAGGCGTATTGGAGATATTAGTTTTCATACCTTAACCACTGAATCTTATTCCTTTGAAGATAATATATTTATTACTTCGTCTCACCCTACATAATAATCTATTTCTCCTTGAGTGAATTTTTTATTTTAATATAAGACAATTTATGTAAATAAGTTCTTTTATTATTATATACTGCCTTTATATTCCAAGTGACATTGTTTTGTGTTTTAAAGACTATAAAATTTCAGTATAATATTAACATTAGATTATGTTACATCCACTTACTATTTTTTTCTAAGTTAAATGTATTTGAATCCATTTTTATCATTTCATTATTTCAAAAAAAAATGGCGAGAAAAATTGATAGACAGATAGTTTAATCTCTATTGATATTTGGTTATTAATTAATATCTATTTTTTGTTTGATTATTAAATACTATATGTCTTGTCATTATGTTTATATGGGATTTGTTAACATAAAAAGGGGAGATTATCTAGTATATGGATGTTGATCCAATAATTTATTTTTATAATCTTAGTGATTTTAAAACTCATTAATACTATCATTTTTTTCTTATAATTTCACTCTGAGTGTGTTTCAGGTTTATATTTATTTGCATTTTTTATTTATATATTACATGAATTATGAAAGTAAAAGTCCTGTAATAATCTTCTATTTTGGTGAACAATTAATCATTATAATATTCTCGATATTTTAAATATTCTATAATCACTGTTGAAAAGTGACATTGCAACATCACATATGCACCCAAACCAACATTTAGAATCCCACACTTAAGTTGAATGTTATGTTTGGGAACATAAATTCTGATGAGGAATATCACATTTGGTACCTAACATTTGTGTTTAATGTTATGTTTGGGAACCTAACTTTTGTTAAGGATCCTCACATTCAAGTATATAATGATTGATAAGTACCTAACACAATTATCCTAACATTGGTATCATAATACACATTCTAAAAATCTATATTTAGAATCATCGAAATGTCAGGAATTCAACTTTTAGAGTAATAATCACACAGTGAAACCCCACATTGAATCAATCATCTATGGGATTTGGAATTATTAATTTATGAGATTTCTATTATGATTTTATGGAGTAAATATCATGATAAAGTGATTCAAATTCTATTCAAAAACCTTTCTAAATGGATTAATTTATTATTATTTCTATGGGAAGTTATGGTTTCCTTGAATAATTAAATTTATGTGTTAAACACACAAATCATTTCTATGTTTTTTATTTATCTAGAGACCTTTTCAAATATGTCTGAAAATATTTTGATTGGGTTTCTTATTTAATTCCCAATCGAATATATCTACTATGAAGAGTTGATCATTTTTTCTAAGAATATTTATTCTCTGAAGCACATGAAAAGTAAAGATATCTTTCTCAAAATCTAGGCTGGATTTTTATTATTAAATATGAGATTATTATTTATGTTTTAACTATGTATTATTATATACAATACATATTTTTTAGTTTGTTTAAATTTTTTAGGACTACAGTTTGGTGTCATAGAAGGTATAATATGATGTTGTGTGTTTTTATACTACTAAGAAGTTGTTTTTATACAATTGGGCTATCTAGAAATTCCCCATAGAAAACCAATGATTCTTCCTAAGGAAAAGTATTTGAAGTTATTCATCAATTACTATAAATATTTCTTTATTTTTTAGTTACATCCTTTTTATCTAAATGATTTCAAAGAGAATTTATCATACCAAATACAATCTCTTTTTTTAATACTCAGGTTATATAATGTTTCAAGGGATGTTAATTATATTATTTTAAATCCATTTTATTACTTTAGTAACAATTTTCAATATCTTACACTCAATTTTCACTATCTCTTAGAAAGGGATCTACTAGTGAAATCACTATGTTCATGGAGAGGGTTTTGGTGGAGTGGACTATGATACCTTTATTCCCTAAAAAACAATAAAAATTAATTGTGTTATTTTCTTTCATTTTCCACTTCCTTATCTATTTAGAGGTAGGGGAAAAATATTCATTTCCAATTTTCAAAAGGGGGATTAGTTTTAAATTATTCAAATGTTTTTTTAATGTACACAATTTAGCCACCTATTATTTCTTAATCTTATTCTCACCAATATAAATTAAAAACAACCTTTAAAAATCTAATGGAACTAACCAAAAAAATTTTAAACCTATAAGGGACCATAATAAAGCTAAAAAATAGAAAATACCTCAATCTATGATGTGAAAAACATTCCATCAAATCTATTTCAATTCCCAAAAAATTATGTAGGAAAAGGATGATCCAAAAAAGATAAATAAATTTCCCCCTCATCAATTATTCATGACCCCAAGTCTTATGAGAATTGGATCCATGACTCTATAAAACTTATGATAATATAATATATATCATATTTTGAACATTCATTTTAGAATCAAAGATCTCTACTAGCTACTCCACAAGGGATATGTCTAGATCCAACTCAACTTCCTTCCAGCTCAGAAACTGGGAAGGGCCAGAATGGTACTTCTTGAGATGATATATGTGCAAAACATCATGAATATCTATCATTTGAACTATTACCAACTACTAATAATCTACTTATCCCATCTAATTAGTAATCCTTAATGATCCAATATATCTTAGGGATAATATCTCCTACATCCCTAGACAAAGGTGACCCAACCGAGAGAAACATTTCAAGATTAATCAGTCACCAATTAAACAATCTAAAGGATGGAGTTGACGATCCATATAATATTTCTTCTAATTCCAAGACATAAACTATCATCGAAATTTATATTGGATCCATAAATATGTCTCATAATTGATACTTAGTCCCACAAGAAAGTTTTCACCCCACATTGACCAACAAAGAGGTAACCTTAACAAGAGACCACAAAAATCCTCAAATTATCCATTTTGATAGATGAATGATAAATGTTATTATAGGAAAACTCAACTAGTATTTCATGGATATCCCAATTTTCTCTAAAATAAAAGATAAAGGGATAAAGTATATCTTCCATAATATTAATAGAGGACTTTTTCTAGATATCTATATATGGATGATAACCTTCCTCCAACCTTATACGAGTCTAAGTCACCTCTTAGAGACCTTTCTAGAATCGAGAAGTAAACCAAAGACCCCTATCCATGATAAAATTTGAGGGAACTCCATGAAACCTAAAAAATTTCTATATAAAAAACTTACCTATATCTCCAACCTTGGTGGTGTCCCTAATCTAAATAAATGTTTCTATTTTTTTCCAACTACTCAATCACTACATAAATTTCATTCATTCCTTGAGGTTTCCATGGTAATGAAAAAATGAATTATATGGATACCTCATCCCATTTTCCTATTTGATACGAAATAGGTTGAAGAAAACAAAAATGATTTAGGTTCTCTACATTATTATATTAGATAGTCTAATAGTGAGACACATTATCAGTAATGTTGTTCTTCATACCCAACCAACAGAAATTCCATCCCATTTAAAAATACTTATTAATAGTTTTAGGATGAGTATACCATGAATAACTATGATAACCCAGAATCATCAAATTTATGATAGACAATGTGATGAAAAATAAATTCCCAAAGTGAATAATTCTTACAGAGGTGGATAAACCAACCAAGAGTGGTCTCCCCACTATATATGAATTCATCTATTACTCTAAAATTATAATCCTACTGATTTTTGTTTAGAAACTACTCAAAGGGAGATTATTTTAACCAAAAATTAGACAAACCCATACCTAAATCATCCTCCTATGCATCTAGATGAAATTGATAAAAAATCCCTACAAATTTCCACTCCTCTTTATCTTCCAATATTGGATAAAAATGGAATTTTATTTTGATATCATTCGAAAAAACATTAAACTTCCTAGGGGTGCAAGTGATGTAGAATTTAAAAATATATAGGTACTCCACCCATTACCTCTACCTAAGGTTCTGGTCTCTCTTAGAGAATATATAACTTAACATCTTATGATCATAATATATGGTGAAACTCTCCCCAAAAATATAGTTTCACCAGTAGTTCATATCATTAATAATAGTAGAGTTATAAGTTATTAGTGGAATAATTATTCTCATTTGATGAGGATTATGATGACCATAATGTATCACATGACCATCCTTCATAAGAACACATCCCATTCCCACACCAGAAGCACAAAAATTAACCACAAATCCCATAATATGTTCTATTAATATTAGAATATGAAATGATGTCAAAATGAATTTCCACTCGTCAAAATAGGCATGGAACTTAGTATCCCATGAGAATTTCACCTATTTCTTTGTAAGATAATAAAACATTAATGTTCACTTTAATAAGTCCTTTATGAACAGACGATAATACCTAGCTAGGCTTAGAAAACTATATATCATGAATAAATTCCATGGTGTTCAATGATAGGGAATCCTATACATCAACATGATCAACTAATATTCTATGTTCTAAAATAAAATATCCCAATATCTCCACCTATGGGATCCAAAAATTGAATTTCAACAACATCAAATAAAAGAGATGACTAATAAAGAATCCCAAAACTAAATTCAGATGGTACTCATACTCTTTAAAAGTTCCGGAATAGACTAGGATAACATCCTTGAATAGAAGAACAAATTTATTAAGATACTGGTGGAATTTCTAGTTCAGAAAATCCATAACCACTACAAGAGTTTTTTTGGCCAAACAACATCATGGTATATTCATTGTGGTCATACATTCTCCTAAAAGTGTTATTTGGGATATCCAACTCCTCAAATCTAATATGATGATAACCTAACCAAATATTAATTTTTAAAAACCATATTTCCCCCTCTAACAAATCAAAAAAGTCACCCATATAGGGAAATTATAATTATTCTTAACTATTACCCAATTTAAATTTTGATAATATATATAGATATTAATATAACCAATAAACTTCTTGGGAAATAAATTAAGGGATTCCAAGAGAGAAACACTAGGATAACAAATCCCTTATCTAATTAGTCATCTAATTGTATCTTAAACTCTTTCAATTCATCAACTTCAATACAATAAGAGGGTTTAGAAATCAGCTGCGTACAAAGCGCCGGATAAATGAAGATCACCACATCACTTTCTATAGGATGACAAGAGAAGATTTCTAGTAAAACCTATGGAAAATATAAACTAATCAATGGAAGATTTTTATGGGAAGATATATCGCCAAGATAAACCTCATTAGGAAAAAACATATTAATATGCTTTGGGTGAGAATGTCATGCATGATTAAACCCCAGATCCCACTCTCCTCAAAACACCTAGGAGCTCTAATTGAATTTTTTTTCAATACACCAATGATAAGAATAAATCATAGATCGATTTGAAACCATCCAATCCATCCCAATTATAAGATAAAGAAGATCCATATTAAGAACTATAGAGTCTTAGACTAAGTTTACATCAACTATTGAAAGAGAACCCAAAGGGAAATGATACCCCTACTCCTTATACTATCCAAAAGGAATCAATAACTCCATAACATAGGACATGAGCTCTATTAGAGGTTTCAACGTAGAAAAAAAATGATCACATGTAAAATAATATAATTCAAAAGTATCAAAAAATAAGTTTTTAAAGAATATAAAATAAAAATTATATCACTCACTTTAGTTAGAGCCACATAAATTCTACTGATGGATCCTCTTCCATGTGAAACTATTTCACTCTAGGGTCTTGTGTGTGGGGTCCTGTTGACCTTAAAGCTTCTAAATTTGTTGTAGTTTCCATTGGTTTTGATGATCCATAACAATATCATGGAATTAATTAATCATAGAATAATATCTATAGATGACCTCGAAGACCCCATGGACCGTAGTTATTTAGACGTGTGGCGAAAGGAAATCAAGGGTGATCTACCTTTACAAACTAGTAGATGTTCAAAGGTACAGAACTAATCAGTACTGATAGAGTAGAAATAATCTTCTACTAATAAATAATATGACCACTATTGATATTATCATACAACATCCTATTATTATTATGTGTACTAATTAAATTACCACTGGGTGGAATGGGAAACCCAAATAGGACCAAATTTCTCACTAAATCAATATCTACTATCATATAACTATCAACAATTTTATCATAGGTGTCAAAATTCAGTATATACCCCTATGATTGGATATCTACTTTGAATCATTTTAGGTATTTCTATACCTTTAAATAATCATTCATCACCACCTCATAAGAAAAATGAAACAACTTAGAATAATGGTTGGTGTACTCTATCACCAAGATATCTCCATAATGAAAGTAAAAGAACACCATAGACCTTTATATCATCAAGGATTCTGGGTATAACTACTAAAATAAAATAGTCTTGAAGAATTTACACTCCAAGTCCACATACCGATTTTCTTGAACCATAGTGTCCCACCACCTCATTCTATAATCCACTAACTTATAAATCACACAACTCTCATTGACAGATCCTGATGTCTCTAGGATATTAAATACATGATCAATTTTATCTTGCTAACCCTCTACTATAAAGGGTTCATTTTTACCCTTAAAATATGGGGGATTATAGTGTAGGTACTCTTACACTAGATTATTTTATCCTAAAGAAACTAGTTGTGCCTCTTTATCTTGGTTTTGATTAGGAAACACATTCTGATCCATTTCTTTAACCAACCTCATCTTAGCCTCGATGAGGTTCTAAAAAATAGGAGAATTCAATTGAGAATGATTTACCACTACATCATCTTGAGTAATCCTCAGAAAATTTCTTAGTGTCATGATTATATATTCCAAAAATAAAAGAAGACTATCAGAAAATGAAACAATATCACTTTACACAAAAATGATATAAGTAGAAACTAAGATGTAAATCAAAACCCAAAAAAGAGACACATAACCTAACATCTTATTATGGCTATAGTCTCATTAGGAAGATAGGTAGTCAGATACTTGCTCACAACATACCACATAATTCCCAAAGATCCTATATATTATCTACCTAATCACCCCCACACAATAACACTTGATGATAAAACTCCTTTGATAACAAATTATCATGACCTAAACTGGATAACCCATCAAAATTGACTATGAACTTGACCATTACAAGACCTGAAGGGAATTCCCGATCCCCATGGGCTAGATACTAGCACCCATGAATCCAATAGTGGAAAGAGGTAAGGATGTTACCAAAATAAAAAATAAACTTGACATACATATAAAAAAGATTACATTAAGTGGAATATTACCTAACCAAAATCCATGTTCAGTGAGAGTGAAAACCTAACATCTAGTCAAAAAAGGTATAAACACTCCAAAGATATTATGAAGGGTGTGAGAAAAACTAGCCCAGTAGGATCCCACCCTAGTGTTCCATAACAATTTTGTGTTAACTAATCCTAATAATCTAAATATATAAAAAACAAGGTATGATAAAACAATTTCCACATTTATATGAAGAGTATGTTAAAATATTCCCCCTTTTTCATAATTATAATGAATATTCTCTATAACTCAAGTCAAATAACATTTAAAAATAAACTATTTATGAATGAAAATGTCATTTTATTATCAAATCCATTAAAGATCAAAAAAAGAATAAGAGAAAAACACAATAGAGATAATCCGTAGGATAACATAGGTATGGGTTAGCAAGGTCTATCATACCCCATCAATAAAGTCAAGACTTAGTGCACCCAAACCAAGTATCTAGAATAAAAACTCTTTAAGAATAGTAGAACACCACATGGGAGAACGCCAAAAGTTGTTGAACAAATTATCCAATACTTGTCATATTGACTATGAACTAATCTAGATGATAAGAATATGAGACACCCTATATGATCTGAAATAATTTATTGAATTATAATTAATGATACACATATTATTATATATTATACATATGTTACATAATATAGAATAATATTTTACAAATATTACACCAATAACACAAACATATTTAACATATAACAAACACATAGATTAAATTGATAACCAATATTTCACATACTGATATATTACACACATATTGAATGTTAATCATATTAATATATTACACATATTACATAATAGATAAAAATACTTTATAGAAATTAAATAGATAACAGATATATATATATATAATCTATTAGATAATTGTAATAAATTTTAATATGTTAATGAATTGTAATGAATGATACACTAATAATCTACTACAAATATTATATAGACAATATTTTATAGAGGTTAAATAAAAAATCAATTAGAAAGATTATAGATAGATTACACATGATTATAAATTACACACATACACATTACATAGTTAATCTGTTATAGATATTACATAGATAATCAATTATAGAGAGTACCCAGATAATCTATTAATGAATTGTAATGAATGTACTTTAATGACTGATACATTGAAAATTAATGAATTATAATTTGTTACATAAAATGAATGAATTGTAATATGTTATTGCTAATGAATGAATTATACACATATATTTAATAAATTATAACTGTTTAATATATTGGAATGAATGATTTTTAGATAATGAATTATAATTTCTTATAGAGATTACACATATTTAAATTTAATAAATGATACACATATAGTCTAATATAGAGATAACATAGATAATATATTATAAATTTTAATATAGGTAATTGATTAATGAATTTTAATAAATGATACAAATATTGATATATTAAACACATATTACATAATGTATAATAATATGTTATAGAGATTAAACTAATAAAATATATAGATTTCATATTATTCATATTTAAGATTTTATATAGATTTTATATTTCACACACAATACAAAGATTTAACACAAAATTTAATTCATAGATTACAGAATGATTCAAGATTAAATTTTTTTTTAAAAATCACACATATGATTCCATATTTAAAATGATTTTATATCAGAAATATGTTATTGGCATAAATTCCTAATTTTATTATGACTTCGTAAATATAGAATAAATATTAAACAAAATGTAAATTTTGTGTGTATTATAATTCATATATTCTATATTATAAACATATTACACAATGATTTTATAGAAAAAAATTATATGACACATATATAGATTCAAAACTTCACAATGTAGAGTATAATAAAAATTATTTCATGTCATTGATAATTTTAGATTCTTACAGATATTTTCTTATTAATGTGTAACTATTAATAAAGTAATTATATGTTATAAAATATAAATGTTGTCAATACTTTCCTAGATTATGATCATACATTATAAATATTAAAATATTTATAATGGTTATCCAAAATATAGTTAAATTCCAATAATATAATCCAAACATACCATGAAATATTTTTCCTATCCATATTATATAATAATTCACCTATTTGATCATTCCATGTGTGTATTAAATGAAATTTTATATCCTTTTAATAATTATATTTCATAGTCTAGTATTACATCTGATTATATTTGTTTCTATATACATATTGTTTTTAAATTAAACCAATGATATTGTATCGAATAATAAAATAACCATAATGGATTGAAAATATCATTTTTGTTTCATTGGTGTGTTATTATACATGTGATTTAATGTTTCCATCATTAAGAAAGTTTATTTTTTGATTTAATAGTTCTTATAAAGTAATACATCAAGCTGGATATTCAATAGAAAGGTATGAGGCTATGTTAGTTTTGAAAGGTGATGATTAAAGGGAAGAATCACTTACTTTAATTCCAATTTTGACATTGATTAGAAAAATAAAAATTTAGGCCACGATAGATCATGATATAATTCATCATTTGAAGGTTTAAATTATCACAATACTAATATTTATCATCAATACCTATTTATAATTTTATCAAAATGAAAAAGTTAAGGATTCATGGATCTAAATCAAGGTTGTATGTAATGATGACCAATAAAATAAAATATATAAAAGTGGTATTATAATACAAAAATGTGTAGTATTTCATAATTTAAATAGTATATATTTAAAATTATTTTTATAAAAAAATGTACTCAAATTGAACATAGAATTTTGTAGACTAATATAGTTTTATCAATATAATCATAAGGGGACTTGACATTGAATGGTGAAATTGAACTGTCACACAAAGTGGTCTTATTACTATAGGATTACAGACATTATTAACTACCTTTTCAATGTGATGTAGTTTAATCACTAGAATTTGAATGTTTTCTTATGACCAAAGACCAAAGATACAATATTCTTGTAACATAACAACATCTGTATATAAAGGATACACACTTCATGGGTTATATGATTGTCTATACAATGTAGTCAGTAATGAAACCACTAATTTTAGGATGGATAATTTGATTGTTAAGGTATGAAAACATTCCTGAAATCATTACATAACATTAGGATGTTATACAGGAGATTGAGTTTACATAATAAAGCTTAAGGTGACATTTTAATTATATGATGGTGATGAACTGTAACCCTAATGACTTTTAATTATTAGTATTTCTAAGCATTAAAACAAATAATGAATTGTGATGTAGTTTTATCATTGTAATGTTGGAGGAGTTTCATCAATAAAGGATAGTAATACCATATTTTATATCACATCAAGTGTAATATAAATATTACATCCACTACATGTAACCAAAAATAATGAGGATAGGGAATATTTTGTTTGATAAATGAGAACTATTTTTAATTATTCATTAATTATTGAAATTATAATCTCCTAAAAAATGATAGTAATGAAACTAAAAAAATATCTTGAAAATTATAAAGAAAAAAAATTATGATTGGAAAATGAATGGAGATAATAAAGAAACATCTTGTAAATTGTGTGCATCTATTTTTCTTGTTGAATCATTAACATATTTCATATTATAGATGTATTATATTCCAAAAAGTTATAATATTAGTGTGAGTCACCAAAGTTAATAATAAAAGTTCATGTGTTTATAAATTTAATATATTTCATAGTGGGTACTATTTTTCCATAAATATTTTAAAATATTAAATAAATTAAATATTTAAGAATAATGGTTAAACAAGTTATAGCGATTGACCTACTAGATATTCATTGTGAAAATTTTCATAAAATATATCATTTAAATAAATGGAATCAAACCTATTGACTTTCATAAATCAATAATTATGCACCATAATATCGGTATAAGTGGAAAGGGACCCAAATGTATATAAACTATTTATAATAACAATTAATAAATTAGTTCATTTTTAAATAAGAACTTGATTCATAAAAAATAAGTTTTGGTCACATTTGTAACCTATAATATGGAATCAATATCAATACATTCTATAGATTCCCTTAAATATTCACTTGTTGAGTTTTTAGATATATCTAGAAAATAATAATCATTTATTTATTCCATTTATTTTAATATTTTAATAAATATAATGAAATTAATTCATTATCAGTAGATGAAATTATATTCTATTGAATAATGTGTGGTTCTATAGTTGAATTTCAAAAAAGAGATATGTTACGTATACATTTCATTTAAGAAAGTAAGTATTTTTATAATTAATGAAACATATTTTTTATAATATGACAAAAAAACTATTTATTAAATCATTTTGAGCATCATATTCGATATTCATTATGCACTTTCAAATTAAAATTCTTTACACTCATATAAACTACTTAAAATTATTTTAATATTCCCCCAATTCCCCTAGAGCATAATACTTTTATATTTATTCTTTTTTTCATATTATATAATGTTTTATCCCACAATATGTTACAATGTAATTTCAAATATTTTAAATTATTCCCCAACATGATGAAATTACACAGATGATAGAATATGTAAACATGGTCAACACCATCACCCCATACAAGGAGTGAAACACAAGCTTCCCTTTCACAGAATTCTTAACCTTGGGTAGTAAATTTCCCTAGGTCGGATTGACCCTAAGAGGTAGGGGTGAATCATTTTCCTTATTTTAAAAAATCTCCCCCTTTTAAATTCAACCTATTTAAAAGGTGAATGTTATATATACAATAAATAATATTTATCATAGTCTCTACACATGTGTAGTAATAAACTAAAATACAACAACACATAGAGTTTACAAGTTTCAACATAAAATTCTATTCCATAAAGCATTGGATAAGACCCCCAACACAAATGCTTCACTTTCATATAATGGATTAAAACCACATAGTATCCCAGTTTGATCAAAAAAGAGTGACACTATGTTCCTCCACCTATAGAACCAAATGGAAGATACAACATTATTTTATAATGAGGAGAAAACAAAGAAATAACTTCTTCATCATCTTGGTTTCATATGAACCACATAAGAATACCATCTTTCTCTATCAGATGATGGAATAATAGATTTTCAACTATACCTCTTTATGATCTTCAACACTATTTGTCTTAAGACACATCTCTAGATTTGGTGTGATCTATATTCTCCTAATATTCCGGGAATATTCAACTATATATCATGAATTTTTCTTGTCTTATTCTCTCAATTATACTAAATGTATCATATATCTATAATTCTCAAATTAAGCATGAAAGTTATATAAATTATATCTCTCCAACTTCAGTCAATACATGGATCATAAATCTATATTCGCAAAATTATAATGAATAATATTATCTAAATTGTTAATGTATCCATACATGAATTATAGAAACCCCGGGATTTTTTACAATAAGATCTTTGAATTCAAATCAGTGAACATATTCATGATTAATTCCTTATTTAAAATCATTGGAATTATTACTCAATTTTTTTAAATCGTTATAATATTTTGAAAAATTCCATCTCTTAAACAATATGAAATTATCTTCACATAGAACTCATCATTTAAAATTCATTGTAAATTATTCAAGACCCAAAATTTAAAATTATTTTAATTTTCCATAGAAATCATCATCATTTAACCTTATTCCAAATTCCCACAGTTGAAGTCTATTTCGAATCATATAGTTATGTGGTTTTTTCTAATTAGATAATATAGAAGAAATAAATTATGTGAATTATTTGGTTATGTGTCAATGTATTCCCTTATTTTAACCAAAACACATACGTTAATATTATGGTTTTATACATAACCACATTTAGTTATGTTGCTGAATTGGATATAAGGGAAGTTTATCAAAATGATTCTATCCAAAAAACCCCATGTAATAGATTCCACTACATGATTCAACTATGTTTATATACAATTTATTTCTTTACAGAATCAACTATTCATAAATTTTATGTATAAGTCATGTAACTCAATCTTTTCCTCCTATTGTTATTACTAACACTAACCATTAAAAATAAAATTTCATAAAACCAAAACAAAGGGTAATAAGTTTGATTCTAATATCTCAACCTTTAGGTTTACAAGGATTTCTATAAATTTCATATTTATAGGAAACAAGATATTTCTAGCCACTTTATTATATTTACTACCCCTTAATGGATCAAATATTCTTTCTTCTTCCATTTCATGGTAGTCAGTAGAAAATATAAAGAAAAATTTCTTTATGTCATCCATCAGCGATAAAATCATGCTTCTTCTTTTCTGTATAATACATAAAACACTACACACAGTCCATCCATTCCATAAGAGTTACGTCACAAGTAAACAAGAATAGTAAATAAGTAGGGGCATATTATTTTTCATATAAATTTTTTATTCAATGTGCTACATCTAAATGAGATTCAATAATTTCCTCCAATATCATCATGGAATGTTTTATTTGGCACCTTCCTTTGAACTTATTATTTATGTGGAATATATTTTCCACCTTATCATTTTGAATATTCACGTTTCCATTTTTGGATAACTAATCATAAATTTTCATCTTACCTTTGGAATCTACTTTCTTTACAGTGGGCTCAAAAAGTTCTTCATCTTCCTCAAATTGTTTAACTAATATTAATTGATTTATATAAAAAACTACATGATCCTTCATGACATTTATATTATTATGAAGCCATTTATAAGACTTACCACTCTTTTTTTGAAACCAATTCTTCTCATAGTATAAGGATCCTATCTTACCCAAAGTTTTCATGCATACCTCATACATTTGACCTTCCAGACTGAATATACCCAAAAACATTTCTTGAATCTGATTTGTTATAGATAGTTTTGGTTTAGAGCTAGTCACATGTTATTTCATATAAGATTTCCCCCCTCATATTCTCACTAAGACTCCCTCTTGGTTATTTACTATTTCATAGTAAAGTCACATTGAACTAATAATAATAGTTTTTATGTACATTTTTTTCCAAAACACCATAAAAACAATTGATAATTATTCGTTCAGATTGGTTTTAGATTTATATAGATTTGTGTTGTTATTATCCTATTTCAATTTGAACCGCACTCTACTTGTGATGGGGGGGGGGGGAGGTTTGTGTAATAATTAACCTATTCTTCCATTCCTTTTATGTGTAATATTATATATCGATCTTCTTGGTAAAAAATACCCTCAAATATTTTTAACATATATACTATTAGATAAATATGTATAATTTGAAACAGATTATGTATAACTTTTGATTTTTCATGTGAAATATTTTTCTCATTATCTTGAGAATATTTGGTATTTAACTGAGAATAATTAGTGAAATTTTCATTATCCCTATTAAAATAATGTTGTAATGTGAGACTTATGGATTTTTTCTTATTCAACTCCTCTTTCACGGTAGTTATTTTCTCTTAAAGAAAAAGAAATTTTTTTCCTTATTCAAATTTATATTATTTTTGAATATTGACCAAAAAAATATAATATTTCTCCTCCTTATCCAAAAATTTTTTCTTATCATTCACATTTGATTTTTTATTCTCAACATTTTCAGAAGGAAAATTCTTATTTTCTTTTTTTAGCTCCCTCATTTCTTTCTTAAGCTGTGTAATATTATTAGGAAAATATTACATATTCTATTTCAGTTATTTTTCAAGATTAGTCCTTAATTATCCATCATTATAATTATTTTATGAATTAGATCCTTTATTAACTTGAGAAAATTAATCAACTTCATAATCCAAATAACTACTTGATGAAGAATACTTCTTTTACTTACTCATTAAATTACTCTTTTATTGCTAAATCTCTTCATCTTCTTAACCAATTTTTGCTTTTGAGTCCTCTCATAATAATATTTAGATTCATATTAATCAAAACTCTCCCTTAGACTATTTTAGAAAAAATGGAATGATTCACCATAGTTTTAACACTTCAGTGGTTTCTTACTCTTACCCTTCCACTTACCATTTTAGAATCCTTTTGATGTAATATAAATGATTTAATTGAATTATTCATCATCCTCATCACTATGTAATTATTAGTTCATAATGATTAAGATAAAGTCATAAGATAAAGGGGGTTAATTATGTGCTTTTAAAAACATGAAAAATTCTAAATGTCTCTCCTATGTTTAAAGAGATCCTTTCCTTCTCTCTTATAGATGATTAAAAACCAGACAAATAAATAAAATAGTGAACATCACAAAATGATATATAGTGTTTTGGGGAATAAAAATTTCTTAGTCTACTCCACCAACACTCTCTCCATGAGCTTGGTGATTTTCACTTGAAGGTATTTTTTCTGAGGACCTCTAAAAATGAGTGTAGGTAGTTGAAACGTTATAAAAAGTATTTTATAGGACCTTATAATTTATTTACATAGACCTAAAATATCAAAAGTTTAGTATGATATACTGACACTCCATTATGATTGAGTGAGTAAAGATGACACTTCAATATCAAATAGATGGCTAGATGATTGGTGAATAATAGATTCAACTTATAGTTTTATGAGAAAATAACAAATGGAATGATATTAAATGGAATAGAACATTAGAAAAATAATATTAAATGTCAATCTCAATTACTTTAAACTAAATTATAGAGAACACATGGTAGATAATGAAACATGTATGTCACCAATGTTTATCTATAATATATGCTTTGTTTGGATACAATAATATATTAACAAATAAATACAACACTAGGAACAATAACATGTTGATCGAAAAAAAAGGTACTAATACATGTATATATCCAAAGAATAACACTTTATAGAAAAAGAGATGACAAAAAAATATCATTTTTTGAATTTACATCAATATGTAAAAATAATAAACTCTCAGTATTTAACAAGAAACTCGATTCTCTTCCCGTCAAATTGATCCATAAAACAACCTAATAAATTGAAATAATTAAAATTAAAAAATTCATAGAATGTAATAAATTACATTAAAAATAGGAATTATCTAATCCTTTGAACATTATAATTTAAATTTTCATTTTAAATATCTTAAAAATTGTTATTAAATTTGGTGAGACCATTATAGATATCATACAAATAATCCATAATTTCAAATTCCATATTTGACTAAGTCAAATGTAGTGTTTCTTCTACATAGAAATAATATTTAAAAGTGTGTTTGATAATTTATAGTTGATTCTAAAAGAAAGGTTAAAGAACTATAATTTATCACTTTAAACATAAGGTTGATTCCAAAAGTATGGTTTATAATCCATACTTTACTCCAAACATAGGGTATAAAAGAATGGTTACTGACCAAAAGTATGGTTCAAAACCCATATATTCTTCTTAAAATATAGGATATAAACATTGTTTCTAGAATCAATTCAAATGAACATAATAGTTAAGAAATCAAATAAAATTCATTGGGATTAAAGTTTGAAATGATTGTACAATAAAAATAATTAGTCGAATAATCATTATCTAAAAAATCACATAAATTAACTTCATTTGCAACAATAATGTGAATATTTTTTAACATAAAAATGAATAAGAAATTTAAGAAATTGTTGGATCCACACAATCCCAAAAATATACCACTTTTAATGATCACAAAATCCATGAAACTAATATAAACATAAACAAAAAAATATATTTCTGAATTAAATAATCAATAACATTGAGATATCAAAGAGAGTTTTATAGAAATTTTCCAAATAAGAAATAAAATTTTATGAACATGATAACAAATAAATTTTAAGAAAATTAATCTCAAATTCTATAATATATCTAGATTAAATAATAATATATAATTAGTTATAATTTTTTTGATTATCCACTATGTTTCTCTGATGAAAAAAATACTCTTTCAAATATATTTGACTCATATTTCTCATATTTCTCCTAATATTTTTCCCCATTTTTATGAAAAAATAATGATGAAACAGATTAATAAATATTTTACATAATAAAAATATTAATTATATAATTTTATTTTTTTGCAATGAACAATACTAAAATGAAAAAAAATCAATGAAACATTTTATTATTTTAAAACAACTAGGATTTACAAAGATATTATGGATTTTATTTTAGATAGGATATAATGGAAGAAAAGAATCAAGTCTATTGAGAAGTTTGAATGATTCATATTTAAAATCCAAACTCTGAAATCTTTTTCCCATATCATCTAGAACTTATTAAAGTAGTTATATTCTTAATTTAATATGTACAGATCATCGATCTATTGAAGTAGAAGAAAACTATTTAACTATAATTTGTCTTAGTTCATTAAGATATAATTTATAAATAGATTCAAATTTGATCTTCTCCATTTGAATTTCTATATCCACTTTTAACACATCAAAATATTCTCTATAAATGTAGATTTCATGAAAAATATGATAATTCCTTTAAACAGAATAAAAATATTCTTTCAAAATATAATATTTTTCCATATCTTAGAAAGATCTTCAATAAATTTTGAGTTCTTAATTTATCCTCCGCACATCTACTTTTAAAATATTAGATTTATATATAATGTATAAAACATGTAAAAAAGAATGATTTATAGAGAATGAATCATCATCATAAAATGGAGACTTTATATAGATAACTACACCTATATCTATTTGAAAATATTTAATTTTTAGTTCTTTATAAAAAATAATTTTTTTTCCTTTGAATGAATATTTTTCCAAATAGTTTCAACTAAATAGGTTTAGTGTTCTATAAAATATACAATAAAAGCCTCAGGAAAAGAATTATCATATAATAAATATTTAGACCATGGATGCCTCGCATTTTAGGATGATATCTTTTAGATCCAGAGAGATTTAGTCTCTTTGGGAAGATTGAACTAACTTCATCAAAGGTATTTGAGATTGAAATTACAGAGAAAGAAGTTGAATGATTTTAAATGGTTGAGAAAGTTTCAGGATTAGGGTTAAAAGGATGTATAAGAGTATTATTCTAATGATTTTCAGGTTACATTTATATTTCTTGAGCCAAAAAATAAGTGTAATCATTTAATATTTTAAATTTTAATAGAAATATTTTTTTAAGAAAAATATTGTGTTGGTATAAGTTTAAATAATCAAATAACACTTCTAAGAAAAAAAAATTTCAATGAAAACGAGTTTAATGAAAAAATATCAATTATAAGATTAATAAATATTCATTGAATTGAATAAACATATATTTCTTTATATGATTTTATATTATTATAATAAATACTAAAAAATCCCCCTTAATTATGGATTCATCGAGAAAACTAGTCATATGAAGATATATAAAACATTATTCAACAAAATAACAATGTATTTGAAATTAATAAAATGTTATTAGATAGGATTCATGTATAAAATATTTTAGATATTTTAAAATATATATTAATATATCATTTCATCACATGAAATTAAATTATATGGTATTAGAAAAATAGATTATAAAATCTTAAGGAGTAAAAATGATGTTATGAAAATAGTTCCATAAAATTGATTATCTTATAAAATAATATTGTGAGAAAAGATTAAATAGATTAAGAATAAAAATAATCAAATATTGAGGAAAAAGGATAATGATTTTTTCTCCCCTATATAAAATAGTGAATTCATTTTAAAATAAAATTAAATACTTCCTGAATTTAAAAATTATCGATTTTAAGGATCCTTCTTTTTATATTACAAACTATTTGAGGGTGGATAAAAAATACAAGAAATATTAATTTTTCAAATTTCCAGTCATAAGTATAAAAATGGAGTTCAATGGAATATATATACAATATATCAAACACATGTGGATTTCAGTGCTCATATGATTTTGGGTCTAGTAGTGTTAGCATCTAAATATTTATCTAACCAAATCTATTTATTTTGAGTAGATTTTTTATAAATAGATTAAGTTAATGTTTTTGAATAATTAATATTCCTAACACCAAATAATTTTAGTTTAATAAAGTTATATTTATTATAATAATTTACATTTATGCAACAATTAAAAAATTTAACAGTTGATAATCAATTAATATTTGACCCAGGAAAAAATAATTCCAATATAATTTGTGTTTTTCTCCATTACTGATAATACCGTACTCGCATTTGTGAATTTTATATTTACTTAGAATTTGATTTAAATAATTTTATCCATTGATACACCTACTAGATTCTTATTTTGGATTATTAAATTTATCAAAAAGTTATTAATTTTAATTTCATGTAAAGTAATAGAGTTTTTTGGAATGATTAGATTGTAAATATATAATTTTCATTGACAAAAATTATTTATCAATAGAAAAATTCGTAGTATTTTATATTTTTTATGTGCTATTTTTTAAATATTAAATTTTACCTTGAATCATAAATAAATATTTATATAGTTCATCATAATAGAGTTTTTCAAAATTTAACTATGAGAGTTAGCAAATTATATTTTATCATCATGATCCATAAGACATAGACTTCCAATTTTATTTTAATGATCACCTTTATAGTTTGTAGTGGATTCATTCCACGAATCATCAAAATCACTCCAATTAGCCTTCATTATTTTATTACCTTTTATTTTATAATTATCTTTCCTTTTATCATTAAGCTTAGTAAATCAGATCTCATATGTCCCTTATTTTCTCATTCATAGGATCTGTCTTCTTTATTCCTTTTTTATTTATCTTCTCTCATATAGTGACTCTAAAATTATTTTAGAAAGATATAATATATCTTAACATAAACCTAAATAACTTGAATCCAAATATTCATCTATATTAATTTTTAGTTAAACATATTACTTTATGATAGAAATATGATTTTTAGGTTCTTCTAACATCTCATATTTATACATCATTTTGGTCATAATCACTTATTTCATCTTCTAATATTTAACCATGGTAGATGGATGAATATAAGAAGATATTCCATTCCTATTAGAGGTTAAATATTTAAATACCTTTAATTCCAAATATGGATCTTTAATATATTCTCCCAAGAAGACAACATCATTGAAAACCGTTGTCAATCTTTCGTTCATATGTTTGATGATTTCATATTCATGAATCCTGAATGTATAAAATTTTAATTTTGAGGTGTTGTACCATATTTTTATGACATTACCAATTCATTTATAGGAAATATAAATAGTCTCACATATCTCATATATAGTATCACATTGAAAAAATAAATTAAATTTATTAGATCATAATCCATAGACAATAAAATTCATAGACCTCAAATTAAGATAATAATATTTTTCCTGAGAATCATTCCACTTATCCATATATTCTTTAGAAATTTCATATGGGTTAACTAATTTCAAGTATACTCTTATTCCATTATTTTTTAAATAAATAATCATGCTTGATTTCTAACATCAATAATTATCACCAATAAAATAAGGTGTAGAGTTCATCAACATACCTTCTCTAAGATATTGCATTGATATTTATCTTCATATTAACCTTTAACTATGACTTATTAGAGTAAAAAGTAATAAATCTAATTGATTCTGACTTCATATACCTATCGACATTTTTCGATATAAATAATATTTTTTCTGAAAGTGCATAGGCTCTCATACCAAATGATAGAATTGGATAGAAAAAATAGAATCTTTAAGGATTTACAAAAATTAAATTATCCAATAGAGCCCTACCTTTTATACAAATTGTTAGTTTAGAATGACTAAGATGAAGACATGGGGGGTGAAATGATTCATTTTAAAATATGGGAAAATTTTAAACGACCATATGCAGTTTATATATATTATTTAGTGGTTTGGGGGACACAAATCCCCTAGTCCACTCCACCAATGCTCTCTATACAAGCTTGGTGATTTTTACTAGTAAGTCTTTTTTCTGAGGACCATGAGAACTAAGTGAAGTTAGTTGACACCATAAAATAATGATTTCATTGGGCCTTTTATTTGATTCATAAGTAACCAAAATATACATATCTTAGTATGAGAATATAACTCTTCCCCATGATTGAGTATACACAATCTACAATTTATTAGAAAATAGACCAGATGATGATTTTGAATAACAGGTTCAGCTTATAGTTTCAGAAGAAATCGACCAATGAAATAATATTTAATGAAACATAGAAGTAGAAAAATAATATTCAATATAAAAAATATTCCTTTAAATAATAATATATAAAACACTTAGCAAGATGATCAAACATGTATGGCTAAAAATTTTAGCTCTAATAGATGGGTTTTCAAGCTATAAAAAAAGATTATCATATAAAAACAACAACAAGAACAACAACATGATAATTGAATAGAAAGGGATTAAAACATGTATGTACCCAAAGTGTATATCTTCAGAGAACTTGAGATGACATCAAAATATAATTTTTTGAACACACATCTCTATATAAGAGTAAGAAACTATTGGTATTTAACAAGATAGTTCAATATACCTAGGTAAAATAGATATATAAAAATATCATGATAAATCATGAGAATTAAAATTCAAACGTTCAAATAATGGAGTAACTTTCATTATAAATAAGAATTATTTAACTTGTTGAACATCATCCTTTAAATAGGTCTTTATAAAACTTTAAAATAGAGATTAAATTTGATGATACTGTTATATAAATCTAAGAAACAATCCATAATTTCAAACTCCATAGCTGAATGAGTTAAATTTAGGTTTTCTTATGCATAATAATAAAAATCAAAAGTGTGATTGACAATATATGGTTGACTCTAAAAGTAGTTATGAAGAAACATATGTTATCTCTTCAAAAAAAGGGTTAATTCCAAAAGTATGATTCCTAAACTATATATTTACTCCAAAATTAGGGTAAAAAATTATGATTATTTAATAAAAGATGGTTTTGAAAACCATACGTTCCACTGAAAATTTTTGGTATAAACAATGTTTCCAGAATCCTTTATTACAACAAGAACATTTAATAAATGAAATAAACTTCTTCAAGATCAATGTATGAAATGATTCTAAGATAAAAATAATTATTCCAATAATAATTATTATAAAATTCACTTAAATTAACTTTATTAGTAAACCAAATATTAGTGGTTGTGAGAATCAAAATCAATAAAGAATTAATGAAATTTTTGGATCAACACATTCCCAATATAGATAATCAGAGTCATTAATTTCATCTTAT
The DNA here is from genome assembly GCA_963277665.1 of Viscum album. Taxonomy (NCBI): domain Eukaryota; kingdom Viridiplantae; phylum Streptophyta; class Magnoliopsida; order Santalales; family Viscaceae; genus Viscum; species Viscum album. The sequence goes on from OY728166.1 coordinate 1,145,156,812, forward strand.
TTACCTTTTCATTTTCTAATTAATTCAAAGGCCATATAAAAATTTTATTTCTTATTAAAAGATATAAGTTTAATTATCACATAATATATGGGAATTTTTTATAGTTAATCAATAAAAAATCCGCAATTTCTTCTTGGGAAGAAATATTTTAATTAAAAAATATAGAAAATTCCCCATATACTTTTTAACAATGATGGAATCTTCAATAATCCCACCTAAACCCCTGTTATTTCATACAAACTCATTGAACCTTGTAAATTTTTCATCAATAGTATCATCATATTTTAATTTATTCATTCAAATTGGATCCTTTGGAATTGTATCTTGGATTCTTTGACTTTGCTATTACATTCATAATTGATTCTTTATTTTTAATATTTTTCAAGTGTTGTTTGAATACCCATGACCTAGGTATATTATTTTCTAATAAATACATTAAGATAAAAAAAATTAATCTTACTATCTTACACTGTATTTATATTCTCATATTTATACCTTTAATATTATTCATTAATGGGAGAAATATCACTGTTCCGTCATATTTCACATCTATGATGAGTGATTATAGATATGGTAGCATCATATTCCTCTAGCTATGATAAAATTTCCCTTTGAATCTGGAAACACCATTATTATTGATTGAGTTAAGATTTTATATCTCTCAAAACTCTTCTTGGACCAATATTGGGAACCTCCAATGATACCAATTAAGGATCCCTAGGTTGGATAGACAACTAGGGGGGAATCAATAATCTTATTTTATGAATTATTCTCCTTTTAAAATAATAACCCTGTATTAATTAAATTTAATAGTACACTCAATAATATTTATCATATATTAAATTCATTTCAAGTAATAAAATAATTGAAATGACCACTTAATATTTAAAAAGTTTAGCATAAAATACAACACTTTTCTACTTTATACCTTATATGTAGGTTCTTCATTATCAGTTAAGTGTTTTTTAAAATAGACTATCATAGTCTAATAAACTTAGTGTCCCACTATGTTAAAATAATTCCATCACAAACTAGAAGATAAAACTCACTTTTATAATGAGGATATAACAAATAAAGCTGTTATTATTATCATTGGTTGATTCTGAAACACTTTGTAATATAATCATCCTCCAGGATTAGATGGATCATAAGGTTTGTACGTATACATCTTCATGATCTTTTGCACAACTGGTCTTGAGACTCTTCTCCATATCTGGTGTGATATAGATTCCCATCATATTAATTGAATAGTCAGGTATATATCATGTCTTAGTCTCACATTCTTCTATCTACTATACTCGATATATTAGAATCTCTGAATTCTCAAAATAATAATAAGAGTTCTCTCAATTCTCTAACTCTAACTTCATTTGATACCTACATAATATATTTATATTCATAAAACTTCCATGAATAAAATTATAAAAAATATCACAGTAAATGTAAAACAACACAATTAATGATAGAATAAATCTTTTTCATGGATTATATAGTTATATTCATAATAAAAAATATTATGTAATGTTTAAATTTAAATGGAAATTATTTTAACTAAACTTTTATCTCATAATATTTTTATTCTAAAACATAATTTATAAATATTAGGATTTGAGTTAAAAAAATTGTTTTAATTTTTAAATAATCATATAAAAATAAACTTAGGATTAATTTTATTAGTGATTTTCTAGAAAATAATTATTTTTCAATGAATAGTAAAAATACCTATTTTTGGTAATAAAGTCATTACTTCTTAAAAAATTAATTAATTTAAAATTACCATTATGTTTTTAATATAATTTAAATAAACCTAAGTATTATTTAGTCATATTTAATCCACTTAATTACATTTCAATCAACTTTATATTGGATTTTATTATAAGTTTATTTTTGGGTTAAAAAATGGTGTTTTCTAAAAACTATTTTGAAGTGCATTATGTTTGTACGTTTTAATTAATTAAAATAATTCATAAAAAAAAATATTTAAAATGAAATTGATATATTTTATGCTAATAAATATTATTTTATATTCATATAATGATTATTATTTTTCATTTATTTAATATAAATTCATCTTTTTCATGAAAAATACTCTCCTTGAAAACCCTCTTTTTCGTCACGTCGAAAAGTTAAATTTTAAATTAAAATTATACAATTTTTTAATTGAATTTAGTAAAATGTATTTAATATTTTTAATCATCATAATTTTTATTATATAATAATTTAAACTTAATTTTTGACCATAATGAATATTTAAAAGAGTAAAAATTATTTAACGCGGTTATTGTGAAAACGGGTTTACCGGGGGTGAAAATAAATTTTAAAGGGGTAAAATGACCTTAAAACTTGTATAAAATATATTATATAGCTATATTTAAACCATATAATTTCTAATTCTCCATAATGGTCAGTTTTTGTGCCTTTTGGCTTGTGAAAAACATGGGTGCACTGTTTTATTTTCAAATATTACAAGTGTGCCACTCACCTCACTTATAAAAGGCCACCCCTACTACACAAATATATTATTAACTTCCAAAAATGAGATACATCCCTTATTATAACCTTAATGACATCCTAATAAGGCTTTTTTGTTTACTTAAGAAGGTTTTTTAACGAAGAGGTGTCATGTTTAACCATGAATGTTTTTTTATATTTTTTATTCCACCTATTTAAAATCATATTAAATTATTATTATATAATATAACCATTTTATACCTTATAAATAGATGTAATTATATTAATTTAATAACCTAAATCCATCTCCTCTTCCATCAAATGAGATAAAAAATCGTCTTTCAGGTATACAACAGACTACCGCCTTGCGAACCAATGTCATTTGTTTTGTATCATCGCATCTCATGGATATTTATAATGATATATTTAAAATTTATATATGATATATTTAACATATTCATACTTATTAAGTTACAATATTTCATATAAATATTTATATTCCATTCCATGGGGGATACGATAACGTCGCTCCGGTGTACAGAGGAGGACCACCTTGCGATGTGAGGTGATTCATTTTTCACAAAGGATTTACATAGAAGGTAATAAGGATAAATTTCATGAATATATGTAATAAAAATTAAAAAATTATTATATTAATGAAATATTTATCAATTTTAAAATATTATATAGCATTTTCTTTCTTACACTGAAAAATGATTACATCGTTCGTGCGTACGTGTGGACTACCACCTCCATGAAGCGATGTGAATATTTTATCCTAACTATATCACATGGATAATATATATAAATATATTTAAATAATTAATTTGGTATTTATTATATTTTTATCATTTTTTAAAGATAAAACAATATATAACTTTTTCCATAATGATCATTGAAAAATGGGAATGTTACTCATCCGTATGAACAATATACTGTCTCCATTATCATAACATAGTTCATTTTACAAAAACATCATTAATGATTGTTTTGAAAAAGTATAATTGATACATAAATATGATGATTATTTCTTGAATATTATTCTATATATGTTTAAATAATGACCTATTTGACAATATTAGACCTATTGAAGTAATTTTTGGACATATAATCCAAATATCATTAAAACGTTTGATGTAAACATAATTGATTAAGTAATTGTACATAACATGTTAAGAAGTGAAATAAAAGAATAAAAACGTGAAAAAGGTTATTAATGAAGTAAATAATTAATATAAGTTTATCATTCATGAATATAAAGAACTAGCATGACAAATCAAACTCGAGATAAGGGACTTCATCTCAATTTTCTTTCATTGAGGAAAATTTCAATGTTATGCACCTATATTATTATATGAGGTGTATATAAAACTAATTTTACATTTGATATCATGAATTAATCTATTATTATGATATTTAATGTTTTTTAATTTTATTCATTCCCATGGATTTTGATTCAAATTTTTTTAATGTGGTAAGGGGATTTTATGTAAAAAAATCACATTTTAATGTTATTCTTAGAAATATATTTCTATTATATGTCCATATTTTTAAAATTATTATATGATTTAAATTATACGATAATTTTAATTTTATATTGGATATTTTTTTCTTCCTTTCAACAGTTTAAAAAAAAGGAATCTTTGTATGGAATGTTTTACTTTCTTTACAAATAACTAAAGGATTTTCCTATTTTAACATGTACAATCAAATTGACTTTTCCAACCATGATAAAACCTATTTGAATATTGTATTCCTTTAAAATATTTTATTTTATTTAATGAAAAACATTATTTCTGTTTTAATTAATAATCTGGTATTGAAATGGGTTTTAAAAGAAAATGGTATTTTAGTATTGAAAATTGGGTCTTAAAAGAAATTAGTATTTTGATATTTAAAGAGTTTTTCATATGGGATTAATATAGGTTTTAAAGGTTGTTATGATGAAAATCAAATCCTTCATGATTTATGATTATTTTATTGTACTTTGTAATTTTTTATGATTATATTTGATTTCATTATAAAGAAAAGATGGGAAGGTTTTTCATAACCCCCAATTCATTGGGACTCAGAAGATGGAAATTGACAAGATCAGTTATTCCATTTTTAAAAGTGATATAAATAATGATATCCCAAGTTAGCTACAAGATTTATATGTACTTGATACTAATTTTATATTTTTTATTGAGAAATAAGTGTGTGTGATTTCATTTGAAAATGATTTATTTAATTTTAATAAAAGAAATTTGAGATAAAGGTAAACATTTCATGGATTTTATGTTTCTCACTAGATTAATGAAATTATTATTTTTATGTCCTCTACTGATAGTTCTGTTCTCATCCCACATTTTTAAAAAACTTTCACAGGGTTTAAGTATAGGAGAGGTAAAGTTTGAAATCAAGTTGAAAGTCATAATGTTTTTCTTCATAAAAATAAATAATGTTTTATTTCAAAAGTTTTATATTATCAGAAAAATAGATACTGATTATAAGTGTCCAATTTTACATATCTGGGTTTTTAGCATAAAGCTGATTAACTAATTTAATAAAAATATAAAATAGAAAATATCCTCAAATATAATACTATGAATTCTTGACTTAAAACTCAAGATTTTGTAATGTTTAGGGATGGGTTTTTATTATGGGTATCAAAGGTCTATTTAGAAGATATATTATTTAAATATTACCATGTTTCTTCATCTAAACTATGTCTCTTAAAAATGTGTTTTCACATAGGAAACAAAGAAGATATAGTGGGAAGAAACATAAAGTAAAATATCCATCAAAATCAACATCTTGAGATCATTGAAATTAGAAAAAAATAGTTTTATGTTTTTATGGATAAATTGAAACAATATATAAATGGTGTTGGTATACATGCTAAATAGTAAACTGGTCTACCATAAAGGAACATGTCAATAGTGAATCATTTAATGAGATAGAATCCTCCAAAATTCAATGGATCTTCATATACACTGTGGATGAAGGATCTATCAATACTCTGGAGAATATATTTTAATTCATGGGATACTTGGAATTTAAAAAGGTAACTCTTTAGATCTTTTATTTTGAAGGTGAAACAAATCAATGGCGGTATCTCATTAAGAATACAAGAGAGAAAAATGATATTGATTCCTTATAATGGGACACATTTAAGAATATTTTTATTGAGAAATATTTCCCTATGGTTGTTCACCTAAGGATGGAGAAATAATTTCAATAATTAAGGGAAAAGATAAATATTCTTGTGGCTATGTATGAAGAAACTTCTATAAGACTTTCTAGGTTTGCACCAATTTTTTCTTAGGACATTTTTAGTAATATTATTATATTTTAATCAATGTTAAAACTATGTTTTTGTAGAAATTTATAGGCATGTGAATTTTAAATTATTTGAATGTTTTTCATTATGATTAGAAAGTAGATATGGATTTTTCTGACACTTATGTGCCTCGATATGACATGACTAAGAAGTGGCCTAGATATAAGGAAATAGGGAAACATATATTAGAGAAATTTGAATCTAAGAAAAATAATTTCCCATATTATGAGATGTGTGGTAAAATCATCTTGTAGAATGTATTACGAAGTCTGTGAAGTGATTCCTATGTGGTATGTTTGGACATATGGCACATGACTGCTTGGAGAATGAGAAGATGAATAATGAAAAGATGGAAGTAAGATTCTTAAATTACAATGATTTGGGGAATTATGAAAACATATGTCCAAAGTTAGTCACTTAGGTGGTAAATCATAAATACTAAAAGAAGAAAGGTCTAGAAAAATATTTTTCTACTACCCTGATTAATGTTGGTCTATCAAGTGAATTCGTGAAATGTATGTTACTTGTTTATAGAAATTATGCCATGTTTGACTTTATATCTTTTCATTCTTTAATTTATGATAAATTTTCAAGTTAATTGTGGATATCACCTCATGAATTTGAGATAGAACTTTTGGAAAAAACTACCAGTAGAAGTATTAAAGCCACCAATATTTACAGTAATATTATTATTGTCATTAGTGGAATGGTATTTCCAGAAAATATTGATGTACTGGCCATAGTAGATTTCGATATCATTCTTGGTATGGATTGGATTTCAGTCTATCATTATAATATTTATTGGATAGATATAAAATTTATGTTTAAATATTTTTTTCATTGAAAATTTACCAAGAAGTTGATAAATTAAATAAATATGTAAGTTAATGTAACCTAGCTCATATTGTTGAAAATAAAGAAACTATTCAAATCTGTGATGTTCATGTAGTGAATGGATATATGGATATATCTTCTATTAGTTTTCACAGCGTTATTCCTAATGGGAGGTTGTGTTTACTATTGACTTAGTTCCTCATGCTCATCCTATTTCTAAACCCCCGTATCGACTAACTCAAGTATAATTTTTAGAATTAAAAAATAAATTGAATGAGTTTCTATATAAATGGTTTCATTCACCGTAGAACTTCACCATGAGGTGAACTAATTTTTTTTGTTAAAAAAATATGGTTCTATTTGAATTTTCTTTGATTATATGGATTTTAATAACATCACTGCTAAAAACATGTCTCCTTTGACTCATATCAATTATTTTTTTGATAAAATCTAGGGAGAATAATATTCTTTGAAGGTTGATCTCATGTTGGGGAAACGTCAGTTGAAATTAATGGAAGAAAATATTCTAATGATCGAATTGTAGACTAGATTTAGGAACCAGAGTTTGATGTTATCCACTTTGGGTTATATAATGCACCTACTATATTTTTGAACCCTATGAATATAGTTTTCCATGGATTCTTGGATAAGTATGTGGTTTTTTATTGATAATATTTTTTTTCTAAAAGACAACAGTAACATGAAATACACCTAATTATTACTATTAAAACCTTAAAATTAAATAAACCTTATGAAAAATTTGGTAAGCATGCAAAAAATCTCATTTGTTGATCATATTGTTTCTGAAGATGGAATAACAGTTGACCCTTATAAAAAAATTGTTGACGAATGGAAAATGACTTCAAATATCATAAATATTATTAGTTTTATTGTGTTAGTGAGTTAATAAATGTGGTTTGTTGAAAACATTTCTTGGTTGACTAGGCCACTGAATATGTTTACTTGAAAACGAGTAAAATTCATCTAGATAAAATAACACGAGGATTTTTTGTGGAACTAAAAAGAATATTGAAGAATGATCCATTATTGGACCTACCTTCTAGGAACGGTTAAGTTTTTCATCTATAGTAATGTTTCATTTAAGGTACTTGGTTGTGTCATGATGTCGAATGATTAGGTAATTTCTTACACTTCAGGTTAGTTGAAACCTCATGAGTTAAATTACCCCACCCATGATTTAGAAATAACTGATGCAATTATATCTTTGAAAATATGGAGGAATCATTTATATGGAGTAACATGTGAAATATATACTAATAATAATGTTGGAATTAGATATTAACTTATAAAAAACTAAACATGAAATAGAGATGATGGATGGAACTGATCGAGGAATATGATTGCATGAGACATTATCATCCTCAAAAAGCAATAAAATTGGAATATTTTTTGAGTATGAAAAATAATGCTAAATTGACCATGTTAAATTTGTAACATGACCCTTTAGTTAATGATTTGATGATTTTTTACTATAATTTTTGTATTCTAGGAAATTCTCTTTTTTTGTTTCATTTTTTGTGTAGTCGATTTTGTTCGAATTAACTAAGAAATCTTATATGGACGATCATGATTTATAGGAAAATAAAAAATCCATTAAGAAGGGTATGTTTAATGATTATAATATTGATTAAGAAGGTGTTTTATAATATTAAAAAATGATTATGTGGGCCTTGTAATTTCTAGTTGAAGATAGATTTGTTGAGCGAAACTCATAGTTCCCCATTTTTTGTCCATGTAGGCATCAGTTAAATATAGATAGACCTTTAGTAGTATTACTAGTGGGATGGTATGAAAAGAGATATGACTGAATTTACAATGAAGTGTTAGAATATTCAGTAGGTTAATGAATAAAGGAAATTACTAAATGGAATACTTATAACTTTGTTAGTTTTGGAGTAGAAAATGGAAAATATATCAATGGATTTTGGGGTGGGATTACCAAAGAATTCATGAGGTAACAATACAGTTTGGGTTATTACTGATCGATTAAAAAATACCCACATTTCCTTCCCATTTGACATATAATATATTTAGATCATATTTCTTGACTGTATATGAAGGATATAGCTAGGATAATTTAGGATGTTCTAAAAATGGATACATCTCAGAAGAACGTGCCCCACACACAGGGGGTTTCTTTCTCTTTTGATCATTGCTTCACTAGAGGGTAGTGCCCTGGTGGCGTCCTCAGGTCTGACGCCCTTCGACCCTGGTGTCCCAAATCCTCGGAATCCTCTGGTGATGCTCGGTCCTGCTCCATGGCCTCGCCACCCAGTGCGATCTTTTTGTGACACTCTGTGTGGATCGTCCATCAGTGCTCAGCAGATCTGCTTTTTGTTTGTGAGTCCAGTCAACCCGAAAGTTTTGAGGGTTGGTTCGAGCGTCTCACTGTAAGTCCCCCAGGGGTGTTCTCAGAGGAGGTTGGTCGTCTGAGGTGGACCTTAGTGGCTCGTTTTGGGATAGCAAAGCCTCCTTTGTTGATATTTAGACTATGCGTGGAATCCTGGGGCTTACTCGGTGTGGTGTGGGTTTCTCCGCTTCATCACAATTCCTTCTATCTGGTGCTAGGATCAGAGGCAGATTTTATTTTGGCATGGTGTAAAGCTCTGAGATCGTTTGGTCGATAGAGGTTCAGTTTTTCGCCCTGGTCCATGGAGGATCATAAGGGGAAGGAGTGTCCCTTTGTTGCGATTTGGGTTGGCCTCCCTGGCCTCCCTCGTCCTTTCGAAAATGGAGCATTCCTTCAGGCTATAATGGACTCGTTATGGGATTTTCTGTGCATGTATTACCACACCCTTTCTTGTGAAGATGTTTTGGTTCCATGAATTTGTGTTTAGCACAACCTTCCCCTCTCTATCTCAGAGAAAATCTATTTGTGAGTGCATGATTTGGTGGCTTGGGGTAATGAGCTTTCATATCCGGTGTTTCCCAGTTTTTGATCCTCCTATTTCCTTCAGGGCCACTCAAGGAAGGTGTGCAGGAGGCCATGGTCTGGTGGCCCTGGTCAGGCTCTGAGGGTCTGGTCATGCAAGGCCTTCCCTTCCCCTAGGGAAGGTGGTTCTGAACTCTCCTCTTCTCAGATGGCGGCCTCAAAGCTGGTCGGTGCTCTTCTTCTTCTAGAGGTCCCTACTCCTTCGGCCCAGACCTCCGCTCCTCCAGATTGTGTAGTTTCCATCAACATGAGTTTACACTAGTACAAAAACCATTTTTTACGTCGGTTTTTTTTGCTTTTTAACGTCGGTTTTTAGGCGACGTTATTGCGAGCGACGTTAAAAATATGATTTTTTACGTCGGTTATTTAATAACCGACGTAAAAAATGGGCTAATATAGTTTTTAACGTCGGTTTTTAAAAAAACCGACGTGAAATACATTCTGGAAATGGCGATAAGAAGCCATTTTTTACGTCGGTTTTTGAAAAAACTGACGTTATAAGTCATTTTTTACGTCGGTTATTTAATAACAGACGTAAAAAATGTTTACAGTATTGTAGAAAATTTTCTAAGCTTTCATTTGACAGGTCATAGAGCTCAAACGGATTTACGGATCAAACGTTATGACCATGAGAAGTTTGATATTTTTTTCGAGGAAAGATTGAATGAGCCAACCGTAGCTTCATATTAGAAAGAATTTTTGAATCCGTAGGAGGATTTGTAGTTTTATCATGATATAAAGAATCATCCATCATTATAATAAATTAACAATCGTTAAATGGTATATCAATTAAGAAAACTACTCATAGAAAATATAAATCATGGTAAAATAATTACAAATACCTTGATGAGGTCGCGGAAATAAGAAATTGTTGATTCACGTTGAAGATAAAACAAGTTGATTCGGTGGAACGATGATGGTTGAATGAAATAATCATAAAATGGTATGTCATTTAAGAAAACAAATCATAAAAACCATAAACCATGGATGTATGATTAAATATACCTTGACGAGATCGCGGAAAGAAGAAAGAATTGATTCGCGTTTGAGAGAAAAAGAGTCGATTTGGGGGAACGATAATGGTTGAAATAAATGATCGTAAAATTAAGATGGGTGTATAATGGAAACATATAATTGATATTCTATGAGAAAACGCGGTATTAAAAATTTTAGGCGGCAATTCAAAATTTCGATGCCGCGCTGTAAAAAAATTGAAATTTCGCGTTCGCGGGATATTAAAATTTTCATTCACGTCGGTTTTATGATAACCGACGTGAAAAGATATTAAAATTTTCACTTATTTTTCACGTCGGTTATTATAAAACCGACGTAAAAAATCGATCTTCATCACTCTTTCACGTCGGTTATTAAATAACCGACGTGAAAAATCAATTTTCATGACTTTTTCACGTCGGTTATTTAAGAACCGACGTTAAAAGTTATTTTTCACGTCGGTTATTTCATAACCGACGTGAAAAATGTTTTCACAAATGTAGTTAATTTCTCAAGCTTTAATTTGACAGGTCACAGAGCTCAAACGGAGTTACGGGTTAAAAGTTATGGCCTTCCGAAGTTTGACATCCTTAAGACATCGTTTAGAGATTATCAACTTCTGAAGGCCATAACTTTTAATCCGTAACTCCGTTTGAGCTCTGTGACCTGTCCAATTAAATCCAGAGAAATGAACTACATTTTTTTAAACATTTTTCACGTCGGTTATGAAATAACCGACGTGAAAAAGTCACGAAAATTGATTTTTCACGTCGGTTATTTAATAACCGATGTGAAAAATAAGTGAAAATTTGAATATATTATCCTGGAAAAGGATTTTTCACGTCGGTTATATAATAACCGACGTGGAAAAGTGATGTACATTTATTTTTAACGTCGGTTATATAATAACCGACGTGAAAAATCAAATTAAATGGATTTTTGACGTCGGTTCTTATATAACCGACGTGAAAAATCGGAGAAAATGTATTTTTACGTCGGTTATATAATAACCGACGTGAAAAATCTATTTTTAGATATTTTCACGTCGGTTCTAAAAAACCGACGTGAAAAATGGTGACGTAAAAAAATGTTTTTGTACTAGTGTTAGTGGAAATCAATCCAAAGGCTGAGTTTTCACAGACTGTTGGCTTCTCCATCATCATGTTCTCTCCTCTACAGCTTCTCATAGCAATGAATTTGAGGTATATGTTCATGTCTTCCCCCCATCTCTCCCTAGATAACCTTGTGTTTCTTATACCCTCTCTAGTACTCTCTCGGGTCACGAACTTGGAGCTGGAGGATGCAGCCAGTGAGTCCTCTACTCCTTGTCCTTCTGAGGTTGGTTCGTTGGATGGCTGCAACATGGTCCCGACTGGTCCAATTTTCTTGGATATTAAGGCAAGAAGGTGAGGTCTTCTTCCTTCCATTAGATTTCAAAGGTCAAGTGAGTTGTGGATAGCAATCCCCCCTCTCCCCAGACCCCATGTGGGTTCCTTTCCTTTAGGATGGAGTCCTAGTGTGTGCACGCGTGCAATATCGAGACTCACTCTTATTGAGGGACCATCCTCCCATAGCAGCAGGACTGTTTCTCCTGGGGTCACAACTAGGCCTATTTTGTTTTAATGTTATCTATGATTATCTGAATCTATTGGGGCTTGGGGGCTCAGGTTAAGACCAACTTTTTAGCCTCATATGCAAGGAAATAATAAATTTCAATTATGGCTGTTTTGGAGCCCAATCAGAATCCAGCTAAGATAAAAGAGTTCTATAGTAAGGTTAAGATGCCTGGATTTATGCACACTGACCCGACCAACCGACATATTTTTCTTTTCTAGAATAGGGAGACTTCTGTGGATTTGGTTTTGGTGGGAAATCAATTCATTTCTGTGAATGTTTCAACAGGCTCAGATAGATTCTTGGTTTCCTTTGTCTATGGTACTTGTGATGCTTAAGTTCTAAAGCATTTATGGAAAGAGCTTGGTTCCATTGATCTAAGGAATTTAATGTGGTTGGTGGAAGGGGACTTCAACGTGGTCTTCGATCCCAATGAGAAGAAAGGTTGAGGTACTTTCCTGCACCAGGATATCCTGGACTTTGTTCAGTTCACAGCGATTAAGGGTCTTCTAGACTTAGGGTACACTGGAGACCTCTTCACTTGGAGCAATAACCAGTGAGGTGCTAGGCGGTGCTGGAGCCGCCTTGACATGTGCCTGGAAAAGAACAATGCTATCAGCTCATTCCCTCACATGAATGTTGATCATATGGTGTGTGGTTTCTCAGATCACTCGCTGCTCTTAGTCTCCTTGCTCCCGTTTCAGGACTTGCAAGAACATTTCAGGTTTCACACCCAGTGGGCTCGTTCTCCTGACTACCAGTGAGTTTTTTGGGAGATGTGGGAGGGTCCTACACCGGGGAATTATTGGATGTATCTCCATGATAATCTTTGAATTCTGAATCAGAGGCTCCAATCATGGGATAAGAACCTGCCTCCCTTTGATCAAAACCTGAAGGTCTTGAAACGGAGCATCGCCAGCTTAGAATCCCAGTTGGAGGAGGACTAGAGAAACGATATGTTTGAGGAGTTGATGTCCATGAAGAACTCATGGGCGAAGATGCTTCTTAAATAGGAGCGCATGGAAAGGGACTGATCCCGTGTGAAATGGATGAAGGAGGGTGAGAGAAACAAAACATTATTTCATGCATATATCAGAGAAAAAATATGGTTGAACCAACCTAACATTATACTTGAATATTACACCTACACAAACGATATAGGCTTAGTGGAAATCATGTATCTCTCTTTATTTAAGGACCTCCTTGATGTACCCAATCTGAGGATGCCCATAGGCTACCCTAGTGGTAATGCAGAGCTTTGGGAGTCAATTCCCTATGTTGTGTCTTTTAAAGATAATGAGGGCTTGGAGGGAATTCCCAACGAGGATGAGATCCACCAGGCTATGTTGAGTCTTGACCCAGAAAGTGCTCTCGGTCCTGATTTCATTCCAGGGTCGTTCTATAGAGGGGCTTGGGAAGTGGTTAAGGGTGAAATCATCAGATCCATTCAAGATTTTTTTTTATGGAGGGAACCTCCCACGGGTTTCTAGTGCTACTGCCCTTTTTCTTATTCCAATGATTAAGGACCCTTCTACCCTCTTGCATTTTAGGCATGTTAGATTGTGCAACTTCCCTTATAATATCCTCGTGAGCATTATCAATAAAAGGCTCTCTAGATGTCTACCCTGATGGATCTCGATTGAGTAGCATGGTTTTGTTAGGGGCCGATCCATTCATGGTGCCGCTGTGTTGGTGTAGGAAGTGGTCTGGGACAACAATTTTAAATCCCATGGTTCCAACATGCCTATCAAACTCGACATGAACAAGGCTTATGATAGGATCAATTGGAGCTACATTAACATAGTTCTATCAGTTATGGGTTTCTCATCTATGTGAGTTGATCTCCTCTTCTGATGCTTCATCACGTCCTGGTCGGCTATCTCCTTTATGGGCAAGACACAATGTTTTTTCAAGTCTTCTCGGGGTCTCCGGCAGGGGGACATGATTTCACCAAGCATTTTCATCTTAGCTCAGGATGCTCTTAGCCGCCTCATCAACCAGGGTCTTTCTTCTAGAGCTGTTCTCCCATATAGGAGGAAGCAAAACCTTCCCTATATCTCTCATCTAATGTTTTCGGATGCTACTTTAATTTTTATTAACGGTGGAAGAGTCTCGGTTCGTGGCCTCAATAAGATTCTAGATGAGTATTGTTATTTGAGTGGTCAAGTGATCAGTAATTCCAAGAGTAATATATTCTTCAACTCCAAGAGTTCTTCCAGCTGTGTGGTATCCCTATGCAGCCTCCTAGATATGCAGTGTAGTTATTTCCCCATGGAATACCTGGGAATGCATACTTCTTCAGGAAGGCTTCGGGTTCGTGACTTCAATCACATTGTGGGAAGGATTACCAGTTGTTGCCAGAACTGGAAAAACAGATTCTTATCTTTTGGGGGTCGCATTGCACTTGTTAATAGTGTCTTATCGGCTATACCTATACATGCCTTGGCCTCCAACATTGTCCCTCAAGGGGTCATCAACTCCATTGACAAGGTGACAGGTAGTTTCATCTGGGATGCTTTGTCTAGAGGCAAGCGGCACTAGGCTACATGGGTCAGGCTGGCAAGACTAGTCCATGAAGGGGGTATTAATGTTAGAAGTCCCTGTAGCATGCTGCACTACATGAACACCAAGCTTGCATGGGAAGTTCTCAAAGAGAGTACCTTATGTGGGAAGACAATATCACTTATCCTTAGGAGGATTGAGGGAGTAGTGCGAGGCTATGGTTCTCCTTTCAGTTTGAAAATTTTCCCTCTCAACTAGGACCTTCAGAAGCACTCCTGCTGGATCGTGGGTGAAGCTACCTTACTCTTATGGTTTAGGAACTGGGGGGTCTTTGAGCTCGACTTTAATGGGTTTCCTGCCCCCTCGATTTCCCTTAATGAAGCACGAGGTCACCCTAGGTTAACGTAGGCTGTTCTGGTTGAGGCTACACAAGAGCTCCTTGAGACAATTGTGTTTACCCTCGAACTTGACCGGTGCCTCTTTGCTCCGTCTTCCTCGGTTTCCTTCACTTCCAGGGACTTCTGGAAGTTGTCCACTTCCCCAGAGCACTAGGACAACTGGCATGATGTGGTATGGTGTAACAGGATCACAAAAACGTTTAATTTTCTTACCTGGAGCATCAGGAATTCTTCTCTCGCTACAGATGAGAACATGAAGAAAATGGGGATCAGTTTTTCCTCAAGATGCAACTACTACAATTCCAGGTGGGAGGAAGAAACGTACCTCATTTTCTTCAATTTCGATTGATCTCTATCGGTCTATTCCTCTCATGGGGGATTCTTGGATCCTTCTTTTGAGGATCAGAGGGAAATGTATTTTCTGGAAAGCTGGTTCGACGGTGCTTGCGGCTCAGGTATTGAACGAAAGGCCAGAGTAGTGATTCTCTACGTGGGGTGCTGGTTCCTGTCTCAAGCTAGGAACCAGGCCAGGTTCGAGGGGATTCTTCCATTAAAAAGGTCTATCATTGTGAGAAACCACTTCAAGATGGCGAACATGGTGCAGCTCATCCATGACTGGTGGTCCGCTCCGTCGTTGCGATTTCTGTAGGGTAGTATCCCCACGCCTCACCCTTCTAGGCCCGTGCTGTGGAGCTAGGTTTGTTTGTGGCCTCCTAAAATTGGCTACAAACTGAACACTGATGGGTCCTTTATGCAGGGAAACATGAGAGGAGGGGGTGTGGTCCGTGGTAATGGGGGAAGTATGGTTCTTTCCTTTATGTCATCCTTAAGCTGCGGAACCCCGCTGATGGCTGAGGCCAAAGCAACTCTTACCGAGCTAACCCCTTGCACACAACATCAAGTTGTCCTATCCCAGGAAGTGACCGACTCGCTGATTTAGCATGACTCCCTGATTGGTGAGGGCTCCGTTCCTTGGTCTATTGTTTACATAGTCAGGAAATGTTGTTCTCTCCTGAACAATACAATCTAAGTGTCCCACACAGGGTGCAAAGGGAAATAGGTTGCAGATTATCTTGCTTTAGTGAAGGACGAGAGTTCCATTCACACTTATATCCTCGATCCTAATAGCTTTAAGCTAGAGGGAGTTTATTTGGTCAAAGGAGATACCCTCGGGTCTCACTATTTCAGGCCTCCCTAATATTGTAGTTTTTTACTACCTTTTTTGACTCTTTCTTTTATAAAAATCTTATTTGATGTGATTTAGGTTACTTGGAGTTTCTCTTTCTATAGTATTATACCATGATATCAAATTCCCATCTAAATTTTGGAAATTACTTCATAAGTCATTGTGTACTAAACTAAATTTTAGTACAACTTCTCATTATCAATCCAATTGTCAATATGATTGGAAAATTTAGATTATGGAAGATTCAGTGGATTACAAGGGAAATTGGGATCAATATATCTATTTTTTTTGAGTTTTCTTTAAAAACTAGTTTTCATTCTTGTCTGAAAATGTAATCTTTTGAGGTATTATATGTAAAGTAGCATAGAATGCATGATTTTTAGGATAAATTAGAAGAAAAGAACTATATAAGACCATAATTGGTATAGGATATGTATGAAAATGTGTAGTTGATTTAGAAATATATGAGAACCTTTAGGAGGTGGTATACAAGTTATGTGGATAACTGGAGGAAGGATATTTATTTCTAGGTAGGTGAACATGTTTTTCTTAAAGTATATCCATGAAAAAATGCTATGATAATTTGGTAAAAAGGTAAATCTAATTACATGGATCATTGGACCATATGAAATCCTAGAGAAATTTCGATTAGTTTCTTACCTGGTAGCTTTATCCCCGATTTTATCCGAGGTATACACCGATATTCCTATCTCGATGTTAATGAATCATTTTCTATATTAATCTCATGTTTTGAAACCTGAAGTAGTTCAGTTTGAAGAGAACATTTATTATAAGGAAAATATGTTTATATTCTGAACATAGAGATCAAGTGTTATAAAATAAGGTGATTCACAAGGTTAGGGTTTTATGAAAAACCATACAGTGGAAGAAGCAGTATGGGATTCTAAAAATGATACAAGGGCGTGATATGCCCACTAATTTAATATGTGAATTAAATTTAAATTATATAATTTATAAAATGGGAAATAATTTAAAAACCTTGGTAATTATAGAATAAATCATTTTCATGAATAAGATAGTTATATTCATTATAAAAGTAGTACAAAATTTTTACATCAAAAAGGAAATAGTTTTAACAAAACTCTTTTCTTATAGGGTATTTATTTTAATAAATAATTTATAAATTTAAGAATTTTAATTATAAAAAATGAATATTATTTTTTAAATCATAATATAAAAGGTAAATTTAGGTTATTTTATTAATTTTTAGAAATTTTTTTTTGGTAAATAGTGAAAATAGGGATTTTGAAAAAATAAGTCATTCATTTTAAAATAGTTAATTAATTTAAAATTACAATTATTTTTTTATTATAATTTATTATAAAATAAATATTATTTATTTATATTAAAATATTTAATTAATTTTTAATTAAAATTTTATTGGATTATAGTATATATTTCTTTTAAACGGTTTGTTTTTCATTTGAAAACTGTTTTAAAGTGAATAATTGTTATCCATTATAATTAATTAAAATAATACATAATGAGGAATGTGATATATAATATTTATATTTTATATATCAATAAATTTTAATTTATATTCATACAATTGTTTTTATTAGTCAAAGATTTACTATAAACTCATGTTTTTCTTGAAAAATACACTAGAAAATCCACTTTTTTGTCACGTATGCCTTTTTAATTTAAAATTAAAATTATCTACTTCTATGAATTTAATTTATTAAAATATTTTTCTTATTTTTAATTATAATAATTTACACAATCTCATAATTTTAACTTAATGCTTTACTATAATGAGTAGTGAAACCAAACAAAATTAATTACAAGGGTTAAGATGAAAATAGGTTTGTCGGGTGGTTAAATAAAAAAGATAAGGGTTAAAATGACACCAAAACACATGTAAAATCTATTTCATGGACATATTTCAAACCTTATCATGTATAATGATAAATAATTGTTTATTTTGGAACTTTGTGACATTTAGAAAACATGGGTGCACCATTTTATTTTTAAAAATTAAAAGTGTGACACTCACCTCACTTGTAAAAGGACACCACCTATCTAGTCCAATTTAAACATTAATGGAAATTAGTTTAAAATACGTGATTTAATTTAAAGGTATTGTCCAATTTTTTTGGTCTAGCGTTTTCCACATCAGTTTCCTTGGTGGTTTTGAAGAAAAATGATAAAATTGGTATTGGTAGCCAGTGGCACATGGTTCTGGGAAACCATTCACCTTACCTAGGAAACTATGTACCAAGGGGTCAATTTTTGATAGATATATATCACATGGTTAGAGAAGGGTTTTTCAAACCGTGTGACTAATCGTGTGACATGTCCCTTGTAGATAGTGGAGACCACACTATTACCACAAAGTTTGAAAAATTGTGTGCTAAAACCATGTGGCCCATCTAGTTTATGAATATTTGGATTTTTATTTTTTTTACCATCTTTGTATTTATCCCCAAATCAGCTATTTTCTTCCCATATAAAATTTCCAACTATAAGAACCTCCTACCAACACTATTTTTACCTTGGACCTCTATTTTTGGGTTTGTTTTAGTGGGATTTGTAGTGACCCGAAGCTTGACTTACATGGACATTACAATACTTTTGCGGAATACTAAGTACATAACAAAAACACACACACAAGGACCGTAATAGTTTAGTGTCTTTGGAAACTCAGAATATAATCTTCTAATCGTGGTGAAAGATCTTCAACATCTCCCATAAAGATCTTATTTTTTTTATACCTAAAACCTTTCTTTATATCCTGAGGAAAAGAAAAAATAAAAGGGTGAGCTCAAATGCTCAGTAAGGGTAAACAAAAGAAATATCAATCACATCATATACATAAGAACATAGCTTTTGGAAATCTTAACCTGCAAAAAAGAGAGCTCATAATATCATAACATGGGATAAATCATAGAAGTAAAATGTAATCCCAATAATCATAACATAAAACATGAAACCTTTTGGCATACACATATAATCATATAGAATCATTTTTTGTTAGTCAAGACTCATTACCAAGACTATCTTAGTGGACAAAGTCCCTTTCTGAATCGAGTCACCCTCGTTTCAGTCCTGTTTCACTGAACCGGTATAACCTACCATTCCAGCCATGTCTATGTCATGAGATATAAAATCTTTTCTCAATGCCTTGGAAGGAGATATAGGTCCCACCCATCTCATAATGATACCATTGTTATGTGTGCCACAAAATCATAAATCGTACATCATTGCATAACCCATGTAATAAAAATGGGAATCTTTAAACATCATAACAACATAAAACAATTCATACAAGATAAAAGAATTCATAAAAATAATTCAATCACAACATGATCAAATCAATGTAATAATAGGGATAAAAACAGAACCCTTTATTATCTTAGATGGAAAATAATTTTGATAAAACACTTGAACTCCATTCTTGAGGAAAATATCCTTTCTTCTTCAAAAACATTTTTCCTTTCATAACATGTCATATGACTTTAAAATAAAAGAATTTGATTAAAAATAAACATGAAAACTTGTAAAGGAAGCATCTTGGAAATAATGTTTTAAAAATCCATTCATGTCTTATAAGTTAAAAAAAACATTCTTCGTACTTTTGTCGGAAAAGTCAAAAAAGTACCTCGTACAAAAAACGACAAAAGATTCCTTTCATATCTTTTACTAAAAACTCACCAAAGGGTAAAATTGGATTTAAACTATTGTATGTGGATGGAAACAATATTACATATTGAGGGAACATGGATGTGGATGATAAAATACACCCCAGTAAATACCAAAGTATAAACAATCTCGGATAAAAATGAGATTGTGATATTTCCCCTTACCTTAGGTCCGATTTGCTTTGTACGTGTCCGAATCTCCTGTATAATGGTTTAACTAATGTTATTGACTTATTACAGAATCATACATATTGATATGATATCATATATGGTCATATTATTAGCTCCTTGTTAGTAATATTTCATTGTTACTTGTTACTCGGGTCCTTATTGCCTTTTGTTCTAATGCGTGTTTTGCCAAATAAATTATTATTCTTATTTTAAGGTTATAGATACCTTATATCCAGAATGGTATTAGTGTAACATATATCATATTTATTCATTAAATTCATTTATATAATTATTATGTAATGATGATCATGTAGAACGAGTCGCATCACATCATGGAGACAGTATTCCGTACGTACACACGAGTGATGATATCGTTCCTATGATCGTGGAACTGTATTGGAGTATATATATATTATTTCAGTATCAATATAACTTTATAATAATCATAAATAGTTACTCATTACACCATTATACCCATCCTTGTAAGGTGATGGTGGAAAATAGATTACACCACGGCGTGGAGACGGTATTCCGTACGTACGCACGCTAGGTGATTTCATTTTTCCGTAGGATGGATAGAAGTTGAATTAGGGTTGTTTCATATTTATAATAACATATTAGTATGTATGTAATACTGATGTTATTACTTTATCATGAAACAACTAAAGAAGAAGAAGTTGAAGAAGAAAGAAATTGAAAAGATCGGTAATGGATATTACCTCTTCTTTGGAACGCCTCTTTGAATCCTCCACTTAGGGAACTATGATTGGTCTTTGAAGAAGACCAGGACCTCTAGGATTATTCTAGGGAAGTGGAGAGGAGAATATGGAAGGGGTTGGCCGAGCTTGAGTGCTCAAATTGGTGTGAGGAGGAGGGGGAGGAGGTGCCCTTTTATAAGGGAGGAGAGGGGCACCTTAGGAATATCTCAAAATATTATTTTATATTAAAGTCAAAATCGGTTTATAATGGTTCCAAAGGGTCTTATTTCGAAGCTAAAGTGGGGATGGGTCGAAATCATATCAACCAATAGGATTTAGACAAGTTTAGGTTATTATTTTAACCTTATCAATTAGATTTAACTCTAAGTTAAATAAATTAACTTTTACCGTGTCTTTTTTTTCTTACACTATATGGTTAATACACTTACTATAACATGCCAAACGAACCCCAAAATGTTTATTATTTATATATATATCCTTATCTAAGTCATGTTTCTGAACCTTAGATTTTTAAGAATAAAATAACAATTAATAATATAATATTTGATTTGAAAACTATTTTGTGTCAATTTTGACACTATTTGATATATGATTTTTGTGAAAGTCATAACAGAATTATATATTCCAACCAAGTTGATTACATCACCACTAATATATCATAGTAACCTATAAAATTATTGGGATTCATAAAAAGTCTCAAATTACATTTATTTTGGTGTTTATAACATCAATTATGTCAATATTTCATTAATAAGATAATTACTGCATCATCATTGTGTCATAAATAAATTAAATTATATAATGTCTAAAAATTATACATAAAATACCATTATGTAGGAAATAATTTTAGCTTTTTAATTAATATTTATAGTCGAATTTATCTTATGTATAACCCCATATTAAAAATGATTTACTTATTAAACTTTGATTTTAACTATTTTAACCCTTCTTTAAATAAATTAATAATAAATGTCCTAATCTAATCCAAGTGGGCCTAAATGATAATATTTTACACTTAAGGTTGTTTTTGGTCGAGATACACTTGTCCAATAGAATTAGGACATGTGTTAGGGTAATATTAATATCATTCTTACCCTTAATTACCCTATTTACTTTTAACCGTGGTAAATAAAAGTAAAAAGTTACTATTCACCAAAAATTATTTTCATCTCATTGAACCACATTTTACTTACTGACATCAACTGTGTCTCTCGGATTTTTGAAATTCCATTCACAGAAGCGGTAAAATTAAGTTTTATGAAAAATTCAGTTTTTTTAACTACCACTTAGTAGTTTCACTATTCATCAAAAATTGATGTTTTTCAGAACAATGCCAAAATTTCATCCTAAGCTATATTTCATTTTCCAAATTCAAAAATGAAGTCTATTTTACCAAATTCATAACATAGAAGTTGCATTAATTAATTTTATAATTAAATCCCGCTGTTAAAACAAATTGGGTGTTTTTAAGAAACAATATCTATCAAAAGATTGACACGTGTTTATGTCTGGTTTAAATGTGAAATTACATCCAATGACCAACATTGTATTAAATTGTAAAAATATATTCTAAATGTACTTTTAAACCACTCAAATTAATAATTTATCACTATTAATTATTTTGATTAAAAAAGTTGTTTTTAATTATAATTTAGTAATTCTCACTATTCATCAGAATATGAAAGTTATCCGAAAAGTACCAAAATTTCACCTTAGGCTAAATTCGATACTCCGAATCCAAAAATGAAGTCCATTTTGAGAGCTAAAATTTCTAAAATTTTAAAAGGTGGTTATTACTATTTATAACGGCTAGTTATAATAATATTATAATAGCATATCGTTGTTTAGTGAAACTCGGTATTGCGTACTACACACGCTATCGAGGAAGGTCGCGATTGCGTGTAATGCAAGGCAAGTCAAGGGTGTGTGTTGTGCAAGATCCTTTTGGTGTAGCGTACAACACAAGACATTAATAAAATTAAAAAGAATATTTTTCATAAAATCTCGGGCTGTTACATTCTACCCCCCTTAAAATGAATTTTGCCCTCGAAATTCGTCGGGGTTATAAATGGTTTACTATTCGAAAGTTTCTTTAATATAAACCCACATCGTAAAAAGGAATACCAAAACCAATCTTTTAAAAATGAAAGTATGAAATGTAACGATTACCCAAATAAACTAATCACTGGGTTTCCACATAGGTGAAAATATGGATATAAAAGAAAAATATAACCATCATGTTCTGATGGAGAGTGGTAGAGAACATGGCTATGGAAAAGCCAAAAATCATAAATCCATAAATTTGTGACGATCTAAGGTACCCTACGATTAATCAGATATAAGAGCACTAGGACAACATTTTTGGTTTTCAAGATCATTTCCCTAAAGTTGAAGAATTTGAATTAGAATAAATACTCACTTTATTTTGGTACAATATCACAGTTGTTCGTGCCTTGAACAATTTCCACTTCATCTCTTAAATAAATGAAGTTGAATTTGTTATTCGTGAAGTGTGAGCAGATCATGTGATAGAATGACAGGTCATTCCATCTGTCTCAAACAAAAGGTTAGAAAAAGTTATTAAATATACATAAGTCATTCTATAGTGAGATTAATCATATATGGTTCCTAAAATGGACTTATACTTCATATATCATACTGCTTAAAACTAGCTTCTACTAAACAGGGACTTCCTGTAGGCCAGTGGTAGGTGATAAAGGCCAGTAGCACTTCGGTTGTGGGTTCAATTCCCATAGCCTTGTCCGACGCGATGGGCTATCGCCTATCCTGCAGGTTGTCCTTTTTCTAAAACTATATTACTATAATATCGAAAAAATTTCTATCCTTAAATAATACTAACTTATGTCCAACATAATCCATTCCAATCTTTAGGCTTATCCATAATACTGCAGCCCACTCTCATAACATATTGAAAACGATTACCAAAGATTTAATACCATGGTTGATCCCCATATATCATAAGATATATCTTGTTGGTCACATTCCAAACATTCGAAGGCCTTAATCATGTATTCTCTTGAATACCCATTGAACCTTACTGAAAACATGAATGCAGTTAAAAGTTAACACTTTCCACATACCAAAATCCTCAAAATTCTATATACTCAAACCATGATATCACTTAGTCCTTATATAAATCATGAGCTCATGAATACTGTTAAGCATTTAATTTTCTCCTCATCCCTTCATTATGCGCATATCATCTACATTCCAAAAATATTTGAATAACCTTTCATGGATACTGGTAACATTAATCATACACTTTTAAAACTCAAGGAAAGGCAACAATGTAACAATCCTTAGATGTCTATTTATTCCATAGTACCCTGAGATTTCTTATACAACATTACACATGATAAACATGTAATCATTCTACTACATTCTTAAACCATTGACCGAGTTTACACAATTCTTTCATCTCACATATCATTTGTAGTCTCTTCATCATCATCCACATAAATACAACCCATACGGCCATACTGATTCTCTTCATGAGACTTTCCCTTAGGGCATTGGTTTGCATATTGCCCATACATTCCACATTTAAAACACTTAACCATTTTTGATGTCGTAGCAATACCATTATCCTCATCCATGGTGTTAACTGATCCTTTTCCTTTGCACTTAATTTCTTTGTGTCCTTCTTTTCCACACCCAAAGCATCTTCCAGTTCCCTTGAAACATTCTCCTTGATGCCTCTTCCCACATGATTTACATAGGGGAAATTGAACTTTCTTTCCTCTATGATCATCATGAAACTCCATCTTTCTCTTATTAGCCGAGTCAGGAAACTTACCAAATTTTACTTTATTGATCATATTATGAGACTGCTAATTCGACATAATAATGATGTTTGTACTTCCAAATCCCATTTCATTTGGTTTCTCATAAATAATATCATTCCATTGTCCATCATATCCTCCATTTTCGTGAATCATCTTGTTTCCAGCCATTTTCTAAAACCCAAAAAGAATAGTGTGAGAGGCAAAATAATGCTAAGGAAAACAACATAGTAAAGGGGGAGTACCCTTAATATCTAACATCTTAGGTTAAATTCTAAGATCGTTATCGTAGTTCTAGGATTATATCCTATACGTATACTTATCCTTAGGGACATCCCTTGACATACCATATAAATATCTCTAGGGATCTCACTAATGTTCTCGCATCCTAGTTTCCAAAGGTTGACTAAACCTTTCCTCTGATACCAACTGTAGCAGTCTGGAATTACTTCCAGTGGACTATAATTGATACCTATCAGGGCACTCCATGGGTGGCTACACCCCCTGGGCGGGACACACCACCATCCCCAGTGGCAGCCATTTCCGCATGAAGCCCTTGGGCGGAGAGCCATGCTTCGTCCAACGCTCACATGTGAGAGTTCCCAAGGATCGGATACATTCCTACCTCCTTTGCCTATGATACCAACTGTAGAGACCCGAATCTTGACTTAAATGGACATTACAATACTTTTTCGGAATACTTAGTACATAACAAAAACACACACACAAGGACCGTAATAGTTTAGTGTCTTTGGAAACTCGGAATATAATCTTCTAATCGTGGTGAAAGATCTTCAACATCTCCCATAAATATCTTCTTTTTTTTATACCTAAAACCTTTCTTTATATCCTGGGGAAAATAAAACATAAAAGGGTGAGCTCAAATGCTCAGTAAGGGTAAACAAAATAAATATCAATCACATCATATACATAAGAACATAGCTTTTGGAAATCTTAACCTGCAAAAAAGAGAGCTCATAATATCATAACATGGGATAAATCATAGAAGAGAAATGTAATCCCAATAATCATAACATAAAACATGAAACTTTGTAGCATACAC
Source organism: Viscum album (assembly GCA_963277665.1). Classification (NCBI taxonomy): domain Eukaryota; kingdom Viridiplantae; phylum Streptophyta; class Magnoliopsida; order Santalales; family Viscaceae; genus Viscum; species Viscum album. The sequence goes on from OY728166.1 coordinate 1,145,182,483, forward strand.
ACATAATCATAGAGAATCATTTCTTGTTAGTCAAGACTCATTGCCAAGACTATCTTAGTGAAAAAAGTCCCTTTCTGAATCGAGTCACCCTCGTTTCAGTCCTGTTTCACTGAACCGGTATAACCTACCATTCCAGCCATGTCTATCTCATGAGATATAAAATATTTACCCAATGCATTGGAGGGAGATATAGGTCCCACCCATCTCATAATGATACCATTCTTATGTGTGCCACAAAATCATAAATCGTACATCATTGCATAACCCATGTAATACAAATGGGAATCTTTAAACATCATAACATCATAAAACAATTCATACAAGATAAAGGAATTTATAAAAATAATTCAATCACAGCATGATAAAATCAATTTAATAATAGGGATAAAAACAGAACCCTTTATTATCTTAGATGGAAAATAATTTTGATAAAACACTTGAACTCCATTCTTGAGGAAAATATCCTTTCTACTTCAAAAACATTTTTCCTTTCATAACATGTCATACGACTTTAAAATAAAAGAAGTTGATTAAAAATAAACATGAAAACTTGTAAAGGAAGATTCTTGGAAATAATGTTTTAAAAATCCATTCATTTCTTATAAGTTAAAAAAAACATTCTTCGTACTTTTGTCGGAAAAGTCAAAAAAGTACCTCGTACAAAAAACGACAAAAGATTCCTTTCATATCTTTTACTAAAAACTCACCGAAGTGTAAAATTGGATTTAAACTATTTTAAGTGGATGGAAACAATATTACATATTGTGGGAACATGGATGTGGATGATAAAATACACCCCAATAAATACCAAAGTATAAACAATCTCGGATAAAAATGAGATTGTGATATTTCCCCTTACCTTAGGTCTGATTTGCTTTGTACGTGTCCGAAGCTCCTGTATAATGGTTTAAATAATGTTATTGACTTATTCCAGAATCATACATATTGATATGATATCATATATGGTCATATTCTTAGCTTCTTGTTAGTAATATTTCATTGTTACTTGTTACTCGGGTCCTTATTGCCTTTTGTTCTTATGCGTGTTTTGCCGAATAAATTCTTATTCTTATTTTAAGGTTATAGATACCTTATATCCAGAATGGTATTAGTGTAACATATATCATATTTATTCATTCAATTCATTTATATAGTTATTATGTAATGATGATCATGTAGAACGAGTCGCATCACATCGTGGAGACGGTATTCCGTACGTACACATGAGTGATGATATCATTCCTATGATCGTGGAACTGTATTGGAGTATATATATATTATTTCAGTATCAATATTACTTTATAATAATCATAAATAGTTACTCATTACACCATTATACCCATCCTTGTAAGGTGATGGTGGAAAATAGATTACACCACGGCATGGAGACGGTATTCCGTACGTACGCACGCGCGGTGATTTCATTTTTTCGTAGGATGGATAGAAGGTGAATTAGGGTTGTTTCATATTTATAATAACATATCAGTATGTAATTAATACTGATGTTATTACTTTATCATGAAACAACTAAAGAAGAAGAAGTTTAAGAAGAAAGAAATTGAAAAGATCGGTAATGGATATTACCTATTCTTTGGAACGCCTCTTTGAATCCTCCCCTTAGGGAACTATGATTGGTCTTTGAAGAAGACCAGGACCTCTAGGATTATTCTAGGGAAGTGGAGAGGAGAAAATGTCAGGGGTTTTCCGAGCTTGAGTTCTCAAATTGGTGTGATGAGGAGGGGGAGGAGGTGCCCTTTTATAAGGGAGGAGAGGGGCACCTTAGGAATATCTCAAAATATTATTTTATATTAAAGTCAAAATCGGTTTATAATGGTTCCAAAGGGTCTTATTTCGAAGCTAAAGTGGGTATGGGTCGAAATCCTATCAACCAATAGGATTTATACAAGTTTAGGTTATTATTTTAACCTTATCAATTAGATTTAACTCTAAGTTAAATAATTTAACTTTTACCGTGTCTTTTTGTTTTCTTACACTATATGGTTAATACACTTACTATAACATGCCAAAAGAACCCCAAATTGTTTATTATAAATATATATATCCTTATCTAAGTCATTTTGCCGAACCTTTGATTTTTAGGATCAAATAACAATTAATAATATAATATTTGATTTAAAAACTATTTTGTGTCAATTTTGAAACTATTTGATATATGATTTTTGTGAAAGTCATAACAGAATTATATGTTCGAAACAAGTTTATTAAATCAACACTAATATATCATAGTAACCTAGAAAATTAGTGGGATTCATAAAAAGTCTCAAATTACATTTATTTTGGTGTTTATAACATCAATTATGTCAATATTTCATTAATGAGATAATTACTGCATCATCATTGTGTCATAAATAAATTAAATTATTTAATGTCTAAAAATTATAAATAAAATACCATTATGTAGGAAATCATTTTATCTTTCTAATGAATATTTATAGTTTAATTTAGCTTATGTATAACCCCATATTAAAAATGATTTAATTATTAAACATTGATTTTAACTATTTTAACCCCTCTTTAAATAAATTAATAATAAATGTCCTAATCTAATCCAAGTGGGCCTAAATGATAATATTTTACACTTAAGGTTGTTTTTGGTCGAGATACACTTGTAAAATATAATTAGGACCTATTTTAGGGTAATATTAATATCATTCTTACCCTTAATTACTCTATTTACTTTTAACCGTGGTAAATAAAAGTAAAAAGTTACTATTCACCAAAAATTATTTTAATCTCATTGAACCACATTTTACTTACTGACATCAAACGTGTATCTCGGATTTTTGAAATTCCATTCACAGAAGCGGTAAAATTAAGTTTTATGAAAAATTCAGTTTTTTTAACTACCACTTAGTAGTTTCACTATTCATAAAAAAGTGATGTTTTTCAGAACAATGCCAAAATTTCATCCTATGCTATATTTCATATTCCAAATTCAAAAATGAAGTCTATTTTACCAAATTCATAACATAGAAGTTGCATTAATTAATTTTATAATTAATTCCCATTGTTAAAACAAATAGCGTGTTTTTAAGAAACAATATCTATCAAAAGATTGACACTAGTTTATATCTGGTTTAAATGTGAAATTACATCCAATGACCAACATTGTATTAAATTGTAAAAATATATTCTAAATATACTTTAAAACCACTCAAATTAATAATTTATCACTATTAATTATTTTGATTAAAAAAGTTGTTTTTAATTATAATTTAGTAATTTTCACTATTTATCAGAATATGAAAGTTATACGAAAAGTACCAAAATTTCACCTTAGGCTAAATTAGATACTCCGAATCCAAAAATGAAGTCCATTTTGAGAGATAAAATATCTAAAATTTTAAAAGGTGGTTATTACTATTTATAACGGCTAGTTATAATAATATTATAATAGCATATCGTTGTTTAGTGAAACTCGATATTGCGTACTACACATGCTATCGAGGAAGGTCGCGATTGCGTGTAATGCAGGGCAAGTCAAGGATGTGTGTTGTGCAAGCTCCTTTTGGTGTAGCGTACAACAGAAGACATTAATAAAATTAAAAAGAATATTTTTCATAAAATCTCGGGCTGTTACAGGATTTATCCAATATTCTTAATGTATGTTCCATTTATCCTTGGTTTCTCCCTCATTATAGGATTCTTTCTTCTTCTTCTCGGGGTTTCATATCTTCAACATGTTGGGGAAAAAATTTAGGGTTGGATAAGGTTCTTTAGGTATCTATATCAACGTTTGTAGTTCAGTATTTCTTTATAGGGATCTCTAGAGGTGTGATTGGGGTTTAACACTAATTTCTTTAAGTTTCTACACGTAAGGTAGGTGGTTCCATTGCTAAACATTATTCAGTGATTTTGATATGCTTGATTTTCTTCTTGTTTATGTTTAATAAATTTTGTATGAGGTGTGAAATGTGTTTTTGAATGTTTTTAAGATTGATATGGTTTAAAAGTGGTTTTTATAAGGGAAATTGGTTTTTTTCAAGTGAATTCCTTTATTTTTCTTCTTGAAGGTGTTTTATAAATTGTGAAAGTGGTTTAATAAATTGTGCGAGTGGTGCGAAACATATTTTAAAGTGGAATTGGGGGGCCTGTAAACTTGAAAAGATTTTTTCTTATGAGAAATCATGGTTTTATTTGTGTATTCATATTTCTTGTGTGTTCATGTGAACGTTTTGATTCATATATGGCATGAGAATAGAAATTGAGCAAAAAGGGAATTCAAGGTGACTAGGTCGGCGGACTAGGACTAATATACTAGTTTGATTGACAAGGACGAGGCCCAATTATTTCTATTTGGATTGATGATAAAACACAAAATAAACAATGATGATTGGAGACCACTATAATTTTGGATAGATTCCTCTACAATGGATCATGCAAGAGGAAAATTATCAATGTAGTTTATATACCAGGTTTCATCGAGATATTAGGTACATAGTGTTCCACTATAGCTAACAACTTTTGGGATTCCCCATAAATTATTTCTCTTTTTGTGATATCCTACTTACCGTCACTATACAATGAACTTTGTTGGTTATTTCAAATGCAATTCATGTTTCCCTTTAAAGTGTTTTCTAGAAAAATGTTTCTAGATTCTCTTTTTTATAAAACATGCATGTTAATTTGTCTTATAAGGTTTTAGAATGGAATTTTTTTTAGAGGAATCCTACTGGGATTTTGCTCACAACCTACTTACACCATTGGGTGTAAGTAGATTTGGTTATGTTTGATATAGGTAAAGGTAAAATGCATCATGATGGTGGTTTGAGATCCTGGTGGTCTTCTATTGTAGGAATTGGTGGTGTTGGATTGCGGGTGACTCCCCTCTTGTTTCATAGAGGTTTTGGGATAGTTTGGTTGTTCCATTTTTTTAGCCCTTTGGGGTTTTTAAAGTTAAAGAAGCTTGAATATAAAAATTATTATTCCGTGTTTGTTTTGGTTTATTTAGCATAGTGTTATTTATTTATGTTGGTTGTTTATGTTTATATCAATGGATTAAACCATTCCCAAAGATTGACGTGATACCAATTCACTAGTTACGAGCCCGTGGGGATTGAGAATGCCCTTTGGTCATTGCCAAGAACAGGGTCAGGTGTTGGGTTGGATGACTCCCTTGATTGGTTTATGAAATTTTTTTATCAAATGAGGTCACTCTATTATAGGTCATGATATTTGGGATGAGTCTGCATAAAAAAGAGATAGGATTGTTGAGGCTTAAGGTTCTAGTTGTGAGTAGGGTTCCTGGACAGCACACCTCGTGATGAATCTCATGCCACCATGGTGAGATTTATAGGTTTTATACTTTATATGGAAACTGGGTGGGGGGTAGGGTGGTTTGGTTGTTTTGATTGTTATTAAAATGTATTCGGTTGTTTTTGGATTTGCATAAGTTTTTGACAATTGTTGTTATTGTAGAAAATTTTCAGAATGGTAGTATTGATGATTTTCTTTATGGTTGTTGATTATTTTAGAAAAATACACCCTTGGATAATCCCGGTGCATCCATCATATGATTCTAGAGAAAGTTACACCTCACCAATTGATTAAATAATAGTGGAATCTATGATTCAGGCTATCCATGCTTTGAGATAGGGAGTGGGTTCTGGTCTTTCCCAGTTACAGAATCTAAACCAGGTCCTGTAAAGGACAAAGATCAATAGTTTCTTAAGAACAAGCCTCCATCTTTCCGAGGTAGCACTTAACCTCAGGATCTAGAGGATTGGATTTAGAAGATAGAGCAGATGTTTGAATTTCACAATACTCATGAGGCTTTTAGTGTTAATCTTTATTTGTTAGCTTTGGAAGGTCCTGGTAGAAGGTGGTAGGACTTAGTGGTTCAAATAGGTAAGAATGAGCAGATGAGTTGGAAATATTTCCAGATCATTCTCAACGAGCAGTACTATAATGAGGTTTTATCCAAATCTAGGTCCCAATAGTTCATGGATTTTACATTGGTAGATAAGAGAGGGATAATGTATTCCAATTTCTTTATGGAGATGGTATGGTACTCACCTGAGATCATTTTAAAAGAACATATGAAATCCAGGAGGTTTTAGAAGGGGCTACAACCATAGATTTATTTTTAGGTCTTTTTATTTAAGCTGAGGTCCTACGCTGAGGTAGTTGATTATGCTTGTATAGCTGAGATCGATCAAAAAGGAATGTCTAGATTCCTAGGAGGAGTGTATATAGTGGGAAGTGGGAGTTCATTTAAAAATAATAGGAAGCAAGATGTGAAAATAAAGAAGGTTGGTGGTATCTAAGTTCATTATTCCCAACTATCATTGTCTGTAGTTTCAGACATTGGATCAGTTGTGTGCCACCAGTGTTAAAAGTTGAGTTATATGCAGTTAGCATGTGCATCCTTACCTAGATATTACCATAGGGAAAAACATATGGGAAACCTGTAATGGTTTTTTAGGGCCACATATTTTTATCAGAGTGGTGCGGGGTATGTAGCTCTTATAAGGATGTCGGCCTTGTCAAAACCATCTAGGTCAGTGGGTTCTTGGTTCGGTGCTCATGGAAGAACCGATAGATCTTTGTATAAGAAGAGTACATCCAGGTTTGAACCATAAGCTAGTAGTTTTTCTCAATCTCATTATTAGGAGAAACATCTTCATGTTGTGGAGCAGACACCAGTGGTATCGAATGAAAGACTTGTGTCTGTTTGAGGTACAGTACATATTACAACATATTTAACTACTATTTTTTTGAAACTTTTTCATCTTTTTCATATATCTTTTCCCATTGGGTGGATGTGTTGAAATTTCCAACTGATCTCATGAAGTATGTGATGGAGTTGGTTACACTTCTTGGTATGAAGTGATAATAGGGGTTCAGGTGTCTATCTTATACACTCAACATGTTAGGGGGTGAGCTAGATTGGGATTTCCATGTCTTTGAGATGGACCACATTGATGTAATCCTCAGTATAGATTAGATGATTCACTTTTAAGAAAACATCAATTTTTATATATGAATGTGAATTTTGTGGAACTTGATACAAGTACCCATGCTTTTCTTGGTGAATGGGATCTCTGTTCTGGATGTGATAGACCTCTACTTCTAAATTTGGGCAAAATCGTTTCTCAGTTATGGTCCCTCACACTAGAGGATGATGATTGTTTTTACGAGGGTGGATTACCTTCTATGGTGGATGTTTTTCAAGAGGTTTTTTTCTAGAGTATTTCTCTGGTTTTCCTATAGGGTGGAATGTGGAGTACTATATATATTTGAAACTAGGAACACTAGTGATATCCTTTCCCTCTTATTGTATTTACACCACCAAGTTGATGGAATTAAAGGTACAATTAGAAAATTTTGAATCCAAAGTATTTATTTTCCCGACTGTATCTTCTTGGGATTACTTAGTTTTATTTTAATAAAGGCATATGGATCACTCAAGTTGCGCATTAATTAATAAAATCTATATAAGGTGACTATCAAGAACCTGTATATTATTCCCCATAATGAAGAAATTTTCAATCAGCTTAAGGGGGAAAGGTGGATTTAGGAAATTGACTTGTGTTTTTGTTATCACTATGTCAGATTTATGGAGGAAGATGTTCTGAAAACATCCTTCCAAAGTAGGAACAAATAATTTGAGTATTTGGTCTTGCCTTTCAGTCTGAATAATTCTCCAGCAGTCTTGATGGTTCTTTGGAACACGGTTTTCCACCAGTATCTTGATACCACAGTTGTTGAATTCATGGATGACATCCTGGTCTATTATAAAACCAAGGGGGAGCGCAAGCATCATTTGAGAATTATTTTGGGAACTCTTTGAGACCATCACCTCTATTTTAAGTTATTATAGTGCACCTTATGGATCATGGAAGTGAATTTTTTGGGTCATGTGATATTGGAAAGAGGGATTTTAGTGGACCCTGAGAAAATTAGTAAAGTTATGTCATGTGAGTAGCCGAGGAATGTTTTTTAGATCAAGGGACTTTTTGGGATGGAAGGGTATTAAATGAGGGGTTTGTTTCAGGATTTGTCTTGGTCAGATTCATCCATGAAGGAACTCACATGGAATTGGGTGAAGTTTTAAGAGATCCTAGAGCGTTAGGCATCCTTCGAGAATATAAAGCAGTGGTTTACTACCACCCCCATTTCGATCTTTCCAAAATCTAGAGAGGGTTATATGTTTTTTTTGACTCCTAATGTCTGGATCTTGGGTGTGTGATAATACATGATGATCATATGGTGGCTTATGGTTCTCACTAGATATGACCCCAAGAAAATATTTACCCAACCAATGACTCAGATTTAGAAGTAGTGATGCATTCCTTGAATACATGGCATCATTATCTTTTCAGGGTGAAATTCATAGTCTATTATGATCATAAGAGAATATCCTACATTTTCTCCCAAAAGGATCTGAATCTGAGGTAGCATCATTTGGTTGAGTTACTTCTGGTTGTTGACTTTGATATAGTGTATACCCTTGGAAAGGATAATTTTATGGATAATGATTTAAGAAGAACATTGTTTGTGCATGCATTGAATGAGTCCAGTGATGCACAAACTTTGATGGGGATCCTTTCTTAGATTCACCTGGAGAACAAAGAGCATAGTGGAGGTGCATTATTGGTTAGTGTTCAGCTAACTCCTTCCCTTATGGAGTTGATTCAGTAGGGTAATCTGAATGATGAGTTTTTACAGTAGTCTATGTAGTTTCTAAATGGTGGAAAAATGCCTTATGATTTGTCATTGTCTCTTAAGGGAGTTTTGTGCTTCAAGGGTCTCTTTTTGGTGTCATTGTCATTGAAAAAGGTGGTGATGTAGTAAAACTAGCAGCCTTAGTGAGCCATTTCACTTGGTGCTACCAAGATGTATTATCATGTGTGTTGATAGTTCTAGTATCCATGTTTGAGACAAAACATATTTGACTTTGTATCATGGTGATATACTTGTTAGCAGGTTAAAGAAGAGAACTAGTAGCCCTCTAGTTTGTTTCAACCATTACCCATTACTACCTAGAAGTGAGATGCTAATTCCCTAGAATTTATTATCCTCTAGCCTCTTACACCCCAGGAAGGAATGATATTTGGGTTGTGATTGATTGTATGACCAAATCTACCAATTTCATTATGATCAAGGATTCATCTAAGGTGGATGAGTTGGGCCGGTAATATGTTCAATAGGTTTTGTGGATTCATGGTTTTCCATTGGAAACATTCTATGATAGGGACCCATATTTTACCTCTCAGTTTTTAGAAGGAATTTAGAATGAAATGTGGTCATATGTCAATTTGATTACAAAATATCATCCAATAGATATTCAAACAGAGCGGGAAAATCAGATTTTGGAAGACATGTGTAACGCCCCGACCCCAGCTACCCAGAGTCGGTGCATTATTACATAACATTGGCATGATCACAAGAAAGATCAAATCCCGAAAGACCGATTAGTTTAGTATCCTTGGAAACACTAGATATATTCATAAGTTTTACATTACATCATAAAATGAAAAACTACTACAACAACATAATGTTTCCAACGTCCACACTATAATCCCCTCATAATATCCCTGCAAGTCAATCATAATTTACTTCTTCACTACCTGGGAAAAATAAAACATAGAAAAGGGGTGAGCTCAAATGCCCAGTAAGGATAACAATATAGCGGAACATTCAAAATAAGCATAAACATTTAAGGCAATGAATTACTAAAACAAAAGCCTTTTAAAATTGAACTTCAACATGGTATGGCAAAAGTAAAATGAAATAATGCCATTTACTTGTTCACATGGATATTCTACTAATCGAATAATCACATGCAATATCAATAACCACTTTCATAATGTTGGAATGCATAATTCCAGACTATCATAACCACATAGCCAAGGCCTCGTGCCAAGACTACAAATAAGATTTTGTCAAGGCCTTGTGCCAAGACACTAGTTTGTCTCATGAGACCTACCGATGCATCGAGGAGCTATAGCGGGCTCCACCCGTCACTTATTAAGTCCAATGCATTCCCATATGAAAAGGTTTAAACATAACATAAACATTCATATTAAAACTAGCATACGAAATGTCAATAATTTCACCATGAACTATGAATGGTATAAAAATAGCACATCCACAGTCAAACATATCACAAAACCTTCAATACAATATAGAAGTTTTGTATCATAATAAATCAACTTCAAATAATCTTAAAATCCATCAAAGGATGTTGACATAGATGAAATCAAAATTCTTTTTAAAGAAGTATCTCCTTTTATTTTGAAATCATTTAAGATCCATATAAAATAAAACATTTTCTTTGAAAATATTCTTATAAGCTTGTATGGAAAGCTTCGACGATTTTATAACGGCGGAAAATAACCGCACCCGCCGTATAAGTTAAACAAAACATTCTTACCTCAATTCTGTCGAAAAGGTTAAAAAGGACCTTGTTTTGAAAACGACGGAAAGATTCCTTTATAAACCTCTTATAAAAAGTCAAACAAGGGTATAAATGACTTTAACCCATATTCTTGTAAATAGTAAAAATGTTTTGAAATACATTTTGAAGAAACATGGATGTGGATGATAACGAGATCCCAGTAGATTATTACGTATAAACAACCTCGGATAAAGAAGAGATTGTGAAATAACCCTTACCTTGAACTTTCTCTTAGTCGATGGTATGTTAACCTCCTGTATAATAATTAAAACATTGTTATTAAATTATAAAATAATCATATACATCAATATGATATCATATATGATCTTTTGATAATAATATCTTAGTATTATCGTTGTTTCGGGTGTGAACTTTCTTGTTTTCTTTTGTATGTTTTGTTACGTAAGACATGTTTGTAATGGATAGATTATATCTTATTCATAATCAGAATGATATTAACATTATTTTTAACCCAAAAATGAGAATAAGACTTGAATGTATATGATGGAGAATGAATCCTATCGCGTTCGTGGAGACGGTAGTCCGTACGTGCGCACGAACGCTACTTCCATTTAATTAATTTTTATTTTAAAAGAATATAATCCAAATGATACATAGGTATATTACTATTCCAGTATAGTATTTTATATATGTTACTTAAGTTCATTAACACCATCCTTTATACGTTCCATGTGTGGTATGAACGAGTCATATCATTTTAAGGGGGCGGTAGTCCGCACTTCCTCAAATGAAATTATCGTATGTATATACAACATGAAACGAATAATGGTATGAAATAAAATGGAATTACCGAAGCTTATATATAAAATATATATCATTAATATCATATTTAATTATAGTGCCATCATAATGGCCACCATGAGAGGTGGTAAGATGTATTTGAACAATCATCGTTTCGTGAGGCGTTAGTTTTCCATCCACAGAAACATTATGTTCATCATCCATTAGATGGAGTTGTGTGTATGTGTAGTTTTAATCCTTCTTATAACAACATCCTAGTATATTTAGGATACTGGTGTTGTTACAAAAGAAAGGAAATAAAAAGATTTTGGGGGTTGGAGAAGCAAAATAAATGAAGATACTTTAAGAGAAAATTGTTACCTTTAATTTAGGTAACTCACTTTGGTTGGAACCAAAGGACTTCTTGAAATGCTTTCTGCCTAAGGGGAAGCTTCAAGGAGGAGTAGAGGGATGTGGGGAGCTTATTTGGGTAGAGTTTGGACGAGCCAAGTGGCTTGAGAGGTGTGAGGAAAAGAGAAGGAGGAGTGCCCTTTTATAAGAGGGGTGAGGGGCACCTTTGGAAAAGCTAGAAATATAAATTTATAATAAATTCATATTCGGTTTCCAAAGGCTCCATAGTTGACTATTCAAAGGATGAGGTGGGGATAGGTCGAAAACAACTCATCCAATAGAATTTAGACAGGTTTGGGTACTTATATTAACCTTATCTTTAAGTATTAACTCTAAGTTAATTAGTTTCACTTTTACAATGTCTCTTTGTATTTTTATATAATATGGTTAATAAACTTACTATATACATCCAAGAGACCCCCAAGTGGTTCATTAATAATTAACATATCATAATATAAGTCTCTTGGCAGAACCTTAGATTTTTAGGAATTTAATATCAATTAATAATATAATATTTGTTTTAAGAACTCTTTTATGTCAATTTTGACACTATTCAATAATTGATTTTTGTGAAACTCATAACAGATTGATTACTTCGAACAAAGTCAATTAAATCAATCCTAATATATCATATTATCCTATAAAATTAGTTTAATTCATTAAAAGTTTCATATTATATTTATTTGGGTATTTATAATATCAATTATTTTAATTTTTCACTATTATAGTAATTACTGCATCATCATTGTGTCATAAATTAAATAAATTATTAAATGTCTAAAAATTATAAATAAAATATCATTATGTAGGAACTCTTTTTATCTTTCTAATGAATATTTATAATTGAAAATCCAACATGTATAACCTAATGTAAAAATTGTTCTTCTAAAAGATGTAAGCTTATGCCATTTTTATTTTTATTTTAACTTTATTAATATAATGTGTCCCTACCACATACAAGTGGCTCCAAGGGGTCCCCAAATTGACCCAAGGATGCCCATGGTCGGGTATGTGTCCACCAATAAGGTTAGGACACGTTTTAGGGTAATTCTTTATTATTATAATATTATTTTTTTTAACCCTTATTTACCGGATTTACCCTTTAACCATGGTAAATAAAATATTTACCACAGTAACTATTCAAAATGTCTAAAAATAAAAGTTACCTATTTACACAATTTGAACAACCTGATTCCAAATATGGAATCCATTTTCCTAAATTCAAAACACAGAAGTGGCAGAATTTAATTTAAAATTAATTCCCGCTGTCAAAACAAAAAGCGTGTTTTTAAGAGATAATAACTATAAAAAGATTGACACTTGTTTATGTTCGGTTTAATTGTAAAATTATGCCCAATGACCAACATTATATTAAATGGTAAAAATATATTCTAAATATAATTTAAAACCACTCAAATTCACAATTTATCACTATTAATTATTTTGATTAAAAAAGTTGTTTTTAATTAAAATTTAGAAATTTTCACTATTCATCAAAATATGAAAGTTATCCGAAATGTACCAAAATTTCACCCTAGGCTAATTTCGATATTCCGAATCCAAAAATGAAGTCCATTTTAAAATATAAAATATATATGATTTCAAAAATTAGGTATTACTATTCACAACGGCTAGTTTAATTAGTTGTGGTGTGTGTTAGAACTCGAGGTTGCGTACAACACACGCTATCGCATTATTCGAAGGGAAACGTACCGTAGAAGCTTGGGGTGTTACATTCTCCCCTCCTTCAAATAATTGCGTCCTCGCAATTTCTAGGGTATTACTGTATAAAAATACTCGGGTGGTTCTTCATCATAAGTTCCTCGGGTTCCCACGTTGCCTCTTCCATCTTATGATTCCTCCACAAAACTTTTACCAGACGCGTCGTCCGGTTTCTCAGCACTTGTTCTCTCATATCAAGAATCTTGATGGGCTCTTCGCAATAAGACAGATCGGGTTCCAGTTCTAAATCTTCATAGGTGAGTACATGCGTTGGGTCAAGCATGTATTTCCTCAATAGAGATACGTGGAACACATCGTGAACTTTGGAGAGACTTGGCGGCATTGCCAATCGGTAAGCTACAGCCCCAATTCGTTCTAGAATTTCGAAAGGTCCGATGTACCTGGGACTCAATTTACCTTTCTTACCAAAACGTATGACTCCCTTCCACGGAGATACCTTCAGGAAAACATGATCACCGACTTGAAATTCCAAATCCTTCCTTCGATTATCAGCATAGCTCTTCTGCCTACTTTGAGCTGCTTTAATGTGATTTTGGATTACCTTCACCTTTTCCACCGTTTCCTCCACCAGTTCCGGGCCTACAAGTTTTCTTTCACCAACGTCATCCCAACAGGTTGGTGTACGACATCTCTTTCCGTATAACGCTTCATATGGTGCCATCTGAATACTCGAATGGAAGCTATTGTTATAAGAAAATTCTACTAGTGGTAAATATTGATCCCACATACCCTGAAAGTCAAGTGAGCAAGATCTCAACATGTCTTCTAAGGTTTGAATAGTCCGTTCTGATTGTCCGTCTGTCTGAGGGTGGTAAGCAGTGCTCAAATGAAGTTCAGTATCCAGGGATTTCTGAAGACTTTTCCAGAATCTTGAAGTAAAACGGGGATCACGATCAGAAACAATCGATAGGGGTACTCCATGAAGTCTCACAACTTCATTAATGTATAGTCTTGCTAGACGTTCCAGGGGTAGATCTTCTCTTATAGCAAGAAAATGTGCTGACTTGGTAAGACGATCAACAATAACCCATATTGCATCGTTCCTTCTAGGAGTCTTTGGTAGCCCCATGACAAAGTCCATCGTAATATTGTCCCATTTCCACTCCGGTATGGGAAGAGGTTGCATGACTCCTCCAGGATGTTGCCTTCCAGCTTTCACTTGTTGACAAACCATACATCTTGATACAAAATCAGCAATCTCCCTCTTTATGTTGTCCCACCAAAAATGTTCCTTCAAATCTCTATACATTTTGGTGCTCCCAGGGTGTATAGAGAAATTGGAACTATGAGCATCATCCAGCAATTCCCTTTTTAGATCAGGTAAATCGGGAACACAAAGTCTCTTTCCAAATTTCAAAGTTCCATCTTCATACACAAAGTCTCTCAATCTCCCATCATTCACAGCTTTAATCTTCTTCTGAAATTCTTCATCATCGGTCTGAGAACTCTTAATCCTTTCTAGTAAAGATGGTTTGGCAACCATTTGAAAAAGCATTGATGTTTCACCTTCCCTGGTTATTCCCATGTCCATCTTCACTAGATCCATGAAAATTGGATCCCTTTCAATTCTCATCATGTTCAAAACTCCATGGTCTTTTCTACTCAAAGCATCTGCCACCTTGTTTGCCTTCCCCGGGTGGTAGTGTATCGTACAATCATAATCCTTGAGTAATTCAAGCCATCTCCTTTGCCTCATGTTGAGTTCTTTTTGTGAGAAAATATACTTCAAACTCTTGTGATCAGTATAAATCTCACATTTTTCACCATAGAGGTAGTGCCTCCATATCTTCAAAGCAAAGATCACAGCTGCTAACTCAAGATCATGAGTAGGATAGTTTTGTTCATGAATTTTCAACTGTCGTGATGCATAGGCAATAACTCTATCATTCTGCATAAGGACACAACCAAGTCCTTTCTTTGATGCATCACTATAAATAACGAACCCATCATTCCCCGATGGTAGAGTCAATATAGGAGCATTGACTAATCTTCTCTTCAGTTCTTCGAAACATTCCTCACACTCTTTTGTCCAAACAAATTTAACCCCTTTACGTGTGAGCTTCGTTAATGGGTTATCCAATCGGGCAAAATTCTGGACGAAACGTCGATAATAACCTGCCAAGCCAATAAAACTACGTACCTCAGTTATACTCGTAGGTGCTGGCCATTCTTGGATTGCCTTGGTCTTAGAAGGATCAACAGAGATTCCATCTTTTGAGACAATATGGCCAAGAAAAGAAATCTCCTGAAGCCAGAATTCACACTTGCTAAACTTTCCATATAATTCATGCCTCCTCAGAGTCTTCAAGATAATGCGCAAGTGATTTTCATGATCTTCGTAGGTTTTGGAGTATACCAAGATATCATCAATAAATACCACCACAAATTCATCGAGATACTCCTTGAAAACTCTATTCATTAGATCCATGAATACAGAGGGTGCATTAGTCAATCCAAACGGCATTACAGTAAACTCGTAATGCCCGTACCTGGTTCGAAATGCTGTTTTCGGAATGTCTTCCTTCTTCACACACAACTGATGGTATCCAGATCGAAGGTCAATCTTTGAAAAGTATTGAGCTCCATGCAGTTGGTCAAATAAATCATCAATACGAGGTAGGGGATACTTGTTCTTTATCGTTATAGCATTGATCTCCCTGTAGTCGATACATAACCTCATAGATCCATCTTTCTTTTTAACAAAAAGAACAGGGGATCCCCATGGAGAAACACTAGGGCGAATAAATCCCTTATTACTCAATTCCTCTAGTTGTTTCTTTAGTTCGACTAACTCTACAGTAGCCATTCTATAAGGGGTATTCGATATAGGCCTTGATCCAGGAATCAAATCAATGGAAAACTCTACTTCTCGTTCTGGAGGATGTCCAGGTAAATCTTCCGGAAATACATCTACAAACTCTTTCACAACAGGTACATCCTCTATTTGAACATTCCTTTCCTCACCGACAGTTATTTCATTCTCTTCTTCCCCAATAATTGAATTAAGTTGAGCTACTGGGGGTGGATCTAAATAAGAATTAGGTGGTGACGATTCTGCTCTAAAAATAAGGTGTTCCTTATCATTATCATCAAGAATCGTAACCTCTTTCTTCTTACAATAAATCTTCGCATCATAGTCCGAAAGCCAGTCCATACCGAAGATTATATCAAACTCAATCATAGGTATGACGATGAGATCAGCAGATAAAGAAAATTTATGTGCTCTAATGGGGACTGATTCACAAAACTTTGTTGCAACGATACTTCCCTTAGGAGTTTTAACTGACAACTCCCTTATTAAATCAAATTGGAAATATCTAATTTTCTTAGCAAACTGGGAAGATATGAAACAATGCGATGATCCAGAATCAAATAATGCATTTTCTAAACTTGAGGAAACCATTAAATTACCTGCCACCACGTCTTTCGGAGCTTCTACCTCAGCAGTAGTGATAGCATAAGCCTGGCCATGATCCCTTGGCCTTTTCTGAGGTAAGTTCTCCTGACGCTTAGGACATGCATTTGCATAATGCCCCATCTCCCTGCAATTGTAGCACTGAACGTTGGTAGCTTCCTTCTTCCCCTTGCAATCATGAGCTTGGTGGCCTTTTTCACCACACTTGTAACAGACTCCCATTCCCTTCAAGCAAGTACCAGGATGTTTCTTCCCGCATTTACCACAAGATGGATATTCAACCTTTCCCTTCTTCCCCTTATTTCCATTCCCAGATTGATCAGAATGTCTCTTCTTCTCTTGCTTTGCTTTAAAGTCATAAGACTTAGAGAATTCTTTTTCGGTCTTGATAGCACATGAGACAATGTCTTCGTACGACGAAAAGGATTGTGAGACTAATGCTCGACGGAGAAATGGTTTTAACCCATCAAAGAAACGATCAATCTTACTTCTTGGGTTGCGAATATAATCTCCAGCATACCTCGCTAACCTTGTAAAGTTAGCCTCATACTTTGTGACATTCTCATCCTCCTTTTGTCTCAGACTCAGAAATTGCCTTTCCATATCTGCTCGATGGTCGCGAGGAAAGTATTTTTCTAAAAACAGATCTTTGAACTCCCTCCATTCCATGTTTGATACTTCATCATCTTCCTTCATGTTTTGAATCAATGACCACCATTGATCAGCATCTCCAGTGAGGTGGTAAACTGCCATGGTAACTTTTTCCCTTTCACTACTCCCCAAAGCCTGAAATATTTTCTCTAGGGAAAATATCCATTGCTCAGCTACTAAGGGATTTGTACTCCCATTGAACGTTGGTGGTTGTTGTCTCATGAATCGATCTAACATTGATCCTCCACGCTGCGGATCAGGGTGCTCCATACGGGTAAGGTTATTATTCATAACCTGAGTAAGTTGTCCCAGTACGGTGATTAGCTGATCAGCACCAGTTGCATCACCAGCCCTACTATAATTATCTTGAGCAGGAGGGCAATCCCTACATGGAGTGCGTGCATTGATACGGTTTCCATTTCTTCCACTAGGCGCCATTTCTAAACAATGGCATAAACTAGATCAGTTTATGAATCAAAATACATAATCCCATACTTATAAAACACTTAACATAAATTGAACTATTTATGGATATAATCCATAATCATAAAAATGTTTTCTTTGAGAAAGTATATACTCATAATCCCTTCAAAATGATTTGTAAAGAAAATGAGAGTTATCCTAAGCATATCCCCCGGGAGTGTCGTAACCAAGAGTGCAGCAAGGCCCGTTGTCGTGCACCAGTTCCCGTTCGAGTCTAGCTCAAAGCGGTGTTTTCGGGTTTTACCCCTAGGTACATCTGTGCCAGAGCCGCCTCTACCTGCTCGTATCCAGACAGGGATGTATTGCTCGGAAAACTCACAAAATCTCTACAATACCAAAATTCTAGGAAGTTCTTCTATACTAATCCTCAAAGTTCATCTTAGGTCTACGTGCTCTAATCAGAGTTTATCTAAATCTAGCTTCCAAGGTTTGTACTAAACTTCCTCTGATACCAACTGTAACGCCCCGACCCCAGCTACCCAGAGTCGGTGCATTATTACATAACATTGGCATGATCACAAGAAAGATCAAATCCCGAAAGACCGATTAGTTTAGTAGCCTTGGAAACACTAGATATATTCATAAGTTTTACATTACATCATAAAATGAAAAACTACTACAACAACATAATGTTTCCAACGTCCACACTATAATCCCCTCATAATATCCCTGCAAGTCAATCATAATTTACTTCTTCACTACCTGGGAAAAATAAAACATAGAAAAGGGGTGAGCTCAAATGCCCAGTAAGGATAACAATATAGCGGAACATTCAAAATAAGCATAAACATTTAAGGCAATGAATTACTAAAACAAAAGCCTTTTAAAATTGAACTTCAACATGGTATGGCAAAAGTAAAATGAAATAATGCCATTTACTTGTTCACATGGATATTCTACTAATCGTATAATCACATGCAATATCAATAACCACTTTCATAATGTTGGAATGCATAATGCCAGACTATCATAACCACATAGCCAAGGCCTCGTGCCAAGACTACAAATAAGATTTTGTCAAGGCCTTGTGCCAAGACACTAGTTTGTCTCATGAGACCTACCGATGCATCGAGGAGCTATAGCGGGCTCCACCCGTCACTTATTAAGTCCAATGCATTCCCATATGAAAAGGTTTAAACATAACATAAACATTCGTATTAAAACTAGCATACGAAATGTCAATAATTTCACCATGAACTATGAATGGTATAAAAATAGCACATCCACAGTCAAACATATCACAAAACCTTCAATACAATATAGAAGTTTTGTATCATAATAAATCAACTTCAAATAATCTTAAAATCCATCAAAGGATGTTGACATAGATGAAATCAAAATTCTTTTTAAAGAAGTATCTCCTTTTATTTTGAAATCATTTAAGATCCATATAAAATAAAACATTTTCTTTGAAAATATTCTTATAAGCTTGTATGGAAGGCTTCGACGATTTTATAACGGCGGAAAATAACCGCACCCGCCGTATAAGTTAAAAAAAACATTCTTACCTCAATTCTGTCGAAAAGGTTAAAAAGGACCTTGTTTTGAAAACGACGGAAAGATTCCTTTATAAACCTCTTATAAAAAGTCATACAAGGGTATAAATGACTTTAACCCATATTCTTGTAAATAGTAAAAATGTTTTGAAATACATTTTGAAGAAACATGGATGTGGATGATAACGAGATCCCAGTAGATTATTACGTATAAACAACCTCGGATAAAGAAGAGATTGTGAAATAACCCTTACCTTGAACTTTCTCTTAGTCGATGGTATGTTAACCTCCTGTATAATAATTAAAACATTGTTATTAAATTATACAATAATCATATACATCAATATGATATCATATATGATCTTTTGATAATAATATCTTAGTATTATCGTTGTTTCGGGTGTGAACTTTCTTGTTTTCTTTTGTATGTTTTGTTACGTAAGACATGTTTGTAATGGATAGATTATATCTTATTCATAATCAGAATGATATTAACATTATTTTTAACCCCAAAATGAGAATAAGACTTGAATGGATATGATGGAGAATGAATCTTATCGCGTTCGTGGAGACGGTAGTCCGTACGTGCGCACGAACGCTACTTCCATTTAATTAATTTTTATTTTAAAAGAATCTAATCCAAATGATACATAGGTATATTACTATTCCAGTATATTATTTTATATATGTTACTTAATTTCATTAACACCATCCTTTATACGTTCCATGTGTGGTATGAACGAGTCATATCATTTTAAGGGGGCGGTAGTCCGCACTTCCTCAAATGAAATTATCGTATGTATATACAACATGAAACGAATAATGGTATGAAATAAAATGGAATTACAGAAGCTTATATATAAAATATATATCATTAATATCATATTTAATTACAGTTCCATCATAATGGCCACCATGAGAGGTGGTAAGATGTATTTGAACAATCATCGTTTCGTGAGGCGTTAGTTTGCCATCCACAGAAACATTATGTTCATCATCCATTAGATGGAGTTGTGTGTATGTGTAGTTTGAATCCTTCTTATAACAACATCCTAGTATATTTAGGATACTGGTGTTGTTACAAAAGAAAGGAAATAAAAAGATTTTGGGGGTTGGAGAAGCAAAATAAATGAAGATACTTTAAGAGAAAATTGTTACCTTTAATTTAGGTAACTCACTTTGGTTGGAACCAAAGGACTTCTTGAAATGCTTTCTGCCTAAGGGGAAGCTTCAAGGAGGAGGAGAGGGATGTGGGGAGCTTAGTTGGGCAGAGTTTGGACGAGCCAAGTGGCTTTAGAGGTGTGAGGAAAAGAGAAGGAGGAGTTCCCTTTTATAAGAGGGGTGAGGGGCACCTTTGGAAAAGCTAGAAATATAAATTTATAATAAATTCATATTCGGTTTCCAAAGGCTCCATAGTTGACTATTCAAAGGATGAGGTGGGGATAGGTCGAAAACAACTCATCCAATAGAATTTAGACAGTTTTGGGTACTTATATTAACCTTATCTTTAAGTATTAACTCTAAGTTAATTAGTTTCACTTTTACAATGTCTCTTTGTATTTTTATATAATATGGTTAATAAACTTACTATATACATCCAAGCGACCCCCAAGTGGTTCATTAATAATTAAAATATCATAATATAAGTCTCTTGGCCGAACCTTAGATTTTTAAGAATTTAATATCAATTAATAATATAATATTTGTTTTAAGAACTCTTTTATGTCAATTTTGACACTATTCAATAGTTGATTTTTGTGAAACTCATAACAGATTGATTACTTCGAACAAAGTCAATTAAATCAATCCTAATATATCATATTATCCTATAAAATTAGTTTAATTCATTAAAAGTTTCATATTATATTTATTTGGGTATTTATAATATCAATTATTTTAATTTTTCACTATTATAGTAATTACTGCATCATCATTGTGTCATAAATTAAATAAATTATTAAATGTCTAAAAATTATAAATAAAATATCATTATGTAGGAAATCTGTTTAGCTTTCTAATGAATATTTATAATCGAAAATCCAACATGTATAACCCTATGTAAAAATTGTTCTTCTAAAAGATGTAAGCTTATGCCATTTTTATTTTTATTTTAACTTTATTAATATAATGTGTCCCTACCACATACAAGTGGCTCCAAGGGGTCCCCAAATTGACCCAAGGATGCCCATGGTCGGGTATGTGTCCACCAATAAGGTTAGGACACGTTTTAGGGTAATTTTTTATTATTATAATATTATTTTTTTTAACCCTTATTTACCGGATTTACCCTTTAACCATGGTAAATAAAATATTTACCACAGTAACTATTCAAAATGTCTAAAAATAAAAGTTACCTATTTACACAATTTGAACAACCTGATTCCAAATATGGAATCCATTTTCCTAAATTCAAAACACAGAAGTGGCAGAATTTAATTTAAAATTAATTCCCGCTGTCAAAACAAAAAGCGTGTTTTTAAGAGATAATAACTATAAAAAGATTGACACTTGTTTATGTTCGGTTTAATTGTAAAATTATGTCCAATGACCAACATTATATTAAATGGTAAAAATATATTCTAAATATACTTTAAAACCACTCAAATTCACAATTTATCACTATTAATTATTTTGATTAAAAAAGTTGTTTTTAATTAAAATTTAGAAATTTTCACTATTCATCAAAATATGAAAGTTATCCGAAATGTACCAAAATTTCACCCTAGGCTAATTTCGATATTCCAAATCCAAAAATGAAGTCCATTTTAAAATATAAAATATATATGATTTCAAAAATTAGGTATTACTATTCACAACGGCTAGTTTAATTAGTTGTGGTGTGTGTTAGAACTCGAGGTTGCGTACAACACACGCTATCGCATTATTTGAAGGGAAACGTACCGTAGAAGCTTGGGGTGTTACAACATGCATCAGGCATTTCTCTTGGATTTTAGAGGATTGTGGGATTTCCATTTGAGATTAGTCGAGTTTATGTGTAACAATAGTTACCAATCCTCGATTACAATGAATCATTTTGAGGTGTTCTATGGTCGGTTGTGTTGTACACCATTATGTTGTGATGAGGTGGGTGATACATTGCTGTTGGGACCAATCATAGTAAAAGAAACATCTGAGAAGGTTAAGCTGATAGGGAATCATTTATTGAAATCTTAGAGCTGTCAAAATGAATTTTTTGATAGGAGGATTCAATATGTATATTTTTTGTGGGTGAACAAGTGTTCTAGAAAGTGGAACCATGCTTGGGTCATCGTCGTTTAGGTAAGAAAGGGAAGCTAACACTGAGGTATGTTAGACCTCCCGAGATTACCGATCAATTTTATAAGATGGAATATATGCTAGACTTGCCTTTGTAGTTGACATAATTTCATGAAATGTTTCATGTTTATCAGCTTAAAAAGTATTACCAAGATCCATCTGATCTATTAAATTGAAAAGAGTTGGATTAGAAGCCCAAATTATCTATGTTTGAGTGACCTGTACGGATTATATATTATTAAGAGAATGTGATTCATGGAAAGTCTATTTTTATGGTTTGATTTCCTTAGAAGCCTAGTAATTATGTGTATGAGACTTTAGAGTAGAAATATTTAGTTGAGGAAGAGTATCCCTTTTTGTTAATTGATCATAAGTATGGTTTAATTTCTCGGGGAGGAGAGTTTTCTTTTTTGGAAGAATTTTCACACCTGTGATTTCATTTTGAGTTATATTTATATTTTTTTATGGTCAAGATTATCCCCCTTGGGATTCATTTTAGGTTTTAAAGAAAAATGATAAATTTGGCATTGGCGGTAGTTGGCACATGGTCTATGCATGATTATGGGAAATCATAAATATTTCCCATGAAACAATGAACTATGTTATCAATTTTGGAAAGATTCGAATCACACAGTAATCCCAAAATTTGTCAAATCATGTCACCAACCATGTGGAATGTCTATTGTGGATAACCGTGACTACACAATTGCCACAAAGTTTGTAAAACTGTGTGGGAAACCGTGTGACCTATCTTGGTCATTAAAATTTTTATTTCTTTTTACCTTTTTCCCCTCTAAATATTTTACCCTAAACCACCCATTTTCCTCCGCATTCAGGATTCACAGCCCTAGTCTCAACCCTCCAATCCTTATACTCCCTTATTCCTTATTTTGTGGGGTTCTTTTGGTGGGATTTTTACAAGATTCTTCATGTAAGTGCGATTTATCCTTGGTTTCTCCCTATTTCAAGGGTTCTTTCTTCTTCTTCTTGGGGTTTCATATCTCCATAAGGTCGAGTGTCCTATATATGGTCATATCTTGTTCATTAGGGTCTAATATTGATGTTTATAGTTCAATATTTCCTTTTTATAGTTCACTGGAGGTGAGGTAGTGGTTTAACATCAATTTCTGGAAGTTTCTACACTTGAGGTAGGTAGTTCCATGCTTAATCATTATTCTTCAATTTTGATATGATTTATCTTCTTCTTAGTTGTGTTCTATGAATTTTGAATGAGGTGTGAAATATTCTTTTGAATGTTTTTAAGATTATTATGTATTTAAAGTGGGTTTTAAGGGAAATTTGTTGTTTTCAAGTGTGTTTCTTTGTTGTGCTTCTTGAAGGTGGTTTGTAAATTGTGCAGGTGGTTTAATAAATTGTGCAAGTGGTGAGAAGCATGTTATAAATTGGAATTGGTGTTAGTGTAAACTTTAAATAGGTTTTAGTTATGATAAATGGAAGTTTTATTTTTGTTTTCATGTTTCTTGTGTCTGCCTGTGAATGTGGTGATACATATATGGAATGGGAATGGAAATTGATCACAAAGGGAATCCTATGTGATAAGGTTGGTGGACTTGGAATAGTATGCTAGTTGGATTGGTGGGGTCGAGGATCGTTTCTTTATAGTGGGATTAATGACACAATACTATGTAAACTATACTTATTGGAGAACACTAGTATTTTTGGATAGATTCTTCTCTGGTGGATCATGTATAGGGATGATGATCAATGTGGTGGCCATACCACGTTTCACTAAGATATGAGGTACCTAGTATTCTACTATAGAAAGTTCCTATAGTTAATTCCCATAGTTTGTGATCATTTGTGATATCTTACTTACCATCGACATATGATGGAATTTTTGGTTATTTCAAAAGTAATGCATGTATCTGTTTTATGTATTTTTTATAAAAATATTTTTATCTTCTCTTTTTACAAAACATTCCTATTAATTTTTATTATAATGTTTTTTCATGGAATCACTTTTGTTGTGTGGAATCCTACTAGGCTCTGGATCACCCCATACTAACACCATTGGGTGTAAGCAGACTTGGTTATGTTTGTCACAGGTAAAGGAATGATGAATCATGATGGTGGTTTGGGATTCTAGTGGTATTCTCTTGTAGTTGTTGGTGGTTTAGGATTTAGAGTGATGTCTCTATTATGGCATGGAGGTTTTTGGATAGTTTTGTTGTTCCATTATTGTTGTAGTGCTTTTGGGTTTTGTTTAAAATTGTAAAACATTAAATATGAAAATTATTATTCCTTGTTTGTCATAGGTTATTTTTTATTATGTTATTTATTTATGTTGTTTATTTATTATCATTTAAATTGGTGAAACAATTCCCAAATAATGTTGTGATACCCATGAACTTGTTTCCAACCGATAGGGATTGAGAATGCCCTTTGGGACATGCCACAGACTGGGTCGGGTGTCGGGTTGGATGACACCCGACCTGGTACATGACAATTTTAATTAGACAAAGCCTACAAAAATATCTTTATAAATTCCATCCCCAGGACATCGTGCACATTTGTTTGTCATAAATCCATACTAATAAGGCTTTTGGTTCTTACTTAAGGTGGTTATTCAAAGAATAGGTATTGTGTTTAACCATTCATTTTTATTTTATTTCTTATTCCACCACATTAAAATATTATTAAAATTATTATTATATAATAAAAAAAGTATCTAAAGAAATATAAGAATTTATTATTTTAATTTAATAAACTAAATCAATCTATTATTCTATCATATGGGATACAAAATCCTTATTCATTTGTATGAATAAATACTACCTTGTGAACCGATGTTATCCTTTTTCCATTATCACACCACAAGGAAATATATAATATTAAATTTAAAGTATATATATGATATTTTTAACATATTTATACTTATATAGTTATAATATAACATATAAATTCTTATTTTTCATTCCATGGGGGATATAGGAATGTTACTCGTGAGTATGACAGACTACCACCTCACGAAGTGAGGTGAATTGTTTTGTCACTAATGATTTAAATGGAAGATATAAATATAATGTTAATGAATATATGTGATATAAATGAAAAAATTATTTTATTCATGACATATTTATCAATGTTAAAATATAATATATCATTTTATTTCTTACACTAAAAAATGAAAACGCCATTCGTGTGTTTGTGTGGACGACCTCCTCCACGAATAAAAGTGACATTTTTTTCATCACTATATCACATTGATAATATATATAAGTATATTTAAATAATTAATATGAAATTTATGATATTATTAAAATTATGAAAATATTAAATAATATATATATATTTTTTTCATAATGATTAATGAAAAATGGAAATGTCACTCATGCGCATGTATGGAATTCTATCTCCATGATCTCAACACAATTAATTTTTCATAACCATCAATAATTATTGGTTTAAAAAGTATGATTCATGTATCAGTATGATGATTATTTAATTATTATAATTCTATTTATGTTTAAATAATAACATCATTGGACAAATTCAACCCACTGAAGTCATTTTCGGACATATAATCCAAATATCATCAAAACATACAACATAAATTTAATTAATTACATTATTTTATATAACATGGAAATATTTGAAATAAAAAGGAATAATAAACATGAAAATTTTAATTAATAAAGTAAAAAAATAAACATGTGTTTATTATTCTGAATTATAAAGAATGATAATGACAAATCAAACTCAAGGAAAGGGACTTCATTTGAATTTCAATTTGCTAAGTCATATTTCAATTGAACAAATATATATTATTAGATTAAGTGAATATACAACCCCAATGAAATGGTATGTCATGAATTTATCTATTATTAACATATTTAATGTTATAGTTTAAGGTTTTTTATCTCATGGGGCATATGATTCAACTGTTTTTTAAGTGGTCAGTGATTTTTCCTAAAAAAAATCTTCTTTTATTTTTTTCCTTAAAACTCTATTTATCTTTCATTTATATGTTTTTAAAATTATTTTATTAATTTAAATATATGGGAATGGTAATATTATAAATGGTTTTTTTTCATTCTTTCAATGTTTTCCAAAAAATGGGATATTTTTACAGAATGTTGGACTTTATTTACCAACGAAAAAAGAATATTCTATTTTAACATGTATAGTGACAATAACTTTTATTAAAATATTAACCATTATTTGAATATTTGACTCGATTATAAGATTTATATTTTCTTCAATGAAAAACCCTATTTCATTTTTTTTGTATTTTGGTATTGAAAATGTGTTTCATAAGAAAAAAAAATTTTGTTATTGAAAATTGGTTTTTAAAAGAAATGAGTTTTTTGATATCCCCAAGATTTATTTATATTGAAATAATGTTTTTATAATGATTTATATAATGAAAATACAAGATTTCGTGATTTATTATTGTTCTATGGTTCTTAAGAATTTTTATTATGATATGTGGTTTGTTAAAAACAAAGAATGGGTGGTTACATTATACACCCAAGAAGGGTTGTTTTGTTATAAAGAAATGTTGGATGGTTACATTATAAAATGATGATGAATGGTATGTTATAATCCAAGGATAAGTGGTTACACTATTAACCATGGATGCATGTTTCTAAATAAAATAAGGATTTGAGAGTCCATGGGTTCCCTTTAATGAATTGGGTACTCTAGTGATGGAAGGTGACCGTATATGTTATTCCATTTGTAAGACTGATATGAATGATGATGTCCAATGTTGCCTAAATGATTTATATATACTTTCGATGGGTTTAAAAGACTTATTTGAGATAAATGTGGGCCTAATTTCATGTGAAAATTATTTATTGCATTTTTCTAAAATAGATTTTTGGTAAAGGTAAATATTTCATGGTTTTTATGATTTTAACTAAACTAATGAAATTATTCATTTTTAGGTCCCTTACAGATATTTTTGTGCTCATCCAACATTTTAAATTTTTTTCTCATACGATTTAAGGATGGGTAAGAGAAAAGAAGAGGTTAAGTTAATAGTCATGTATATTTTTCATGAAAATAAATCATGTTTTATTTCAAAAGTTTTATATTATAGGAAAAATAGAGAATGATCATAAGTCTCCAATTTGTATATATATAGTTTTGTAATGTTTGTGTTATGGACTAATTCTCTACAAATATTAACTTCAAAAGATACTCAAATATAAGAGAATGAATTATTGACTTAAAATCCAATAACATGTAATGTTTAAGGTCATTTAATTATAAAAAATTTCCATATTTGAATTATGGAAACCCCATGATAGTAGGATATTTTCATTCAAATCGATGAAAAAATACCTGATTAATTCTACATTAAAACTCATTTGTATGCAAGTAGAAATATTACTTTAAATTGGCTAAAGACTAGGATAAATTCTTACTCTAATATAATATGAAGATGTGTTCATTCTAACCTCTTATTTTAAATATCATTGTAGAATACTCTACATTCAGAATCTAATAATTTTTTAATTTGACATAGAAATACACTTTGCTTATCCTCATTGAAAATTACCATGTTTTAATTCTCATTAGAATAATTAGGATATGTTGTTTTTTCTAGTTAAAAATGTATTAGAAATCAATTAAATGTATTATCTGGCTACATGATTTTGTATATGTCATTGTATTCTGTTATATTATCCCAAAACAACATGCAATACTAAATTCACATACAAATTAATTTTATATCACATCACTTGACTATCTATGTTGGAAATTTGGCTATGTGATTATATCCAAAACACCTATGTAGAAGATTCACCAATATGATTCAGCTATGTGGATCTACACTAAGATATTTCACAAAACCAGCTATGTGAATCCTCACTTCACATATTTTCATACATGGAGAAATCAAATACATATATTTTACTACATTCCCAAAACAGTAAACGGAATATGGGAAATTATATATTTCACTCAAAATCACTTTTCTTCTATTTTTCTAACTCCCATCCATTCTCAACCATTTAAACACTTCTCAAATTGGTTGTTAAAAATGATACTTAATCCACCGACATTTTCCTTTACCTCATTTAAAGATCAGAAAATTAATTGTCCCAAATAATTTTCTAATTTTATTGAACTTCTCCACCTGATTTCTTCATGTTGTAGCCCAATAATATATTTTTTATAGATCACGGAAGATGGTTAATCATTATATAGACTTATATGGACGATTTACCAAGCATGTAATCCAATTTATACTCATGAATCCCTAATAAATCTCAAACAATAATCATAAATTCAACTAAACACATATTGAACCACTAATAAAAAATGAAATACTTGGGGACAACATACAGATTAATAATTTTCACCAGATCATTTAAAATGGCATCATGGTAATCATGTTTTGGGTTCTTAGAGTTAATGTTATGCCTATAATAATAAAAAGATAAACAATCATTAAAAAAATTATCTAACAAGGTATAATACAATATATATAGTGTGTACTGGATTAAGACATGGATTTAGATAATAATCAATTTTTTAAAATTTAAAGAAATCCATATTTTGAGTATCTTCACACTATCATCCAAGAATAAATTCAATCCATTTATCTTATCTATCACTCATGCATAGCTAACGATCTGTTGGACTCCCCATGTACTAATCATGTTTTAATGATCATAAATCCTATTCAACCTGGTTAAATCATGTAAATTATATCGAATCATGTGTATTAGTGTTTAAGTATTCTCATGCTTTAAGAATAGGCATTCAAGATCTTAATTGATCTACATTCATTTTTATTACTTTATACTATCCTTAATTCACTTTATAATGAACTCTCTAAAAAACGATTAAGTTTAATTATTTCTAAAAGTATCACTGCTTAAGTATGAATATAGATATTTTCTTATGTTTGAGACACCGTGAAAATTCAGGCTCTATAACATTCAGACACCATGACTGTAAAGACCCGTATCTTGACATACGTGGACATTACATTACTTTTGCGGAATACTTAATACATAACAAAAATATACACACAAGGATCGTAATAGTTTAGTGTCTTTGGAAACTCGGAACGTAATCTTCTAATCCTGGTGAAAGATCTTCAAAATCTCCCACAAATATCTTCCTTTTTTTTTACCTAAAACCTTTCTTTATATCCTGGGGAAAAGAAAACATAAAAGGGTGAGCTCAAATGCTCAGTAAGGGTAAACGAAAGAAATATCAATCACATAATTTTCATAAGAACATAACATTTTTGGAAATATTAACCTGCAAAAGAGAGCATAATTTTATAACATGGGATAAATCATAGTAGTGAAAATGAAACCCTTACATAAAACATTACTCATTTTGGCATACACACATAATCATAGAGAATCATTTCTTGTTAGTCAAGACTCATTTCCAAGACTATCTTAGTGGACAAAGTCCCTTTCTGAATCGAGTAATCCTCGTTTCAGTCCTGTTTCACTGAACCGGTATAACCTACCATTCCAGCCATGTCTATCTCATGAGATATGAAATCTTTACCCAATGCATTGGAGGGAGATATAGGTCCCACCCATCTCTTAATGAATCCTTTCTTATGTGTGCCACAAAATCATAAATCATACATCATTGCATAACCCATGTAATAAAAATGGGATTCTTAAACAACATGACATCATAAAACCATTCATATAAGATAGAAAAATTCATAAACATAATTTCATCACAACATAGTCAAATCAATGTAAAAATATGGATAGAAACAGAACCCTTTATTATCTTATATGGAAAATAATTTTGATAAAACACTTGAATTGAATTCTTGAGGAAAATATCCTTTCTTCTTCAAAATCAATTTCTTTTCACAAAACATCATGCAATTTTAAAAGAAAGAGATTTTATTGAAAATATTCATGAAATCTTTTAGAGGAAGCTTCATGAAAATAAGGCTTTATAAAACAGTATAAATCCGTTCGTGCCGTATAAGTTAAAAAAAACATTCTTCGTACTTTTGTCGGAAAAGTCAAAAAGTACCTCGTACGAAAAACGAAAAAAGATTCCTTTCATATCCTTTACTAAAAACTCATAGAAGGGTAAAATTGGATTTAAACAATTGTAGGTGGATGGAAATAATATTACATATTGAGGGAACATGGATGTGGATGATAAAATACACCCCAGTAAATACTTACGAATAAACAATCTCGGATAAAAATGAGATTGTGATATTTCCCTTACCTTAGGTCCGACTTGCTTTGTAAGTGTCCGAACCTCCTGTATAATGATTTAAATCATGTTATTGACTTATTACAGAATCATATTCATTGTTATGATATCATATATGGTTCACTTATGACATTATATTACCCGTTCTTTTGTAAATTCCATGTTAAAGAAGTGTTTTGGGTAAAATCGTTTCATTTATCGTAGGTGTTTTGACTTGTTGTTCTTGACATCATTATTACTTATATCATGATTTACTTACTTCCAGAATATAAAATATGATTTATATATCATATATATTCAGTATATATATATATATATATAATAGGTAGATAAATAAAATGAAAAACACCGTTCATGGAGACGGTAGTCCGTACGTACGCATGAACGCTGTTTTCCTTTCCTTATTGTCTTGAAATGGAAGTAAGTAGATGACATACATATGTATATATATACATAAATCCAGTAGATTTATAATGTCATATATTTCATTATTATTTCTTATATATACATTATAATCATTCTTAAATGGTTAACATGGAGAATGAATCTCATCGCGTCGTGGAGACGGTATTCCGTACGTACGCACGAGCGATGATATCATTTCTATAAATATTGAATTGAATTGGAGTGGATTATACAATATATCAGAATCAATATGATGTTGTAATAACTATGTATAGTTATTCTTTACACCATTATACCCATCCATGTAAGGTGGTGGTGGAAAATAGATTACACCACGGCGTGGAGACGGTATTCCGTACGTACGCACGCGCGGTGATTTCTTTTTCCGTAGGATGGATAGATGGTGAAATAAGGTTGTTTCATACTTATAATAACATATCAGTATATGAGTGATACTGATGTTATTACTTCATAATGAAACAACCTAAGAAGAAGAAGTGGAAGAAGAAATAAAGATGAAAGAATTGGTAACGGTAATTACCTCTTCTTTGAAGTGCCTCTTTGAGACCTCCTCTTAGGGCACTAAAATTGGTCTTTGAGGAAGACCAGAACCTATAGGATGTTGCTAGGAAAGTGGAGAGGAGAAATTGGCAGGGGTTGGCCGAGATTGAGTGCTCAAATTGGTGTGAGGAGGAGGGGGAGGAGGTGTCCTTTTATAGGGGAGGAGAGGGGCACCTTAGGAATATCTCAAAATATTATTTTATATTAAAGTCAAAATCGGTTTATAATGGTTCCAAAGGGTCTTATTTCGAAGCTAAAGTGGGGATGGGTCGAAATCCTATCAACCAATAGAATTTAGACAAGTTTAGGATATTATTTTAACCTTATCAATTAGATTTAACTCTAAGTTAAATAATTTAACTTTTACCATGTCTTTTTGTTTTCTTTCACTATATGGTTAATACACTTACTATAACATTCCAAAAGAACCCCAAATTGTTTATTATTAATATATATATCCTTATATAAGTCATTTGGCCGAACCTTAGATTTTTAGGAATACAATAACAATTAATAATATAATATTTGATTTAAAAACTATTTTGTGTCAATTTTGACACTATTTGATATATGATTTTTGTGAAAGTCATAACAGAATTAAATGTTCGAACCAAGTTGATTAAATCAACATTAATATATCATAGTAACCTAGAAAATTAGGTGAATTCATAAAAAGTCTCAAATTACATTTATTTTGGTGTTTATAACATCAATTATGTCAATATTTCATTAATAAGATAATTACTGCATCATCGTTGTGTCATAAATAAATTAAATTATTTTATGTCTAAAAATTACAAATAAAATACCATCATGTAGGAAAGCTTTTTAGATTTCTAATGAATATTTACAATCGAATTTATCTTATGTATAACCCCATATTAAAAATGATTTACTTATTAAACATTGATTTTAACTATTTTAACCCTTCTTTAAATAAATTAATAATAAATGTCCTAATCTAATCCAAGTGGGCCTAAATGGTCATATTTTATTCCTAAGTTTGTTTTTGGTCGAATTACACTTGTCCAATAGAATTAGGACATGTGTTAGGGTAATATTAATATCATATTTACCCTTAGTTACCTTATTTACTATTAACCGTGGTAAAAAAAGTAAAAAGTTACTATTCACCAAAAAATTATTTTCATCTCATTGAACTACATTTTAGTCCTTGATATTAACCGTGTCTCTCGGATTTTCGAAATTCCATTCACAGAAGCGGTAAAATTAAGTTTTATGCAAAATTCAGTTTTTAACCTACCACTTAGTAGTTTCACTATTCATCAAAAATTGATGTTTTTCAGAACAATGCCAAAATTTCATCCCAAGCTATATTTCATATTCCGAATTCAAAAATGAAGTCTATTTTACCAAATTCATAACATAAAAGTTGCATTAATTAATTTTATAATTAAATCCCGCTGTTAAAACAAATAGCGTGTTTTTTAGAAACAATATCTATCAAAAGATTGACACTTGTTTATGTCTAGTTTAAATGTGAAACTACATCCAATGACCAACATTGTATTAAATTGTAAAAATATATTCTAAATATACTTTAAAACCACTCAAAATAATGATTTATCACTATTAATTATTTCGATTAAAAAAGTTGTTTTTAATTATAATTTAGTAATTTTCACTATTCATCAGAATATGAAAGTTATCCGAAAAGTACCAAAATTTCACCTTAGGCTAAATTCGATACTCCGAATCCAAAAATAAAGTTCATTTTGAAAAATAAGATTTACTGGATTTCAAAAGGTGGTTATTACTATTCATAACGGCTAGTTTTAATAATATTTTTATAGCATATCGTTGTTTAGTGAAACTCGGTATTGCGTACTACACACGCTATCGAGGAAGGTCGTGATTGCGTGTAATGCAAGTCAAGTCAAGGATGTGTGTTGTGCAAGCTCCTTTTGGTGTAGCGTACAACACAAGACTTTAATAAAATTAAAAAGAATATTTTTTTTTATAAAATCTTGGGCTGTTACATTCTACCCCCCTTAAAATGAATTTCGCCCTCGAAATTCGTCGGGGTTATAAATGGTTTACTATTCGAAAGTTTCTTTAATAGAAACCCACATCGTAAAAAGGAATATCAAAACCAATCTTTAAAAACAAAAGTATGAAACGTAACGGTTACCCAAATAAACTAATCATTGGGTTTCCACATAGGTGAAAATATGGATATGGAAGAGAAATCTAACCATCATGTTCTGATGGAGAGTGGTAGAGAACATGGCTATGGAAAAGCCAATAATCACAAATCCATAAATTTGTGACGATCTAAGGTACCATCCGATTCATCAGGTATAAGATCACTAGGACAACATTTTTGGTTTTCAAGATCATTTCCCTAAAGTTGAAAATTTGAATTGGAATAAATACTTTCTTTATTTTGGTACAATCTCACTATTGTTCGTGCCTAGAACAATTTCCACTTCATCTCTTAAATAAATGAAGTTGAATTTGTTATTCGTGAAGTGTTAGCAGATCATGTGATAGAATGACGGGTCATTCCATCTGTCTCAAACAAAAGGTTAGCAAAAATTATATACATAAGTCGATCTATAGTGAGATTAATCATATATAGTTCCTAAAATGGACTTATACTTCATATATCATACTGCTTAATATAATAAAACTAGTTTCTACTAAACAGGGACTTCCTGTAGGTCAGTGGTAGGCGATAAAGGCCAGTCGCACTTCGGTTGTGGGTTCGATTCCTACAGCCTTGTCCGAAGCGATGGGCTGTCGCCCGTCCTGCAGGTTGTCCTTTTTCTAAAACTATGTCACTATAACATCCCATCAATAATATCCAAAATCGTCTATCCTTAAACAATACTAACTTATGTCCAACACAATCCAGTCTAATCTTTAGGCTTATACATAATACTGCAGTCCACTCTCATAATATAGTGACAACGATTACCAAAGATTTAATACTGTCGTTGATCCCCACATATCATAAGATATGTCTTGTTGGTCACATTCCAAACATTCAAAGTCCTTAATCGTGTATTCTCTTGAATACCTTAGTGAAAACATGAGTGAAGTTAAAAGTTAATACTTTCCATATACCAAAATCCTCAAAATTCTATATACTCAAACCATGATATCACTTAGTCCTTATATCAATCATGAGCTCATGAATACTATCAAACATTTAATTTTCTCCTTATCCCTTCATTATGCGCATTCCAAAAATATCTGAATAACCTTTCATGGATACTGGTAACATTAATCATATGCTTTCAAAACACAAGGAAAGACAACAGTGTAACAATCCATAGATGTCTCTTTATTCCAAAATTACACATGATAAACATGTAATCATGCCACTACATTCTCAAACCATTGACCGAGCTTCAAAAATTCTTTCATCTCACATATCATTTGTAGTCTCTTCATCATCATCCACATAAATACTACCCATATGACCATACTGATTCTCTTCATGAGTCTTTCCCTTAGGGCATTTGTTTGCATAATGCCCATACATTCCACATTTAAAACACTTAACCATTTTTGATGTCGTAGCAATACCATTATCCTCATCCATGGTGTTAACCGACCCTTTTCCTTTGCACTTACTTGCTTTGTGTCCTTCTTTTCCACACCCAAAGCATCTTTCAGTTCCCTTGAAACATTCTCCTTGATGCCTCTTCCCACATGATTTACATAGGGGAAATTGAACTTTCTTTCCTCTATGATCATCATGGAACTCCATCTTTCTCTTATTAGTCGAGTCAGGAAACTTACCAAATTTTACTTTATTGATCATGTTGTGAGATTGCTGATTCGGCATAATAATGATGTTTGGACATCCAAATCCCATTTCATTTGGTTGCTCATGAAGAATATCATTCCATTGTCCATCATATCCTCCATTATTGTGAATCATCTTGTTTCCAGCCATTTTCTAAAACCCAAACAGAATAGTGTTAGATGCAAAAATCATGCTAGGGAAAACAACATAATAAAGGGGGAGTACCTTCCATATCCAACATCTTAGGTTTAATTCTATGATCGTTAGCGTAATTCTATTACTATAACCTATACGTATACTTAACCTTAGGGACATACCTAGACATACCTTAGAAATATCTCTAGGAATCTCACTAACGTTTTCGCATCCTAGTTTCCAAAGGTTGACTAAACCTTTCCTCTGATACCAACTGTAAAGACCCGTATCTTGACATACGTGGACATTACGTTACTTTTGCGGAATACTTAATACATAACAAAAATATACACACAAGGATCGTAATAGTTTAGTGTCTTTGGAAACTCGGAACATAATCTTCTAATCCTGGTGAAAGATCTTCAAAATATCCCACAAAGATCTTCCTTTTTTTTTACCTAAAACCTTTCTTTATATCCTGGGGAAAAGAAAACATAAAAGGGTGAGCTCAAATGCTCAGTAAGGGTAAACGAAAGAAATATCAATCACATAATTTTCATAAGAACATAACATTTTTGGAAATCTTAACCTGCAAAAGAGAGCATAATTTTATAACATGGGATAAATCATAGTAGTGAAAATGAAACCCTTACATAAAACATTACTCATTTTGGCATACACACATAATCATAGAGAATCATTTCTTGTTAGTCAAGACTCATTGCCAAGACTATCTTAGTGGACAAAGTCCCTTTCTGAATCGAGTAATCCTCGTTTCAGTCCTGTTTCACTGAACCGGTATAACCTACCATTCCAACCATGTCTATCTCATGAGATATGAAATCTTTACCCAATGCATTGGAGGGAGATATAGGTACCACCCATCTCTTAATGAATCCTTTCTTATGTGTGCCACAAAATCATAAATCATACATCATTGCATAACCCATGTAATAAAAATGGGATTCTTAAACAACATGACATCATAAAACCATTCATATAAGATAGAGAAATTCATAAACATAATTTCATCACAACATAGTCAAATCAATGTAAAAATATGGATAGAAACAGAACCCTTTATTATCTTATATGGAAAATAATTTTGATAAAACACTTGAATTGAATTCTTGAGGAAAATATCCTTTCTTCTTCAAAATCAATTTCTTTTCACAAAACATCATGCAATTTTAAAAGAAAGAGATTTTATTGAAAATATTCATGAAATCTTTTAGAGGAAGCTTCATGAAAATAAGGCTTTATAAAACAGTATAAATCCGTTCGTGCCGTATAAGTTAAAAAAAACATTCTTCGTACTTTTGTCGGAGAAGTCAAAAAGTACCTCGTACGAAAAACGAAAAAAGATTCCTTTCATATCCTTTACTAAAAACTCATAGAAGGGTAAAATTGGATTTAAACAATTGTAGGTGGATGGAAATAATATTACATATTGAGGGAACATGGATGTGGATGATAAAATACACCCCAGTAAATACTTACGAATAAACAATCTCGGATAAAAATGAGATTGTGATATTTCCCTTACCTTAGGTCCGACTTGCTTTGTAAGTGTCCGAACCTCCTGTATAATGATTTAAATCATGTTATTGACTTATTACAGAATCATATTCATTGTTATGATATCATATATGGTTCACTTATGACATTATATTACCCGTTCTTTTGTAAATTCCATGTTAAAGAAGTGTTTTGGGTAAAATCGTTTCATTTATCGTAGGTGTTTTGACTTGTTGTTCTTGACATCATTATTACTTATATCATGATTTACTTACTTCCAGAATATAAAATATGATTTATATATCATATATATTCAGTATATATATATATATATATAATAGGTAGATAAATAAAATGAAAAACACCGTTCATGGAGACGGTAGTCCGTACGTACGCATGAACGCTGTTTTCCTTTCCTTATTGTCTTGAAATGGAAGTAAGTAGATGACATACATATGTATATATATACATAAATCCAGTAGATTTATAATGTCATATATTTCATTATTATTTCTTATATATACATTATAATCATTCTTAAATGGTTAACATGGAGAATGAATCTCATCGCGTCGTGGAGACGGTATTCCGTACGTACGCACGAGCGATGATATCATTTCTATAAATATTGAATTGAATTGGAGTGGATTATACAATATATCAGAATCAATATGATGTTGTAATAACTATGTATAGTTATTCTTTACACCATTATACCCATCCATGTAAGGTGGTGGTGGAAAATAGATTACACCACGGCGTGGAGACGGTATTCCGTACGTACGCACGCGCGGTGATTTCTTTTTCCGTAGGATGGATAGATGGTGAAATAAGGTTGTTTCATACTTATAATAACATATCAGTATATGAGTGATACTGATGTTATTACTTCATAATGAAACAACCTAAGAAGAAGAAGTGGAAGAAGAAATAAAGATGAAAGAATTGGTAACGGTAATTACCTCTTCTTTGAAGTGCCTCTTTGAGACCTCCTCTTAGGGCACTAAAATTGGTCTTTGAGGAAGACCAGAACCTATAGGATGTTGCTAGGAAAGTGGAGAGGAGAAATTGGCAGGGTTTGGCCGAGCTTGAGTGCTCAAATTGGTGTGAGGAGGAGGGGGAGGAGGTGTCCTTTTATAGGGGAGGAGAGGGGCACCTTAGGAATATCTCAAAATATTATTTTATATTAAAGTCAAAATCGGTTTATAATGGTTCCAAAGGGTCTTATTTCGAAGCTAAAGTGGGGATGGGTCTAAATCCTATCAACCAATAGAATTTAGACAAGTTTAGGATATTATTTTAACCTTATCAATTAGATTTAACTCTAAGTTAAATAATTTAACTTTTACCATGTCTTTTTGTTTTCTTTCACTATATGGTTAATACACTTACTATAACATTCCAAACGAACCCCAAATTGTTTATTATTAATATATATATCCTTATCTAAGTCATTTGGCCGAACCTTAGATTTTTAGGAATACAATAACAATTAATAATATAATATTTGATTTAAAAACTATTTTGTGTCAATTTTGACATTATTTGATATATGATTTTTGTGAAAGTCATAACAGAATTAAATGTTCGAACCAAGTTGATTAAATCAACATTAATATATCATAGTAACCTAGAAAATTAGGTGAATTTATAAAAAGTCTCAAATTACATTTATTTTGGTGTTTATAACATCAATTATGTCAATATTTCATTAATAAGATAATTACTGCATCATCGTTGTGTCATAAAGAAATTAAATTATTTTATGTCTAAAAATTACAAATAAAATACCATCATGTAGGAAATATTTTTAGCTTTCTAATGAATATTTACAATCGAATTTATCTTATGTATAACCCCATATTAAAAATGATTTACTTATTAAACATTGATTTTAACTATTTTAACCCTTCTTTAAATAAATTAATAATAAATGTCCTAATCTAATCCAAGTGGGCCTAAATGGTCATATTTTATTCCTAAGTTTGTTTTTGGTCTAATTACACTTGTCCAATAGAATTAGGACATGTGTTAGGGTAATATTAATATCATATTTACCCTTAGTTACCTTATTTACTATTAACCGTGGTAAAAAAAGTAAAAAGTTACTATTCACCAAAAAATTATTTTCATCTCATTGAACTACATTTTAGTCCTTGATATTAACCGTGTCTCTCGGATTTTCGAAATTCCATTCACAGAAGCGGTAAAATTAAGTTTTATGCAAAATTCAGTTTTTAACCTACCACTTAGTAGTTTCACTATTCATCAAAAATTGATGTTTTTCAGAACAATGCCAAAATTTCATCCCAAGCTATATTTCATATTCCGAATTCAAAAATGAAGTCTATTTTACCAAATTCATAACATAAAAGTTGCATTAATTAATTTTATAATTAAATCCCGCTGTTAAAACAAATAGCGTGTTTTTTAGAAACAATATCTATCAAAAGATTGACACTTGTTTATGTCTAGTTTAAATGTGAAACTACATCCAATGACCAACATTGTATTAAATTGTAAAAATATATTCTAAATATACTTTAAAACCACTCAAATTAATGATTTATCACTATTAATTATTTCGATTAAAAAAGTTGTTTTTAATTATAATTTAGTAATTTTCACTATTCATCAGAATATGAAAGTTATCCGAAAAGTACCAAAATTTCACCTTAGGCTAAATTCGATACTCCGAATCCAAAAATAAAGTTCATTTTGAAAAATAAGATTTACTGGATTTCAAAAGGTGGTTATTACTATTCATAACGGCTAGTTTTAATAATATTTTTATAGCATATCGTTGTTTAGTGAAACTCGGTATTGCGTACTACACACGCTATCGAGGAAGGTCGCGATTGCGTGTAATGCAAGTCAAGTCAAGGATGTGTGTTGTGCAAGCTCCTTTTGGTGTAGCGTACAACACAAGACTTTAATAAAATTAAAAAGAATATTTTTTTTTTATAAAATCTTGGGCTGTTACATTCTACCCCCCTTAAAATGAATTTCGCCCTCGAAATTCGTCGGGGTTATAAATGGTTTACTATTCGAAAGTTTCTTTAATAGAAACCCACATCGTAAAAAGGAATATCAAAACCAATCTTTAAAAACAAAAGTATGAAACGTAACGG
Organism: Viscum album; assembly: GCA_963277665.1. Taxonomy (NCBI): domain Eukaryota; kingdom Viridiplantae; phylum Streptophyta; class Magnoliopsida; order Santalales; family Viscaceae; genus Viscum; species Viscum album. The sequence goes on from OY728166.1 coordinate 1,145,222,840, forward strand.
TTACCCAAATAAACTAATCATTGGGTTTCCACATAGGTGAAAATATGGATATGGAAGAGAAATCTAACCATCATGTTCTGATGGAGAGTGGTAGAGAACATGACTATGGAAAAGCCAATAATCACAAATCCATAAATTTGTGACGATCTAAGGTACCATCCGATTCATCAGGTATAAGATCACTAGGACAACATTTTTGGTTTTCAAGATCATTTCCCTAAAGTTGAAAATTTGAATTGGAATAAATACTTTCTTTATTTTGGTACAATCTCACTATTGTTCGTGCCTAGAACAATTTCCACTTCATCTCTTAAATAAATGAAGTTGAATTTGTTATTCGTGAAGTGTTAGCAGATCATGTGATAGAATGACGGGTCATTCCATCTGTCTCAAACAAAAGGTTAGCAAAAATTATATACATAAGTCGATCTATAGTGAGATTAATCATATATAGTTCCTAAAATGGACTTATACTTCATATATCATACTGCTTAATATAATAAAACTAGTTTCTACTAAACAGGGACTTCCTGTAGGTCAGTGGTAGGCGATAAAGGCCAGTCGCACTTCGGTTGTGGGTTCGATTCCTACAGCCTTGTCCGAAGCGATGGGCTGTCGCCCGTCCTGCAGGTTGTCCTTTTTCTAAAACTACGTCACTATAACATCCCATCAATAATATCCAAAATCTTCTATCCTTAAACAATACTAACTTATGTCCAACACAATCCAGTCTAATCTTTAGGCTTATACATAATACTGCAGTCCACTCTCATAATATAGTGACAACGATTACCAAAGATTTAATACTGTCGTTGATCCCCACATATCATAAGATATGTCTTGTTGGTCACATTCCAAACATTCAAAGTCCTTAATCGTGTATTCTCTTGAATACCTTAGTGAAAACATGAGTGAAGTTAAAAGTTAATACTTTCCATATACCAAAATCCTCAAAATTCTATATACTCAAACCATGATATCACTTAGTCCTTATATCAATCATGAGCTCATGAATACTATCAAACATTTAATTTTCTCCTTATCCCTTCATTATGCGCATTCCAAAAATATCTGAATAACCTTTCATGGATACTGGTAACATTAATCATATGCTTTCAAAACACAAGGAAAGACAACAGTGTAACAATCCATAGATGTCTCTTTATTCCAAAATTACACATGATAAACATGTAATCATGCCACTACATTCTCAAACCATTGACCGAGCTTCAAAAATTCTTTCATCTCACATATCATTTGTAGTCTCTTCATCATCATCCACATAAATACTACCCATATGACCATACTGATTCTCTTCATGAGTCTTTCCCTTAGGGCATTTGTTTGCATAATGCCCATACATTCCACATTTAAAACACTTAACCATTTTTGATGTCGTAGCAATACCATTATCCTCATCCATGGTGTTAACCGACCCTTTTCCTTTGCACTTACTTGCTTTGTGTCCTTCTTTTCCACACCCAAAGAATCTTTCAGTTCCCTTGAAACATTCTCCTTGATGCCTCTTCCCACATGATTTACATAGGGGAAATTGAACTTTCTTTCCTCTATGATCATCATGGAACTCCATCTTTCTCTTATTAGTCGAGTCAGGAAACTTACCAAATTTTACTTTATTGATCATGTTGTGAGATTGCTGATTCGGCATAATAATGATGTTTGGACATCCAAATCCCATTTCATTTGGTTTCTCATGAAGAATATCATTCCATTGTCCATCATATCCTCCATTATTGTGAATCATCTTGTTTCCATCCATTTTCTAAAACCCAAACAGAATAGTGTTAGATGCAAAAATCATGCTAGGGAAAACAACATAATAAAGGGGGAGTACCTTCAATATCCAACATCTTAGGTTTAATTCTATGATCGTTAGCGTAATTCTATTACTATAACCTATACGTATACTTAACCTTAGGGACATACCTAGACATACCTTAGATATATCTCTAGGAATCTCACTAACGTTTTCGCATCCTAGTTTCCAAAGGTTGACTAAACCTTTCCTCTGATACCAACTGTAAAGACCCGTATCTTGACTAAATTTATAGCACTTTTAAAGTCATTTTTTTATTATGGATAATAGATTGGAAGGTGATGCAACCAACTGACCACCATTATTTAATGAAACCAACTATGTTCAATGGAAAATCAAAATTAAAATGCTTTTAGAGAGCATGAGTTTCAAAATTTGGTCTTCCATTATAGATGAATATAAGATTCTTATTACTGATAGAACCACATGGGATGAACTTACCAAAACTGCATATAATAACAATTACAAAGCCATGAATACTTTTTGCTGCTCCTAAAGAGATGAGGAATTCAATAAAATTTCTTCTTGTAAAACTGCCCATGAAATTTGGGATACCTTATCTATCTCACATGAAGTAACATCTAGTGTAAATGAAATGAGACTTAATACTTATACTATTAAATATGTTAGTTTTAAGATGAAACATGATGATCCTATTTCTAACATGTATCTTAGTTTCAATGAGATTGTCAACACAATGATCTCTCTTGGAAGAGAAGTTACTACCAAGGAGTAGATCATGAGAATTATAAGATGTATTCCTGACAGATGGAGGGGAACCTTTGTCTCTATTAGATAATCATGTGAAATCAACAAACTACCTGTAAGAAAACTCGTTGGAAAACTGATGATGTATGAAAAATAGATGAAAGCCAACAAGTTAGAGGAGAATGAACCAAAGAGGAAATCTGTTGCATTCAAGAACACCACCCCTAAGCACAAATACAAAGGGAAACTAGAAGCTTCTGTAGAAAGATCAACCAGTGAACAATCATGATCTCATAGTGATGAGGAGATGGCTCCATTAGCTAGAAGAATAAATTTATTTTACAAGAAGAAGAACTTTTTTAGAAAGCCTAAATTCAAGGGAAAATATGACAAAAAAATAAATTGGAAGAAGGAAAGGAAAAGAAGTGACAAATCTGATGAAATTGCCTGCTATGAGTGTATTCTAAAAGGACATATCAATGATGACTGTCCAAAGATCAAGTATAAAAAGAAATATGAGAACAAGGATAGGAAGTATAAAAAGGCCATGAAAGAAACCTGAAGTGATTATGAGGATAGTTCAAGTGACTCAGAGACATCACATGATGAACTGGCTTACAAAGCCTATATGTGTTTTAATGCAAACACATCGGAGGTAACACTGGATTCTCTTGTACTTAATTCATAATATTCTGGAGATGATAGTTATTCTGAAAATATGACTAATGAAGAGATGTTTTAATACCATAACATGAACTACTACAAAATAAAGCTATATCCACGGACTTATAGCCATGGTTTTATAAGTCCGTGTCTATAGCATGGTTATACCAATGGATGAAAATTAATCCGTGGCTATATGTGCGATTTGGCCAATATTCTCTCGGGCTCCTCCTACAGAACCCTCCCCGACTCACTCCCCTCCCCCGACGCACTCCCCTCCCCGGATGACCGCGCCTCCCCCCTCCCCGGACGACATCGCCTCCCCCGACGCTGACGGACTCCCCTCCTCCCCGGATTCACTCCCCTCCTCCTGAAGACCTCTCCTCCCCGGATGACCGCGCCTACCCCGACGGACTCCCCTCCTCTGGATGACCCCGAAGAACTCCCCTCCTCCCCCGACGGACTCCCCTCCTCCCTCGACGAACTCCCCTCCTCCTGACGGACTCCCCTCCTCCGGACGACCGCAACTCCCCTGCTCCCGATGGAATCTCCTCCTCCGACAAACTCTCCTCCTCCCGACGGCCTCCTCCAGACGACCTCATTGCAGGTATCTTTATCATTCCATTTTTTTATCATTTACAGTATCTTTTTCCTTAACAATAGTTTTTTCAAAATCCATATCAGTAGTAATTAGATCCTTCTCAAGAATATTTCCACTCTTTTATGTAAGATATTTCTACTGCTCGGGTCGATCCTCATGAATAAGGATACTAAATCATACCATTTTTTAATCTGAGGCATCCAGAAATTATATAGGGTATGTCAACATTTTAGAATTGTGTTCCATGGATTTTGGTTTGATTTCCATCCCTTAAATATAGTATGAGGCATCGTGGTTTTGTATAGGGTAATACTGTAGATTAACATCAGGAACTAGATACACTAGTGTAGGATATGCCTTCATCTTCCAATTATTTGCTACCATATATATCTATTTTTGAGGGAATACTAGATTTCTAGTTGTTCAAGTGAAATTAACGGGGATTATTCCAAAAAAGGAGGAAAATATGAGAATATCATGGTGATATAACCATATGTAAAATATGATTTCACAATTAATCTATGGTTGTTCCTAGATATTGATGGTCTATCCATCATTGCATATCCGATAAAGATAAGAATCAAGCCTTACATAGTTTTCTATGGTAGAGCTGTTAGATTTATGAAACACCAGAGATGGTGAAAACCATGTGAATAATGGGTGAATGCATATAGTTTAGGTTCAAAATGCCTTGATCTAGTCTTATTTTTTGAGTCCATGGAGCTTAGTGAAAATGAAAATAGTTTATATTCTTGATGATTTGAGTATAAAGGGGATCTTTAAGGTCGATAATGCAGTGAAAAATTCATAAAACCCATGTGAACGGATACTAGGATGTCCTATAACAAATGAAGTGATCCTGAAGACGGTTGATCAATGTTTAATGTCATACCTCTTGGATGATAGAAAACAATTTACATTCATGATTCATGGGCTACTAAAACAGGTATATTTTGAAAAAAATTCAATTCATGAATGAGGTTGAATTTTATTTGAATTGAGGGTAGGACATCCCACGCACCACACAAATACCTCAAAAAAAATTCCATATCTTATAATGTTATAATGATCAGACCGAGATTAATGTAGATGATATTTTAAATTCATGATTCTTAGAATATGTGTAATTTGGTTTCACAGTAATATATGTGTCACAGAAGTGGTAAAACCTACTGTAAATGGACCCAAATAGTCTTATATACCATGTTCACACCTTGAGATGGACTACACACAAGTTAAAGTCATAATGTTGTGTGTGTAAATGGGACTAAGGGGATGTAGGGTTGAAATATATTTATCTAGACCTATAAATGAGAGGTATAGGAATTACAAAGTATCCCATGAAAATGGTAGTCAATCCACACATGTTTCAAAATTGTGTAATAGTAGGATTTCAATTCCAAAATTGGGGGAAATCCTCTCTCGTGAGGGAATCCCAAATTTATGACATGGGTAATGCTAGAGTTTAGCATCGTGTTATATGGATGATGGTTTAGTTCGTCTCATATCATATGATTCATATTGATTCCAAGTGGGGTGATTTTTTAGACAATATCATACATATATTATGAGGCACCATGGTTATAAAAATTGTAAGACCTTTCATATCGTCCCATAGTTATCATATGAGTCATATTAATTTTATATCGAGTAAGATCATTATTTAATTTTGTGTGCCTAGGATGTCAATATCTATAGTTTAAAGACATTAATCTCAAACAATATTGGTAGAAAATAGTTATTTTCATATTTCATGGAATATGACTCCTTGTTTATGTTCAAAGATTTTAGATTAAGGATATTGTTAAGGTCTTGTTGCTTTGACTAGTTATGAATATTTTAAGGTCATACTAGCTCGACCATGGGGTTTCTAGTAGTTTAGGGTCATAAATCTTGGAACATTTGTGAATATTCTATATTCATAATTCTTGGAACCATGAAAACATTTTTAGGTTTTCTTTCTTGGACCATGGATATCCTCATGTGAAGTACTACTTCAGAAACATCACATTGGTGGGAGGTGTGATACAATATCTATATATGGTGATCAAAGAGTATACCCCATTGGAATAGACCTTATGAATGAGGTAAAGTCATTCCCAGTTGGGCACTAACTTCGGTTTATTTATTTGGGTATCATCCTTGTTCTGAGATCCAGTACCATGTCACCGTATTGTATGGAGCAGAGGAAACCATATTTTTGAATTATATTTTCATCTAGTTTTAGTTTCTCTCTAGATTGGTAAATGCATGGAAGTTGTTCTCTATGAGGGATTCCAAATCATTCAAGTGATCTTCTTTCATTCTTTCTAGACTATTTTTGTTGTATAAAACTATTTAGATCTATGGTATCTAATCCTCGATGGGAATGACTTACTTGGATTCACATACTAGGGATATGAGGTCACTTGGGTGGAATTTAGAGTCATCATCCAATAGGTATAGAAGAAATTCAAGAGATTATCAGGCCAGATCTTATTTTTTATAACCCAGTGTTTTCTATAGGATAATAGATTGTTTCTTATTTCATTCTTAAATCTACACATTTTCCTATTAATTCTAGTAAGTAGTAACGTTGGACCAGATTTTATACTTCGTGTAAAATTTCATTAAATCCTAATCCTAAAAGTTAGTACCTTATTATTTGAGAATGGAATGAAGAAATACAAATTGATATATGGTGTGGTAGATCAAAAACATGATCACAAACATAGATTTAACATCATTGATGATAACTACTTCTTCCCACTTGGAGAAGAATACCATTTCGGTTAGAATAAACTATAACAGGAGATATTTTGCTAGTGGGTATGGCCCTATGATATGATACCCCATAGTGCAAAAGGAAAATATTACATGGTGGTGTGGAGGATCTATAATGGTTGATGGAAAATAAATGAATGTCTCTAACACCCATGAAAACTCTGAGAAAAAATGGTGTAGTTATGGAGAATGGAGGGATAAATGTATCCCAATAATAGTATCTGTTGAGAGTGATTCAGTCCCACATGATGGGTGAATTTGGACCCAACATTGACCTCCAAAATAACCTGAGGTAACCCACATATTTGGTTGAAATATATGATAATTTCATTAAACCCAGATCTTTTGAGGGTGGCATTAATTTATTCATACTCTGGAGTGTAAACGGCAAGGCTTACCAGTGGATTCACTTATGCTCAGTTCAGTCACGATGGAGAGTACCATGCTAGGGATACTCGATATAGGGAGGGATCTAATAGTTTATTTCCTCTATTATGGGGTGACTTTAGGGTCATAGAATATAATCACTAAAGGAAAGTTGGTTTAGGTTCTTGTTATCATCATCTCAAATGGAATGGGGATAATGACCCTTGGATAGGCCACATGGATAATCAAATCATCATTTTCAGGATCATATAAGAATGTGGCTAAACTTTTCAAGTGTTCAGCTCAACCATTCTATAACATGGGAATTTTATTCACCTCCATTATAGAAGGAAATTGTACCATTAGTTGGTGGTTATGATCCAGTAGGGACATGAGCTCTTTCATCATAATAATGCGGTCACCATTAATATATTTGAGGGCTAACTTAGATTCTCCCTTCATATCCATTTGGGGGAAATAAATATCATCTGATAACTTATGACCAGTAATGAGAGCCTAATAATTTGCCTCATCATCAGTGAAACCTTATAAAAATAGGAAAAAGTATGATTGGACGTCTTGTGTTGGTGTGATAAAGACAACCACCTGGCCTACTCAATTAATATTGGAATTATTAAGCATTATTTCAGTCAGTCTTTTAAAATCACCATCAAAATATGTTTTCTAATATTCTTTGACATGATCCACTAAGAGGGTAGCCTCATTTGGGAAATCAACATTCAGGGGTAGTTCTTCAGGGGTGGATGTGTGTCCATGAAGTCTTCTATTGCCTAGAATCTGAAAACCATATATGGGATGAACCTAATGTTGAAATACTAGAGGATCACCTCCCAAATCAACATTCATCCAATAAACATAGGGTAATTAAAGATATAATTTATGATTTTTATTTGTGTCACCAATTGTGTCTCATGATTCTATATATAATATCACAACTTCTACAGTGTAAAAACTATTGCGAGGAAACTCTTATCTATAGGGGAGTATCTATTCTATATATCGAGGAGCATCCGACTATGATATTATAAACAATTTTCTATTACCTCTTTGTTTTTTTTGGGTTAGATGGGTTACAAGGGATCATTCCAAGGAAGTCCCATAAATGAACAATGTCTTTCCAAAAATGGAAGAAATCAAAACTGACAGTTGTAAAAGATAATGCTTAATGTTATCAATAATCGATATGGAACTCCTCATCCAATTTTTTAATAGGTACTTTATTCATTGGACACTAGAGGATATTACACTATCCAACTAGATTCACATTAAATTATTTTATATAGGTGAATAGACCATGGAGGCCCCACAACTCTTAGAGATTCCATGGGGGAGGAATCTGATTGATGGACTTGATCATATCTGGGTCAATATCGATGACCATATATCTTGTATTAAAGTGGAGAAACCTAATAGAGGTAACCCTGAATGTGAACTTTAGGGAGTTTATCTTAAAGTGTATGAAATATAGGAAGATAAACAATTTCTCAAGATCCTTGAGATGGTCCAAATACGGTAGGATTTTTTCACCAAATAATCCAAGTAGCATTCCACAAATTTCATGATAATTGGCTTGAAGATGTGTTGCATGGACAGTTGCTAAGTGGATTATGCCTTATTCTATCCCATGAGAATAAATTAAAAGTAGAAATTTCCCTATGGAACCATAATTATGGGAGACTCTACATCCTTGGGGGCCATCCATGTCTGATTATACCTAGAGTATCCATCCATAAAAGATAGGTCCTGGAACCCTGTTATAGCATTGATTAATAGCTTTTTCATTGGAAGGGAAAAACAATACTTTAGATAATGGTGATTGAGTTATAAAAAGTCAATATTGATGATTACTTAATATCTTTTGAAACAATACATATAATGTTAAGTCATTTTCTAGATTATTTATCTAACGTATGTTTATCTGCCTCAGGATGGATAGATACTGGATGTACAACATTGATCGGATCACTGATGAATTTCAGAAGGAGTTACAATATTTTTTGGACTTTGCATTCACTAATGATTCAGATGGAGGTTGATTTGATGCCCGTGTTTTTATTGTGTTGGAAGACCTTGGTTAACTCGTGAGGAAGTGAGTTACCATATCACTAAAAGTGGTATCCAAAAAATTTATCATGTGTGGTATCATAATAGAGAAAAAGCTCAAGTGTTGAATGCCATCGATTCAGCGGAAAATATTGGTATGAAAAATTTGATTTCTGATCGGTTTTCTTTTGTTTCTGAAGCTAGCTCCTCATGTAGACCAGTGCAAGAGGAATTGAATACTAGAACATAGTTCTCATCTATTAATCAGGATGATGACGTTGAGAGTGTTAGAAAGTTAATGGAAGATGCAAATACCCTAGTATATCAAGCATGTGAAAAACTGATCAAACTTGAGTTTTTAATGCGATTATATCTTGGGAAAATAATGTATGGATTTAGTAATACTGCGGTCGACTATCTCCTCACATTTATTAAGTATTTACTACCTGATGATGCATGTATTCCAGAAAATGATTACATGGCATCAAAGTTGGTTGAAAAATTTAGATTTTAATCTACTAAGATTCAATCTTGTCTCAAAGACTGTTATTTGTTCTGGAAGGAGAATGCAGACTTGAGTCAGTGCAAACAGTGTGGCACATCAAGGTGGAAGACTAATAAAGACGGATCTCAATCTCGCATACCACAGAAAGTGATGTGGCACTTCCCTTTAATTCCTAGGATTTAAAAACTTTTTATGTCAGAACAAATGGAAAAGAATATGAGATGGCATGAAGATGAAAGAAATAAGGATAACGATGAAATAATGCATCCTACAGATGGGTTGTCTTGGAAGAAATTTGATAGGTTACATCCTGATTTTGCAGCCGACCCACGAAATGTTAGATTGGGATTATCCTGTGATAGTTTCAACCCATTTCACCAAATGCATACTCCACACAGTACTTGGCCTGTTTTCATTCACATTTATAACTTTCCTTCATGGATGTGTATGAAGAAGTCGTGCACTATCCTGAGTATATTGATATCTGGACCCATTGATCCTTGAAATGATATTGATATATACCTGCAGCCATTAATAGAGGAGTTAAATGAGCTTTGTATTGTTGGTGCACAAGCGTATGATGCATTCAGAAAGGAGTACTTTATATTTTGTGCAGCTTTATTATGGACGATAAATTATTTCCCTGCCTACGGAATGATGTCTGGTTGGAGTATTGAAGGGAAATTATCCTGTCCTATTTGTATGAAAAATACACGTTTTCGAAGATTAAATTTTCGACGAACTTTCAGCTTCATAGGGCATCGATGTTTTCTACCAATGGGTCATCCATACAAGAAAAATAGGAGACAGTTCGATAATTCCATCGAGACAGATGAGACACCTCAACGAATGTCATAGACTGATTTTGTTAAAGAACATGATGATTTGAATTATGTTCTTGGCAAAAGTCAATCAAATATCAGAAAGCGAAAGCATGCTAATTCGAATTACAATAGTAATTGGAGAAAGAAAAGAATATTCTTTGAGTTTCCGTATTGGTCATCGAATTTATTATGTCATTGTTTGGATGTAATGCATATCGAGAAAAACATTTATGAGATGTTACATGCTACTATTTTAAATGTCAAAGGAAAAAACAAAAGGCGATTTGCGGTGTCGTCGTGATTTGATGGATTGGGGTATAAGAGAAAGACTTCATCCTAAGTTAATTGGTCAAAATAAGTGGAAAGTCCCTGTTTCTTGTTATTCGATGACAAATGTGGAGAAAAAACAATTTCTTCAAGTCTTGTAAAGTTTGAAGGTTCCAGATGGTCATTCAAGCAATATTTCGAAAAGGGTGAATACACAAGATGTGAAACTCAAATCTCTTAAAACCCATGATTACCATGTCTTGTTAAATGAGTTGACTCCCATTGCCATTATTCATTTACTTTAACATAATGTTAGAGTTGCGGTGATTAAGTTATGTTAATTTTATTGAGATCTTTGTGCCAAAAGATTGAGCAGAAGTGTTGTTCAGAAATTGCAGAGAGATGCACCGATTATTCTTTGCGACTTGGAGAAAAGTTTCCCACCATCTTTTTTCACAATTATGTTACATTTGACTGTGCATCTTCCCATGGAATTTCTCTTTGGTGGTCCTGTTTCAAGTCAGTGGATGTATCCTACCGAAAGAATGATGTTTACATTGAAATCTTATGTGAGAAATAAATATCATCCTGAAGGCTCTATTGTGAAATGCTATTTAGCACAAGAATGAATGGATTTCTGTTCATCGTACCTAGCTAACGTCACTACGAGGTCTAATCGACTAATGAGAACTGAAGATGAAGAATATGATCCCATTGAGCCTTCATTTCCTTTAATTCCCCAAACAGGGGGGATATCTAGATCGTACTCGTTGTGTACTTTAAGTAGGGAAGAGTGGGAAATGGCACATCGCACAATATTATTCAACTTTGGTGTGCTTGATGATTATATGAAGTAAGTAAACTAATAAATATGTATTTTTTTCATTGTGGGATTTCTTTATATCTTGTGACATTTTAATGCTTTCATATCTGTAGAGAACATTTTGAAATTATAAAAAAGAGACATCGCTCTCTATCTATTAAGAGGAAGGAACTATTTCACAACAAAAAATTTGCTACCTGGTTAAAGTCAAAGGTAATTGATTTCTTTTTCTTCTTCTCATAACATAATCACATGTCTCTGTTTAATATTCTATGTTGGTATCTTTTAGGTTTTAACTCTACCAATGATTGAAGTATTAGATGAAATAAAAGCATTGTCCTTTGGTCCAAACGATGTGGTGCATGATTGTAAGTCAATGGTTGTCAATGGATATAAATTTGTTATAAATAGTTGTGCAAAAAAATGGCAACACAGCATGATGGTGTCACGATAAGAGCCACAATAGATTGTTATGAGAGTGCATCGGACATGCAGCCTCGATCAGAAAGTATATCATATTACGGTGTTGTTGAAACAATCATTTTATTAGATTACTATTCACATGGTCGTGTCGCAATGATTAAATGCAAGTGGTTTGATTCAATGACACGACAAGGAATGCATATTGATAACTATGGATTTAGAGTGATTGTTATGAACCACCAGCTTCGTACCAATGAACCTTATATCCTTGCATCACAAGATAAACAGGTGTTTTATGTGACCCATTACAACCACAATTTGGTGTTATTGTTGATGTTATTCCTAGACATATTTCTGACGAAGGCATGGATGAAAATGATGTTGTGGATGAACCTATTGGTATTTATTCGAATGTTTCATTTGATGATACAGATGATGCAATTGTTAGAACAGATTGTGAACCAGAAATTATCACAGACCCCACATAGCGTTGACACATTTGTAAGTATTTACCTGATATTATTGCAATATTGTATGTGTTTTTTAACTATCACACATGATATCAAAATAACTAGTATATTTTATACCATTATCTAATATAAAACAATTAATAGCCTCACCAATTTATGTTTAACCACTTCTCTAGTAAATCTTGAAAATAGAAAAGTCTTGATATTTTTTCAATATAAATATCACGCATGAAAATGTATCTCATTGTTTTATGATACAATTGTATTATTTATCATTTTGAATTATTTCTATTTATTTGAGAATATTTTTTTAAATTTCCAGGTCAAAATGTCTGATTATGATGATACTAGAAGGAGTAGAAGAATATTGAGAAACGAACAACGTAGGTCTCCTCCTGGAAACAAAGTACAAATTATGTTTGAATATTATGGTCTTTCATATTATTTATCTTGTTATCGTTCGTTTTATTTTATCATCTATGTTATTTTAGACTGCATCGTTGAGGAGACGCTTGGATTATGCCACTGATGATGATATTGTGGCTGGGGGTACTGATTCTACAGGTCAGCCTACTACTATGCCGCTTGAGACACCAGGAGGCCATCCTCCCATTATGCCACCTCCATATTATCCATACCCACCTTTTCCGTATCCCTTTTTGCCCGAATCGACATCGGATGGTAGTTCTTAGACTCCCATCCCTCAGTTTCCATTCCCACCATCCACTGTACAGGGTACTGTGCCCCCATATATCCCACCGCCATATCCATATCCATATCCACCCTCATCTGTACAGGGTTATCCATCGGGTTTTCTGCCTCCATCAGTACACTTTGCATCTACTATATATAGTACTTCTGTAGATATCACACCTACCATGGAGGCTGCCCCCCCTCCAGACGCAACACTTCAGGGGTCAGCAGATCCCTCATCTATTGGTATTTGTTTAAACATTACTGTTACTGATTAATGATAAATTCATATATATTATTTTCTTTTATTTTGGTTTCATGTTGAGCTCCATCCTCTACCAGACTACAAGGCCGCACAAAATTGCATGAGGTTTGGAAACGGAACATTCAAAGCATAGTTGATTACAATGAGGACAATGCTATAATTAATAAAAATGGCACGGAATGTAAAAGTTTTATGGGAACACTTGCTAGACACATCAATACCATTCCGGTTCAACCGATAAGTTTGAATGCAGTTGGACAACAAATAAAGGACAAAGCTTGGGTGGAGATTTGGGTAAGTAATGTTAATCACCTTTTATATATATATATATAAATTTATAATATTTTCTTAACAAATATTATGTCCATTGCAGATTCGATATAATTTTCCCGATGGACAAAATGCAAAGGCTGCAAGGATAATGGATTTAGGTGAAATGTGGCGAGCCTACAAGTATGATTTATATCTTGGGTGGAAAAAGAGAGTTGGTACAGAGCTTGATGAAGTACCGGTGATTTAAGACTGCCCAATATGACAATATAAAGATATGATCAACTATTGGAAGAGTGCAATGAAACACATTTATACTCGCGGACACACTTCATTACCAGATCATGAGCAGACGCAGGTAATTTAACATTTAAAATATTTAGCTTTTTTTGTTTAATTTTTTTAACTTCCAATTTTGATTTATTTCTTTGTTTTTTCCAGAAAAAGGCATCGAATATTGAGGGTCGCGTTCCTCTCTCAACTTTGTTTTGTACAAGCCGGAAAAAGAAAGATGGTACTGTGTCAAATCCCGACACCGAGAAGGTGATTGTAAGTATATTTCAATTTCTTTGATTGTTACTGAATTTAATTCCTTATATTTTTTTATCATTTTAATTTATGTTATATATCAATCAAAAGAATGCTTTAGAGGAATTGGCAGAAAAAGAACCTGACAATTTGGGCCCAAACGATCATCTACATCAGGTATTAGGAGATGAGCATCAGGGTAGAGTTTGTTGTCGACCTGGGAAGAAGATTGTACCATCTTGATACTGGTATACTAACGTTTCTTCGAGTACCGGTTCTGGTTTTGTCATAGTGGAACAAATGAATGCCGCAATCAAAGAAGCAAGTCAAAAATCAGAACAGGAGATAACTATAAATATGATGAAGTTTATGTCCTCCCTTTCTTCTACACTTCCACCAGAAGGAGCTGCAACGGTTGATGCATTTCTGATGTGTATGCGTTATGCTAATGTAGATTCTTCTGTTGGAACCGGAGCCGGACCTAGTGCTATACCCGATGCTGGTGCCGGTTCGGATGCAGATGCCGATGTCGATGATGATGTTGGTGGTGTGAGAGGTGGTGATGGTGTTTCTTTAGGAGGTGCGGATGAGGGTTATCATGATTCTGATGATACTGATATTGAGACTCACTTTTGATGTAAATTGTATTTTTGGATTGGTAATGTATGACGAGTTCCATGTATCCGATTACATTGCTTTTTTGATCAATATCATTAATATTTACCATATCTTATTGGGAATGAGAATGAATACTAACCTGTATAGTTAGCATCAACCAAACCACAAATAATTTAAGTAGTATCAACATTTTTACCACAGAATAATGATTTGGAATGCATCATATTCTTTTACAGTGTGATTTTACATTGAATGTTTTTAGGTTTAAATGGTTTGGAATGCATCATATTCTTTTTATTATCTAAATCCAAACATTCTTAGAGATTTTAGTTATGAAGATGATGATATTGGATCCTCCAACACAAGAACTAGTCCTGGCTATCCCCCAAAAATCTGAGTGTATGTATTCAAGTGGGCTGGCAGCATTGAAATAAGACCTATTTAATGATGATATAAGTATCTTGTTTGGGAGGTAAACATATATAAGAGTCTCTAAAATATATTACATCTTAATGGTTATCACAATTATTATCTTAGTACCATTGAATTAGTTGGCATCGTACGTAGTGGAGGATATAATGGTGGAAGGGGATTCAATTGGAGTAGAGGTAAAATCTACATTATCATGTGTTAATGCCTCCTAAATTAAGAGGTAATCTATGTGCCTTATAGTGGGATCAATGAATGGAAAATCCATGTGTAGATTATAAATATACCACTTACCCTTCATTTGGGAATCTAACTCTATTAGGGGGTCCGGGTGGTGTCCAGGGGTAGGGGGACTAGCAGGGGACTGGCAGGGTGCCTGGCAGGGTGCGGGGGGGGGACTGGCAGGGGGATTGGCATGGGGTAGGGGGACTAGTAGAGCCTCTTTATCTTACTATGGCCTTTTCATTTTTTAATTACTGAATCAAACATTTTTAATTCAGGTTTTATTACTTATTTTTCTCATTTATATCTCTGTTTAATTTTTATACATTTAATTCATTTCTACTTGTTATTAAAATACTTCCATTCAGGGGGGGAGGGGTGTTCGGCAGGGGGGAGGGGTGTCCTGTAGGGGGAGGGGTGTCCGATAGGGGGGGAGGGGCTGTCCGGCAGGGGGGCTGTCCCGTAGGGGGGAGGGCTGTCCAGCAGGGGGGGAGGGCTGTCCAGCAGGGGGGAGGGTTGTCCAGTAGGGGGGAGGGCTGTCCAGTAGGGGGAGGGGTGTCCAGGCAGGGGGGAAGGGTGTCCAGGCAGGGGGAGGGGCAGCCCTATTAGTATATGTCATGTGTAACCTATAGGGTGAGGTCTGTAATGATGGTCCTAGACATGTTCTGGTTGTGTAAAAAATGTTTGGAACTCTCTATTTTCTATTTCTTGATTCACGTATATTGGTTTTTGGTACCCCATGTTGATAGGATGTTTCATCATAATTCTAGTATGAACTCCCTTCATGAGGATAATTTTAAATTCATTTTGAATTGCACACAATTTTTTAGCATGAGTTGCGCATAGCCAAGTCTAAACCATGTATCCCCTTGGTGAAACAATGTAGGATCCTTGGGCCAGTGCAGGGGGGCTGGGGAGGGGGGACATGTGCAGGTGGGCTGGGGTAGCTGGGGGCTGGGGGGGTGCAGCTGGGGGCTGGGGTTGGGGGCTGGTGCGGGTGGGCTGCGGGGGGGGGGGGGGGGGCTGGTGCAGCTCGGGGTTGGGGTTGGGGGCTAGTGTAGGTGGGTTGTGGGGGGGGGGGGGGGTGGAGGTGGGATGGGGGTGGTAGGGGTCTGGGGGTAGCAGGTGGCGGGTGGGGGGGGGGGCTGGTGCAGGGGGCTGGGGAGGGTGGGGGAGACTGGTGCAGCTGGGTTGGGGGTGGACTAGTGCAGCTAGGGGCTGGGGGATGGGGTTGGGTGCTGGTGCAGTTGGGCTGCGAGGGGGGGGGGTGGTGAAGGTTGGCTGGGGGTTGGCAGGGGGCTGGTGCAGCTGGGCTGGGGGTAGCAGGGGGCTGGTGCAGCTAGGGGTTGGGGTTGGGGGCTGGTGCAGGTGGGCTGTGGGGGGGACTGGTGCAGCTGGGCTGGGGGTAGCAGGTGGCTGGTGCAGGGGGGCTAGGGAGGGTGGGGGGACTCGCACAACAAGAGAGAAAATAAAAAATCTGAATGTGAGGAATTTCTGTGACAGTCAATGCTTTGCACAGGCACATTCAGGTTCACAAGCCCAAGCTTCTTGGAATTTCTGAACCTAAAGCTTATTTTTCATTAGGCTTTGCGGGACTTAATAAATTTGGTTTTAATTTGGTTGCTGCTAGTGGTTCCACTAGTTAGGGGGATATTTTATGGGTTTTTTCTCATGATTCATTCGGAAAGGTTGAAGTTATTTCCATTGATGAGCAGATTATCTCTTGAATGTATGTGATTCAATTTATAGTGTTTCTCTTCCTAAATTTGCTTCAGATCACCATCCAATTCTGGTTAGTTTCAAGAGTAAAGAGAAACAAATGCCTCTTCCTTTTTGATTCAATAATGCTTGGTCTTTTCAAACTAAATGTGACAATCTTATTAAAAGTTTCTAGTTCAGCATGAATTGTAGCTGGGGTGAATCGGCCTTCTCTTACAAGTTGAGGTTACTAAAGTCCCAACTGAGAATTTGGAGCTAGGCCAATTAGAGTGGGTTGGATAAAGAGATCCTCACTCTCGAGTCGACTATGCAACATATTCAAGATGAATCTACTAATTCTGATTTTAGTCAGGACATTTCAATACAATTGGGTGTTATATCTAGGCTGAACTCTCTTATTACAAAGAGGGAAGGTGTTCAAAAGGAAACTTTCAGAATCAAATGGATACATGATAGGGATAGGAACACAAAATTCTTCAACTCTCTTCAATGAATTTGGAGGGCCAACTAGCTTTTATCTTTTCTTAGAACTGGATAATGCATCTTGCATTACAAGGAAGCAATCGCTGAACATGTTGTTGACTATTTCACTAAGCTTTTTAATGGACCTGGAATGGAGGAGACCTTAAGGGATGGTATTATTCCTTCGATGGTTTCTGATGAGGATAATTTTTTTCTCACAAGCACCCCCCATGAATATGAGATTGAGGATGCAGTCTTCAGTCTCAATGCTGGTAGTGCCCCTAGTCTGGATGGATTTGGCAATTCTTTTTATTTAAAGTATTGGGAGGAGATTAAAGTGGAAGTTTGTAAGCTGGTCTCTTCTTTCTTCACCTCAGGGGTGCATCCCCATGGTTTCAATGCCCAATTTATCACTTTGATTCCTAAAGTTGAGAATGCTTGTGAAATTCCCCTCTTCAGGTGAAATAACTAGATTGAGTCGAGTGATATTCTTGAGATATTCGATCCAATGAGTAATAAACCTCTATGGGACATTCCATGTTCTTGATTACAAAGTCTTGGAATCAATTTCTGAGTCAGACTCAATCCATAAGCAGATTCGTCATGCTGAGGTGAAAAATTAGTTCTTGATTATTCAACAACCTTGAATTCCTTGTAATACACACAATAAAAAAATGATTCCACTATTTCTAAAATAAGATTCTATACCTGCTCGCTGCATCTAGCCTTGAAGTCCTGCTCAAGCAACTTGGGTACCTATAGGTGAGTATTAAATGACATCCCAAATAGAAACCCAGCATATTCCTATAGTTTTTGGTCAAAGTTATATCTCAAAAATAAGTATTGATCATTTTATCTATCTTGGAAGTAAATAGATCAAACAGAAAAAATATGTGACCCTGATTTCTTAAGCTAATCATGAGTTGCAATTTTATTATTTTATATATTATAGAGAATAAAAAATCTGGATAAATGTATGAATGGTGATCTAAAGTCTATAAGCTATTTTGGTGGTCTATTTGGGTTGTTTCATTCCATCCTACAGTAAAATATAGTATTAAAATGTCCAATCTGGTTTTTCTTCCATATGATGATGTCATAGTCCATGAAAGCACAACTCTAAATATTCAGATTATCCTGTGTACTCAGAAGACCATCATGACATTGATATTGTGAAATAAATTCATCAACGATCATATGAGATAAATCTAGTGGTATGATAACAATGTCCTACAGGGGGGTGCTGTCCAGGCAGGGGGGAGAGGTGTCCAACAGGGGGGAGGGGTGTCCAGCAGGGGGGGTGCTGTCCAGGCAGGGGGGGCTATCCAGGCAGGGGGAGGGGTGTCCAGCAGGGGGGGGTGCTGTCCAGGTAGGGGGGCTGTCCAGGCAGGGGGTGAGGTGTCCAGGGGGGGTCCAGTGTTCATGGGGGGTGTCCAGTGTCCAGGGGGAAGGGGGGCTGCAGGGGGGGCTGTCTAGGGGGGATTTACAGGGGGTGGGGGGCTGCAAGTGGGAGGGTTGATGCAAGGGGGAGGGGGGCTGTGCAATGGGGTTGGGGGGGGGGGTCCTGGTGTAGGGTGGGGAGGGGGGCTGTGCAATGAGGAGAGGGGTGTGCAGGTGGGGGGGAGGGCAGGGGGGTGTGCAGGTGGGGGTAGGGGGTGTGTTGGGTCAGGGGGGACCGGTGGAGGGGGGGTGGCTGCAAGGCAGTGGAGTGGCACAAATTTTGCAAAAGCTATGCATGAAGATGGGATTTATTAGGATCTCTGAATGGGATTTTGCCTTTAATCGAGACACCCACAGGAACACAATGGCACAGGTGTGGGTTAGATTTCATGGATTAAACTAGTATTTTTGGAATCCAAAGATACTAAATGATATAGTCTCTTGTATTGGATTACCCCTAAAAATTGACCAACGAACTCTAAATGAAACCATGACCACCTTCGAGCCAAAAAGATCCACCTAAAGAAGTTATTTGAGTAGACTAATCTTCTAATTAGTAACTAATCTTTGACCCCGTTATTTTCATACATTTAATAAAAAACCTTATCCAATTCAGCTCCTATAGCTGAAAGAAATATTAAACAATTCATATCCCCCCACCAACTGCATCCCCTCCATTTAATAACCCCCACCAACCGCCTAACACCACCTAACAACCCTGACAGCTAACAACTATTTAATACTAGTTACCATACTATCCCTAGTAGTTTATTAGACACACCCCTTTACATACCCTGACCCAGCAGCACCCAACCCCAGGACCCCTAACGCAGGTGCATCTCAGGACCCTTCGCAGCCCAGGCAGAAGACTTCTAGCCTCGCCTCACCAGTTCCTCTCCAGATCCTCTCCAGCCACACGGCAACAATCAGTAACATGCAGCACCACGTTCCTATCGATTCTTCCTTCTTGAACATTCACATTGTTCTCGAGGTGGAATACATGATGAATTTCAGGGAGTTTTCACAAACAGTTTGACCCAGCCAAGAAAACCATTTCCACTCCACTAACACATAGGTTACCCAGCCCAAGGTGTCGAACAGAACACCTTGCAAGTCGGGTTTCATGTCCTCAAAGAACACAAAATTTAGAAAAGTTCTTGAACCATCCCTACTGTTTTGTTTACATCCACATTGCCCAAAAACTAATTCCCATCTCACCATAAGCCTGACAAGGATAAGCTCTCACTTTTATCCAGTTCTGATACCGCCATCACTAGCTGGTCCATTATGGACACTTAATGAGTAGGTTTTCATTGAAGGTAACCTTACACCCTATGCTACAACTCTATTCTTCTATGACAATAATGTGGAAATTTCATTGGGCCAATAGGGGGGGCTGTCCAGTAGAGGGGTTGTCCAGCAGGGGGGCTGTCCAGCAGGGGGAGGGGGTCCAGGGGTGGTGTCCAGGGGGTGTCCCGGGGTTTAGGGGGTCCAGGTGGTGTCCAGGTGTGGTGTCCAAGGGTGTCCAGGGGGGCTGGCATGGGTGGGGGGGGGGGCTGGCAGGGGGACAAGCAGGGGGGACTGGCAGGTGGGTGGTAGAGGCGGACTAGCAAGGGAAGGGGGGATTAGCAGGGGGTGGCAGGGGGTAGGGGGACTGGAAGGGGGCAGGGGGGCTGGCAGGGGGACAAGGAGGGGGTGGCAGGGGGGACTAGCAAGGGATAGGGGGTAGGGGGCTGGCAGGGGGTGGCAGGGGGACTAGCAGGGGGCAGTGGGGGGGGGGGGGACTAGCAGGGGCAGGGGGAGCTGGCAGGGGGACAAGCAGGGGGACAAGCAGGTGTGTGGCAGGGGGCAGGGGGGACTGGCAGGGGGTGGAAGGGGGGACTAGCCGGGGGTGTGGTAGGGGGAAGGGGGGACTAGTAGGGGCAGGTGGGTGGGCTGGTAGGGGGACAAGCAAGGGGGGATGGCATGGGGGTGGCAGGGGGCAGGGGGTAGGCGATAGGGGGACAAGCAGGGGGGTGGCAAGGGGGACTAACAGGGGGCAGGGGAGCTGGCAGGGGGAACTAGCAGGGGGTAGGGGGACTAGTAGGAGGCAGGGGGTGCTGGCAGGGGGACAAGCAGGTGGGTGGAAGGGGGTAGGGGGGACTGGCAGGGGGTGGTAGGGGGGACTAGCAGGGGGTTGCAGGGGGCAGGGGGACTGGAAGGGGGTAGGGGGACAAGCAGGGGGGGCTAGCAGGGGGTGGCAGGGGCAGGGGGCAGGGGGTAGGGGACTGGAAGGGGGGTGGCAGGGGGGGACTAGCAGGGGGTGTGGTAGGGGCAGGGGGGACTGGAAGGGGGCAGGGGAGTGGGCTGGCAGGGGGACAAACAGGGGGGGCTGGCAGGGGGGGTGGCAGGTGGCAGGGGGTGGGCTGGCAGGGGGACAAGCAGGGGGGCTGGCAGGGGGGACTAGCATGGGGCAGGGTGGACTGACAAGGGGGACTAGCAGGGGGCAGGGGGGACTGGCAGGACTGGCAGGGGTGTCCAGGGTCTGGGGGGGGGGGGGGGGGTCTGTCCTGGGGTGGGGTCCAGGGGGTGTCCAGGTGGTGTCCTATGGTTTAGGGGGTGTCCAAGGGGTTTGTGCAGGTGGGGGGGGCAGGGTGGGTGTCTCGGTGTTTAGACTAACTTACTTACATATCATTCTTAAATTTTAGTTCTATATCAAGTAGTATAATTATGATTTCATATTTCCTCATGAACTGAATATTTAGAAGTTAAAAACAATCTGTATATTTTTGTTCGATTACTATAAAAATAAAGATTTATTGTAATCATGAATTGTGCATAAGAAAAATTTATGAATTAAACTACTTTTGTAGTTAATTTAGTAGGTTTCATTTGTATTGCAAGCATGCTAACTGAATTAGATTTTTTGTGGTTTTAGATGACTCAATTGGGCTAAGTTATATATTGATTTATTAGATTATGATCTATTTTCTTCTACTATAGTAGTGTAACATCATTCATATATTCATGCCATTCATAATGTCTTTTATTTTGTAATTGCTTCATTTTATGGTTGTGGAAATGAAGGTATTTAAATGATGATCCTTGAAGACAAATATTGATGTGGATTCACTAGGGCATGAGTTTGACAAGGGATGCTTTGGCTTATAGTTGCTTATAGTTTTGATGTGCTGCATTGGAAAGGCTGTAGAATCTATGAATTTATTGTCAAGGGTGAACTTGCTGCTTTAATAAGTTTTTTTTCATATTCTTCCTGCCTATTTTTTTGATTTGTTTTTTATTGTGAGATGAGTTAAATGTTGAAATGCATTGCAGGTGGGGGGGCAGGGAGGGGGGTGTGCAGGTGGGGGGGTAGGGGGTGTGCTGGTGTAGGGGGGGACTAGTGCGGGGGGTGTCTGCAAGGTAGTGGGGAGGAGGGCGGGGGGGGGGGGGGGGGGGGTCAGCAAGGCATAGGGGAGGGGTGCAGGAGGTGTTCAGGGGGGTGTCTAGGGGTGTCCAGGGGGTGTCCAGGGGGGGTGTCCAGGGGGTGTCCAGTGGGGTGTCCAGGGGGTGTCAGGGGGTGTCAGGGAGGTGTCCAGCGGGGTGTCCAGTGGGGTGTCCAGGGGGTCTCCAGGGGGTATCCAGGGGGTGTCCAGGGGGTGTCCAGGGGGTGTCCAGGGGGTTGGAAGGGTTTTTTATGTATGTGCACACCCTATAGCCACGGTTTAAAACCGTGGATATTTGTGTATTTCCACTGTTTTTAACAGTGGCTATAGACCTAACTCCACGATTTCCAACCGTGGCTATAAAGCCTGTCCGACTTCTAATATAGCCACGGTTGAAACCGTGGCATTATGTATACAGCCACGGTTTGAACCGTGGCTTTAAACCTATAGCCACGGTTGAAACCCTGGCTTTAGGTATATAGCCACGGTTTGGAACCATGGCATAGGTCTGGGCCTATAGCCACGCCAAACTTAGCCATGGTTCCCCAAACCATGGCTATTACCTATAGCCACGGTTTAGAACCATGGCTATAGCCCGAATTTCTAGTAGTGATGCTTGAAGAAACATGAAATTGACTAAAAGACAAATATAAATCATTGAAGAAACAAATTTCTCTTACTGTGACTATTAAATCTGAATTCACAACTGAAAAAGAGAAAAATGCTCAACTACTCAAAGAAAGCATTAAATTAAAAATTTCTAATGAACCATTAAAGAGTGATCTAGAAACGTTTACCAATGGGAATAATACCCTTACTCAAATTCTAGAAAAAAAATACATTTTCATTGGTTATCCACCTGGAAAAATAAATATTGGTAGAACAAATTTTGTTTCAAAATATAGGACATACATTTTTACTCCCAGTTCTGGGCACAAATCAACTAATTCAAATCACGATACATATTATACTATTTCACATTTTTCTAGACCGAATAGATTTTATTTTTCAAATACATTACTCAATTATTGTATGAATACTATGTGGAAAATATGGGTTCCTAATACACTTATCACTAATATTACTAGACCCAAAAATGTATAGGTACCAAAGTCTGTTTTTGCATAATGTTTTTGTAGGAATGATGCTTAAAGAGTTCCTGTAAAAATATTTGGTACTTAGACAATGGATAGTTAAGGCACATGATAGGAGACTACTCATGCTTCAAGAACCTAATCAAAATTGATGGAGGGCATGTCATATTTGGTGACAATGACAAAGTAAATATAATTGGCCTTGTTCAAATCAGTAACTCTAACTCAGTTTTAATTTCTAAAGTGTTAATTGATTATGGATTAAAAAAAAACTTTCTTAGTATCTCACAATTTTTTGATGATGTATTACATGTTATATTTGAAAATGATGCTTGAAATGTATATAATTCTAACGATGAATTATTGTTTTCTGCTTTAAGAAATCAAAATGTTTACTCTGTTAACATATATTCCTTATCTTCTCAAAAAGATTCATTTATATGTGTATTTCATAAAGAGTATTGGCTCTAGAATAGGAGACTAGGACACTGTAATATTCACTCCCTTAGAAATATAACTAAAAAATTCATAGTTAAATACCTACCCAAACATGAGTATCCAAATGACAAAGTGTGTAATCCTTGTCAAAAAGGAAAACAACACCAAGTTTCCTTCAAACCAAAGAAAGAAGTGTCAGCTTCTAAACCTCTCAAACTGGTTCACATGAATTTTTTTTGGACCATCTAGTGTTTCTAGCTTAAATGGGAAGAACTATGTTTATGTTCTTGTAGATGACTTTTCTAGATATACATTGACCTTCTTTATGCCCCACAAAAGTGAATCCTACTCTTATTTTACTAAATATTCCATGTCTGTAGACATTCTTAGTGGACTTAGAATTAAATCCTTAAGAAGTGATCATTGCCATGAGTTTGAAAATCAAGAGTTTTAATCCATTTTCTCCCAAAATGGTTATAGTCACAATTTCTCTGGCCCTAGAACACCCCAACAAAATGTAGTTGGGGAGAGAGAAAATAGAACCCTGTAAGAGATATCTAGAACAATTATTAGTGAATATGACCTACCTATTTATTTTTGGGTTGATGCTATCAATACAATATGCTACATAATCAATAGAGTGTTGATCCAACCCATTCTTAAGATGACTCCTTATGAGTTATGGAACAATAGAAAACCCAAGGTTAGCTACTTCAATGTTTTTAGTTGTAAAGTCAATATCCTTAATACTAAAGACAATTTTGACAAATTTACATCCAAAAGTGATGAAGGTATAAATTTAGGATATTACTTGTCTATTAAATCCTAAGGAGTGATCAATAAAATAACTAATTGTGTGGAAAAATATGTCCATGTCAAAATTGATGAAATAGATCCATATGATCCTAAAACCATTCTAGAGAACATGGAGGATGATCTATCAAATCTGAACATCAATTCAAAATCCTCAAACACTTCTGAGAAAGAATATGTGAAAGCTTCTAGTTCTGTAAATTCCTTAGAATCAAGTCACAATGAACCTGGACCTTTCGATGAACCTTAATTTACTAGTTCTTCCTTTTATAGAGTAGTTAGAACTCTTAAGAACCATCCATTAGATGTTGTTGTAGAATACTTAGACAAAGGAACACAAACTAGAGCTTCTCTTAGAAATCAGGTTGAACATCAAGTCTTCTTATCAAAACGTGAAACTAAATACATCAATGATGCTATCAATGATGAATTTTGGGAGATGGATATGCAAGAAGAACTTAATAAGTTTTAAAGGAACAACGTTTGGAAACATGTCAAAAGACCTAAGGAAACAATCACCATAGCCACTAAATGGGTGTTTAGAAATAAGGTAGATAAGGCTTGTAACATAGTTATAATCAAGGATAGATTAGTTGCACAAGGCTATAGTCAAGAAGAAGGAATTGATTATGAAGGGACCTTTACACCCGTATCTAGAATTGAAGCCATCAGAATCGTGCTTGCCGATGCTACACATATGAATTTCAAACTATATCAAATGGATGATAAAAGTGAATTATTAAATGGGTATATAGTAGAGGATGTTTTTTTGGAACAACCCCCAGGTTTTACAAACCCCCATTTTCAAAATTATATTTCTAAACTATTAAGAGCAGTATATGGTTTAATGCAAGGTCCAAGAGTTTGGTATTGTAGGTTGAGTACTTTTCTTATTTACAATGGTTTTATAAAATGAATAGCTGATCCTTATTTTTATATAAAAGGAATTTATAATGATGTTTTAGTTGTTCAATTCTATGTAGATGATATTAATTTTGAATCTTTAAAAAATTCTTTATGTATTGATTTTTCTAAAATGATGGAAAATGAATTTGAAATGAGTTTAATGGGTGAAATAAAATTCTTTCTCAGATTTTAAATCATTCAAAATTATGAAGGTATTATTTTAACTCAAAGTAAATATACTAGAGATCGTGTAAAATTTTTTGGATTGGATAACACTTAAAGTAGTAACACTCCCATGAGTACCACTTCTAAGTTGGATCTTGATAAAAATTGAAAATCTGTTGATCAAACAACTTATAGAGGAAAGATTGGAAGTTTACTCTACTTGATTGCTAGTCGTCCTGACATTATGTTTAGTGTGTGTGTGTCTGTTCATTTTCAAGAAAATACTAAAGAATCTCATTTAAATGCTGTAAATAAAATTTTCAAATACCTCAAGAATACACCCAATTTAGGACTATTCTATCCTAGAGGACAATCATTTTAAATTAGTGAGTTATTCAGATGCTGACTTTGGTGGCTGAAAGTTAGATAGAAAAAGCACATATAGAACATGTCACTTTTTGGGCAAGTCACTAGTACCATGGTGTAGTAAGAAACAAAATTCTGTTGCATTATCTACTGCAGAAGATGAATACATAGTTGTTGGTAGTTGTTGTGCCCAAATTTTTTGGATGAAACAAACATTTTTAGATTATTGATATCAATTCAGGTATGTACCTATAAACTATTACAACACAAGTGCTATTAACATCTCGAAAAATCTTGTTTCATATTCTTGGACAAATCATATTGATGTAAGACATCACTTTTTGAGAGATCATTATTAGAAAGGTGATATCACTCTGGAATTCATTGGTACTAAGTATTAGCTTGCTGATATATTCACCAAACCATTAAATTTCGAAATAATAAACTACATCATACATGAATAAGACATGATAAACCTCAAATAGATATCTTAATATTTCATGTCTTACTATTCGATATCTTGTTGTTTAATGTTTTACGGTTCAATATCTTACTATTTTAAACTTTACTATTTCATGATCACAGTTTCTCAGTTAGTGTTTCATGTTTAATATTTGACAGTTACTGTCTCACCATAAATTCGATGTTTACTGTCTCACTAGGAAGTTCGTTCACTGTCTCACCATAACATTTGTTTACTGTCTCACCGTAATGACCAGACATGGTCTCACCGTAAAAATGATTTTTTATTTTTTTTTGTAAAAAACCTATATCGTGGTAATTATCCATTTCACCTTTTTTTGTTTTCCCTCACTTTTACTTTTGCGACATTTGTTATTCCTAAATGATAAAATAAATAAATTATCACTAGATTCTTCACTCATTATTTCTCTTATTCACTCTTTTGAATCCTTCATTAACCCTACAACCCTTTTCTCTCTCTCAAACTGTTGGTGGATGCCCATGATGAAACTCCCCTCATCGTTGACTCTTTAGAAGTTAGCTCAAAGAAGAAGAAGATTTCACCTAAGCTAGCACCCGAAGGACCTTTAAATAAAAATTTGGTAAACTGAGTTGTTGTACCTGAAAAATAGGTTTTCCCCAAGTGGCTTTAGTCAAGTAAGTCTATGGTGTTAAATGTGTTAGAATAGAAAGACTGGTTATAGTGGTTTTCAAAGGAAGATAGACCTATATATCATAAGTTATAGGCTTATTTTTATCAATATTTTTAGTTCTCCATCAAGTTTGGGGATGGTTATGTCATGAGAATTTTGATCAATGGGAAAAGATGCTCATTCTCTTCAAGGTCATGGGCTTCATGCCTTGGGATACCTCATGAAGGAATCTGTGAGGATTATCAGAGAGGACCAACACCTTCAACTGATTTCATTAATATGGAGGATGCTTTGAAAGCCTTAACTGGAAATGGAAAAAAAAAGAAGAGCCATTGATTTTGAAAAAGATGGATAATCAAGGCTTCTGTTCATGTTTATACAGAATATGGATAGTCCTAGAAAAGTGATTTTTCAATTTTGAAATATTAGGATGTGTTTTTGATCCACCTTATGAAAATGGTAATAAGATCAACTTGTGAAAGTATATCATACACCGTATGTGTGAGCTGATCAAATC
This sequence comes from Viscum album, assembly GCA_963277665.1. Classification (NCBI taxonomy): domain Eukaryota; kingdom Viridiplantae; phylum Streptophyta; class Magnoliopsida; order Santalales; family Viscaceae; genus Viscum; species Viscum album. The sequence goes on from OY728166.1 coordinate 1,145,250,639, forward strand.
CACATCCAAATCAACTTCCCTATTTTACTCTTGTCTTATCTCAGCCATGCTTTATGCCAAATGTATGGTTGGGCCTAATGAGGATGTAATTTAGGATTTTGAAGTCTACCTCTCAAAATCCACTATCAAGAGAATGAAGATAAATTGGAATCCCTGGAAAATGGAATGGGCGAAAGACAATGATAGAATTTATGAGAAATTTAATCTAGTGGAACATCCCTCATGACCAAGAAATATTTCTAATCCTTGTTTGGAACCAGATGAGATTTTTGAGTACTCTTTTTAAGAAGAAGATGAAGAGGTTGTTTTGCCTCATAGAGAAATTGTTTCTATTAAGGAAAAAGACAGTACTCCTATCCCTCTTCTGGTAAGTGAAAAATAATTCCCTGCACCTACAGAAGTTGTTACTCTGGTAGATCAGCCCGAGGTTTAAACTGAATCTGTTTCCAAAGAAAAAGAAAATAATGAAGAACCTCTAGTGGAAGATCTACCTGGTATGCAAGAAGCTAATCTTGTAGAACTCCCAGTGGAACAATTTTTCCCTAAAATCATCCCTTTGGATGAAGAATGGAGGGAGCTGGCTTTTCAGTTGGCTAGGTAGGAAATGGGTAAGGACCTAAGATCTTTTTTTGTGGAATTAGATCAAGACCCTAAGCCTCTTAGTCCTGAGAAGGATTCAACTGTTGAGGGGGAGTAACTCCCAAATCTGGAATCTCTTGAAGTACCAAATACAGTTGATCTGAACATTGTAGACACTCAATATATGTTCCCCAGTTTCTATGATGTGGATGACTCTCATCAAGTCTTAGCAAAAGATCTTGAAATTTCCTCTTTGTTCCAGTTTATACCAGTCTCTAATATTTCCCATATAAAGGAACCTGAAATCATATCAATACCTACTTCTGAACCTTCATCAGACCAATCATCCATGGTGAGTAAGGATGATCAAATGTAATTTGTTGCTACTCTTTTCTCTGGTGTTAAAAAAGTTCTAAATTCTCAACCTGCTCTTATAAGCCATCTATGTGAGAAAGATGCTTCGCTATTGTTGGATAAGTTGATTTGTTAGATTCAACCTAAAATTCTTCATGATATTCAGGAAGTTAGAGTTGAAAATAGGCTGCTTAGTGATGAAGTGAACACTCTGAGAGGTATGATCAATGAAATATAGAAAGAGATGCATTCCAAACCAAAGCCTATTTCTCCTCCTATAGAACCAGCTTTTACTAAAACCCCACAGGTTTTTGTGTCTCAGATTCAACCTTATTTAGCTTCCTTAGATGAAAAGGTTATTGAAAGGAACAAACAGATTGTGAAGGAGATGGGAGATCTTGTTGTAAATCTTAACAAACTCACTGTTGAGTATACGAGATGTCTTCAAAAAGTTGTGAACAAACTGAAATCTTTCACCACCATTGTCAATACTTCTAATGCCTCTCTTCAATCTTCTCAAAATTCTTTAGATAGTGATCTTCTCAGAACAGTTGTCAAAGAAGAGCTTTAGAATGTGATCAGTGCTTTCAATGCAGCTTTTCTCTCTGAAGTTATCAATAATAAAGACCGAGTTCTTGATCTAGTCCAAATCCAATCAAAATTTGCTAATGATTATCAGTAAGATATTTCCAAGAAAGTGGATTCCTACATCAATATAATATTATCCAAGACTGATATGAAAAATCATTTCAAGTATCTTGTGGAAAATATTCGAATTCCTCCTATGACTCAGGCTTTCAAGACCCAAGTCCAAAAGCTCACTGAGTTCACTAGATTGTTGGGAAATTTTATGGAGTACAAGGATGATTTTGAGAAAGCCATGCAATATGGTGGGGAGATCATTATGGATTTCATTAATCTTCTGAGGCCTTACCTTTATGTTCAGGTTAGAACCATTGTTGCTCCTACGGCTGCTCCTCTAAGACCTATTCTGCCTACTTTCACTTCTTCCCTATCGTCCACTACGATGTCTGTCAACCAAGCACTGAGTTAGATCAGGCCTATGATTCGTGAACAACAACTACCTCAATCTTCTACTACTCCTACTCTAGCTCCATCAATTTTTGAAGACCTACCTTTAACTTCTCTATCGACCAGCTCAATCCCTTATTCTACCTCCACTTCAGCTCCTATGGCTCCCTCTTCTGTTACTACAGCTAAAGGAAAAGATAATACCATCCCATGAAGAATAACAGTGATTACTACTTTTTGATATGAATGCTATTTCTTTTGGTTTTCTACTTTTTTTGTACTAAACCTTCTTTGCTTTAGTGAAATGTTTAATTTTCATGGATTCTATTCTTTTATCTTTTTGATAATCCCAAAATGAGGAGAATTACCTATATGTTAAACATTTATCTCTATATATTTAGAATCAAATATAAACCTTAAATTTACATGACTTGTGATATCAAAAAGGAGGAGATTGTTAGAATCCTCAAGTACTAATCATGTTTTAATGATCACAACTCCTATTAAACCTAATTAAATCTAGTAAATTATATCTAATCATGGGTATTAGTGTTTATGTATTCTCATGCTTTAAGAAGATCCATTCAAGATCTTAATTTCTCTAAATTTAGTTTAAATACATTATACAATCCTTAACTCACTTTATAATGAATTCTATAAAAAATGATTAAGTTTAGTTTATTCCATAAGTATCACTGCTAATGTATGAATACAGATATTTGCCTAAGTCTGAGACACCATAAACATTCAGACACCATAACATTCAGACACCGTGACATTCAGACACCATGAAGAAGACACCGTGAAGAAGACACCATGAACAAGACACTATGAAGCGTACACTATGAAGCAGACACCTTAATGCAGACACCGTGATCAAGACACCGTTACCAAGACACCGTGATCAAGACACCGTGAAGAAGACACCGTGAACAACAAAAACCATGAACATCAAGACACCATGATCAAGACACCATAAACACGACACTATGACCGTGAGACACCATGACTTTCATACACCGTGACCAATCCAGACACTGTGTGAAGGAGACACCATTTCCATGACATAATGTGACACTATTTCCTAAAATGTTGTTTCATTTTTAAATTTAATCTCTAATAGTCATATTTTAATATTCTAATGCACTGAAATAGTTAATGTTTCTTTTTAGACATATCATCAGATAGTACGAGGTATAAGGTGCAGAATTCATGCAACCTGTCAGCCCCAACACATGCACTCCAAGATAAAAGAAAAGTGTTTCCCAGAATGAAGAACACAAAAAAAGAAAACCAAGCAGGTGTGAGAACCTCACAAAGAACACACATAGAGATTTTTTTTTGAAGAATGGTCTATTGCATGCAACTCGATATTGCTAAATAATACACAAAGAATATTTTAAATCCAGAACTAAGAATATCTTCGCACTGTCAAACCTCACGAAGAACACAAGTTGAATTGTGACACTCTGTTTTACAGATGAGGACATGAGCCCTGTATCTACTTCATCTCAGAAGTCCAGAGCTGCAAAGCCTAACACTCATAGAATTTATAAACCTATCTCAATATTGTTTCTCTGTTTTGTATCTTTTATTAACTTTCGAGTAGTGTATGTTTCTATATATAAGACACTCTGTCTCCTGCATTAAACTGAAGGATACAAGATATCCTTACTCAAACATTCTCTTACTCTTGTGTATCCTAACTAATAAGTGTGGAAGCGGTCCCTGTGTGGCCTGGTAGTTTGTACCCACGAAGAACTATGGAAGTGGTCCTTGTGTGGCCTTGACGGTCCTGCATACTGTTGTTAACTCCGATCTAGGGTGTGGATCAAAGTTTATTTATATAAACTGCTTGGTGTCAAGTAATCAACAAGTGGAGTGGAGTAGGTCTCGACTTGAGACTAAACCACTTGTTTCAAATCTAGTGTGCTGCTTAATTTAGTTATCTATGTTTTATTTATTTTCTATATAACTTAGAAATCTCTAAATTCACTTTTATAGTTAGTCTTCGAAATAAGTTATAAATGCCTTATCTTAGTAGAGTATCTTCAAAAGTAACTTTAATAACTAATATTAATATTACTTAGAATTAATCAATATTTTATGAAGTTATTTCAACAGTCAAACTCTTATAATGGTATGACCATGTTTAAATGAGATTTATTTAATTTTGGGGTAACCTTTTAGAAATAATTTTTAAAACAGAAATTTTTATAGTTACTCAATTCACCCTCCCCTCTTGAGTAATCTACTCCGACCAACACGTTCTATGATAAAGATCATTAAGTATTTATGAATATCCAATATAGCTCCCTAGAGGATATAAAAAACTACCTCATCTTGATTTAATATAAATATATTTTGTATTTTGAAAAAAATTATGATTACATTTTGAACAAAAATGAGTTTTATATAATTTTTTAAATATAGAAAAAAATGAATAATTATGTTATTTGAAATTAATAGATAGAACTTTTTTTGATGAAAATTTTAGAATTAAAAAAAATAAAATACAAGAATTATTGAAAATATTTTAATAACAATCAAACAACCACTACAGGGAAAAACCATTTAACATTAATTTTCTATACCGTCGTTAAATGTTTCATTTTTATTTTTTAAGAATTTATTTTGTAATACGACTACTAAATCTGATTATTTAAATTTAATTTTTTTTATTTTAGCGGTTTCTATTTAATAAATCACCACTAAATGAATAATAATAATTAATTAATATATAAGAGATGTTATAAACTAGACTCTAAAATCAAATAACAATAACTTTTGATCTAAGTGTACATTTTTTACCAAGTCCGGTTAAATTTAATCTTATAAAAATAACTACAATAATATTTTATAATAATTTTCAGTAATAAATAATATTATGTTAATTACTATTGTAATAGTATTTAAAAATAAAATTTTAACTTCAAACAACCATTACTTTTGATCTGGGTGTCTGTCTGGTCTCTCCAACCTTTAAAATCAGACTTTACAATGAGATCTATATCATTTGGATTATGGGATACCAAGGAAATTATTTTTTATTAGTAAAAAAGTATTTCAAGGCCTCCAAAACTCAGTTTTTAGTTGGGATACCATTGTTGTTGAACATTTGATGGAATTTTAGTTTTTTAATATAATATTCTTTTTTTGTTGGGTGATCTATGATTTTATTAAGTGAGTTTATGTTCATATAAATGTGATTATGTTTTAATTTTTGTTCTCATATCTCTTTTAGTGATTTATTTTAATTTTTTATTATATATATATATATAAATATATATTTCTGTATATTCATTTAAAATATATTTATATGGATTTATATATATATATATATATATTTATTTAAATTTATTTGATTATAAATATTTATATCCTTTTATATAACATTGTGTATATTTATAAGTATTTATATATGAATTATATACTATTTTTTATTTTTCAATTAATTGTTATTTTTTTATTTTTTTATGATTGTTATTATATAATATTTATTTATTTGAAATAAGGATGAAGACTGGACTTGACATCTTTAAAAATTGATCTGATCATGGGGAGCCATTCCTTTAGGGGAGTTAATGGAATTCTTAGATTGAGTGTAATGATGTGAATGCATGTGTTTCTTATTTTATTTGTAATAGTCTTGGTAATTTTTATAAAAAAAGTTTTATATATTCATTAGTTTTATAAAATATTATAAGAATATTTAGTTAAAAGGAAACAAATTATTTCAAACCAAATTAAATTTTGATGCATTATATAGTTTTATTGAAATGATTAGTTTCAAAATAATTGGATTTTAATTCAAAAAAAATTATTTTTTTAATTGATCATTTCAAAATTATCTTAGGATAATGTTTATAGTATTATCTAAAAAAATTAATTTTCAATTAATGGAGAAAAATTTTGATTTTTTTGAAACTTTTATTTTATTTCCAAGTATTTACAAAGTGTAATTATATTTTTGATTGGATTTAAAATTTAATTTGTTTATTTTGATTAAAAAAATACAACTATTTTATTTTTAATGAATTTTAAACTTGAATTTAGTATAAAAACAATTTCATACTTATAAAGTGACTTCTATAAAAATCCTTTTTTCATCACATTTTCCTAGTTTAATTTTAAATTAGATTCTTCCACTTATATATTATAAATCTTGAAAAAGTTATTCTATAGAAGGATATAGATGGTTCTATTTTTTTAATAGGTTCCTTTTATTTTTTGTTAATATGAATTGTAACCTTAATAATTTTGTTACTGTGGTAAAGGGTAAATCAGGTAATTAAAGTTACAAATTTAATGATATGAAGAATAAAATAATCATAAAGATTTAATTAATTTTACTTTATGATTATGTTTCATTTATAATCATCCAATATTCATTTATAGGGAATTTTGTTTCTATTTTCTAGTGATTATAACCTTTATAATATTTTATTTAATGAAAAGTATGAAATTCCACTCTTATTTTGAATAACAACATTATTTTTAGCATGGGAATAACCCAATGATACGTTATATTATAAATATTATTTTTAAATATAAATTATTTATCTTCATCCTGGTTTTCTATTTTTAAATTTTATTGAATAAATAATAACCTTAAATGCTTACACACCACGAAAAAAGTAATTATTCAATTAATAGAAAAAATAAAATAAAAAATATAAAAATTATTAAATGTTGAATAATTTTATAGAATTAATTTGACACATTATTTATATATATATAAAAATATTTTATGATTGTATTGAAATATTTTATTCGAATATGTTTTTTTATTTTTATAAAAGTCAAAGTAAATGAATAGTTCTAAAATGACATTATTGATATATTTTGGAAATAATATTTTATTTAATGATATAAAATTCATAAAATTAATATATTTTGAAAATTGATTATTATGTGGTTTAAAATATAAACCACAGTCCAATTATGTTCTGTTTTTTCTTTTATAGTAACTATCATGACCCCCAAAGAAAAAATGTTATTATCATGTTACTTGTGAACATGGTTAACAGGGTGTTAAAACCAAAAGAAAAGGGTAAATATATGATCCAAACATATCTAAATTTTATCATATGAGTTTATTTTGACTCATGGTAATATTATATTTTATTATAATAAATTTTTATTCATTTTTACATCATAATTAATTTATATTAATTTAATATTTTCTGAAATTCCGAAAGTGATCTTCCCCTATCATATAAAAGGGAACCACTTATTCTCATTTATTCACACTTTTTAACCCCATTGGTTTAGAAAACATCTACCCAGACCCATTCCTAATATTTCTTACCACATTATAAATGCCTAATTTTGGGTAAAATTCTAATATTATAGTTATTATGTTTTTTAGTAAAGGATATTTTCCAAATAGGATGTATAGTTTTTAACGACATGTTTTTCTGTTATTTATTCTTACACTTTCTTAAAATAATATTCAAACATGATAAAATAATAAAAAAAATTATTCAATATAATGATATGTTATTAATTTAATTCATCAATATATATCTATATCCTCTTTCATCAAATGAGAAATGAAACTATTGTTCGTGTGTACGGCAGACTACCACCTCACAAACCAATGTTATTAATTATCCTCTACCACCAATCACAACTGGCTATAATGATATAATTATTTTTTATATTTGATATTAATGATATATTTATAATTTATAAAAGATAATATATCAAATAATTTTTTATATTTCCACTCTTTGAAAAATGAAGACGTCATTCTGGCATATTTGAGGTCAACCACCTCCACAAAGAAATATGATTCATTTTTCATCACCACATCACATGGATGATATATATAAGTGTATTTAAATAATTAATATTATTTTAATGATATTATTACCATTATTTAAAAATAAAATAATACATACCTTCTTTCTATAATGATTTTTGAAAAAATGGAAATGTTACTCTTTCGAACATACAACCTTCTGTCTCGAGGATTATAACGTAGGTCACTTTTAATTGCCATATATAATGGTTAGATTTAATTTTATAATTGATATATAAATATTATAATTATTTTATGATTACTATTCTATAGATGATATAATAATGACTTCATTGAACATATTCAACACATCGAAGTCATTTTGGACTAATGAATATAATATCGTCAAAACATCAGATGTAAACATAAATGATTAATTGATTATTATAACATGAAAATAATTTAGATAAAAAGAATAATAAATAGGAAAATGTTTACCAAAAATAAAATAATTAACATAATTTAATTATTATTGGATATAGAGAATGTACGTGATGAGTTTGAATGACTGTAAGAGACTTTCTTTTTGAAAATCCTCTTTTAAAGTTTCATTTAAAAATCTATTTTTCTACAATATCCATATTTTGAAAATTATTTTACGGATATATTTATACATACATAAGTGAATTATAAATTACACATTATTTTTCTTTTGAATTTCATTCAATGGTTTTCAAAATTATTCTTTTTCTTAAATGTTCTAACATTCTTTACAAAAAAGGGAATATTCTATTTTAATGTATATAGTGACAATGAAATTTCACACCACCATAATCATTAATTTTTTATTAGATTCATTTATAATATTTCATTACTTATTAAATGAAAGTAACTTGTTCCCTATATTCTAGTTATTTTTAAAAAAGTTTTTAAAATGTAATTTATTTATCAATATTAAAAAATGATTTCTTATGGGTGAAAAAAACATTTTTATGATGCAATATTTCATGTATTATTTTATGGTTCTTGGGGATTTTCTATAATTATGTGTGGTTATTTTATAAATTTATGGTTAGAGAGCATGTTATATCTCTACAATGCATTGGTTAAGGGGAAAAGTGAACCAATTAAGTTTCTCCTAAGATATTATAGGAATATATTGTAATGATTATTGGAATTGTAATCATTATAGATATTTTATGTGTAACTGTGAAGGCTATTCCATGTATATCCATGAAGGTTATCCCATATATACGAGTGATATGAAAATGATTCCTTGAGTAACCTAGATGTTATATATATTAATCTAGTTGTTTTTTGTGAATATTATTATTTCACAATATAATATAATGATCTTATGTTTAAAAGAATTTATATACTACTTTTTAAGGGTGAAAATTAATACATTTTTAAGAATGATATTAAGATTTTTTCATGATTTCAAAGAAAATTTATGAGTTTGAATTGTAGTTCAATAATTTTTATGAATTTTTTATGAAAAAATTTTGGTAGATAAGGTGATTTATTAGGTAAAAAAATATTTATTTTAAGGAAAAAAGTGAATTTTAAAATGATAAATTTTTATAAGTATTCTTCGACTAAAAAACTATTTATTTCATTTTATATCCCTTAATGAGATTTTTTTGTTCATTACACGTTTTAAAATGTTTCCACAGGGTTTTATTTATAGGTAAGGGTAAATAAAACTTCTTGTTAAATGTCATGATTATTTTTCAAGAAAAGAAAATGTGATTCAATTTAAATATTTTAAATTATGTAAAAAATGAATACTGATTAGAAGGGTCGACTTTGTATATATATATATTTATATGTTTGTTATGAAAGATTTATGACCTAAATATCTAAAAATCTAAACTTAAAAGACTTTTTGGAGAATAAGAATGTGAATTTGAATTTAAAGTCACTCGAATATGTAATGTTTAAGGTTTATTCTTTATTGTTGGTATCTGGGTAGTTTTTAGATAACTTTAGAGGTTAGGATATACTTTGAACATAAGTAAAAATTATTCTATAACAAAAATGGTTAGTATGTTTGGTATAATTATAGTTTTTTTGGATAAATTGAAAGCGTTGAATATAATATTATTAAGGATATATTTGTACTTATCCTCCTCATAATATGGTTTATTATGATTTTATTGATTAGATCACACTAAGATTTTTTCTTGTAGTAAATAGTGATTATATCAATGCTAGTGAGTAGTTAGATCTTTCATAGAAGAACATGATGATACTGAATAATTTTACATGATAAGTCCCTTCAGAATTTTTCATATCATCTAACCCAGTGGTAAATAAAGGAAGGACAAACTGTTGAGTCAATAAGGTTTTCCTTATGACTTTTCCATTCATTCATATAAGGGGGAGATTGTTAAGACATCAAGGTTTCCTTATGACTTGACCATTCCTCTTGTTTTTAAAATCACAAACACCTTATTTCAAGGCAAAACTCATTTTACCCCTATTTTACTTCTATAAGGAAAATTTCCTTACCCAAGGAAATTTAACCCTACCTTGTTTTCATTGTTCATATAAATATTTTTCTTAAGTATAAAAATTGGATTCATATCTAAAACCTCAAAATCATATAATACTTAGATATGAATGATTTTGTTTTAGGATCCAAATTCCTGTTACAAAATTTTATGATGTTCTACTCTGAATTCCCTGCTACGAACTTTTCTAAAGTTCAACTCTAAATTCTAATTACGAACTTATATAAAGTTCTAACTACGAATTCTGATTACGAATTCTCATTACGAATTCTGATGATGAATTTTGATTAGGAATTCTGATTACGAATCTTGATGATGAATTCTGATTACGAGTTCTCATTACAAATTATGATAATGAATTCTGATTATGAATACTCATTATGAATTTTGATGACGAATTCTGATTACTAATTCTCATTACGAATTCTGATGAAAAATTCTGAATATTAATTCTCATTACAAATTCTGATGAAGAATTCTAATTACGAATTCCTTAGAAAAATATAATCTGAATATCCATGTATTATAGACTCCAAATTCATTTACTTACATTCCGAACGTTCATATTTGATTACATTCTGAATATTTGTTTTTGGTTATGCTTTTACATGTTCTTTTATAAAATGATGGTGTGCCTTAAGTTATCATCTATCTGTTGTTTGAGTGATGTATATACAAGTCCCTCCTAAATTCAAGGAAGAATATGACCATTGGATGAGGGAGTTGACCGTTGGAGTTGTGCCTATAAATAGGGTCTCATTTGAAAAGAGAAGGACACTTGACAACATCTTTGATATATGTTCTTACATGCTGTTGAAGTTATTTATATAGAGAGAGGCTCTTATAAACTCTCAAGCTTCATTCCTAAATGTTAAACGACTTGTTCAAACTTTTCTTCATGTAGATTGGATTCGTGCGACTCTGATTGTTGCTATGTACAATCTAGGGATTCTAGGGATAGGAAGACAAAGGTGCCAACTAACTGATACATAAGGTAAGGGTTTTCTGATCTCACTTTTATTTTGGTGACAAATTCCTTATTCACCACTTATATCTTATGTGTGGTGTATGTATACTGACCTTTGATGTATCATATCATGAATTACATTATCTTAATTTTATTTAATGTTTCATTTTATTATTATTTATTTTATGTGACATACTTTTCGATTGACTACAAAGTGGTAAGGGATTCTCCCCAAACCACCATTTTTCATTCATGTTACACTTTCTGTCTCTTTAACCCAATGTAATTCTCCATTATTTTAATATAATTACTCTAAATTCTATTTATATATTTTGATATTTTGTATGTAGACCACATCATCATTATTTTAAAGGAGAAATCCTATTTTATGAGGTTTCTTTTTCAATTCATATAGTTAAGCAAGCCCGATTATTGGGAACCTCCCAATTTCTTACACATTTTCAAGGACAATCAATAATCTATTATAAAAAACCAGTATTTTTATAAAATAACTCCATATATCATTAAAAAAATATTAGTTAATTTATGGTTTTATATAAATAATTTATCATTTTCCCACTTTTAATACTCTTATATTTTCTCCTTAAACCACATCGAAGTTATCCATTTCAAAAGTTTCTTAAAAAAACATTTTTACTTGTTTTTAATAAATATGGAAATCATTTATGCCTCAAAAAAATTCATTGTCATTATATTTTATTTTCAAGGATAATGATGTTTACATCCTGATTTTATGACAAATACAAATTAATCTCAAAAATAACTATACTTTCCAAAGTAAAAGAGTTTTTCTCTCAAAAAAAATTTCCATGATTTTATTAGAGTAATTTCATCTATTATTATGATTCAAATATTTCAAAGTTTTACGAGGAGATATTATTTAAATATATCTTTTCAATTTTATTATTTTACATATGATGAATGTGTTGTACTTAGTAATTGATGGGTAGGGCCCTCTATATCCCCTCGATGCATTGATAGGTCTTATGAGAAAAATAAGACATGGTGTTTGCCAAGCCCTTACCAATTTATGTAGACTAATTGGTCAATTCCTTGATGTTATGTTTATGATTTCAAACATTATGCATTCCCTCATTATTATTTTAGTAATTGATAATTCATTTAATTATTCTACTAGTTGAATATCTGTGGTTATGTTTATATCATATGATTATTTATATGGAATTATTCAGTAAGTTTTTATTTCTTCCATATTATGATATGGTTATTAATTAAATGGAATGTTTTTGGGTGAGTCAACTTTACATATTTTTCTGCATGTTTCTGATACCCTCCAATGTATTGGTTACCCTTACTAAGCATATGAGCTTAACCCTTACTTATGTTTTATTTTCCCCAAGATTCCATTATGTTTATCATGATTGATATGAAATTTTATTTTAGGTTAATTCTGTTGTTTTAAAGGATTCTATTTTTTTAAATGTAATGTAATGTTCATGTATGTAATCAGGCTTCAAAAACTACTAAACTGATAAATCCTTTGTCATTTGAGTCATGTATCATTGAAAATGTAATAAAGTAATGCACCATCTCTAGGATACTATATTAGCAGTCTTTAAAGGGAACCTGAATTTACTATTTACATAGTTCCTGATGCTAACCAACTATCAAAATCCCCTCAACAAATAGAGTTAGAAGGAAATCAATAATTAAAAAATAGTTATAGGGTTTTCTTGACAAACGTTTCATTTATATTATAACTTTACTATGGAGTGATTATATCTTATTTTTTAAAATGAAATATGGATCCATGTAGTTTTTCATTGATTATAGATATTTGAATAAAATTACTATTAAAAATAATTATCTAGTTCCTCATATAAATGATATTCTTGATCCTCTATAGAGATATTAATATTTCTAAAGGATGAAATAATATCAAGGTACTATCAAATAATGGTGAAAGATGATGGAATTATAATAAACAATGTTACTGATTTGATATGAGGATAATGAGTTTGTAGTTATTCCTTTTGGGATGAAATATTTCTCAACTATATTTGGGATATTATGAATAAAGTATTCCATGAATAATTCAATAAGTTTTTGATTTTTAATTGATGATATCATGATTTATTAAAAAATATATGAGTATCATAAAAATCATCCATATTTTGTTTTTACAACCATAAAATAAAAGAAGTTATATGCAAAATTCAGGAAATGTGGTTTTTTTCTTACAACAGGTTTCATTGCTTGTAAAATTCTTAAATTCAGATGGAATAATAGTTGATCTTAATAAAACTAAAGTGGCTATTGAATGAATAATTCCTAAAAATGTTATTGATATTTTTATTTTTCTTGGACTAGAAGGATATTACTGGTTGTTTCTTGAATAACTTTCATTAATATCTTTCCCACTATCTAATTTAATATGAAAGGGAGTTAGGTTAATTCATATAAAAGAATATGATGTCTGTTTCCATGAACTAAAATGAAAATTATTGAATGATACAGTTTTGGACATTCCTTATAGAAATTTTGATATTATTAAATACATTAATGCTTCATTAAAATGAATTGGTTGTTTTCTGATACAGTATGATTAGGTAATTTTACATGCATAATTTCAATTAAAACCATAAGATAAAAATTATCCTACACATCACCTTTAACTTTAAGTTATATTGTTTTCTTTCAAATTTTAGATACATCATTTATATAGGCCCAAGTGTGAAATTATACTAATATTGAAATTTTTAAGTATATATTCACTCATAAATAGTTGAACATGAGATAAAGGAGAAGGATGGATTTGATAATGTATTATGACTATACAATTTATTATCATCCTGGAAAAGAAAAAAATGTAGTAGATGATTTGAGTTAGAAAATAATTAACAAAGTTATATTTAGGACAATATCATTTGTTAAATGATTTGATAAATTTATACTTAAATGTTTTAATGTGGGGACTTTCTCTATATTTTTTCCAAATTCAATGCAACCATCTCTATCAGAAAGAATTATGTAATTTCAAAAGGAAGACTATGAGTTATTGGAAATGGTATAATTGGTTGATAAGGGTATGTTTCTTGACTAAATGTTAAAAAAGAAGGTTTTTTGAGATTTGGAAAGAGATTATGTGTAACTTATGTTTCTTTATTGAAGAGAAAAATGTTGAGTGAAGCTCATAGTTCCCCATTATTTATTCATCCGAGAATCACTATGATGTATAGAGACAAGTAGAAGTATTACTGGTGGGATGGAATGAAAATAAAAATTGATAAATTTACGTTGAATTTTTTGGCAAATTAATAGGTTAAAGAAGAATGAAAATTAAAAAAGGGATTCTTGAAGATTTTACAGTGCCAGAGTGAAAATTGAAAAATATATCCATGGATTTCATGTTTCTATTTTCAAATACATCATGAGATAATAATGAGATTTATGTTATTTTTGATCGATTAACTAAATTTTCAAATTTCCTTCCTATTTGAGATACTGTATATTTAGATAAAATTTCATAATTGTATTCCAAAGATATATTTAGGTTACATGGAATTCCTCTCTCCATTATATCTAATCATGATCCAAAGTTCACTTAAAATTTCTTAAAATGGATTTTAGGAGTCAAAGGGAACTGAATTATATTTTAGTAAAAATTTTCATCCTTATTATAATGGAAAGCCCTAGAAAATGATTCAGAACATTAATGGAATGATTAGTTCTTATTTAATGGACCTCTAGAGAATTTTGGATCAATATTATTATTTATTTTAGTATTCTTATAATAACATTTTTTATTCTAGTATAATGATGGAAACTTTTGAGGCATTATATGAAAATCAGTGTTAGGATCATGATTTTTGTGTTGAATTTAGTGAAAGGAAGCTGATGGGACAATAATTATAATTGGAAATGGTTGAGAAGGTGGATATAATTTAGAAAAATATGACTATAACTTAGAGTAGGTATAATTCTTATACAGATAACTAGAGGATAAAACATTCTATCAAGGTATGTGATCATGTTTTACTTAAAGGATCACCATGTAAAAGTGTTATGTGTTTTGGTAAAAAGGAGAAGCTAAGTAAATGGTTCATTGGAACATATAAAATCTTGTATAAATCTGGATTATTTTCCTACCATATAACCTTGCCTCCAATTCTATCCCATGTACTCAATGGGTTTCTTATTTTGATTTTATGAAAGTATGTTCTAGATTCGTCTCTTATATTGATCCTAGGGGTAGTTCAATTAGAATATAATAATTCTTATAAGGAATATACATTTAATATTAATGACTATAGAGATCAAGTATTCTAGAAAATAGTAATTCACTAGGTTAAGGTTTTTTGGAGAAACTATATTGTTGAAGAGGCAACATGGTAATCTAAAAACTCCCTGAGGGAAATATATCCCCACTATTAATAATAAATAAAATAAAAATTAAACAATTTTGGAAATGGCGGAAGACTTTAACAAAAAATTTAATGTCGATATAAAATTATTTCATACAATTATTAGTAAATTAAAAAATATTATACAATTTTTCCTTGAAAATGAAAAATGATTATTTCTAACAAAATTATATTTTCATGCATTATATTGTTTTATTTAAAATATTTAATTCAAAATATTAGAATTTTAATTTTCAAAAATTAATTTTATTTTTTTAATTCATGATGGAAATATTATATTTGGGTATATTTTTTAATATTTTCTTAAAATTTGATTTTTTTAATGAATAGTGAAAAATACTGATTTTTATTGAAAATTGATTTTTATTATTATGTATTTACAATGTAAATTTCTATTTTTTTAGTTTTATAATTTATTTAGTTACATTTGATTAAAAATTATATAATTTTTGTCTTTTCAATTAATTTTTAAATATATTTTAGAATAAAAAAATTTTATACTTAAAATGAATTTTTCAAAAAACTATTTTTCATCACGTTTTCCAGTTTAATTTTAAATTCAATTATGAAACTTATATTTTTTAATTATTGAAAAATGAATTCCATATTTAGAATGATGGGTCAAAATTTCTTAAATATTTCATTTTTATTTTTGATCAATATTAAGAATAACCGTAGTATATTTTTTACCACAATAAATTGTAAATTGGGTAATTAATATTAAAAATAAAATGATATTGACTATAAAATGACCCTAAAACCAGGATTAATTTTATAAAATGATTAATTTTCATCCCTAATCATCCACTACTTTTTATATGGATTTTTTTAATTTTTATGTGATTATGACCAATATAATATTTTATTTAATGAAAACTAAAAAATGTCACACTCTTGTTTATAATAACTACAATATTTTTAACATGGGGATCACCAGAGGACTTGTTCAGTTATAAATATTATTTAGAAATATAAATGATCTATCTTAATCATGGTAATTTTTTTAATTTTATATGAAGTTATTATTATCATAAATGTTTACACAACACTAAATGAGTAATTATTCAATTAATGGAAAATATAAAAGAAACAATTTTAATAATATTAAAATTAGTATGATTTTAAATAATTATTATAACCTATGAAATTTATTAATACATATAAAATTTTAGGGATGTATTAAAATATTTAATTTGATTTTTTTTATTGAGGTTATAAATGTCAATGTAAATTAATATTTTAAAATTGATATTATGGATATTGTTTAAAATATTAGTTTAATAAATGATATAAAATTCAGAAAAATGATATATTTATCCAATTTATTATGATATAGTTAATAATATAAACCATGGTTACTTTATGGACTATTTAACCCTTTATAGTAACCATCCTAACCCTCAAATAGTTAAAAACATTGATGTCATAGTAACTGTGAAAAAGTTTAATGGGGTCTTAGAACAAAAATTTAATTGTAAAAATATAATCCAAAAATGAAAAAATGTTACTGGATGAGATTATTTAGACTAATACTCATATTATCTTTAAAATAATCTATTTGGATCCATTTTTACATCAAAATTATTTTATATTAATTTAATATTTTATAAAATTCTAAAAGTGTCCATCCCCCCTCTTATTAAGGTTACCTATTATTCTCATAGAGTAATAGTTCATTACCCATTTGTTTCAGAAATTATATTTCAAAAAAACATCATATAAGATCTAAAAAAAAATTTAGGCCTTATTTTTGGCACAATATCAGTCATATAGGTTTTAAGTTGATAAGAAAAAGAGATTTTCCAAAGAATATGTATAGTTTTTAACAACATGTTTTAGTTTTATTTAATCTTAAACATCTTTAAAGTATTATTCAATCATAATAATATAATGAAACCAGTATCCAAAATATACTAAGATGTTGTTATGTTAATGTTATAACATATATCAATATGCTCTTCCATGAAATGTTAAACAAAAGCAACGTTCATTTGTACGGAAGACTACCGTCTCACGAATTGATGAAATTTTTCTCTATCACCACATCTCACATTTGTTTACAATTATAGAAGTAATTTTTAATTATGATATTCATGAAATATATATCATTATGAAAATATAATTAATCATTTAATTTATAAGTTTTCTAGTCAATGAAAAATGATAAGGTTGTTCGTGCGTACATGTGGACTACCGCCTCTATAAAACGATCTGATTCATTTTTCATCACCCCATCATGTGGATGATATATATAAGAATATTTAAATAATTAATATGATATTTATGATATTATTATTATAATATGAATATAAAATAACATGTACCTTATCTCAATAGTGATCATTGAAAAATTGAAACATTACTCATGCATACAAATGACCTACCATCTCCGTGATTATAATGTAGTTTATTTTTCATAATCATGTCTAACTATTAGACATAACATTATAGTTTATGTATAAAAATTTTAATTATTTCCTGATTATTATTCTAGATATGATGGGATAATTACCACTTTCACTATATTCAACCTAATAAAGTAATTTTAGACTTATGAAATGAATATAATCAACACATATAATGTGAAATTGAATGATTATGTAATTGTTATCAAATAGTAATAAGTGAGATAAAAGGAATAATAAAATTAAAAAAAAATTATCAATAAATTAAATAATTACAATAATTTCATTATTCAGAAATATAAATAATGTACACGATGAGCCAGACTCAATGTAAGAGACTTTATTTTTAAAAATACCCTTTTACAGTTTCCCTTCAAACTCTAAATTTCATCCAAATACCTATTTTTAGAATTAATTTTTGGATGTATTTATATGTATACAAGTGAATTATAAATGAAACATTAGGTTTATTAAGAATTTGTTTCAAAGCTTTACAAATGGATTATTTTTCCAGAATTTTTATAATTATTTACAAAAATATAAAATGAATGTTCTATTTTAATGTATACGAGGAAAAAGAAATCTTCCACCACCATAAATTTTATTTTATTTTTGGATTCCAATACAATATTTCCTATTTTATAAAAAAACCTCATTATTTATGTTTAGGTTATTTTAAAAAATGGGTTTAAAATGGAATGGATATGTCAATATTTGAAATTTTTTTCTTACGGGTGTAATAACCATTTTAAGGATACAATTTTTTTATGTTTTCTGTTACAGTTCATGAGAATTTTTTATGAGGAAGGGTGGTTTTGTTATAAGATGAGGGTGGGTAAACCTTATATAGCTCTCAAATTCATTGGGTAAACGGATAGAGTGAACCAATTAGTTTTCTCTTAAGAGTTTATGAGAATATACTATGATGGTTATTCAAATTGTAATCTTAATGGTTATTTTATATGTAACTATTATGGTTATTAAATGTGTGACCATGAATTTTATCTTATTTTTAAAAGTGATATGAAAAGGATCCCCATGTAACCTATATGTTTTATCTATTATTAATATGGTTTTATGGGAATCTAATGATTTCTCAAAGTATAATAATGATCTTATATTTAATGGAAAGTATATAGTATTTTTTTAATTGAAAAAAGCTCAACTTAAAAAAATGATATGATGATGTTTCATTATTTCAAAGAAAAATTTAGTTTTTTTACTTTTCCTTTAAAATTTCTTTTGATTTTTATGAAAACCTTTGGGCATATAAGGTGATTCTTTTGTAATAAAGTCTTAATTTGATGAAAACGTTTATTTGGAAAAAGGAATTTTTTAGGTATTCCTAAACTGATGACTTATTTTTTATTTTATGTTCCTTATTGATATTTGTTTACTCATTCTAAATTATAATTTTTTATAGGGTTTAAGGATGGGTATGTTAAAAGAATAAGTCATTTTTAATGTTATGAAGAATTTTCATAAAAATACAACATGTTTTGTTTTAAATATTTTATATTATGGGGAAAATGGGTATTGATTAGAAGTTACCACTTTTTATATATATAGTTTTTTAATGTATGAGTTTTGAACAAACTCTATAATTATTTAAACCCAAAGGTTCTTTGGGAACAAAAGAACGTGAAACCAAGTTTAAAGTAATTAAAATATGTAATGTTTAGGGCCAGATCCTTATAGTATTGTTCCCCAAAAAATATGTATAAGTCCTCATTTATTATTTATTTATTTAATATTACTTATTTATAAAATATTTTTTATATTTTTTATTTATTTAATTATTATTTAATTATTATTTGTTTATCATTTATTTTCCACTTATCATTTATCACTTAACACACATAATTTATTTATTTATTATGTATTATGTATTTATTATTTATTATTTATTTATTGATAACTTATTTATTATTTATTATTAAAATTAATCATATATATGTACACATAATAAATAGTAAATAATGAATAAAAAATAAAAAATAAAAAATAAAAAATAAAAAATAAAAAATAAATATTAAATATTAAATATTAAATATTAAATAAATATATATAAGGTTATTTATTTATAAATATTATATATATGTATATTAAAGTTTATTTTATCACAACACGAATCATTTTTCGGCGAGGTAATGTAATTACATAATAACCAAGAGGTAGGATGTTGAAATCAAAACCTGTAAATATATATGATTTATTTATATAGGGTTTACTAAATTAAAATTAAATAATATGTAAATTAATAATGAAAATAACATATTAAATTATATTTTAAAAATTCAAAAATAAAAAAATAAAAATTGTTCTTAAATCATTAGTGTTAGTTTTAAAACTACAAAACACTTATTATTATTATTTTTTAAAAATGTTGTGAAACATATCCTAAAGCCACATTACATAGTGTTTTTTGGAAAAACACTACTAAATGCCAAAAAACTTTTAGTAAATGAAGTTTTATTCATAGTTTACAAAAAAACACTTCAATATTTTGTATTTCTAACTTAACATGAAGAACAAAACAACATTAAACAAAATGAAAACAAGAAATGAACATAGGAATTAAATGTGATTTGACAATATTGAAAATTCGGTCCAACGTTTCAAGAAACGCATGTAAAAATTATAGAGTGAGACTGTTTGTATTCTTGAAAATAATGTTTTATTATAATTATCATTCATACCCATTATCTTTTACACATGAAAATATAATAATAAATGTGATAAAAAAAATTATATATAAAAAGTGTAAAACCTTTATGATGAATGAAATAAATATAAAAGTATTGAACTCTTTTCACATCATATCACATTTGATAATTTTTATTAATTAGGCATAATTGATTAATTAAAGTTTGAAAACTAGTATAAAAAATATTAAAACATGAAACATGTTGAGAAAACTGAATTATATTGATGAAATTGATACATTATTCTGAAATAAAATTATTTAGAGTAAAAAAACATGGAATTAATTTTATTAAAATAATTAAATGATTATTATTAGTAACCAAAAAGACATATATCATATCTATGATTCCATATTAACATATAATATTATTAGATGAAATTTACGTAACTAAAATACAGAATATTATCTAATGGGTTCTTAGATAAATTCTCTATAAAACAATCTACCATGGGCATTGGAATAAATATAATGACAAAATTTAAACTGGACAATGTGTAGCCTATAATAAATCATATATTGGGATTCCATTGGAAAATAGTCGTAAAAAAATATTGTTCATGTACACTTATGAAAAAACATTTATAATAATGAAACTTCACCATTTTAGTTAAATGTAAAAATGTATGATTTTTTTATCACTTTTAGAATTATATAATATTTTTGGTTCCACTTGAGGAAATTAAAATTAGAATAAGTTACATTTTCAATATAAATATTTATTTTATAGGAATCTCATATATTAAGAATTTATCCTCATCCTCCATAAAGAATGATGAGACTAAAATATGGGTATCAATAAGCATGGAAACTATAATTGATTCATTATATGCCCGACCTCCTTCTTATTTTATAATAGATTAATTTCTAAAAGGATATTAAATATAACAATTTAAAGAGAATACTAAACAATTTTGGTAAAAAAAAGATTAATATAGGAACATTCAAAAAATTAGAACCACCCTTACATCATGAATCAATGTTTTCAATCCATTACAATAGGTCACTAAGGCTATTGATACTAACATACAATTATAAAATGCATGGAATATAAATTTACTAAAAATATCTGTCTAACACTCTTCCAAATTCAAATAGGTATAATAATAGTGGGTATTATAATTAAATAATAAACCGAATCATATTGAAAATTACTAGATACATTTTATAGTTGATTCGTTAATCTATAGGTGTTGAATAGTAGTAGCAGTGAGGCAACGACAACTGCGATGAGGACGAGGATCTGAAAGAATCAAAAGGGAGGGGAGGTAGTGAAGAGGAAATTATATGGAGACGAGGAGGAGGAGGTGAACAAATTTATGGGAAGGCGTGATGTAGATTTTAGGAGGCACAACAATGATTTAGTAGGGGTGGAATACTAAAGTGATGGGGGATAGTGTTGGAAGGTAAGGCCTTGAGGGAGAGGGGGGTGGAAGTGTTAGTCGGGATTCTCATAGAAAAGGTAGCATTAGTGTGACAAGAGGGTGGCTTGGATGATAGAAGATGTCTGGAAGTGATTAGGGTTTAACCAGCCATGTTTCCTCTAGTGCAGTACATTTTAATATTATTAAAATACTATAATCTTAATTATAAATAAAATTATATAATTTTACTGATAAATAATGTATTGGTATTAAATAATAATTTTTTTTTGTAAAATTATTAATAAATATTTATTATTTGTATATTATTTTTTAATTAAAATTTTGAAAAAGTCTTATTATTGATAATAATTTTTAAAAATAGTCAGTTTTTTTAGAAATTTTTTTCACTATTTATATAATTTGTTAAAATATTTAACTGTTAGTAAAATACTTATTTTTATTTAATGATTTATATTAATAGATATATTTTATCTTAAAAAAATGATGATACCTAAAATTAATACCAAAAAAATTTAATATCTCTTGGGATTTTTAAATTTTGATTGAATATATATTATATGTTATTAAATTTATGTTTGAAAAAATATCTTCTTTGGTAGTGATTATAATGTTGCCCTAATGTATGTCCAAATTATTCTCTTTAGTATAAGAACAATATTATTCAACATATCTATTTCACCCGTCACATGTATACGAGTACTGAACCCAATCGAACACATGAAAATAGACTTCTTGGGATCAATAGGTTGACCATGTATATTCTATCCAACGATAAATTTTATTCCTTCACATCTCGCCTTAATAATAATTTCTAGCACAATCACACTACACTGCTCATATATTTTTAACCATTTGTCATTCACAAGTTAAACTTTTATGACTAGTTGTTCCTCATATTTGGCAGAATCAAAAGGAATAAAATTCTTTCTATTCAAAATTTGTAAAAAATATAATTAAGATTATGTAAAAATATTAGTGGATTCATAATATTATGAGGAAACACATTACATATAAAAAATTAATTAGATACAATTAACCAATTCATTGAGGTATATTTTATTTATAAGTTGAATTGATCTTTCTCCACTATCGTGTGTCCAAAAATCCTCATATTATTCCCCATTTAAACACATTAAACTGTATATAATGGGACAAAAATGAAATTATTGTGACATCCTATTAAAAGGGTTATCCAAAATAGCATTTTTATTCTATTCTATAATTGTTTTAATTGAAAAAAAAACAGATGAAATTTTTTATTGGATATATGGTATACAATTATTATATTACTTATGATTCCATTATGAATAGTTCTTACTTGTACCAATAGTTAATGAAATTCACTTTAATAAATCCTAATTTTTCAATTCACTGCACTCTTATTATCAACCCATATACATTAACACATTTTCAATAATAATGATTTATATTCCAACTCCCATATTTTATCAATGATGTGAAAATATGACATTTGGATTTTATCCTTGGTACTCGATATATGTACCATTTCTTCTATAATGGTAACTCCACTATTTTTCATCATACTATGTTCATATTGTTCCTTTATAAAGAATTTATAACTATTAATTACATAACCATTATAATATAATACATTTACAATTGGTCTTTTGGATTTCTATAGAAGTCATTCTGATATTGAATTCTAATTTTCATATAACCCCTTGAAGATATTGTCTCAAAATTATCATATATACTATTGATTGTGTTTATTTGATATCAATATTAAAATCCATGATATACTTAAATACCTAATAATTTCTTTATGAGTCTCAATATATCGAGTAACTACTATATTATTATGTAAAATGTAATGGTCACCATGATTTATCAATTTAATGGAAATTATTACAATATATATTCCTAAAATTCATTAACCCATAAGGATACCAATGTGGTGAGATTTTTGGAGACCAATGCTATACACATTAGATAGATATTTGATTTGGAATTCAATGACTTCCTCAATAATATATCACTCTATATTATAACCTTCTAGATGACTTCTATATTTTATGTAACCTTTCAAACTGTTTGTATATCATTCAATGGAATACTTACATTTATAATGTATTGGACAACATAATCAAATATCTCGAATGGTCTGGTGGTGATTTAGTGTTCCATCCACATCGTTGATGTTTTATTTAGTTTAGTGGCTGTTTTTAGTGGTCCTTCATTCCTTCTCACATATTTTTTCAATTTCGACCTGATGGTCTCTATCTTCCAATTAGTGGTTCCAATGAAAGTAGTTCATGGTCTAGTAGATGTTAGCCTCTGCCTGATTAGCCATACCCTATCCAAACTATATCATTCCTCTTATTAATTCTCACCATGAGATGTTTTCCTGGTGGGAAGGATCTTGGTGAGGTTTTGGGATGTGATTCTAACGTGGTTATAATTTCATGAGGTGAGACCTAGAAGATGGTGATTTTTTATCATAGTTTGGTGTATCTGGTTTTTTATTCGATTCCAATTTTCCGGATGGATACTTACTCTTGGTGATTCTTGATGGATGGATTAGTATGACTATGGATTTTATTTTCAAAACAGTGATAGTAGTTTTCAGTGGATGTGTTTCAATGTGTTTGTGGTCTAGAATAGTGATGTTGTTGATCATTTTCTGGGTCCTCACTAGTGATTGGGTTTGGAATGATGATGATGATGATTTGTGTGTAGGCTATGTATCTTAAGGTGGATTATAGTTCTTGATGATGATGAAGTGTTCTATTTTGTAATTTGAATGTGTTGGTTGTGTACTATGATATTTTTCTCTTATTTTTATTTTGGTATGGTTAATGTGAATTTGATATAGTGGGAGTTGTGAGGTTACCACTACACAATAAAATTGGTTTTATTTAGAAAATGTAAAATTATATTTGGGACATATGATTTTAATCCCTTTGAATTTAAATAAATCATCTATAGGATATAATATATTTTTTATGAATACCCCTCAAAATCCTTTAAACCATTAATTATTTGGAAACTCTAAAATATATCTTACCAAGAAAGAGTGTTAGTCACTATAGGGTGAAAATACTATCATTAACCCTTCATTGGATCTGAATCTTCCTTTATCCCCATATTAATCTTGTCAAACCTATCATTAATACATTTTGTTTCTAGTTTATTAGGTAATATACCAATGAAACTGTTACATTTGTTTCTATGTGCATGAAATGAATAAAAATATACGACAAAAAATTGTTAAAATATATTAATTCAAAAAAAAAACAATATCCTTTTATAACCTATTTTTGAAAGGTTTTTCACATATGGTTTATCAAAAAAATTTGATAATATAATTTAAATTTTCAAAATATTCATCTCCATTGAATGGAGAAGGTGTTCAAACATCTTCTAAATTCCCATTGAAGAATATTATCTAGGATAGGTATTTATTTCATTGGGGTAAAAATTTATGATATCCAAGAAACACTATCTTCAAGTAATATTTCAACCCAATGGAGTGTTAAACTTATTTAAAAATGGGTCACCTTTACATTCCTCTATTGTCATATCATGAAAAATTAACATATGTAGGAAATTCATCCATCATCCCAAAAACCATGGATCTTAATGTGAAGTTTTAATTTCAATGAGAAATATGTAATATAACACTCGAATCCCATATCATTTCCCATTATTCACTCAATAGATCCAAATAAAAATCAATATCATTACCAAGATGTTTTGGTCTTGATCTAAATAGAGAAAGAATAATTTACTTATGCTTTATACATGACCATGGTGATAAATTATAATTTACAAACATAATTTGCCATGTATTATGAGTACTACTTTTTAAATAGAAAGGATTCATTCCATATATAGATAAGAAAAGATGGAAGATTCTTATATCATTTTCAAATTCAAGAAACTCATGATCAATTTTCTTACACAAACAATCTATTAGATGATGAATTTTATTAACTGAATTAATTTATTTTTATGCCACTTTAATTTCATTATCATCTCCTCGCCTCTATTTAAGAGTTTTAACCTTGTAATTCTTATAAAGTACAATAATTTTTTTAAATTCATAAATCTACTTTTTTTGTATCAGGTGTGAGATGCCCCAAACCCACAAACCCAAGTATGGTGGTAAATAGAAGGGAGAGTTCCTTTTCCTAGACAGGCTAGCGTTGAGTTTAATCAGTTCATGAAGGGAAAAGGGCTCCTTGATCTTGGTTTTTCTGGTGATAAATTTACCTGGAGTAACAATCAGCAAGGAGACCATAGAGTTTGGAGGCATCTGGACAGATGCTTTGGTAATCTATAGGCCATTTCATCTCATTCTAATGTGAAGGTGACTCAACTCATGTGAGTCATTTCTGACTATTCCCCCCTCCTTGTTACTTTATCTCCAAGTACAGTTCATCATGAGAAGTTTTAGTTTTTTTCATTTCTGGGAGAAATGTCCAGGTATCTATGACCTTGTTTTAAAGTCTTGGGAGAAGTTGTGTGAGGGTAATTCCTGGTATGTATTGCACTATAAGTTGAGACGTCTCAAACACATTCATATTATACGGTTGAAGGATATTCTTCCCTCAGACAGTGACTTTCGGAAATCTATGGACATCATTGATCGACTGGAATAGAGTCTGATAGAAAATTGGGATCCTAGTATTTTTGGAGAACTGGAAAACATGAAAGACCATCTAGTAGAGATGGTTCTCAAACAAGTGAGGCTAGTTAGAGAGAATTCTAGATTCAAATGGCTAAAAGAGGGAGAAAAAATACCTCTTTATTCATGCCTGTATTAAGGAAAGAGAAAAGTTTTGTGAAACCAAATGTAGTGCTAGATGATGGGTCTATTACTGATGATTGGGGGACTATTGGAGGTCTGTCCAGTTCTTATATAAGAGATCTGCTAGCATGTGTAAATCCTTTAATGAAAAATGGTTATCCAGGGGGTCCTACATATTTTTTTGATGTTATCCAGAGATGTGTTTCTGACCTGGATAATGGTTTTTTGGGTTCCATTCCACAAGAGAGGGAAATCATTGAGGCCATGTTGAAGTTAAATCTGGATAGTGCTGCTGGCCTAGAATCCTTTCCTTCTTCTTTTTATAGGTATTCATGGGACATAATTAAGGGGGATATTTTCAAGGATGTTTTAGATTTATTTTTGGGAGGTCAATTTCCTCCTATTTCTAGTGCCACAAATTTTGTGCTTATCCCGAAATCAAAGGATCCTTCTTCTATCCTACAACTTAGACAGATAATCATGTGTAATGTACCCTATAAAATCTTGGATGGTATAATTAATGCTCATTTATCTATCTATTTTCCCAGGAGGATTTTGTTAGAGCTGCATGGGTTTGTCAAAGGTCGCTCTATACAAGGGGCTATTGCTTTGGCCCAGGATTTGATCAGAAATATCAATATTAAAACTAGGGGGTCTAATGTGGCTATAAAGTTAGATATTAGTAAAGTCTATGATCGAATGGAGTGGAGTTTTATTTACAAGGTTCTGGAAGGTATGGGTTTTCCTCAAATAAATATTGATCTTATCTTCCAATGTATTTCTCCTCCTTGGATGGCAGTTTAATATATGGGAAAGACTTATTTTTTTTAAATCCACATGTGGTCTTCATCAGGGGGATCCAATATCTCCATGAATATTTATCATTACTTAGAATGTTCTTAGTAGGCATTTACATTTAATCTTGAATAATGGAAGCATTTTGGATTATCAAAGATGATTGGGGGTTTCTCTGATTTCTCATTTGATGTTTACAGATGACTCTTTTATATTCATGAATGGCTCAAGTAGATCTATGCAGGGTCTGAATAAAGTTTTAGGTGATTATTTCCATTGGAGTGGTCAGTAAGTTAACAAAAATAAAAGCTGTTTTTATATTTCCAGTAGATGTACTAGTGAAAGGATATCTCTTGTGAGCTCTCATATTTATATACAGATAGGTGTTTTTCCCATGGAATATTTGGGATCCCCTCTTGCTTCTGGGAGGGTACAAATATGTGATTTTAATCATCTTTCTAGTAAAATATTGGTTCGTATTCTGATTTGGAAGAATTATTTCCTATCCTTTTGTGGGAGTATATCTTTGATTAATAGTGTTATTTTTACCTCTCCAATCCATGTTATTTCAGCTATTAAAGTCCCCAAGGGTGTGATCTGCAATATTGAGATGATTCTTGCAATTTTTTTTATGGGATCCAAAGATGTAAGGTAAAATGCAATGGGTTTCATGGGGGAGGTTGGCCCGGCCTATTATTGAAGGAGGTGTTGGTGTGAATAGTCTTGAGGGGACTATCAAATGTATGCAGGCCAAGCTAGCCTGGGATGTTTTGGAGGGTCACACACATTGGGGGATGTTTATCATGTGTTTTCTATATAGTGACAAGGATACTCTGTTTTCTCCATTATGGTTTGAAATTGTTTCAATTATCATTTCTCTAAGACCTCATTGGCACTGGATTATTCTGAGAGGGGATATTTCTTTTTGAAGCAGTAATCTATGTGGGGAGATCCTTGAATACCAAGGATGTCTGGACCCACAAATTTATTTCAAAGAATCCTGTCAGCATCCTAGTTTCTTTAATAGTATTTTAAACAGTTAACATCTAGATTTATTTAACTGTATGGAACATTCCCTTAATGAGGAAAAGTTTGTCTTTTATCCTTCCTCCTCCGGATCCTTTACTTTTAAATATTAAAGAGGGATATCATCTAGTCTAGTTAAAGATAGTGAACGATTTGGCCCTCTTTAGGAAAAGAAAATTCCATTAAAGTACAACTTCTTTCTCTAGACGATTCAGATGGGAGCTTTGCCTACAAATGAAAATGTTAAACACTGTGGGATTTATCTTGTCTCCAAATGTGTCTTTCTTAACATCCTTAATGAAGAAAGCTCGGGCCATTTGTTTTTCTATAGAGAATGGGCTCATCCTGTATGGAGTTTCTTTGGGGGTTTCACTATTTTTTCTTCTAATACTATGTCTGATGGACCATTCCTGGAATGGTGGTTTTATGGTTCAGGTTTTAGTGGTATGGAGAAAGATGCTTTCCTTTCCAGTATTATTGCAGGTGCTTGTGGTAGGAAAGAAAGAATTGGTTGTTTAAGGAGGTGCCTTCAAATAGTCGTGGTATTGTTTTCAGAACCAAAAAACTCCTTCATGACTTAGTCAGAGCTCTGGGGTGCGGGAGAGAGGCACCATCATTATAGGGACACCTTCCTATCTCTACTTCTCTTCCTCTGATTCATAAGAATTTTTAGGGATCATGGATCTGGTGGTCTCCTTCTCAAAGCAGCATGAAACTAAATTGTGATGGTTCCTATGTCTCGGGAGCAATTAGTGGAGGAGGTATTGTATGTGATTCTAGTGGTTCGGTCTTTATTGCCTTCTCCATTAAGTATGGACATTGAAATTCCCTTTAGGCTGAGTCCCTGGATTTATTCACTAGATTGAGTTTATGTATTCAGAGGAGGATCAACATTTCTGTGGTTGAAGCTGATTCTAGGATCTGGAATAATTCTCTTGGTGGCAGAGGTAATGTTCCATGTTCCATCTTATATAATATTCGTAAATGTTGGTGTATTATTGATGATCATATCAAGGTGTCCCATACTCGGCTAGAGGGTAATAAAGCTGCAGAGTTTCATACTTCGGTGGGTTTTCTAGACCCGGATCGTTTATTACTTCATGATTTGGTAATTCTCAAAGAGTAAGGTGTTGATGTCATTAGGGGTGATGCTCTTGGCCTTATTCACTTTAGGCCACCCTGATTCTGGTTCTGTTTTGGTCCTGCCTTTATGGGTCTTTGTTTTTTGTTCTTCTTTTACCATTTAATAAAAAATATGATTTGTGTGGTGCTAAAAAAATACGTTCGATACCAGCTTTCATACCAACAGAGATGAACTAATAACACTTACATCATTTAAAATTAATTAAATATTTGAACAAATTTTTTTTTCATAATCCTAAAACCTTAAGGTTTAGTGTCCTTGAATATTATCTACATAAAAATTTTATAGTGAATATTTCTATATAATCACATCATACTAGATCCCATTATATACATCTCATTTTTTATACTAATCTTCATAAACTAGGGAATGTAAAACAAAAGAAAGGGGTGAGATTAAATGCCCAGTATTGGAAAATGATAACAAATTTTCATCAATGGTTAGATCATAGGCACATGAGAAACATGATAATGGGATAATATCTAATTTAAAAAACATGGAAAAATAAGATTTGATAGTAAGGAATAATAGAAGGACATGTAATCTCAAATGATCAGATATATACCATGGAATAAGAGTGCAGGCACAAGAGAAAATAATCACAATCCATACATTATAAAATAGGTACATAATATATAAAAGAGTCATAAACTTAATCGTTGGAAATCATAACATTGGGAATATAGCTAGTCGCATCGTGTCCATGCTAATTATTATGAACACAACTAACTATATTATGTCCACAAAGAATATTATGAAGATAAATAACTACATTATTTCCATACATTATTTTGTGAACAAAGATAATAATATATTTTGTATTATCAAACTTGTGAGCATATCTTGACCATAATTACACCTATAAATAACCTCTTGATCATAGCTTAAGAACCACTACACGCACACAGAATATTATGCATATAGCTTAATCAAAATTAAACCAAAACACTATATTTTGAGTATATATTAATTATAATTACACCTAAAAACTATATTCTATGAATATATTAACCACAATTACACCAAAAAACAATATTTTGAGCACATCTTAACTATAATTACAACCAAGAACAATCTTGTGTTCATATCTCAACTCCAATTAAAACAAAAAACAAAACCATTTTATCTTGAGATATCAAACATTAACCAATTACTTAGAGATATTCATAGGACCCCACATATCTCATAAAGATACTATATATGCATTTTTCCGCATAATATCAATCATGTATCAAATTATGAAAAATTGAAGAAACTAAAATGGGTTTCATTACATTTTCAAATAATATCACATAAAATGGTCTCAAGGGTTAGATAAGTTGATACCCAAAATTAAATCACCCAAAACAATTATATCAAAAAGTAATTTAATAGGTGATTCAAGAATAATTATTCAAAATAATATATATTTTATAGATAAAGTAGAAAATGGAAGTGAAATCCTAAAAAAAGATTTCATAAAAATTTTAACATTATCATAAGATGGCAATGTTAAACGTCACTTTCAAAAGTTTCTATTGAGATGTTAGCATATTTATTTCAACAAAATAATGTAAAGGAGTCTCGATAATATATAAAAAACATAAAGGTTTTATAGAAAAAATTATATGTGGAAGATAAAATAAATGTTCATGAATGGAAAATCCTTTTTAATATTTTAAAATACCATTATTGAAATACATATCATGAGAATAGTAATAAAGTTTATTTTTTAAAATAGTTAATAATAAAAATGAAATTAAGAAAGAATAATATATATTTGGATTTTAAAAATATGGAAATAATTTTTTTGGAAATAAATAATAGATAAATAAAATAAAAATAATCTTTAATGTGGATGAGAATTATTCTTAATAACATCTTTTTTTTATATAAAATTTATAAAGTAATATGATTGGAATTAAAAAGGTAAATTTCCAAATATTTTAAGAGAAGAATAATTTTATAAAATTTCATGATAGAATAAACAAAACATAGTATAAAAAAGTTCATGAAGATACTTTATATCTCAAATAATGGATATTTGAGTAATAAAAATACCTTACAACCTTATTAAAACTTGAATAAAAAAAATTAAAAAATAGAACCCATGATGGATCTATAAATTCATTTAATTTCATGTAATTTAGGATAAAAACATCTATATGTTAGTCTATGAAGGACACAAAATAAATATGGCATATGTCTCAAATAAAGAAAATTGAGATAAGAAACTCAATTACCTTAACTCTTAGCTTATTTGAATGTTCATTAAATTCAGGTATAAAAAATATAACTATATTAGTAAAAAAATTATAACCTTATTAATATATTTAACATTTTATACTCTTTAATAGTAATCATTCATTATACATTCAATAGTTATTTTTTGTTTATCATTATCATCGAATGTTGGAAAATTTTAATGTTTTCACACATGTTTCATTATGGAGAAATTGAGAACCATTATTTGATATAAGTTTCATCATTTATAGATTATAAAACATATTTAAATCATTATATTTAAAATATTTACACATTACCAAGTCAATTTAATGGAAATTATGAGCATGGTTCAAGAGAACGTGATCATTGATGAGCTTGTTTAAGGTAATCGACCAATATCAAAGGATTACATTATAATGGTCATAAATTTTAGTACAATAACTTCAAAAACTTATTAATTATATATATCATATATATTCATCAAATTTACATTATAACCATTCATATAAAGTTATGATGAAAACAAAATATGTTGTTTATGGAGGCAGCAATCCCCACGTACACATAAAAACATTTTTATTTCTCTAATGAATAGAAGGGACAAGGTATTTAATTATTCATCTTAAAAAATTATTAATTATGTCATAAATAAATAATTTATTCATAAAATATATCCCTATAACCACACATGTGATTAATTTATGGAAAATGAAAAATTTCACTCATGGAAAGGGTAGTCCATATGTACACATCTATGGAATTTTAATTTCCTAAATGGTTGAGAGGAAGGTTGAAAATGATTATTCATTTAACATAATAACATTTTAGTGTGACTAATATACTGATATAATTATTTTTCTCTTGATTATAATAGTTTTTTATGAGTTATAATAATAATGAATAGAATCGAAATGAAAAAGGAGTGATTATGAATTTTTACCTTACTCCTTTGAATAGCTCCTTTAAAAATTAGATTAAAAATTTTATGGTTGATATTATATTTATATAAGGAACTATAGGAAATAGTTAGAGTTTTGGAGAGTGATATTAATATATTTTTTTTGAAACAAGTGGATTAATGTGTGAGTAAAATTGGGGTGCTGAAGGGATACTTTTATAGGTGAGAGGGATGCCATTCGTGTAAATATGAAAAATATTATATTAAAGGCATATCACCATTAAAGTAAAGTGGATATAAATTTGTGAAATAATGTTTAGGGGTATTTCATTGTTGATAAATCCTTCAAATACTCATTTGGATAATATTTTGTAACATTTATGAGCTCTTTTACCCTATAGATTTAACCCGTTTACCACTCTCACTTTTACCAAAGTAATTTATTTATTATGACTAAAAAATAAATGGATTTGTTTTTAACATTTAGTTACAATTCTCAAATAAATTTTATTATATTTAATTTATATAAGTGTCAAAAATTAATTCAATAATATTACATTTTAACAAAGTTAAAATGTGTTTTGAGAACAATATAACTTATGATCTAAAATATAAAATATAAGTTTATAAATTAAACATAGTATTTTAAAATGAATAATTTTTATTATAGAACACATCTTCCTTAAAGAAAAATGTTTATTAAATTTTAATTTATGTTTATACCCTAATGATTTATAATATTAATGATATTTGTAAAAATGGTATTTTACACTCTTCACCTAAAAATTAATATTTTCCAATAAATCCATAAAATAAATAAAAATATAATATTGTTGTTATAAATAAGTGATGTTAATTTATTTTAAATTCAGATTCTAAAACTTAGGAATTTAACTTTTATATGTTAAAAGAAAATATAAAAAAATTACAGGAAAATTAATTTTTCAAATAATAATTGTTCTTATTCTTAATTATTTCTATGGAATAATTAAATCACTGTTAATAAATAATTTATTTAAAAATTATACATTATATCATTTAATCATAATATATTTGGTTAATTAAGATGAAAATTTAGAGTGTATAATAATTTATTTTTTCAACAAATACATTTTAGGGATAAAATGATCTTATTACTTATTTCCATTGGATCGGGTTATACTAAATATACACGGGAGGGGGGGGGGGTTAATAGTGTCTTTTAAAATTTCTTCACGTGATTGTGATCCATCCTTTAAAAATTATTAGAATAATTAAGTAGTGGAAATAAATAGCAAAGGAAAAATGATGTATAGTGGTTCGGGGAATAGAAGGCCCCCAGTCCACTCCACCAATGCTTTTCTCCACAAGCTTAGTGATTTTCACTATCTGGACCTCTTATCAACAAACTGTTCAACAACTAAGTGTATTCAGTTGACACCATTACAAATTTAATGCCAATATAGAGCCTTCTCGTTCATACAAATAACAGAATACAAAGCTTAGTACGAGAAGCTGATTACTCTAAGTAAAAGAGTATTTGTTTGAAAATACTTTCGAGTTGTTCTTCACAATTTCAACACCATGAAACTGACAGTAGAATGATCATTGTCTTCAAAAAAGAATGATCTTCATGTAGAAGTTGATCTGAGTTGACCCAGTTACAGTATATCTTGAAATATAATTCACAACTCTAACAATAGTTGATTCACAAAATAATTTTTATGTCAAATCGGTGAATCTTCAATCGTGTTTCTTCAATTTCAGAAAACAGAGATTTGACATTTGTTATAATAATAGATCTGTAAGCCTAAAATTGCCTCTGAAAATTTTAGCAGTGAAAAAGTAAAGAGGATGATATATATTTTTCTTCTTTTCAATGATTCGATTCTATAAATGTAACAAAAAATAATATAGTTATATATAGAATAAAGACTAGTGATCTCCTTTTATATTTAGATCCATAAAAAATGCCTTTAGAATCGCAATATTCAAATTTTTGAATAACAAGGAAATCGTAACTCCCA
Source organism: Viscum album (assembly GCA_963277665.1). Classification (NCBI taxonomy): domain Eukaryota; kingdom Viridiplantae; phylum Streptophyta; class Magnoliopsida; order Santalales; family Viscaceae; genus Viscum; species Viscum album. Next base: position 1,145,285,578 of record OY728166.1, read on the forward strand.
TGGAAATTCAGCATAAAAATATCCTCTTAAAATGATCCTATGAATCATAAATAAACGGCTTTCAATTAGTCAAAGTCGTTCTTTAGATTTGGGCTTTTAAACTGGCCTGAAATCATCCTAATAATCTGCACAAATAGCGTTTCTCAATAAAATCATAATTTAAATATCTGATATCAAATGTATGGTTTAACTTCATAGAATACATTCTATAAACATAGGGTTCACAATGTGAGGTTCACAATGTAAGGTTCACAACATAAGTTTGATCATCCATACTTTTCTCTTCAACACTCAAACGTACGGTATATAATCCATACTTTTCTTAACTTCAGAAATTAATGTTCATGATCCATAATATTTAATCAAATATATGGTTGTTCAATAAATTAAGTTTGGTGAACCATAATTTTATGAAATAAACATGACTTTCCATGCTAACGTAGGATTCTTCATTCACACTTTCCTGATATCCCAAACATAAGGTTCCTTCCAAACGTAGGATTCTTATTTCATACTTTCTGGATAACGTAAGTTTGATTAACCATAATTTTCTGGTAATGTATGGTTGCTTAGACATAATTTTCTAATATTCCAAACGTAAGAGACACTTTTCCTCCTTACACTACCCTCCTCAACATAGGGTATGAATAGTGTTCCAAAACATGCTAAAATTAATTTTTGAACCTGTAGAGCATGAAAAATGTTTCTAGAACATGATAAAGTGATTTATGAACACTTTTACAAATATTCCACATGAATTAAACATTTTAATTCAAAATAGATAAACAAATAATATTAATTTCATGAAATATACTCAAAATAAAATCATTTGAATAACAAAAAAAGGGTATATGTGAACATCTAAATCATCACAAAGAGATAGAGTGTTTTTCTCAATAATCACCCCTTAATAAAATAGAGTGTTGTTAAACACCACAATATCTCAACAATCTCCCCCTTTTTTATGATCACAAAACCCTTGAAATAACCAATAAAAATCTCATACAAAAATTAATTGCATATAGTTTATAATTTTTCAAAGATAAAATAATTGTTAATTTAAAGAAAAATATTTTATAATTTTCTCCAATTTATAAGGTAAAATACGTCCTCCTTTATAAATAATGAATTGTGTGTTTATCAAAATTTTCCCCAAAAACTTCTCCCCCAATAAAAGATTTAAAAGCTAAAAAATAAAATGTTGTGTTTATCCATATCTCTCTCCCATTTGTGATATCAAAAAGAATGATAGAATAAGGAATATAACGCATTTTAATGTAACACTAAACTTAAGTAAATGCTATGATAATCTATTTATCAATATCTAAATGTAGATTACTAGCATTCTGGTTGAGACATGACAGTAAAAAAATTTATAACAAAAACACATGGAATGCAAATATATTTTATTGAAAATATAATTACAAGTACAGTAAAGAAAACAAGACCAAAGGTTGGGAAAAAAGTTTGGTAAATAGGTTTTAGCACCTCTGAATGACATCTCTAATCTCTAAAAACTACAGTCTCAACCTTTTCATTAGTCCATCACCTAACTGGACTATGAGTTCTCTTCATTCTTGAGTTAGATAAATATATTCAATAAATTGGACTCTGAAGAACTCAGGTAGCCTCTCTTCCTTCTCCATAAAAAGATGAAACTTATCAGTGAACTGATTCAACAAAGTTATAATTCCAGGTTCATTCGAAGTAAACTCCTCAAAAAGAAACTTCTGATTTTCCAACAACATAGATAAAGGAGAACTATTGCATTGAAGGCTCTGTAGTCTATGATTCATACTGCACATTACTACTGTAATGGCCTGAAATATTCTAATCAGATCAGGTGAAGTACTTGATGTACTGGCTTCACTATTTCAGATAGTAGCGAATTGTTTCTCCATGAAGGCTTTACAATCAAGTAAATATAGATTCATCATCATTTCATATTTTATATTTGAAACTTCATCCAACATTTACTTCTTGATATTTTCTACTTCTTGCTTAGAAATAAAACTGGATTTCAGGTTCTGAAACATCTATATATCCTTTTCTAATGCACTTCACAAAGATACATTTCCAGCATGAACATTGTTAAACTTTCTGATCAAATCCTCCATATGATCATTATTAGAATCAGAGGAACCTTGGTCTTGATTCTCAGTCTGATCTTCCACTGGATTTATCAGTGCCAGAGGTAGAGTTTCAGCATCTAAATTCTCTTCATTATTCCTATGCACTGTGTTTTCTACGGATTTTTCCTCAGATTCATGAAGGGACTCATCCACAGAAAAATTATCATTAAGTACATCAGTATTAATCTCAGAAGGCTTATCTGCATGATCCATTGGAACTTATTCTTGCTCTTCCTGGGCATCTTCTTCATTAATCTATTCCAAGACAGGTTCCTCTAAAATAGGTTCCTCTTGATCAACTTCTTTTGGAAGATCAGTTCAGGGTATAGCCTCTGCCTCTACTTTTGGTTCTGCCTTTACATATCCTGAGGTACAATTTCTTATTCTACGTGAGTAGTCACCTCAATCTGAGAAACTGTTTTGTTTTCTAGGTCCTATAATAAAGATTTACCAGGAAATTTATATCATAGAATAGGTTCTGTCTTATCTACATTTGTGTGAGTAGGTACCTCGCTAGATTGATCCACTCTATGGCTTTTCCTCTAAATTTTTTATTGACTTTCCTCATCTATAGGTGTATCTACTACTTCAAATAATATCCTACTTGATACTACACTGGTTTAGGATTCATCTACTCCTTCATTTTATTTTGTAGGCAGATCCTGATCACACTCTTGTTCTTCTACTACCCCAACAGGCATGAGTTTTCCTTTTATTGTACTCTAAAAGAAACCAATCTTTCTCTGTGTTACAACATTAAAGATGTTTCTATAGTAACATCTTACTCGGACATCCACCAGCCTTAACATATGTTTCTTATATAAAATATTTGAAATGATTCTTACAAAGGGATAGAAGTTCATCCTCACTTATGGTTGGCTGTAATAATTGAGATATCTGACCATAAATCTCTGAAAATTCAACTTAATATCACTCATGAACAGAAACATTATGTACATGTCAGGGTAAAAGAATTTCTCCATCTCTGACATTCTAGGTGCAATACCTATTTTCACGAATTTAACTAAAATATTTTGGTCAAGATATAGATCTGTCACTAACTTCTTCGTTATATTTTTAATGCCAAATAGAAAAAACAAAATGACCTCAAACTTATGGAAATTATCACCAATATTCTATAAATAAAAATGAATAACTATAACGACCCATAATTTACATAAAATGTTAATACTTCAAAATTGAAGTACACTTATTACAACATATAACAAGACCATGAAAGGACCGTATAGGTATAGTGTCTTTAAAAACTGGGAAACATAAACAACTGGTTCATAAATCCTCTATGTTGTCTCCCATTTATTTCATCATATCTAGAGTCAATTTTTGGAATATCCTACTTAATAACCTTCTTCCTGACCTAGAGAAAGAAAACATACAAAAGGGTGAGATCAAAGGCTCGGAAAGGGTAAAAAAATATCAATCACACCAGTTTCATAAGAACATAACATTTTGGAAATCTTAACCTGCAAAAGATATCATAATTTCATAACATTGGATAAATCATAGTAGTGAAATCTAATCCCAATAATCATAACATAAAACATGAAACTTTGTGTCATACACATATAATCATAGAGAATCATTTCTTAGTAGTTAAGACTCATTGCCAAGACTATCTTAGCGGACAAAGTCTATTTTTGAACCGAGTTCAATCCTCGTTTCAGTCCTGTTTCACTGAACCAGATTAACCTGCCGTTCCAGCCATGTCTATCTCACGAGATATAAATCTTTACCCAATTCATTGGAGGGAGATATATGACCCACCTATCTCATAATGAAACCATTCTTATGTGTTCCACAAAATCATAAATCATACATCATAGCATAACCCATGTAATAAAAATGGGATTCTCAATCATCATGCCATCATAACCCAATCCATATAAGATAAAAGGACATCAATAAAATAATTCTATCATAACATAATCAAAACAATGTTAAAATTGGGATAGAAACAGAACCCTATATTATCTATTATGAAAAATAATTTTGATAAAATGCTAGAACTCCATTCTTGAGGAAAATATCCTTTCTACTTCAAAAACATTTTCCTTTCTTAACATGTCATATAATTTTAAACTAAAAGAAGTTGATTAAAAATAAACATGAAAACTTGTAATGGAAGATTCTTGTAAATAACGTTTAAAAAATCCATTCATGTCGTATAAGTTAAAAAAACATTCTTCTCGTACTTTGGCCGGAAATGTCAAAAAGTACCTCGTACAAAAAATGACAAAAGATTCCTTTCATATCTTTTACTAAAAACTCACCGAAGGGTAAAGTTAGATTTAAAAAATTGTAGGATGATAGAAATAATATTAAATATTGATGAAACATGGATGTGGATGATAAAATACACCCCAGTAAATACCAAAGTATAAACAATCTCGGATAAAAATGCTATTGTGAAATTTTCCATTACCTTAGGTCTGATTTGCTTTGTAAGTGTCCGAACCTCCTGTATAATGATTTAAATAATGTTATTGACTTATTACAGAATCATAATCATTTTTATTATATCATATATGGTCATATTCGTAGCTTCTTATTAGTAATATTTCGTTGCTACTTGTTATTCTGGTGTTTATTACTTTTTGTTCTTATGCGTGTTTTGTCGAATAAATTCTTATTCTTATTTTTAGACTACAGATACCTCATTTATAGAATGTTATTAGTGTAATATATATCATATTCAGTCATTCAATTCATTTATATAATCATTATGCAATGAATATCATGTAGAACGAGTTGCATCACATCGTGGAGACGGTATTCTGTACGTACGCACGAGCGATAATATCGTTCCCATGATCGTGGAATTGTATTAGAGTGTATGTATAATATTTCAGAATCAATATCACTTTACAATAATCATATATAGTTATTATTTACACTATTATACCCATCCAAGTAAGGTGGTGTTAGAAAATAGATTACACCACGGTGTGGAGATGATATTCCGTATGTACGCACCCGTGGTGATTTCGTTTTCCGTAGGATGAATAGATGGTGAAATAGAGTTGTTTCATACTTATAATAAAATATCATTATATGAGTGATACTGATTTTATTACTTCATAATTAAACAACTAAATAAGTTGAAGTGGAAGAAGAAATAAAGTTGAAAGAATCGGTAACGGACATTACCTCTTCTTTGAACCGCCTCTTTGATACCTCCTTTTAGGGCACTAAAATTGGTATTTGGAGAAGAATAGGACCTCTAGGATGTTTCTAGGGAAGTGGAGAAGATAATTTTTCAGGGGTTGGCCGAGCTTGAAGTCTCAAAGTTGTGTGAGGAAGAGATGGAGGAGGTGCCTTTTTATAAGGGAGGAGAGGGGCACCTTTGGAATAACAAAAAATATTATTTTATTATAAAGCCATATTCAGTTTTTCATAGCTCCAAATTGATTTATTTATAATATAAGGTGGGGAGGTGTAGAAATCCTCTCATATAATAGAATTTAGACAAGTTTAGGTATCTATTTTAACCTTATCATTTACATTTAACTTTAAGTTAAATAATTTTACTTTTACAGTGTCTTCTTGTTTTCTTACACTATAAAGATGATTAACATACTATAACAAGCCAAACAAACCACAAGTTGTTTATTATTAATATAGAAAACCTTATCTAAGTCATTTGGTCGAACCTTATATTTTTAGGAATAAAATAACAATTAATAATATAATATTTTTTTTAAACACTATTTTATGTCAATTTTTACACTATTTGGTAATTGATTTTTGTGAAAATCATAATAGAATGATTAGTTAGAAAAAAGTAAACTAAATCAATACTAACATGTCATATTAACCTAGGAAATTATTTTAAGTCATAAAAAGTCTCAAATTACATTTATTTGGGTATTTATAACATCAATTATGTCAATATTTTATTAATAAGATAATTACTACATCATCATTGTGTCATCAATAAATTAAACTATATAATGTCTAAAAATTACAAATAAAATACCATTATGTAGGAACTGTTTTTAGATTTCAAATTAATATTTATAGTCGAATTTATCTTATGTATAACCTTATATTAAAAATGATTTAGTTATTAAACATTGATTTTAACTATTTTAACCCTTCTTTAAATAAATTAATAATAAATGTCCTAATCAAATATAAGTGGGCCTAAATGGTCATATTTTATTCCTAAGGTTGTATTTGGTCTAATTACACTAATCCAATAGAATTATGACATGTGTTAGAGTAATAATAATATCATTTTTACCCTTAATTAACCAATTTACTTTTAACCGTGGTAAATAAAAGTAAAAATTTACTATTCACCAAAAATTATTTTCATCTCATTGAACCACATTTTACATACTGAAATCAACTGTGTGTCTTAGATTATTGAAATTCTACTCACAAAAGCGGTAAAATTACGTTTTTTGTAAATTTGCAAATTCTCCTAGGAGGTGGGTAAAAGACGGTGAAAAGTTCAATAAAATTTTTATATATCTAAAATTATTATAAAATGACTCAAATTAATTGCATTGAACTTATATAGGAATTATGTATCAATTATGACCTAAAATAAATTTAAATAAAATAAATAATTATTTAAATAAAAAGTCAGTTTTTAAATAGTTACCCAGTGTTTTCACTATTCATCAAAAATTGAAAGTTTTCAGAAAAATACCAAAATTTCACCCTAGGCTAATTTCGATATTAAGAATCCAAAAATGAAATCAATTTTGAAAAATAAAATTTAAAAAATTTCAAAAAGTGGGTATTACTATTCATAACAGCTAGTTTTAATAATATTTTAATAGGATATCGTTGTTTAGTGAAACTCGGTATTGCGTACGACGCAAGCTATCGAGGAAGGTCGTGATTGCGTGTAAAGCAAGCCAAGCTAGTATTGTGTGTAGTGAAAGATTCCTTTGATGATTTATATAACATAAAAACAAAATATTTCTCAAAAAAGTCTCGGGTGTTACAAAAACTCCCTCATGAGAACAGTTAAGAATTTTGGCTATCTCCACATATGATATCGAAAAGTCTCTATCCTATATGTTAGGTATTATTGAATTTTCATCTTATTCTAGATTGAACTGAATAGATTTAAAAAATTTATGAAGTTATACCTCATATAGAAACTCCATATAGTCTCTGTTGAAGGTTTTCTTGAGTTTCTGAAATGATAGGTCTTGCCTCAACATCAGATTAATCTAGTACAACCATTATAGATCGACCACTTTTCCTTGTAAAATCATTCATCCTATTGAGAACAGCTGCTTGGAATTAATGGATTATAGATCTTCATTCCTTTTGGATTTGTCCATTTCTATCACATATTTCTAAAGGTTCAAAAATTAGGGTTTCGAAGCTTCAGGTGCGGGTAGAGAAGACCAATGGAAGTTTTCGAGGTTTCAAAGGGTTTTGTGAAAATGAATGGGTTTAGAAGTGGAATGGATTTTTGACATCCTTTATTAGTGTGTCATTATTCACATAGTTATTATTACATTATTAAAAGGAAAATTTTACGTGGAAAAAGTTTAAAACCGTTCCAAAAAAATTAAATTATTAAAAACAAGTAATAATGAAAAGAAATAGAATAAGAATAATAAAATAAATAAAATTATTTAAAAATAAATTAAACTAGCTCCCCCTTAATGAAATAAATCCTTGTAGTGGGAAGTGGTTTAGTAAAAATATCAGAAAATTGAATTTCAAAGCTTATAAACTCTAAGAATATATCCTTTTTAAGAACCTGATCACTTATAAAATGATGTCTGATATCAATATGCTTAGTCATAGAATGATTAATAGGGTTTTTAAATATTTATAGCACTTGTATTATGACATAAAATAGGTGTATTATTAAAATTTAGTCCAAAATCCATAACTTTGTTTTTCATCTATAAAACATGTGCACAACAACTGCATGTAGATACGTATTCTTCTTCGGCTGTTGAGATGGAAACCGAATGTTGTTTCTTACTAGACCATGACACTATGGATTTTTTTAAAAGTGACAAGTCCTTGAGGTGATTTTTTTATCTAATCTACAACTTCTAAATTATGAATCTGAATATAAAATTGAATTAAAATTATAAGTTTTTTGGAAAGAAAAGATATTGAAAAACACTTCCCTTTAAATATCTAAAAATTCTTTTGACAGCACATAGGTGAGATTCTTTAGGATCAAATTGAAATCTAGCACAAATACATACTGAGTACATTATATCTGACCTTCTAATAGTATGATATAATATATTACCAATCATACCTCTATATAACTTAATTGTCATCTTATTTTCCAATTTCATCCAAATCAAGTTTTATGTTAGTACACAGAGGAGTTGAATATGTTTTTTATATTTTCAAGTCGAAATTTCTTTAATAAATCAGTAATATGTTTGATTTTATTTAAAACATTTCCAAAATACTTTTGATAAAATTGAAGTCCTAAAATGAAATTTAATTCTACCATCATACTCATTTCAAACACTTTTTTCATTAAATTTGAATATTTATGACAATTTTTTTGTTTTTTGAACAAAAAATTTCATCGTCAACATAAATTTGAACTATTAAAATATTGGAGTTAACAGTTTTCGTAAAAAATATTAAATCTTCCATCCAAACAATTAAATCATTTTTAAAAGAAAAGAGATTAATCTTTTATACCAGGCTCAAGGTGTTTGTTTAAGGCCATAAAGAGCTTTAGTATGTTTAAAAACAGAATCTGGTTTTTTTGAATATTCAAAACCAGGAGGATTCTCAACATAAACTTCCTCTAATAAGTAACCATTTAAAATGGTATACTTAATATACATCTGAAATAATTTAAAGTTCATTTTATATACATAGTCTAAAAAGATATTAATTTCTTCTAGTCTAGCTATAGGTGCAATGGTCTCATCATAAAATATACCTTCTTCCTGATTATAACCTCAATCTACTAGTATTTATTTATTTCTATTTATTATTGCTTAATCATCATGGTTATTTATAATGACCCATTTAGTTCCTATTACTAGATAGTTTTTAGGTCATTCAACAAAATTCCAAACTTCATTTCTTTTGAATTGGTTTATTTCTTCTTGCATTGCTATCATCCAACTTTCATCAACTAAGGCTTATTCTAATGTCTTAGGTTCTAATTGGGATAGAAAGGAAGATCATTCAACATGATTTCCTACATTTATTCTAGTTTTTATTCTATTGTCTAGGTATCCTATAAAAATTTCTAAAGGGCAATTCTTTAGGGTTCTAGACTGTCTAGGTAGTACACTGTTAGGTTCTTTAATTTCATGTCCTCCTGAATTGGACTGAATTTTAATTATATCCTTCTCAAAATCATCTTTCAAGGCTTCAACTCTCATGTTATCATTAGTGTCACATTCATCAATTTGGTGTTTACTTTTCTTAACGGGATCAGATTCATCAAATTTCACATGAAATGATTCTTAAAAAATCCTCTATTTTTTTATTAAAAACTCTATAATCTTTGAAAGTAGCAGAATATCATAAGAACATGCATTCATCTAATTTTGGATCAAACTTACCCAGATTTTCTTTGGTCTTTAAGGTGTAAACCTTTCATTCAAAAACTTTACAGCAATTTATATTAGGTTTTCTGTTACTATAGAGTTCATAGGATGTATTTCTGAAAATAGGTCTGATTAAAACTCTATTCATTATATGATAGGTTGTGTTTACAGCTTCTACCTTGAAAAAGGTAGGAATACTGTCTTCATTAAGCATAGTCCAAGACATTTCTTGAATAGTCCTATTTCTTCTTTCAAGAATTAAATTTTATTTAGGGGTTCTTTGTAGAGAGAAGGTGTGTTTAATACCCATATTTGAGAAAAAGGAATTAATTTCATGATTCTAAAATTCTCCACCATGAACACTTTTTAATGAATTTTTTTAAATGTTTTTCATATTGAATAGATTTGTAAAAACATTCAAATATAGTAAAAGTTTCATTTTTATGTTTTAGAAAATAAATCCAAAGTAAATATATAATAGTCCTCAACTAAAACATACACATATAATTTATCAGCCAAGCATGCTACCCTTTATGGTCCAAACAGATCCATATGAATAAGTTCTAGAGGTTTAGTTGTAGAAATTTTGTTAATAGATTTGAAGGATGATTTCTCCTGCTTTCCAAGTTGACATGCATCACAGAATATATGACATTCAAATTTGAGACTATGAAACTTCGAAACTAATTGTTTCTTAGATAACTTATGTATAAAATATATATTGAAATGTCCAATTAACATATTCTAGATCCATGATTCATTTATCTTATCATTTGTGTACTTTAAGTTTTGTGTACACAAGGAATTTAAGTCTAGAGTATACACATTATCAGTTCTAGGTAATCTCAATTTAAGAAATTTATCTTCGATAAGAGAACATCAATTGCTATAAAAATCAAAAATATAACCATCATCACAGAGTTAAGAGATACTTATCAGATTGTGTTTCAATCCTTGTACATAGAGTACTTTATTGATAGAGATAGTTTTTGGATCTCCAACAGTTCCAATGCCAATAATATTACCTTTGGAATTGTCACCAAATGTGACTAGACAACCATCCTTTTGATTTATAGTACTGAAATTTGCTACGTTTCTACTCATATTCCTGGAGCATCCACTATCCATGTACGATATTTTAGGTTGTCTTCTGTGACCTGCTTCCTGCAATGGAATTAAAACAAGGATTTGTTTTGGTACCCATATTTTATTGGGTCTAGTAGTGTTATCTAGAAATGATATGGGAGTCAAAACTTGATATTCATTTCTAAAATAAATATAATCATATAAACTTCTTACAAAAAAGGCTTTCTTAACCCCACTTATTTACAGTTTCCTTAAATAATAGTTTTTATATATGTGTAATCTTGTTCCACAATAATTACTGATAACTTTTATAGTACTAGGAACAGAGTAATTTTTATATAGTTCTGATTTTTCACCTTTAATGCATATTCCATATCTTTCCTTTGTAATCACATTTTTCCAAGTTTTTCATTTAGTGTATTTTATCCTTTTGTAATAATAAGAGTTTCACTTTGGTATGTTTTTACTTTGGTTTTTAGTGTTTTAATTTAAGATTCATGATATATATAGATTGTGTTAATTAAGTTATATTTTTATAATAATTTCTGATATTTATTTAGAATAGTATCATTCTCTTATAAAATAGAATTGTGAGTATTCTTTATTGATTTGTGTTTCTTAAATAAATAATCATATTTATTTTCCTGCATATTGCAGTAAGCTGTAAGTTTATTATTTGGGGAGCTTGAATTAGAGTCAGATGAGTAATAGGATTATACCTCATCAGTTTCTTCCATAAATCACTTATTGTATTTCAGATTTGATTATTCTTTTTCTGAGTCAAAAATAGTTGAGCTGCTAGAGTCTTCAGATACACTCGAAGTAGCTTTCATTTCCTTCTTCTCGTTCTACTCATAGTCATTTCTCTTGAAGAATTTATTTTTCTTGTCTTCCATTAATTAAAGACAATCAGGTCTGATACGACCCATCGTCTTGAATTCATAGCAACTGACTTCTTTTTCATCTTTTTTGAAAGGCTTTCTAAAACCTTTCTTCTTTTGATAAAACTTACCGAATTTTCTGGCTAGCTAAGCCAGTTTTACATCTGAATTGGATGAATCCGAAAATTATGGTCTTACTTTTATTTCCTTCTTCTTAAGCTTTCTGTTTTTATTTTGAGAGGTCACTTTTAAAGTAGTATCTTCTTTCTTGATAAGAATCTTATTCTCTTTTGCGTCATCCTGCATCTCATCCTCATAATTCATAAGAGTTCCAATTACCCCTTTGATTTTTAAATCTTTGACAGGAGATGATTTTCTGATAGTATCAGAAATTCCATTCCATCTAGGTGGTAGTACTCTTAGTACTTTCAGGGATGGATCATCTTGTTTGATCAGATCTCCCAAGGTGGTGACATTTTTGAAAATATCATTCAAACTTCCATTCATTTGGGTGATGATTTCTCCTTCAAACATCCTGAATGTATAAAATTTTAGTTTAACAGTAGCATACCTCATCTGTCTTACATTTTCAGTTCCTTTATAAGAAAATGCAATCGTTAGCCACATTTCATAAGCCACCGGGCACTTAGATAATCTACTGAATTCATCTGGCCTAAGACCAAAAATGAAGGAATTCATAGATTTTGAGTTTGTGTCACACTCTTCTTCTATATCAGTACTTCATGTTTCAGTTTTCTCTGGAATCACATAGGGAGTTATAATTTTCGAGTAGACTCTTTATCCATGTTTCATTAAATAAATGATCATCCTTGATTTCCAACATCTATAATTTTCACCATTGAATTAAGGAACTCAAACCATTGACATACCTTCTCATGTATCGGCCATTGTGCTGATGTATAATCCAAATACATTCTAGTGTTTATTGCTTTATCACAAGAACCACCTTTTATACCAATTGTTGGATCGGGTTATACCAAATATACAAAAGAGGGGGGGGGTGAATTTTGTCTTTTACAATTTCTTCATGAGATCGTGATCTGTCCTTAAGCGTTATCAGAATAATTAAGAAGTAGAAAATAAACAGCAAAGGACGTGTGATGTATAGTGGTTTGGGGAAAAGAAGGTCCATAGAGCACTCCACCAACACTCTTCTCCATGAGCTTAGTGATTTTCACTATTTGGTCCCCTTATCAACAGACCGTTCGAAAATTGAGTGTAGGCAGTTGAAACCTTTACAACTTTATGGATAAAATAGAGCCTTCTGGTTCACACACAGAACTCAATACACAGCTTAGTACAATAATCCGGTTACTCTATGTAAAAAATCATTTGTTTGAAAATACTTTCCAGTTGTTCTTCACAATTTCAACAACATGCAACTGGTAGTAGAATGATCATTATCTTCCGAAAAGAATGATCTTCAGGTAGAATTATATTTGAGTCGATACAGTTGCAGTAGATCATGAAATATAATTCACAACATTAATAATAGTCTAATGACAAAATATATTTGATGTGGAATCGAGGAATCTTCAATTATGTCTCTTCTTCTTCCAAAAACAGAGCTTTTTCATTCTTCATAACATCATAAATGTACGTCTTGATTGTCTCTATAAATTATTGCAGTGAAAAACTAAAGAGACTGATATATATTTTTCTTCTTTTCGATAATTTTCATCTATATATGTAATAAAAAATAATACAAGTATATATAGAATAAAGACGAGCGTTATCCTTTTAAATTTAGATCCAAAAAAGTTACTTTTAGAATCACAATATTCAAATGATTGAATAATAGAGTAGTCGTAACTCCCATTAAAATTCGGCATACAAATATTCTCTTAAAATGATCCTCTAAATAATAAATACATGGATTTGAATTAGTCAAAGAGATGGGTTTGATTCAGGAATTTAATCTGCATGAAATCATCCTAATAATATGAACAAATAACATTTCTTAATAAAATCATAACTTAAATCTCCGACATCAAACGTAGGGTTGAACTTCATAGAATACATTCTTTGAACATAAGGTTCACAACGTAAGTTTCACAATGTAAGGTTCAAAATGTATGGTTCACAATGTAAGGTTGATCATCCATACTTTTGTCTTCAACTCTCAAACGTACGGTATGTAATGCATACTTTTCTTAACTTCAGAACGTAACATTCATGATCCATAATTTTCAATCAAATGTACAGTTTTTCACAAAAGAAAGGTTGGTGAACCATACATTTTAGAAATAAACATGATGTTCCATACTAACGTAGGATTTTTCTTTCATACTTTTCTGATATTCCAAATGTATGTTTCCTTCCAAATGTAGGATTCTTTTTCATACTTTCCTGATGATGTATGCTTTCTTAACCATATTTTCTTATAACATATGGTTTCTTAACCATATTTTTCTAATATTCTAAATGTAAGTGACAATTTTCATCCTTACTCTACTCTCCACAATATAGGGCATGAATAGTGTTTCTAGAACACACTAAAAGTAATTTCTGAACATGTAGAGCATGAAAAGGTGTTTCTAGAACACGCTAAAGTGATTTTCGAACACTTTTCCTAATATTCCAAGCAAATTAAACATTTTAATTCAAAATAGAGAAATAAATAATATTAATTTCCTGAAATATACTCAAAATAAAATCATTAGAATAACAAACAAGGGTATTTGTTAACATCAAAACCATCACAAAGAGATAGAGTGTTGTTCTCAATAACCTCCCCCTTTATAAAATAGAGTGTTGTTTAAGACCACACTTTCTCAACAATTTGTATGTACTAATTTAATTTTATCAATTAATTAGTATAAAAATTGACTTATATTTTCCATTATACATATATTTAATAAAATGGTTATATTTATTTAATTCCACAAATTCATTGACTAAATTAATATAATTATATTTATCTTAATAAAATGTCATGTGATTCATTTTGGTTCAACGTTTAATGTGAAAAAGTTAATTAATTCATATTTATTTATGATGAAATATATACTAAAATCTCAGGGTGTTACATCCCCTATTAAATAAATTTCATCCTCATAATTGTAATTATCATTTACCCACAAAAAAACTAAGGGTATCGATAATATGGACAACACTCTAGACCTAATTATCGAATTAATTTTATAGTTAATACTATAGAATCATTATACCTTTTGTAATATTCATGTTTTGAGATTATAAACCATTTTATAAAAAAATATTACTTAACATTCTATAAGTATTGTGAGTTTCTAGATACATATCTCTTATTTATTTATTTATTTGATCCTTTTTGAAACCAAATACTTAAAACATAGTTATGATAATATCTTATAAAATGTTAGTAAATGATTAAATGAATATGAAAACTCATTCCTAATATGTATACTATTAAGACATTTTTAGTTCAACTATGTTATAATTGGATTAAACTATAACTCTTTTAGTGTAATGTAGGTTGTCCATGGTCATTTTCTATTTGGTTTTGAAATACCAATGTATATTCCAAAGGAGTGTCAATCCAGGTGTACAGTTGGTCCCACAAATCATGCACTGAGTGAAAATCATGTCAATACTCAGCCAACACTTTTCATGGTTATTATCCATAGGTGCATCTGTTCGAGATCCTAAATCGACTTATTTTTAAATAGATAAGTGTGTCATTTCTAGGAAACCACACACTCTATATTATAGAAATGCCTTATGAAGTTTTTTTATCTAAATATAGGATTATACCTAGAGTCTTTAGTAAGTTTATCTAGTCCGATTACCAATAAATAACTAAAATGATCTCAAAAAATAAATAAAACCTACTTTGATACCATGTGAGACCCCCAAGACAATACACCTGGGTGTAGTGCTAACAAAACACACATTCCATACCAACTTTGATACCAACTTATATAACCCAATAAAACTTACATTATTTCATAATAATTAAATATTAAATATCAAAATTATCTCACAATCCAAGAACATAAAATTTTATTGTCTTTACAAATTATCTATATAAAAATATTATTGCAAATATTTCATCACAATCACACCATACTGGATCTGGTTCTAGAAATCTCCATGTTATACTCATATTCATAAAATGGGGAATGGAAAACATAAAAAAGGGTTGAGATAAAATTCATAGTAAATGAAACAATTATCAAGGATTCATAAAAGGATAGATCATAAGAATGTGAGAAATAATAGAATTAGAGAATATCTAATTAAATAAACATTGAATAATAAGAGTTGTTAATACAACATAATATAAAGAAATGTAGTCTCAATTGATCAATCATATACCATGGCATAAGAGTGATGAATCATGAGACAATAAACATGAACCATGGATTATAACATATGAATATAATATAGATAAATTTCATAATCAAAATAATATAGAATCCTAACATAGTGTACATAGCTGGCCACATCATATCTATGGCCAATCTTGTGAACATTGTTAACCACATCATGTCACCACTCGATCATTTGAATATAAATAACTACATCATGTCTAAGCTCAATATTATGAACATAGATAACCAAATCATTTATAAACTCAATAATGGGAGAAAAGATAACTCAACCATGTTCTTGATCAATATTTCAATAATATAGTAATTTTAATTACACCCACACAAAATCTTATGAGCATAGATTAGCCACAATTACACCCACGCGCAATCATGTGAGCTTATCTTAACCACAATTACACCCATTCAAAATATTTTGAGCCTAGATTAACTAAAATTAAACCAATAAAGAAACTCATAATCATATCTTAAATAAAATTACACCTAATCAAAATCTTTGTAGTATAACATAACAATAATTACACCTAGGAACAATCTTGTGAATATAAGTTAACTGAAATTACACTCATGCAAAGAATAATTGTCTTATGAAATATTAAACTTTACTCAGTGAATTATAATGATATATAAGACCCTACATATCAAGAAATGATAATCTATATTCATATTTCAATAAAAAATCAATCATTTATTATATCATTAACAACTCATATAAATAAAATCTATTTTGTAACATTTCTGAATGGTATCACTTAATCTGGGATAAAGAGTTAGATGAGTTGCTACCAAAAATTAAATCGTAGAAAATGAGAATTTTATAAGAAAATTTCAAGGGTTATTTATGAAACAATATTCCAAATGATATGAATATTTTTTTATATAAATAGAAAAATGTAATTGAAATCATGAAAATCAATTTCATTGTTTTTTCCCATTATCGTAAAAAGATAAAGTTACATGTCCCATTCAAAAGTTTATTTTTATAAGTCGAATGTAATTTGTTTTAAAATAATATTTGGATAGGAATATAAATAATACGTATTTGAGAAATACATAGAGGATTTATAGTTAAAAGATGAAGTGGAAGATAAAATATACAACCATTAATGGAAAACCTTTTTAATATATTAACACATATTTATTAAAACCCACTTCATAAAAAGAGTATCAAAGTTTCTTTTTAAAACATGTTAAATAAAAATATGATTATAAAATGGTATAATACATATTTATATTTTAAAAATAATAAGTAAAACATTTTTTGAAATAAATAACATATACATAGAAGGAAATAGTCTTTAATGTGGATGAGAATTATTCTTTATAATGGTGTAGATTTATGTGAAATAATTTCACCATGTAATTAGCATGGAATTAAAATTTTCAATTTAACTAGTGATAATTCGAATTTAATATTTTAAAAAATAACATTTTATAAGAAACAAAACATATAAGAATGATGTTCAAGGCGATATATTATAACCCAATGAAAGGATATTTGAGATAAGAACATATCATGTAGCTTTATTTATACTAGAATTTAAAAATCCATGAAAATAGAAATTATGATGAATTTTATAATAAAATTTATTTAATTAATGTTACCAAAAAATCATATATATGGTAGTATATTCATCACAAAAAATAAAACAATTTTTGATAAAGAATATGTCTCAAAGAAATAAAATCACGACAAGAAAAAACCATACCTTAACTCTCATCATCTAGGAATGGATTTTAAAAAACATTAAAATAAAAATTAATATATTAATAACTTATTTTAAAACCTTACTCACATAGATAACCTTTTTATCCTTTAATTATAATCATTAATTATGCATTATTTAGTTATATTTTGTTTATTTTTGTTATCAGATGTTGGTAATTTTTGATTATTTTTCATATGTTTCATAATATAGATTTCAAACCTAGTTATGTGATACCAATTTCACTATTATTAGATTATAAATATATTTAAATAATTTTTCAATTATTTATTCATCACTATTTTCATTTTATCAAAACTATTAGCATGATTTGAGAGAACGATATCCATGATGAGATTGTTTTGAGTAATTTACTGACATCAAAGATTAATTTATAATGGTCATAAACTTTTATGCCATAATTATAAAAATATATTAATGATATATATTAATAATTAATATCATATATCTCCATAAAATATTTTTTCTAACTATCCATGTAAGGTGGTGGTGAAAATAAAACACATCATCCATAGAGGCAGTTGTCTGTATATACGCACTAGAAAAATTTTAATGTTTTAATGAATTTTAGAGAAGAAAAGATGTAAATTATTTGCCATTATTTTATATTAATTATTTAGTGAATATCATATTTATTTATTAAATCCATTCTTATGACCACTTATATGATGTGGTAATGAAAAAAATACATCGTTCATGAAGGTGGTAGTCTGCACGTACACACGAATGACAT
The DNA here is from genome assembly GCA_963277665.1 of Viscum album. Classification (NCBI taxonomy): domain Eukaryota; kingdom Viridiplantae; phylum Streptophyta; class Magnoliopsida; order Santalales; family Viscaceae; genus Viscum; species Viscum album. Next base: position 1,145,304,009 of record OY728166.1, read on the forward strand.
TTTCATTTCTCAAATAACTGGGAAGAAGGTATAAAAGTATTATTAATTCACATAATAAAATTTAATTATTATTATGATAATTATGTAATTATCATACAATGGGTATAATTTACTTTTATAAAGTATAATAAGATAAAAATTAATAGAATTTAAAAATGGAGTGATTAAGAATTTTTACCTTACTCTTTGGAATGGCTCCTTTAAAAATGGATTAATCCATTAAAGGGTGGTATTTTGTTGAGGGAATTAACTCCTTAAAATTTAGAGAATTTATGGAAAGGTATTTTGGAAGATTTACCATGTGGGTTAAGGTGTGTGGAAAAGTGGGGTGGTGAAGGGGTCCTCTTATATGAGAGAGGATTGTCATTCTAGTAAATACCCATAACCTTATATTTATGTCATTTAATTTTCAAATGAAAGTGGATCCAAAAGTGGAAAATACTATTGATGGGTGGGTTAATGTTAATAAATCCCTAAAATAATCATTTGGTGCCATGTTTTTAACATTTTTAGGTATTTTACCCCTTAGATTTAACCCTTTTACAATTTTAACTTTTACTGTAGTAAATAATTTTTACCTAAGTAATTTATTTTTTATGCCATAAAATAAATTTGATTTTAATAAATAATTTACAACTTATGACTCTTAATATGAAATCAATTTTATTAGATACAATTTATGAAATTGATAAAAAATTAATTCTAAAATAATAAATCATTAAGGCATAAAAATAGTTTAGGAGAAATAATATAACTTATGTTATCGAATGAAAAATATAAGTTCATAAATAAAACATAATATTTTTAATATTAGAAATTTACTTATAAAATACATAATTTTTCTATAAAAAGGTTTCATAAATTTTATTTCATGCATCTATCCAAATGATGTCATAAAAGACATAGTATTTGTCAAAACAATATTTTTTTCACAATTTCCCTAAAAATTAATATTTAAATATTGATCTCAATAATTAAATACAATATAATATTTTTTATAATTAACTAATAAAATAATTTCTTTTTTTAAATTTAAAAATTTAAAAATCCAGAATTTAAATTTTAAAATAAAATATTTAATATAATGAAAATTAATTTTATAGGAAAATGTTTTTTTTAATATTATCTCTTTTTATTCATACATTATATAAATTTCTAATTAAATTAGTGTCAATATATAATTTATATCAATAATATAATTTATCATCATCTAACCATAATATTTTAATTTCTTTAAATAAAAATGCATAGTTTATAAAAAATGAAATTCTTAGAAAAATAAATTTCAAGCATAAAATGATATTATTAATTATTTAGCTATAGTGACTGAATTTTATCAATTCATTATTATGAAAATTAAATTTATTTACCATTTTACATATATTTCATAATGTGGTTAATTTTACTTATAACCACCAATTAAACAACTACTTTACAACATTTATATTTATCATAGAAAAAGTGTCTCTATTTTTTTATTATAGTGCTGCATGTGAAACAAATTATTTAATAAATACATATTTAATATGAAATATATACTAAAATACCAAGGTGTTATAGAGTCTCACCATACTTTGGTCATTCTTTATGTGATTCATGGTCTATGAAAAAAATATAATGTCATTTGAAGGGGCATGTATTCTTTTTGTGATCATAACCATTGAAAATAACATTCATTTGAAATTATATATTTGAAATAGAATATCATTTTCTTATATTGAAAGATCATTCAAGAGAGAAAATAGTTTTTATAGTTGGTACCACTCTATCTGTTTCCAATTTTCAAATTATATTGTTTTAGAATGGATGGTAATGTTTTATATTATATATAACTACCATATAATTGCATCTTTTCACAACTCTTTAACTACTCAAATAAATTTGGACAATCATGAAAGTCATATTCAACTACCATTTTTATATCCTCAGTATGATATCCATCATTGTTTAAATATGTATACAATATGATATCCAACATTGTTTAAATATGTTCACAAATCATAATATATATAAACTATAGTGTTATTCCCTAAACTAGGTCATTTCAATAATCAAAATTACTATACTAACATTTATAACATAGATATAATTTGTGATAGATAAAGTGTCATTGATTTTTTTTGTAACAATTATTCTCAAATATCAACAATGTAAACATGTAAAAATGAATTGATAATGGGTCATTATCAGGCCCTATTTCAAATTTGATGAAATCATTAACACTATCATTATCCTACTTTTTCATAATATTGAAATTCATCTATTTGTGATTCATATTCAATCTATTTTATTCCAAAATATTCATATTTAACAAAAATAAATAAATTAAAAAAAGTATTCTCAAAATATTATTATAATATGAGTTGTATTATCAAGTTAAAACAAATAATTTCCTCTATTTTCTAAATACAGGCACATTCAAAAGGTAACAATCATCATATTTTATATAATTTTTTATTTCATCAATAACATGTTAAAATATATGAACATGGAGAATAATATGAATAAATGATATAATAACACTTATTTTTATTATCCCAATATGACATATGTCATAATTCATTATATTTTTTGGAATTAATTCATTAAAATAGATAATATGTTATTTTTATAAACAAAGATAATTTATTACTATCGTAAAAATTATTGACATTTATTTATTTATATATATTTAATGAACATTAAAATATTAAAAATTTTATGTAAATTTTTCTCTATTTTATTTTAAAACAGAATAAAAACTTGTCCAATTGTGGATCACAAAGATAGTGATTTTAAAAAACCTAATTTGAATAGAATTATCTCTATACAATTAAAAAATTATAAATTTTAAACATTTTGTACATGTGGATATTCAAGTATCATTGTTTTTATCCAACTATTAATGTCTTACAGGTATTAAAAAAAACATAACTATAAAATTTATATGTGTTTTATAACTATTAATTTTTATTTTTTCCAAAATTAATATCCATAGTAATGGATAATTTTATAATCATGATAAATCTTTATTTATATTTGACACATGCATCAATAAATAATTTGTTTCAATATAATATTTCAATATATAGTATGAAAATTTATATAAAGTTTTATGAGGATGTAGAGTTTGTTTCCCATAAATAAAAATATAATAAGTGTAATAAAGAATTTTTCATCCTATTATAATGCTAAAAATTAAAAAATAATGAGATTTATTTGATGAATATGGTAAATATAATTTTATTATTAATGGTTAGATAATGGTTTTGAATAATTTATATTTCTTAAAATATCTTTTGTAAAATATATTCTTGGGTTTCACGTTAAGTTTTTTTAAGAACAAAAAAAAATGAAAACAATTAAAAATTATAAGGATAAATACATAAATACAAGTTATGAATAGTGTACTTTATGTTTTTAGGGACTATTACTCTCAGAAAGAAAAAAGAGTATACAAAAATATTTTGGTTACTTAAGCTCTTGAATAATAAGGAGGAGAAATACAACTGATATGGTTCCATTTGATGGATTTGGTGCTCTAGAACCTACTTGTACACATTTTTTGATTACTTATATTTATTTTTATTGAATATTAATAATGTTTTTATCTCATTATAATTTTTATTAAGGTTGATATAGTGTAATGTTTCATTTACAAATTCCACTCAATAGTGCCCCAAGCCTAGTTGTCCACATAGGCTTAAACGCCTCTCCCAAAATTCCAAAGGATGATGAATAGTAGTGAGGGCCTAGGTGTATCTATGGGAAGATGATTCCCTCATCACAAAAGTGTAACATAGTGAAAATAGAATAATATATGGATAATGGAAGAATTAAATAATATAGACTATATAAAACAATATCAAAAGGAATCTCATATACAAAGATGATGATACTTGTCATATGTCTTTACAAAATAGATAAAACATACACACAACAGATGTACAATACACAAAAAAATATAAAGATTTCGAAAGTATCCTAGCTAGACTCATCAGCCTCATCATAGTCCCATACTACTTTCCCCCTAAGAAGCAGTCAATAACCTATAGTAGGGATCTTTTTTATCCATAACTACAATCATATAGTCTGTTTAAGTACCCAAAGGTGTCCCAAATTGGGTGTCGGATATCATCCTAGTAGGAAACCACCTAAGTTCATGTTTTATATAATCAATGAATATATATAATAGAGTGAGGGAAATAATAGAAATGTAAAGGAAGTACACATCCTATAAAATCCGGGTTCTCATTTATAACCAAATCCATTTAATGGTTAAATTCCATTTAATTTATAAGAATTGGGACTTATTGTGTAGCCTGACATCCCCCATGATTACATGATCAAAGGATTCCTGAATAGGACATCCATAAATTTTAATAAAAATACTGAATCAAATATTGTTCTTTGGATTGGATGACACATCATTTAACTCATTCAATTAATTATTCAATTTTTAACCTAAGCCCATCCCTAGAATTCCTAATTTGGATTATGGGTATCTCTCCAAGTATAATATAAACAAACAGCCTACAAGCCCATCTATGGAGATATTAAAATAACCTAGGTATCACTCTAGGTGTGGTATAACATCTCTTCCATTCAAGTTTGTCCTTGGTGGTCCACTAAGGGAGTACAAGTATCACACATGACACAAAGATAAAATTCCATTTTAGTTCACCCATGGAAATACAAAAAGGATTCCTAGTATCACTCGGTATATAATAGTCAAGCCTCTAAGTTCATCCATGGTAGTAATCAAGGGGGTCCAAGTATCACTCGATCATACAAGAAGTCAAATCAAAATGTGTCCGGCCATGGAATTCATCAATTGAAACCATGAATCACTCAAGGCATTTAAGAATTTAACCAATTCAAACAATTTAATCAACTAATTTAATATTTTTATAGTTAACACCAAGAAATATTCCTTTAAAACTCAGCACCAATGGTTACACAAGCATTTTCCATGCTTATAGGTCTTTCCCTAACATAACTCATATGGGAATTTCATTTAAACTAGCATCTCCTGATTAATTAACCAAATCATGGAAAGTTTCGAGGCGTATGGTATATATCACCTTTCATTAAATGCATTTCAATTAAAATTAAGAATTCATATTTCAAATCAATTTACATTTCAATCATCAATTTTATTTAAAATTCAATTCACAATTCAATATCAACATCCATGATAAGGTCAAAGGGCACACCTCAAAGGCATCAAAGGATCATATACCATCATAATGTCTATTTAAATACACAACACACCCAAAGGGGTGGTCCCACTCATGGTTCTTAACTAATTAGTGTTTATCAATGGGAATCATTAATTGAATAGGATATACCTATCAATTCAATTTAAAGAATTTAATTCATTTAAAGGTGTGTCTCTAGAATTGGGTGCTTGGAACAATGACATATATAAACAAATACTATTATAAAAAAATTCATGATACCACCTAATGTATATCCATAGTTGATATTTCATCCAGTGTCAGCTTTTTATTAGACTCAGATTGGGGGAAAATCAAAGAAGATATGAAGAATCTATTAATAGGAAAAATTTGATTTCACCCAAATAGCTGAGCTGATACCATATCAAACAAGGAAAAACTAAAAATTACTCGAGATCTTACTAGTGTGGATCCAACAAGACAAATGGTTCGTGAATCAGAATCCAAAAAAATGTGTAGTATTAAATCATATAATAGTTAGAGAAGGGAGCTTCAAAATGGTGTGTTTTCTATCCAATGAGAAAAAGGATATAATTAGGGTTGAGATATATTTAATTAGGAGAAAACGGTAAAATCACCCAAAATTGGGCATCACACGGTTTGGAATCATGATTTCAAAACCATAGTTCAACCATGCACAGTATGTAGGGAAGGCACCATCACAGAGTTTACTCACATGTTTTGACTAACCATTAGAAAATAGTGCAAAACCCCACTGTCGAAATTACAGATATAGCTGCTTGGCCACACAACCCAAATCATAGGGATTGATCTGATCATGCAACCTTTATCTCCCCACTATCCATACTAATATGATTTTATCTAAACAAGTGGATTTCCCCCATGGTTTACTCAGACCATGGGGTAGGAAAATATTAACCAAAAGGTTTTTTTGAGCTTTGAACGATCCTCGAACGCCCTTAAGGCCTCCATAACCTCAAAGGGAATTCAAATTTGACACATTAAAACATTTAAACTAAACATTAATATAATGTAAAGGATTAATAAATTAAAGAAGTAACAGGTTCTTTAAAAATAACCCCCTTAAGTCAATTCATCCCCGAATTTCCCTTACAAGGGTGGTGAAGTATGATCAGAGAACATCTCTGGCCACTATGATCATACATCGGCCTCCCACTCACAGGTCTCATCGTATAATCGGTCATGCTTCCATATCATGCATAACAAAGAAATGAATCAGCCTCAGATAACCTTCATTATATGATCCATAATATGTATAGAATCCTCCTCAAAGGTTGAATCTACCTATAAATCAACCTCCTTGAGCTGAAAAGCACAAGACATGTAAGAATGACAGTGGTGTAACTGATATACATAAAATAAATCGTGCATGACTCAGTACCTATGAGGCAACTAACAATAAAAATATACTCACCCAACTCTCTCTAGAATCCCAAACACCTTGACATAATGTGGTTAAAGCATACCATATCTCTTGATTCCCGAGTGTCCTAGACTCAGTGAGACACGTAAAAAGAAATGAACACTAAACTAGAACTCAAGAAGTCATTTTTATTTATCAAAATATGATTTATGTTGAGAATGCATAGTACTCATCTACTTCTGAATCAAATGAACCTCCTATATGGTCTCCTGAACAAGATAAGGTCCAAGCATAGTTGCATCTCCTACCTCCAACCAACACACGGGTGATCAACATGACTTAACGTAAAAATCCTCATGAGGATCCTTTTGAATAGTATATTGAAATATATTGTTGTAAGAAAATTAAACATGGGGTATATGCCTCTTCCAAGATCCCCAAAAATCTAGCACGCATGCCCGAAGTATGTCCTCAAGAACCTAAATCATGTGATCTAACTAGCCAGTAGTAGGGGGTGGTATGATATGCTCAGAAGAACTTTTGTTCCCAATTCCCTCTATATCCACTTCCAGAATTTGGATGTAATATTGGAATACCTATATAAAATGATGGTATGAGGGACCCTAGGAAGTCATACTATCTCATATATATACAATCTCTCATGCTCATCCACAGTGATGGTTTCCCTGATCGTTAGTAAATATAAAATATTTTTGAGCCTATCAACAAAAAACCATAAAAAATAATTACATCAAGACGACTTTAGTAACCCTTTCATGATATCCATTAGGAAATCATTCCATTTACACTCAAGAATGGGTATCTGCTGTAAAACTATGTCTGGTCACTGGTGTTCTGCCTTCAGCTACTGACAGGTGGACCATTTCATTAAAAATCATCTACATATCTTTTCATACTCATCAATAAGTAATAGTGATGTAAATCCTGATACATTTTTGTGAGACTAGGATGCACTACCCAAGATGAAGCATGAAAGTCATACATTAGCTCCTTGTGCAAGTATTAAGATATGCATATGTGACCTTTGATACATAGAATCTCATTCTATATAGTTGTCTAACTAGGAGGTGGTTCCTCACCTACCACACTCTCACACAAAACTAAGCCTTCTGATTCTAATAGCTACCTTATCCTAACACTTCATAGAAGGGTAGATGTAATAACTAAGGATGATAAAAAATTATTCCCTAACTTTTGTGAACATCTAAGTGCATATCAGAGAACAAATCCATGAGCTTCCACTCACTATTGGCCTACAATATTTCTTATATTTGAGTCCTAATTGTCAATGCATCGGCCACTACATTACCTTTACTAGAAATGTAGAAAAACTCTATGTTTCCAGGTTTTAGGTATTCAACCCACTTCAGTTGTGTCAGATTCAGATCACAATGTGTAAATATGTACTTGAGGATTTTGTGATCTATGTACACCACAAAATTCACTCAAATTAGATAACGTCACCAACAATTCAATGCGTGAAAAACTACACCTAACTTGAGATCCTGTATTAGGTAATTCCTATCATGTGCCATCAACTGCCAATACCCATATTCCTTGAATCTATCCCCATAAAAAATAAATGATCATATCTTGATACCTTGTTTATCAAAGTAAATAATGTAACTCCTACATGGATATGTTATATTTTGTATCAATGTTGAAGTCATTATGCCTTTCAAATCCTAAAAGGCCTTATCATAATACTTTCACTAAAAAAAAATCACACCCTTCTTAGTCATTCCCTTAAGCAGTTCTTCTAAGAATGATAATTCATGTATGAAAGGACGATAATAACCATCTAGTCCTAAGAGTCATCATAACCCAAATAAATTCTTGGACTAATCCTAATAAACTATATCCCTCACTATCTCTAGGATGACTGATACTCTTGTTTACGAGATAATGTTACCGAGGAAGGTAATCTGATCCATCCACAAGTGGCACTTTGTGAGGTTAGAATGTAACTAATGCTCTCTCAATGAAATCAATATTATTTCAAGATGTTTGTCATGGAAGTGTTGATTATGAGAATAAACTAAGATATCATCCATGGAAACCCTCATAAATGAACCCATACAATGATGGAATACTTGGTTCATCAGTTCCAAGAAGAATTCTGACACATTCATAATGCCAAACGACATTACCAAATACTCATATAGACCATAACTGCTACAAAAAGTTGTACAAGGTATGTATGATGGGATAACATGCACCTGATGACAACTGGACTTTAAATAAATTTTTAGTAAACTTATTCTCCTAAATGATTTTCAATGAGGTAATATATCTATGATAGAGTGTACCATTTCATAACGATTAGCTTAGTCAATTTCTATTAATCAACACGTATCTTGAGATTTATGTTTTCCTTTTTCAACAAAAATTATTGTCAAACACCAAAAATAAGTACTATGCCAGAAAAAACCATTTTTCCCATAAATCTATTAGCTACCTATTGATATCTTGAATCTCAATAGTATCTATTTTAAAAGGAGGAATTTACACTTTTGTAACTCCTGAAACTATATTGATAGATAGCTCTACCCCTATAATTAGAGGTAATCTAGAAATTTCATCCAGGAAAACATCCACGAAATGATAAAAAAACTGGAGGGAAATATACCTGATGATTTCCCTATTAATATAGATATTAACTCATAATATGGGACATAATCCTAGACATCCTACAGTGGTTGGGTCCATCTCGACTCTCCTAGAGATCCCATTCACCCTTGTGAATAAACACTCCACCCATTGGTGAAGTAAAGGTAACCATTCACTGATAGAAATAAATTAATGAATGAAAGGGAAAAAACCATTCCATCCCATTAATGATGTCAAAACCTATCATATTGTGGAAAATGAGGTCCCATATAATGTTAAACCCACCAATATTAAGGTATAACTCCTTGAACTGACATATTCCCTTTTGTTTTAATTCCCAACATAGTGTCAACTATCATAAAACCTTCAATGAACTAAACATTGGGCCCATGAGTCTCCAAAATAGGGAAAAATATAAAGCTATGAGAATCCCCTATATCAAATTATTTGGATGCTAGAGTAGAGGATACTAGAATAGTACATCTGATAGTAAAAGGTCTAGTATCCTTCTATTCAATGGTTTTTTGCACTACATATATATGGCCCAAACCATGTCCCTATGATTCTGACTAGATACCCTGAGTAGATCCACCATGCTATCTCTTTAAAATAGGGGTCTTACTACCCCGAACAGAACCACCAACTCAGCCTGATTAGCTAGCTTTACTCCAGATTCCTGCCTGATGAGAAGTTATAGACCCTATTCTTGGACATGGAGTATGTGCAGCCCCTCTCTCATGAGCTGGCGGTGGAAACATTCTTCAATAGTGCTAGAGACGGCCCATCTGCTCACATGATCAGCACATGACTAGGTACATCAACCACTGTGGCCTTTTATGTCTCATCCTACCACACTGATATCACCTCACCTAGCTACCCGAGTATGTGGTATAACTACTAAAATCAACACTTGAATTCTTCAGATGATGCTTCCCACTACTAGTTAATGTGGTACTAGATATCGTTGTGGAACTGACCATGATCACACCCCCAACCTCTCTCTGGTTACACTATTTGACTTCTTGATTTACTATTATAAAAATGATATTTACCCAAATTTAATTTACCTAAAATCAGATTTCATACTCTATACCATCCTCAAATCATTTGGCTTTAGATAACTCATCACTCATCAGAGTAGGTGTGAAGTATTGTAGCTCTATAACATAGGATGAGAAATCGATAACAGATAACACACCCTTCTCTAAGTGTAAAAAATACCTTGCTCTATCGACCCAGAACATCTAGGGAAATAAGTAGTCATAGGAGTCTATATAAAAACCCTCCAAGACATTTCCTGATGAAATTTCGTATGAGCTATGACACCTCACCATCTCTTGGAAGAATCATGCAACAAATACATAACTATATTTTCCCTCCTCTTAGGAGGTGACTCTTTATGATCGAAGATAGATAGCATGGAATCTATCCATGAATCTATATCTTTTAGTCCTCCAACCATTAAAAACATGGTAAGATGATACTACTGAAACTGACACATCAACTCTTCCTTAATCAGGGTTTGTCGTGATGCCCCCTAAATGGTCTATTTAAAGCGAAATAATCCCTCATAGAACTATTACTTAGAACATATGTCTAGTACTACTATTGTTGCCTCAACAAGCACTACTAGAGGATCCACTGGTAGACCATGGACCACCACCTCAAAAGTATTATCTTCACCACCCTCTGGGTGTAAGACTAGAGGACTTCATGCCGAGATGCCCCAACAAGACCAAACACATACCTTGGGTCATGTTTTTTTATTAAATTTCATATATAAAAGGCACATATACATAAAAATGGTAGGTAAAAGCCTTCATATAGAAGAAAAAAACCCTATTCCTACTCCATGAGCCTAGTCTAGATAATGTATAACTCATATATAAGAAAGATATATTTCCTACTACACATTTCTATAGTCATTCCAGGTTCATGTTCTCTACTATAATAAATTTTAGTTTCCATTTCATTTCAATTGAATTCATATATTCATTCTCATTTGAATTCATACTCATTTCGCAATTATATTACTGTTCATTAAAAAGGTTGAACCAATGGTTTACTAAAACCTGAACCTTGAGAGACCATAATCCTTAGGAACCAAGTTATGATGTCCACCTAATTCATGCCATAATACATACCAGAAAGTCTATAAAAACAACATTCAATAATTAATGGATCTTAAATGACATGGAATAATGTATGGAATGTGATTTATAACAAATGACTATATGATTCATGAGATGAAATACCCTCAAATCACCGAGTTTTAACAAAATAGACCCAATAATCAAATCAATAATAACCTCAAAAGTAAATTGCATCATCCAAGAATGGAATAAAATCAACTATAATAGCCCAAATTCAAAAAAAATTAATTATAGGAAATTTGGCTTCTTCTTATACGTGGGTTCACTGTTCCCAAGAAAATATCATTAACAAATTCATATTTCTTATCATCCCTTTATATTTCCACTGAATAATAATGAAAATATAAAGATAATTATTTGATACCACTTTGTAATGTCTCAGAACTAGATGCCACTCAAAAGGGCCCCAAGCCCGGTTGTCCACATGGACTAAAGCACATCTTAAAAAATGATAGAGGCTACTAACTAAAAGTGAGGTCCTAGTTGTACCCATATGGAGATTATGAACCCATCACTATAGTGTAACATAGAGAAAATACAATAATAGATGGATAGAAGAAGCTATAAATCAAACAGATAACAGATAACCACATGGATAGATTACAATATCAAAAGGTATAACTTATACAATAATGATGATACATTTCATATGTCTCTAAAAAATAGCCAACAAAAATGTACACAGAATATGTACAATACATGGAACAAAAGTATAAAGAGTCCAAAATTATCCCAGTTAGCATCTCAAGCCTCATCTATGTCCCATGCTTCTCTGCTCCTAAGCATCATTCAAGAACCTGTATGAGGATACATTACCATATCCATTACTGCAATCATGTAGTCTATTTGGGTACCCAAATATGGCCCACATAGGGTGTGAGACATATTACCTATAGGAAATCACCCAAGTCCAAGTGTCATCTAGCCAATGAATATATAAAATAGTGTGAATCCAATAATTTTTTTTAAAGAAACTACACATCCTAAAAAATTTAGGTTCTTATTTATAAACAAAACCATCAAATGATTCAATTCCATTTAATTTATAATATTAAGGACCTAGGATGTATCTTAGAACCTCCCTTTATATCATGATCAATGGATTCCTAAACAGGCCATCCAAAAAAGTGAAACACAATGACTGAATCCTGGCTTGTGCTTTAGCATGGAAGAAACGACAATAACTCATTCCATTCATTACTCAATCTAGAACTTGATTCCATACTTACATTACAAATATGGAATCTGGGTACCGTTTTAGGTATAATATAAACCAAAAACCTACAATCCCATCTATGGAGATCTCACAAGAACCCAGTTATCACTCTAGGTGTGGTATAACATCTCTTTCATTCGAGTATGTCTTTGGTGGTCCACTGAGGGAGTCCAAGTATCACCCATTGAATAATGATAAAATTCTATTTGATTCCATCCTTGTAAATCCATAAGGATTCCATGTATCACTATTCATATAATTGCAAAGCCCTTGAGTCCTCCCATAACAGTATTTAAGGGAGTCCAATTATCATTCAAGCATATGCAAAGTCAAAGCAAAATGAGTATGTCCTTGGAATTCATTAATTAAATCCTTGGGTTACTAAATGAATATAATCATTTAACCAATTAAAACCATTTAATAAATTCGTTTAAAAATTTCAAGGTCAACATCAAGAACGATTCATTTCAAACTCACCTGAAAATGTGGCACAAGCATTGGCCATGATTGGGAGGCTTTACCTAACTTTACTCACAGGGGAATTTCATTTGAAAAAGTATGTCATAATTAATTTACCAACACATGGAATGTTTTATAGATCATAGAATCTATCCATTTTCCATAAATCTATTTCAATTAAAATTTATAATTCATATTTTATTTCAATTTCATTTCATTCATCGATTTGATTTACAATTAAATTTAAAATTCAATATAAAAATCCAATGAAATGGGTAAAGGGTACACCTCAAAGGAATAAAAATATTCAAATTCATTCATAAGGGCCATTTAAATACAAAACACCCCCAAAGGGGTGGTCTCACTCATGGTTCTTAATAATTTTACAGTTATTAATGGACTTCATTAATTGAATAGCCTAAACATATCAATTCAATTTAAGGAATTAAATTCATTTCAAGGCACTGCCCAAGAATTGGGAACATGTAACAAAAACATATATAAACACTTAATATATTAAAAAAAGGAATGAGACCACCAATTTTAGGTCTTTTTTTGATATATTATCCATTAGATGCTCAGAATTCAACTTATATTGGGAGAAAATTGAAGAATTGATGGAGAACCTATTAATCGAGAGAATTAGCACACACATAAATAGTGAAACCAATACCAAATAAAATGAGGAACTGCTAAAAAAGAATCAATATATTACTGTTGTGGATCCAAAAAGATAGAATATTATTGAATTGATCACCTGATAGAGGAGTATGATCAAATCATTTAATAATCACCAAACGATGCTTCAATGTGGTGTATTTTAGGTTAGTTGATGAAAATGAGAGAATTAGGGTTTTAATAGATTTAATTAGGGTAATATTGGTAAAATCACCCAAAATTTGGCATCGCATGGTTTGGGCCCATGATTTCCAAAGCATATTCCAAATATTAACTTTGAGTTATAGGGAAGGTCACATCACATGGTTTACTCGAAGAGTTTTAATAACCATGAGAAAAAATATGAAAAACCCCACTATCAAAATTGAAGACATTTGTACAGACTTGTTTCACAAATAATATGGTTTTATCTAACTGTTTGGCATGTAGCTCCCCATATTCCAACCATGCATATTTTTATCTAAACATGAGGCCTACCCTTCATGATTTACTCAAACCGTGCTCCAGACCATTTTCACCCAAATGGGTGGGTTTCGGGCTCTGAACCAACCCTTGAGACCCCATTCCCTCTATAACTTAAAATGTAATTCAAATTAGGAGGTATTTAAACATTTAAACAAATAATTTATAAAAATTAAATGATCCTTCCATCAAATGAGATCCAGGTTCTTACACATAGTATGTGATAATGTCCTAAGGCTAACTATTACATTTAAAGGTCATATAAGTTCCCCGATTTGATGAGAACCTAGAAGTTTCAATATAGTATTATTAAATATATGTTCGATAACTAGTTGATTTAAATTTTTTAGACACAAATGATTCATGATATTATGGTTGGAGACTCATAGTACTTTGAGACACATTCTCATAGTGTATGCCCTTGGTAATTTTCAATGTAAGAGATTATATGAATGTGACTCGTCCGTAGGAAATCCACATTTATATGCGTCATTGGATATACCTATATATGGAAATATATAATGATTCATAGATATTAGTATTATTATTAATTCATATCATGAGTCACATAATTTGATGTACAAACCAAAACCAAGATGTTATATGATTTCAGGAAGTAGGGTCTGTTGGGTGGGTCCTGAGTGATATTGCATTAATGAATATTGTGAGAAACGTTTTTTCCATTATATTATTTAATATAATACAATATATCAAGAGCTTTGATGTGAATATAACCACCCAATTAATCCTATGAACATGTTGTTTTATTAATAATTTCATTTCTAGATGGTAAAATAACAGGACATCGAGTACATATATAGACACCCTTGTTTTCTTACATTACTATTACATAATTTTAAAGACAAACAACATAAAATCATTACAAAACAATGATCCAATGTTTTTGTGTCTGGAAAAATTAGGACCATACAAAATATTTACATAATAATTCATAAAAATTATTTAATTCCTTCTTCTCTAGATGCTTATTAGAGCTAATGTTTTTTCTAGTACACGTGTTCACCTAAGGATGTACATAAAAATGGGTGATCTAAAACCCCAATAAGATGACGAATAAGAGATATGAAGTATGGCTGAGAATAAACATCATCACCATAAAATAATGAATGTATCATCATCATAATCATGAGAGGAAAAATTAGATAAATATAAGTAATGTGGGAATGCATAAAAATGAAACATCACGTCTTAGTAGTGAATTAACACATATAGTTGTGAACAAAACTAGAATCATGTTGATACATACAATATGTGTATAATCATAACATCATCACCATTGTGAAAAAATATATAATCATGTTCACACATAGTTTAAATTGTCTCATGAGATAAATCAAATTACCCAATGCATTGGAGTGTTATAAAATTTTGGGTGCACCAATCACATCATAACATTAACATAATAATACATTATACATAGATAATATAACAATATTTTCTATAAAATAACCCTTGGAAAATAAAAAATGTTTTGGGTAATTTAACAAAAAATACCTCCATGGGAAAACTTTTAGGTTCCCAAAATACTAAGTGAATATCATACTTGGTATAAGAATTATCAAACATGAGTGAAGAAGAAACAATATCAAGAGAAGTAAAAGATGTGTTTTTAAATGGAAGAGTTATTTTTAAAATATATTTTATTTTATAATAAAATAAGATCGGAAACATGTATATCCCAAAAAATAAACGTATATAATAATAAATGTCATTTAAGGAACATTTAAGTAATATCCATATTGAAAATGGAGTGGCAGGGGGAAACACAATGAAAGAGAGTTGGGTTTGAGAATTCCCCTTACCTTAAGTCCGAATGATTTACTCCATTTAATATATTGTACAATAAAATTAATTAATTAATTAATAAATCTAGAACCTTTTATATATGTTTTTTATTCATTATAATCTTATTAATTTCGTTTATGGTCATTATAAATAGTTATATAGTTTAATTTCATCGTTCAATGAGTGTTAATTTTCTTGGTTTTCATGATCGGTTCGCTTTTATAAGTATAGAAGATTATGTAAAATGAGAATGATTCTTCAGAATTGAAATAATATATTGTTAATGAATATATGGAAGTATAATTGGTCTTATATATCATTTGGTTATATGATTTTCGAGTGATTTATTAGATAAAACGTTAATGAAAATTATTTAACTTATTTAGTGGTTTTTACGACCATTATGAGCTCATATCATAATATGTATATGTTAAAAAATATTATATAACTTATAATATGTATAATAAAATATATTTTAACCATAATAATGGTTTTATGACCATCCCTCAATGTGTTAGTGAGAAATGAAAATGCAATGTCCATGGTGGCAGTAAATCAACACCCCACAGACGGTATTTTCATTTTTAGAATAAAAGGAAAAGGGAAGAGATTTGAAGATGAATTATTCGATTTAAATAATAAAATTACATTATATAAAAGATAATATAGTTATAATTCCACTTAGATAAGTTTAGTCGAGGATATGATAAAAAAATAAATGAAATTGAAAATAAATTAAAAGAAAAATAAAGCGGATTTTACCTCATGAATTTATCCTTTGTGTGAACCTCCTTAGGGAAATAGGATGTTATTTTGATGAGACCAAGGTCTCATAAAATTGGGGGAGGCTCTGGGATATATTTTTGGGTAGAACATTCTCTAGACATAAGGTTTGGATGGTGTCAGGATAATAGGTGGTGAGGGGGTATTTATAGGGGAGGAGAGGGGTGTTTTTTAATTATTTTATTCATTAGTTTATTATTTTGGGTCAAGAATATGATTAATTTGAACCTAATAATTAAATATATATAAATAAAAATGTATTTTGTTTTGATATTATGGTATTACATCATCCTTACATCAATAATGACTCAATGATCCATGTATTCAGCTCTCATTGTATATTATCATATTTTACTATTCACAAATACTCAAGTATTTTAGAAAAATCCAAAACATTAACCCTAATTTTTTTTGGTAGCTAGAATTTGAAAATAAACACCATTTTATAAAAATAATTTTCTAAATATGAAACATTTAATTTTCAATTAAAATCATCATTTACTTGGAAAATACTAATTTTAAAATTATAAATGATTTTTTAACACTTTGAAATATTAATTACGGTCTCATTAAATTATCTTACTATAAGAAGATAATAAAATTTTAATTTATTAATCTATTTTATTCAAATAAATTTCCTTATAAATAATTATATTAATTATAAAATTGAAAATAAATGTTTATGTTTTATAAATAGGTCAACTCTTAATTAATAATTTTTAAAATATTTATTTACATATAATATGATATAATTATAACATTTTATCATTTATAAGATTCCTAGATTTTATTTACACTTTTATAGATAAGGATTATATTTATATTGGCTGAATTATTATTCCTTAACGTCACATCACTAATCCAATTGTCAATTTACTATTCCATTGGTATAGGTTCTTTAACATATAAAAATACCTCTTATTCCATTAATTCCTAATTTATATTTTCTTATTGTTTACTCAATGTGATTTTATGTGATTTATACTATATCTAATAATTATAAGAAGATAATTTCCATTAAAAAAATATAGGTTGTATCATACTTTCCCCTTATGAAATTTAAACCTTGAAATTTAGTTTTATATACTATCGTAAAAACAAGTGAGGGTATGTCTCCATCATTACTTCCTCCAATTTCTATTTTCCCTCTTTTTACATACGATTTCTCCAAAAAACATTAACTAGGTGAGTAGTCTTATTTCATAGAACATTATCTCTACTATCCAATATCTTCCCTAGATTCTCCTAATATGAGAGATCATTTTCCACCTATACCACCTTTATATTTATTACATGTGATAGATATGGTATGTAATTCCTCATGTGGGATAATGGAATACATCGTGTCCTTGAGGCATGGTTGGTGGAAGTGCCAGTAGATAGGCCACAACTCTGACATGATCAAGAATCTTGAAGGGGCCATTGTACCTGGGACTCAAATTTCATTTTTTTCGAAATGTCATGATCATATTCCATAGAGATATGTAGAGAAATACAATTTCTCCAACTTTAATATCATGGTCTCATCTAGGATTTTCCGCATAGCTCTTCTGTTGACTTTAGACTACCTTGATGTGTTACTGAATGGTTTTCATCTTTTCCACCATTTCTTTGACCATTTTAGGTCCTACAAATTTAAATTAAGAAAATTCACCCTATCACAACAATTTTTTACATCTTTTCCTATAAGGGGTTTCATATAGATCCATTTTGATGCTCGAGTGGAAACTATTATTTTAACAGAACTCAGTTCGAGGAAGATGTTGGTCACATCCTCCATTGAAGTCCATAGAACATGATATCAACATGTCTTCCAGTATTTGAATAGTCCGCTCTGATTGGACATGATTTTGAGGATGATAAGACATATTAAGATCATATTATTGTTTAGATGATTCTAGATAATTTTCCAGAATTTGGAGGTCAATCTTGGATATCAATTAGATACAATCAATTTTGTTACACCATATAACCTTACCAATTTTATGATGTACATATTTCCAACATGATCTAGTGAGAAGTCCTCTTGAATTTATATAAATAGATATTTATTTGTAATACAATACGCAACAACCCATATAGCATTTTTTCCTCTAGATGCCTTTTGAGGTCCAGTGACAACATTTATGGTAATGTTTTCCCATTTCCATGTTGGTATGGGTAATGGTTGCATCATTCCCTTAGACATTTTATATTTCAGCCTTCACCTACTGATATACCAGGCATAGTAATGTATATTTATCTATCTACTTTTTCTTGTTGTCCCACCAATAGTTATCTTGTTGATATGAATACATATTTTTGCTCCTTGGTTGAATATGTAAGGTTTATCTTTCTGTATAATTCAAAATATTCTCCTTTTTTGATTAGATGGTACAGATAGTCATGACCCAAATCTCACGACTCATTTGTAATCCATTTCGAACACTATATATTTCCCATTTCTGGAATCTTCCACCTTTTTCTGAATTTATATATTATTTATTTGATCATCCTTTATTTTTACTATGAGGGATGGTTGATCAACCATTTAATAAAGGATTTTTTATGTTCCTTAAATAATTATTCCCATATCTTTCCTATGAAAATAAATTAATATAGATCCCTCTCAATTCCCAGCATTGATAATTTCACCAGATCTTTTCTACTTAAAGGATCCACCACTTTATTCTCTTTTCAAGGATGGTAGTGGATTGAGTGGTTTTAATCCTTGATGAGATATACACATTTTTAAAATTTCATATTAATCTCTTTTAGTGTGAATATATATTTGAATATATTATGATCAATATATGTTTCAAAACATATCCACAAAGATCAAATTTTATCAAATTCTCAATGCAATAACCATAAATGCAAAATCCAGATCATGTATGTGATAGTTTTGTTCATGAATTTGTAAATGCATTGAGACATATGATATAACATTAAGATTATGAATCATTACACAGCCCAATCCCTTCATTGAAGTATCAATATATACCCCGAAGACATACCCACTTTTCTAATGTGTGAGTACTGACATAGTGATAAACATATTTTTTAACTCTTTGAAGCAATCTTTACATTCACTAGTCCTAACAAAATTTTCACCCTTCTGAGTTATGTTGGTTAGTGTGTTTGAAAATCGTGATACTTTCTTCAAAAATCACCGATAATACCCAGCTAGACCAGGGGAACTATGGATTTTCATTACAGATGTTAGACTAGGCCACTCTTTAATTGGAATTATATTAGAAGGTTCTATAAATAATATTTTTCTAGTCATAACATGACCTAATAATGATTCTTCCACTATCCAAAACTCACATTTTATATAAATCTCATAATGTTTCCCCCTTCACAATGTCTTTATCATAGTAATAAAATTATCTTTATGTTCCCCATTCCTGTTTGATTATACCTGAATATCATCAATAAATATTGACACAAATTTGTCGAGGTAATCTATAATGATTATATTCATTAAATCCACGAATATTGCTAGAGCATTAGGGAGTCCGAAGGGAATCAATTTGAACTCATATTGTCCATACCTTATTTGAAAGGTAGTCTCGGGAGTATCTTCCTTCCTCACCTTTAATTGGTGATATCCCAACCGAAGTTCAACCTTAGAGGAATACATGGCCCAAGGTAGTTTATCAAACAAGTCATCTTTCCATGGAATGGAATACTTAATATTTATTGTGATTATTTTAGCTCTTAATAATCAATGTATATGTGAATTTATCTATCCTTCTTCTTTATGAATAAGATAGTTTTGCCCCATGGATAAGCACTTGAGAAAATAAAACCATTTTCCAAATTATTTTATAAATACTTATTCAGTTCCTCTAACTCAATGGATTCTATTCTATATTGTTTCTTTGATATTGGTAGATATCAAAAAATAAGTTCAATTGAGAACTCAACATCTTGGTTAGGAGGAAGACCATTCAATTCATTAGGGAACACATCACTTTGGTCCTTTAAAATGGGCATGTATTTGAGAATGATTTTGTTCTTTGTATCAGTAATTTTATATAGATATTCTTTCTCATAAGGAAATAATATCCACACATGAGATGATAATTATTAAGTAGATTTATCCTCATCCTTAAATTCATTTAGAATTAGAGGATTCCATGAATAGTGATCTCCATTTATTGATTTTTGATGTTGTATTTGTATAATTATAGACAATGCATGCACAATATAGCATTAAAATCCACCAATGTAAGTATGAAAAGATTTTATTGGAGTTTCAGTACACAAAAAGTAAATGTGGAGGAGTTATATATTTTGGATGACATAATTTCCCCATTTGATGTTCTCACAAATAAATAAACCTCCATATTTTGAGTTCTGTTGGAATTCTCTTACTAAACTTGAAATATATGAAATAATACATAGAAAAATAATCAGATAGGTTTTCCCCATTCATTAATGAATAACCAAAGTTCCTATCACCAATTCATTATCGAGCTCCACCTCAGTAGTAGTGATGGAATAAACATTATTTTTTGCATTTGGTATTGGTGGTTGTTGAGGTTGATTACCCTTGAGGAATCATGTTTTAGTAAATTGTATTGCATAAATATATCTCTCCCTACATTTGAAGCACTGAAACATAGGTGTTTATCTCCTTACATTCACCACATTTTCTAGCTTTCTCACGCCTCTTCATGATTCATGAGCTTGGTGTAATTTTCTCCCACAATTGATGTATTTCCCCATCGCATTGAGGCAATTCCCATGAAGCTTCATCCCAAAATTTTGAAATGTTAGTGGTTTGTTTTTCTTTCAACAATTTTCATTATATCCACCAGTTTGAAACTCCCACACCGACCAAATTATTAATAACTCCCAAAGTCTTGAATTTATAGAGCCTTTTTAAGGTGTGGTATTAATCCAGTAAAGAATCTATCTATTTTTCTATCATTGTTGATAAAAAAAGGTTTAACATGAAATAATTTCGAAATTAGGTTAATATTTCATGATATTTCCACCTCCCATTTTCATTGGATATAATAATCCTCTCTCCATATTTATTTGAATTGACTGAGGGAAATACATATTAAGAAATATTTTTCTTAATGTCTTCCCACTCCATCTATTCAATTTCATCCTTCGGCTTGATGTTCTTAATCATTTCCCATTATTGATTGACCTTTTAATAGAAATTATAAACATATAGAGTCACCTTATCCATATTATAATAGTGAAGCACTGAAAAGATATGATCCATTGAGTTGAACCATTATTTTGTGACTAGTAAATCAGATTTTCCACTAAATGTTGATGGTCATTACTGTATAAAAGACTTGATATACAGTTGACACCTCTTATTCTAATGAGGATGTTCAACATTGTTTAGGTTTTTATTCATGGCATGAGATATCTGGGAATGCATCATCATGAAATTTATAACTCTTCCTCCCAAGAAATTAGGGATGTCATACTGTTAATCACTGTATTTCCCATCACATAGGTTGTTGGCCTGGTTTCTACTATTTCTAACAATTTTCTAAAATAGAAATGGTTTCAAAAAAACATAATAAAAGATTTCATGAATAAATAATTTGTTCATTTTTCAATTTACTCAAAAGGAATATCTTTTGGGATCCCAATGTTTATGATTTTCTAAAACAAACATTATTGGGTGATTACATATACATTGTATCATAATAAGGGATTTCACTTATATAATACTAATTAAAAAATTATCTAGACCATAATAAAATTCCAACTCCAATAACCTTTCTTTTCTTACAATAGTATTACATCATTTTAAAGATAAAAAACATAAAAGTATTACAGAACCATGAAACAAAGTTTTAGTCCCTTGTAAAAATTAGGAAAATAAAAACATTTACATAATAAAGAATAAACATTATTTAATTCATTCTTCTCTATCTTCTTATTAATCCCTCACATTCTTCCTAGTAAATGTATTCACTTGAGGTTATACATAAAAATGGGAGATCTAAATTCCCAGTAAGAGGATGAATAAGAGGCATGAATCATTGGTGAGAATAAACATAATAATCCATAAATAAGAAAAGAAACATGATCATAATATTGATATAAATCAATCGATAAATTCATGTAACCAAGAAATACATAAAAATAAATTGTCATGTCTTTGTGGCGAACTACCATACATAGTTTTGAACAAATCTAGCATCATATTCACACATAAAATATGTGCATTATCATAACATCATCATCATTCTGAAGAATGATAAAATCACGTTCACACATATTTTACATTATCCCATGAGATACATCGCATTACCCAATGCATTGGAGAACCATATACTTCCAATAACACCTGTCACATCATAGTATCTACATAATAATGCTTGCCTTATATAACAGATACCAATATTTTCCATAAAACAGCACTATGGAAAAGAAAATGGGTTTCTTAAGAATATCATATTTCATAAATTTCTGGACAAACTTTTTGGTTCCCAAAATATAAAATTAATAAAATATTTTTAAATGAATCATAAATCATGAGGGTAGAAGAAACTATATCGAGTGAAGTAAAACATGCCATTTTAGAAGGAAGAGTTATTTTGGAAAAAACATTACATTTGTTATAAAAAAATATTGGAAACATGTTTATACTAGAAGATAAAATTGAAGGAAACAGAAATGAAATTTATGGAACATTAAAGGGACATCAATACTGAAAATAGAGTGAAAGACGGTAAACCCAAAAAAATAGTGTTGGGTATTATATTTCTCCTTACCTTATGTAAAAGTTCATTCTTTACTTTAATATACCATATAATAAATTTAAATTCATTAATGAACAAATCCAAAAACTTTTCATCATCTTTTAGATTCATTATAATTTTATTGTGTTCATTTATTTTCCTTATGATGAGTTATAGAGTTCAATTCCATCATTCTGAGAGTGTTCATTTTCTTGGGTTTCATGATTGTTTAGCTTGTTTATATGAATAGAAGTCCATGTACAATGAGAATAATTCTCCGAAATTGAAATTATATGCTATTAATGAATATAAATAAGTGTAATTGGTCTTATATATCATTTTTTATATAGTAAGAGGAGATTTGTTAGATAGAACATTGATGAATATGATTTAATTTATTTGGCGGTTTTTACAACCATTATGTTCTTATATAAACAAATATATATATATATATATATATATGTCACATAAAAATATATAATATATAATATATATAATAAAATATTATTTAAACTTAATAATGGATTTTTGAGAAGCCTTGTAGGTGGTAGTGTAAAATGAAAACAAATTGTCCTTAGTGGCGGAAAATCGAGACACCAGAGACGATATTATCATTTTTAGAATAAAAGGAAAAGGTAAGAGGTTTGAAGATTAATTATTAAATAAATTTAATAAAATTAAAGTATATATAAGATACTATAGTTATAATTCCACTTTTATAAGTTTATTTTTGGAAAGGATAATAAATGAAATGAAATTGAAAAGAAATTAAAAAAAGAAAGGGGATTTTACCTATTGAATTTATCCTCCTTGAGAACCTATTTAGGGAAAAGGGTTTGGTATTTTGATGAGGCCAAGGAATCCTAGATGTGGGGTAGGGTATTGATAATAGTATTGGTCATAACATGGACAATATTCATGGTTTGGAAGGTGTGAGGAGAAGAGGTGGTAAGGGGTGGTATTTATAGGGGAGGAGACTCTGTGTTTTCTTATTATTTTTCCATTAGTTTTTTAATTATTCTCTAGAATATGAATTATTTGAACCATATCACTAAATATATTAAAATATTTAATTATAATTCAATATTTTCGGTTTACATAATCCATACATCAATAATGACTCAAAAATTCATGTATTTATCTTTTATTATAAATTATCATATTTTAATATGAACAATAAATTATGGTATTTTATAAATATCCAAAAAAATTAACCTAACTATTTCAGATGTGGATAATTAAAAAATGGACTCCATTTTGTCAAAATAATTTTCTAAATATGATAAATTTAATTTTTAATTGAAATCGTCATTTACTTGGAAAATAATGATTTTAAAATTTTTACTGATTTTATGAAATATTGAAAAATTAATTAATGTCAAATAAAATTATATTATAATAATAAGACAGAAAATGTTATTTTATAATTCTATTTTAAGAATTTTTTTTAAATAATTATTTTAACTAATAAATTATAAATAAATATTAAGGTTTTATAAAAATACCAACAATTAATTAATAATTTTTAAAATATCAATTCCCTTAAACCATGATATAATTATATCATATAATTATTTATGTGTTGAATAAAATTTATTTATACTTTCCTAGACGAAGCTAATATTCTATTGGCTGAATTACTAGTCCTAATGGTCTCATTGCTATTCCAAAGTTCAAGTTACTATTCTGTTGGTATGGGTTCCTTAACTTATGGAAATAACTCTTATTCCATTCATTATTCATTGATAATGTTTTTACTATGTAATTTAGGTAATTTTATATGATTTATACTATATTGACTAATTATTATAAAGGAATTTCCATTGATAAAATTCTAGATTCTTACACATGGGATAATGAAAACAACATGTAACTGAATTGACAAGACATATCGAGATAAATCGATTATATTAGAAAGTGTACATTCATTGATGTTTGCATGTTTTATGAAAATTTCTAATTTTTCTATTGGATACTAGTCATGTTTCAAGGCACTACCCTTAGACTTTAGAAGGTGTAGTCTCGTGAAACATAGAAAGGGGCCTAGAGGGCCACACAATAAGTTTTTTTGGAGAACCTTACTTCAATTAAATATGATTTTAACATGATGGAAAAAATATTATTCTTATATATATTCTAACAATTATTCATGTTAGATCAATCATGAATATTCATTCTCTATTTTTAAAATAAAATACTTATGTGAGTTGAATAAATAATAAGTATTTAATCAATAGGTAATTGTTTATTTAATTATAGGATTATATAATACATATTTATTCTTGTTTATTTATAAGGTAAAATTTATTTTTTTATTTGGTTACATGAATATTTAATAAATATTTTTTAACTGGTTTGGTGAATATAATATTTTTTATTTATTGGTGAATATTTTAGTGATATTTTATTAATTTAATAAATTTCTATTATTTAGGTTCTGGTAAAAATTGAGGCTATTCGAAGGATCAAGATTAATGGTATGATGAGACATATCACATTAAATATTATTTGAGTAAATCTTAATTTATTTATTTTATATGAGAGTTTAGTGAATGTTAAGTAAATAATAGTAATAATAATGTTCTTATTTAGACATGGGTTTCATTGAGGATTAAGAAAATAATATTGGACCCATTGAAATTATTATGTTATAACTGAATCTCTATTTAAACCTAGTTTTTAATTTTCCAAAAATGACAGCCAC
The DNA here is from genome assembly GCA_963277665.1 of Viscum album. Lineage (NCBI taxonomy): Eukaryota > Viridiplantae > Streptophyta > Magnoliopsida > Santalales > Viscaceae > Viscum > Viscum album. Next base: position 1,145,330,172 of record OY728166.1, read on the forward strand.
ATTATAATCATTGGGAAAAATAAGTTGTAGAGGGGATTCTTCTCAATCAATAGAAATATCCTCCCCATAACTTTTTGAATAACATAGAGCAATTCTCTACCTCCCCCAGAGCAATTTTTTCTCGCATTGATGGAATCTTCTGTGGTCAATAGTGAATTTTCAAGAAAATTAGAACTATCTAAGCTACCACACAAAGAATTTTATGATAAATATCAGAGGTCTATGAAAGACATGTGGATCACCACTAGAGTGAATCAACCCTTGAATCCTATGAAATAGTGATAGTATTCTAAGAAGTGTTCTACTTATTTGAAATCGAAGAATAGATTAAAAGTTAGGTAATTCCAACATCCTATAAATTAAGAAAAATAATTTTTGAAAAGATACCCTCTATAGATGATTTAGTGGATATTCATTTTAGTTTTAGAGTAATTCTATAATAATTTGATGAAAATAGTTTCAGGTTCAGGGCTGACATACTTCAACTAAACTCGCAAGAACCTTAAAATGGTATTAGAGAAGCAACACAATTATTTATAATTATTTATGTTTTCATTTTCTATATGCATTTGATGTAAGTGTTTATTCATGGTTTATTTTTTCTTAATCTAGATTGTATATTATTATCATCACCTTTATATAACCAATAATAGGTTAAAAATTGATGAAGAACTAGTTAATGGAATCCATAAGGAGGTGCTATATTTTTGTCTATTTGACATGGATTACACATTATATAGTCTTGTTCACCAAATATGGATGGTCTATGGGGTACCAAACATGACACACATAATCAACACATGGGGTAATTATTATAAATTTTGTGTTATTTGACCGTATTGAAATGGTATTTTTTTCATTACACAACATGTTGTAGGTGTACAGATCATGTATTTTATGAGTTTCCATAGTGAAAATTGAAAAATAGCATGGTCAAAGATCCGTCATGTATTTATTTCATGATGTTTGGGACTAATAGCTAAGAAACACGGTAATTAATGCATACAACATAGTAATCCTATTATTAACACATACTATATGTATTTAATATATATGAAATATTGGTTGTTTAATTAATACACACATGATTTATTTCATAAATATGATGTGGTTTTCCTTTAATTAATTCACATGCTGTGTAATGTATGTAGCGTGTAATTATTCATATGTAATATGTAATTAATATACACTTGGATTGTAAATAATTCACATAGTGTGTGTAACTAAATCACACGATATTAATTAACTGATGATGTATTTAATTATTATGAATTATAGTTAATTAATTATGACATGGTGTAATTTATTCACACGTGATGTATAATTATTACACATGCGGGGGGTTTAATACTCAAAATGTAATTAATTAATTTATATCAAAATAAAATTAATTATGACAATAAAAAAGCCTACACACTATGTGGAAATGGTTTAAAGAATATTAAATTCCTAATTAATTCCATGTTAAATTAATTACTATATTATGTGTTCCATACAAGTACATATCATGTACATAATAAATTTACTGAACATCTAGGATAGTTAATATGTACTAAAAATATAAATAAATTAACTAATTAATAAGATAATTAATTAAATTAATTGAAAAATGTTTATCTTAATAAAAAATAATAAGTTAAAATGATTAAAAGTTAGTCTTAAAATGTGTATGAATTTCATTTTTTGGATGAACATGATCTTAGACAAACTAATGTATGTTTTGATTATTTTAAGTTAAATTATTTTATTGGGTTTTCAATTATTATTTTTAAATAAAAATGAAAGCCTGGAAATTATCCCCTCTTCTTTTTAATGTATGGACATATATGTCCCAGGTTTATTTAATATACCCCCATAACCATTCCTTTTTTCCCATCACATGTGTTTGAGTAAATTTATATTTAATCAATATAGAGTTCCAAGGTGAGTGGAGGGGTTTCAAGTCATGAGCCAAGGTGAAACCAACTATAGAGGTGTACAGGAACCAAGGATAGATGATGAAACTCAAACTAGTGAATGTTTTAATGAGTTTAACCCATTGGTTCAAGGGGTTTATTTATTATCCCTTGAATAAATAAACAATTATAAAATTCTTATCTTCATTCCAAATTATTTGTTTATTTATATTAGTATCATGGTTAATTATTTATGGATGCTTAATCATTATATAAATTAATTAAAAATCATGTAAATGGAAGTTAAAATTAAATGAGATTATGATTAAACTTTATCTAGACATGGTAAATTTATTAGGTTTAATTCAATTAATATTAACAATATTGTAATAATATAAAATAGGAAATTTACACATAAAGAAAAAAATCCCTCAAAAATAATATTAATTTGGTATAGGATTCCATTACCTAATTTTGTATAAAAAAATAGTTCATAATGATTGATCCATCCCCCAATGGAAAACTATCATTTAATAGGTAGTAATAAAAAAGGTTTTGTTTGTACTTAATAAATTTTCATCAATAAGAGTAGTTTTTTCTATACTTGGTGTAAATCTAGAGGTAAAGTGTCAGGGAAATCCGATCATAGGATTTTCGGATTGGTGAGTCCCCAATAAAGATTTTTGAGCTTTTTGTTAATGTATTTGGAAAGTTACACCTTTCTAAATACCTTAAAGTAGTTAATCAAGACCTCTACTAGATTATGAGAAGGGACATATCCTTACCACTAGAATATCCATGTAACTAGATATTCTGAAACAAATGGTGGGGGTTATTAAGTTTTGATAAAATAATAAGATATTAATAAATTTAATATTTATTATCAATTTTTAATCCAAATAAAGTACTAAAAGTATACTCATATTTTTTATAGAAATGGTAACCCACATGACATTAGGAATATTACATTGATCGATATTGGTGAAAGATAACCTTCTCACTATCACAAAATTCTTGTAATGGTATATGAACTTGCATGTTATACTACGCTATTAATGGAAATTATATGTTCTGAGAAACCCTATTACCAAGGTGCCTATAAAAGTGGAATTTGTGGAGGAACACTCACTTTATATTAAACATTTGTTTGATTCCATATATATAAAATATTTTATGTTGTTTTCCATGTCCGCTGATCTTCGGATGTAACATAAAGATATGGATATTTATAGCATTAGGTCTCACCTTAAAAATATTTATTAAGAGAATAAGTTAAAAGAGAGGTATGATATTTCAAATTAATTTTTTATATTTGATATTAAAGATTCAGTTCTAGATAGGCATCATGTAATTAATGTGATTGGATACATAGATATATTAAGCATCTTGGGGTTTATGATACCTGATGAGCTATAAATAGATCTCAATTTATCCTCACCACCTTAAAGTTTCTCTAGTTTAATTATGAATTATAACCTGATAAATTTCAAGGTGGCTCTTTCTGAAATATTTACATTGATATTCATAGTTGATAAATACATGGGGTTTGAAAAGATGATGATACTTATAATTAATAAGGTAATGGAAAAAAATTAAATGTGGCCCAAGAATAATTATAAGTATAAGGCTCATGAGTATCTTCTTTTGAAAAAAAAGAATATCTAAAGAAAAGTAAAGTAAAAAAGGTACAGTATGTTTTTCATGCGGTAATATGGGATAATGGTAGAAGAAATGAACTTAGTAAAAGAACAAAGGGGAAGATCATAGTGTGTTCATTATCAAGGGAAATATTTTCATATCTATACATTGAGTATTAGATATTGATTATGGTGATGAATTTGGTATACAAATACAAGAACCATTTAAATTATGAAATATTTATAGGGTAGAAGTAGATCTATGAGAAATAATTGGATCACGAGTTACAACATTTTCTATAAGAGACTACCACCTTCCATTTCCAACAATGGTAATTTTGGTTTTAAATGTTTCTTATTATGTATTAAATTTCATCAGAAATATAATTTATATATCCTACCAATATGCAAAAAAAATCATATTAAAAAATAAATGTTGTTTCTTTTATAATTATATCTTATATTATGGTTTGGAACATTTAAATAATGATATTTAGTTTGTAAATTATGAAAAAATATTCAAAATTGATAATAAATCAGGTTTTCATGACACATTTTACACTCATCAATAACATCACAATATTATTCATATAAGTGGGAAGTATTTTAAAAATTGAAATCAAGATGGTTATTTAGAATCTTTTGAGTTAAAACCATGTTGAAACATGAAATTCATGTTTAAACGGAAAAATTAAAAAGACACCAATTGGTGGACAAGTTGAAAGGGTTATATAGATTCTATAATTTGAAAACATTGATCTATAAAAAAACTTTTCTAGTTGAAGATAGAGTTGGGTATTCTTACATCATTTATTTTACTTGTGATTTAATTAGATATGATTATATCTATATAATAAAGTATAAGTCGAAATACTATGACAAATTAAAAGAACTGAATAATTAAATAGAGAATTAACTATGTATCAAGGTAAATAAGATTCTATTTGATTATGGTGGTGAATATATTTACCAAGGGTTTTTCAAAAATCTATAAGAGTATGGGATTCTATCTTAACTCACTCCACATTATGCACTATAGTGCTATGGTGTAATTGAAATGGGGAACCATACAATTCATGAATTTGTGAGGTTGATTATGTTTCATATAGATATTCTATTATCCTATTGGGGATATTAATTACATTCTACAACATACACACTATAACTGGTTCCAAATAAAGTAGAAAATGGAATGCCATATGAGTTAACGTATGAAAGAAAATATTTTTTTCAAAACATATGTGTATGTGGATATAATGAATTTTTTAAGTTCACCACTTGAATCAAAATATCACCCTGTGGTATAAAGTGTATCTTTATAGGGTATCCCAAGGATTAAAGTTGGTACTATCTATGAAACCCCTCATATAAGTGGTAACTTTCAAATGAAATTACATATTTATTAATATGGATAACATTCTAATGAATAATAATTGGAGAAATATTAGATTTTATGAAGTTTATGCTTAAGATACACCAGAGTTGTTATATTAAAATATTACACAAATCCTCATGAGAGATGTTGTTCTTGAAACACATGTACTTATTATGAGGAAAAAATAGGTTAAAGAACAAGACATGTATGATTTTTTAGTAAGTGATTATGATGACTCTTTATTGGTTAAATAAAATGACCCTCTTCTATATAAATTGGTCATAGAGAGATTAGATACTACAAGATTGAAATAAGCTATAAATTATGAAATGGACTCCATATATTAGAACCATGTTTTTGTTTTTCTTAAAATGATATTTAACATAAATACCATTGGGTAAAAATGTGTATTCAAGATAAAAGTATACATTTATGGATAATTATCTTCTAATAAAAAATGGTAGAGGGTAAATGGTTTAAATAACATCAAGGAATTGAATATGAATAATCATTTTCTTCACTTTCCATGTTTAAAGACATTATAATTATACTTTAATTTGTATCTTTACATGACTGATATTTGGAAGGTGGATGTGAAAATATAATTCCTTAAAAGGAAATTTAAGTAATATACCTAGTGGACACAACATTAAGGGTTTGTTACTCAAGTAAATTATAATAATATTTTCAAGTTAGAGAGATCTATATATGGATTAATAAAAGTATCTTGGTCCTAGAAAATTTGGTTTAATAAATCCATATGTGATTTTGGTTTCATAAATAATGAATGTGTTCCATGTGTTTACAAGCATTTTAGTGAGAGTGTGTTTGTATTACTAGTATTATAATTTGATGAACTATTACTTAATTTAAATGACATACTTTTATAATAGTTTGTTAAGAACTGGTTAAACAAATTTTTATCCATGAAAGATGTATGTGAATAAATATATATCCTTGGAATCGTGATCATTCATGATATATCCAAAATGATACTTATACAATGTTAACATACACATATTAAACAAATTCTAAAAAAATTTAATATAGTACAATACATGATGGGATTGGTTCCAGTGTCACATTGTGTATATATCACTTAGAAAATGAATCCTTAGATAAAACAAAATAGGGAGACTATGAGTAATATTCCATAAGTTTCTATGATAGGATCAATCATATTTTCCAAGTTATATACTATGATTAATGTTTCTTTCACCTTAAGCATGGCAGGTAAATATCAAGTTGATTTTGGTGAGTAGCATTGGAATGATGTTAAGTCTATCCTTAAGTACCTAAGGTGAACTAATGATATAATCCTAGTATATGGATAACACACAAATCTATTCATCACAAGATAAACCGATGCTAGTTTAAAAAAATATCACAATGATATAAATTCATAGTCAAGATATGTCTTCAATCTCAATAGAGGATTTGTGGGATGGAAGTGTTCAAAGCATCTAGTTGTCACAAATTCCAGAGTGGATTTTGGGTATATTGTGGATTTTGATGCATCCAAATAAACAGTTCAAATTTATCACTTTATTGAAGAACTATATGTTGTTATAATAATTTAAAAAAATATCAACTTTATTGTGATAATACTATAGTGGTGAATCTCACAATGAATCTAAGGTTTCATAAAATGATGATGTATATATTACAGAAGTATCACCTATTGAGGAATTTTTCTTAGAGGGGTGATTTCATATTGAGTAAAGATACCATGTAGGAAAATGTATAATACCCCTTGACTAAAGCCTTATATCAGCAAAATCATGGATATCATGTAAGTGCTAATGGACTAAAGGTTGTTAGTGGTTAGACCTAGTGAAATTGGATGTTTTTTGAGTTGGTTCCCTAGAACCAACTTCTAAACACTTTATATTTACTAATATTCATATTTCAATGATAATAAATTTATTATCAAATAATTATTATTCCTTTATTTGATATTTTATGTGATAATATTATGAGGTTATTTGTCTCATTAAAAGTTCATATTAGTTCCTCACTGAAATGGGAACATATTAGTGCCATGAAAATATTCTTAAGTATATTTTATCAAGCTGGATGGTATAATTTCATGAGAAAAAAGTGACTCATGTTGTTATCAGTGGATACCTATTGGACATTGACATATTTTCTAATGGTTTTTTCCCTTGGAAATCCAAAGAGTAACATATTTTGATAAAATGACCCGCTAGAAGGAAATCTACCTATATATGTGTCATTGAGTACTACTTTTTTTGGATGTGTGTAATGATCATTAATCTTCATGATTATAATTTTTTTATATCAAGGGTCATGTCATTTAATGCATGGAAAAATGTTACATTATATATTTGCTGGAAGTAGGGTACGTTGGGTACATCATTAGTGACATTGATTAAATGAATAATGTGAGAAAATATTTTCCCTCTCTATTCTTCAATGGAAATTTATATCTCAGTCCCTTTGATGGGAATACAACTATATAATTAATTCCAAGTCTATGACGTTCTATTGGAAGACCATTTCTACAAAATCAATAAAAGGGACATAGAAAAAAATGTTTATTACGTTGATATTCACATGTTAGATTAAATATATAAAGATATAGACATTATATTACACATTGTACTTTCATTGAAGGTTGTATATCAATATGACATTAACTTTTGTTTCAATGGTAATCTTGGAGTGTTGTTAGATAATAAACTTGGACATTAGGTTTTGTAGCCAAATGTTAGTGAGAAAGAGTCCAAGAGGTTCAAATAATAAATGTATTCAAACACTCAAATAAATTCCATATGAATATAATAAGTTGGATAAATATTATTCATGTATACGGTCATATAATTTTTCATTCTAGATTTACCAAGAATATTCAATCACCAGTTATTCCAAGGAATTTATATGTGTGATTAATATTTAATAAATATTTATTTTCCAAGTTATTATTTATGTAATTAAGTGAATATATATTATTTATTTATTCTTGTTTATTAACAAGGTAAAAAATATTTGTTTATTAATTTATTTTAATATTTATAAAATTTTCATTCCTTAATTTTGTTAATATAATATTTATTTATTTATTGGGAAACAATACAGTGATATTTATTTAGTTAAATAAATAGAAATTATTTAAGATCAGATAAATAATGAAGAGGATTGGAATACTGAGTTTAATGTTCCCATGATAAATGTCACAATAAATATTATTTGAATAAATATTATTTTATTAATTTAAGAAAATTATACTTATTGTATCCATGGGTTTATTGCATGTTATATAGATAATAATAATTCTTTTATTATTTAGACATATGCTTTGTTGTGGACTAAGAAAGTAATTAGTTACTTTGTGAAATTATTATTTTATAACCCAAGATATATTTAAACACTGTTATAACATTTTCCTAATCTCTAAACACATTCTAATTATTTTTCACAATGACTTGTAGAGAGGAATCTCTCAAGGTATGGCTAGCTCCTCCATAGAATTCTTTAAAGAACATAGAGAAATTATCTTCCTCCCCTTGTGAGATTCTTTCTCACCATGACATATTTTTTTGTGGTCAACACAAACTTTATTCATGTGTTGGAACCATCCATTCCGGCACACAGAGGATTCTACGATGATGATAAAAGGGACAAAAAACACTTGTGGATCACTACTAGAGGGAATATACCCTTGATTCCTCAAATATAATGATGGTACACTAAAAAGGGTTCTATTGATTTGATAATTAAGAGTTAATTATAAGTAAAGAAATTATTTTTTTATATAATTAATTATAAATATTATGTTAACATATCTACTCTCTATAATTTTTGGCAGACATTTATTGAGTTATTTTGGTCATTATATAAGAATTTGATGAAAATAATACCAGAAAAGGGACAATCTTTCTTCCAATGTGACTAATGGAACCCTCATATTTAAAATAGTAAAAGGGTGCATGGGTTGGATACATAATCAGACTATTCATGCACCAATAGTGAAAACCCCCACTATATAAGGGTGAACAATTTAGATGGGGTGTCCACATGATTTTCTCTAATAGTACACCAACCATCCACAACCCCATGGACTTCCAAAGTTCTCTATGAACTCCAAAATTCTATAAATAATACCAAAGATGATCTATTAGAATATATGAGAAAATAAAAATCTGTAGAGGGATCAAATGTACCTAAAATATTGTAACAAGATATTATATGAAGAGACATAGAGTTTGATGTAAGAGACAAGGATTCCTTATTATATCACCATGGAAGATACTCATTAGTTTTATTAATAAGGTAAATCTTAGTCTTAGATTGTCTGGCCCCTTTAATGTCCTTGATTGCATCAAAGTGGAGACCTATCGACAAGCACTACCTATTAACCTATTTCAATTACATGATTTGTTCAATATATCCCTCTTGATTAAGTATATACCAAACCCTCAAATGTACTGAATATATAACTAGAATCCTTATCAAATTATATTTCCAAATATGAGTTACCAGTTAAGATCTTAGATCATAGAGAAAAAACTATATGAAATAAGAAAACACACCTTGTCAAAGGGCTATAGTAGAAACATAAGTTTGAGGAAAAAATATGTGAACCATAGTAGGTTTTGAAACAAAAGTACCATCTTCTATTCTTTTTTATGAATCAAAATTTAAGGGTGAAATTTCAGAATAGGTGAAGAATATAACATCACAAAATTTTATAAATCAAATTCCTTTCTAAATGATTAAATTCTATACTATGTAATGTTGTTATAGAAAACACATGCACTACTTTTGGTTATTTTGGACCATTATAAAATATAAAATATCATATTTAAAATACCATTAATAATCACAATGATTAATAATGTCACAAATAATCCCTAGTCAACCTAATCCTACTCGTAAAATGGCCTCATGCATGACTCTTCATACACAAGAGGTTTTGGACCGGTGGAGGGTGACTAAAAGGATAAAATGAGGAGACTATTCTATTATACAACAGTGAAATGATATATATTATAGAGTAAACATAAAAGAATCCATGAACATTAGAGTGAGGATAAGTAAATAAATAATTGAAGTAACTATATTAAATGACATTTCGTATATAGAGTCAGAAATCAAAATATACATACATTGGTCTCCCACTGGGTTGACCATATAAAGAATAAATTAAATTAAATTAAATACACAAGGCTCTACTACTACTCCGAGACAAACCACATACCTTGTCTCTGTGATAGTTGATCATCTCTAGCATGAACCTACGACTCAACCTGAGTTGATCTACTGGAATTAGAAATAATGGGACTCCACTCGTTCCAATTCTAGATGCTCAACCCAAAAAGAAAACACAAGTTCTACTTATACACTGAGGTCTATGTGAAGGGGTTAAGAATCAAATATCATTAGTCCACCCCCAAAGGTGGTCCTAACATCTTTTATCATAACAAGTTCATGAAAAACATATCATTTTCTACCTGGAATAATGTGGATCCCAACATAAAAGATAAAAATATATATCAAAGAATTAATAAGGGATAAAAAATAAAATTGGAAAACCTTAGGTTCTAGTATGACACCCGCAGGTAATCTACCCTCGTTGTTGCCCCAATTAGAGGAATTGTGAAAGGTGGGCCACACAACCACAACATCATGTTCATCTGACTCATCCAGAAGGATATCCATAGTTCAACACAAGGATATTAACACATTCTAGACCATATTATATCATAATAAGTGTTGAAACACCGAACGGACCTACTAGAAACATGTATTAAAATGTTACAACATAAACTTGTGGTAGGGACTCCCTATCGACCTATGGAGTACACTTCCAAATCCTAGATGTCATGTATAACCAATTGGGATTAAATATCTGTCAGTGAATATCCATAACTTTTGAACATGCCTCAAGCCTTATAAAAAATAGGTCCTAAGATTTAAATATCCTCCATGATCCACTACACTATCATCGTGATGACTATCAGGATATGGTGGATGCATTCATCTAGATCATCCATTAACTCCATATCCCCACCTCACAACAACCATGAAACCTACATAGAAGAGAAATAAATTCAATATCTGGGTAAATTATCATTCAAGAAATATCCAAATATCTCCTATATCAAATCCGAACATGGAGAAGAACATTCTCAAACCTCCAACCATATCCCAAACAATAGGGTTGGCTAACACACGCACCCTTCATCCAGATACACTAAATATAGAACAGACCACTTCACAAGAAATCTAAAAATTGGAAAACCACCAAAATTTCTAAAACATGAACAAAATATGAATCCCTACAAAGTGTATCATCCAAAAAAAACAAATCAGATAATACACCCTAAAAGGGACTCCTCCAGAAAAACCAAACCTCGTTCCATACCCACTAATAAAGAATTGTGGATGGACTACCAACTCAAACCCAAAGAACACCCACCTAGATGTGAAACCTTAAGTAACACCTTACCCAAAGGTAATTCCCATGAACATTTCCTTCATACCTATCTCAAACTCTCCATAATGATACCCATTTCTACCAGACATCCAACAATATCAATCCACACACAAGGATCCTACTGTTCAAAACCTCAAGAAACCATACCTAAACCTAAAACTACGGAAATAATGATCCCAAATAGTAAGAAACTTGATCCCACTTCCCATAATATATCTAAAAATATAAATAATTCACACCTGTAATCCTTAAGACAAGGTGGTCAAAAATCACACAATGTCACATGAGGAATACAACACATAGCCTAATACAAGGAAGGATTCTAGAACCACTACCTCAAATGATTCCTCTAGAAAAACTCTATCATTCCAAAACAACCATCTATATGGACACTATATAGAAAAAGTATCCCACCATTGTAATATATATATAAAAAACAAAGAATGAACTACTCAAAAGTCCAATTATAACTCATGGTTGAATGATAAAAAAATAAACCAAGGAAGGAAATGTACACGGCGTGCACCATGGGCACTTGGAGTGTACACACAAGATTCCTCCTTGTATATGTGTCTCTATCCAATAAGAATGTACTTTTCCAAATTACATGATGTGTGACTTCTGGTACATGAGGTGTAACCTAGTATGGGTACCCGCCCAATTACCTTGACATAATTATCTGTGTAACACACCTGAGTACACAACGTGTACCGATAGTGCATGGCATGTGACCTCATATATGTACCAACTCATATACCTAGATATTACCCCACCCATAACTATATCCCTACATGGTGTGAACCCCACACGGCCACTATACATGTACTCTAAACAACCATGTACCCCTATACGGTGTGTCTAGTTGAGTATTCAACCACACCCCAAAATCCCACTATATGGCGTGTACCCTCAGTACATTTCATGTAGTTCTGAAGACTCATATTCCCTTTATAGGAAGAACAAAAAACCAATTTTCATTAAACCACACACTATTTGACTAATATATCTCAAATAAAAATCCCTCTTGATTACTTAAAACACCCAAATTCGCTCAAAAACTACCAGATCTACCATATAGGGTTCCACAACAACCATAAACATGGATAAAACGTAAAAACACGTACACTATAAGGACCTATGGAATAAAAATTTAAAATATCCTACCATTAGACAAAAAACTACCCAATATTTTATTGGATTCTAGTTTTGTAACACCCCCATGATGAACTGACATGACCTGATCTCCACGGTGGCACCCCCTTCTCCCTTTCTCCCTCTTCAATCCATCACCTCTCCCACATTTATCTCTTGGATGAAAGATGGCGTAGGGGGATATGGGACACACTAAGAAAGGAAATAAAAAATGATGAAAAAAATGGAAAATAAATAAAAAATTAAAGAAAAAAAATATGTTGCGAGAGTAGAAAATGGGACCCGACCCAGTCCTGACATCGGATATCTGGTTATTCCTTTACTAGAAAAAACACCCATTCCAGACTCAACGATGTATTTATAATTCATATATGACACTTAAAATAGAATACATCACTAAGAAAATGTGCATTAATAAATAATAATTAAATAATTAAATATTATGTATACTTCTAAATTATAGTGGTTTATAATTCCTCCAAATTCATATCCTAGGGTAAACAACCAATTCTGGGACAAATATAGAGGCATAAAAATAATCTAAGATATCATGACAGAAGAAATTACCATTTTTTCCTCAAAATAAACTCAAGGTAAAAAAATTCAAATTTCCCCCTTTCTTATAAAATCGTTACTACACAGTTTGTGAAAAGATTCCCACTATAAATACTCCTCCCCCCAAGAAGCCTAAGTGGTCATCCAAAACCCATGATCCACCACAAACACTGTGCTTCCAACAATACCACAAACACCCCTCGATCGGTCTCACAACAATAAAAACACACCCAATATTAGGGACATTATAAAACTACTGATATGATGATCCTATCCAAAGTATTATCATTATTGTCACCCCTAAACCAAGCACTAAACTCTACAACCCATTATCCATCCACTACAAAATATAATATAAATTCATGGCCAAATGTCCACACTAGAGTGCCAACATAGAAAACCAACCACCACCTAATCACAAAACACCAAGAATGACAACCCCACACTCAATGAAAATCTGAAAAAAAAGACTAAAACATAAAATATCCTATGGGGAACACTCCAACATAAGGCTTTTTCAAGACTAAATAAACTCTCAGTGAATACACATAGACCTACCAACACTACTCCTTACTAAAATTCACATTTCATCACTCAATAAGGATTTCACCCAAGAAGCCACTTCAAACACCACTCACCCACTCACATCTATGAAATAACTCTCAAAATCTATCATTATCAAATGAGATATGGAAAAAATACCATATATAACAAAACTACGCCCACTGACCATACCCCTCACATAGGCTCTTGTTAAAAAACTAGAGAAACATTGTCACTCCTCTTATGAAAAAAATGAATCTTGACCATGCTAAAATCCATCAAAAGACCACCCTCCAAATACACATGAAATTAAAACAAAAAGCTCTAAACCACACTCCCAACACACTACCCCAATGTTTAAACAAAACCAATAGTGCCAGAAACCAACCAAACATTCCCTCTCATCCATCCACAAAACAACAATGACAAACACAAAATCGTGAAGCAATGAAAACTACTAGTGCTACACTACACAATATCATTGAAACTATCGCATAAAGAAATAAATTATACGAGATATCACACCATATCAAAACTAGACCCTAATCCAATAATCTTTGAGGCATCCCCACCTTCATCGAGACAACCACCAACAACAACAGTAGGGCACACCAAAACCCATACACACCCGCAAGGGTTTCCACACATCCATCAACAAAGTTAATGAATCTTCACCACCATATAATACCTCATGAAAGTAACAACATGGCAATTCATCATAAAAATGTAATCCATAGTTCAATTGAGTATAATACCACCAATTACATGTATGAGAAAACCCTATATAAGAAATTTTTTAAAGTTTAAACTAAACCTTCATTGTAAGTAAAAAACTCAAAACTAGTAATATTCATCCTATATGCCTAAAATGATGCATGATCATAGACCCATTTCGATTATTATAAAAACCAAAAAATTAGAAATCATAAAATCCACAAAAACATGTGCATCACTCAAGGTGAAAATCATAGAACACTAATATCGCAAACCAAGAGTTACAATCCCACAAAATAGGTAATTTGGTATTACTACTAGTACACATGTTCATGATGCACCATCTAGTATCCATCATAGGCTCTGAAACATTACTAGATATTCATTCTAAAGACTCTCCAAATAGTAATAAAAATAAAAGGAATCCACTTATTTCATTTTTTTATGATCCATCCCAAGATGACATAACCCATCACTTGAACTGGATTGCAAAAAGTCCTCAAGCATGACTCCTCGAATGATAGAGGCTTCCATATACTGGAAAGGGCCTGAAAGGATATAGTCCAGAGACTATGACCTAATATTAGTGTGAAAAATCAATGAATATAGACTATACATATATGAATCCATGAACATCAGAGTGCACATAATTATATAAATAATTGATGTAACTGTAATAAATGGAATTATACAAACATAATCAAAAAAATATAGAATGTGGAAAAAAATTGGACCAATAATATAAGGAATAAAAAATGATAAAAATATGCAAGGATTTACTAATACTCTGATATGAACCAC
The DNA here is from genome assembly GCA_963277665.1 of Viscum album. Classification (NCBI taxonomy): domain Eukaryota; kingdom Viridiplantae; phylum Streptophyta; class Magnoliopsida; order Santalales; family Viscaceae; genus Viscum; species Viscum album. The sequence continues at coordinate 1,145,345,304 of OY728166.1, forward strand.
ATACCCGGTCTCCATGATGGTTGGATAGATCCAACATTAACCTTAGATATAGCACATGGGAATCTATACTTTAACAAGAAACAATGAGACACCACCCCGACCACTTCACCATGATCAACATGAAAGTATAAATAAGGAATAAACATACACCTAGGATTATGTGCAGGGAGTGAGAAACAAATCTCAGTAGTCCACCCTAGTCGGTGGTCCTAACATCTATTGTCATTAAGTGTATGCAACACACGACATATCAATTCTAGCCGAAATAAGTTATAGAAAAAAATATAAATAAAAAATATAAAAGAAATAATAAGGGATAAATAAAAGTAAAGCATAAAAAAATGGGTTCTTTTCTAACAACCAAATGTAATCTACCCTCTCTATGGCCCCAACCATAGTAATTTAAAAACATGGCCCACATAGCCACAACATGAAGCCTATTCTCATAATAAAGAAGGATCTCCAAAGTCCAAAAAAAGGTCATGAACACATGTTAGAACCTAGGATCTCATTCTAGGATTTAATGTAATTAACACATATACATGGAAATAGGACTCAAATGGTATGATCTAAAATTTAAGTAGTGACCCCTTGTTATCATCAAGAGTACACTACCAAATCCTAGATTTTTTACAGAACCAAATGGATAGAAATAACTCTATGAAAATATATGGGATTCTTGACCAGGTCTCAAGCCTCGTGGAAATTGGGTCCTAGGAGAACAATATACTCCAATGTAAACCACCCTAATCATGGGATAACTATTAGGAAAATCCGGCATCACTCATCAAAATCATCCATTATCTCCTTATCCCCTCTCAACAGTAACAAGACAACCAATAAAGAAGAGAAATAAAACCAATATCATGGAAAATTCACCATCCAATAATATCCCAAAGGCCTAAAATCTAACATATCTTTCTAAATAAGGAAAACCCAAAGCCTCCATGGCATAAATGAAACACCAGGGTCAGCTAGCACCCACTCTTTCCCACAAAAACCAATGAAACTAGAACTGACCACCTCAAAGGACAACCAAACATAAAACAAACGCAATGTTTCTTGAACCCATAGAAAAATATGAAAACCTATAAGGGGGACCTTTTATAAAACCATTTCTCAAGAAATAAATACAAGGGTATCCTAAAAAAAACTGAACAGTAGAAAAAACCTGCCCAAAGGAACCATGGTTGGACTCTAAACTCAAAACCATAGAACACCCACCTAGAAGGGATACCTAAAACAAGTATTTTCTCATAAGGTCATTACCCATGACATTTCCCTTATACCTATCTCATAATCTTCAGAATTTCTCCAATCCATACACGACATCCAATGAAGTTGAACCACCCAAAAGGATTGTACATGTCCCAACCTCAAGAAATTATAGCTATACCTCAAGCAACTGAATTACTGATCTAGAATAGGAACATAACTAATACCACCTCCCAGAATATATCCAAAAAACGAAAATATACATACCAAAAATCCTTATTCCATGGTGGTCGATGAGAACACAACCTCACATGACCCTCACAACTCACAACCTAACCTATAGAAAAATTCTAGAACACAAACTTTAGAGGAGTCCTCCTAAAAAACAATATCATCCCAAAACACTATCCAGAAGGACTCTATATGATGAAATGATCCTACCACTACAATATATATAGAAAAAGACCATGAATGGAATACTCATTAGTCTAATTACAACTCAATGGAGAAATATAGAAAATACAAAATGTGGAAGGAAAAGTACATTGTGTGCACCTCGGGTACATGACATGTACCCCCAAGGGCCCCCTGTCAATGTTCCTATGAAAACAAACCATGCACTTTCCCAAGAAAAAATACATGTTCCTTCTATTACGTGAAAGGAAACCCATCAAGGGCACCCACCTATGTACCTTGTCCCACTCGGTATGCAACATGCCTAAGTACACAACTTGTACCGACAATACATAGTGTGTTTCATAACATGGGTACATGTGTTTGTGTCAAGCCATGTAACCATCTTGGGAATGTATGCATACATTATGTGATCACCACATGGGAATTTTAAATGTATCATACACAACCAAGAACCCCTTGATGGGGTGTCAGGATGAGTACTCGACCACACCCCAGAATCCCACTTCACAACTTGCTACCCCACCACAAGGAGTTCAGTTCCCAAGAACTAATATTCACCAAACAAGAAGAACACATTCCATATTTTCTTCAAACCTCATTCCTTGTTCTCATGATTTACATAAGCAAATCCCTCTCAACACCCCGAAATACCTCGATTCGTCTGAAAACTACTAGATCAACCCTCTAGGGATCCCTAGAAACACAAAAAACAATTTCAATACTCAAAAAAACAACTCAATGATTATTTCTAGGAGATAAATGAAAAATGTACTACCTATGAGCCAAAACTTCCAAAACATATATAAAATTCACATTTTATAGTAGTTTCATGATAAACCATCGTGACCTAAGCTTCTTGGATGAGCCTCCATCTCCCTATCTTCCTATTCACTACCTCTCCTCTCCCTCATATCTCTATTGAATAATAAAATCAACAAAGGGGGGAATATGTGACACACAATTGGAGAAAAGGAAAAAAGAACAAAAAAGTGAAAAGAATGGAAAAAGAAAAGAAAAAGAAAAGGTGGAGAGAGAAGAAAAGGGGGCTCGACCCATGTATGGTACCTGACATGAGGTTATTCCCATCCTAGAAAAAATAACCCACTCCAGACTCAATATAAAACTTATAATTTAGATCTAATGGTTTCAATAGAATATATCACTAAATGAACATGAATAAATAAATAATATTTAATTAATTAAAAATTATTAATTTATCCAAAATTAAGATGTCACATAATTCCACCAAAATATTTTCCTAGGGTAATAAATTGATTTTAGGACTAAAATAGAGGAAAACAATTATCTAAGATCTCAGGGGAAGAAATATTATCATTTTACCCCTCAAAAGACATCCAAGAGAAGAAAACATTCAAATTTCCCTTATTTTTTCTAAACCCTCACAATCTAGTATGTGAAAAATAATATACTCATTGTAAAATGAATATTAATGTTAGAATATATTAACGGTTCCGATAAAGTAAAATTATCTTAGATGAATGAAGTGAGGTTCATTAACTAGTAGGACAATACCCTAAAATCCCATTTATTAGAGCTTTTGAGGGAGGTGGCTTCACTGGGGTTTTCCATTGACCATGCCCAATATGAAACTCAAAAAATGAAGCATGAATAAAACTGATTATGGTAGAGTTTCAAGTTTATAGTGATCTTGACCTAAACAATGTTCACCAAACCGCCCCAAAGAATGCATCATTATCGCACATCGTACACTTAGGGCGTACACTGATTTAATAAGTGGCTTTTTATATATAACATAATAGTATGATATTTATATTTTCTCTTTTTTATAAAGTAATTATACTATATTTCTTTTAATTATTACTTTATATATGCAATTATATATGATTTGATGAAATATTTATTATTAAATGAATAAACAAAAACTTTATTTTTGGAAAATATATGGTTTTAATTAAAATAATTTTTTTATAAATTAATTAATTTTTATATAAATTATATTTCCATATAATATTCTTATTAAATAATATTAATTTATATAGAAATGATAATATAATTTCATAAATTCCAAAATAATATTTATAAGGACCACAAAACTATAATTATCATAAAAACATGTTTTTTTTTAAAAAAATGACGAATTTGATTTAAAACTAAAAATTATATTATTTGTAGAATTAATTTGATTAAATAATTATGATTTTTTAAATAATTATTCTTAGATTAGTCAATTTAGAATTTTTGTTTATTTTATGAGGTTGTTGATTTTTTTGGGTGAAAATTAAATAAAGTATTAATATATGTATGAATTATGACTTCATAATAGACCGAAAGTGATTCAATAATTAACATAAAGGGAATACAAGATCCAAAATAAAATTTTTATTGAAATTAATAAATTTTTTATTTTATTTGATTAATTTTATAAACTTTTAATGAATCCACCAAAACCAATATTATATTTTAAGGTTTTAAAATCAAATATTTAAGAAACTGACTCACTTCTACATCACCAATGGTATTATTTTAAGAATTTAAATTCTCATCCTAATAAAATATTCAAAACCACTATTATTTGAAAAAAAAAATATAGGCAAAAACAAAAGAAGGTTCTTTTTTTTAATTATTTTATCATATAGAATCCTAAATATAGGTTTATAAATTAATAATAAATTCACATATCTTTTTGAAAAAAATACCAAACTAAATTCACTCTACTCTTCAATAAAAAATCATTGAGAAAAAATTTCGTATCCATATACCTTTATAAATTACTACCAATGCTTTCCCAATCTCATAAGAATCTCCTCCCAAAAGTTTAGAAGTACCCTATCAAGGTAATGTATCTCTCTCCCTCTTCTTTTCCATTCAAGAACCTTGTTAGTATTTAGACTTTTTAATTAAATTTATTACATTATCATGAATTCATAAAAGTATATTTATATACCAATTTATTTTTTAATAATGACTGATAATATTTTGTCTATTATTTTAAGCTTTACCTATGATCTTACTTTGTCGAAGTACATGTATTCTCTCCACCTCCTCTTTTTTTAGACACTTTCTTTTTATTTTACAATTTGATTTTAAATTATAAATATTGAAATATGTTACCAAACATAAATTTTACTTTCCATATGACTTAAATTTAATGAGTGACCACCTTTCACTCTCATTAAACCCTTTAAATAATCTCTATGTATACCTCTTATGATACTAAAATTATCTGGTTATTTTTCATACATAACATTTGTGTATTTAATACAAATACACATTTCCTATTAAATATCATCAAATAGATATAGATATCCTTAATTTATTTGGGAATACCATTTATATATCCAACACAAAATAATCTTGGTATCAAATTTTCTAAAATACATCCTTATTTTGAATGATCTTTGTTGTGAAAAAATTCTTGTACATGATATAAATGTAACGAGTGGGTCAAGAATTAAATAGCCCTATAAGACAGTAGAAAATTTATTTAACTCAAGAGATACCCTGTATAGAGCAAGGGAAGTTATTATAATAAAACCATGTTGTGATGTATCAATGGTTATCCTTGATGTACTCTTATTATTTCATGTATTATGTTGCTGCATAATTTTTATGTTGCCTCGATGTTATCATCTTGTATCATGATTTGATGTTAATGTTTATGATTCTCACCCATTTTATTTAACCTTTTCATGTATATTGATCATATGTATTTTTTTCATTATTATGTTATTTTATTTTTCCCTTAATTGGATTTCTAGGTCACCACATTATTATATATATCCCTAGGTTATCCCATGAAATATTAAAAAATCAACTGAATATAAAATCATTTTTTAGAGTTTATAAATAATGTATTTGTATCTATGGTTCATGTTAACTTTCATTGTACATAATTTCCCAAAGACACTATGAATCTCAATATTATGGGATTCTATTATTCATGTATTTATATAAAAAATAATGAAATAATGTTTATAAAATATATGGGTAATCATAATAAATCTTTTCCATGGATATAATTATATAAAAAATGATCTCCTACCTCAAATGAGAGATTTTTCCTCCCATGATTTTCAAAACTCTTCTACATGATCTGACTATCTTCATATGATAATGAATCAAGTTTACCTCATGTACCATTTCATATACCATTTATGGTCCCAAAACATCATTTCACCAATCTTTCCCCAACATGATAGAGTGTGAAACCTCATTCCATATAATTATATAAAAGGTTCCATATGTATAATAGAAGGAATGCTTTATTATAGAAAGATTATAATAATAAATTCTGTTGGTCAAAACATCCCCAATATTACAAATACCCACCTCCTATTATATAATCCATGTTTTAAAATTTTCACTATGACTATCCATAATATTGAGGAAGAAAGGATATGATAAAATTCAATTCATTAACAAATGAAATTTGAAGTAATTTACAAAAAATGAGTTAAATATGGGATAAAAATAAGATTCATTAGAGAGAGGGACTTAGTAAAATTTGACAATATTTTTAAGATAATTTCTATAAATTTAATCCAATGACATAATATCAAAAATCGAAATAAAATATACAGGTTCAATCAATAGATCAATAATAACCCAAACCAAAATATTACCTTGATTTTTCTTTGGTGATCCTATAATGAAATCTGAAGATATATTATTCTATTTAAATTAATGATCTAATGAAGTTTGAAACATCCCCTTCAATAATGGTCATAAAAAATTTAGCTATTTATAAGTCCAAAATTTAATAGAAAATTTTGAAATATATTTTTTCATTCCCTCCCGCCAGTAATATCCTTGAAGGTCTCTATACATCATAGTACTACTTGTATGAACATAAAAAATAATGAGTTATGTTCTTCACTCAACTATTCTTTATTCAACTAGAAATAGATTGTAATAGATAACCTATTTAAAAATATTATAGTACCTTTATTTTTAATATTAATCTTCATAAAAATTCCCTTCTTGAATGATTCTAATATTTCTTAAAAACCAAGATCTTTTTTGTGAGCATCAATAATTGTTTCGAACCAAGATGAATTCACTAATACATTATCCAAAATAGAAGAATTTTTTGTATACCCAATTTTTACGATAATACTCATTGAATATTTAAACAAGGATCATGTTATAAATGTAACTTAGTTAATGATGAATTATCAATTATACTCAAGGAACTGAATACCTTGTTTATTATACATAGATGATAATCAATTGTGAAATAATAATAATTTTTATGTTTCAAACATCTTATGTTCCTGGGGTTTAAATATTTTTGAGTAAATATATTCATTAAACATTTACAGTTAGTAAATATTTCTAATTTTATCACATATAAATGATAAATCTGATTTTTTAAAGAAAAAACCACTACTACAATCTCAATATCTTGAGTAGGCTAATTCTAATCATGGAATTTTAATTTCTATGAATCATATTCAATTACCCATCCATATTAAATTAAGACATAATAGAGTCCTTTAAAACATGAATCACTATAAATAGTACATTCACCATTTCTTAATATCAAGGGTTACAAAGGAGAATTAAGAAATATTTATTCAATTATAGAAATAATTCATTTCACTACATTATATAGATTAATTTTACTCATTTTTGAGAAAATTTAGTTAGTGGGATATGTAACTGAGAAAATATCTCGACAAACTATCAGTAGTAACTCATTAATCCAATAAAAATTTAAATCTTAGTGAAATTTTTGGTTTTATTCATTCTTCAACTACTTTATTTTTACATAATCAACAATTATTCCATATAGATAAATAATATTCCCTTGAAAATAATTTTTTTATATCCCAAAATAAAATTTAAATAGTTTTCCATAAAACAAATTTTCTTATAAAATATAAAAAACAATTCTTATGTATTTACCATATTCTTCTTAACTTGTAAAATATTCCAAACTTATATCAATGAAAACCACCAAAAATGTATCTAAATACTCATGGGAAAATATATCTATAAGATCCATAAATAAAATGGGTTCATTTTTTAACCTTAATGGAATATCTGCAAACTAGTAATAAACATACCCAGTATAGAGAATCATCCTCAAAATGCCTTCCCCCTTCACTTTCAGTGGATGATAACTGGACATGAGATCAACCTTGTAAAAATATTGATCTCCTTAGAGCTGACATGATTTCATTTGATGGTTCAACATCTTTCATGTTAATAGAAAAAGAATATTACATTTTACTCTAAAAACATTTGGGAAATACTTCTAAAAAATATTTTCTAAAACCATGCACTCCAAGGTATTAATCTCATCTCTTTCCATAGTATTCTTAATTAGAGACCACCATCAATTGGATTCACATTCAAAACAATAAATATAAAGAGTTATGTTTTATTTGGTACATCCTAATAAATGAAATGTCTTTTCTAGATCATTGATCTGTCCTTAATCTTTCATTATGTGTGAATATACACTGAATTCTAGAGGGTTCTAATTCATGAAATGATCCACTATTGACATATTATTTTATGTAGAATTTAGACACTCGATTTTATATATTACATCTTCAATATCATACATTCAACAAGTCACCAATGCCATAAACTACACTATTCTAAACATTTTATATTATAGATTTGGAATTTTATTATCCCCACGATGCATTCATACTTATGTTACCCAATTTATTATGTGGAAACACATTCTAAACTGACATGTATTGGACATAAATCATAGAAATAATCAAAATATATCTCATGGTAATTTAATCATTTATTATAGTATTGTTAATGTATATTTTAAAATTCATAAAACATCTAAAGGTATATAAACCATTCCTCTTATGTTAACTATAACAACCCATGAAATAAACAACTCCTAATTACATGGTTTATAATATGATTTTCACTTTTTTATATTTTAAGGATCATTTTGATGTATATTTTCATATAATTTGGTAAAAATGTTACATAAGAAAATGAATCCTTTCACACAGTATACATTTTTAGCACAAAAAATGATCTTTATTTTTACATCCCAATTTCATTCAAGAAAATTTTTATTCATTTAAGAAGATTCACCAAATTAGGACCTTGAAATGGTTTTTACCTATCCATCGTTACTATTAAAAAACATTTGGAAACATGGGATTAGTAAAATAAAGTTCAGAAAAAGATAATAATAAATGAATAACATTATTTGATTTAAAAACATGAAACCCCATGAAGGAAGTTACCTTTTTCATAATAAAAAATTTAACCACATAAATATGATATATTTATATGCTTTAAAAATATTTTTATCAAATAAAATATTTTAAAATCATTATCAAGAATAAGAAAACTAGAAAGGCATCATGAGGAACATAAAAACTCATTAAAACAATATTTTTTAAAAACCTTTGATCTTTAATGTTTCCTTACCTCATTAAATCAATAATAATTCCACAAAAAACACTTTTTTGAAAATATTAATATAGTTATCTAGGAGAATCATATTCATAACATGTGTTTTCTCATTTTTAACCCATGTTAGAAGAACTAAATCCAAGTTAATACCATAGGAGTTACAAACCCTATTATCTCCATCATTTTTTCCTTAGAAGACCATATCATAACCCATTGCATTAAAGATATATATCAGGAACACCCATCGTCCTCAGTTTCATCTGGCTAAACCATCCTCATGAGAATTATTAGGCTCATCCATCATCATTTATAAAACTAAAGTACCAAATCATGAACAGTTTTTTTATAAATCACACTTTTTCATTAAAAACCCTTATTTGAACCCATAAGGAAAACACTTTCCATTGTCACGCAATCAAAAATAGAAATATAATATCTCTTTAAAAACACATAAAAATGAAAAAAAATATCAGAAGTGTGAGAATATTATATTTTTGGAAAACAATTTTTTTCTTAGAGTATTTATGATATTTAATAACATATGTGATGGTTGGAAAAGGCAGTAAATCCATATACATTTAAATATATTCTCTTTTCACCTTTATAGAAAGTACAAAATAACCCATATGGAAAACATTGTAAAAATTTCTTTTTGTAACCTTTATAAATAAAGTAAAATATAGTTGAAATTGACCTTTATCAATTTAAATTGTAAATTATAACACTATAGAACATTTTAAATAACATATTTATGAATTATCAAGATTTTAAAACTTTTAAAACAACATTTTAAAGGGAAATAATTTACCTTAAGTCTCCTCTATATTTGTATGATTTATTACTCCTGAATAGTAAAATTTTATTATTTTCACAATTTATTAATAAACATTTTAACGTTTATTTAATTATAATTATTGTTTTTTATTTCATCTTTCAGAATGTTTTATTTAAAAACAAAAATGGTTATGTTCAGGTTGGACATTTGGATGATGTTTTAATTATAACAACAAAACATTGGGGTTTTCACAGTGGTCAAATTGGTTATTTTTCCATTAACTCAATAATCTTAATTAAATTATAATGATCACATTTATATATTATATTCACTTTTAAAACAATCCATTTATGGTTTTTTTTTTGAAAAATTAATAACGTCATTTCAAAGAGATAACAGTCTATATTTACACATGAGCGATGTTTTAATTTTTCATGATGGGTTGAAATGAAATAGTTTAGACAATATTTTAATTTTCAAAAAGTCATAAAACTGTTATAAATTTAATATCTATTACTGATTTCAATCATTATTATCATCCTTATAATATGGAAATAAAAACTGAATCACATCACTTTATGGAGGTGGTATTCCACCCGTACGCATGGGCGTCATTGTAAATTTCTAACAGACTGAATGGCTTAAAAGGTAATTAATTTAATATTTAGAGAATAATAATTATTTAATAATTTTAATATATATATTAATTTTATCCCTAATTTTAACCATCCATAAAATCAGGTGATAAAAAATGAATCACACCGCTTCATGGAGGTGGTAGTCTACTCATACGCACAAATGATGTTTCCATTTTACATGGGATGGAAATGATATGAAAAAGTTTTGATTAAAAATTATAATAACATTTATTATTTGTTATATATTTATACCATTATTTTATCATCTTTAAATATAATTTTAAGTAGGCATAAGAAGAAATAAACATGAAATAATTGGTTAAGAGTTATACCTCTTCTTTGTGAAACCTCATTTTTCTTACACCTTAAGCTATCTATGAATGGTATTTTGGAGAGACCATTTATCTAATATATTTAGAGATATGTTTTTGGAGATATTATTTTAGGGATTGAATGAAATAAATTACTCAAAATATATGAGGAATAATGGATAGGATGATCCCTTTTATAAGTGATGGGAGTGGCACCGTTGTAATTATTCAGAGTCATAAAGTAATATTTAGTCAATATCATTGTCAAGTGGCACTTAAAAAATTATTATTCAAATATAATTTTATAAGGGTTGAAATAATCCCATCAAATAAGATTTAATAGAATATTTTACAGCCTTATCACATATTTATTTACCATAATTAACCTGTTATATGCTTTTACGATGGTGAATCTTTTGTACCATGATTATTATTCATGATGAAAAAAATATATTGACCTCATTACTAAATTTTAACATCCTGATACCAAATATGGAATCCATTTTTAATTATTCAATTTGTATAAATGTCAAAAATTTCTTTTAATATAAGTGTGTAAAATACAACGAAAAACAATTTTCTATAAATTTACTTTTTAAGTATAAGAATGGACTTATACCAAAATATAATATAATATTTTTCCCAATAAAATTATTTATATTATTTATATTAAAATTGTAATTATTATAATTTTAAAAAATAAACAAAATGATAATTTTAAATTACTTTATTTGAATAAAATATTTTTTTTCAAAAATTATCTTTTTTAGCATTCACTCAAAGATTATTCTTTTTAAGATATTTACAAAAATCACCATGATATATATTGGATATATTGATTCCAAAAATAAATTAAATTTTTTTAAATTAAAATTCTATAATTAATAATGTTATGTTTTAAATAAAACCAGGTAATACATGGAAAAATAATTTAGTTAAATAAAACTATTCCTTTTTTTGATTAAAAATTTTAATAATGTAATTTTTAAACAAATGATGAATATGAATGTATAAAATTAATAATTTTAAATAATAATATTGATTTATATCTAATGTTAATTGTGTTTAAATATAACAACTCCAATTTATTCTCACAGAGGGCCATTGTAGTATTATACCTTCACTGACGATGCAACAAAGAAGGTGTGGGTGTTAATTCTTATGTATAATTTTTTTGTATTAAAAATCATAATATGATAGAGATACATAGACAAAAAATATACTATCTTAAAACTAATGTTATCATGGTTAGAAAATAGTGATTAATACAAAATAATAGAGTTTTAGAGATTCTACTAATAGAGGAGCACATAGTACATATCAGGAACTCTTGAATAATAATTGGATTTGTGGAGGGCCTATATTAAACCTTAACAAAGAATATGATAATCATGAGGATTCATGATGAATTATCTAAGGGGTTTTTGGTGGAATCGGTAAACTTTTTAACTAACATGCTGATCAAGGCTTCTAATTCTTCGTTAGGGGACAAATCAAGAATCCTAATCATCTTGAAGAAGGATTCATATAACCCATTTAAAAGTATTTGGTTTACTTGGGTATGTCTATGATGATTACAAAAAATAGGGGAAAGATAAAGGAAACTTCCTAAATATGTATCTTCTTGGGATATGAGAATGAATAGTTTTGTTTTTGAATCTGGGATACATTTTTTTGATGTTTATTAGAATTCAAAATGATGTCTTCAATGAAGAGATCATAAAGAAGGATCTGAACCATGTGTGCATTGTTAATGATATTAAAGTATCACAAGAGGATGTGATTCAATTGAATAGTTTCCTTAACATTACAGACGTTCTGAAGAACACAGCTAATACTTATGTTTTAGAACCACTATAAAATCCATATGTCGACCCCGAATGAGGTCAAGTTTTAGTTTTGTTTCCAAGGCCAAAAGTACTAAATAAATCAAGAAATATATAATCTTGGAGAAGATTTGGGTAAGGTGATTTTTTTGAAGAAATAGTTTTAAAAGGATTTGAAACATTGATGGAGTTATATATATCTACCAAATTTATGCCCCAAATATAAAGGTATGAAATTAGATTTCACCATTTATTTCATATGGATGATGTATAACCCAAGGTCATAAAAGAGACTTCAAATATAAAATACTTAAATCAGTTATAGTTAGCCATGTGGGAGGAGATTTATTACTTTCTTTTTTCTAAAATATGGGGGGGGGATTTCAATTGGGAATAAATGACATTAAAATAAATGCTCTAATCCATTGAATGATGATATAGAAAGTAAAAAATAGTCATAAGGAAACACTTTTCATGAAGGATTATAAATAAATGGAAGGAGTGAATTTCTAATAGAATTACTCTTAAGTAGTTAAATAAAGTAAGATTTGAATTGTGATAAACATGCTTGAAATGAAAATAATTCACCCAAAGAAGTTGGATGTGAAGACCAATTTTTTAATGGGGACCTAGATAGTGAAAATTATATATAGTAGTTGGAAGGTTTTTTTGGATAAGTATAACTTAAATATTATGTGTTTACTCAATTAGATCCTTTATGTTTTGAATAAATAACAATGGATGTATAACCCAAATTTTAACACCTTTATGCCTTAATGGAAAATCATCTAGAGAAATAAAAATCATTGATATTACTAGAAGATGTATGATGACATGATATTTATTGTATTATATCTCCACATTGATTAAAAGAATATTTTCAGTCAAATAATGGAATGGATTAAAAAGGGTATTTTTTTATATTTTAAGATTAACTATATTGATCTAGAAAAATGGCCATTAGGGATATTGATAATAAGATACTTATGTTCTAAAACATTTTTATTGACTTAATCTTGATAAATCTAGAAGGTGGCGGAAATACTTTTGGTTAAGGGTTGAGAAACTAGTTACCACTCCCATGAATGAACATTTCATGTAGGGGAAAAACAAGGCACCATGAGTGAAAGATGATGTAGAGTATATATAAATGGTTTACTATGAATAGACAACCAAAATATTGATTTATGTTATGATTTATACATGACCAAACATTGTGAGATCAATTGTATTTGTCAATAGATTCATATAAAATCCCAAACGAGAGTATTGGGGAATGGTGAAGTGGATCCTCTAGTACATTAAATCTTCTAGAAGTTTTTATCCTTACTTTAGAACTAATAAAATTTTCTAAGGTTTTAAAAACATATACATCAGTTGGGATTTGGATACATAGTAGAAAACCATTGGACAAGTGTATAATTTTGAAGGGATATTTGTATTCTAGATATCAAAACTTTACCTAGAAATTTAATTTCCAACAATAGAATAAAAATATGTTATAATTATGAAATATTGGAAAGCATTGATCGAGAGTTTGGTGATTTTAAAAGGTATCATGAGAATATATTAATTTTAAAATTTGTTATGTGATACCAATAGTGCAATAAATTTGGATAAAAATTATATGTTTCATTCCTTGAAGAAACATATTTAGTTAAAGCATACTTCATCCATAAGTTTTTTGTGGATGTAGTCAAAGATCTATGGGTGATAGATAAAACCATGAATCCAATGGCTATGATGAGAATCGTTATAGTACATGATGTGCTGATGTGGTGTTGTTCCTCATTCCATTTGGGAAAATTGGAAGAAAAGTTTGGAGAACATGCATTAATATAGAAAACATAAAGAAAAAAAGGATTTATATAGATTCTAGTGTCAGAATTCATAGTGAATCATAGTAATTGATTCCCAAGGGATATATTTCTAGAATTGACTATGAAAACTATTTTCGTCCAAGGTAGTACATATTTTAGAAGTATAATTTCTTTAAGTCTACCTTAAAATGCTATATGGACATATAAGAGTGACAACATTAAAGTTTGGAAATCTAAAAGATTATAGACCAGAAGGTGGAATTTAGGGGATTTGAATCAAAAGATACACATGATCAGTCTGAAGGTATATTGTGGAGACATAAAGGAAATGTGTATGTTTATTCCATAAAGTATGAATACGTTTTCAAATTTATGTAATGTGGAAAATGGAATATGTAATATCTTCATAATATTATTTATGTATTAATTAATTAGAGTTTTTAGAAGTTGTCTTTGTGTATCAGAAGGTGAACATGATGTGGTTTGCATCTTTGACTGAATGGAGGGATGTCTAAGAATATAAGGTATGTGTGGACTTCATCCTTCAAACATAATAAGGTGCTTGAAACCCTTTTCACCTTCTAAACTCATCTATTTATATGGAGTTAAATTTATCATTATGATAATAGGATAAGATAAAAAATTGTAAGCATATTTCAACTCCAGAATAAAATTATTTTTGCTTTCCTCCCATAGATTGGGAATCACATTTGAACTAGAAAAAACATGGATTGTTATTTAGTTTTCATTTATCTTAATCATTAAATTATGTAGATATTTATTGGTTTTTTTGAGAGGTGTGTTTCTAAGTGTGGTGAATTTTGTGTGGAGTATCTTTTATGTTTTGGTATATTGAGTTTGCATGAATATTTCAGTTATGTTTTTCACCGGTTATAATATAGGGAATAAAATATATAATTTTAAATGTATTTATGAACCAAAAATTTTTATATTATTTACCAATGTAGATATGATAATCCTTACTAAACTCTGTTGGATTATCAAGGTTATGCACCGGAACTAGAACACTATCATGGAATCATTGTCTCGTGTTATCAGATGTAAACAATTGAAAACAAATATTTAAAATATATTATAGAAATTTTATGTATTAATGACCATTAAGGATCCAAAATATTTTATACATCATCAAAAAATAAAAGTAAATAAATAATAACATGAGATAAATTAAATTATGATTGAAAATCCTGAAATCCGTTTAAGTGCAGGTCATTAAAATCACCTTCAAGTTACTCTATAACTAAATGAAAGAAAAAAGAAGATATAGAACCCTAAAGGATGTTTTAATATCGGTGGAAACCTGAAGATGTGGTGTTCCAAAATTGGAATATTTTTATTGGGAATGTTGGATTTTGATAATAGGTGCTGCCATTATAGGTTTAGAGTAGATATGGTACTTGGTTGGAGGGTCGTCACCCTTGTGTGCAATAGTAATAATTTTTTAACAAACATTATGTGGGATGGAATGGTTGGTCATCAATAAAGAATGGTGGGGGAGGTGAAGGAACCAAAAATAAAGAAGGATCAGAAATAATGATGGGAACATATCAAAATGTGGAGGGGATCAGATCGGAATGTGGAGGGATTAGATCAGCATGGGGAGGAATTAGAATGGGGTGGAGGATATGGTGAGAACAGAACCATGAAAAATATTAGATAGAGGAGATAGGAGGGAATGAGAAGGGGATTACAGAAGATCATGATTCATGGAAATATGGGGCTTTTGATTTGACTTGATATAAAACTATGAAATATTACTTTTAACCTGAATGATTAATAGGTGCGATTTAGTTTCACACCTGAACTGAACCAACAACCATAAGGGTCTATTCAACCTTCACCAAAAATCAAACCATAAGAAAAACTACTATTTTGGTTTGGTTTGGTTCATGCATTTTTTCCACCCCTAACGCATATAAGCATACATATTTTCACACAAACAATTATACATACATACCTATGCACATACATACATACATATGTACGTACGTACGTACGTACGTACCTACATACCTACATACATACATAAACACACACACACACACATAAATTCACATGTATACCTACATATATACATAAATGCATGCATTCATGAATACATACATACATACATAAATATATACACACGCATACAAATTTTATATAAATATATACACCGAACCTCCATTATTTTCACTGTTTTTTCTCCTATTTTGTACCATGCTTTCCTGGCCATATCAAACAAGATTTACATCACATAACCAATAATTATATTAATATATATATATATATAATATAAATATACTTATATAAATGTATTTTAATTTAAATACTTATATCATTATTTAAATAAAATTATAAAATATTATACATGCATAAATTTTTTTAATGTATTTCAACACATTATTAAATATTATTATTGATTAATATAAATTTGATAGTTTTTTCATATAAATTAATAAAATTAGATTGGTAATAAATTTTATTTTGATATGAATTATATTTTTGAACATACATTTTTATGTGAATATATTTCAATATATAATTTATATTTTTTAAAATGTATAATAATATATATAAATATATGAAAACACACACACATATATAATTATAAACATATATGTATATAATATATATATATATATATATAATATGCATATAAATCTATAAATTTAAATTTGAACTATATTTAATATATTTTTATATATTTTTTGGATTCATATCAGTATATATTAATATTAATATATATTCATCTATAATTATATATATAATTATAAATATGTATAAAATAAAAAAATAAATGTGTAAATAGTTAAAATATATATAAATTCTATTCATATAAATATATATTTATTATTTAACAAATCTTATTTAAGAGTATATAAATATAAATATAAAATATATTTTACAAGGTAACATTTTCAATGCTAATTGAGTGTTGATGATGGTAAAAATTCTATCACCACGAAAAAAAATTATTTGAACACTTTTATTAGGACTAATAAAAGTATTAATAAATGGTTAACTTTATTACCATTAAAAAAACATTGACCATGGGTTCCATTTTATCAATTGTTATTTTAGTAATGATGAAGGTTACCTTTACCCGTGCTTTTATATAGTATTGATAAAATTGTGTCCGTCATCAGTATTTGTTTGGAGCAGATAAAAGAAAATTCTCTTTTGTGTGTGATCTATAAATGTGTTATATCATGCATGTATGAATGCATGAAATTAAAAGTCACAAATTGTTATATATATATATATGATAAATTATTATTTGGTTCAACATGACTTGTTAAAAATGGGTTTGGTCATTTCTAAACAAGCTCACAATAGAGTTGGGGGGTTTAAAAACACTACCCATTTATCCAAAATGTTTGGTACCCCGAAGCCTATATATATATATATAATTTTTAAATATCTTTATTAAAAAAATAATTATATTTCTCTCACAGAGGTGTCGGAGTTTTAGGTCTAGATTTTAGTTTCCTAGAGGATGGTGGTTTAATTCTCATTCATTCTCTAAATATATTATAATTAAATGCATGTGGAAAAAAAATTTCACACTTTTAGTGCCTACTGAGTGTTGTAATATCACCTAGTTACATAGAAGTTTGAAAAATGAGAATGTGGGGCCTCCTTCACTACTATAAAAGGAAATTAATGAGCACTAAATGCGACTGCTAATGGCCTATAGTGGCCAATCAGGGAAATCCATTAAGCAAATCACTATAAAAAATAATTTTTTTAAAAGCATACAATTAATATGCATCCATAATTTAAGAAAAACAAAAAATTACCATAATTTAGAAATTAAATATACTTTTACACAATAAAAAAATTAATAATATCATTACTATCCTTGTTAAATAATTTTCCAAGCTCCAAAACCATCAGTTCATAACTTAATGTCAAATAAATTAACAGTAAAAGTATGTATAGTAAAAAAATTACAAAAAAGTAATAATGACGACCAACTAGATGAATTAAACCAAAATATATTACAATAAACAAACAATGAATAGACTTTTTTTCCTTCTTATAACTTGTTTTTAATCTTTTTTTAGTATAAAACTACTTTTAGTCATTGTAAGAACATACATTTTGTTGATTAACATTCTGTCTATTTAGAATGACTAAATTAATAGTTTTTTATTAACATTATGTCTATTAATTTTGACATTTTGAGCATACCTCACATTATATTAACATTTCATAAACAATTTAAAAACATATTTCCTATTATTTCAAACTAATTTGAGGTCATTTACAAGGTTTTGAATACTACCGGCCCATTTTAGATCTTAAAACACTATATGTGTGTTTGTAGAATCTCAATAAAACCAAAATTTATATTGACATGTAGTCGATTATTATATTTAAAAAATCAATAAAAGGTAATTATACTTTGTTTTTACCAAAATTTGACGCCCTTTACTACATTTTGACCCCCTGACACACTTTTTTAAATATTTTGACATGTTTTCACACTACTAATTGAGACATTCTGTGAACACTACACCTATGAATGTTATGTGGTCTTTTCATACACATGTGGAATCATTCAAATATAGATTTAATATGATTTTTCTTTAATAATGGGTTTTTGTTATGGTTTTTCCCTTACATAAATGTTTTAGAGTATTAATAAACTAAAAATATGTTTTTAATCATCTTGATTAAACCTCAATTTAGGTTAAAGTCTCATTAATTACTATATTCTAAGAATTAATATACAGTTATTTTGTTATTATTTCTTGGTAATACAATTCACTTTCCTGGTTCTAACCCTATAATGAAAATTTATAAAGACTTTGTTATATTTTAGAGTTTATTATTTAGAGATTTTGAGCCAACTAAACATTAGATTGATCTTCTATATACTATTAAATTATAAAAATAATTCACATATAGTTTTATGATGGGTTCACATCTATATCAGACCATTTTTTTATGTTTTTACCATTACATGCATGTTTTTGAGTTTTAAAACATTTAACTTTTTTGGTTATCCCAAGAAAAATATATATCATATTGACGTCACATTATTCCATAAATCACAAAAATCAATATAAAATTCCATTCCATGGATTTGATGAATATACAAGATAGTTATCTTAGTTTTTCCCCCTTATTCATGTTTTTTATGATATTGATATCTTTTAAAACTACTCACATAGTCATTCTGATCACACTATATATTAGATTGACATGTCTTCTACTCATACAAATAATAATAAATTCACATACTATATTCATAATATTTGACATCAATAAGAGGTAATTATTTATGATTTTTCTTATTACACACTTGTTTTAGAGTTTCAAAACACTGAAAATAATTTCTAATTGTCTTGAGAAAACATCAACCAAGATTAATGTGGAGTCAGTTATTACATTTCAAAAATCAATCTATAATTTTTATCCATTTTTTTCATAGTAATAAAAGTATTCTTTCTTGGTTTTGAACCACTAAAACAAATTTTTATATACTTTAATATCTTTTACAAGTGCATATTTTGTTATTCAGAGCATATCATATATCATATTGATATTTCATATTCTCATATACATAAAAAATTATTAAAATACTATTATACTGTGATTTCAAATCAATATGAGGTCATTTTTTGTGGTATAGACTATTATAGGAACATTATAGAGTTTTTAATCACTAAAAATGTGTTTTTGTTCATGCATAGAGAACATAAACATTGATTAATATTTATTTAGTTCATATATTTCAAATTTAAATCTACAGTTCTTTTCTATGATTTCATGGAATCTTCTGGTCGTTTTCATTGTTTTGGATCCCTAAAACTTTTTTTAAATACTTCCATATCTTTAAAAATATATTATTCACTCATTTTGACCACCCCTTATGTTTGATATACACTTCACCTACTCGTGTATGTCACAGAAAATTATAATATAGTTTTAATTTGATTTCATGTCATTCCAAGTTTATTTTATATGGTTTTTATTATTACACATTCTTTTTATTTTAGAACACTAAAATGTTTTTTTCAGTCATACTATGAAAACCAAAACTTCGATTGATGTGGCTTGAGTTTGATCATTTTATAAATAAATCTATGGTTTCATCCCATGAATTTATAAGAATTAGTGGTTTTCTTGGATTTGACACATTGAGGTTTATTTTTATAGACTTTGGTATCTTTTAAAATATATTATTTAGTCATTATAAACGTACCACATGTCATATTAATGCAGTATCAAATCATATATTCCAAAAAAATAAAATAATATTTTCTTATAATTTTACATTAATATGAGGTTCTTTTACAAGGTTTTTACTATTACATGCATGTTTAAGATTTTTTCAATACTAAACATGTTTTTATAATATTCATAAGAAAACCAATCTGATTGATGTTGAATTAGTTCCTATATTTCAAAAATCAATCTATGATTACTTTCCTATTATGTCATGAAAATCTATGGTTTCTTTTATGGTTTTGAAATCAGGATTCATGTTTTAAAAGAATAAATATATTTCAAATAAACTTATTTTTTTATTCTGATCACACTATACCTTAAATTTATGTAATAATTTATTATACACGTTAAAATTAATTCAAATATAGTTTTATTATACTTTTTTATAAATATAAGGTAATTTTCCTGGTTTCATCCCCTATAACCAAGTTTTTAAAAATAGTGATATATTTTTAAACCACTTATTTCATCATTCATAACACCCCATATGTCTAATTTATGTTCTATCTAATATTATAAGATAAAAATATTTTGAAGATAATTTTCTAGTTATTTCATTTTGTTTTGAGGGATTTATAGGTTTTTAATCATTTTTTGTATGTTTTTGAATTTTAAAACACTAAAAATTCATTTTTTGTCATCAAGAGAAAACTAAAACATCCATTGGCATGATGATAGTTTATATATTTAATAAATAAATCTTATGTTTATATAAAATGACTTCCAGGAAAATAAGGGGTATTTTTCTTATTTTGAAATAGTCATATTTTTTTAAAGACGTTGATATATTTTAAATCTACTTTATAGTTTCCAAATCTATGTAAGAATACTAAAACAAAGAGGGGTGAATCATTGATACCTTTATTTTAATTATTCTTTCCATAACTAAACCTATAAAAAATTTTAGTTTTCTTAATCTGCTCAATGATATCTCACAAACTCACCTCATATATAGTAAATATAAAGATAGAGATAAACACATGATATTTATAGGGTTTATCCAAGGTAACCAACTCCTTTCCATCTTGTTTATACCCCCAACATGTATTATAAACTAAATTAAACCATAATTGGTTATAGAAACCAATTACAAACATCAATAATAATTTATACACCCAGTTACAAAATTCTTCAGTGATCGGTTATACCCCCCATTCACAAGCCTCCAATATCTAGTTATACACTCTTTCCACAAGATCCATCTTCGGTGTAGATCTAGTGAAGAAATATATTATTCTTTAGATAGTCTTCCTCCAAATACGTATTGGTTGACCTTTTTGTGATAAAGATATTTAATATTTTAAACTACTCTCTAATATTAATATGGTCTTAAAACTTCTTCCTGGTCTTAAAATATCTAGATATATTCAATCCTCATCAAAAACTGTATGTTTGGTAATACTATTTATGGTATGATTTGTCCAATACTCTTCAATTTGGTTTACCAATTTCCATTAAACTATATCTAGTATGAATTATATAATTTTTTTGGTTTTCCTTAGTATAGTATCCTCTTTCTGATACACTCTTATCTGATACTATGTGTCTCCTGCACCTCAGTCTAGTATGCCTCTATCCGATTAACCTATTATTCAACCATGTATATTCTTGTTCATTAACTCTCACTAATATTAATATACATCCTCTCAATATTAATCATCAACCTCAATGTGAACATCAATAGCTCACAATGATCTTTCACAACTTTATATACACATACTTCCTCCACAAATCAAGGAAGAACCATGGTATTTCAATTTTATTTTTCTTCTCTATTATACCTTCAATTGATCATATCCAAAACCTCTATATAAACTAGAGTAAATTTTATTTTTCAATGTTTACTCAAATATAAGGGTTGTTATAATTTTAAAATATTCCGAAAATAATTTTCTAGTTTTTAAATTATTGAAATCATAGCTCAACATCATCACATTGTTTGACATTATAATTTTTTTGTAAAGCTCCTGAAACCTCCACTTAATGTTAAAAATTCTATGATTGATCCCATATCTCTAATGAACCCACATTTATATATATAGTAGATATATCTTTTATTTATCACATAGAATTAAAATTTCTTAATCAAGTGATATTCATTGGTTTACCCTTCCATTTTACTCGATCTACTGGATTAATGAATGATTTACTTGTAAATTCAAATTTCTATATATGGATATTTGTACATAGTTTCTCCATCGGGAAATACATGTTCTCTCTATCCAAAACATGCTCACAATTTCCTCTATTTGATAATCTTTTTCTGATCAATTCAGTTTTTCAATCTCATAAACATATCCCCATGATCATTTTGTGACTGATCATGTCATTGTAACTTCAAATATCAAACTTTATACAACCAAATCTCTATGTCTTCATTACATTATCTTTATAAATGTGAAATTTATAACAAGAATTATATGAATCTCAAATTTATTAATCAAACTATGTAAAACTCAACTTTATTACTCAAACATTTTACAAATCAACATCATCCAGTGATTTATATAAATTCTCTTTTTTTGTAAACTCAATATGAAGAACTACATTCGGTATAATCTTTCAGTTAACCTCAGTTAGATATAGTTTCATTTTTATGAGCATTCTTATTCTTAACAAACTCATTTATAAGTATGATCTTCTTGGATAAATCGATATGTATGAAACTTTTAGGATCAATTAATCATTTTATGGATTACTAATTTTGATCTAAACTATGTAACATCTCTTCTCTCAACCTTCTCTATGTAATTTCTTCTAAAAATAAATGTTATAAAAAATACAAACAACACACTCTAGAACTAGAAATTACCTATTTGAATATGTTTTTTATATCCCCAAAAACATTCAAATTCAATATATGGGATAAATTATATCTCCCACGTATATGATTGATTTTTTTCTCCCACTTATTAAAAATCAATTGCAAAGGGTAATATATGAGTCATATCAACTCATCGTCTTCCATATCAGAATTATGAAAAAATTTATTCAATAGAAGAAATTATATCATGATTATTTAAAAAATATCCTTTAATTATACAACTCTAATTCCACATTGGAAAACCTAATGTATATAATAAAAGTTTAAGATCAAGGTGGTAAATTTTATCAATAGAAATTATTTTACATAATATAATCCTCATTTTTATTCCATTATCTTATATAAAATACTATTTGAGAATGTTTTTTTTAAAAAAACCCGAACCAAATTTAAAAAAACATACAAAAATTAACTTTTGTACAAAAAACTACCCCAACATATTATATTTCTAAAAAAACGTCCCTTCCCATTAAATATCAGTTCGATACACCTATGGAATGTGTGATAGTCATACCTCAACATCATGTTTTTTCCCTAGAGGGAAGAAATATTTCCCTCAAGAGTGTGATTCTAACATTTAATGATGGATGAATATTATTTCTATAAAACTACCATTGTAATGAGCCATGACCTATACTTCTTCTCCTTTAATTCCCTACATTTTTTTCAAATAAAAAATAATTTTGTGAATAAGGATGAATGAAAAAGATCGTTATATGAAATATTCATACATATAATCTTCTATCATTCTAGAATTATTATTCTTCAAATTATACATAGTATGGGATTCACATTCTTCATTCTGAAAAAACTAATTTTTTAATAAGTTTGTTCTAATATGTTATGTCTCCTTATGATGTTTTCATATTCTTTTAATTTTTTAAAATATCATTTTTTGTTTAATCTTGAAACAACATTTTTATAATTTTCTCTCTGTATGGTGAGATAGTTATACAGTTCTTTGTTCCATTCCCATATTTATCACACCTCTTACATTTCTTATGAGTCTTTAAAGCACCATGTTTTGATAATTTATCATCAGCATTATTTGTATCCTCAAAGGCAAGTCTCTTCCCATTTTCTATTGAAGTATTTTGTACTTCCCTATCTTTATAACATTGGCTATTTGATCTAAACAAATAAATAATCACTCTTCATTTACTTTCATAAAAAATTTGAGTTCCTTAGATGACTTACTTGAAAATTTTCCATTTCTAACCATTAGAACTATTTTATCTTCCCCAAATTTTTTTCTTGAAATTTTTTTTATCTATATATAATTACCCCCTTTATTCATACCTATTTTCTACTATAGTCATATTGTACCTTTATGAGTATGATTTTTACAGAAATAATATACAATACAACTAGAGAATAATGAGCCTTGATCATTTAGACTAATAGTATTTATGTTGTGATGTTTTTTTTCGAGTTGTTTGTTTATTAACTATATGTGTTTTTTAGGGAGAATATTCTTGATGCATTCTACCCTTTATTTATCGAATATGATTTCTCACTAATAATGTTGATCCTTGTTAATTTATTCTTATGTTTTATACCTTTTCTATTAATGGTAGATTCATATTGAGATTTTTTTGGGATAGAATCAACCTACCTCTATAGAATCTTCTTTTCCATAGCTTAAGATGATTAACCAATAACATCAATTAATTTGGTGATGTATTATGTAATCATGTTTAACATACATTAGGTTGTAATAAATATTGAATTTATTTATTGAAAACGCTTCCTATTTCTCATTTAATATTTCCTCATGACCTTTTACTATCCTATAAAAGTTTTCCATCTTCAATATATACATCTAATTTTCTTATTGAAGTGTTGATTCTTCCTTGTTATGATCCTATTATCCAGCTGGGGTTTCTTCAATGTCTTTAAAATTCATTTATAACTTAATCATTTTAATATTATATAATCTAATATCATTATGGTGTGCTATTTTTTTGATATTATCTTTATTATAAAAAGTTATCTCTGTAGTTTAGTTCTTTAAATTTTTCATTACCTATATGTTTTCTGTAATTTTCACAAGATATACATCAAAATTCACTTTTAGAATTCATTCTAGTTGTATTCTATTTTATTAATCATCATAACTAATTTATGAAGAAATTTCATACTTAACATGAGTTAATAAGTTTAATTCACCATTAGATTCATTTTTTTAATGATGAATCATTTCATTCTTTTTTTCATAAAAAATTTTATTCTTACTAGAAAATATTTTATTTTGTTTCTTAAAATTCCATTTTTGGGGATTCTTATATTCTTCATCAAACTTGGAATCAAAAATATTCTTCTTTGGATAGTTACCAACAAAATGAACATGGTTTTTTATTTCTATTATTCATTATATTGGTTAGATTTTCCTTTTTAATTCCCGTTTTTATATCTTATAGAAAATAGGAATAATTTTGTTGAAATCCATTTTATCCCCTTCAGAATATAAATCACTTAATTATTATTCTATTTCTTTCTATCTAAGATTAAATGTTGATATAAAATAAAAATTTATTTCATCCTTAGCCTTCCTCTTAAAGATTTTTGTTTTTATCATTTAATATGCTTCGATAATGTTATGAATTTCAACCAAAGATAGATCTTATCAATTGTCTAGAGCTGAAATATTAGGATAAACGTATCTATATTGTTTCTCACTTGTTTCTTCACAATAATAGAATCTTCCATATTCTCACAAAAACCTCTAAAAATTATAAAAATATCCTTGACCTTTTTAAGGAACTTGTCAATATTTCCATCATTAATCATCATGACATATTTGAACCTGCTCTACTAGATTTGTAACTTAGCCTCTATGACTTTCAAATTTCTATTATAACTACTCATCTACTTATCCCACATCTCTTTATCAGTTTTATTCCCCATAACTTTTCTCTAAAACTTCATAGAGAGATACATAAAAATTTTATTTTATTATTTTCTATCATGTTTCAGATTTATATTATAGGAAAATATCATATAAATATCAATAAATGGAGGAAATAATAGTATAGTGGAATCTATAAATTCTAGTACAAGAGATAGATGTTAGGGTAACATAATATTCCTCCTATTATGATAGTTATTACTATTGAATAAAATATCACATATGTTGGTAACATAATTTATATTCTCTATCCTCTAGAAAAAGATTGACCATTCAATGGAAACAAACTTAGATACAAATTATAGTTCCCAGATCAGTGTAAGATCACTAATGAAAGGATTCAATAGATCATTCGTCACATTGTTTTATGAATTATTATCAATACTCAACGTCTAAAAGATGATTTCTTGATCAATTAAAAGATATCTCACTACCTCACCTCAGATCTAGTAAATATAAATAGAGAGAAGGCCAAAATATTTAAAAGGTTCTTCCATTTTGAACAACTCATTTCTATGATGGTTATACACTCAATATGGATTATCCACAAACAGTAAGAATAATTTGTTATATCCCCCAATAAAAAACATGAGTAACTAGTTATACCCCCCCAATTTCAAATATATTTAGTGATTATTTATACCCCCAAATCACAAAACCCTATAATATAGTTGTACCCTAAGTAATAATCTCCATCTTCCATGTAGATCCACCAAAGTATAAATATATTATTCTTTAGATGTTATTACTCCACAAGAATTTTGGATCACCTTTACCTGTGTATAACAATATTAAGATCTTAAATAGATATCTAAAATGACTGTTGGTCTAAAGAATATCACTTTATCTTTAATTAAATAGATATATTCAAACCACACCTGTAACATTCCATCCATTAATAATCCATTGGGTATGCTATGTTCGGTACTCAGTAGTTTAGTGTTCCTATTTCAATTGCAATTTTATTCAATAGGTCTTCTGGAAGCTGCATCTGATTTACCTTTTTGTTTCCTCATATGAATGATACACCTCTTTTTGATACATTATATATGGTACACCACTGTCTAATAATCATTTTTCAATGAACATCTTATTTAACCAAGTATATTCTTGTTCATAAACTTAGAGTAAAACTATAGTACTTCCACTCAATATTAATCATTCTCCTCTATTTTAATAACATTATTTCTCAATGATCCTTTACCCCTTTATGTACTCATTCTCTTCCACAGATTATTAAATAACCATGAGCTTCAAATTTGAATTTCCTGCTAAATTCTCTGTTTAATTGACCTCCTTTAAAACATTCTTATAAATCAAATTCTACATTCACCTCCAGATATATTTCAAGTATAATAATCAAAGAATTCATAAAATATTCCTCAAATAATTTCTAAATATAAAATCATATAATATAATTTTTTTCATATTTTCAATGTTTGACTTTACAAAGATTTTTTAAATCCCATCAAACCTCAATATAGTGTAACAAATTCCATATTCAATCCTATTTGTCTAATTTACCCACATTTCTATGTAAGATATATGCATCATTTCTTTATTCAATATACTTAAAATTTCACCACCTAGTGATTGTTACATGTTTCTCCATTTGGCGTGCTTCGTCCAAAGGATTCATGAAATTTCATCCTTTAAAATATACTTTCTCCATTTAGAACATTGTAAAAACATTCTCTCTATAGTAGTCCATGTTTTCTCAATCCATAAAATTGTTATAGTTTCCTCTATTCAATAAAGTTTTTCTTACCATCACAGTACGTTATGCTTATAAAATTTTCAGTATAATCATTATGTATCTATTCATATAATTATATCTTCAATGATAATACATCATAAAGATACAATTCCATTAATTCAGAACTTAAACTTTGTACAACATCACTTTTTAACTCAATATTTGTACATCTCAACTTATTACTCTACATTTGTAAAAATAATCTTTATAAATTGAAATTATTACAACTCAACTTTATCTGGTTATATCCTCAAATTCTAATTTTTATAAAATAAATCTGAAAAAATATGTCTTGTTGACTGGTTTGGTTAACCTCAGTCTAATACAATATAATTTATCTCAATATTTTTATTTTTACAAAACACAGATAGAATAATGATCTTCTTGAATAAATCATGATATAATAAACATAGAATATTAGTAAATCATATTCCAAATTAATAATGTTTCTCTATACTAAGAAACAACTCTGCTCTCAAACAACTCCAAGTAATTTCTCCAATAAACACATATTGACATATTGATATCAAATGTATCCAAGACCCTTTATAAAAACATAATATTTAGTCATTTCCTGAACACCACTTATGAAATTGATGTAATTACTCCTCATATATTTCATAAATATTTCAAAGGTAATTTTCTAATGATTTAGAAATAAACCAAGATTGTTTATATTATTTTGATCATTACACACATGTTTTAATGTTTTAAAATACTAAAAATGTTATTTTGGCCATATATTGTAAACTAAAACTCATTCTTGATGTATAATTTGTTCTTATATATAAAAAATAATTATATGGTTTCTTTTATATGATTTTATAGAAATTTTACATTGTTTTCTTATTTTGATCCCCCTAATTCATGTTTTTCAAGACATAGATATATTTTAAGACAACTTATTTATTCATTAAAAGAACAACACGTGCAATATTTATTTGAAGTGTAATTTTAAACACTATTAAAAATTAAAATATTTTCCCTTTTTGATTTTATTTCATTTTGAAGTAGTTTTTATTATTTTTATCTTTACATAAAAATTTTAGTGTTATAAAAATATAATTATGAATTTTCAGTCATCCTATGAAAAACAAAACATATATTAATGTAGTATTAGTTCCTATATTTTAAAAATAAATATATAGTTTCATTACTATGATTTAATGTGAATAAAATTTCATTTTTATTATTATGATCTAATGATACATTTTTTGAAAAACATTGATATCATTTTAAACTACTTATTCAGTTATTCCAAGCACACATCACATCATATTAACACTATGTCTACACATACATGCCATGAATAATTAAAATACATTTTTTCTTATGATTTAATGTCAATATAATGTCTTTTTCTATGGTTTTTTATAGTTATATTACCATTATAGAGTTTTAAAAAACGAAAAATGTATTTTTATTTCACCCTAGAAAACTACAACTCTGATTAACATGGATTCTATTCGTGTATATATATATTATTAATATAATAATATTTTTATGTGATTATAAAGAAATTATACATTTATTGTGTTGAGAATATTGCATAAAATTCACACATTGAAAGTTAATCTATATGAAGACAATAATAGTGGGAGCTGGTCACGAGAAGGAATCTGTGAAACATTAGTGTACCAAAACATGATGGAATTTCTTCACCCAAATTGCCACACTATGTTTCAAAACTGAATCCCATTAATCAAAACATCATTAAAATATTTAATAGAAGATAAGAAACGATATAATATGAATAAAATATTGGGTTTTATGGGGTTTGTACAATCATTACTTTCCCATGGGAGGAAGCATCACAATTCTTCATTAGATAATAAGTACATAGTTGATATCACTATAAAATAGAAAAAATATAGATAAAAAAACTCATATTACTTATAGAAACATCAAAAAATTTATCTCACAAACCTTTATAAAGGATCTTATATAGTCAACCGATTTCAAAAACTTCCTTAAATCATAGGGATCCATATATTATATTGTAAAACTACTAATTCCATGTTACAATCATTAGCTTACCATCCATTCACCATTATAAAAACAATTTTTACTTTCATCACTTTATTATGGAAACACTATTCTATAAGTGGTAAAAACATATAAAAATACTTTTTAACATTGATCATAACAACTGCTAAACAACTAATGAGTTAACCGCCTACTAAGTATCCATTATAAAAACACATCATCTGAAAACCTCACTACCACCAAACTAACAATATTTTTCCATGATGTTACAAGGAAAAATGGTTCTTTAGAGTTCCTCATTACAATGTACTAACTAAAATGACCCATACTTTACATAAATTGTTAATACATTAAAATTGAAGCATACTTATTACAACATATAACAAAAACACGAAAGGACCGTATAGGTATAGAGTCTTTAGAAACTGGGAAACATAAACAACTGGTTCATAAAGAATCAACTTTTCCTCCCACTTATTTCATCATATCTAGAGTCCCTTTTGGCATATCCTACTTAATAACCTTCTTCCTGACCTGGGGAAATAAAACATACAAAAGGGTGAGATCAAATGCTCAGTAATGGTAAACAAAAGAAATATCAATCACATCATATACTTAAGAACATAACTTTTTGGAAATATTAACATGAAAAAGAGAGAATAATTTCATATCATGGGATAAATCATAGTAGTGAAATGAAATCCCAATAATCATAACTTAAAACATGAAACTTTGTGGAATACACACATAATCATAGATAATCATTTCTTATTAGTAAAGACTCATTTCCAAGACTATCTTAGTGGACAAAGTCCATTTCTGAACCGAGTTCACTCCTCATTTCAGTCCTGTTTCACTGAACCGGTATAACCTACTGTTCCAGCCATGTCAATCTCATGAGATATAAAATCTTTACCCAATTCATTGGTGGGAGATATAGGTCCCACCCATCTCATAATGATACCATTATTATTTTTGCCACAAAATTATAAACCATACATCATAGCATAACCCATGTAATAAAAATGGGATTCTTAAACAACATGACATCATAAAACAATTCATATAAGATAAAGGAATTCATAAAAATAATTCCATCACAACATAATCAAATCAATGTAATAATAGGGATAGGAACAGAACCCTATATTATCTTAGATGGAAAATAATTTTGAGAAAACACTTGAACTCCATTCTTGAGGAAAATATCCTTTCTATTTCAAAAACATTTTTCCTTTCTTAACATGGAATACAATTTTAAACTAAAATAAGTTGATTAAAAATAAACTTGAAAACTTGTAAAGGAAGCTTCTTGGAAATAATTTTTTCAAAATCCATTCAATCTGTATAAGTAAAAAAAATCATTCTTCCCGTACTTTGGCCGGAAAAGTCACAAAGTACCTCGTACGAAAAACGACAAAAGATTCCTTTCATATATTTTTCTAAAAACTCACCGAAGGGTAAAATTGTATTTAAACAATTTTAGGAGGATATAAAAAATATTAAATATTGAGGACACATGTATGTGGATGACAAAATACACCCCAGTAAATACCGAAGTATAAACAATCTCAGATAAAAAAAATGAGATTGTGAGATTTTCCCTTACCTTAGGTCCGATATGCTTTGTACATGACCAAACCTCCTGTATAATGATTTAAATAATGATATTGAGTTATTACAGAATCATAATTATTTTTATCATATCATATATGGTCATATTCTTAGCTTATTATTAGTAATATTTCATTACTACTAGTTATTCGGGTGTTTATTACCTTTTGTTCTTATGCGTGTTTGTCGAATAAATTCTTATTATTCTGTTTAGGTTATAGATACCTCATTTCCAAAATGGTATTAGTGTAATATATATCATATTCATTCGTTCAATTCATTTATATAACCATTATGAAATGAATATCATGTAGAACGAGTCGCATCACATCGTGGAGACGGTATTCCGTATGTACGCACGAGTGATGATATCGTTCCTATGATCATGGAATTGTATTGGAGTATATGTATACTATTTCAGAATCAGTATCACTTTATAATAGTCATATATAGTCATTATTTACACCATTATAACCATCCAAGTAAGGTGGTGGTGGAAAATAAATTACACCACGGCGTGGAGACGGTATTTCGTACATACGCACGCGCGGTGATTTATTTTTCCGTAGGATGGATAGATGGTGAAATAGGGTTGTTTCATAATTATAATAACATATCAGTATATTAGTGATACGGATGTTATTACTTCATAATGAAACAACTAAATAAGAATAAGTGGAAGAAGAAATAAAGATGAAAGAATCGGTAACGGACATTACCTCTTCTTTGAAGTGCTTCTTTGAGACCTCCTTTTAGGGTACTAAAATAGGTCTTTGAAGAAGACCAGAACCTCTAGGATGTTTCTAGGGAAGTGGAGAGGAGAAATTTTCAGGTTTTGGCCGAGTTTGAAGGCTCAATGTGGTGTGAGGAAGAGGGGGAGGAGGTTCCCTTTTATAAGGGAGGAGAAGGACTCCTTTGGAAAAACTAAAAATATTATTTTATTATAAAGTCATGTTTGGTTTTAAATAGCTCCAAATTGATTTATTTCGATGATAAGGTGGGGATGGGTCGAAATACTCTCATCCAATATAATTTCGACAAGTTTATGTTCCTATTTTAACCTTATCATTTAGATTTAACATTAAGTTAAATAATTTTACTTTTACCGTGTCTTCTTGTGTTCTTATACTATAAGGTCAATAAACTTACAATAAGCAGCCAAACTAACCCCAAGTTGTTTATTATTAATATATATAACCTTATCTAAGTCATTTGGTCGAACCTTAGATTTTTACGAATAAAATCCAATTACTAATATAATATATGTTTTAAAAACTATTTTATGTCAATTTTGACACTATTTAGTAATTAATTTTTGTGAAAATCATAACAGAATGATTAGTTCGAAAAAAGTTAATTAAATCAATACTAACATGTCATATTAATCTATAAAATTAGTGGAATTCATAAAAAGTCTCAAATTACATTTATTTTGGTGTTTATAAAATCAATTATGTCAATATTTCATTAATAAGATAATTACTGCATCATCTTTGTGTCATAAATATATTAAATTATTTAATGTCTAAAAATTACAAATAAATTACCATTATGTATAAAATATTTTTATATTTCTAATGAATATTTATAGTTGAATTTATCTTATTTATAACCCCATATTAAAAATTATTTACTCATTAAGCTTTGATTTTAACTATTTTAACCCTTCTTTAAAAAAATTAATAATAAATGCCCTAATCTAATCCAAGTGGGCCTAAATGGTCATATTTTATTCCTAAGGTTGTTTTTGGTCGAATTACACTTGTCCAATAGAATTAGGACATGTGTTAGGGTAATAATAATATCATTTTTACCCTTAATTGCCCTATTTACTTTTAACCGTGGTAAATAAAAGTAAAAAGTTACTATTCACCAAAAAAAAATTTCATCTCATTGAACAACATTTTACTTACTGACATCAACCATGTTTCTTGGATTTTTGAAATTACACTCACAGAAGCGGTAAAATTAAGTTTTATGAAAAATTCAGTTTTTTAACTACCACTTAGTGGTTTCACTATTCATCAAAAATTGAAAGTTTTCAGAAAAATACCAAAATTTCACCCTAAGATAATTTCGATATTCCGAATCTAAAAATGAAGTCCATTTTGAAAAATAAAATTTATAAAATTTCAAAAAGTGGTTATTACTATTCATAACGGCTAGTTTTAATAATATTTTATTAGCATATCATTGTTTAGTGAAACTCAGTATTGTGTACGACGCAAGCTATCGATGAAGGTTGTGATTTCGTGTAAAGCAAGACAAGAAAATGTTGTGTGTAGAAAAATATTCCTTTGATGATTTATATAACATAAAAGTATCAGGTGTTACATTCTACCCCACTTAAAATGAATTTTGCCCTAGAAATTCATCACTTTGTAACAAACAGATGAGGATACCTCTCCCTCATCATATCCTCAAGCTCCCATGTAGCTTCTTCTAATTGGTGGTTCCTCCATAAAACTTTCACCAATCAAGTGGTCATGTTTCGTTGGACTTTTTCACTACGATCCAGAATCTCTATCGGTTGTTCTTCATAAGAAAGATCTTGCTCCAGCGGTACAACTTCTGAGCTGAGTACATGTGAAGGATCAGGTATGTACTTTCTCAGGAGAGATACATGGAACACATCGTGAACTTGAGAGAGATTCTATGGAAGCTCCAATCGGTAAGCTACCATCCCAACATGATCCAGTATTTCAAAAGGACCGATATATCTAGGGCTCAACTTCCCCATCTCTCCAAATCTCATAACCCTCTTCCAGCGAGATATTCGTAAGAACACTTTATCACCCACTTCAAACTCTAGGTCTTTTCTTCGGTTGTCGGCATAACTTTTCTGTCGACTCTGAGATGC
This sequence comes from Viscum album, assembly GCA_963277665.1. NCBI lineage: Eukaryota > Viridiplantae > Streptophyta > Magnoliopsida > Santalales > Viscaceae > Viscum > Viscum album. The sequence goes on from OY728166.1 coordinate 1,145,379,880, forward strand.
TCTTATGTGTTGTTGAATAGAGCTGACATTTTCTGCCATTTCGTCAACGAGATCGGGTCCTAATAGCTTTCTTTCCCCAACTTCATCCCAACAAGTTGGAGTCCTGTATTTCTTTCCATAGAGAGCTTCATAAGGAGCCATCTAAATACTGGAGTGAAAGCTATTATTATAAGAAAATTCCATCAAAGGTAGGTGTTGATCCAAACCACCTTTGAAATCCATAGAGCAAGCTCTCAACATGTCTTCTAGAGTTTGAATTGTTCTCTCAGACTGACCGTCTGTCTGAGGATGATAAGCAGTGCTGAAACTCAACTCTGTATCCTGAGTATGCTGAAGAATTCGCCAGAACTTCGAGGTAAATCTCATATCCCGATCAGATATAATAGAATGTGGTACTCCATGCAATCTTACCACTTCCTTTACATATATCCTGGCAAGTTGATCTAGAGAGAAATCCTCTCAAATAGCAATGAAGTGTGCAGACTTTGTAAGACGATCAACTATGACCCAGATAGCATTATTGCCTTTGGATGTTTTAGGAAGTCTTGTGACAAAGTCCATAGTGATGTTTTCCCATTTCCATTCAGGTATGGGTAATGGTTGTAACATCCCCTTAGACTTCTATCTCTCAGCTTTAACTTGTTGAAAAACTAAGCATCGAGAGACATATTCAGAAACATCTCTTTTCATGCCATCCCACCATAAGTACTCTTTCAAGTCCCTATACATCTTTGTGCTTCCAGGATGAATAGAGAATGAAGAACTATGATCCTCATCCAGCAGCTCCTTCTTTAATTCGGGGATGGGAGGAATACAAACCCGATTCCTGAACTTTATTATCCCATCACAATCAAGGTTGAATTCAGGAACATTTCTCACCTTCTTTTGTAACTCGACATCTTCTTTCTGTGCCTCTTTAATCTTCACATGTATAGATGGTTGAACATTCATTTGAGAAAGATACGATTTTTCCCCTTTCATTATAATTCCAAGATGCATCCTTTGTAAATCCATAAATATTGGATCTTTTGTGATCCTCATCATGGATAGACTATCATGGTCTTGTCGACTTAATGCATCTGACACCTTGTTTGCTTTCCCAGGGTGGTAATAGATTGAGCAGTCGTAATCCTTAATCAGATCCAACCATATTCTTTGGCGCATATTCAGCTCCTTTTGTGTGAAAATATACTTTAAACTTTTATGATCAGTATAAATATCACACCTTTCACCATAATGGTAATGCCTTCAAATGTTTAATGCAAAGATTACCGTAGCTAACTCCAAATCATGAGTTGGGTAATTTTGCTCATGTATTTTCAACTGTCGTGAGGCATAATCTATCACCATATCATTTTTCATAAGAAAACACCCAAATTCCTTCTTGGATGCATCATTGTAGATCACAAACCTTTCTCCACTACAAGGCAGGGTGAGCACAGGTGCACTGGATAACCTTCTTTTCAACTCCTTGAAATTCTCTTCACATTCCTCCGTCCAAATAAACTTAACTCCTTTCCGAGTAAACTTAGTGAGTGGATTAGATAATCGTGAAAAATATTTCACAAAACGTCTATAATATCAAGCCAAACCAAGAAAACTTCAGATCTCGGTTACTATTGTTGGTATCGACCATCTTTCGATAACCTCTGTTTTTGTTGGATCCACAGATATCCCCTCTTTTGAGATTATGTGACTCAAAAATGAAACTTTTTGAAGCCAAAATTCACACTTGGTAAATTTGGAATAAAGCTTCTCCTTTCTCAGGGTCTTCAATATGATTCTCAAGTGATCTTCATGTTCTTCCTTGCTCTTTGAATAGACAAGAATATAGTCTATAAAGACTACCACAAACTGATCAATATAGTCTATAAAGAATCTATTCATTAGATCCATGAAGATAGCAGGGGAATTAGTAAGACCAAATGGCATCACTATAAATTTATAGTGTCCATACCTTGTACGGAAAGCCGTCTTTGGTATATCCTCCATTTTAACCCTTAATTGATGATACCCTGAACAAAGATCAATCTTGGAAAAGTATTGAGCTCCACGTAGTTGGTCAAATAGGTCATCAATGCATGGGAGAGGATATTTGTTTTTGATAGTGATCTTGTTAAGTTCTCAATAATCAATGCAGAGTCTCATTGATCCATCTTTCTTCTTAACAAACAGAATAGGTACTCCCCAAGGTGACGCACTAGGGTGTATGGACCCCTTATCAAGATTCTCTTGGAGTTGCTTCTTCAATTCCTGCAACTCAATTGGGGCCATTCTATAATGTGTCTTTGAAATAGGCAAAGCACCCGGTACGAGTTCTATTGAAAACTCAACTTCACGATTCGGTGGAAGACCCGAAAATTCCTCCAGAAAGAAATCATCAAACTCCCGTACAATGGGAATATTCTTAATCGTGAGTTTCTCACCAACCATTTGAGATAAATAACCTTCATTTAGTGGAATCAATACCCATAAAATGGAAGAAATTTCCACTGGAAGGTTATGTTCATCCTTGCATCGATAGATGATCATAGATTGATCTGGAATATGAAATGTGACTTCCCTTCTTTGGCAATTGATGTAAGCTCCATGTAGAGAAATCCAATCCATGCCAAGAATCACATCAAATTCCACTATAGGAAGGATCACAAGATTTTCAGGAATCACTTTCCCACAAACTTCAATCGGAGAAGAATTATAAACTTTTGATGCGACTGTTGTGCCATTAGGTGTTTTCACAGCTAACTCATCATCTAATTGTTGAGGTAATATGGTGATACCCTTAGAAAATTCTTCAGAAATAAAGGAGTGGGTGGATCCAGAATCAAATAAAACATTTTCTACTTTAGAGTGGATGGTAATTGTACCTTTCACCACATCGTTATCGTACTCCACATCGCTAATAGAAATTGCATGTGACTTTCCTTTTCCTTTAGCCTTAAGAGTTTGTTGACGTTGACCATCATCATCAACCCTTGGATTAGGGAATTTATTGGCATAATGTCCCATCTCCTTGCACTTGAAACATGAAGTGTAGTAGGTTCATTCTGTGTATCCCTTCCTTTGTTTGCATCATTAGACAACTTCCTCCCATCATCGCGGCATTCAAATGCCCGATAACCTTCCTTTCCAAATTTAAAACATTTACTTGTCCCTTTAAAGCAACTCCCTCCATGTTTCTTTCTACACTTTGAGCATAAGGGAAAGATCATCTTTTTTTCAGTGTGCTCTTTAGATTTTCCTTTGAATTCCATTTTCCTCTTCTTATCAAACCCATAAGACTGATGGGTTACTCCAATCTCCATCTCAACTTTGAGAGCACATCAAACGATTTCCTCGTAGCTATTGAAGTCCCTTATGGCTATGGCCCTTCGAAGACTTGGTTTTAAGCCACTAAAGAATCGATCGATCTTACTCTCAGGTTGGATAATAATACCAGAAGAGTACCTTGCAAGTCTTGTAAAATTTTCTTCATAGGTACCAACAGGTTCATCATCCTTTTTCTTCAGTTCAAGAAACTCTTTCTATATCTTTGTTCAGAGAATACGAGGGAATACTTATTGAAAAATAAGTTTTTGAACTCTTCCCATTCCATGGACTCAATTTCATACCTTTGCCTCGTATTCTTAATAAGATTCCACCATCGATTAGCATCTCCTTCTAAACGATACACTGATAAGATGACTTTATCATGCTCAGAACATTGAAGAACTGAAAATATCTTTTCAGTAGTACTAATCCATTGTTCAGCAACTAATGGATCAGTAGACCTGCTGAATGAAGGTGGACGCTATCTCATGAAGGATTCAATAGAATGTTGCTCCTTCCTTTACTCGTTTGGAAGTCCTGCATGATTCATAGCTTGAGAAAGTTGTGTGAGCATGGCTACAAGATTTTTCATTCCAACTCCCATAATTTTTGGTTGCTCAGGGGGAAAATCATTGCATTTCCCGTCGCATTCCGCATTAACACAGTTCCTTCGGGTTCCAGCCATTGACTAAAACCAAGAAGAATAGTGTGAGAAACACTAATTATAATAGGAAAACCACATAATCAAGAATAAAATTTCACACTTAAGGTCTTATCCTAGGTTATTCATGGCCATTTCTAAAACACTAAGATTGTGTTCTATGCTTCGACTTATCCTTAGGGTTCTTACTAAGGCTTTCGCATCCTAGTTTCCAAAGGTTGACTATACCTTTCCTCTGATACAAACTATAACGACCCATACTTTACATACATTGTTAATACTTCAAAATTGAATCATAATTATTACAACATATAACAAAACCACAAAAGGACCGTATTGGTATAGAGTCTTTAGAAACTGGGAAACATAAACAACCGGTTCATAAAGAATCAAATTTTCCTCCCACTTATTTCATCATATCTAGAGTCCCTTTTTGGCATATCCTACTTAATAACCTTCTTCCTGACCTAGGGAAATAAAACATACAAAAGGGTGATCTCAAATGCTCAGTAAGGGTAAACAAAAGAAATATCAATCACATCATATACTTAAGAACGTAACTTTTTGGAAATCTTAACCTGCAAAAGAAAGCATATTTTCATAACATGGGATAAATCATAGTAGTGAAATGAAATACCAATAATCATAACCTAAAACATGAAACCTTTTGTCATACACACATAATCATAGAGAATAATTTCTTATTAGTCAAGACTCATTTCCAAGACTATCTTAGTAGACAAAGTCCATTTCTGAACCGAGTTCACTCCTCGTTTTAGTCCTGTTTCACTGAACCGGTATAACCTACCGTTCCAGCCATGTCTATCTCATGAGATATAAAATCTTTACCCAATGCATTGGAGGGAGATATAGGTCCCACCCATCTCATAATGATACCATTATTATGTGTGCCACAAAATTATAAACCATACATCATAGCATAACCCAGGTAATAAAAATGGGATTCTTAAACAACATGACATCATAAAACAATTCATATAAGATAAAAGAATTCATAAAAATAATTCCATCACAACATAATCAAATCATTGTAATAATAGGGATAGGAACAAAACCCTATATAATCTTAGATGGAAAATAACTTTGATAAAACACTAGAACTCCATTCTTGAGGAAAATATCCTTTCTATTTCAAAAACATTTTTCCTTTCTTAACATGGCATACAATTTTAAAATAAAAGAAGTTAATTAAAAATAAACTTGAAAACTTGTAAAGGAAGCTTCTTGGAAATAATTTTTTAAAAATCCATTCAAGCCGTATAAGTAAAAAAATCATTCTTCCCGTAATTTGGCTGGAAAAGTCAAAAAGTACCTCGTACGAAAAACGACAAAAGATTCCTTTCATATCTTTTACGAAAAACTCACCGAAGGGTAAAATTGGATTTAAAAAATTGTAGGAGGATATAAATAATATTACATATTGTTGACACATGGATGTGGATGATAAAATACACCCCAGTAAATACCAAAGTATAAACAATCTCAGATAAAAAAATGAGATTGTGAGATTTTCCCTTACCTTAGGTCCGATATGCTTTGTACGTGTCGAACCTCCAGTATAATGATTTAAATAATGTTATTGACTTATTATAGAATCATACTTATTTTTATGATATCATATATGGTCATATTCTTAGCTTATTATTAGTAATATTTCATTACTACTTGTTTTTCGGGTGTTTATTACTTTTTGTTCTTATGCGTGTTTGTCGAATAAATTTTTATTCTTCTATTTAGGTTATAGATAACTCATTTAAAGAATGGTATTAGTGTAATATATATCATATTAATTCATTCAATTCATTTATATAATCATTATGAAATGAATATCATGTAGAACGATTCGCATCACATCTTGGAGACGGTATTCCGTACGTACGCACGAGTGATGATATCGTTCCTATGATCATGGAATTGTATTGTAGTGTATGTATACTATTTCAGAATCATTATAACTTTATAATAGTCATATATATTCATTAATTACACCATTATACCCATCCAAGTATGGTGGTGGTGGAAAATAGATTACACCACGGCGTGGAGACGGTATTCCGTACGTACGCACGCGCGGTGATTTCTTTTTCCGTAGGATGGATAGATGGTGAAATAGGGTTGTTTAATACATATAATAACATATCAGTATATTAGTGATACTTATGTTATTACTTCATAATGAAACAACTAAATATGAATAAGTGGAAGAAGAAATAAAGATGAAAGAATCGGTAACGGACATTGCCTCTTCTTTGAAGTGCTTCTTGGAGACCTCCTTTTAGGGTACTAAATTAGGTCTTTGAAGAAGACCAGAACCTCTAGGATGTTTCTAGGGAATTGTACAGGAGAAATGTTTAGGGTTTGGCCGAGCTTGAAGGCTCAAAGTGGTGTGAGGAAGAGGGGGAGGAGGTGCCCTTTTATAAGGGAGGAGAGGGGCTCCTTTGGAAAAACTAAAAATATTATTTTATTATAAAGTCAATTTCGGTTTTAAATAGCTCCAAATTGATTTATTTAGAATATAAGGTGGGGATGGGTTGAAATCCTCTCATCCAATAGAATTTAGAAAAGTTTCGGTTCCTAGTTTAACCTTATCATTTAGATTTTATATTAAGTTAAATAATTTTAATTTTACCGTGTCTTCGTGTGTTATTATACTATAAGGTTAATAAAATTACTATAAGAAGCCAAACGAACCCCTAGTTGTTTATTATTAATATATATAACCTTAGCTATGTAATTTGGCCGAACCTTAGATTTTTAGGAATAAAATAACAATTACTAATATAATATTTGTTTTAAAAACTATTTTATGTCAATTTCGAAACTATTTACTAATTAATTATTTTGAAAATCATAACAGAATGATTAGTTCTAAAAAAAGTTATTTAAATCAATACTAACATGTCATATCAATCTATAAAATTAGTCTAATTCATAAAAAGTCTCAAATTACATTTATTTTGGTGTTTATAACATCAATTATGTCAATATTTCATTAATAAGATAATTATTGAATCATCGTTGTGTCATAAATAAATTAAATTATTTAATGTCTAAAAATTAAAAATAAAATACCATTATATAGGAAATATTTTTATCTTTCTAATGAATATTTATAGTTTAATTTATCTTATGTATTACCCCATATTAAAAATGATTTACTTATTAAACATTGATTCTAACTATTTTAACCCTTATTTAAATAAATTAATAATAAATGTCCTAATCTAATCCAAGTGGGCCTAAATGGTCATATTTTATTCATAAGGTTGTTTTTGGTAGAATTACACTTTTTCAATAGAATTAGGTCATGTGTTAGGGTAATAATAATATCATTTTTACCCTTAATTAACCTATTTACTTTTAACCGTGGTAAATAAAAGTAAAAAGTTACTATTCACCAAAAATTATTTTCATCTCATTGAATCACATTTTACTTACTGAAATCAACCGTGTCTCTTGGATTTTTTAAATTCCACTCACAGAAGTGGTAAAATTACGTTTTATGAAAAATTCAGTTTTTTAACTACCACTTAGTGGTTTCACTATTCATCAAAAATTGAAAGTTTTCAGAAAAATACCAAAATTTCACCCTAAGATAATTTCGATATTCCAAATCCAAAAATGAAGTCCATTTTGAAAAATAAAATTTATAAAATTGCAAAACGTGGTTATTACTATTCATAATGGCTAGTTTTAATAATATTTTATAAGCATATCATTGTTTAGTGAAACTTGGTATTGCGTACGACGCAAGCTATCGAGGAAGGTTGTGATTTCGTGTAAAGCAAGCCAATCAAGTGTTGTGTGTAGAAAAAGATTCCTTTTATGATTTATATAACATAAAAGTCTCGGGTGTTACACTAACTATATATATTTAAAAGGATTCACAATCCAAACAATATACCACTATACCACTTGAAGACCATTTCACGGATTCCACAACATCCTCTAACACTTTAGAAAGCCTCAAGCTCAATAATTCTGTTGCATATGATGGTACCAATTATCCTTCCCATTCACTCAGGTCCCACTAATATAAATTGGTGCCTCATACGTTATTAGGACATTTTTTTAATGATATTAGCTATTTTATGTTTGAAAAATATTTTCTGTAACCATAGCTGTTTTTGAAAATTCATTTTATTTTTATGAGTTTCATATTTATATAATGAAAAGACTCCATCATATGTGTGTATGTTTTCTTCTACCACCATTTTTAATATATAGTTAACTCTATCAATTTCAATACATTTTTAATTCCTAAATTAAGGGATAATATTTCAAAAAGAATAATATAAAACCCTAGTGGAAAGTAGAGACATAGATAAAACATTCCCACAAAGTATCTCCTTCAGTGAAACTCTAAAAAATTAAGAAACATTAAGTTTGAATTTGGATGATGTGAGTTCAACATTGGATTACTCCCCAAATAGTGTCCTTGGGTTCACCACTAATGATCATGAATGAAATATACCACAATGAGAATAGCTATAATGAGTGAGAAAATAATGAAATTGTAAATTAAAATATGCAATGCTAATACCGAAAAAGAGAAAAAATACTATATAAAAACTAATCAACAAGTAGAATATTTTTGACCTTTTTTCTAGTATAATGACCTATTACCTTATCAACATTCTTCTATTAAACTTATAGGCAACAATTCTAGTAAACTTTTATTCTCATGTAGTGTATAAAACTCATAGTAAAAGGGAAGATTTTTTTCTTCTCTGCCTCCTTTTGATAATATAGGTGGATCTCATATTTCAAACCCTTAATACTTGTAACTTAAATATATCCTTATTTATTAATCCTATATGGAATGAGATCATGTAATAACAGTTTTCTATAATATTCAAATAAGTATGTGAATAATGCTAATGTGAATTCGTTTATGTGCTCCCACATAATAGATATCCTCATTTTATCCCTCAATAAGAACATGATTGTAGTAGTAAAAACTTCACAATTTTTACAATAGTGATGTTATATGATTATGCAGAGGTGTATAATGCTTTTCCCATTCATACATAGACATTTATGGGATTGGTATAATATATACACAGTAAAAAATGATGGATTATGGATACATAGAAACAGATTAAAACACACACATGATGTAAATAATGGTTATATGGGGATATATAGGACTTGTTTTATGCTTGCATAGGAAAAACAAATCCCTATATAGCCTCTTATTGGTCACATGTATGCTAACGTGGTGCATGAAACCTTGGGTTGAAGTGTCAATGATTCCCTAAAAGGATATATCAAATTTTCCATAAATAATTTTATAAATTGATGGATTGACTGTGAGAGATACTAAAAGGATCAAATTTGAGGTTTGAGTTAATGGATTCACTGAGTTTTAGATAATTTATTTCATGGTTGGTTTAATATGTGGTTTCTTAAAATAAATTTGTGGTTGATAAAGAAATTTATATATTTTCTTGACAGGAAATATTAGATATATTCTCACCTTCAATCTTCACACAGTCTCTTGAAAATCTCAAAGTCAAATTCAGGGCTTGGAATTCATACTCAATTGATCAAATTGATAATTTTAACTAACGATCCTATAATAATTCTAGATTTTACAGATTACCAAACAACATCCATGTTTCTTCAGATTAATATAATCTTTTTATGAAATCATCAAAAAAAAATAATATTAAATATAAGATTCATTTTATTAATTCCAAAGATAGAAGAAGATAGATAAAACTCATTATTTAATCCATTTTCACAATAAATCTCAAAATAATCCTATAATAAAAATAATTTACAATTACACATTAAAAGATAAATTAGTGAATGTAAATTATTGAAATTTCAAGTAACATATATGAAATAATTGACTTTATCAATTCTCCCACACTTAAACATTACACTATGGGAAATAAACTTATACCATGGTCCAAAAACATTTTTCAAGACATATATGAGACCATAATTCAATTAAAACTACCAATGAATTAGTATTGCTTATAAATAGAAATCAATTATATATTTCTTTACCAAGAATAAAAATTAATTCAATATCTGAATAATACTCATATTAATGCTTTGTTTACCTCTATGTAAATTTTTATCTATCACTCAATAATTTTGGATTAGATATTTTTTCATTCATAAGAGAATGTATTACATCCATAGGATTGATTTCCTCTTATAAGGACCACTTTAAGGAACCATAAAATTATGATAATCATGAGTAAATTAATTGGGTTGTTCAAAGGATCAATCATTTATATGATTCAAATGTAAAAAGTTTTAGGATGAATTTAGATGGTTTTCTCTATATTTAAGTAAAATTATTGAAACAATATAAACTCAAGAAAGGGTCTTCACTCGCTCCATCCTAATAAATAAATGACCTCTAAAATCATATTTACTTTATTAGGTAATCTTCACCTTTTAGTTTTTAACATATTTTAGTATATTTCTTCCCTCCCCCCATTGTTTCATTGTTTCATAATGTACTCTAATATATATTTCTATTGAGAATCATATTTTTAAGGGAAATATATTCTAGTATTTATAATCAAGTAGGGGTGAACTCCAAATCTATCATGAATGAAATTTTCGGTCATCCTCATATCTTTACAACATTATTTTAAGCCAAAAATAGCTGAATAAAATATTAAATAATATCTCCTAAGACAGTCTAGTATATTTTTTCAAAGTATCATGCATTAAATAAATTAACTTGTAGAGCACGTTGATAGAGATTTTGGGAATTTAATTGTTATTCCAAAACTTTTTTTCATGAAAAATGGGTACATAAAATGGTCAGATGTAAGGGAAAACACATAAATATAGAAAATATTTATAAAATTATTCTCTTTAAAATGATGACTCAATCATTTTTATCACAAATTAGGAAATCTAGAAAATTTGAATATGTGGAAATAAGAATGTTCTATATTTCACAGCATGAATCAAGTATATCAATAAAAATAGGAATGGAAAAAAGATTTAAAAATGTCTTATAAAACTCTTATGATTGGGTAAAAAAGTTTTCATTATGAGAAACACTAGAGAACATTGTGTTTCCCATTTGATAAAACATCATTCAATGAGATGATTAAAAACAATGAAACAAAATTCAATTATAATAATAAATTAAAACTTTTAGAAATTCAAATCAAGCAACTTTTTTAATAACATTTACATAGACTCAATTTCCTAATGCTCTAATGAATAAAAATGTTCTTAAACTAATAAAAATCTAAATATATAAATTAAAACATGTATGCCTTAATATGTTATGTAATAATCCCCAAAATGTATCTATAACTACCCCTTAATGTTCAATAATGATTAAAAAATATTATCAGTGATTTAAAAAAATGTAAAATATAAATTAAACATGGTTTATTGGAATTGGTAGCTTTGAGTTAACCTCTTAACTAATCATCCTCATAAACATAAAAGTAATAATAATAAATCATATGAAAAATCATTAAAATAATAATTAGTTAAAAAATAAAAAGTGAAATTGAAAAAAAAATAAGTATTGTAATTTTTTATCCATCATGTAAGACCTGAGTTCTAACTATCCTTGCTAAGGAAATTAAAGTGGTTATTTGAAGTGTGATAGTTGGTTGATCTTCCTTTATTAGAACTACCAATAGTTATTTCTTCCGTATTTCATTCCTTAACACGAGATATAGAGGATACCATAGAGAGTGTACATCATTTATGTCACTATATGAATTATGTATATCTTGTATAGTTGGGGAAGGAGAAAATATACCCCATCTTCTTCTTTGGATACTTCTTGTACAACCTCCTTGTCATTTTCTAGTGCATTCTCATGATATATCACATCTAAAAAATTATCAAAGGGGAATTTAGTGATATATTTTATTTAAATGAAATTAAAACAAGAAAAATTTATATAAAAATACCCCCTTAAAAGTGTATAGATTTCTGTTTTATTTCTTCTCGAAAATCCACTAGGAAATCCTCACGTAATCCTTTTAATAAATTTTCAATGGGTTTATAAATCTCCATATACTCGTCATCGAGTGAATTTTTATTTTCTTTTTCATCCAATAAGAAAAAAATTAATAAATAGAATCTAAAACATTTTATCAAAGGGTTTCAAATACCAATTATATTTTTATTTAATTAAATTACATTGAGTTTGAGAATGGATTTACTCTTTAAGATAGATTAAACTCTATTATTCATAGATCAAGGCCCCATGGAGTAAAGTTAAAGTTTATGGAAGTAAGAATTCAGTATCCTATATATTCCCATTAAATTCCTCAACTTAGGAGGTTTCTTAAATCAAGTAAATAGAGATGTATAAAATAATTTACTCTTCTTCATCAAATATAAGAAGATTATGTTTCATGTTACCATCACGAAAGTGATTCTAGGATCCCTTCGAAAAATTTTATAAGTAGTTCCTTCTCAGCTTCCTCAAGTTCCTTAACAAAAAAATATGTGTTGGGTGATCACTTCAACCACTTATTATAGTTCAATTTATGGTTACTCAAACTAATACGCTTGAGATGAATATACATATTCATAAATTTTTATCCACATGTCCTATATGTTTCTTATATTTCCATGCATTTATAATTTTTCTTTACTATGAACTTTTTCTTATGGTTACAACTATGAGTAGTTAGTCAATGAAAAATAATTAAAATTTAAATACTTCATAGAAAATATTTTTTTAGTTTTTATATTAAAATAAAGAAAATTTATTTACAAACTATGAAGAAATATAGTAAGTAAAAGACAACTTCAATCCCTAGAAATAACACCAACTATTATGTGTAGCTCCCACAGACCCTCCGATCAGATATGATGTTACATCCTTTACATCTCTAGCTATGACTAAGGAACCCCACATAATTTTTCAGTCTCCATCAACAATGTTCATTCCATAACAAACATTATCATATTATTCTACTGAAATCAGGTTCAATTGAATGCTTGGAATATATCTGGCACCTTTTATATTAAAGACATTTTTGTTTTTCAATAGGAATTTCAAATCCCCTTTCCATACAACGTCAACATATTCATCATATTCTATATTCAATCATACAAATATTCTATAAATACAATTTTTTATCCATCACTTTTCACCAGTGGATTGGAAATATACAACAGAATCAATATTACAAGATCTCAGTGTTGTGTTGACACTTAGAGTAGGTTTTCACTACTCTATCTAGATAAACCAATAAAAGATAATCCATTGTAAGTTAAACTTTCAACATTTCCCTCACTTCCAAGAATTTGTTTCTTGATATGACCCCTTTTCCATAATTCCAACATGTTTAGTTGAGTTTGGAAGATTTACCTATACTCCTATATCTTGACATATCATCTGATCATATTCAACTTATTTGATGAGGTGATCACCCTCTTACCTATGCAATGTATGCATTTTGTGAAGGGGATTGAATCTCCATCCTCAAAAGATATTCATTTTGAATCATATTTTGTACATCATCAAATATAAAGTCACCGTTTTCACAAGTGATGGTCACTGTTGTTACCATTTCATACCCATACTATAGAAAAGATAACATCAAAAATAAAACCCAAATATTATCAAAAATTGATACCTTCAAAGACTTAATCTGTCTTCTGATCGAGTTGAAATCATTCACATGATAAGCTGTTGATCTTCCTTCCAATATCCCCATGAGGAATATTTGTGGCATCAAACACACATTTTTGAGAAAAATATGTGACTCGTAAAAATTTTCTAACAGAACCATTAACCCGACTGTAGTAATCTTTTCTCGTATGTTAAGAACCACATTTCAGGATAATGAAATCCTCATTATAACTATGGTTTTACTATCAAGATTTTACCATTCTCCTTTCTTCATTCCCTATAGTTTAACACCTTTCAATGGATCTTCCAAATAATCCTGTATAAGATTATCCTCTATATTCACACTGTAAAAACTAAAAACCATTCTATGAAATCTGTAGATAATTTTTTTTATTTCAATACCATCACATTTTGACACAACTAATCCCACATTATTACAGATTGTGTGATATTTAGCACTGAAAATTATTAGCTATATTTGAAAGCACTATTAATGTGGGTCCTTTAACATTACAAGTTAAAAGAACTCATAAAGGGGGGAATTTATCATTACTATAAAATGATGATAATTGCACCAATTTATCATCATTTTTTATCTCTCATAAAGGTTGAACATTATCAGTGATAAAAAAGAATTGAAAAAAGTTAAATTTCCTAAAGAATTCATATCATTAATAATCATATATTTGTATATTAATATATTTATATTGAAATAAACATAATATATTATATTAAATATGATTTATTTAAGAAAAAATATACATTTATACTTAATGTATTATATATAATATATTTAGTGAAACATTTCTTATATAATAATTAAAAAATGTTATATATTATCAAAAATAAAAGTGAATTTAGAAATATATTTAAAATGATATATATATATATATATATATATATATTGAATATAATTTTTATAATAATGAATATTTATTTATAAATGATATTTATTATATAAGTATATTAATAATATTATGTCATATATTTCGTGAAAAATGAGTTATAAGTTAATTAAAAATTATATTCATTAAAAACATTGACATATTAATAGTAATAGACATTTAATAAATGTTTTTATCAATGTCATTAGTTTTTTTTAATTTTAAATGGATATCAAAGAATAGATATTTAACTATTACTTAAAATAATTAACTAAATATGGTATAACTAATATTTCATACAATAATTTCACACTTACATACATGAAACTAATTCAATTATATAAGGTCAAACATAAAAAAGTTATTAATATTATCATTTTATATTTTTATTTATTAATATTTAAAATTTATTATATTATGTTTTTAATTATTAAATTTTATTAAGTTGTTTATATTTATATTTAATATATACAATTTATTTCATTTATATATATATATATATATATTTAATTTAAATATTTTTTATTATATAACCAAATATCTCTTTCATGGATTAGGAACCATATCCATGACTGCAAATTTATTGAAATAAAAAAGGAATATACAAAAAGGATAATAGGTCAAACAAGGCACATTTGACTACATAAAAAACATTAAATCATTTTCTATAATTCCTTCTATTACCAACATTTTTAGGATGTCTTCCTCTACCATTCAGGTGCCGTCCTCTTTGCCAGGTATTAGGCTGATATAGTGGCACATGATGTTATTATAATAAGAATTCATAAGATTTTTCCTTAATAGAATAGATCTATTACTTCCAAGAAGGGTCTCAGAAGTCCAACACTTGGTTAGAACAAAAACCATCCTCTAAATTAATTTATAGAAACTTCAACACAATAATTTATCCATAAAAACCAAAAATATCTGGTTCCATCAAGTAGTAGATAGCCTCTTTTTGTAAGAAAAACCAATAAATTTCTTGTTTGCAGGTATCTTCAATAGGATTTTCTTATTCAGTATCATCAATAGAATGAAAAAAAGAATTTTTATCAGGTGCAATAATATATTATTCATCAGCATCCTTACCAATTGAATCATATGAATTTTTTATAAGATCCTATAAATTTAGTGGGAATAAAAAATACAAATTTTTACTCTCCATTAAGATACCATCATATGTACAATACATCTATAATGGAGTTTCATAAGTTGTAGATACATTCATTTTACACTTCCGAGGGGGAACCATTTGAAAACCTACCTCATCCATCACTACATTCTTATAATAAAACATAGACACTTATTTATCAACATGTGAAAGATCATCTGACATCTGATCAACGGTAACCAAATACCCGGCACTATTTTCTCCTAAAAAATGTGACCAGTTGGAAAATTATTGAAAGAATCTATATGCCCAAATTTAATACACAATATCCCTTCTATTAATGGAACAATATTAGATGTTCTTCTTACTGGTCTAGCCGCCTAAGGAACCTAGACTACCCCTAGGATTTTACCTTTTACAGACATTGAAACTCTTTCAGGTTCATCCAATTTGTTTTTCCCTTGGCATCCCATACAACAAGATGGATCCTCTCATGTATTAAAATTGTATCAACTTGAGTTTTCTTATACACCTCATAGTCTGTATCATCTCCTCCAAGTCCAAGATAGGAGAAAAAGCCTCTTAATGAATCTACTTATAAGACCATGCTCCCTTATCCTTAGCCTCTCCACTTACTAGGGAAGATACTTTCATAATAGTCCCATCTTGATCCATTGGTTGGATTGATTCTTTGGGAACCACCTTATTTATTAAAACACCCCTAAAGGAAACAGAATCCAAAAATACCACTAATGTCGAATCAGTCTACTCCTACAACAAAGATGCTTCGTCATATTAAATATCATTCCACATAGAGGGGCCACTATTTTTTCCAACGTGAGGCTTATTATTCATCCACATTCCATTTCCCATCAAATCGATATGAGTCTACATGCCAACATCATTATGTACAAACACCCCAATTGAGATTTTTGTATGATGCAAGGGTTGTGTCAAAGAAGATCTATGAAATCACAAGTAATTATAGATTATAGAATTTTTTTATTTATTAATATTTTTAAATTAGATAGTAAGTTTACCTTAAAGGTAAAAAATTTCTGATAGTGTATTTGACAAAAAAATGTATTTTTTTTAATCTTACATTACACGCAAGATTGAGTTATACCAAAAAAATAAAATATTATTATTTTAAGTGGTAGTTACCACATAGCTGTTAGAATGGTGGGAATGAAAAATGTTAACTAAATTATGAAAAAATGTTTGACAATGATTTATATAATGATCCATTGGTTAGAAAATTAATTATAAATTAAAATAAAAACTAATTGACTAAAAATAATATGTTTTTATAAAGAACAATTTAAATGTGAATAATTGTGTTTGTAAATAAATAAAATCAACCTTATTGGATTATATTAATGAAATATTAATTCAATATTATATCTAAAATTCATCTTATTTATTTTTAGGCATTATATAAAAACAAACATAATTTTATAGATAAATTGAGTTTTTTTCGAAGAATCATTTTTTACCGCCATTTGATAGAGAACCCTTTTTAAATCTTGTTTTTGTAAGTTTTATATATTCTATTGGACAAAATTAACTTATTATTTGAAAGTGGGATGTTAAAATTTACTTTGGTTGAATTTTTTGTATTTTTCTGATAAAATTCATATTTCAATGAATTGAAAAATGCTATATTTTAATTCAAAACTACCATTTAGTCTAATTTATTTATATAGTTATATTATCCTTTTATTTGGTTTTAAAGTATAATTAAATAAAATTTTTATTATTTAGTATAATTTCGGTCATTTTAATAAATTTCACAATGAAATTTGAGATAAAAACTTTGTGAACTTTTCAACGTTTTACATGAAAACATGTTTTCATATTCCATCAATGAGAATAATTTTTAACTAAAATTTTCCAATTATATTACATTAATTTGTAAAAATGGATTAAATATTTTAAATCAGAAGTAAAAAATTATATAAATATGTCCATTTTATTTTTGAACAATATAAATAGTAACTTTAGTAATAAACTTTATTACCATATTTAAGGGTAAATCGACAAATTAAAGGTAACAAATATAATATTAAAATATAAAATTACCAAAACACTTATTATAATTTAATTATATGATTTTATTCTTACCATTAGAATATTTTAGTCAATATTAGTACCATTTGGAGACATTTGGAAGACTTTAATTCATTTATAATATTATATTCAATAAATAGTCATTTTTGTTACACTGTTATTTTTAAAAAGTAAATTATTTTAATATAACATTATATAAGGGATATCATCATCAATAAATATTTTTTTATAAATATAAAATAATTACCTAAAAAACTCTAATTTATTTATAATTTTAGTAGATAAGTTATTAAATTTAATTATGTCACAACGATGGTGTAGTAAATTCTTAATTAATGGATGTTTAAAATAAATGATATTAAAAATCTGAAAATAAATATAATTTGAAATTTTTGATGCCATAAAATAATTTTAGGGATGAATATGACATTTTATGATTGATTTAATGTATTTATTATATGTAATCATGTTTTATGATATTTTAGAAAGTCAACTAATGAATAGTGTAAAAATTTACACTATTGGTATTTTAAAATATAAAATATTTCATTAAATGTTATAAAATTTACAAAAATATAATAATTGGAAAAATAGTTAGAAAATTTCTAATATGTCATAAATGACACTTTTTTTATTAATTTACATATTATGTTAATTACATTAACCCATGATGTTTAAATAACTTGATATCATGGTAAGATTTAAAAAGGTAAAATAAGGGTTAAAACAAAATGATAAGGATTAAAAAATATTCAAAACATGAAAAAAATTTAATTTTATGATTGGGATTCAACTCAAAACAATCTTATATTCTATATAAATTATTTGGGTTCCATTTTTACTTGAAAATGAATTTATATTAATTTAATACTTTTGAAAATTACAAGAGTGCCTCTCCCCTATCATATAAAAAGAAACTCATATTATTTATTACATACCATTAAAAAACCTTTTGGTTAGGCCAATTTCTATCCATAACAATTTCTCGAATACTTTATAACATTATTTAGGCCTTATTTTAGCTATAACACCCTCTTTATAGGTGTTATGGTGTTAAGAATGGTGATCATATGAAGGAAAGGTAATGTGTTTATATAAGTGTTTATATTTTATTTTTATTCCACTTCATTAAACTATTCTTATTAAAATTTTAAATAAAAAATAAATTATCATAAACATACTGAGCTGCTATTATGTTAACATAATATCCTAATTCCATCTCCTCTTACATTAAATGGAATAATAATTAATCGTTTGTGTGTACTTGTGAACTATCACCTCCCGGAACCGATCTAATTCATTTTCCATAACCATCTCTCATGACTATATATAATAATGGAATTAATATTAATATATTATATTAATTAAATACTAATCATTATAATATAATAATATATCAATTAATTTCTTACTCCCATGCGCATAAAAATGATAATGTTGTTCGTGCGTACGTGTAAACTATCACCTTCATTAAGTGATGTGACTCGTTTTTATTCATTATATCATTTGTATGAAATATATAAGTATATTTAAGATATTAGTATGATATTAATTATTTTATTGTCAATATGTAAATATAAAATAATACTTACCATCCTTCCATATCGATTAATGGAAATTAGGAAACCTTTCTCATGCATGTGTACGACTTACAGCCTCCATGGTTATAATTTTATTTATTTTTCATAACCATACTTCATTGTTTTATTTAAAAGTATAACTGATGTTTATAAAATTATAATAATTTAATAAATACTATTATTTAGATGATGGAATTATGACCCCATGAACTATTTACATCCTACCAAGTTCATCTTCGACTCGAGTACGGAATATGGACAAAAGAATGATGCGAAAATAAATAATTAAGTAATTGTTATGACATGATAATAGTCATATAAAAGGTACAATAAAATATATAATGGTTATTAATAAATAAAATTATTAACCTCAATTTATTATTCAAAAATATAATTATTGTACATGAAAAGTCAAAGTTAAGTTATGTGATTCTGTCTCAATCTCCTTTCCTTGATGAATTTATTGGTAATACACATCTTTATTCTTTTATAAGGTGTGTATATAGACATTATGACATCTAATATCCATATTTTAAATATTATAATGTTATTTATTTTTTTAAATGTATTAATTAATGGATATTAAGATTTAAATGTTCAAAGTTGTATGAGACACCTTGAATGTTTAAATATTTAATTATCATGTATTTTTCTTCATTATATTAATTTAAATATTTATTTATATAGATATAAAGGATTAAATGGGAAATTTTATGTGAATATCGAATTTTATCCTATGTTATCAAAATTAATATTTTTTATATGAAACATTTTACATTATTTACAAAATGACAAAAGGAATAATTTTGTTCTAATGTAGACGACGACAACGACTCCTTTGCCGCCATAATCGATATTTGATATTTGGATTCCTCTATAAGAATTAATTATTTAATGAGAAAAGAACTCCATTATTATCTTTTCAGGTGTTTTGGTACTGAAAATTGTATTGAAATTGGATTTAATTTTTTAATATCTTTAATTGATTTATTATAATGACAAATAAAATTTTTTGAGTGAAATGTTGACAACTTAAATATTTAATCTGTTATGATTATATAATGGAAATTATAAATTTTATAGGTGGTTACATGATTTAGAAAACAAGGGTTGTTAAATGATAAACAAAATATGGGTTGTTCTATGATAAACTAAGGATGGATGGTTACATTACAACCTCCAATGCATTTGTTACGGAAGTCATCCTTAAGGCTAATCCATTTTTAAGAGTAATATGTGTAGAAGTCAACCATATAGTTATTCCATTTAAGTATAATTATGTCCCAAGTTACCTTTATATGTTTATGTTGGTTTATATGGGTTTTAAAAAAATATTTTGATTATAAAAAGGGTAATCAATGACATATATTTAGTGAAGAGTATTTACTACTTCATAAGCTAAAAAGTATTACTTTATGATAAAGTATTCATGGATTACATGTTTTTCAAGGACATTAGTTTTCTTTCTTTGTGTATCCCTTACTGATCATTTTATACTCATCCCACATTTGGAAATTTTTTTCACTGTATTTAAAGTAGAATAGAGTCAATTATGAGATCAATAACTATTTATGATGTATAATCATGAAACAAAACCATTTTTGTTTTTAAAATTTTTTGTTTTATAAAAAAATGGATGGTGATTTGAAGTATCTACTTTGTAATATTTGAGATTTTATGTTTGAGTTATGGCATAATTATCTAAATATTTAAACATTAAAAGATCCAAAATGTGAAATAAATTCAAATTTCTGACTTAACTCAATATTATGTAATGTTAAAAGTTGTGGCCTTGTAGTTGGTATCAAATGTCTGTTTAGATATCATTAGTGGTTAGGGTGTTATTTAATCATAAGTTAAAAGTTTTATATAACCATAATGGATACCATGATAGGAATATTAATAATTATTTTAGATTCATTTAAAGAGTTTTATATAACATGAATTAGGATATCTTAGTTTTTATCTTCCTCAAAAGTTAGTATATGAGGAATTTATTGATATAATCACACAAACATTTTTGGTTTTAAAAAATGGATGGATTTAGAAGGAACCCATGTAAAAAAGGGATGTGAAGGAAAATGTAGGGGTTCTTTGAATAAGAAACAAAATTAAATTGGAGCTACAATGAGAACTCACATGGTTATTCTAAACTAACAATCATGAGTAATGATTAACGCCTTGAACCTCAGTGTTTTTTCTAGTGCATCATATATGAGAGAAACGAATCCTTATAGAAGTTTGGGTAATAATGATCTTAACAGTATGTATATTAAAAGAAATATGTGTCAAGTATGTGGAAATAAACACCTAGTAAAATGTTTTAAAGGGATGATAATATGTTATAGATGTGTAAATGAAGGTCATAATGTAATAACCTGCCAATGAAGAAGAATTATTTTAGTTGACTACAAGAAATGGAAATAAGTTCTTTTAGATTAATAAATTTAATTTTTTTAAATGTCGTGAGTTTATTCATTATGATAATATATGTCCTACAAAGAATCTTCAGAAATGCGATCTACATGAACATAAAAATATGTGTTTAGCAATACATAATTCCATTCTAATTAGAGATGAGGAAACTGAAAATGACACATGAAAGAAATGAATTATTTCTTGACTCATGTTTTGAAATTATTGAATCTTAGAACATGATTCATGTTTTTTGGAGGAAAGATGTATTAAGGAATAATATGTAAAATAATTTTTAAAGGATAATGAATAATATTGAATGATTATAAGGTATTCAAGAGTTATGGTAGATTGTAGGATGCTGAAATGTTTAAAATTACTAATTCTATTTTGATGGTAGGGTTACTTTGGAATATTTTTTTAGTATGTGTAACCCTTAATTTTGATAGGTGAATATGTTATTTGAATAAGAAGAATATTTTATTTTATGGACATAATTATATAGAACCTTTAGGGTTTAAATGATCCTTTATTTTGAGGTAACATTTTGGGATACAAAATGAAAGGAATGAGATAAAATTTGAGATCAAAATTTGTTATGGTCATTTTTGAAGATTTTATCTCTTTATTGGAATGATATATGAATTATATAGTTTTAGAAAAAGGAAAACCTACAGTATGGGTGACAACCCATCACGTTTGGTTCGGATGCGAGAATTGAACCCACAACTGAAGGGCCACAATGTTGCATCTCCTACCACTGGCCTACAAGAAGTCCTTGGTTGTGAGAATTTTTATTTTTATTTAAATGAGTTTATGTGTAACACCCTGACCCCAGTTACCCAGAGGTGGTGCTTTATTACATAATATTAGCATGATCATAAAAGATCAAGTCTTGAAAGTCCAATTATTTTAGTATCCTTGGAATCACTAGATACATTCATAAGTCTTACATTACATCATAAAATGAAAATTACATCAACATCTTGTATCCTTAGACCGCACTCATATCCCCTCATATTATCCCTCCAGGTCATTCATAAAATAATTCTTCACATCCTGGGAAAGATACAACATAGAAATGGGTGAGCTCAGATGCATAGTAAAGATAACAATATAAAGGAAACTTTCATAAATAAGCATAAACATTTAAGGAAATGTATAACTAAAAAAAGCCTTTTAAACTTGAACTTCAGCATAATATGGCATAAATAAAATGAAATAATGTCATTTACTTATTCAAATGGACATTCTACTAGTCTAATAATCACATGCAATATCAATAACCACTTTCATAATGATGGAATTCATAATGCTAGACTATCATAACCACATAGTCAAGGCCTTGTGCCAAGACTACAAATAAGATTTTTTCAAGGACTTCTGGCAAGATACTAGTTTGTCTCATGAGACTTACTGATGCATCGAGGAGCTATAGCGGGCTCCATTTGTCACTTACTAAGTCCAATGAATTACTCATATGAATAGGTTGAAACATAACATAAACATTCGTATTAAAACTAGCATACAAAATGTCAATATTTTCTCCATAAACCATGAATGGTATAAAAATAACACATCCACAGTCAAACATATCAAAAAACCTTCAATACAATATGGATGTTTTTTATCATAATAAATCAACTTCAAATAAGCTTAAAATCCATCAAAGGATGTTGACATAGATGAAATTAAAACTATTTGAGAGAAATATCTCTTTTATTGAAATCAATTAAAAGTCACATAATTATAAAATAAAACATTTACTTTGAATATATTTTTATAAGATTGTAAGGGATTCTTTGACGATTTTATAATGGCGGAAAATAGCTTCCCCCGCCGTATAAGTTAAAAAAAGACATTCTTACCTTAATTATGTCGAAAAGGTTAAAAAGGACATTGTTTGAAAAAAATGGAATGATTCCTTTATAAACGTCATATAATAAGTCAAAAAAGGTATAAATGACTTTAACCCATAGTCTATAAAATAGTAAGAATGATTTGAAATACATTTTTGTGAAACATGGTTTTGGATGATAAAGAGGTCCTAGTAGATACTTACATAAAAACAACCTCGGATAAATAAAGAGATAGTGAATTTTACCCTTACCTTGTACTTTTTCTTGGTCAAGGGTAAGTTAACCTCCTGTATAATGGTGAAATTATTGTTATTAAATTATAAAATAACCATATACATTAATATGATATCATATATGATCTTTTAATATTGTTTTGTTAATAATAACTTTGTATTATCGTTGTTTCGGGTGTTAACTGATTTGTTTTCCTTTATATAATTTGTTACATAAGCCATGTTTTTTATGGATAGGTTGAATATTATTCATATCCAGAATGATATTAAGTCTTTTAACATTATTTTTAACCATAAATTGAAAATTATTCTTTAATGGATACAATGGGGAATGAATCTCATCGCATTCATGGAGACGGTGGTCCGTACATACGCATGAGCGACAATATCATTATTTTGATAGTAAAATATTTTATAATTGGATGGTATATCATATATACTGAATAATTATCATGTTATATTCATTATTTACAT
This sequence comes from Viscum album, assembly GCA_963277665.1. Lineage (NCBI taxonomy): Eukaryota > Viridiplantae > Streptophyta > Magnoliopsida > Santalales > Viscaceae > Viscum > Viscum album. The sequence goes on from OY728166.1 coordinate 1,145,404,089, forward strand.
AAATTACACATCATTATCATACTCATCCAAATAATAATGTTTTAAATAACAATTACACCATGATGTGGAGACGGTAAGCCGTACGTACAGACGTATGGTGACATGTCATTAAAAGGATGGATATAATATGGACTATGGTTGTACCATATTTATAATAACATCAAAGTATATATAATATAGTGGATTTATTATTTTATAATAGAAATAACAAAGAAGGAAGAAGTGGAAGAAGAAAGGAACTTGAAAGAGGGTGGTGAAAACATTACCTCTTCTTCAGGTTCTTCCTTTTGATTTGATCAAAAAGGCTTTTTATGTTGGATTTATGATCAAACTAATGCCTATAGGTTGAATTGAATGAATTTGATAGAATATTTTGTCATTTTTGTCCAAGAAAAAAGGCTTTTAAGGTGTGAATTAGAGAGAAGTGGGAGTGCCCTTTTATAAGAGGGGTGAGGGGCACCTTTGGAAAAGCTAGAAATATTATTTTATAATAAATTCATTTTCGGTTTCTAATGGCTCAAAAGTGTATTATTTAAAGGTTAAGGTGGGATAGGTAGAAAACCACTCAACCAATAGGTTTTAGAAAGTTTTGGGTCAATATATTAACTTTATATTTTGGATTTAACTCTTAGTTAAATAGTTTGACATTTACCATGTCTCTTTGTATTTTTATATTATATAGTTAATAAACATAATACATACTTCCAAGAGACCCCAAGTGGTCCATTAATTATAAAACTATCATTATATAATTACTTTGGTCGAGCCTTATATTTTTAGGAATAGAATCCCAATTAATAATATAATATTTGTTTTAAAAACTCTTTTATGTCAATTTTCACACTATTTAATAATTTATTTTTCTTAAAGCCTTATCAACTTTATTAATTTAAAACAAATTAATTTAATTAATCCTAACATGTCATATTAATGAATAAATTTTTTTTATGTCATCAAAACTTTCAAATTATATTTATTTTAACATTTATAATACCAATTATTTGATTCTTTCATTAATAATGAAAATTCTGCATCATTATTGTGTCAAAATAACATTAATTATTCAATGCCTAAAAATTATAAATAAAATCCCATTATGTAGGAAATATTTTTTTATTTCTAATGAATATCTATAATCAAAAATATATCATATATAACCCTATGTAAAGATTATTTTTCTAAAAGATATATGTTTATGTCATTTTTGTATTTACTTTAACATAATTAATATAATGTGTCATTATCACTTACAAGTGGCTCCATGGGGTCCCCAAATCAACCCAAATATTCCCATGGTCGGACATATATCAACCAATAGGGTTAGGGCACGTTTTAAGGTAATTTAATATTATTATAATATTATTTGTTTACCCTTATTTACCGGATTTACCCTTTAACTATGTTAAATAAAATATTTACCGATGTAATTATCCAAAATTTCTAAAAATAAAAGTTAATTATTTACAAAATTTGAACCTCATGATTCTAAATATGTAATCCATTTTTCTAAATTCAAAACACAGAAGTGGCAGAAATTAATTTAAAATTAATTCTCATTGTCAAAACAAAAAACGTGTTTTTAAGAAATAACAACTATCAAAAGATTGGCACTTGCTTATGTCTAGTTGAAATGTGAAATTATGTCCAGTGACCAACATTGGATTAAATGGTAAAAATATAATCTAATTATACTTTAAAATCACTCGAATTCAGAATTTATCACTATTAATTATTTCAATTAAAAAGGTTTTTTTAATTAAAATTTAGTATTTTTCAATATTCATCAAAATATGAAAGTTATCATAAAAGTACCAAAACATCACCATAAGATAATTTTAGTATTCCAAATCAACAAATGAAGTTCATTTTGAAAGATAAAATTTAAAAATTTAAAAAATTGGGTATTACTATTCATAACCGCTAGTTCGATTGGTTGTGGTGTGTTAGAACTCGATGTTGCAGACAACACACACTACTGTATTATTCAAAGAAAAGAATACCATGGAATCTTGGAGTGTTAAATTCCCCATCCTTCAAATAATTTCATCCTCAAAATTTCTAGAATACTACCACGTGATAAGACTCAGGAGGTTCTTCATCATAAGTTCCTTAGGTTCCCATGTTGCCTCTTCCATCTTATGGTTTCTCCATAGAACTTTTACTAGACCGGTCATCCAGTTTCTCAGTACTTGTTCTCTAGTATCAAGAATCCTGATGGGCACTTCGCAATAAGAAAGATCAGGTTCCAGTTCTACTTCCTCATATGTGAGTACCTGAGTTGGGTCAGGCATGTATTTTCTCAACAGTGATACGTGAAACACATCGTGAACTTTGGAGAGACTTGGTGGAATTTCCAAACGATAAGCTACAAACCCAATTCGTACTTGAATTTTGAAAGGTCGTGTGTACCTGTGACTCAATTTACCTTTCTTACCAAAATGTATAAATCCCTTCCATAGAGATACCTTCAGGAAAACATGATCTCCTACCTAAAATTTTAAATCCATCCTTCGGTTGTCTGCATAGCTCTTTTTCCTACATTGAGCTGCTTTGATGTGGTTTTGGATTACCTTCACATTTTCCATCATTTCCTCCACTAGTTATGGGCCTATAAATTTTCTTTCACCAACATCATCCCAATATGTTGGTGTGAAACATCTCTTTTCTCATAACGCTTTATATAGTGCCATCTGAATCCTTGAATGGAAGCTATTGTTATAGGAAAATTCTACTAGAGGTAAATATTGATCCCACATACCTCGAAAGTCAAGTGATCATGATCTCAACATGCCTTCTATGTTTTCAATAGTCCATTCTGATTGTCCATCAGTTTGGGGGTGGTAGGCAGTGCTCAAATTAAGTTCAGTATCCATGGATTTCTAAATACTTTTCCAAAATCTTGATGTAAAATGTGGATCGCGATCAGAAAAAATTGATAGGGGTACTCCATGAAGTCTCACAACTTCATTAATATATAGTCTTGCTAGACTTCTAAGTGGTAAATCATACCTTATAGCAAGAAAATGTGCTGACTTGGTAAGACGATCAATAATGACCCATATCGCATCATTCCTTATAGGAGTCTTTGGTAGTCCCCTAAAAAAGTCCATCGTGATATTATCCCATTTCCACTTAGGTATGGGAAGAGGTTGCATGAATCCTCTAGGTTGTTTCCTTATAGCTTTCACTTGTTGAGAAACCATACATCTTGACACAAAATAAGCAATCTCCCTCTTCATGTTGTCCCACAAAAAAATGTTCCTTCAAATCTCTATACATTTTGGTGCTCCTGGGTTGTATAGAGAAATTGGAACTATGAGCATCATCCAACAATTCCCTTTTCAGATCAGGTATATTGGGAAAACAAAGTCTCTTCCCAAATTTCAAAATTCCTTATTCATACACAAAGTCACTAAATCTCCTATAATTCATAGCTTTAATCGTCTCTTTAAACTCTTCACCATCAGTATGATAACTCTTTATCCTTTTTAGTAAATATGGGTTGGAAACCATTTGAAAAAGTATTTATGTTTTACCTTCCATGATTATTCCCATATCCAACTTTACTAGATCCATGAAAACTGGATCCCTTTAAACTCTCATTTTGTTCAAAACTCCATGATCAATTCTACTCAAAGAATCTGTCACCTTATTTGCCTTCCCTGGGTGGTAGTGTATCGTGTAATCATAATCCTTGAGTATTTAAATCTATCTCCTCTTTCTGTGAGAAAATATACTTCATACTCCTGTGATTAGTATATATCTCACATTTTTCACCATAGAGATAATGTCTTCATATCTTCAAAGAAACAATTATAGCATCTAACACATGATCATGAGTAGGATAGTTTTTCTCATTAATTTTCAGTTGTCGTGATGCATAGGAAATAACTCTATCATTCTACATAAGTACACAACCAAGTACTTTCATTGAATCATCATTATAAATAACAAACCCATAATTACTCGATGGTGGAGTTAATATAGGAGCATTGAATAATCTTCTCTTGAGTTCTTCAAAACATTCTTCAGACTCTTTTTTCAAAATAAATTTAACCCCATTATGTGTGAGCGTCGTTAATGGGTTAGCCAATTGGGAAACATTCTGGACAAAATGCTGATAATAACCTGCTAAACTAATAAAACTGCGTACCTCAGTTATACTCGTCTGTGCTGGCCATTATTGGATTTCCTTTGTCTTAAAAGGAGCAATGGAAATAATATTCTTAGAGACAAAATGGCCACGAAAAGAAATCTCCTGAAGCCAAAATTCACAATTGCTAAACTTCCCATATTATTCATGTCTTTTAAGAGGTTTCATGATAATGCGCAAGTGATTTTCATGATCTTAATAGCTTTTAGAATATACCAAGATATCATCAATAAATATCACCACAAAATCATCGAGATATTCATTAAAAACACTGTTCATCGGATCCATGAAAACAGAGGGTGCATTAGTCATCCCAAAAGGCATTTCTCTAAACTCGTAATGCCCGTACCTGGTTAAAAATGTTGTCTTCTGAATGTCTTCCTTCTTCAGACACAACTGATGCTATCCAGATAGAAGGTAATTCTTTGAAAATTATTGAGCTCCATGAATTTGGTCAAATAAATCATCAATGTGATGTAGGTAATACTTGTTCTTTATTGTTATAGAATTGATTTCCATGTAGTCGATACATAACCTCATAGATCCATATTTCTTCTTAACAAAAAGGGCAGGGGATCCCCATGGAGAAACACTACGGTGAATAAATCCTTTATTGCTCAATTCCTATAGTTTTTTCTTTAGTTCAACTAATTCCACAGTGTCCATTATATAAGGGGTCTTTGATATAGGCCTTGAATCAGGAATTAAATCAATGGAAAACTGAATTTCTCGTTCTAGTTGATGTCCAGGTAACTCTTCCAGAAACATATCTGCATATACTTTCACAATAAATACATCCTCTATTTGAACATTCCTTTCCTCACCCATAGTTATTTCATTCTCTTCCTCCCCAATAATTGAATTTAGTTGAGCTACTGGGGGTGGATCTAGATAAGAATCAGGTGGTGAAAATTCTGTTCTAAAGATAAGGTGTTCTTTATAATCATCATCAAAAATTGTAACCTCCTTATTCTTAAAATGAATCTTATAATGATGGTCCAAAATCAAATCCACTCCAAGGATTATATGAAATTCAATCATGGTAATGACGATGATATCAATAGATAAAGAACATTTATATACTCTAATGGGGACTGATTCACAAAACTTTGTTGCAATGATACTTCCCTTAAGAGTTTTTACTGACAACTCCCTTGTTAAATCAAATAGGAAATATCAAATTTTTATAGAAAATTTGGAAGATATGAAACAATGCGATGATCCAGAATCAAATAAAGCATTTTCTAAACTTGAGGAAACCATTAAATTACTTTCCACCACGTCTTTCGAAGCTTCTACCTCAGTAGTAGTGATAGCATAATCTAGGCCTTGATCCCTTGGCCATTTTTAGGTAAGTTCCCCTGACACTTAGGAAATTCATTTGCATAATGTCCCATCTCCCTTCAAATTTATCATTGAACACCGATAGATTCTTTCTTCCCCTTGCAATCAAGAGCTTGGTGGCCTTTTTAACCACACTTGTAACAGAATACCATTCCTTTCAAGAAAGTACAAGGGTGTTTATTCCCACATTTACTTCATCATGGATAATAAACTTTTCCCTTATTCCCCTTATTTCAATTTCTAGAGTGATCAACATATCTCTTCTTCTCTTTCTTTGCTTTAAAGTCGTAAGGCTTAGAGAATTTGTTTTCTATCTCGATATCACATGAGAAAATATCTTCGTATGATGAGAAGGATTGTGAGACTAATTATAGATGGAGAAATGGTTTCAACCCATCAAATAAATGATCAATTTTACTCCTTGGGTTACATATATAATCTGCTGCATGCCTCACTAACCTTGTAATGTTAGCCTCATACTTTGCGATATTCTCATCCTCCATTTGTCTCAGACTCATAAATTTCCTTTCCATATATTCTTGATGGTTATAAGGAAAGTATTTTTATAAGAAAATCTCTATGAACTCCCTCCATTCCATATGTAATACTTCATCATCCTCCTTTGTGTTTTGAATCAAGGACCACCATTTGTCAGAATCTCTAGTGAGGCGGTAAAATTACATGATGACTTTTTACCTTTCACTACTCCCAAAGTCATTTAATATTTTCTCTAAGGAATTTATCCTTTTCTCTAAAGAATTTATCCAATTCTCAACTATGAATGGATTTGTACTCCCATTGAATCTTGGTGGTTGTTGCCTCATGAATCGATCTAACATTGGTCCTCCATGTTGTGGATCTGGGTGCTCCATGTTGTGGATACGGTTTCCATTTCTTCCACTAGGCACCATTTCTAAACAAATAAACTAGATTAGTTAATGAATCGCAATACATAAATCCAAACGTTTAAAACACTTAACATGAATTGAATAGTTTATCGATATAATCCATAATCATAAAAATGTTTACTTTGAGGAATTATATAGTAATATACCATTCGTAATGGTTTATAAATAAATGAGAATTATCCTAAGCATATCACCTGGGAGTGTTGTAACCAAGAGTGCAGCAAGGCCCGTTGTCATGCACCGGTTCCCATTCGAGTCTAGCTCAAAGTGGTGTTTTTGTGTTCTACCCCTAGTTACATTTGTGTTAGAGCCACCTCTACCTGCTCGTATCCTGATAAGGATGTATTTCTCAGAAAACTCACAAAATCTCTTTAATACCAAAATTCTAGGAAGTTATTCTATACTAATCCTCAAAGTCCATCTTAGGTCTATGTGCTCTAATTAGAGTTTATCTAAATCTTGCTTCCAAGGTTTGTACTAAACTTCCTCTGATACCAACTATAACACCCCGACCCTAGTTACCTAGAGTCGGTGTATTATTACATAATATTGGCATGATCACAAAAGTTCAAGTCTCAAAAGACCGATTAGTTTAACAGCCTTGGAATCACTAGATTCATTCATAAGTCTTAAATTACATCATAAAATGAAAATTAGATCAACATATTGTCTCCAGAGACTACACTCATATCCCCTCATACTATCCCTATAGGTAATTCATAAAATACTTCTTCACATACTCAGAAAAAATAAAACATTGAAAGGGGTGAGCTCAGATGCCCAGTAAGGATAACAATATAGCAGAAACTTTCATAAATAAGAATAAACATTTAAGGAAATATATAACTAAAACAAAAGCCTTTTAAACTTGAACTTCAGCATAATATGTAAGAAATAAAATGAAATAATTACATTTACTTATTCACATGGATATTATACTAGTCTAATATTCAATGAAATATCAATAACCACTTTAATAATGATGGAATGCATAATGCGAGACTATCATAACCACATAGTCAAGGCCTTGTGCCAAGACTACAAATAAGATTTTGTAAAGGACTTAGGCCAAGACACTAGTAGGTCTCATGAGACAAACTATGGTCTTGGCACAAGTCCTTGACAAAATCTTATTTTTAGTCCTGGCACAAGGCCTTGACTATGTGGTTATGATAGTTTGGCATTATTCATTCCATCATTATGAAAGTGGTTATTGATATTGCACATGATTATTCGACTAGTAGAATATCCATGTGAATAAGAAAATGGTATTATTTCATTTTATTTCTTCCATATTCTGCTTTAGTCCAAGTTTAAAAGGCTTTTGTTTTAGTTATATATTGCCATAAATGTTTATGCTTATTTATGAAAGTTTCGACTATATTGTTATCCTTACTGGGCATCTGAGCTCACCCCTTTCTATGTTTTATTTTTCCCAGGATGTGAAGAAGTATTTTATGAATGACCTGTAGGGATAGTATGAGGGGATATTACTCTAGTCTATGGAGACAAGATGTTGTTGTAATTTTCATTTTATTATGTAATGTAAGACTTGTGAATGTATCTAGTGATTCCAAGGATACTAAACTAATCGTTATTTCGATACTTGATCTTTTGTGATCATTAAAATATTATGTAATAATGCACCAACTCTAGGTAACTGGGGTCGGGGTGTTACATTATGGGATAAGAATAATTTGATTTTTGGAACATAATTTTTATCAAATTGATATCCTTGGGATTGGAAAATGATTTGGGATTAAGTGATAAATGTTATTTTGGATGAAGTTCACTATTTATGGAACTTTATATGAATAAATTTAATAGAATACTATGGGATTTTATTTTTGGAGTTATGATTAAAGTTTTTAATGAAAAAAATTAGAATATTCTGGGGATTACTAGAGAAATTAATTTTTGTAATAAGAAATTAAGATTGATATACGCTATTTGGAGATAAAAAGTTAAAATTTATTCTAAAAGACTATGTGATCAATTAATTCTGAATTTTAGGTTTCATTCATAGTTTTTATTATTTATGGAATTCTAAGGATAGTTATTTTTTGAATGTTTTTTGTTGAACTTTTGGTATTACAATTGAATTTTGGATATTAAAAGTAGTTTTTCCACATCCAAAGGTTTATTCTTTTTGGAGAATGTTTTATCATATCCTAGAAATATTGGTTTTTCTTAATGATTCAAACCTAGATTAATATATAGTTAATCTTTTTTGCATTATTTGATTATCAAGAAGATTATTCAAGTGTGAAAAATTAATCTTAAATACTCATCATTTAGAGAAAAAAGGTGAGTTTATGGTGGAAATTTATTAGTATATAAAACAATACTTTCCACGTAAGAATACATCCTTAGGATCTTTTTCTATGTAGTAATATAATTCCACAACTATATTAAAAGGATTCTAAAAGAAAAACATTTTAGTTTAATTTTCCTACTATGAAATAAATAATGTTTAATCCGTCACAAATTTATGGATTTGTGATTGTTAACATTGTAGTGATCATATTTTCTATCACTCTCCATCATAATAAGATGGTTATATTTTTTTCTATATCCATGTTTCCTATGTGGAACCCTTGTGTTTTTATCTCATTTGACCTTTTCACTTCACATTATTTCATTTAAATTTGATATTCTATTTACTCTTTTCCAATGTGGGATTTCAATGAAGTAATTCTGAATAGTGAAACCTTAGTTACCGAGGACAAATTTAAAATTGTGAGGATGTAACTTTAAAAAGGGGGAAAGTATGTAACATCCTAGGTAATTATAGTATAATACTTTTTTATATTTATTAATATTTATGAATTAGATATTAATTTTACCTTAATGTTATGCTATGTCTGATAGTGTATTCTATATTCCATAATGGGTTTCTTTGAAATCTTACGTTACACACAAGATTGAGTTATACAAAAATTATGAATAATATAGTATTATTTTAAGTGGTAGTTATCGCATAGCCATTTGAATGGTATAAATGAACAATGTTAACATAATTATTATAATATGGTTTACACATGTTTATATAATTATTCATTACTTTCAAATTAATTATAAATTAAAATAAAAACCAATTGATAAAAAAGAATATGTTTTTATGAAAAACTAATTAAATGTGAATAATCGTGTTCATAAAATAATAAAATCACTCTTGTTGGATTATATTAATGAAATATTAATTCAATATAGTTTTTAAAATTAATATAATGTATTTTATAGACATTATATAAGAACAAATACAATTTTACGGATAAAATGAGTGTTTTTCAAAAAATACAGTTTTACAGCTTTTTAAGGGAAAACCTTTTTTAAATCTATTTTTGTTTACTTTTATATGTTCTATTTGACAAAATAAACTTATTATTCGGATTTGGGACATAAAAATTTACTTTGGTTAATTTTTTGGGTATTTTTATTATACAATTCATATTTTAAATAATAGTAAAAAATACTATAGTTTAATTCCAAACTACCACTTCGCCTAATTTATTTATATGGTTAGATTATAATTATATTTGGTTTTAAAGTATAATTAAATAAAGTTTTTATAATTTAATACAATTTTGGTTTTTGGAATAAAGTTCACAATGAATTTTTTTATAAAAACCTTGTGAACTTTTGAATGCTTTACTTAAAAAACATGTTTTCTTTTTTTGTCAACGGGATTAATTTTTAATTAAAATTTTCGAAATTATTTGATTGAAATTTGGAAAAAGTGATTCAATATTTGAAGTCATAAGTTTAAAATTTTGTTAATAGGTCCCTTTAATTATTTTAAATTGTGAAAATTATCCTTAGTAATAAATTTTATTACCGTGATTAAGAGTTAATAGGGTAATTACAGGTAAAAAGTATATTATTAAAAAATAAAATTACCCTAAAACATGACCTAATATAATTTTATGTGTGTATTATGACAATTAGAATAATTGGGATGATTTTAGTACCATATGGAGCCACATGGAAGACTTTAATTCATTTATAATATTATATTCAATGTATAGTCATTTTTGTTAAAAGTTTTTTTTTTTGAAAAGCTAAGCCTTTTAATATGGAGTTATACAGGGGATATATTCAACTATAAGTATTATTCATAAAGATAACATTATTAAATAAATCATGGTAATTTTTGATAACTTTTAGGAAATAAATAATTAAATTTAATGGTGGCACAACGATGATGTGGTAATTTATTAATTAATGAAAGAATAAAATAAAGATATTATAAAAATAAAAATAAAAATAAATATAATTTAAATTTTTTATTACATCAACGAATTTCATGTATTATTATGACATGTTATTATTTATTTAATTTAATTTTTTTAATGAATGAAGTTGTTATGATATTTTAAAAAGTCCACTAATGAATAGTTTCAAAATTGACACTATTGGTTTTTAAAATATACAATATGTTATTAAATGTTATAAAATTCCTAAAAATATAAAATTTGGCTAAATGGTTGGGATATGTACTTATATATCATAAATGACACTTTTTTGTGGTCTTTTGACATATTATTATAATTAAATTGAACCAAAAAGTATAAATAACATGATATCACAGTTGGATTAAAAAAGGTAAAATAAGGGTAAAAAATAATAAGGTGTAACATGTAATCAAAACTTGTATAAATTTAAATATATGATTTTTTGTGCGACCCAACATATTATTATCTTCTAAATATATTATTTTGGTACCATTTTTAATAGAAAATGAATTTATATTAATTTAATAATTTTAAAAAAAAATCTATGAGTGCCTTTACCCTCTCCAATATGTGTACAATTTTTAAGTGTTGATATTTTATTTCATCTTCCACTTCATTAAAATATTGTTATTACAAGATGAAATAATAAATCAAGTATCCTCAATATACTGAGAATTTATTATGTTAATATCTTAAACTAATTCCATCTACACTTCCATTAAATTGGAAAAAAAATTGTGTGTACGTGTGAATTATAACCTCTATGAACCTATCTAATTAATTTTCCACAAATATCTATCATGACTAGTTATAATAATGTAATTAATGTTCTTATGTTATATTAATGACATATTAATAATAATAAGATAAAAATATATTAATTATATTTACTCCCATGTGCATTAAAATGATAACGTCGTTCATGCATATGTGTGAACTTTTACCTCCACGAAGCGATGCGACCCATTTTTATTCATTATATTACATTTATGATATATATAGGTATATTTAAATGATTAATATGATATTAATTATGTTATAATAATTATGTAAATATTAAATAATACTTACCTTCTTTCTATAATGATCATTGAAAAATGTAAAACATTACTCATGCGTACGTAGACATACCCTCTCTATTATTATGAAATTGTTCATTTTTCATACCCATAATTCATGGTTTTCTTTAAATATATAATTGATTTATAAAAAATAATATCATGAATATTATTGTACATAATATGGACTTATTACCTCATGGACTATTGATATCCTATTAAGTTAATTTTCGACTCAAGTACTAGATATCGACAAAATTCCCATTTTTTAAGAGAGAGACTGAGACCTTTCCATGAAAGAAAGATACATTTATTAGGAAAAATAAAAATTACACCAGTCTAAAAGTAGGAGATTTACATTGATCCTTCTTAAGAACATAAAGTATATCACCTGGTATTTGATCCTCCCAATTAAAATCAATACTAGTCACACCTTTGTTAGAAAGACCATTCACCAAAGTGTTCTCCACTCAATAGACATGTGTAAAAATATGTTCCTTGGAAAAAATTATATCCAAACTCCTTGACCATTGATTAGTCAGCTTCAAGGAAATATAAAGAGAACTTGTCCGCAATGTAAGAACCACAGACATGGAGTCACATTCAATCCATAATTTGTTCCATCCCTGATGTTTGGCTTACTCAACCGCCTCAATAACTCTAAGAATCTCTGCTTTAAGAGATATTGAAAAAATACAGGAACCATGTAGACAACCAATAACACACCCTATATGGTCCTTAAAAACCACCCTGAATCCTAAAGAACCTGGATTACCTTTCGAAGCACCATCTTCATTTATTTTGATCCAACTATGTATGGGAGGCAACTATAACACCTCTAGAGTTCCAAGAGGTGGTATAAAATTTCCTTTGACTCCAACCCAATTTAGGACTGACAAATCATGAATAGAATTTTCACAAAATCTTCCTCTTAGAACAGATACAGAATGAGAAACAGCAAGAAGTTGAGCTAAGGCCTCACCCATATAAAAAACATGTTGTTCATACAGGGCTTTGTTCCCAAAAAATCATATAAAATGAACAAGTTCTTCAACTACAAAAAAAAAATAGGGAAGACTTTTGGTGAAAGATTCAGCTCTAGCAAGAATTGCATTAATCCATCAATTGAGTTGGTACCAGGTAAGTTAACTTCAAATATACTGGACAAATCCTCCCACATTGATGAAGCTACCACACGCGTGAGAAAGAGATGATCAATTTATTCCCTGTGTTGATGACATAGAGCATACATTGAATAGAGGTAAATCCCACAATATAGAAGATATTCATCTGTTGGAAGCCTCCTCTAAGCTAGCCTCCAGGAAAACATGGCCCTTGAAGGCCTTAATAAGACTTTGTTCAGGATGACCATCCATTTAATACCAGATGTGCTGCCAGAAAAGTTCTTTTAAAAACCTTTTGAAGAAATAATCTCATTAAAATATTGTTCTGAAGACCAAAAACCCCCTTGGAGGAGAATAATTACAGCTCAACAATGGAAACAATCTAATTTAGAAGACGATCCATACAGCCCAGTTGATATTTGATTGAAAAAACAAAATCCATATTAAAGTTATCCTCAAGAACCAAGTCCTCCAATTTGTTTCCAGTCATGTTTCATTTGCCAAATTGAAGGGGAGAATCCATTGAGACTAAGTAGTGAGAATTAGCATCAATTCTGGAAAATATTTTCTCGAAAGTAGGCCAAACTAGAGAGGTGAAGTAATTAAAGTTCCCTTATTTAAGTCTATGCAAGAATCTAACTTTAATAATGGAGAGAACCTCAGATTTCATGTTCATGAGCCTCCAAATAAAACCAGCCTGCATGGAATCATAGAAACATCCCATGTTCTTGATGGCCAAGCCCCCTTCATCATAATGCTTACAAATAGAGTTCCAAGAAACCATTTCAATATTCCTTTCATTGACACTACCACTCCAAATGAAATTCTTGACAGAGACATTAATGGCCTTGAGTAAAGAAATCGGCCATTTATAAACCAGGAAAGAGTAAACAAATTTTTAGGTGATAATGTGTTTCATAAGACTCACTCTTCTAGACATGGATAATGATTTACCTTTCCATGATGAGAGTTTCCTTCTTATCACACTAACAATATTTGATAAATGCCAAACCTTTGGTCTTCCCCAAAACATAGGCTCCACCAAATAAGTGACGGGAAAGTCTCTTTCATGAATTCCCATCACTATGATGATTCCATTAAACCTACTAGAAGAGAAATTCCTACCAAAATAAACAAATGACTTCTTCCAACTAATCTCTTGTCCAAAAACCATCACATAATATAGAATAGCTCGCTTGATGTTCTTGACATTTCTTTTGTACTTCTGAGTAAAGAGGATAATTTCATCAGCATATAAAAGATGAGATGGGGAAAGCAACCCCCTTCCAGCATAAATGTTCTTCAGGTTTCCATTTCTAGCCATAATAGAAAGAAACCTACAGAGATAATCATTATAAATAGAGAAAATGATAGCTAATAAAGGATCACCCTGCCTAACACCTCTTGAGCACTCAAAGTATCCTTCAGGGGATCCACTAATAAGAACTGATATATGAGCAGAGCACAAAATAGACTTCATCCCGTTCACAAACACATATTTTAATCCATACATATCTAGGATCTTGCATATAAAACCCCAATTAATTGTATCAAAAACCTTCCTGATGTCTATCTTATGGGAAATGTCTCCACCAATGATAATATTTTTCAGAAGATTCACACATTCTGAGGTAGTAATGAGACAGACTTGAATCGATCTCCCCTTGATGAAGCCAAACTAAATTTTAGAGACAATATAACAAGTAATACATTATAACCTAGTATCAGGAATTTTGAAAATAATTTTTTAAATAGTGTTCACCAAGGAAACAGGTCTGAACAAATGAATTTCATTGTCATTCTCCACTTTCTAAATAAGGGAAAGGAAATGGTTATTTAAGCATTTTGGAATAATATCACCTATGAAAAAATGAATGACCAACCTAAAAACATCTTCATGAAAGATATCCCAAATAGATTTAAAGAAAAAATTACCAAAGCCATCCAAACCGGGAGAGCTCTCAGATTTGAGACTAAAAACAGCTTCCTTGATTTCTGGTTCTAGAGGCATATCTGTAAGGCTGGATTTATCCTCCTGAGTCATAAGCCTTGGGATCACACCATCAACAAGATTAACGATGGAAGGTATCCCATTAAAAAGACTCTTTAATTAAAGAATGAGATGCTCTGAGAGATCTTTACTTTTATCAATCAAGCTATCTACATTTTTAATTAGGGAAAAGGGCTTGGAAATCCTTCTTATTTTTTTGAAGATAATTGAAAAACATTCAATTCCTATCCCTACGATTTAACCATTTAACATTGAAAGAATACCTCTGCAAGTCATCTATTATGTTGCAAAGCTGGTTGAGTTAGGTGACTAACTCAAATTCATCCAAAAACCCATTAGAAAAGTCACTAGAAGTATTGAGCTCTTGAAGACTCTGGAGGGAATCCTCAAGAGAAGACATTTCAGACTCAATATAGCTAAAACAATCTTTGCTCCAGAATTTATGATTTATTTTGATATCTTTATGCTTATTGATGAAAGAAAAAACATCAACCCTGCAATCCATAGAATTTGAGGTACTATGCACAATGTCCCTGCAATCTGGATGAGTGACCCAGGATTTATTAAAATTGAAGGGAAAAGGAAGATTGGGTTTTTTTCAATAAGATCCACCATCATTGGATGATAATAAGAATGTAGTCTTGCAAGTGTAGATTATGATATGGAACCCCGTTTATCCAAAGAATCCCCATTGATAAAATCCCTGTCAATATTACTAGAAGCAAAACTATTAAGATGCTTCTTATACCATGTGTATTTAGCACCAACAAGATTGACCTCAAGAAGGTCATTTTTATCAATATAGATTCTAAATTATTTGTAGGAAGTGTTGTTCATAGTAGCCCCCATTTTTTAATCCGGATTAAGAATTGCATTTAAATACACCAAGATGATCCATGGACTAGAAATTACTGCATTTAGATATTACAAATCCTCCCAAAGGTTCCTATGATCCTGATACATATTACTGGTATATATGAAGGTGCATACCATGTCAGATCCAAGATAATTAAATAAGCATCTGACAAGTTTTTCACTTGAGATTTCCATCAGAGTGATGTCCAGAGATGAGTGATGCAAGACCCAAAGACTCTTAACATCAGTTGAACATATGTTTTTTTCAATTATAGAGTAGCCTAACTTCTCAAAGCTAGACATATTTGAAGTAAAAATATTTTTAGGCTTAGAAAGGCCTATAAGAATAGGATGATCCTTCTAAATAAAAATATTTATGGATCTGGTGGCTTCCAGATTCCCAAGACCTTGATTGTTCCATTACTGTATCTTCATTTGGAACTGTTTCCTAGGATGGTACCCCTCATGTTTATAGATTCTTTATTTTTGGGTGGACATCCATCCTTCTTTTTTGGAGCTCGTGAACTCTCCAATAAATCAGATATATCAGCTTTGTTGTTTCTCACAGCCTTGCCTTTAGCATTTAGGTTTGTAATTTTCAGGTTTGTCTGGATTTCGAAATGTGCACCATTTGAGACATCATGTTCCTTTTTACATGAGGATTTAGATCCAGAGGTCTTCAATCCAAAGTTTTCCTCTGACTATTGAATTAGATTTATCTTAAGGCTCTTATGGGATTGATTCCCTGTATTACCTATAGAATTACTAGAGACCAAGTTCTTCAGAACAGGAGGTGCATCAATTGTATGGAAGGTTTATGAAAAACCATCTCTAGTGGCATGCTCTCTAGTATATTTTGGTGCAGAGGGAGCATTTGAATGACAACATATTTACTAATTCTACCCAACCATATTATTACCACCATCAACATCAGTAAATTCCACTAAGTGAAGTAAAACCTCATGTGATTCATCATTTGAATTATGTTTATCCATCATAGAGAAAAACAGACAACTGATTCTATTAGAAAATTCAATAAACATAAATTTATCATTTAAATCGTACTGATATCTCAATAGTAGATGAAGAATGTCATATGATATTTCAGAGTCAAGTTCATGGAGAGTCTTGAGTTATTGCGCTAAGAGGGTATTAGATAAAGCTTCTTCAGCCTCTTCCTCTTCAACCTTGTCAGCCCAGGTCTGCTTTCATGAGCCAGACTATTTATTTACAACAATAACATCATGAGTTACATTGTGATCCTCTTCAGGATTAACAGGGGTGGAAATAATTTGGTTCTTCAAAGTGACCTGCGAGGGACCATCTTGGTCCATAATGATTCCCATATTCTCAACTATAGTATTCTTGATCCTTCTGTTCTTGTTGGAACCATTCCATTCCATGGTCTTTGGTATAATCATTTCTGTCTGTAGTACTCTACAGTTAGAAACCAAGTGGCCAACCATCTTTCAAACCTCACCGAAAGTAGGGACATTATCATACTCAATTTTCACCTCTGATATGATGCTCGTAGCCCGGATGGAGATGCTAGAAAGACGTTTCAATTCCAAGATGACATCTACCAGCATGTGAGCAAAGAAACCAATTTCTCTCACCATATTACCTTGGTCAATTATAATTGGAGTACCAATTCAGGAGGTAATATCATTCAGAATCCTTGAATGCCAATACACCCAATTCAAACCATGAAGCCATACCCAAATTTGGGCATTGGGTTGCCTGAGATTAAAGGGGTTGAAATTAACATCCCATTCTGAAAATAAGAAAATTGTAGGCTTCAACTGAAAATTTCCATAACATCAAGAAAAATTCATCGCATCCTTGGATTGAAGAATGATATGAAAAAACCTTTCCCTATTGGTATAAGCTTCCAAACCCTAATGACCTAGCAATGAGATATTCGATTTTTAAGCTCAGTGAATGACTAGGGACTATCACTATTGGAATAAATAACATGACCTAAGATCAAGAACATACATAGATTAATACTCTGATATAGGGATTCCGAATATACCTCTTAAGAAAAACCACCATTTTCAATTCTAGTGATATTATATGGTCTGTGAGAATCTTCCTTGGAAGGGTCTATGGAACCCGAAAAGGCTTCCACAAATGATTGACCCCACTTCTTCAAACCCGAAGGATCATAAGGTTATAGAATTTTGATTGGATTCTTTAGGGATCCTAGATCATCCTTATTAGCTAATTCCCATTTAGGATTGAACGAATGCATTAAAGAATTCAAGATCGTGACCCAATAAACAAGGTTTCTCCATTTTTAGGTTTATCGCCTAATCATCATCCTGCTCTCTCCATCTTCCAAAAAATTCCCATTGTGAAAATAAATAATAAAGTAATTTATATGACATGATAATACTCATATAAAATAAATAATAAACTATATAAATTTAATTAATAAATTAAATAATCAGCCGAAGTATATTATTCAGGCAGATAAATATTGTACATGATGAGTCAGACCTGAGATAATTAATTTCATATGAATCTCCTTTCATTGAGGAATTTCTGTGTAATACACACCTTTATTCTTTTATAAGGTTTATATATAGCCACTATGACTTTTAATATCTATATTTTCTCCATTATAATGTTATTTATTGTTTTTTGAATGTATTAATTTATGTATATTGATATTTAAATGCTCAAAGAGGTATGGGACACCTTTACATTTAAGGATTTAATTATCAAATATTTTTATTAATGATATTAATTTACATATTTATTTATATGGATATAAAGGATTATATAGAACATTTTATGTCTATCTTAAATTTCATTCAATTACTTCAAAATGAATCTTTTTTTATATGAAACATTTTAAATTCTTTAAAAAATTACCTAATTAATGTGTTTGTTTTAATGTATACAGTGATAATGACTGCTCCACCACTATAACTGATATTTAATATTTGGATTCCTCTATAATCCTTAATGTTTTGAAAGGAAAATAAATATCTTATTCCCGTTTGGGTGTTTTGGTATTTAAAATGGTTTTGAAAGTGTATTGACTATTTCAATATCATAAATTGATTTCTTGTGATTAGAAATAAATTTTTATGAGTCAAATGTTGATAATTACAATATTTTATGTGTTATTATTATATAATGGTACTTGGACATTTGATGCGTGGTTACGTGATAAACCAACAATGGGTGGTTAATGGATAAACCAATGATAGGTGGTTTCGTGATAAACCAAGGATGAGTGGTTATGTTATATCCTCTAACGCATTAGGTATATAAGTCGACCATATGGCTATTCCATTTGTAAGATTCGTATTGTAGAAGTAGACCATATGGTTATTCCATTTAATTATAATCATGTACCAAGTTACCTTTTTATGTTTGTTGTTGATATATATGGGTTTTATGGTAGTATGTTTATGAAAAAAGGGTAGGTAATGAGATTATATTTAGTGGATAGTATTTACTACTTTATAAAGTTCAAAATTATTACGTTATGATAAAGTATTCATGGTTTACATGTTGTCATAAAGCAAAAAATTTTCCATCTTTGTGTATCCCCTGCAAAGAATTTTTTCTCAAACATTGTTTTGAAAATTTTTATATAGGATTTAATGGAGAATAAAGTCAAGGATGGGATCAATGAAAATTTATGATGTTTAATCATGAAACAAAACCATGTTTATTTTTATAAGGTTTTGTTTTACAGGAAAAATGGATAGGGAGTAGAAGTGTCTACTTTGTAATATTGTAGTTGTTATGTGTGAGTTATGGCATAATTATCCAAAGCTGTAAACATAAAAAGACACTCAAAGTGAAATAATGTCAGATTTTTGTCTTAACTATAGATTATGTTATATTTATTTCTATGTCCTTAAAAGAACCTTTCAAATTACACTTACATTGATAATGAGTAGTGATATGACCCTTCATCCCACAATTCTCAAAAAACACAATCCTCTAACATGGAGAAGGCAAGGGGAAAAGATATATAAAATAATCAAAAAACCATGGTTTCTTCTGATACTCCATAATAATGTAGATATCATATATGGGGGTATAAATATTTACCTTTTCAGTAATGGTGGAGTTGGGGTCAATCTCCACTAACATCCTTGAAAATTATTCAAACCACACATGATCAGTTTCCTTGTCAATATGAAAAGGAGTTCTAATTACAGTATAAATATTTTGAAGTATCTTTAGGTGATAAATGCCACAATTGACTATATGGAATTGAATACATACATGAGTGATCATATTCCTTACTTGTGAGGCATCAATGTCCAAGGACCATTCATGAAAATGAAACCAACATGGGTTCAAGAATAGGTGTTTGACTCACCTATTTTGATAATCCCAAATCATGTTTAAATATTGATCATAATATATAAAGTCAGTAATTAATATTTTTAATCTACATATAAAATTATCTTATTCTCGACAATGTATATTCTTAAGACTCATGACTTTGCTGCATCAACTAACAGTTCATATTTATCTAAATATAGGTTCACTGTTAAAGGCTACTGGTAAGAGCCTTCTGCTCAAAGTCACTATTATAGCTTTCTATTACTCTAAGTCACTAATGTTATAAGATCACTATTGAAGATTTACAGTCACTGCTAGAAGCTACCGGTACAAGGTTTATGTCACAAGGTCATTGCTGTGACAAGGCTTCTATTAGAAGACCATTGTCAGACTCTTTCTCAAGTCTTCTGTTGAGAACATCACTGTTCAAGTCTGCAGTTGGAAAGGTTACAGTTGAAGAAGTCAAATGTTACAGAACTATCGATTAGAAGCTTATTGTTATAGGTCTACTGCTGAGCCTACCGATGGAGTTTGCTGATAAGGTGTCACTATTACAAAGAGTAAATAGACACCATTACAAGTCTACAATCAAAGAGCCTACCGATGAAGTTCACAGTTGAATAATCTACCGATGAAGTCCACAGTTGAAAAGACCACAGTTGAAGTCTACCATGTGACATGCATCTGCTATCAGTCAAATGATATTCTATTATTTCCTTTACCAATTTTATTAATAATATTATAATGGTCATGTATAGAAAAATTAATACACCTGAAATTATTTAATGATATTTGCAGGGATATCAGGAAACAATACGATGTACGAGGAAGACCACGCATGGGTAAAGAATCTTTCATGTCAACCCCTGCTGAACCAAGTCAAAAAGGCTGAACCGGAAGAGAGCATATATATATATATTTATATATATATGAGAATTAAATTCAGAGCCACGTGACTAACATATGCATAAAAATGAAGATAATTAGTGTGGAGATATTGAATATATAGAGAACACTCATAAGATAGAATCATACATAATCTGAAGAAGAATCCTCAAGCTCTCATTCCGAATAACATCGAGATTCAAGAAGAACAATTGAAAGAACCTTTTTCAAGCTGTCATAGTGTGCTAAAAAGAGCTTAACATCCAAGAAGCTGATCATATCTACATCTGGATGTCATAACCTGAAAGTTGCGACACTCTGTTTTGGAGTCAACTTGCAGAAAAGGACCAAAACTTCATCTCATTCATTTAAACGAGTCAAGAGTTGATCTGCCAACACAATAGAGCATTCTAAACTCATCCCTACTATCTTTAGCTCTACTGTGTTTAATTACTTTACATTTTTGATCAGTGTGTTTGTTACACACACTGAATCTTGTACTTGAACTGAGGGATACTGAAAATCCCTATTCTAATCACTCTTTATTTTAGTTTCCCACGTCTAATTGTGGAAGAAACCTGATGTGGCTTGGAAGTTTATTTGCCCATGTAGAACTGTGGTAGAGGTTGCAAAACCTGGACAGTTTGTGAAAGCTATTGTAAAACCCGATACATGTTGTGTATCACTTTTAATATAACTACATGGTGGCAGGTGATCACCAAGTGGAGAGGAATAGGTCTTGACTTAAGACTGAACCTCTTGTTTAAATTTGTTGTGTTCATCTTTGCTTTACTCTGTTTAACATCTATTTGTTGTGCTTATATTAGCAATAACATAAATCAATTTTTACATTCACTTTGATAGTTAGTTCTAGTTAGTGTGTATATCTGATTTGTTTAGTAAACTTGTTTCAAAAGTCGAATTATTTCTCATACTGATTCAATTGAGGAGTAATCAACCTTTGAGAAACCTGTTGAACAATAACTCACTTGTATCTCTACTGCCTTAATTGACTAGGCTGTTCTAATTTGGGAGATTTTAATACTAAAAGTTTTAATAGAAATTTTAAATTGGAACTCAATTCACGCCCCTCTTGAGTATCCACTCCGACCAACATTTGGTATCAGAGGCTCATTCTTATTTATAAAAGGTTATCAAACCCTCTATCTTTCAAACTGTTATTTTAGTTTTATCTTAAAGATATTAAATTTCTATTAGTACTAAATTTTCTCTCTTTAATATCTTTTCTAAAATCTAGTTATGGACAATAGACTAGAAGGGGTTGCTACTAACATGACACCTTTCTTTAATGGTGTGAATTATGCTCAATGGAAGATTAAAATGAAAATTCATTTGGAATTTATTGGTTTTGATATTTGGTCTTCTATAGAATCAGAATATGAAATTTCCAAAACTGTTAGATCTACCTGGGACGACGCTAAAAAGTTTGACTATAACAATAACTATAAAGCTATGAATTCCCTTTACTACTCTTTAGGAGATGAGTAATTTAACTGAATTTCTGCTTGTAAAACAGCTCATGTAATCTGGGACACCTTGGCTGTTTCTCATGAAGGAACAACCAATGTGAAGGAAATGAGATTAAATACTTATACTATAAAATATGATAATTTAAAGATGAGACCTGATGAACCCATTTCTGATATGTATCTTAGGTTTAACTATATTGTCAACACCATGAGTTCACTTGGAAAAGCTGTTCCAGAAAAGGAGCAGATCATGAGAATATTGAGATGTTTGCCTGACAGAAGGAGAGGAACTTCTGTGTCTATCTGAGAGTCATGTGACATCAGAAAGCTACCTGTTAAGGAGTTTATTAGTAAACTAATGATTTATGAAGAGGAATTGAAGGTGAACAAATAAGAAGATGGTGAATCTAAGAGAAAATCTATGGCATTCAAGTCTACTGCTTCAAAGAGCAAAGACCAGGAGAAAATTCATATACCTACTGAAAGTTCAGCTAATGAAAATTCAGATTCAGACAGTGATTAAGAAATAGTTCAAATAGCCAAGAGATTTAAGAATTTCTTTAGGAAGAAGATGTTTTTAAGAAAACCAAACTACAAGGGTAAGTATGATCAACAAGGTAAGTGGAAGAAGGATTGGAAGAAATCTGAAAAGGAAGATGATATAGTCTGCTATGAATGTAAGAGGAAAGGACACATCAAGGCTGAATTTCCAAAGTTAAAATTCAAGAATAAATATGATTATAAGGACAATAAGTATAAGAAACCCATGAAAGAAACTTTGAGTGCTTCAGAAGATAGCACAAGTGGATCAGAAGCTACTGACTCTGAAAAGAATCATTCCAACATGTGCTTCATGACTAACGTATCTGAGGTACCTGTTTCCCCTGTTCTAAATGATTATTACTCTAGAAATAATCGTGATTCAGATAATGATGAAAATATGTCAAAGGATGAACAATTTGAATATTTAAATATACTAGAAGATACCTGCAATGAACTAAAAGATAAATATAAATCATTGAAGAAATAGCATGCCTTGACTAGTGACATTAAAACATATCGAAGTGTAGAAAAAGAAAAGAATTCTCAATTGTTGAAGGATAATACCCAGCTCAAATTATCTAATGAACAATTAAGAAAAGATATTGAAAAGTTCACTACTGGTAGGGATACCTTGACACAGTTGCTAGGAAAACATATTGCTCCAAAATATACAACTGGTCTAGGATATCATCCTGGACAGAGACAAATTAGCAAACCCAAATTTGTTCCCAAATCTGGATAGTTCACTGCTAATTCTGGATCATCTCTTGAGAAAAAAATTTCTAAAGGACTGAACAAAGTATTTATGTCTCAAAATATGTTTGTTGATTTCAGAAAATCTATAAAGAAAATATGGGTTCCCAAAGTTTTATTGGCTAACCTTTCTGGACCTAAGAAGATCTGGGTACCAAAATTATTCTATTTTTAATCTATTTTGCAGGGAAGTTGCTTAAGGATTTCCTGTAAGACCCTATGGTATTTGGATAGTGGATGTTCAAGACATGTGATATGAGACTATTCTTTCTTTAAGAGTCTAATTAAAGTTGATGGTGGGCATGTCACCTTTGGTGACAATGAAAAAGGAAAAATCATTGTCTTAGGCTAGATTGGTAACCCTGATATAATATTAATTTCTAAAGTACTTTTTGTTGATGGATTAAAGTATAATTTACTTAGAATATCTCAGTTATGTGATGATGGACTTAATGTTAAATTTGAAAATGATTCATGCAATGATTTTAATTCAAAAAATGATTTAGTTTTTATTACATATAGAAATGATAATGTGTATGCTATTGATTTAAACTATTTAGTCAAACAAAATGCTTCTTTCTTAAATGATTTTTATAAAGAATATTGGTTGTTGCATAGAAGATTAGGGTATTGTAATGTGCACTCATTTAGGAATCTGTCTAAAAAATGTTTAGTTAGAGACCTACCTAAATTGGAATTCCCAATTGATAAAGTGTGCAATCCCTGTTAGAAGGGAAAACAACACAATGTTTCTTTCAAACCAATGAAAGAATTTTCAACTTCTCAACCACTTGAGTTGGTTCACATGGATTTGTTTGGACCATCAAGAGTTTCAAGTTTAAATGGGAAGCACTATGTTTATGTTCTTGTATATGAATTTTCTAGGTATACTTTGGTATACTTTCTAGCTCACAAAAGTGAAGTTTCTTCCTACATTGTCAAATATTCTAAGTCTGTAGAAAACCTTAATGGACTTAATATTAAAACCCTAAGAAGTGATCATGGTCGTGAGTTTGAGAATCATGAGTTTGAATCCTACTACTTGCACAATGGCTAAATTCGCAACATTTCTTCCCCTAGGACACCCTAAAAAATGGATTTGTAGAAAGAAGAAATAGGACCCTTCAAGAAATTGCAAGGACTATGATTAATGAGTATGACATAACTATTTATTTCTGGGATGAAGCTGTAAATACCACTTGTTACATTATCAATAGAGTTTTAATTAGGACTATTCTAAAAAGGACCCCTTATGAGCTCTTGAATAATAGGAAGCCTTTGGTTAATTACTTTAGAGTTTTTGGTAGAAAAGTCTTTATTCTTAATACTAAAGATAATCTTGACAAATTTTCTCCCAAAAGTGGTGAAGGAATTTTTCTTGGTTATTCTATTTCAAGTAAAGCCTGTAGAGTATTCAATAAGAAAACCAAATGTGTGGAAGAATTAGTTCAAATCAAATTCGATGAGACTGATCCACATGAGCCTAAAGCTTCTCTTGAAAATCTTGAAGAAGATTTATCAAATTTGAACTTTAATGACAAAAATAGTGAATCCCCTGTAAAAGTATCCAGTTCTAGAAATTTTCCATAATCTGCACCTGCTGATTTTGAACCAACAGACAACTATGAAGAATCAAGTTCAACCCTTCCTAGAGGTACGAGGAATCTTAAAAATCATCATCTAGATACTGTTGTAGGCGATTTGAATAGAGGAACACAAACTAGAGCTTCTCTAAGAAACCAGGTTTAACATCAATCTTTTCTTTCATAGCTTAAACCCAAAAATATTAATGATGCTATCAATGATGAATTTTGGGTAATGGATATTCAAGAAGAACTGAATCAGTTCTAAAGAAACAATGTTTGTGAATTAGTGGAAAGACCCAAGAACACCTTAACCATATACACTAAATGGGTGTTTAGAAACAAAGTAGATGAGTCTGGGAATATAGTTAGAAATAAATCTTGGATAGTTGCACAAGTATATAGTCAAGAATAAGGAATAGACTAGGAGGAAACCTTTTCACCTGTAGCTAGATTGGAATCTATTAGGATAATACTTGCCTATGTAGCTCATGTGAATTTCAAACTTTATCAAATTGTTGTTAAAAGTGCTTTTCTAAATGGGTACATATTTGAGGATGTGTTTGTTGAACAACCTCCTGGTTTTACGAATCCCCATTTTTTCAATCATGTTTTTAAACTATATAATGCTTTGTATGGCTTAAAACAAGCTCCAAGAGCATGGTATGATAGGCTCAGCTCTTTTCTTATTTCAAAAGGTGTTACCATAGTGATAGTTGATCCTACTATTTTAATTAAATATATTTCTAAAGAAGTTTTGATATTACAAATTTATGTGGATGATATTATTTTTGGATCTTCTAAAAATTCATTATGTGTTGATTTTTCAAAAAAAAAATGCAAAATGAGTTTGAAATGAGTTTAATGGGAGAACTCAAATTTTTCCTTAGATTTAAGATTTTTCAAAATAAAAATGGCGTTGTTTTAAATCAATGTAAATATATTAAGGACCTTTTAAAATGATTCGCTTTGGATGGTAGTAAAGGTAGTGACACACGTATGAGTACGACCTGTAAGTTGGATACAGATGAAGTTGGAGAACCAGTGGATCAAACCAACTACATAGGTATGATAGTATGTCTACTCTATCTTACAGCTAGATGACCTAACATCATGTTTAGTGTATGCGTGTGTGATTGTTTTCAAACCAACCCAAAAGAGTCTCATTTAACTGCTATTAAAATAATTTTTAAATATCTCAAACATACTCCAATCTTAGGATTATTTTATCCAAATGACAATAATTTGATTTATTGAGTTATTCTGATGCTGATTTTTCCAGTTTCAAGTTAGATAGAAAATGAACCTCTAGGACATGTCACATTTTAGGTAAGTCACTAGTATCTTGGTGTAGCATGAAGCAGAATTCTGTTGCATTATCTACTGTTGAAGCTGAGTATATAGCTGCTGGTAGTTGTTGTGCTCAAATTTTTTGGATGAAACACACTTTACTGGACTATGGATATCAATTGAAACATGTCTCTATAAAGTGTGACAATACAAGTACTATTAACATTTCCAAAAATCCTATATCTCATGCTAGGAAAAATCATATTGATTTGAGACATCACTTTTTGAGGGATCGTTATCAAAAGGGTGATATCACTCTTAAATTAATTGGCACTAAACATCAATTGGCTGATATATTCACAAAGCCCCTGAATTATGAGAGGTTAAATTACATCAAACATGATTTAGGTATGATTAATTTCAGCACATTCCAACCTCACAGTTAGATTGCATTGTCAAACCTCACAGTTAGATCACACAGTCAAACCTCACAGATAGATCGCATAGTCAAATCTCACAGTTAGATCGCATAGTCAAACCTCACAGTTAGATTGCACAGTTAAACCTCACTATTAGACCTCATAGTTTACCTTCACAGTTGGATCTCACAGTTGGACCTTATTGTTATACATCACTATTGCAGCTCACCGGTGTACCTTACTGGTACATCTCACTGTTGAATACCTCGCTGTTTGTTTTTATTTGAGGGAATTTGAACTGTTTTTATTTATATTTATTATTTCTATTTTATTTTGTTTTAATACCTAAATGATAAAATCAAAGGCAATGAACATATCTCAATCCACCCTCCTCTCTCAATCTCGAACCTTGCTCTCAAAATTCCTAAACCCTAACCCTTCACCTGAGCCCTCAAACCTATCTCAATCTCTATGGCCAGAACAAAGCGACCCCCGATTGTCAATGAGGATGCGCCAAGGCCTAAGAGTACTCGAGCCAAATCTAGTTGCACCAGTAACACCCCATCGAGACCTGTAAACCCGCATCTGACCAAGAGACAAATCTTTGATGAGAAGGAGTTAAGTGAAGAATGGCTATTGTCGAGCAAGTCATTCGTACTGAGAGTACTAGATGCCCAAGGATGGACCTAATGCTTTTCCAACATTAATGGACCTTAGTACCCGAAGCTTGTGAAAGAATTCTATCAATATCTAACATTCTAAGAGGAAGAGGATGTGCATAAGCTAATATACATATTCAATGGCAATGAAGTTAGTTTCACGTCTGCTGAGTGGGATGCCTATCTGAGAGTTCCTCATGAAGGAATATATGACTACTACTCTGGAGTAGATCCTCCAAAGAGTGTTGTTTTTGAGTATGAAAAAGATCTGGAAGAACTGAGAGGATATGTAAAATCAAGAAGGATCATTGCAGCTAAGATGAATGGAGAAGATAGGCTTTTATTCAAATTCATTCAACATGTATAGTCCGAGGAGAGGGGACTTTTCAGTACTGAAGTACCCGGACATATTCCTGATGTACTTACTGAAGAATGGAAAGAAGATTAACCTGTGTAGGTTACTGATGGCACAATTGGAGGATATGACCAAGGCATGCTCAAAGTCCAATGCCTTATTCCATGCCAAGCTTATTTCAGTTATGCTAAAGGTAAAGGGTGTGGCTGGAAATCAAGAAGAGATGATAGTGGCCAAGAACAGTGTCTGTATCTCCAAGGTAGTTTGCAAGTTCATGAAAATTAGTCGGAATCCCTTGAAGAGGACATGGGTGAATGATGAAGGAATGGTGTATGAAAAGTATGACCCTAATACTCATCCAACTAGGTCAATAGACAAAAGAGATCCAGGCCTGAAGCCTGATGACCCAGAACCGGTTTATTCTAATGAGGAGGAGGCTGATAGAGTTGTGGACCCTCAAAGAGAGAACACCCCCATTAAGTATGGGAGTGATCCTGATTTACCTCACAGTCTTGTAAGGACAGTAGCTTTTTGAGCAGCTAGCCCTCCAAAAGAACTACCATGGAGAGAGAATGTTCTAAAGGACAGTGATACTGAGACCACTGATGAAGAAGAAGAAGAAGCATATCAGAATGTCATCAGGGACACCTCTGAGGAGGATTAGGCTACCGAGTCAGATCATATTACTCATGAAGAAAAGGAGGATGTTGCTGAAGCCAATGATGATGAAAATGAAGAAGAAGAGCTCAGTTTGAGCCCTCTACTAGATAGTACAGTCAAGATAGTGCATGATCAGGAAGCAGGAGTGGCATCTATTACCATTGATGAGAGATTCATTGATGACTCAAAAAAGGATAGGACTCACCCTATTGTTCAAATATCAGAGAAAATGGTTGTTGCATCTTCTAAAGTTGCAGAGGAGGTTGTGGAGTTACCTCGAGAAGAACATGTAGAGGATATTCTTCAGGAGAATGCTCTAAGTGAGGGGGATCATCATGGTTCAGTTTCTGTGTTGTATGACATCGAAGTTTGGTCATTACATCCAAGATATATGGTTCTTTGACACAATTATGAATATTCTGATGAGGAAGACCAACCCCAAAGGGAGTCTATTATCCTACCTGTTGTGGCTGAAAATTTGGCAACCAATGAGGAACATGAGTCCTTAAAGGCTTAAATGAAAGAATCACTGAGAGAATCATTGGAAGATTTGAAGAAAAGTCCATTAGAGGAGATGAGGAGTGTGGAGTAGTCCCTGGAGCTATCTATGGGATGTGCTATGTCTAGTCCAGTGAAGGAAATGATGGATGAAGTTAAAGTATGCCATACTCAAATTGAGAGCTGGACAGGAGCTGTGGTTACTTTAAGACAATCGATTGCTTCATTGACTGCCATGAACAGTTCTCAAACCCTAGTGAATGCTGCCATTAGATATATCAAAGAAGTAGTCAAGCAGTTTGTGGAAGTATTTGAGGCTTTTAAGACATCTGTCAAAGAAAATTTGAATAGTCAAGATGCAGTTGTTCAAAAGGTGGTTAGTAATTTGACTAAGTCTTTCAAAGAGACAGTAGCTTTCTCAGTCAAACCCCTTCCCTCATCCAGCTCCACTGTCAACATTGACCAGATCAGAACTGTGATCCAGGAAGAGTTTTCTAAGGCTAGTACCAGTGGAACCTCTGATACTCAGATACTTTCTACCACTAGGGAAGGCAGTGTTTTTGTTCGTGACCACCTACGGGACACTACTGCTTCTCAAGAGGCCATTAAGAATAAGGTGGATGCTTACATTGAGAAGGTCTATACCAATCATCAAATGACCAACCACTTCAAGCTCTTGATAGAGAATATGAAACTGCCTCTAGTGACTCAGGAATTCAGGGAGCAGGTCAGCAAGCTAAGAGATTTGACCCCAGCTTAGGATATGTTTTTGGAGAATAAAGATGATTTTTTATCTGCTATGGAAAGAGGAGGAAGCATTATTATGGATTTCAGAAACATTCTTCTACCCTTTCTCCATGTGGACTACACCACTGTCATCATCCCTCCTGCCTTACCTACTTCTCAACCCAGTGGTTCTTCCACCATGTCTCCTATTGAAGCTAGTAGAAGTCTTAATCCACTGATACCTCAACGATCTACCCACAGGAGCTTTTGTTGCTCCCCCTCCAGTCATTCCTGCAGCCCTTCCTAAACCTGCTGATCCACCGGCTTCTTCTCCATCTTCTTCTTCCAAAGGGAAAGAACCCTTACCTATGGATGCTATGGATTGAGTCTATTTTTGTCTTTTAATATGGACTTTGTATTCTTTTTGGTCATGTAATGTACTGTGTTATTAATATAAACCTTCTCAATTTTTCTCTCATGTGTATTTATTTTGGCTAATCCCAAAGGGGGAGAAATATTGTGATAATTTGAGAAATACTGTGCTAATTCTAAACTAATCATATGATTGGGGTGACCTATGCTACTATGATACTATGTTGAATCATATATGTATTTCTCTCTGATACCATGTACCAATATTTTCTGGTTTTACACTCTTATTAATCTCTGATACTTATCTTTAATACATACTGACATAGTTTTTGATTATCAAAAAGGGGGAGATTGTTGGACTGACCTGTTTTGATAATCCCAAATCATGTTTAAATATTGATCATAATATATTAAATCTGTCCTTAATATTTTTAATCTACATATACAATTATCTTATTTTCAACAATGTATATTCTTAAGACTCATGACTTTGCTGCATCAACTTACAGTTCATATTTATCTAAATATAAGTTCACTGTTAAAGGATACTGGTAAGAGCCTTCTACTCAAAGTCACTATTATATCTTTCTATTACTCTAAGTCACTGATGCTAGAAGATCACTGTTGAAGATTTAAAGTCATTGTTGGAACCTACCGGTACAAGGTTTATGTCATAAGGTCATTGTTGTGACAAGGCTTCAGTTAGAAGACCACTGTCAAACTCTTTCTCAAGTCTTTTGTTGAGAACTTCACGGTTTAAGTCTACAGTTGGAAAGGTTACAGTTGAAGTAGTCAAATGTTACAGAACTATCTATTAGAAGCTTACTGTTATAGGTCTACTGTTGGGCCTACCGATGGATTTTACTGAAAAGGATTCACTATTAAAAAGAGTAAATAGCTACCGTTACAAGTCTACAGTCAAAGATCCTACCGGTGAAGTTCATAGTTGAATAATCTACCGATGAAGTCCACAGTTGAAAAGACCACAGTTGAAGTCTACCGTGTGACATGCATCTGCTACCAGTCAAATGATATTCTATTATTTCATTTACCAAGTTTATTAATACTATTATAATGGTCATGTTTGGAAAATTTAATGCACCTGATATTATTTAATGATATTTGCAAGGATATTAGGAAATAGTACGATGTACAAGGAAGACCACACGTGGGTAAAGCATATTTCCTATCGGCCCATGATGAACCAAGTCAAAGAGGCTGAACTAGAAGAGAGCACATATATATATAAGAAAGTCATTCAGAGCCAGGTGACCGACATATGCATAAAAAACAAGAGAAGTGGCGTGGAGATATTGAATATACATAGAACAATCATAAGATAGAATCATACACAATCTGAAGAAGAATCCTCAAGCTCTCATTCATAATAACATCGATCTTCAAGAGGATCATTTGAAAGAATATTTTTTAAGCTATCATGGTGTGCTGCAAAGAGCTTAACATCTATGAAGCTGATCTTCTCTACATCTGGAAGTCATAACCAGAAATTTGGGACACTCTGTTTTGGAGTCAACTTTCAGAAAAGGACCAAAACTTCATCTCATTCATTCAAACGAGTCAATAGCTGATATACCAACACAACAGAGAATTCTAAACTCATCCCTACTATCTATAGATCTATTGTGTTTAATTACTTTACATTAGTGAGTAGTGTGTATGTTACACACACTGACTCTTGTAATTGAACTGAGGGATACTTAAAATGCCCATTCTAAACTCTCTTTATTTTATTTTTCCATGTATAACTGTGGAAGAAGCCTGGTGTGGCTTGGAATTTTATTTTCCCACGTAGAACTGTGGTAGAGGATGCAACACTTGGACAGTTTGTGAAAGCTGTTGTAAATCCCAATACCGACTGTGTATCACTTTTAATATAACTGCTTGGTGGCAGGTGATCACCAAGTGGAGAGGACTAGGTCTTGACTTAAGACTAAACCTCTTGTTTAAATTTGTTGTGTTCATCTTTTCTTTACTCTTTTTAACATCTATCCGCTGTGATTATATTAGAAAAAACATAAATCTGTTTTTACATTCACTCTGATAGTTAGTTTTGGTTATTGTGTATATCTGATTTGTTTAGTAAGCTTATTTTAAAAGTTGAATTAGTTCTCATTCTGAATCAACTGAGGAGTAATCAACCTTTGAGAAACTTGTTGAACAATAACTCACTTGTATCTCTACTGCCTTAATTGACTGGGCTGTTCTAATTGGGGGGATTTTAATACTAAATGTTTTTCATAGAAATTTTAAATTGGAACTCAATTCACCCCCCACTTGAGTATCCACTCCGACCAGTAATAGGGATAAGATACACCACGTTCTAAGATTGGATTCATCAAAGGAAAATATAGTGAAAAAAACCCATAGTGGGGGAAACACACCTCTAGTTAGAGAATCCGAACATATATGAAACCCTGTGAATCATTTCATCCAATTTCTAGTGCTTCTCACCCTTGCGTAAAACGAGTCGCGCAATCAGGGTGGTTTTTTCCCTTTTTTATCATTCATTCATTTATATTATTTATTTATAAATATTTCTATGCATTTTTTTACTTTTTTATTTTTCTTATTCTTATTATATATTTATTCTTCATTTTTTTAATATGTTTATTTTTTATATTTTTCTCCATAATTACTCATTAATACATTTATTATTTTTAAAATATAAATATATTCATTGATAGATAAATATCTATATATTTAATATTTTTTCAAATATAATTTATAAAATATAATGTATTTAGAATAAATAAACCATATATTTAATGAAAAATGGTTTATAATTAAAAAATAATATTAATTAAAAATATTTTTTATTTTCTATAGAGTAAAGAATGATTAGTAAAATTTCAATTGTTTTTTAAATTTAACATATTTCACGCATTTGTAACATTAATTCCAAACCCACATATACATAATTATTCTAATTTTATATTGAAGTAGACAAACACACGCATATTATATTTATAAAATCTATTGAATTTTTAAATTTTTTTAGAATTTTATTCATTAAAAAAATATTTAATATATATTATGTTTTTAATTGATAAGTTGTATTAACGTTTTAAATTTTTTTAATATAAACTTTTTCTTACTTTTTAATATTTTTCCAAATTTATTAATTGTTAATATTATTTATCCATTAATAATAATATTTACTTTTCAATATTTATTTAAAAATTATTCATTTTTAATTTTAATTTGTTTAATATTTATATAATTTGATCCATTTTTAATATTTATTTATACATTTTTATTCCTTAACATTTAATGTTTTCAATATTCTGGTAATTTATATTATTAATATGTATTCATTTTCATTTAAACATATAATAATTTTTAATTTATTTCAAAGTCTATATAATTAAAAACACTTACTTTTTATAATTAATTGACTTATTATTTATTAATTTTCATTTTTTTAATATTATTTAATTTAATATTATTTATAATTATTTATTCATTAATAATGTTAATTATTGTTTACTTTTATTTATAATTCATTCATTATTCATATTAATTTGTATAATATTTTTTTGATTTATTCATTTAAATGTTTATTTATAAATATTTATTCATCAGCCTTTAATGTTTTTAATACGATTTTAATGTACATATTTAATATTTATTCGTCTTCATTGAAATATATATACATTTTTTGTTTTTTATTAATTTATATAAATAAAAAAACCTTATTTTTTAGCATTTTTTTGTTCATTAAATTTTAGTTATTAATTATCACTCATTGATAGCTTTTATGTATTTTATATTATTTATGAATTAATAATGTTAATTATTTTTTTAAATTTATTCAATTTTAATTTATATTCATTTATTATTTTTTTAATTTATTTTATATAATTTTTATAGGCACTTACCGAAAAACACTAATAATTATTGGTTTTATAAGCTGTAAAATAAACAATTCTGATAAAACTAATCATTATCGGTGCCAAAAAGATTTGATATAGACATCTCTTTATCTGCACTAAGAGTTTTCATAGATAAAGATATTATTAATCATCATTTTTTATTTTAGCATCGATAAAACCCATTAAGTCATTTAAATATAACCCTAATAGAGATCCTTACTTGCTGATATTGTTCAAGATCTTGAAAAAGTAAACCTTCTCCAGTGCCCCGTCGAACTTTTTAGATGAAAGAAAGACTTTAAAACCCAAGTTATGTGAATATATATACTTATTTTTTGTTGGAATTTCATTGTATCACCCAATTTAGTTCTTATTTTTCTATGTTCTGTATAACCAATTTTTTATGTAGGTACCACTGTGGATTTCATGTGTACTCTATGACCACCATTTTTTATTTTAAAAGGGTTTGGATACTGAATGTTTGCGTGTTTTTAAATTTTCAGGTTTGGTAGTGGATCTTAATAGATTATTAGTATAATTTCCTATTAATGTTTATAGTTACCCATATAAACCTTTACAAGAAAATGATAATGAAATAATGATGTTAATTTGTGTTGTTGTATGTTAACAAGAAAAATTCCTATAATGAGATCAAATATATGTAATGTATCACTATTTTGATTTAATTTTTAGATACTATGTGCATCTACAAAATATACATGGGCACACACATACACATAGAGAATGTAAATTTTTTTATATGTGAATATATATACATCTTTATATATGCACACACACACACACACATATATATATATTTAGTCAATATGATGGGGGGGGTTTATGTAGAGTTCATAATAATCCATATAGGTCATTTATATTTTAATATTTTAGTGTGTATGGAAATCACATGAAAAATTCACAAGTTATTAACTTGTGAATTCTTCATGTGATTTCTATATATTTTTAATATGCCTTCTAAGGGTTTTAGATGGCCCGTATCTTTTTTAATTAAGAATTAAATATAGTTTTATTAAGTTATCTCTCAAGAAATTGTGTAATTGGTGATTTTTCACATAAAATATTAAGTGATTCAAAATGAATAGAATTTAATTTATAGAAAAATTATTTATGATGTAATTTAAAATGGATATTTTTATTCGAAAATAAATTAGTATGTAGTAATTTTTGAATAATGAAAAATAAAAAATGAACGAAAGAGTAAAAGAGGATTGAAAAGGGAATAATTTTTCTTTTGAGGAAAGTAAGAGATTGATTTAGAGTAGTGACCATAAACTTGTTCATACTTTGTAAAAATTCCAAAAAAAGATCTGGATACACTAAAATTATGATACATTATTTAAATATAAATATATATCTACATTATATGCATAGCATATGTATATTGTTTTGTACAAAATGATTATTATATAACCTTATAGGATTGATAATAATAAAAAAAATAT
The DNA here is from genome assembly GCA_963277665.1 of Viscum album. Classification (NCBI taxonomy): domain Eukaryota; kingdom Viridiplantae; phylum Streptophyta; class Magnoliopsida; order Santalales; family Viscaceae; genus Viscum; species Viscum album. The sequence continues at coordinate 1,145,439,686 of OY728166.1, forward strand.
GGATGTTAATCATATAAAAAAGGTGTATGATGATGGAGTTAAAGAGTACATCAAACTTTCAGTAAAGCATGTAACGCCCCGACCCCAGTTACCCAGAGTTGGTGCATTATTACGTATCATTGGCATGATCACAAAAGATCAAGTCTCGAAAGACCAATTAGTTTAGTAGCATTAGAATCACTAGATACATTCATAAAGTTTACATTAAATCATAATGTTAAATACTACAACAATATCTTGTCTCTATAGACCACACTCATATCCTCATACTATCCCTGAAGGTCATTCAAAAAATACTTCTTCGCATCCTGGGAAAAATAAAACATAGAAGGAGGTGAGCTCAGATGCTCAGTAAGGATAACAATATATCAGAAACTTTCATAAATAAGAATAAACATTTAAGGCAATGTATAACTAAAACAAAAGCCTTTTAAACTTGAACTTCAGAATAATATGGCAAAGATAAAATGAAATAATGTCATTTACTAACTCACATGTATATTCTACTAGTAGAATAATCACATGAAATATTAATAACCACTTTCATAATAATGGAATTCATAATGTCAGAATATCATAACCACATAGTCAAGGCCTTGTTCCAATACTGCAAATAAGATTTTGTCAAGGCCTTGTTCCAAGACACTATTTTTTCTCATGAGACCTACCGGTGCATCGAGGAGCTATAGCAGGCTCCACCCGTCACTTACTAAGTCCAATTCAGTCCTCATATGAAAAGTATGAAACATAACATAAACATTCGTATTAAAACTAGCATATGAAATGTCAATACTTTAACCACAAATCATGAATGGTATAAAAATAGCATATGCACATTCAAACATAACTTATTTGATACAATATGGAAGATCTTATTGTATCAATTTCACGTAAATCTAGAATAATGAATGATATTGACATAGATTAAAATAATCATCAAACTATTGAGAGAAATATCCCCCTTTTTCTTGAAAACATTTAAAAGTAACACTATTTTTCAAGAAGAAATTTAAAATTCATTTTTGAATCAAAGTTTCCCATAACACATTGAAAATTTTAAAAGGAATTTTGATTTGAAAACTGTAATGTCCATATAAATAAATCCTTAAAACCATTTTTAAAACATGGACATTATTGAGAAATATTTAGAATAATAAATCTTTAAAACATTTTAAAATGATATTTTAGTTAGAGTTCCTAACCAAAAGATAGACACTTGAATACAAAAAATTGAGGTAATCAAAACTTTTTAATATCATGAGAATAAAGGGATTCATGATATACTATGTCAAAGTACATTATATACACCATATAAAAGTGATTTGGTGTATAACAACAAAGGAGTCTCAATGGAATGTAAATTGAGATGCAATCTATCATAAAGGGAGTATCCTTAGATTAAGGATAAATCAACGACATAATTATGTGTGAAAAATATAAATACATTCAATATGATTGGATATTCAGTGTAAAACAATCAATGGAAATTAACACATTTTATTGTAAAAACAACACCAATGAATTAGATGTTTAACTCAATAAATGGTGATTGACTTAAAATTACACTTATCAAGTTCATATTGATGAATTGAGAATTTATCAATGGATTTATTATTTGTATAAAAAGTATATCCATATAAAGGGGAGTGGATATTATGACATAAGCAAATAAATAGTGATTCTACACATAATCTTGGAGTAAATTAATCAATGAAGTATGTGTAAAGCTGAATGAGTGGAAATTGAAATTTCAAATTCCCTTATTGATTTGGTAACTTAAAAAACATACACCCATGAAAGAAGGATCATATAATGATGATGTAAATATAAATAAATTAAATTATATTACACAATTAATGCAATCATGTGTAGTACACACACCACATGCAATAAATAAGTTGTGAATAATGGAAATCTCACGGAATTAAAAGTGAGATAAGAAACCCCTTAATTTGTAATTTATCCTTGGTTGAGAGTAGGTTAACCTCTTGTATAATGGTGAAATAATTGTTATTTAATTATAAAATAATCATATACATTAATATGATATCATATATGATCTTTTAAAATTTATTTGTTGATAATATCTTAGTATTATTGTCGTTTTGGGTGTTAACGGATTCATTTTCCTTTATATTCTTTGATATGTCAGCAATATTTGTTATGGATGGGATGTATCTTATTCATATCTAGAATGATATCATGTCTCAAAACATTATTTCTAATCATAAAATGAAATTTATTCTTGAATGGATATGATGGGGAATGAATCACATCGCATTCGTGGAGACGGTAATCCGTACGTACGCAGGAGCGACAATATCATTATTTTGATATTAAAATAATATATAATTGGATGTTATATAATATATACAGAATAATTATCATGTTATATTTATTATTTACATGAATTAAACTTCATTATTATATCCATTCAAATAAAAATATATTGAATAACAATTACACCACGACATGGAGACGGTAGGCCATACGTACGCACGTATGGTGACATGTCATTCAAAGGATGGATAAAATACTGAATATGGTTGTTACATATTTATAATAACATCCCTGAATATATAATATACTGGAGTTATTATTTTAGTATGGAAATAACAAATAAAGAAGAAGTGGAAGAAGAAAGGAACTTGAAAGAAGGTGGTGAAATCGTTACCTCTACTTCGGGTTCTTCTTTTTGATTTGATCAAAAGGGCTCCTTAAGTTGTCATTCTGACTAAAGGAGGGCCTCTAGGATGAATTGAGAGAAGTTGACAGGATATTGGGTCAGTTTTTGGCCGAACCTAAAGTCTTTTATGGTATGAATATGATGGAAGGGGGAGTTCCCTTTTATAAGATGGGTGAGGGGCACCTTAAAAAAACTTAAAATAATTTTTTATAATAAATTCATATTCGGTTTATAATTGCTCCAAATTGACTTATTTCGAGGATAAGGTGGGGATGGGTCGAAATCCTTTCAACCAATATATTTTAGACAGGTTTAGGTCACTATATTAACATCATCATTTATATTTAACTCTTAGTTAAATAGTTTAACATTTACCATGTCTCTTTGTATTTTTATATTATATAGTTAATAAACTTATTATAACAAGCCAATAGAACCCCAAGTGGTTGATTATTAATATGTATAACCTTATCTAAGTCATTTGGTCGAACATTAGATTTTTAGGAATATAATATCAATTAATAGTATAATATTTGTTTTAAATACTCATTTCTGTCAATTTTGACACTATTTAATAATTGATTTTTTTTAAGTTCTAAAAACTCTATTAATTATAAATAAATTCATTTAATCATTCCTAACATGGAATATTAACCTATAAAATTATTTTAATTCATAAAAAGTCTCAAATTACATTTATTTGGATATTTATAATATCAATTATCTTAATATTTCATTAATTAGGTAATTACTGCATCACCATTGTGTCATAAATAAATTAAATTAAATTATGTCTAAAAATTATAAATAAAATACCATTATGTATTAAATTGTTTTATATTTATAATGTATATTTATAATCTAATTTATCTTATGTATAACCCTATATTAAAAAAAATACTTATTAAACTTTGATTTTAACTCTTTTAACTCTTCTTTGAATTAAATAATAATAAATGTCCTAATCTAATCCAAGTGAACCAAATAGTTTAATATTTTATTCCTAAAGTTTTTTTTGGTCTATTTATAATTATCCAATAGAATTAGTACATGTGATAGGGTAATAATAATATCATTTTTACCCTTAATTACCCTATTTACATTTAACCTTGGTAAATAAAAGTAAAAAGTTACTATTCAATAAAAATTATTTTTATCTTATTTAACAACATTTTACTCCTTGATATTAATTTTGTATCTTGGATTTTATAAATGACACTCACAGAAGCAGTAAAATTACGTTTTATGTGAATTTGCAAATTCTCCTAGGAGATGGGTAAAAGACGGTGAAAAGTTCAATAAAATTTCTCTATATCTAAAATTACTATAAACTGACTCCAGTGAATTATATTGAACTTATATAGGTATTATGTATCTATTTTTTTCTAAAATAAATTTAAATAAAATAAATAATTATTTAAATAAAAATTCAGTTTTAAACTATAACTGTGTTTTTCTCTATTCATCAAAAATTAAAAGTTTTCAGAAAAATACCAAAAAATAACCCTAAGATAATTTTGATATTCCAAATCCAAGAATGAAGTCCATTTTGAAAGATAAAATTTATAAAATTTCACAAATTGGGTATTACTCTTCATAATTGCTACTTTGATTGGTCGTGGTGTATTAGAATCTCAAAGTTGCGTACAATGCATGCTATTGCATTATTCAAAGGGAAACGTACCGTAGAGGCTTGGTGTGTTACATTCTCCCCTACTTCAATAAATTGAATCCTTGTAATTTTTAAAATTGGGCTTGGGAATATAATGGAAAGTCCCGCATCGGAATAAGATTCAATAAAACTATCACTTTAAAAGAAATAAAGAAAAGTAAAAAGGTCACCCAAGATAACCCATACTAGGATTCTATGTTGGAAAACATGGATATGGAAGATAAACTAAGTGTCATGTTCTAATTGAGAGGGATAGAAAACATGATCAGGATAAAGTTAACAATAAGAAAACCACAAACTTGTGATGGGACAAATAGTCATTATTTTCCCAGTAGGAAAACTAAATGAAAAACATTTTTTTGTTTTATGTTACATTACATAAATATGAGGAATTCATTTCTAAGATTTACTATGAACATAAAGAGATATACTTAGTTTTTAATTAAAGTTTAATTCTTTAATAAATTTCTACTACTAACTCATTTTTAAACAATGAGTACTCAAGAAGACTTTGTCACACTGGAAGAGCTAGAATAAACTTATTATAGAATCACATGATCCACAAAGGATAAAATATATATTTACCTTGTCTTTGTAGATTAATAAAAACCAAAACGGTTAGTATAAGATCTGATGATCCCATAAAAGGATATTCCATTAGAGAAAGAAACACTAATCTTAATTTCCAAAAATAAACCAACAATACCCCAAATTTAAATAAACAGCATTCAATAAACAATTGTCCTTAAAATCCTTCAATATAATCCAAACTAATATTGAAACCCAAAACTTATAATAATTTGTTTATGTATTCATCCATGTTAAATTGTATCTCCAAATGTCATCAACTATTATTAAAGTCACATACTTAAAAGTAATTAACCTAATCACATATTCTCTATTATAGGTTAATAATTTCTATAAAAAATTCAAATAACTATAAATCCACAATAAAAACATATATAAAAACCCACCATTACTCCTCAAAATAAATCCCATAGTATTTTATTTTCCTTGGGCATATAGTGTTCCGAACAAAGCGAACATCTTCCAAAATAACATTTATCACTTAATCACTAAATCATTTTCCTATACTAAGGGTATTAATTTGATAATTCATAAGATCCCAAATAAACATATTATTGACCAATAAAATTATTTAAAAAAATTAATTAGTTAGACTAACTAGGGACTTCACGTAGTCCAGTGGTAGGTGATAAATCCCAATCACACTTTGGTTGTGGGTTCGATTCCCACAGATTTTTCTGACGCGACGGGTTGTCACACGGTCTTTGTGTTTTTATTTTTCAAAAACTATATTTTATAAAATTACCAAAATTAGATAAATTCCTCAAAATAACTATAATATAATTTAACCACAATTGTTATCTCATACCTTGCATTTTCACCGCAAAATATAATAAATTGTAATTGCCTCAAATTCAACGATCATATAAAACCAAATGGTTATTTATAACTATATTCACAATAGAAAAGATAATTCTTCCTAAAATTTTATTTTCACATGAAAAATTTCAGGGTTACACATATAAGAGAAAATTCACCCAATGTAATCTCAACAACAAAGAGGACTAATAACTTTAAACATTTTTCCATGCATTTATTTCTCTATATGTTCTTCCTTGACCAAGACGTTATCCTATAGAATACGGTATTGACTTGGGTGATGCCAATGTCCCTTACATTTACGACAAATGACCGTAATTGGAATCTTAGGATCATTTTTATTTTCTTCCATAGTACTATTCATTTTTCCTCACCAATTATTTACTTTATGCCCTTCTTTCCCACACATAAATCATTTCTTTGTTCTATTGAGACACATTCATAGGTGTATCCTTCCACATTTCTGGCATAATAGAAATTGAGCTTTCTTCTCTCCATGGTCTCCACAGCTAGAGCTTATATCATTCAATGCCTTTTTCTTCTTTGTTGAGCCCAGGATTTGGTTAATATATATTTTTTTGATCATATTTTTGGAAACATGATTTGTCATGAAGACAATATCTTTTATTCCTATCCACATTCCATTTCATTTCTCATTTCCACCACTGTTCCCACATTATACATCATTCTCAAAGTTACTATGACTTCCATGGAATCCAGCCATTGACTAAAACAAGAAAGCATTTTGTGAGTAACAGTAGTCATAAAATCATTTAGAGAATATCATGACACTATATTTTCAATTTGAAACACCTTAAAATTAACCAAGGTTATTTATTTTCATCTTATATTAAAATACTTCTAATCAGTTAGTAAAGAAATTATAAGTTATCCTAAGCATATCCCATGGGAGTGTCGTAACCAAGAGTGCAACAAGGCTCGTTGTTGTGCACCAGTTCCTGTTCAAGTCTTGTTCAAAGTGGTCCAGAGCCGCCTCTACCTGCTCATATCCAGATAGGGATATATTTCTTGGAAAACTCACAAAATATATATAATACCAAAATTCTAGGAAGTTCTTATATACTAATTCTCAAAGTCTATCTTAGGGCTATGTGCTCTAATTAGAGTTTATTTAAATCTATTTTCCATGGGTTGTACTAAACTTCCTCTAATACCAATATTAATTCCCTGACCCCAGTTACCCAGAGTCGGTGCATTATTACGTATCATTGGCATGATAAAAAAAGATCAAGTCTCGAAAGACCTATTAGTTTAGTAGCCATGGAATCACTAGATACATTTATAATGTTTATATTACATCATAAAGTGAAAAACTACAATAACATATTGTCTCCATATACCACACTCATATCCTCATACTATCCCTGTAGGTCATTCATAAAATAATTCTTCACATCTTGGGAGAAATAAAACATAGAAAGGGGTGAGATCAGATGCTCATTAAGGATAACAATATAGTGGAAACATTCATAAATAAGCATAAAAATTTAATTTAATGTATAACTAAAACAAAAGCCTTTTAAAATTGAACTTCACCATAATATGGAAAAGATAAAATGAAATAATTCCATTTAATTACTCAAATAGATATTCTACTAGTTGAATAATCACATGAAATATCAATAACCACTTTCATAATAATGGAATGCATAATGCTAGAATATCTTAACTACATAGTCAAATCCTTGTGCCAAGACTACAAATAAGATTTTGTCAGGACCTTTTTCCAAGACACTAGTTTTTCACATGAGACCTACCGATGCATCGAGGAGCTATAGTGGGATCCAACCATCACTTACTAAGTCCAATTAATTCCTCATATGACATGTTTGAAACATAATATAAATATTCGTATTAAAACTAGCATATAAAATGTCAATAATTTAACCACAAATCATGAATTGTATAAAAATAGCACATCCACAGTCAAAAATAACACATTTGATACAATATGGAATATTGTATTATATCAAATTAACCTCAATCAAGAATAATGAAGGATATTGACATAGATTAAAATAATCATCAAACTATTGAGATAAATATCACCCTTTTTTCTCGAAAACATTTAAAAGTAAAACTATTTGTCAATAAATCATTTAAAATAGATTTTTGAATCAAAGTGTCACATACCAATTTTAAACTTTTAAAAGTAATTTTGATTTGAAAACTTTAATGTCCATATAAATTAATCCTTAACACGATTTTTAAAACATGGACATTAATGACAAAGATTTAGAATAATAAATCATTAAAACATTTTAAAATGATATTTTAGTTAGAGTTCCTAACCAAAACAGAGACACTTGAATAAAAATAATTAGGTAATCCAAAATTTTTAATATCATGAGAATAAAGGGATTCATGATATATTGTGTCAAAGTACATTATATACACCATATAAAAGTGATTTTGTGTATAACAACAAAGGAGTCTCAATGGAATGTAAATTGAGATGAAATATCTCATAAAGGTTGTATCCTTAGGTTAAGGATAAATCACCAACTTAATTATGTGTGAAAAATATAAATACACTCAATATGATTTGATATTCAGTGTAAAATAATCAAAGGACATTCAGACATATTCTTGTAAAAACAAAACCAATGAATTATATTTTTAACTCAATAAATGGAGATTGAGTTAAAATTACTCTTATCAAGTTCATATCAATGACTTGAGAATTTATCAATTACGTTATTATGTGTATCAAAAGTATATCCATAGAAAGGTGAGTATAAATTATGACATAATCATATAAATAGTGATTCCACACATAATCTTGGAGTAAAATAATCAATGAAGTATGCGTAAAGCCGAAGGAGTGGAAATTAAAATTTCAAATTCCCTTATTGATTTTATAACTTACGTAACATAAACCCATGAAAGAAGGATCACACAATGATGATGTAAATATACATAAATTAACATATATTACACAATTAATGCAATCATGGGCAGTACAAACCCCACATGTAATAAATAAGTGGTGAACAATTGAAATATCACAGAATTTAATGTGAGATAAAAAATCCCTTACTTTGTACTTTTTCCTTGGTAGAGGGTAGGTTAACCTCATATATAATGGTGAAATAATTTTTATTGAATTATACAAGAATCATATACATTAATATGATATCATATATGATCTTTTTACAATGATTTGTTGATAATATCTTAGTATTATCATCATTTTGCATGTTAACGGATTCATTTTCCATTATATTCTTTGTTATGTGATACATATTTGTTATGGATGAGATGTATATTATTCATATCCATAATTATATAATGTATCTAAACATTATTTTTAATCATCAAAGGAAATTTATTCTTGAATGGATATGATGGGCAATGAATCTCATCGCGTTCGTGGAGACGGTAATCCATACGTACACACGAGCAACAATATCTTTCTTTTGATATTAAAATAATATATAATTGGATGGTATATAATATATAAAGAATAATTATCATTTTATATTTTTTATTTACATTAATTAAACATCATTATTATATCCATCCAAATAATAATATATTGAATAACAATTACACCGTGATGTGGAGACGATAGGTCGTACGTACGCACGTATGGTGACATGTCATTCAAAGGATAGATAGAATAATGAATATGGTTGTAAAATATTTATAATAACATAAAAGTGTATATAAGATACTTCATTTATTATTTTATAATGGAAATAACAAAGAAAGAAGAAGTGGAAGAAGAAAGGAACTTGAAAGAGGGTGGTGAAATCATTACCTCTTCTTCGGGTTCTTCCTTTTGATTTGATCAAAAGGCCTCCTTAAGATGGAATTCTGACCAAATGTAGGGCCTCTATAATGAAGTTAAATAAGTTTATAGGATAGTTGGATAGGGTTTGGCTGAACCAAAAGTCTTTGAAGGTATGAATTTGAGATAAGGGGGAGTGCCCTGTATAAGAGGGGTGAGGGGCACCTTAGGAAAACATAAAATATTAGTTTATAATAAATTCATATTCGATTTATAATGGCTCCAAAGTGACTTATTTAGAAGCTAAGGTGGGGATGGGTCTAAATCCTTTCAATAAATATATTTTAGAGAGGTTTGGGTCATTATATTAACCTCTTCATTTATATTTAACTCTTAGTTAAATAGTTTAACATTATCCATGTATCTTTGTATTTTTATATTATATGGTTAATAAACTTAATATAACAAGCCTAGATAACCCCAATTGGTTCATTATTAATATATATAACCTTATCTAAGTCATTTGGAAGAACCTAAGGTGTTTATGAATAGAATATCAATTAATAGTATAATATTTGTTTTACATACTCCTTTATGTCAATTTTGACACTATTTAATAATTAATTTTTTTACGTTCTAAAAACTATATTAATTCAAAATAAATTTATTTAATCAATCTTAACATGTCATATTAACCTATTAAATTAGTTTAATTCATAAAAAGTCTCAAATTACATTTATTTGGATTTTTATAATATCAATTATCTTAATATTTCATTAATTAGGTAATTACTGCATCACCATTGTGTCATAAATAAATTAAACTATTTTAAGTCTAAAAATTATAAATAAAATACCATTATGTAGAAAATATTTTTATATTTATAATGAATATTTATAATCTAATTTATCTTATGTACAAACCTATATTACAAATGTTTTAGTTATTAAACTTTGATTTTAACTCTTTTAACTCTTTTTTGAATTAAATAATAATAAAGGTCCTAATCTAATCCAAGTGGACCAAATAGGTTCATATTTTATTCCTAAGGTTTTATTTGGTCGAATTGTACTTATCCAATAGAATTAAGACATGTTTTAGGGTAATAATAATATCATTTTTACCCTTAATTACCCTATTTACATTTAGCCGTGGTAAATAAAAGTAAAAAGTTACTATTCACAAAAAATTATTTCTATTTTATTGAACCACATTATACTCATTTATATTAACCATGTCTCTCATATTTTCAAAATTACACTCACAGTAGCAGTAAAGTTAAGTTTTATTTGAATTTGAAAATTCTCCTTCAAGATGGGTAAAAGACGGTGAAAAGTTCAATAAAATTTTTATATATCTAAAATTATTATAAACTGACTCCAATGAATTACATTGAACTTATATAGGTATTATGTATCTATTTTTACCTAAAAAATATTTAAATAAAATAAATAATTATTTAATTAAAAATTTGGTTTTAAACTATAACTTAGTGTTTTTCACTATTCATCAAAAATTGAATGTTTTCATAAAAATACCAAAAATTCACCCTAAGCTAATTTCCATATTCCAAATCCAAAAATGAAGTCCATTTTGAAAGATAAAATTTATAAAATTTTAAAAAGTGTGTATTACTCTTCATAACGGCTACTTTGATTGGTCGTGGTGTGTTAGAATCTCGAAGTTGCGTATAATGCAAGCTATTGCATTATTCAAAGGGAAACGTATTGTGGAAGCTTGGGGTTTTACAGAGAATGCATATAACCCTTCTCAAATCTTTTACCATTGTTTATATAATTATTATTCAAGATGAATCCATCCATAAGAGTTAGAAGAACATTTGATTTTTCACTGATTAGATCAAAACAATAAATTTTGGACTAAAAATTGGAAAAAACATAAGGTACATACTTAGTGGGATGATATTTCCATATATGGGTCATTTGATAGGAATGTTTATGTAAATAATTATGGAGACAATATGAAAGAAATGGAAGTGAAAGTTTTATATTACCTTCATGGTTATGGAAAGCGGTTTTCAAATATAATTAGCCTTGTAGAGAGACCATTATATACCAAAAGTACTAAATATATAAAAATTTCATCTTTATTGGAGTTGTAGAATTTGATAATTGGAATAAGATGGAGGGTAAATAGTTTTAAAAAATAACTTGGTCATCAGAATGATATGATACCAGAAGAAGATTTGATTCCATATTAAACATATCATTCTATGATAATGTAACATTCAATGGATATGGTCTCTAAAGAAACATGCCTATCCAAAGATAGTATGTTTTTTTGAATGAACCAATAATCACATAGAAAATTCCCTTAGTATGGCATGGATCGATACAAGAAAGATGAATCAAGTAATTTTAAATTTTTATGTAACATTTCCATCATTCCAATTTTTAAAATACTATATAGATGTTATTAAACTACTAAAAAATTGACATGGAATGTAGATACAAAAATTTAGGAGGTGAAACTATGATACCCAATGCACTCTCTTAGTGGAATAAATTTTTTTGTGAGTACCCTAAAATTGTAAACGAGTTGAGAAACCTCTTTCTTGTATTATCTACAGATAGAATAAATAAATTTGGTGTAAAAAAGAGTACTCTTAGTATATGTCCAATTATGTTGGTAAATTATAACTTTTCATTGTGTTAATTTTTGAAGAACAAATAAATTATGTTGTATCTTATTATATCTAGACAAAAACAACCTATAAATGTTATTGATTTCTATTTTTCTATATTGATCAATGATCTAAAACTTATGTGTTATACATGTATAACATTTTATGTTTCTCTTAAAAGGGAAGAGTTCACATTAAGACCCATGATGTATAATATGATAAATTAGTTTCGTACTTATGTAAAATTGTAAAGTTATAACACAAAATGAATTTTATGATGTATCATTTGTGAAGAAGGTACACACTCAGTTTGGTTGAACCATACCTCATAGAATGTATTTTTAGGAAATTGTAATGTCTTTCCTTAATGTTATAAATATTGATCATAGAGTACATCATTCAATAAAAATTTATAAAAAGGTATAACACTATATCTAGTTTTTATTAATCAACTATTTGAGAAAGTATAATCTATTGAAAATGATTTTGGTAAACATTTTTCAAAAATTATTATGAAATCGGGTTGGAAAAAGAGATCAATTCTCATTGAATTGTAATACTAGAATTGTTTGCATGTCATATATTTTCATTATTTTATGCACTTAAAAGAAAATTTATGTGATATTGTTTATATGACATTACTAAATGTACCAGAGAAAAAGAGATGGAATTAAGGCTAGGTTGGACATGACCAATATAGGGATAAGGGAAGATTTGGAACTGATAAAAGGTGAAAGGAGAACATTTCTACCCCCAATATCTCAAACTCTATCTAAATAAGAAAATTTTCAATTAAAAACTTCCTTAATTGAGTAAAATTTCCATAGTAATATCCATCAAATATCAATAATTTTATTCCAGTGACTAATTTGATGTTATAGTTTCTAAAATCACATGAATGTCATGTTTTGATGGAAGATTTAATTCATATACCTTTATGTTACACTCTACCTAAAAATTTATACCATACATTAACCATAAATTTATTCTTTTTCAAAACCATATATAGTAAATTTATAGACCCGATGAAGTTACCAATCATGAATAAGGTATTTGAATTCTTATTGTATAAATTTGAGATTTTATTCCAAAAATTATTATTTAATATAATCTTCCACATGATGGTTCACATGGTTATGGAGACTAAAATATTTGGTCCTATACATTATTCATTGATGTACCCCATTCAATGGTATATAAATAATTTAAAAGGTAACATCAATAATTGAAGTCAACCAGAAGGTTGTTTTATAGGGTGATATATTTTTGAATAATATTTTGAATTATATATCAATTACCTATAAAATTTTGATAGCATTGGTCTCCCAAAAAATCATCAATGTATACATCTTATGGGTACAGGTATTTTTAGAAGATATTTTTTCACAATTTCCATTATAGATCTAGATAAATATCCCCATTACATTTTACATAATAGTTTATAGATTTATAAATACATTAAAACTCAAAAAATAATTCTCAAACATTTTAATCCATCCACAGCTGAATAAGAGATATCCAATACCCATAATCAATTGTTTATAGGATGGTTTTGATATTATATTTTTAAGTATTTATCTATAAATATGAATTCAATTTCGTAATGGCTTTGAGGGTAATCTTGGTGAAAAAATATAAATGATATATCTTGAAATTGTTTTTTTATTAATGGTTAGAAATTCTATATAATGTAACAAGATGAATGAAGTATAATGAAAAATAGAGGTTTTACACTTATGGTGGAAGTGATTCATGTATCTTGTTCTAAGGATATAAATACAATTTATGTGAGTATGTTATATTCCAAAATCATCAAACATATATATGAGTTAGATTATACAACATTTCAAGTGTTGAGTTTCTATAAATAATTGCTTTACAACATTAGTGGAGTTAAATTTTAGGAATTGGGTTTTTTATTGTGAATTTCATCATGGAAGGGTATAAGGATGATCCATTCATAATGAAGTCTTAATAAGTGAAATTATTTTATTTTCTAGATAACAAAAACAATAATTAGTCAATTTGTCCTTTGGTGACTAAATAAATTGCATGGGAGATGAAAATTCAAATAAGCCTGACCCTTTAATTGGTATATCACAACCATTTAATAGTGGTCACAATGTATAAAGTGTTTGGTATGTTAAAGGGGACCATAAGTAGGGGGATAAAATAATTCATTGGGGATCGATTACCCCTCAACCATTAAAGAAAAAAAGAGTATACAATGACTAGGTTGAAGGTTATTTTAATATACTTTGTTTTCTCTCATAATATTACGTGTTCCCCAAGAAATTTATTTAATATAAATTAAATGCTTGACTACTCATTCATATAATGAATTTTACAAAAGTTAATATTACCAATATCATAGAAGAGAACATGATCAATGTTGAAACTAAAAAATCATTAGGTGATCAATAGCATGTGGATGAAAAAAAACTCTAGAGGAACAATATCATTAGGCTAACTAAAGTAAGCAAGGAATGAATAAAAGGTATAAAATTTGAGGTTGTGTGAAATCAACATGTCCAACCTGTTGACAAAAATATGTCATGGTTTATTAGTTAAAATGTGGTCACAACAAGAATTCATATGCCAATTGATATAGATAATGGAATAATTCCATGCCTATATTGAATACAACCATGTTGGAATATATTAGGTAATGTTACTATATAATTTATATGTTTTACTAAAAATATATATATATAATAAATATTTTATATACTATTCATAATCCATTGTAAAGTTCATTTATTATAGATAATTTTCATAAACAATCGTATTAATGATCACTCAAAAATCTCATAGACAATTTCAAAATATTATAAAAAAGAATTATCTCGGATATGATGCGGGGACAGTAAACTATCAACCACAAGCTACGTGTTCACAGATTATAAACTAGGATATATGTAAATATTTCATCAATCATAATGATGAGGAATCATTTTTGGTTAATTGTAGTCAATAATATATTATTTGACACAATTTATTTTTTCATCATTGATTGAAAATTATTAATTTATAAAATAGAAAAGTAGAGATAAAATTAAGCAACATGCATCAAAACCAATATATCCCTACCATAATGAAAATATGGATAAAAATTTTCTTAAAAACAAAACAATATGTATTTTAAATCTGTAGTAAATTTTTTTGTGATATGAAACAAAATATGACCCTCTTTTGTATACATACTGTTGAATCAAAATCAAAATCCTCTTCCATACCATGTAATGTTCTATAGAAGGAGGTTCATGTAATTATAGCAGAAAATAGTAGATGAAAACACATATGAAATATGGGAATCAATTATAAGGGTGATAGAATAGTAACTTTTTATTCTTTTAATATTATTACATACATATATCAATTTATGATTAGATGTTTTTAGATGGTTTAAAAATAAGTATCAACATTAACTCTTCTTGAAGAACTACTACTTTCATTAGAATTGATGTGGACAGAACAATATGGATGCATTAGAGGTGAAGGTTTTGGAGTATAACCTCAAACATATTTAAAGAATGAAAATCCCTAAGAAGATACATATGATATGAACAATGTCATACAGGAACATATAGATGATTTAAAATATATTATTATATATTTTTGTTTGTGGGACCAATATACACGAAAGGATCAAAGAAAACATATAGTGGAATGATGATTAGTGCATAAAAAGACACATGACCACACTATAATTGTGGTTAGAAATTCCCCTCAACCGACTACATTACTTGTGGTAATTATTTTTGTCATATCTTTTCATCCTAAACGTGAATGAAAAACTGATAGATTTTTATTAAAAAACTTATGCAGGGTAAAATTATATATGATTTATATCTATCATCATCCATGCATTTCCTTGTTGTATGGGGTACGATGTACAATATCCCCAGATTCAAGATACATAAAAAACACCCAAAATATCACATGAGAGTGGGGATCAATGTAACTATCAATATGATCAACGAGTTTCCAATTACACATGATTATATAGATGTTATCCTTATTGATAATTATCTTCAAACTATCATATAAATTCCATTTAATCATTTAAATATATATTAGATATGTCCGTAACATTTTTTTAAAATGGAATTACTTTAACAGATGATGAGAAAAGAATGAAATAAGGTAAGGTATTACATAAGGAAAATGAATCAGGAATGTAAGTTCAAATAAATACAATCTATTGGATCACCTAAAAAATTAGAAGAACCTTTTGAGATTACCTTGAAACTATTTGGTTTGTTGTTGTATATATTAACATTACATGTTCATACAGATATAACATTAAAAGATGGGAATATTTATCACATTGAATATGAAGAAGAATATTTGGATATGCCATTATAGATGAATTTATTCCCTATAGTATAAATTTGATTATCAAGTTTTAATGGATGTGTGTCTCAGTTGTTAAAATATATATGAGGTAGATTTTCATAATCTGTTTGTCCAAAAAATGATTTACTATGTTCATTATAGTAAAAAAATATTCCTATTCTCTATAGGGGTATATATTAGTATTATATAAATAGAAAACCCTATGAAAAAATATTTTTACTCTTCAATCCCCAAATAATTATTTTCCAAAAAGTTTCTACGTAATTAGAAGAAATTGGAAACAATAAAGATGAACTAAGAGTTATGTTTTAATGGGAAATTATTGACAATATAATCCTTTTGATATATAAAACATAGGGGTAACTAACCATATAAAGTATATTTTTATTTTATTCATTCCCAATTGTTCATTTTTTAGATAAAACCATAGATTTCCAAAAAATTGACCACACATTATTTCCATTTTTAATTTTTAATACATTGAAATAAACAATTTATTGATAAACATAAAATTATAAATTTTAGTTTGTGTTTTAAAAATAATTCATTTATGATTATGATATCTATAAATATAATATAAATCATGTTAATAGTTAGGTGTATGAACACTAGAGGCATAACGATTTATTCAAATGGAAATAGAATAAGGTATATATATATAATTATTTAACAATAAAAACATATTTCAAAATATGTTACTTATTTGGGATAATTTTTCTACAATTTATGAAACAAAGAAATGATAATAAATATGGGTATTACATTTGAAATATTATTATGGATATTTTATACCATCAACAAACTAACAAACCCGAGAAGAAAATTTCAAAGGTAATTGAAATTTCTGTTAAAATATTTGTCTATTATTTATTTTTATATATTTTTTTATTACTATCAGGACTACCAATAGTCTACATAATAAAAATAATAACTAAATTTGTTTAGAGATGAGTGGAAAATAGGCATGGTTTAAAAATGTCTACTGAACTTTAGTAGAGGTGACTTCTGGTTATGTTTATGATCCAAAATAGGATATGACCTTAGAAATGTTGAGCATTTATTGTTTCAAAAATACTATATATTTTTATGATGATTTTGATTCTCATAAATACACTTATTTTTTAATATAATGATTTTACATTGAGCATATTCTAGGAAGTTAGTATTCTTTATATTCCCAATTTTGGAATAATAGTAAAGCATATGATTCATGTGAAATATTGGTCAAAGTGTTCAAAAATATATTCAGCATGTTCTAGAAATACTGTTCATACAGTACGTTGGAGAGAATAGTTTAAGGATTTTATTCTAAATTTATTTTATGAGAGTTCCGAAAAGTATGGTTAATCAAACATACATTGATATAAAAGTATGGTAAAATAACCTTACATTTGGAAGGAATGTAAAGTTTTTCATATGAGAAAAGTATGCATGAAGAACCCTATGTAATTATGGAACCTTACGTTTTCTTCACAAAAGTATGGATTATCAACCCTACTTTTGTAATGAACCTTACGTTTTATAAACAATTATGGATCATATACCTTACATTCTGAATCAAATAAAATTATAGATCATATAAAAGACATTTGGAAGACAATGAAAAAAGTATGGATCATCAACCTTATGTTTGTAATCATCCTTACGTTTGGAACCCTACATTTGACTTGTTCAAGCTTTAGAGATTTGAATTTGTGACTTTACCGTACAATGTTCTTTTGCAGAATAACAGGTTGATTTCAAGCTCAATTCAAAGATCAATTTTAAAGAATATCTTTGACTAATTTAAATAAATTTATATGTGATTCAAAGGATCAATTTAATAGGATTATTTCAGGCTGATTATTAAGGGATGTTACAACTTCTCTATTTTCAATGTTTTGAATTTTGTGATCTAGCAGGTGATCTTTGTGGATCTGAATTTTATGAAGCAAGTGATCATTCTTATTCTATATATTCATTTGTATTTGAATTTGAAAAGGGGGGTAAGTAAAAATATATCTCATGAATTCATGGTGCTTACAAGATTAAAATCTGGAGATATTCGAGTTTCAAAAAAATAGAGATACACTAATTCATTAAAAAGATCTTTACAGATTTGTTTCTACAAAGACTGGTCATATTCTATTTTATTCCAAAAAGAGAAACATTGAATATTTACCTATTATACATTTAAGATAAACTTTATTTCTAATACTTATAAGTTCATGTTTTCATTTCAAGATCAAATTGCAACTGAATCGATTCAGAACTACTCTTATCTGAAGAACATCTTTTCTAAAGATGACGATCCATCTATTGATAGTTGTGTACTACTACAACTATGAAGAGGAACTATAAATTATTTCAATACAAATAATATTTTATTTTTATTATCATCTTCACATTCTAAGCTATTTTGACCGGTATTGTGTTTAGAATCAGAAGGCTCTATATTAGTCTTAAGTTGTAAAGGTATCAACTACCTGCACTCGGATGTGGATGATATTTTGAAAATAGGACTGACTAGTGAAAATCACCAAGCTCGTGGAGAAGAGAATTGGTGGAGTGTACAATGGGGTATTTGTGCCTTAAACCACTATAAATCATTGTGTCCTGATATCTATTTATTTTTTCTACATAAAAAATCTGAAAAAAGATAAAATATAATTGATTGCCCTCAAGATTCCTCAAAAAGTTTTTAAATACACAATTCACCCCCTCTTGTGCATATTTCATATAACACGATCCAACAATTGGTATCAAAGGTTGGTATTTTGTTAAAGCTATAGCAAGAGGAATGTAAATGATTAAACAGAGATTAAATGGATGATACATGAGACGAAATGTCAATGGTTCAAGCTCCGCACTTCAATGGTGAAAACTATGGATGTTGGAAATTGAGGATGATCATATAACTGATGAACCTTGGATATAGAGTCTAAAAATAAATTCTTACTCCTTATGAAATTATGGAGAATCATGAAACATGGATTGTAGCTACTGAAGTAGAGTATGACATAAATTCTAAATCTATGAATGCTATCATATGTGGTCTAGGACACGTTGAATTTAATCGAGTATCTCAACGTCCAACTACTGATGAGATGTGGCAGACAACTGCAGTTTCTTATTAAGGAACTAATAATTTTAGGAAAATGAGATATTCTAAAACAAAACTGAAATTTGATACTTTTAGAATGACTGATGGTGAAAGCATCACTTTGATGAATGGGAGGCTTATAGAGATAATCACCAACATTTGTCTCTTGGGAGATCCTATTAGTCAAGCAGATCAAGCCTTGAAAGCACTAAGAGTACTACCAACCAGATGGAATGGGATATTAGCAGCCATTTGGAAATCATCACATGTTAAAATTTTAACTATGAGAAAATGGATAGGAACTATAATGATATATGAAGAATAGATGGAAGAAGAATCTATTGAAAATAATGACTTGATAAAAAGAGAAAATATTTCTTTGAAAGCTACTTCTTAGAAGAAGAGAAGAAAGATGAAACAAGAGATCAAAATGGAAGAAGGTTACGACTCATCTGATTAAAAATGGATATGGCACAGACGACCAAAACATTCAGAAAATTTTATTATAAGAAAAAATGATTTAAAAAATCCTTAAAGAAATATGATAAAGATTCAAAGGAAGTCAGATGCTATGAATGCATGTAAATGTGTCACATAAGACCTGACTTCCCTATGCTAAAAGGAGAAAAGAAAACGTATTTTTTCAAAAATACTAATTATAAATAGAATGATAAAAGGGAAATGAAATCTATATGAAGTGTTTCTGAATACACCATCAGCTCATCAATGTTTGAATCAAAAAATAAGAATAAAATCTAAAAATAAAACATGTGATTTAGGTTTGAAGATAATTAAGTACAATATTATTACTCTTCTAATTCTGATTCAGAACCTAGCTACTCAAATGAAAAATTTACAGCCTACTGTAGTATGATAGAAGAAAAATATGAATCCTAATACGAGAAGATTAAATCACTAAAAAATATTCACAAATCAATTTTAGGAGAAAGATACACTTCCCTAAAACTAAATCAATAATTAATGGATAAATATAACTTATCTAACACAAACACTACATATCATAAATCTAAGATCAAAACACTTCAAGATGAAGTAGAAACCTACAACATTGCAGCTACCTTTTTTTAAAAAGGTGAAAATACCTTAAATGAAATTCTTGGTAATAATGTTATTACGAATGAAATACATGGAATGGGCAGTAAAGGGGAGAAACCTAAACTGTACAAAAAATTATTTTTTTCCAAATAAAAAAGTTTCAATTTGTAATAACTGTGGAATAACAGGTCACACAACAACAAACTGTTATTTAAGAAATCCCCAAATAAGTGGAATTAAAATGGACTCTATTTCAAATAGTTTATTTGAGTTAAATGATTTGAAAATAAAAAGCAAATCTAGATTCCCATATCACTGGTAGCTAACACTATTGGACCCAAGAGAATATGGGTACCAAAACAATCCATTGTATAAATGAGTTTGTAGGAATAAGTTCATAGAAGTAGAATGAAAAATATGGTATGTGGATAGTGGCTACTCCAGGAATATGAGTGGAAAATAATTGAAAATTAAAACCTAACTCAAAAGTATGGTGGATTAGTCACCTTTGGTGATAATGCCAAAGGAAAAATCATTTGGGTTGGAACAGATGGAGATCCAGAAGCTGTCTTAATAAATAAAGAACTTTATGTACATGTATTGAAACATAACCTTATATGTATTTTTTAACTTTGTGATGATGGAAATTTTTTTAATTTTTCTAACAACTGATGTTTAGTTTTTGAAGATAACTTCCTTAAATTTTGAGCACCCGGAACTGGTAATGTTTATACCTTGGACATAAATTTCTTGTGTAAAAAAAAGTAAATTGTTTAACTACTAAAATAAATGAATAATGTATTTGGCATAGAGTACTTGGAAATTGTAATGTTTATGATTTATATTATTTTTATAAGAAACAATTTTTTTCTGATTTACCATGTCTTATATTAGACGGTGACAGATTCAATGATTCATGTTAACTTGGAAAACAACAAAAATACTC
Organism: Viscum album; assembly: GCA_963277665.1. NCBI lineage: Eukaryota > Viridiplantae > Streptophyta > Magnoliopsida > Santalales > Viscaceae > Viscum > Viscum album. The sequence continues at coordinate 1,145,461,293 of OY728166.1, forward strand.
CTTCAAATCAATTAACAATATTTCTATATCTAAAAATTTTAAAGTTATCCATATAGATCTTTTTAGACCTTAAAGAGTAGAATGTTTGGCTGGTAAATAATATGTATATGTTTTAGTTGATGACTATTGTAGATTTAATTGGATAGATTTTCTAAAATATAAAAATAAATCTTTTACTATATTTGAATGTTTTTAAAAATATGTTCAAAATGAAAAATATTTTCAAATAATTTAATTAATAAGTGACCCTAGTGTAGAATTTTGGAATTATGAATTCAATTCCTTTTCCTCAAATTTAGGTAAAAACACACCTTCTCTACACCAAGAACACCTCAACAGAATGTAATTGTTGAATGAAAAAATAGAACAATTCAGGAAATGTCTAGGACTATTCTAAATAAATACCGTCTTGTTACCTATTAATTGGACGAAGATATAAGCACAACCTGCTATATAACGAATGGAGTTTTAATTAGAACAATTTTTAAAAAGACACCCTATGAACTATGGAATAAGAGAGAACCTAAAGTTAAATAATTTAATGTTTTCGGATGCAAGGTGTACTCCTTGAACACTATAGACAATCTTGGTAAACTTGATCCAAAATATGATGAAGGGGTTTTCTTAGGATATTCTGCTTCTTCCAAATCTTATAGTGTTTTTTTAAATGCCAAGGGTTTTTAAAGAATCAGTTCATGTGCAATTTAATGAATCTGGACCTTTTGAATGAAAGAAAGATCAAATTGATGAATCTGACTCTAATGATAAAATGAAACTTGAGAACCTAAAAAATGATTTTGAAAACGATATGATAAAATTTTAGTATAGTTCTGAAGAACATGAAATTGATGAACCAAATAGTATATTACCTAGCTAGTTAAGAACCCTAAATAATCACACTTTATAAACTCTTATAGGAGACCTAGACACATAAATAAAATCAAGAAGAAATATAGGAAATGTAGTTGAGTTTTCTTCCTCTCTATCCTAATAAAAACCTTTGACAATAGAAGAAACCATGGATGATGAAATTTGGATGATATTAATGTAATAATAACTAAACCAATTCAAAATAAATAAAGTTTGGAAAGTAGTTGAAATACCAGAGAACTATCCTGTTATTTTAACTAAATTGGTCTTTCAAAATAAAAAACATGATCAAGGGATCATAACATGAAATAAATCAAGACTATTATCCAAAGTATATAATCAGGAAGAAGGTATAGATTATGATAAGACATTTTCCCCAATATCTAGATTGGAATCCATTAGGATCTTTTTAGCCTATATATCTCATATGAAATTTAAATTATTTTAGATGGATGTTAAGTCTTAATTTTTAAATGATTATTTAATATAGGATTTTTATGTTGAGAAACCTCTTGGTTTTTGAAAGTTAAAAAAATCCATATTTTGATTTTAAACTTACTAAAGCTCTTTACGGCTCTAAACAAGAACCTAAAGTTTGGTATGAAATATTATGTTCTCTTATTCTGAAAATTTATTTCATTGTTCGTATGGAAGGTCCAACAATTTTCAAGAAAAATATAAATTCTAATTTTATATTTGTTAAAATTATTGTTGTTGATGTAATTTTTGGATTAACAAATAAAACTTTTGGTCATGAATTTTGAAATTTATGGTAAAAATAACTTCAAATGAGTATAATGGGAGAACTAAATTTATCTTTAAGACTTCAAATCTATAAAAAAGTTTTTTGAAATATTTTTAATATAATAAAATACATTACTGATTTACTAATGAAATTTGGGCTTGAAAACAATGAGACATATACAACTCCTATGTGTACTAATATGAAATATGATTTTTATGAAATTGAAAATCCTGTAGAGATCAAGTTATATAGATGTATGATTTGTAGTATATTATATCTTATTGCTAGAATGATAGATATTATGTACTTAGTATGTATTTGAGGATTATTTCAATCAAATCCTAAGGAATCTCATCTTATAGCTGTCAGAAGAATTTTTAGATATTTAAAAAGGAACATTGTTTCAGTCTATTCCTAATCCAAATACATATAATTTTAATTTAATTTCATATTTGGATGCCGATTTTATAATTTGTAGATTAGATGGAAAAATAACATCAAGAAAATTTCACTTTTTAGGAAAAATATTTAGTGTCATGGTATAGAATAAAACAACACTCAGTTGCTTTGTCAACAGTCAAGTTAGAATATTTATCTGCCGGAAGTTGTTGTGCACAAGTTTTGTGGATGAAAAACACACTTATGGAATTTGAACTAAAATTTAATAATACACATTTTATATGGAATAAAACTATTGATTTAAATATTTCAAAAAAAAACTATAATTCATTCTAGAACTAAGTATATTGAAATTAGGCATCATTTTCTAAGAGATCATATTCCCAAAAAGGATTTATGTTTAGAATTTATAAGTACTGAATTTCAGTTTGCTAATATTTTTTCTAAAACACTTCCCACTGCAAGTTCTGGTTTTTTTTAAGAGGGAGTTAGGATTATTTATTTTTGAATAATTTTTCTACTATAATTTTATTTAATTTTTAATTATTTAATTTTAATCTTAATTTTATTTGATCAAATATTTTTTTAATTGTTAATTCTCACTATTTTAAAAAATTTGGTTTTAAATATGTTATACTTTTATTTTTATTTTGTAAGAAATTTTAAATACGCTGCCTATAGTTTAATTTATTTTAAATTCTATAATGATTATTATATACATAATGACATGTGAATCATGGCTCTATCAGAGCCCATTTCGAATTCCAAACCCACTCATTTTATCAAAAACTTTTTAAATACCAAAAACCTTCACATATTTTTTCTACCTTTCCTCAAACATTTGAAACCCTATAATATCAAACCTTTATAGTTTTTTGATAGAAATGGAAAAGGAAATCAGAATAGAGGAAGGCGAAACTATTGATGTTAAGCGTCAACACTCTACTGGCCGAAAAATCATTCAAGGAAAGGTAATCGATTTAGAGTTGTTATACCAGATGCATCTGATGCTAAAGAAAGACCATGCATTTCAAAATCTTGAAATGACTTTCAGGAATGATTACAATTAATTATTATATGAGGAATATGTGAGAAGTTTTTATAAATCAGTTTAGTTTAGGTTGGGAGATACATAGGATTAAATAATCACCAAAATAGAGGATAGATATTTCTCAATCTCTTTTATTGAAATAGCATGGATCTTGAACATCCCTCACAAGGGAGTTTTTCATTTTTATATGAAGTTAATCGAGGGTAAAAGCCATAAATCTGAGTATATCATGCCATTTTTAATTGGTTCTACTAACATTAGAAAAATTATAGTAAACGATTTATAACTAGATTACAAAATATTGGTTATGTTTATTCAAACCAAGATTTCTCCATAAATGTCAGAGATAGAGAATATTCTTTTTCCTAATATATATGTAATGTTTTTGTTCTTTAGTGAAATCAAGCTGAATGTTCCATGATATCTAATTAGATATCTGAATTACATCTTTCAATAAGAGGCTCGAATGAATTTTTATCCTTATTGTACATTTGTCTCAAAATTGTTGTCCAAGAAGCATATGGTAAGACTGGTTGATGCGAGATTCAAATTCTATAATAGAAATGTGTTTAATGATAGAACATTGTGGAAACTAGGAATTTTATGGAGTACTGTTGAAGGGAAAATCATGTCGTTTGGGGCTGATGAGGATCAAGTATCTGCTCAGGGGGAGAAACCAGCAAAATCTAAAGAAGGTATGGTTGAATCAAGAATAGGGGAAGTTCTAAATACCGCATGGAGACTTAGATTTGTAACAGAAGATTTCCTTGCTGATGAAGAAAGTCAAGGAGTACATAAAACTAGGAAAAGAAAAGCTAAAAATGGTCTTGAATTTAATCCTGTGAAAATTATTATGATAGGATATATTTTAAGTAATAATTATGTTAGAGAACCTATTCAAGAAGAATGAAAAGTGGAAGTTTCATCTCAAGAAGAAGTGGATGTTTTGTCTCAGGCTGAGGCAGAGAAAAGAATTGAGGATGTGCCTAAAACTAAAAAATCACAAGAAATGGAACAATTTATAAATCAAATTACTATTAATCAATTTCATGAAAAACCAGTGCAAGCATAGACTATTGAAGAAGAAAATTTTTCTGAAGTTCATATAGAAGTTTTAAATGATTTTTTTGTTGAGGATTCTATTAAGGACTCTATAGAGAAGTCAGTTGAAAACCCATAAGATCAGGATAGATAAGAGAGATCAGATTCTCAATCATTACCACTTATATTGGTAGATGCAGTTATGAATCAAGAACATAGTGCCTCTGATTCTATGTGTGATCATGTTGAGAATCTTGATAGAAAATTTAATATAGATCAAGTAGAGAATGATGCTTTAAGAAGAGAATTAGAAAAAGAGAAACATATATTTTAAAATCTGAATGATAGTTCTGTTTCAAAACAAGAAGTTTATGCTTTAAGAAATACTTGTTCATAGAAGTTTCAAAATTAAAATCTAACATTGTGTTGAAATCAGATTTGGAAGAACTGGAATTTTTTATTCTGAAATAGTTTGAAACTATCAACAGATGTCAAGAAAGTACATTAGGAACTTTGCCTAATTTGATCAAGAGATTCCAAGCCATTAAAATTGTAATGAGCTACATTAAAGACATGTTTCGGGATTTTTAATGTAATATCACTCATTTTTTAGTATTTTTGAATAATCAAAAGAATCTTGTTGAGAAGATCACCTCAAGTGAACCAGGTATTCAAGAATTTCTCAACAAATTCAATGAGAAGCTCAATCAGTTAATGGGGAAGGAAGAATGATTGCATGAGTTTTTCAGAGTGAACCACATTGAAGATCTTAATTTTTATTAGGAAGGAAGATTTATGATAATTTAGCTGGGAGATGATATTATGAAGAGAGTACGGTTACAGTTGGTAGAGTTGAAAGATGTTCTTCAGAATCCCTGAGATACCCATTTTCAAACCATTAGCCCAACACCCTTGATTCCTTGTCATTAATGAACTTATATATTTATTTAGCAATGAAATTTAATTTTTATCAAATTTTATCGGTTTTTACTTGGTTTATGTCTATGTTAGAATACCTAAAAATATAGATTCTTTATCGATGAACATTTTGTTTTAATATTTGATTGAAAGTTCAGTACTACATTAAATGTGTTATATTCATTATTCTATAATTCATTTTGATATCGAAAAAAGGCTGAGAAACATTGATAAATAATTTTTTATAAAAGTTAGAGAACTTTCTTTTTAAATAGAATTTTGGGGAGAAATTTTTAGAAATTTTTAAATGGAGAACCTTTCGAGATAAATTTGGATAAACTAGTTTTCTATATTTTCAAAGAGGTATTTAGATGAAAAAATTAAATATTGTTTTATCCTTTCACAATTATAAATTACATGTAAAGAATTTTATGTGTTTTTTGATCATCAAAAAGGGGGAGATAGATGAGAATGTATTTTTTCAACAATACTCTATATTTTTATGATGATTTTGATGCTCATAAATACCATTATTTGGTATTCTAATGATTTTACTTTAAGTATATTCTAGGAAATTAATATTATGTATATTTATAATTTTAGAATAATATTAAAGCATATGATTCATGTGAAATATTTTTCAATGTGTTCGGAAAGCTATTCAGCGTGTTTTTGAAACACTGTTGATACCGTGTGTTAGTGAGAGTAGTATAAGTATTATATTCTACGTTTATTTTATGGGAGTTCAGAAAAGAATAGTTAATAAACCTTACATTGGTAGAAAATTATTGTAAAATAACCTTACATTTGGAAGGAACCTTATGTTTTTTATATGAGAAATGTATGGATGAAGAAATATACATAGGTTTAGATCCATACATTTTCTTCACCAAAGTATGGATTATCAACACTACTTTTGTAATAAACCTTACATTTTATCAAAAAAGTATGGATCATATAACTTACGTTCTAAATAAAAGAAAAGTATGGATCATATACCATACATTTTATGGTTGATGACAAGATGTATGGATCATCAACCTTACATTTGTAATCAACCTTCTATTTTGAACCCTACATTTGACATCATCATGCAATGGAAATTTGAATTTGCGACTTTATCGTACAATGGTCTTTTGCATAATATCAGGCTGATTTCAAGTTCGATTCGAAGCGTGATTTTAATGAACATCTTTGACTGATTTAAATCCACTTATATTTGATTCAAAGGATCTATTTAATAGGAGGATTTCATGTCATTTTATTAGTGAAGTTATGACTGCTCTATTTTCAATGTTTTGAATATCGTGAACTTTCAGGTGATATTTGTGGATCAGAATTTTATAAATAAAGTTCTCATTCTTATTCAATATATTCTTTTCTTTCTTGAATTTTAAATGGAGGGGAAGTAATAAGATATCTCTTGAATTTACAGCGATTACAATATTAAAATATGGAGATATTTGAGTTTCAAAAAAATAGAGATGCGATGATTCATTAAATATATCTTTAGCAGATTTTATGCTATAAAGAATGACCAGATTATGTTTTATATTAGAAATAGAAACATTGATGATTTACCAATTCTAAATTGAAGATAAATTTTATGTCTATTGAAGATATGTTTTTTATTTCATTTCAATATCAAATTGAAACCAGATCGATTCATAACTTCTCTTACCTGAAGAACATCATTTCTAAAGACGACGATTCATTTACTAACAGTTGTGTACTACTAAAACTGTGAATAATAATTGTAGAGTATTTTAAAACAAATACTCTTTTATTTTGAGTAATTAATTCTTGTTCTATGTAGTTTTTACCATTTTGGTGTTTAGAACCAGAAGGCTCTATTTTAGACTTATGTTGTAAGGGTGTCAACTACCTTCACTCAGTTGTGGATGGTCTTCTAAAAAGAGGACTGACTAGTAAAAATCACCAAGCTCATAGAGAAGACTGTTTGTAGAGTTTACTACAGGATCTTTGTGCCCTGAACCACTAAAAATCTTTTCATCATGATATATTCTTAGTTCCACTGCATAAAAACCTGATAAAGATAAAAGGAAAAAATTGATTGTCATCAAGATTCCTCAAATATGTTTTTAAATACACAATTCACCCCCTCTTATGCATGTTTCATATTACATGATCCAACAAGAGATAGATTTGGGATATGAATCATTTTTATCATAATCTTTAGATATTAATTTTTTAAAAATAGAATTCATGAAGTATTGGAAATATGTCATTTATATATCAATTCTAATATTTCAATTACAATTAACATCTAAAATTTTTTTAGATTTTATCCTCCCATTATTCCAACGTAATTTGAACCCAACCATAGATTTTCAGGACCTAAAGTGTGAGGTTATAGAGTTGATGATCCTCCCACACTTATTGTTAATTTACTAGATAATAATATAATTATTCTTTTTTTATTGAGGTTGTTATATCTAGGATAAGAATAAAAATAATTTCAATAAAAATACACAACATGATTGTAAATCAATTCAAATCCATTCAAATCCACCAATATCAAGATAATTAGTCTAGTTTTAATTCTAATTTCCTAATATATTTACTAAACTAACATATTATATTTGTAATTCAATCATACTATTATTACTATATTTTTTAAATTATTTTAAAAGGTATATTCTCATTATGAAATTTACTATGAATTTATATTCAACTATTCAATAATTTAATTACTTTAATGGTTAGGTTAAGTTGGTAAAAACTACATAATGATTTGGTGAATAATATGTAAATAAATAAATATTTGAGATGTTTCTCAATGAGATGTATCATGGAGTGTTATGTTCTATAGATTCTAGAAGGGCTAGTAACTTGTATAATTATTCTCATGTTGGTGAGAGATTGGAATTCAAGGTTATAGCTGAGATAATGTATAAAGTAAAATAGTGCATGGACCCTTCTACCAAACAATTTGAAAACCAATTTTCCACTTATGGGGAATGTAATTCCATTATCCAAGTCACATCATTTTTAGTTTTTGTTTTATCAGCTTTTGTTTAGTTTGTAAAAACATTATGGGCCCTTTTATAATCAATTCAACCACCATTATGAAGAATAAAGATTAATTCCTTTATTTTAACGTTAGATTCAACCAAAGATATTATAAATAAAGATATTTTAAAAACTAATAGATATACCTCACCCATATCTTAATCCAATTATCAAAGTAGAAATAAGGAATTAACTGTGAATGATGTTTAATTGGGTTTTGAATTTAAAAATATTGAGATGTCAATTACTTTCTACAAGGTAATTTTCATTAAAACCCATTTTTCTTTGTCAGGATTGAGAAAATGAGCTTAGATTGTCTTTAAAATTTATGTAACAAAATCATAATTCATTTTTAATGTTTATAAATTAATCATACGTCAATATTACATATGACACATTCATTATGTATCGATTTGGGTGTCTTCAATATAAATTTTTAATTCAAGTTTAAAAATCCTATCAGACTGTCAAAACCGAGTAAATGATATCATATTATTGAAAAATGTTAGGAAAATGATCTATAATTAATTTTTTACATTTAGAAATATTATTTAAATCAATTATAAAAATTATTTTTATAGTATGAAGGAAAATTTCATGTTTTCATTTAAAAAGTGTGATTTTACTAAAAAACAGATCACATAGCAAAAAATGAACAAATAATCACAGATGGTCTTGATATTTTTTGAAAAAAAACAATAATTTATATTTGGCCTATAGGAATTGACTACATTTTAATCTGACTCATGATTTTATTGATATAACTCAAAGTCAATGTTCTTACATTAAATGTGTCATTATAGTTTAAAATGCACTTTTTAAGACTAAATTGAGTAAATGGGTTAATATTGTCTTAATACATTAGAAACCCTTTCAAAAATTCATGTATGACATATTTTAATTAAACGTACAAAAATATGACATAGAATGTGCCTAATATGACTTAAAGTTCATAATCTCAATATAAAAGTGTCATTTTATTTAAACCTCATGTCACATAGACAAAACAGATTTAATGGGTTTAGATTGTTTTTAAACCTTAGGTAAATGATCCGTAATTAATTTGTGATTTTTATGAATTGACCACATGTTAATTTGACACATGATGTGTCTTGTATGACTCAAAGTACTTTTTTCACATTTAATCTAAAACACACATGACATAGGAAAAACATTGTAAACAAGATCAGATGGTTTTTAAAATTGTACATAATAGTACATAATTGTTTTTCACTTATAGGAATTTAACACACATAAATTCATTACATGTAGTGACGGAATGAATGGAAAATCATTGATTTCATATATTACTGAATGGAAAATTAAATATTTCTTATTTTATTTGTGGTTAATGAAAAAAAAAAGAAATTATATATGGGTAACCTAGATATTTTTGAATGTTTCTGAAGGGTAACATCAATATTTATTAAGCTAATAAATGGAAACTAGAAGATATCGTATGTTACTCAAGTTTAACCCGAAATTTTTATAAGTTAATCAAGGGTAACATGAATATTTTTTGTGTTTTATAATAGAAACATGAAGATTTAAGATGTTTATGATTGGTAACATGAATATTTACTAATTAAATCAATGGGTAAATCAGAGCTTTCTAATATAAAAATACGGTAACATGAAAATTTATTATGTTCACAAATGGGTAACTCTGTATTTTCTTATGTTACTAAAGGGTAATTTGATGATTTATTAAGATACTGAATTATAACTTAATGATTTCTATGTTTCTGAAGGGTACTTTTTAATATTTATTAATTTTCCAAAGGGTAACATGAAATTTTATTTTTTTATTTATGGGTAAATTGAAGATTTATAAAGTTAATAAAGGGTAACTCCAATTTTCTTAGGCTACTGAAGGGTAAAATGAATTTTTCATAATTTACATAAAGGGATAATGAATATTTATTAATTTACATAAGAGTAACTAAAAAGTATCATATGTTACTTAATGGTAACTTAAATATTTCTTATATTATTTAAGGGTAACTCAAAACATTCTTATGTTAGTAAAGGTTAACTCAAATTTTTCTTTAGTTACTATTGGGTAACTTGAAAATTTTTTAGTTACTGACGGGTAAAATGAAGTGATATTCTATATATGAAGTTATATGAATGTTAAATATTAATTTTCTTAATAATAATTTATAAATCAATTTTAAATAAATTTCAAAAAATATATTACTCAGTGCATGTTTTTAATATAAAATTTTTATTTTATTCTAAAACCCAGATCACATTGTCAAAACCATTTAAACAAGCCCAATTTGTTTCCAAAATTTATGATAATGATTAAAAATTCATTTTTAATGTGTAGTAATCGACTTCACATCAATATGACACACGATGTGGATGGTTTGATAACAAATACATGTTTTCACACTAAAATTTGCAATTTATATTGAAAAAAATGTAACATAAATAAAACAAAGAAAAAGGGAAAGTATTATTTTCAAACCTTAGGAAAATGATCCATTGATAATTTTTTTATGCATATAAATCATCCTCATGTCATCTTGACACATGATATGGACAATATATGTCATAGTACATGTTTTCATATGTCATTTTATTGTAAAACCTTTGTCCCAAGAAAAAAATATGTAAGTAAAATCATATTTTCATGATGATTTAGGGAAATGATCCATAATTCATTTTTGGCACGTAGGAGTCATCTTTATATCATTACAACACATGATGTGGGAAATATGACTCAAAGTGTGTGTTTTGAATATAAAAGCGTAATTTTAGTTAATTTTTTTTTCACATTGTCAAAGTAGAGAAAAATAGCATGGATCATTTGAAAAAAAAATACATCAATACATATTTCATTTTTTATGTGTATTTATTGACTACAATTCATTATGAGGCAAGATGTAGTCAGTATTGTCATGAAACAACCTGAGTTAAACACAAACTAGTCACCTGAGTCAATCTATGATATAGACTGAGAGGATTTCTCGATCCTCCCATGATGGAAACTAGTGTCAGGCATCATCATAGTAACCAAGGGAATGATTTCTCCTAATAGAAATAATGAAATAGTCGAAACAAATATAGAATCCCAATATATAACAAAATATCCAAACTGATCATCTTTTCTATAAGAATTGAAAATACACCAAAACCCAAACTAAACAAAGAGACCACAACATCTCAATGTGACCATGTCGGTCACCCTTCCATACCATGACCAACCATCACCCACAATGATCAAAATGAAGATGAAACCTACAATAAAGGTTAAACAAATAACTATAGGTCTGATTATTAAAACCCGATAGGCATGCATGAAAAAAAATATTCTCAAAGAAATTACCTTTAAAAACACCAACTTTAGATTTTAAATACAGTATAAAAGACTAGTATTTTCCATAAATTTTCAAATTTAAAACAAAACATGTTCTGTTTCCATTTCCTTATTCAAATCCAGATTCATTTCCAAGAAGAAGACATTAACATTTTTAAATAATAAAATGATATTTCATATAAAAATATGGAAAAATGTGTAAAAAAATTTCTCAATAGTTTACATAAAATATTGGAAACCAATAAAAAACATTCATTAAATAAGTACACTATACGTTAAAGCAATAAAAATAATCAAATAACTAGGGAAATGTAAAAATAACACGCACAATTAACCAACCAATAATGTACCTCTATCATCCGCTGTAGACAAATAAGTACCGAATAACATGGGATAATCTTGGATCTTAGGGCAATAATATTGAACATAATATACATCTGGACTCATCTTGAAGGTGTTCCTTACCCAATGACATCAAATTTTACCTACATGATTGATCATACCCTACCTATTCTAATTGAGGGGTATTATCCCATAACAATAGAAGGAAAAAATATCTTCCGCTATGGGCCACTAGCTAGAGAAAAATCCTATGCTAGTATAGCAACCATTCACAAAAAAATTAACTAACTATTCCAGGTTCCCATGTCAATAGTAAAGTGGGGGTGAGTCAATAATTCCATGAAATCATCCAATTACATGGGAATATATCATACAAAATCAACGCTCCCAATAAGTCACCCTGAGCCACCACAAATAACAATCTCTTACCTTTCAACAATATGATCACAAGGGATCCTCTCAGCATGGTCTGCCTACAACAATCAATATAAACATGGAAAGAGAATTGTTCAAGGAGAGTTTTAAAAATAACCAATTCCACAAAACATCCAAACGATCCTCATACACCCTTGGAGAAAACACTCATTTATAAATAACCAAAAAAAACCATTCCAAAAATGTTCAAGAACACCATTTATCATATCAGAAACATTTATAAAATTAAATTTAAACCCTCACACCAAAATTTCAATCCTAATACACTTTCATCAAAATTCCAAACGGGCCACACACCATCATCTCATATCAAACCATTTTTAATGAAAAAACACACAATTCATTTTCAAGGCCAATCCATTTATAAATCCATTTGATAAATCTAAGACACCATTCTAGATTCCATAAATAATTTTATCATTTTAAACCATACTTTAAAAACCACAAATCACTGACAAAATCTATTTATGCATTTTATAAAACACTTTTTGTGAATCACTTAACAAAAAAATGGAACATATTTCAAAAAAATATGAAAATCACCTCATATCACATTTAACAATTATTCCAAAGATTATACACCAAAATCAAACATATAAAGAAGGTAAGAAAGGAAAGAAACCAACAAATCATAAATATAAAGGGTAGGTGCAATGGGAACCTAACCTAAAACTTAAAAAACATCAACAAATCCCTCCTAAAAACACCTCACTAAGTTATAAAGAAGCTAGAACGACAAAAAAGAACCATAAATACAAAAAATCCCCAATTTAACAAAAAAAATAGAAACTGTAGATCTGCATGACCATTGGGGAAGAAGAATTCAAGAGGAAATGGGAAAATGGGAAAGTGGAGGAAGTAAGAAGAAGAATACCGTGATTTTTCACACACAAAACATGAAGAAATCACTAGATCCACACCTTGGGAGAGGAGGATATACTTAGAGAAGAGTGGAGAATCACCCTTTAGGTTACATGAACTAGGAGAGGAATAAATGAGGCTTTTTGGGGAGTAACTCCTGAGAGGATAATAAGAGAATTATGCATTTTTAATGACTTTGGAATTTTTCATAGTTAGAACATACAATTTCTCAAAACATTCACCACCTGTGCACACCATATAGAAAAATCTGTGGTAGTCACATGTTTTTCCTTCATAGTTTGGTAAACTGTGTGCCAACCTTATGACACAGTTCTGTCCAAAATGGCAGAACCTTGTGTATGAAATTTGCACAGTTTTTGTAATCATGCATTAGCCATATTCCCCTCACCATAGGCATCCCATGTCTCACACTGTTTCTTGGTAAATGTCTCATAGTTTTATCTAACAGGGCACTAACAATGAACCACCTGTTTTCATACCCAAAATTGAAAATTATCACCAAAACACCTGAGGAAACTAAGGAAAAAACTCCTGACAAAAAAATAACAAAATGGCGCAAAATTTAAACCGAGGACACCCAAATCTACAGAGTAAGACCAAGATCTATAGATGAACTAGAATGAAGGAGTAAAATAAAAATTTATGTGTGAAATATCTCCCCACCATTATACTTTTCACCCATGGGAAGGCACACCATCTCCAGTTGATTGATCAAGACAATGAATTTCCACAACATCGTGATCCAACCACCCAATCCAAGAACACCACAACCATCACCAAATTAAACACATAACTCTAAACTAAAATGAACCAGAAAACCCAAACAAGTCATCGAGAAACAAAAAAATGTAAAATTACAACCTGTACAACCCATACATAGAAAAAAATCATTGGTTGTGCTCCAAAATTCAAATGTTCTCCCAAATATGGAGGGAGAAAATTTTAATAACATCAAATGAAACCACCCATTATGATTCCAATGAAAGAAACTAAACTAATTTTTCAACACATGAGGTATTGATGGATTCCCCACCATTAGAAACCCACTAGCATCGACCAAAACTCTAAGAAACTGTGATAAGATTCACAGTGGGTCCCCCACCATTAAGAATTGACCAACATAAGAATAACACCCACACTGATCAAAACATTCATTCATTTCCCAACAATTCCCACCAAGGGGTGTCATAATGAAAGTGTCCCCAACCGAATTGAACACCAACCCATTTTCGACATCTTCATGAGCCCCAACCATCTCTAGAATATCAAAACCAAAACTGAGACTGACTCTGCTGTCCTAGAAACAAAAGGGAAACCAAATAGAGATTCACATTTTAAATTCACTGTTATTGGAAATTTACAAGGATAAGACAACCAAGATATTTGTAACAAGGAGTAACATACAATGACTTGTAAAAACACCATATGAACATTTAAACCAACCACACCCCAATGGTTGAGACAAGAGTTAGGCCAAAGATCCCTACATTCCCAATAATTTCATGACCGTGTGAAGAGATCCACCCTTGGACCTATGGATAGAGCATTGATGTCTTGAAGCATTTACTACCTCATAGTCAAGAGCTAATAATACCCAATCTGGACTCCTTTTGGTATCATAAGTAGCCACATGGAATGATAGGTAAAACCACAGGGACAAGACAGACTATGTAACTAACTTCGCTCCAACAAGGAACTTCCACCAAGATAGGGGTTTAGAAAATGCATTCTCATTATCCACTTTAAAATCAAATAAGGAAAAAATATAAATAAGTAATAGAATGAGATACACATCCATTTATAATGGAAAAATTCAGAATTTTCCAAAATAAAAAACATAATTCTATTGATACAGAAGTTCTATATAGGTTCATGAAACCACATTTCTATTTCTACAAAAAGGGTTAACAAGAAAACCATTTCCACAATAAAGGAAAAATGCTTCAAAATACATCCACCGTAATGGTAGGAACACCCAAACAGAAGGGGACTTCAAACATAACCAATGATAGCACCTTATCCCTGCAAATGGGATAGGGTATTTTTTTAAGGGATGGAACTGGTTCCACATTGCTTACTAGAAACACCACGAAAAAAATAATTGGAAGAGACTTTGGTTCCACATGCATGGAAGGTATTCGGAGCATTCATAAATAAGGAATTCTTTTGATATGTATGCCACCTTAATGAGACACTATGACCACAAGATTAGAATAATCTGAAGAGGGTTCATGAGTTCATTTCATTCTAAAACCAGCACCAACAACTTTTGGATGATTCTACATATCCTTACTAGAACTACATTCACCACTTACAAAAACATTAGGATGTTTGGCTACCTCAAGAAATCCTACTAGTGAAACTTCAACATGCACAAATTTCCTTAGCACATTAGTAAAAGAGGATTAACCAAAATCTAACACCTTTGACTGTAGATCAGAATGAATCCCACCCTCAAAATGTTGATCCTTCAAGGAATAATATATATCCCACTCTATAAGGTAAGGAACTAGATCAAAAAAATGAAATAAATAATCCATTATTGTTCCATCACATTGTTGTATAAACCACATCTCCATTCCCATTATAACCTTCAAAACCTCAGATAAATACTAGTGGATAAATGAAGCCTTGATGAACTCCGAGGTAAGATATTCTCAAGGATTGTTTTGAGTGACTGACTTCCACCACTTCTAGGTCATTCCTTCAAGTATAATGGTAGAAAACTTCACCTTTAGAGACTCAGTAAACTCAAAGAAACTAAAGTCTCTCTCAATTTTCTACATCCACTCTTCCTCTTAGAGAGGATATTTATGACCATAAAACAGAAGAGTATTCAACTTCTGATACTCAATAAGGAAGTACTTATATTGATAAAATATATGTTCCAATAATGGTGTACCACTCATAGTGGCACCATGAATATCCATAGAATATTTATAGGGGAATACACTAACAATTAAGGAATCCAAGAACTCAATAAAAAATAATTAATCATCAAGAATTAAAAATCAAATCACTACTAAACAACACTACCAAATCGTAGGAAAATAATCCACACAACCATTGTCTATCAAACAACACACTTTTCACCTTGAAAAAACATGTGAATGTAAATGGACTCGGTGGATTTCACACTCACCAATGGTATTACTTGATGCCTCAGACATGCACATTCCCGTGCTACGCCAAAAGCTCATAAATTCATTAAAATCAATGAAGTCATACATCCATGCCATCTGGCCACATTCCCATAAATATATATCCAGGAATTTGATCAGTAATGGGAAAACCAATGTTCTAAACAAAAAATTCCATTTTTTGGACAAATTCTCAACCCAATTTCCATGTTCTCAATCCACTTCCCATTTTAAAATTCAGTAATCCTTTCAAAATCACTCTAACCAACAAGTGGTAAACCATTTTCAATATCCACAAAACATTCCATTTTATTCTACTTGAAAAAATCCCTTGGATTACATTCAAAAATTAAATCCATCCCATTCACATCATTTTTCAAAAGATCAACAAACCTCATTTCATAAAAAATCATTTTATTAAATAAACTCATTTCATAAAAACCCCTTCTAATTTTAAAAATATATTTAAAAAATTATGTAAAATAAAATATTTTTTACAAATAAAAAATTGGGATAAACCCAATTTTTTATTATAGAAATCCAATCTTGTTAAGTCATTCTCCATTTTACCCAAAAATCATTTTACAAAAAATCCATTTTATTTGTCTTTGTTCAAGAAAATTCTAGAAACTCATGTTCCATTTTCCCAAAATCAAACCATTGCCATTTTAAATTTAGTTTTTCACAATTTTAAAATATGGGTTTTCAAAACAATTTTCAAAATCAATGAAGTCCCAAAAATTTTCACAAGGGGAAACTAGTGTCGATGGGTGACTTGGCCCAATGGTTGGCAGCCATACGCCAATCATGCCAATCACACCACCATCACAGAGTGTATTTCATGTCCACGTCCCCATACCCACATCGCTTTTTAGGATTTAAGATCTCACTAAGACCATTATCACAAATATCTTTTAATTTTTCCAACCACAAAACAAACCACAAGAGCCAAATTAAAAAATAAAACCCTACTTCCCATAGAAACCAATGTTCAATATAGAAGGTGTTGGATAGACAATTCCTTATACTTACACCCCATGTTCTGATATTCATACTCTATCTACCTTGACATCCCAACTAAAAAGGGGATCTCTGAACGATAGGTCCTCTAAAGAACCATCCAACTATGATACCATTTTTTCACAAACCAACCTAATTCAACCCTGAACTGGTCACTCGAGTTGATCTATGCCAGGTCATCAGAGGCATTCATAATTATCTCAAGATAGAATCTAGTGTCACGCATCAACAAGGTAACCAAGGGAATTAGTTTACATGACTGAAATAAACGAACAAAATAAACAAATAGGTCATCCCAAGATATAAATAAGTTTCCAAAATGGTAATATTTAATATAAAAACTAGAAGAAGAAAAAATCCAAACCGAACCTCTAAAACACAACTTCTTAATGTGACCATGAGGGTCACTCTATGATATCAAGACCAACTATCACCCACGATGATCGAAACCAAGATAGAGCCTACTCTAAAATATAAAAATAGGAAAAACTAAAGGTGTGGGTATTAAAACTCAATAGGCATGTCCAAAAAAACCAATATCAATGCACTTTTCATAAATAAAAGAAACAATAAATTCAGTTTTGAAAAAAAAAATACAAAACCAGTATTTTCTATACATTTTTCACTTTAAAATAAAATGTATCCCATTTTCATTTTTAGATTCAAATGCAGGTTCTTTTCCAAGAAGCATACATTAAATTTTTTACAGAAAAAAACAAATTTTTTTCTCATTTAAATGGTGGTATGGAAGAATAAATCATTTTCTCAAAACTTTTAATAAACCATTGAAAATCATTGAAAAGATATCATTGAAGAATAAAACTATACATGAAATCTATATAAATAATCACATAAGAAGGAAAATAAAAAAATAATACACACAAGTAATGGGCCAAGAGTTCACCTCAATCACGCGCTGCTAAAAACTAAGTGCTGAAGAACATTAGAGAACCAAGGAACTCAGTGGAATAATATAGAACAAACCATACATATTGAATCATACCAAAGGCATGCCTTACCCAATGATATCAAATTTATCCCACAAGCTCGATCTCACCCTTCCGGGTCTGAACGAGGTGAACTATCCCATATAAATAATTAAAAACCTATCCCCTTCAATAGGCCACTATCCAGAGAAAAATATTATGCTAGTTCAATAACCATTCACCAAAAATCTTCTAGTTATGCATGGTTACCATGTTAAGAGCAAATATAAAGTGAGCCAACAATTCCATGAAAGCATCCAATTATGCACATATAACATAAACAATAAACTCACATAACAAGTCACCAACGGGCCAGCCTAAGGAAAAATCTATTACCTTTCAACTATCTGGTCAAAAGAGTCCTCTAAGAGTGTTCCTCTCACAAAAATAAACATAACCAAAGAAAGGTAATTTTTCAAGGAGATTATTCAATATAACCAATTACAACAAGTTCCAAATGGGCCTCAAACACTCTTAGAGAAATCACTCATTTCCAAAGAAAAAAATTCACCATTCCAAAATAGAGGAAGCGGAAAATTTTTCATTTCACAAGTATTTAGAAAATTCCATTTAAACACTCACACAACACATTCAAGACAAATCCACTATCATAAAAATGCCAAATGGGCCACACAGTGTCATATCATGTCAAACCAATTTCAAGGAACCAGCACACACACCGTTTTCAATACCAACCCATTTAGAAATACAACTAATAAATTTGAGACTCTATTTTAGATGTCGCAAATAATTTCAAAAAGATAATCCTTGTTTTAAAAACTAAAAATCACTCAAAAAATCCAACTAGGAATTTTATCAAATGCTTTGTGTGTAAAACTTTACAAAACAATGTCATATACTTTAAAAATTTTATGAAAACCAACTCATTTCACATTAAATAATTATTCCAAAGATAGAACATCACAATTTAACATATAAGGATGGTTTGAAACGAAATAATCCAACACATATTAAATTTTAAAGGCAAGTGAAATGGGTAACTTACATCAAAATCATGGTTCTTCTATAACGCACACCCAAAATCACCTCAAAAAGTTCCAAAGAAGCAAGAAAAACCACAATGATCCATAAACACACCAAATACCAAAAATAAACCAAAAAGGAAACCTAGACCCACATGACCAAGTGAAAAAAGGAACTATAGAGGAAATGGAAGAAGGATGAAGAGGTAGAAGAATACCTAGAATATTCACCCCCAAAATAAGAAGAAATTATTATACCCACTCCTTGGGAGAGTCGGAGAGGCTTGGAGAAGAGGGGAGAATCCCCCTTTACATTGCACAAACTAGGATTGTGAGAAATGGCGCATTTTGGGGCTAAAATCTCAACAAGATAGTAATGTAATTTCAAATTTTTAATGACATGAGAATTGTTCACTACTAGGCCACACAGTTCCCCAAATAGTGTGCCAATCATGTGCCCCTTACTTGACATTCTTGGGTAATTCATAGTTTGGCCACATGGTTTTTTAAACCAGGTGCCAACTATGTGACATGGTTTTGTACAAAATGGCAGATCCATGTGCATGCCTTCTGCATGGTTTTCCAAACCGTGTGTGGTTCGTGCACCCCATGACCAGATGTATCCCAAGTCTTTCCCATTTTCCTAGGGAATATCACATGACTTCTTCTAACTATGTTTCAACCATGCTCTACCTTCCATTAAGCCCAATGTTTCCACTTTTCACTCAAACATCTGAGGTAACTATGGAATAAATGAGGGAACAATAATAATAAAAAGAAATGATCAAAATTTAAACCCAAAACACTCGAAACTCAAGAAAAACAAAAAGATCCATAGACAAACTAGAGGAAAGGATGAAAAAAATACAGGTGTGATAGGTATGACTCAAAGTGTCTGTTTCTAATATATAAGTGCCATTTTTTTTAAAAACATCACATATCCAAAACTATGAAAAAAAAAGATCCCATTATTTTCAAAAAATTGGAAAAAGATACATAATTAATTTGATATATATAGGAATCGACTACATGTCAACCTGACACATGATGTTTGTTAAAATGAGTCAAATTGCATGTTATTTTACTTTAAAATGTGTGTCTCACAGAAAAAACTAAGAAAATGTGATCATATTTTTAAAAAAAATTAAAAAAATTATCTATAATTCAATTATGATATGAAAGACTATATCACACATTAATTCTATACATGGTGTGGTTGGTATTACTCATAGTGCATGTTTTCAAAATAAAAGTTTGATCTTAGTTTAAAAACAAGCCATATAGCCAAAACTTATAAAATGAGGTATTATTGGTTTTAAACAATATGAAATCCATCCATGATATATTTTTTATGTGTTGGAAATGACCTCTTGTAAATATGACACATGATGTTCATATCATGGCTCTAAGTGATTGTTTTCAATATAAAAGAGTTATTTTAGTTTAAAATGTGAATCACACAGCCAAAACCATGAAAACGAGATAGTTTTTTTCAAATAGTATGAAAATAGTCCATAATTAATTTATTTTGTGTATAACTCTATCACACATTAATAAAACACATGATGTGGTGTGTATGACAAAAAATGCATGATTTCAATATAAATGTGTCATTTAAGTTTAAAATGTATGTCATAAATCCAAAACTGAGAAAAAAAACATATTGTTTTTCAAAAATTTAGAAAAAAAATATATAATTCATTTGTGATGTATAGGAACTGAATTTATGTCATTACAAAATATGATGTGGTCAGTGGGACTCAAAGTTCATGTTTTTAATAAAAAAAATTAATTTTAATTTAAACTATACATCACATTTTCATAATTGATTAAATAAGCGATGATTATTTTCAAATAGAAATAAAATGATTCATAATTTATTTTTTCTGTATAGAAATTGACTATAGATAAATTTAACATAAATAGTATTTGATATGACTCCATATGTGTGTTTTCAATATAAGTTTCATTTTAGTTTAAAATATGTTTTACATTGTCAAAACCAAATAAACAATCTTAGATTGTTTTATAACTTTAGAGAAGTGGCCCATAATTCACATGTGAGATGAAGAAATTGATCACACATTAATTTGACACATGATGTACCTGATATGAATCAATGTGTGTGTTTTGAATAAAAATTTCATTTTGGTTTAATGATATAATTATTAATAACTATTTAATTTTTTACAATATTAAATGTATCACCCTTGGTTTTAAGTAAAAAACATTTATTTATACATTTTAAGCGTTTAAAGTGTTTGGGTGAAGTTTGGGAGTGATTGGAAGCCTTTTGCAATGTTTTTCGGGGATTTTATAAGGAATCATAGTTGGAGAATGGTTAGAGGAAACTATGAGACTCCTATAGTAAATAATTCAAGGTTAAATAGGGGATTCTATATAGGTGCATGGATTTTCACGCGGTGTGGTCAGACCATGCAGCCACCCAAGAGAGACCCTGAAAAGTGGGTTGGATGAATTTTGTACAGTTGGCACATGGATTTTCTTACAATGAAATCCAACAGTGTGAGGTTCTTCTTGAGTTAGAGTCTAGTGCATTGTCATTGAATGGTTTTCCTAACTGTGCATCTAATCATTCATGGTTTAAAAGTGAGTTCCCAAAAAAGCTGATCTAACTTGTTTTTACCTCGAAGGCCTTATTTTTTCCTCCTTTTTATCTCTAACTTGATATTTTTTCATTGTAAATTCTTTGGAGGCTTTCCCAATCGATTTGGGAGTGATCTTGAGGCTTTCCATGGTGGGTTGAGGCCTAATTTACTTGGAAAGTCTTTATGTTTGGTATATTTCCATATATAAAATTTTCTTCCCTCTCTAAAAATCAGCGATATAAATAATTGTGGATAGATATATAGTTTTTAGGCTAATAATGTTGAGATATATTTTTTTATGCTAGGGAAGGATATCTTATGTATGTTTTTGGAGATTCAACCCAGTTTTGTGGGCATTTTTTGTATCATTCTTTGTTTTCATCATAATTCCAAGGTTAGGTGGATTCACTCTCAACTCCTATTCATATAAAATTATGACTTAGTTTCAAATTGATTTAATTTAAATAAATTTATTGTGAAATTTTTGTGTAAATACTGGTATAAACCATATTTAGTTATGGTTTTTGGATTTGTGGATTTTTTGGAAATTGGTTTTTCAAAGTACTTGGTTTTCATGATTTTAAAATTTTGATTTTTTTTGTTTTATGAAAATGGTTTGTTTGAATTGTTTTAAATAGAATAATTGTTTTATTGAAATGTATAGGAATGATTTATTTGATATGGTTTTGGAATACATGGTTGGTATGAGTTCATGATTTTGACGTGGCCCTAAATAAGGGGCATGTACCATTGTGGAACAAAAAGGTCATGACTCTAGACAAGGGGAATGTGTCATTGGGGAACAAGTAGATTATCCACTTTTTGATGATTTATTGGATGTCCAAGAAACTTATCATGACTATGGAACTATCAGAGAGGCATGCATATGTGGGGGGTGAATCAAAGAATGGGTATTCCAAAAAGGAATGTGAATTGGATTAATTTTTTTTCCTAGAAACATTGTTTGGACTAAAATTATTTGGATTATTTATTGATTTTTTAAACAAATTAATATGGGTTTTATATAAAATTTATATATATAAATGAGGTAACTTGTTCAATCCTATTGTTGTGAGTAGAGATGTCATTTGGGGAAATCCTACTGAGTTTCATCACAAACCCTTGATTTGGAACATTATTGATTTTTTAGATATTTTCTATTAAGATATAGGTAAATGAAGGGTATCAAATTTCTTTATTAGTTATTCATGATACTTGTGATAAATTGTAGAGTTAGAGTACGGAGAATTTTTTGGGCTATAGAGTAAGGTCTTTGAGTCTCTGAGTATTGTGCTTTTTCTTCTACTTTGTATTTTGATGTCAGTAGTATTGGACTATGGTACTCTAGTTTTGTTTGGTTTTGATATCAATGGTATTACTCTGAGTTTTTTACAGGGTCATCAAGCATCATTTAGTGGTCTTTTTGGTATGGCTTGTTTGATGGGGGTTTTTTTTTCTGAAATGTAAAATTTTCCAACAATTGTATTGAATCCCTTGGAAATTATTTCTAACCATTGGCACTTTGGGGATGTCACATAAGGACAAGGAAAACTCCATAACCTTCTCAACATAATGAGGTGGGGTGGGATGTTACAAGGGGTATCAGAGCATGCTTAGTCCTTGACACTAAAATGACATCAGTTTGTTTGATCCTTGAAGTTTAGTCGTGTTAGTCATGGAGTTAAAAATTCATTATGGAATATTCCTTATATTGGGAAGGTAAAAGGAGTAGGATTGTTAGGAAGTGATATTTTGGTAAGAAAAAGACATATCTAAACTTTTTATGCTAAACTTTATGTTACCAGGGTGTTTGGTACATAAATGTTTTCAAGACACTTATAGGATTTAGATTATCATTTTCATGGGATTATCTAATGAGACAATCATGAAATATAATTTTGAATTGAATTCCCACGAGGATTACACATTTCATTTTGAAAAATGATATAAGATTGTGTGCCAAAATGATGATTTTTAAAAATGGTTGAATTTCTGTTTTTAATTCGTTATTTTGAAAAGGGAAAGATTTTCATATTTTGAAAATAGTTTGATTTTCAAAAAATGGTTGAATTATTAAAATGGGTTGAAAATGGGTAGTGTTGAATTTTGAAAATAAGTGTTGTAATATTTGTGATGTCGTAGAATTAGAAATTGTTAATCCTTAAGTTTGTAAAGAGTGTCACATAAGGTGTTTTTTGTGTTTATAAAAATGGCACCCAATAGGTGGGGTATAAACCATCCGGAAGAAGCTGTTGGGCGGAGAAGAAAGTAGGTGATGGCAATAGGGGGGGTGAATTGCCTTTTAAAAATTAATTAACATTTTAAAATCAAAGTTAAAAGTGCAGCGGAAATAAAAGAGGCAAAACACACAACTTGATAACGGAGTTCGGCTTAACCCAAAGCCTACGTCTCCGCTCCCAACTCAACCGTTGAGAGATTTACTACCGCTTGCTTTTTAATGGTTTTAGAAAGAAACCCACTAGACTTTAAGGTTAGTCTAGAACCTATTACAGCTTGCTTTTAATGGTTATGCAAGAACCCACTTGCTTTCAATGGTTGAGAAAGAACCCACTAGCCTTCTTACAGGTGAAGGCTAGCTCACCTTTGATTCAAGCCTTTTCAAAGGGAAAGCTTGACTAACCTCTTGAACAAGAACCCACTAGCCTTCTTACAGGTGAAGGCTAGCTCACCTTTGATTCAAGACTTTTAAAAGGGAAGGCTTGACTAACCTCTTCACGCCTTGAAGGTGGTGTGAAAACCCAAATGAAAGGGAGGTGAGAGAAAGAGGTGGTTTGTAGGCACAAACCCAAAATGATGCTCAAAATGATAAAAAAATAAAAATCGTAATGGGAGAAGCCTTGGGTGCCAAAGGATTTATGAAGTTGATGAAGAGCGCTCCCAAGCTTCTTTGGTGGTGATCCTTGGATGTGGAAGTGAATTGGAGCAAATGAGAGTTCCTTGGAAGAATTCGCCGGAGGTTCGCCAAATGATCAAAAATGTGTCTGTGGGCTTCCTTGGCTTGATTATTGTTCCCAAAATTTTCCGGGGCTTCCTAGTCCTTTATTTATAGAGGGGGAACCCTCAAAAGGCCTTAGGGGGTCTTCGGAGCCATTGGAGAGGCCTTCGGAGCCGTTGGGAGTCAAGTGGACAAGCCTGGTCAAAGCCCAACAGCTAGTTTGACTGGCTCCACCGGCTGACCGGTGCTTGGCCACCGGTTGGCCGGTGCTTGTAAAAAAGAGATGGCTCGGGCTCAGGCACCACCGGCTGGCTGGTGAGGAGGCCACCGGTTGGCCGGTGCTGAGGCAGTGGCTGACACTATTCTGTCTGGGTTCCACCGGCTGGCCGGTGGTGGGACACCGGTTGGCCGGTGGTCTGGACAGAAGGATGCCTTCTGTCCAGGCTCCAGCGGCTGGCCGGTGGTCATCCACCGGTTGGCCGGTGGACTGAAATTCAGTCCACTTTTGGCTTCTTGCTCTCTTGGCCCAATTCCTTGGAAATCTGAAATCATGCCTATTATCCAAAAACACTTAAAGAAAGATTAGATAAATAAGAGAGTGATTGTGATCATGAAAATTAAACCACGAGGGGTACGAGAGGTACAACAATCTCCCCCTATTTTGATGATCACAATCACTAAAACAAGAAATGCAAAAGATTGAAAAGTAAAGCAAGCATGAGAGAAAGATTTCCCCCAATCAACCAAGAATTTCTCCCCCTTTGTGATTATCAAAATAGCACGGGGCTTAAAACTTGATTGAGGGAAAGGTTGAAAAACAAGATAGAGATTTTAAACCAATTGAAATTTTTGAAATTTGAATGAAAGTTTAAATTGAAAGTTTTGAATTGAAAATTTGAATTAAAATTTTGAATTGAAAGTTTTGAATGAAAATTTTGAATTGAAAGTTTTGAATGAAAATTTTGAATTGAAAGTTTTGAAAAATTTGAATTGAAAAGACTTAAACAATCCTAACTCCCCCTAAATAAAAACAACAAATCACCGGGTAGAGGTTTTTGAAACCGAGACAAATTTTGGTCCGGAGAGACTCGCTAAAAGTGATTTTTCAATCCACACTTGTCTAGTGGCGGGTCTTCTCCTATAAAATTCATCGTTAAATAAAATAGTTTTGGGCCGACCATACCGGGCATTTTTACAATTGCACTCATAAATTAAGTGCCCGGGTTTTTTGCAATAATTACAAAATTTATTTTGAGAGCTCCCCCTTACAAAAATAGTAGGTGCATGGGAAGAGGAAGCTTGCTTGGAATATCCAAGCCCTTGGGTGGTTCTAGATATGCGTTGGGAACCTAGGAGTTTGGTCAAATTTTGTTCACCTTGGGTGAACTTGGCAAGAGATTCCCTTAAATCCTTAATAGTTGATTCCATATACTCAACATCGGGAAGGTTTTGGATTTTGAGGGACAACTCCTCCTTTTCTTTGAGAAGTTGATCCTTTTCGTAAGAAAGTTTTTTGAAATTCTTTTTTAAAGCAACAAATGTGGAAGAAAGTTTGTGAAAACCTTCATCCAATTGATCTCTAGCATATTGGAGATCCTCGTAGGATAAATGATTGAAAGAATTTGAATTTGAAGAACTAGAGGAAGAGGAGTCGGAAGAGGATACCTCATGAAATGCCATTAGGCATTTTTTACCGTTGTCACTTGAGGAGGAGGAGGAGTCGGATGTGGAGCTATCACTCCATGTGGCCTTGAATGCCTTCTTCTTTTCCTTTTGCTTGGCCTTTTTTTGTTGAGTGGACAATCGGGCTTGTAATGGCCTTTCTTGCCACACCCGTAACATGTTACCTCGGGCTCAGATTTTTCGTTGGATTGAGCCTTGCGGGATTTCTTCTTCTTGTGCTTCTTCATGAACTTGTGCATTTTGCGGGCAAGATTCTCCATTTCTGAATCGCCGCTTGAAGAGGAAGATGATGAGGAGGAGGAGCTTTCTTCTTTTTGAACTTTGAAGGCGATGTTCTTTGGAATTTTGATCGGTTTGCCTTCCTTTTCAGCTTGCCTCCTCATGGTAATCTCATAGGTCATGAGGGATCCGATGAGCTCTTCGACCGGCATGTTCTTGATGTCTTTTGCTTCTTGGATTGCCGTCACTTTCGGTGCCCATGTGCTTGGTAGGATCCAAAGGATCTTCTTGACCATCGTTTCTGCAGAAATATTATCTCCTAGAGATTTTCTTCCATTGCAAACGTCAGTAAATCGAGTAAACATATCAGAAATATTTTCATGTGGGTGCATAGTAAAAGACTCAAAATCTTGACGATACATGTCCAATCGAGTATCCTTAACTTTGTTGGTCCCCTCATGGGTAACTTCCAAAAGTTTCCAGATTTCATGTGATGTAGTGCATGTGGAAACTCGATTGAACTCATTACGATCAAGGCCGCAATGAAGAGCGTTCATGGCTTTGCCATCAAGATCGAAATTTTTAATATCGGCTTGAGTCCATTTGGATTCATCGGGAGAAGAAAGAGAATAACCATGCATGACAATTTTATAAATAGGATAACCAATGCTTCTAAGAAAAGTGGTCATGCGGGTTTTCCAATAAGTATAGTCAGTTCCATCAAAAAATGTAGCACAACCCAAAGAATAGCCTTCGGGGGCGAAAGAGGTTGAAGCCATCACAATGGATCTTGAATTTGAAACCGGTTAGGGTATTACTCAAATTTTTCCTCTGATACCAATTGTTGGGCAGAGAAGAAAGAAAGTGATGGCAAGAGGGGGGCTGAATTGCCTTTTAAAAATTAATTAACAATTTAAAATCAAAGTTAAAAGTGCAGCGGAAATAAAAGAGGAAAAACACACAACTTGATAACGGAGTTCGGCTTAACCCAAAGCCTACGTCTCCGCTCCCAACTCAACCATTGAGAGATTTACTACCGCTTGCTTTTTAATGGTTTTAGCAAGAAACCCACTAGACTTTAAGGTTAGTCTAGAACCTATTACAGCTTGCTTTTAATGGTTATGCAAGAACCCACTTGCTTTCAATGGTTGAGCAAGAACCCACTAGCCTTCTTACAGGTGAAGGCTAGCTCACCTTTGATTCAAGCCTTTTAAAAGGGGAGTCTTGACTAACCTCTTGAACAAGAACCCACTAGCCTTCTTACAGGTGAAGGCTAGCTCACCTTTGATTCAAGCCTTTTAAAAGGGAAGGCTTGACTAACCTCTTCACGCCTTGAAGGTGGTGTGAAAACCCAAATGAAAGGGAGGTGAGAGAAAGAGGTGGTTTGTAGGCACAAACCCAAAATGATGCTCAAAATGATAAAACAATAAAAACCGTAATGGGAGAAGCCTTGGGTGCCAAAGGATTGATGAAGTTGATGAAGAGTGCTCCCAAGCTTCTTTGGTGGTGATCCTTGGATGTGGAAGTGAATTGGAGCAAATGAGAGTTCCTTGGAAGAATCCGCCGGTGGTTCGCCAAATGATCAAAAATGTGTCTGTGGGATTCCTTGGCTTGATTATTGTTCCAACAATTTTCCGGGGCTTCCTAGTCCTTTATTTATAGAGGGGGGACCCTCAAAAGGCCTTAGGGGGTCTTTGGAGCCGTTAGAGAAGCCTTTGGAGCCGTTGGGAGTCAAGTGGACAAGCCTGGTCAAAGCCCAACGGCTAGTTTGACTGGCTCCACTAGCTGATCGGTGCTTGGCCACCGGTTGGCCGGTGCTTGTAAAAAGGAGAGGGCTTGGGCTCAGGCACCACCGGCTGGCCGGTGAGGAGGCCACCGGTTGGCCGGTGCTGAGGCAGTGGCTGACACTATTCTTTCTGGGTTCCACCGGCTGGCCGGTGGTGGGACACCGGTTGGCCGGTGGTCTGGACAGAAGGATGCCTTCTGTCCAGGCTCCATCGGTTGGCCGGTGGTCATCCACCGGTTGGCCGGTGGACTGAAATTCAGTCCACTTTTGGCTTCTTGCTCTCTTGGCCCAATTCCTTGGCAATCTGAAATCATTCCTATTATCCAAAAACACTTAAAGAAAGATTAGATAAATAAGAGAGTGATTGTGATCATGAAAATTAAACCACAAGGGGTACGAGAGGTACAACAGAATCTACTAAGAGGGTGGTTTCACATGAGTCGTAAGTGAACAAAAAACAAGTTAAGAGTTTATTATAAGATTTTTAGGCTCTGTATAGATGGAACATGATGGATGAACCAAGAAAAGTTGTCCATTTCGTATAGTTATAGAAATAGAATCCACCCATCATTTAGGTGATTCAGAACTAGAAAAGGCAGAGGTGTGGCTGAATAGGATAAATTAAATAATCAATTTACTTGCACACTAATAGAGTTGAAATTCAAGTTAGGGACATATATTCTAGAAGATCATTCATTCCATTTTTTGGATTTAGTAGTCAATGATAAACTATACCAAGGCCTTGTGTGATAGTATTTTGATGAATTGTTTAAGAAACAATTCTATACTTATACATTTTGGATTGTAGGAATGTATAAATTTTTTATTTTAAAGTATTATAAACTCTCAGTGACATAGTATACGACTAAATTTAGGAATTTAGTCCAATTTTCACTCAATATAGTTGTAGGTGTGTCCTTGAATGCAGACATCTTTGAATCGTGGATCAACCAATACATTCACTCAATGATCTTTGTGCTCTATATAATAGATTATACAAATATGTTCAATAGAGAAACAATGGTACAAAGGGAAATATCTTGATCTATGGATAGATTAATCTGATTTATACCTACGGGAAATAGTGGGAACTCAACTGATGGGTGAAAGTGGAAGAGAGACACCTGTTTCCACGATACGAGGATGACATAGAATCAGATAGCTGGATCGGTGAATCTTTTTCCAAGGCCCAATATTTAAGTTGGATGGTTCCAATTTTTTTTCATTGACCACATGAAGAGATATTTTATGACCCAACCTAGATTATTCGACAATTACAACCATATATGGAATCTTTAGTGTTATTTTCATAGTGCTCTGAGGTTGGGAGTTTTAGATACATCTATTGTTTCATAGATGTTGTATGATTCAATGAAATGAGGGAAGAAGAAAAATCATTGTGAGTAAAACCATGGAATACATTTTGATTATAGGAACACCAGGACTCCTCAATAAGGGAAATATCCATTGGGAAATAAAGAACAATGTTCCATGAGCAAGAAATTATATACAGCTGAGAAAGATATTTTGGATCATCAATTTAGACCATCGAGGGTGAGATGTATGATTATTTTGAATTATAACATTATTCAGTATTTTTTTGATATGGGTGTATCCAATTCCATTTTTTATTCTTGTGCTATTGATTTACTGGGCTTAAATATTGAGATGATGCCCTCTATTTTGAAATTGTAAACTCTTAATGGTCAAAGAGAATGTAGTGCCTTTATGTGCAGAGAATGTTCAATAATTTTTTGTGGAGATGAATTCATATGGGATTTAATAGTGCTGGAAATGGATTTATATGGCATAATTCTAGTCATCGATTGGTTGAAAATGTTTAATTCTTACATCAAATATAATACTTGATGGGTCAATTTTATGACAAAGTTTAACAATTTAAGACAAAGTTAAAGCGCAGCGGAAATAAAAGAGGCAAGACACAAAATTGAAAACGGAGTTCGGCTTAAATCCCAAACCTACGTCTCCGCTCCCAACTCAACCGTTGAGAGATTTATATGACAGCTTGCTTTTTAATGGTTGTAGCAAGAAACCCACTAGACTCTAAGGTAGCCTAGAAACCTATTACAGCTTGCTTTTTATTGGTTGTAGCAAGAAACCCACTAGCCTTCTTACAGGTGAAGGCTAGCTCACCTTTGATTCAAGCCTTTTACAGGGAAGGCTTGACTAAACTCTTCACACCTTGAAGGTGGTGTGAAAACCCAAACAAAGGAAGGATGATAGAAAGAGGGGTTTGTATGCACAAACTCAAAATAATGCTCAAAATGATAAAACAATAAAAATCGTAAAGAGGAGAAGTCTTGGGCTCCAATAGATTGATTGGTGATGATTAAGGGTGCTCCCAAGCTTCTTTGGTGGTGCTCCTTGATTGTGGAATTGAGTTGGAGCAGGTGGGGTTCCTTGAAGGAATGCGCCGGAAGTTCGCCAAATGATGGAAAAATGTTCCCGTGGGCTTCTTTTTTTCCAGGGATTCCTAGTCCTTTATTTATAGGAGAGGAACACCCAAATGGACGTTGGAGGCCTTCGGAGCCATTGGAGAGGCCTTCGGAGCCATTGGGATTCAAAAGTACTAGTCTGGTCAAAGCCCAACGGCTAGTTTGACTGGGCTCACCGGCTGACCGGTGGTGTCTCACCAGCTGGCCGGTGGTCCACCGGCTGACTGGTCCTGAGCCATCGGCCGGCCGATGCTCCAGACAGAGAGCAAGCTTCTGCCCAGGTTCCACCGGCTGGCCGGTGGTCAGCCACCGGCTGGCTGGTGACAATACCGGCTGGCCGGGGAGCTTCACACCAGCTGACCGGTGGCTCTGGACAGAAACATTGCTACTTCCAGAGACCACCGGCTGGCCGGTGGGAATTCACCGGTTGGCCGGTAGACTCAGAGAGTCTACTTTCAGTCCTTCTTGGCCCAACTCCTTGGCAACCTTTTTCCTATCAAAAAAACACTTGAAAACAAGTTATAAAAAAATAAGAGTGATTGTGATCATTAAAATCCAAGAAAGAGGGGTACAACAATCTCCCCCTATTTTGATGATCACAATCACCAAAACAAGCAATGTAAAAGACTGAAATGAAAGGCATGTTTTAAAGGATAAATTAAAAAGTAAAGCAAAGCATGAGAGAAATATTTATCCCCCAATCAACCAAGGAAATCTCCCCCTTTGTGATTATCAAAATAGCATGGGGCATAAAATTTTATTGAAGGAAAGGATTGAAAAACAAGATAGAGATTTTAAACCAATTGAAATTTTTGAAATTTGAATTGAAAGTTTTTAAATTGAATGTTTTGAATTGAATGTTTTGAAAGAAAAATGAAAAAAGGCTTAAACGATCCTAACTCCCCCTAAATAAAAACAAGAAATCACCGGGCAGAGGATTTTAGAACCGAGACAAATTTTGGTCCGGAGAGACTCGCTAAAAGGGATTTTTCAATCCAAACTTGTCTTGTGGCGGGTCTTCTCCTATGAAATTCATCGTTAAAGGAAATGATTTTGGGCCTTCCATACCGGGCATTTTTGCAGTTGCACTCGTAAATTAAGTGCCCGATCTTTTTGCAATAGTTTCAAAATTTATATTGGGAGCTCCCCCTTACAAAAATAGTAGGAGCATGGGAAGAGGAAGCTTGCTTGGAATAGCCAAGCCCTTGGGTGGTTCTAGATATTCATTGGGAACCAAGTAATTTGGTCAAATTTTGTTCACCTTTGGTGAACTTGGCAAGAGACTCCCTTAGATCTTTAATGGTTGAATTCAAAGAATCAACATTTGGAATATCTTGGATCTTAAGGGTAAGTTCCTCATTCTTTTTGAGAAGTTGTTCTTTTTCAAAAATGAGAATTTTATTTTTCTTTTTCAAAGCAATAAATTTGGAAGAAAGTTCGTCAAAACCTTCCTCCAATTGATCTCTTGCATGGTGTAGATCCTCGTAAGATAAATGATTGAAAGAATTTGAAGAACAAGAGGAAGAGGAGTCGGAAGAGGTTACCACATGAAATTCCATTAGACATTTTTTACCGTTGTCTTTTGAGGAGGAGGAGGAGGATGAGGAGCTATCACTCCAAGTGTCCTTTAATGCCTTTTTCTTTTCCTTTTTCTTGGCCCTTGTCTTGTGGAGTGGGAAATCGGGCTTATAATGGCCTTTCTTGCCGCACCCATAGCAAATTACCTCGGGCTCGGATTTTTCGTCGAGTTCTTCCTTTCGAGCCTTGCGAGATTTCTTCTTTTTGTTCTTCTTCATGAATTTGTGCATCGTGCGGGCAAGGTTCTCAATTTCTGAATCGCCGCTTGAAGAGGAAGAAGATGAGGAGGAGGAGCTTTCTTCTTTTTGAACTTTGAAGGCGATGTTCGTTGGAGTTTTGATGAGTTTGCCTTCCTTTTCAGCTTGCCTCCTCATGGTGATCTCGTAGGTCATGAGGGATCCGATGAGCTCTTCGACCGGCATTTCTTTTAAATTCTTCGCTTCTTGAATTGCCGTGACTTTCGGTGCCCATGAACTTGGTAAGATCCAAATAATCTTCTTGACCATCATCTCTGCAGAAATATCATCTCCAAGAGACTTTCTCCCATTGCAAACGTCAGTAAAACGAGTAAACATTTTAGTAATATTTTCAGATGGATGCATGGTAAAAGACTCAAAATCTTGACAGTATATATCCAATCGAGTATCCTTAACTTTGTTGGTCCCCTCATGGGTAACCTCCAAAAGTTTCCAGATTTCATGAGATGAAGTGCATGTGGAAACTCGATTGAATTCATTACGATCAAGGCCGCAATGAAGAGCGTTCATGGCTTTTCCATCAAGCTCGAAATTTTTAATATCGGCTTGAGTCCATTTGGATTCATCGGGAGAAGAGAGTGAGTAACCATGCATGAAAATTCTATAAATAGGATAACCTATACTTCTAAGAAAATTAGACATGTGGGTTTTCCAATAGGTGTAATCGGTTCCATCAAAGAATGGAGCACGACCCAATAAATAACCTTCGGGGGCGAAAGAAGATGAAGCCATCACAATGGATCTTGAATTTGAAACCGGTTAAGGTATTACACAAACACTTGCTCTGATACCAAATGTTTGGCCGGAGAGTGATGGCAAGGGGGGGTGAAATGCCTTTTAAAAAAGTTTAACAATTTAAGACAAAGTTAAAGCGCAGCGGAAATAAAAGAGGCAAGACACAAAATTGATAATGGAGTTCGGCTTAAATCCCAAACCTACGTCTCCGCTCCCAACTCAACCGTTGAGAGATTTATACGATAGCTTTCTTTTTAATGGTTGTAGAAAGAAACCCACTAGACATTAAGGTAGCCTAGAAAACTATTACAGCTTGCTTTTTATTGGTTGTAGCAAGAAACCCACTAGCCTTCTTACAGGTGAAGGCTAGCTCACCTTTGATTCAAGCCTTTTACAGGGAAGGCTTGACTAACCTCTTCACACCTTGAAGGTGGTGTGAAAACCCAAACAAAGGAAGGATGATAGAAAGAGGGGTTTGTATGCACAAACTCAAAATAATGCTCAAAATGATAAAACAATAAAAACCATAAAGAGGAGAAGTCTTGGGCGCCAATAGATTGATTGGTGATGATGAAGGGCGCTCCCAAGTTTCTTTGGTGGTGCTCCTTGATTGTGGAATTGAGTTAGAGCAGGTGGGGTTCCTTGAAGGAATGCGCCGGAAGTTCGCAAAATGATGGAAAAATGTTCCCGTGGGCTTCTTTTTTTTTTCGGGGCTTTCTAGTCCTTTATTTATAGGAGAGGAACACCCAAATGGTTGTTGGATGTCTTCGGAGCCGTTGGAGAGGCCTTCGGAGCCGTTGGGAGTCAAAAGTACCAGTCTGGTCAAAGCCCAACAACTAGTTTGACTGGGCTCACCGGCTGGCCGGTGGTGTCTCACCAGCTGGCCGGTGGTCCACCGGCTAACCGGTCCTGAGCCATCGGCTGGCCGGTGCTCTAGACAGAGAGCAAGCTTCTGTCCAGGTTCCACCGGCTGGCCAGTGGTCAGCCACCGACTGGCTGGTGACAATACCGGCTGGCCGGGGAGCTTCACACCGGCTGACCGGTGGCTCTGGACAGAAACATTGCTACTGCCAGAGACCACCGGCTGGCCGGTGGGAATTCACCGGTTGGCCGGTAGACTCAGAGAGTCTACTTTCAGTCCTTTTTGGCCCAACTCCTTGGCAACCTTTTTCCTATCAACAAAACACTTGAAAACAAGTTAGAACAAAATAAGAGTGATTGTGATAGATCAACCATAATAGATCAACCATAATTAATGTAAATGAAAGTGTTTTTTTAAGAGATGAAAATAAATGGGTTCTTTCAGCCTAGCACATCTCCATGGTCAACACTATTCTTGTTTGTAAATAAGGTGAATGGAAGTATAAGGTTTTCTGTGGATTATGATAAGAATAACCATGTTAGGATAAATAATTAGTATCTACTTACAAACATTTATGATTCGTTCAGTAAACTAAGGGGAGACTAGTTTTTATCCAAGATAGACTTGCGATCATGAGAACACCACTTGCGGGTTCGGAGGGAGGATATTCCAAAGATAAAATTCATGAGTATATATGGCCATTATGAGTAGAGTTTTATTCCTTTTTGTATTATGAAAACAGTATCAATTTTTATGGAATTTATGAATCAAATATTTCAAAGGTATCTGGATTATTTTTTTGTTGTTTTTGTGGATGATATTTTGGTGTATTCAAGGAAAAAGGAGGATCATGAGAAGCACATGGTGACAATGTTGGGAATATTGAGAGATCATCGTGTGTATTCCAAATTATAAAATTGTGATTTTTGGATAAAATGTGTATGATTCCTTGGCCATGTAATCTCTGAAATAGGTGTGTGTGTAGATCAAAAAAAGATAGAGGTTGTTATATATTTGAAAATACCAAATAATATCATTGATATACATAGTTTCCTTGGTCTAGTTTGTTATTAACAACGTTTTGTTCCTAATTTTTCATGACTATCTCCGCCAATGATAGATTTGAAAAGAAATAATGTTCCATTCCAATGAAATTATGAATGTCATAAATATTTTTAAGGGCTTAAATTTTTTCTTTCATCTAGACCAATCTTCATTTTTCTATAATCAAGAGAAGGTATGTAGTGTATTATGATGATTTGGGATCCAGTTTGGGATGTGTTCTCATTAGTGGAGATCATGTAGTTGTTATGACACAAGTTAGTTTAGATTTAATGATAGAAACTACCCCATACTTGATTTATAGTTAGATGATGTAGTCCATGATTTGAATGCTTATCATCATTACCTATTTGATGAGAAATTCACCGTGTCTACAGATCCAGAAAGATTGAATCATATTTCCTCAAAAAGTTATTTTAACCTAAGAAAAATAATATGGATGGAATATCTCTAAATGTTCAACTTTGACGTAATCTATACACCATGTAATGTAAATATAGTGGAAGATACATAAATCATAAATTCATATGCTCAATTGAAAAAATAATATTCCAATCAATGGTCGTTTATGTCAGTCATAGTCGACATGCACATAGAATGTGAATACTGAGATGATTTTATGGTTTTCTTTCCAGTTTCGTTTTTTCTTGATTTGGTTGAGATTGTTAAAGAGGTGCCGACATCTTATTCAGAATTTTTTTCAATGAGTAAAAAACTCAATGGTGTGGTGATCAATGGGGTATGGAAACTATATATTAATTCAATGTTGGGGTTCAAAAATCAGATGGTCGTACCAATTTATTGTTAGGAAAAAATTCTCCAAGATTACCACCATTCATTATGGATTGTTCTTCCTAGAATATTGAAGATGTATAAGGCATTTAAATCAAAATTTTATTAGGTCAGTAAAAAAATGAAAGTGGCTATGTGTGTTTCAACATGCTTAAATTTTCAATAGGATAAGGAGTAACATTGGAGACCCATTGGTATGTTACAGTATTTACATATTCATTTTTGGAAATGGGAACAAATATATATGGATTTTTTAACTGGTCTCCCAATAAAGGTTCAGAAACACGATTCCAAATGGGTGATAGTGGATTATATCATGAATTCTTCCCATTTCATCCCTATTCTTGGATCTCATACAATGGTGGAATTATCAAAAATCTATATCCAATAAGTGGTTAAGAGGAATAGCATACCAGTTTTGATAGTATCAGACAGTGATCTGAGGCTTACGTATCATTTCTAGAAATCCTTGTATAAATTCCTTTGGACTCCGTTGACTATGAGTATGGAGTATCTTCCACCAAAGGATGTGAAATATGAAAGAATGATAAAAACATTGGAAGGCTTACTGTAGGATTTTGTAATGGATTTTGGTGGATCATGGGAAGATCACATACCCTTATTTGAGTTCTCATATAACAACAGTAATCCTAAATCAATATATATGGATCATTTTGAAGTGTAGTATGGGAGTCCTTATTTTTCTCCACTCTATTGGGTGGAAAATGGGTGAGACATTACTAGTTGGGATAACACTTCTCCAAGAAATGATGGAGAATATTCAGTTGATCAGAAAATGGATGGAGACATAATAGTGTCTTTAGAAACCATATGAAGATCATCATTAAGGACCATTGTAATTCATGGTGAGTGATCATGTGTTTTTTTTTGGATCTCTCCAAGTATTGTACATCATTGTCTTGGGAATCATGGAATGTTATATCCTCGATACATAGGCCCTTTTGAGATACTAGAATGGGTTAGTCACGTGGCATGTCAGTTAGATTTTCGACCATGGTTCAGTGAATTAAAAAATGTGTTTCATGTATCTCAATAGACAAATTATCATTATAATATTGACCTTATGATTCAATGGGATCATTATGACCTACAACCATATGCTTCATTGTTACAAATTCCATTACATATTGTGGATGGGAAATAGAATGTCATGCAAGAAAAAAGTGTCAGTATGGTGTGGGATTTTTGGGAACAAGTCCGGATCTAGGAAGCGGCTTAGAGATGAGAGAAAGAAATTAATGAGTAATGGATTGAACAATTTCAGAGAAGTGGTGGTTTTTTACTTCCTGTGAATGGAAAGACCAATGGTGGGGAGAATGTAGCACCCCTAGTTTCAAGTAAGTGACCCTTTATTTATAATATTTATGTACCTATAGTGTTTGGGTAAAGTTTGGGAGGTTTTGGAATACATTGGAATTATTTTTGGTCATTTATAAAGGTGAAAATTTGGATCATGGTTATGTGAAACCGTGAAACTCCCTAATGAAACCCTAAATGGTTAATTATTGGCTTTTGGGTAGGTTCAAGGTTAAGTGCATGGATTAGCCAAATCATTTAACCACCCAGGAGAAACCGTGCAAAGTGTGATAGAGTTATTTTTCATGGTTGGCATAAAATATTTTTGATAGTATAGGAAAACTATGTGAGGTTCCCCATGGGAAAGTGGCGGGTGCATGGTTATCACATTGTTTTATTAACCTTGTGACTAACCATGAATAGTTTTAAAGTGAGATCCTAAAAATGTACATTTCACATTATTTCATCTTTGTGGAATTTTCTTCCTCCACTTCAGTTCTAACTAGATATATATTCCTCCCAAAGGCTTTTAAAGATTTCCATATTGATCTTGGAGAGATTTGATGACTTTTCTTTTTTTGTAGAAGCTTCATTCATTTGGTAAGTCTTCATTTTTTGTATTTTTTTATCTTATATATTTTTCATCACTGTCTCTGATTCATAGATCTAGTTCACTATGGATAGATCTAGGTTTCATGTCAATCATGATGTGATATGGTTGTGTTGATTTTAGTTAAATAGATCTAAGGTTGGTTTTTGGAGATTCATATCATTTTTGTTGGTGTCTTCATGGCCTTATTCATTTTCTCAAAATTCCTGATCTAGGCGGATTCACAAACAACTAATCTTCCTAAAACATGAAAGAGTAGTTCAGAATTGATTAAATATCATGAAATATATTTTGTAATTGGTGGGTAAATCATAGTATAATCTTTATTTAGTTATGGTATTTGGATTTGTGGATTTTTGGAAATTGGGTGTACAAACCTCTTGGTTTTCAAGGTTTTAAAATGTTGAGTTTGAAATATGACTTTTTTTTAGGCTTAAAAATGGTTTATTTGAATTTTTTTCTATAAGATAATGATTTTATTTAAATGTATTGTAATGGTTTATTTGAAATGGTTTTGGAATACATATTTTCTGTGAGTTCATACTTTCGAAGTCACCCTAAATATGGGGCGTGTACCATTGGGGTACAAAAGGGAAGTGACCCTAGATAAGGGTAATATTTCATTAGGACACAAAGATATGGGTCACTTTTTGATGACTTAGTGGATTTACAAGACACCACTCATGAGTATATAACTATCATTGAAGCATGGATGTGTGTGGCTAAATGGAATGTAAATTGTCTTAAAGATTTGTCTATTTTCATTTCTTGGAATTTTTTTTGGAATGAAACTGGATGAATTCATTATAGATTCTTAAACTATTTATGATGGTTTTTATATAAATTGTTTTATATAAATTATATAACTTGTTATATCAAAGTGGCTTGAGTAAGGAAGTCATTTGGGGAATGACTATTGAGTTTAATCACCCATGATTTGGAATATTGGTGATTTTGAAGATATTTTCTATCAATATATAGGTAAAGGAAAGGTGTCACATTTAATTAGTTGTACTTTGTGATACTTGGGATTTATTGTGATGTTGAAGCATGGAGCATGTTGGGAGCTGTGGAGTTTTTTTGTAGTCTACAAGTTTTGTGGTTTGTCTTCTGATTTTTACTTTGATGTTAGTAGTCTTCTGCTATGGTACTATGTTGTAGTTTGGTTTTGATATTAATGATATTAAAAATAGTTTTTCACATCTTCATAATACATCATGTAGTGGTATTTATTGTATGGAATGTTTGGTTGGGTTGTTTTATTTCTGAAAGGGGAAATCATCCACTGCTTTTATTGAAGCCCTTGGAATTTATTTCCAGCCTTTGGTGCCTTACAGATGACACTTAAGGCCAAGTAACATTCCACGACCTTATAATGAAAATGATGAGGGTGGGATGTTATATTTAATAATTGATAATAACATTAATATATATTCAAAAACTAAAAAAATATTTTCTATAGATTATTAATTAACAATATAATTAATAATTTATATTATTATTTGAAATTTATAATTAATAATTAATATAAAATTGTAAAAATAATAATTAATAATATATTTGATAATATTATTAATATATTTAATAAATAAAAATATAATTTTTCATATGTGTATTATATAAAATTAAAATAAGAAATTATTCTTCTATATTATTTTACTAAAATAATAATTCGATTTATTACTTGGGAAGGCTTTTGTATAAAGGTTAATCATTAGATAAATATTATTATAAGAGTACTTATTTTTTATATTGGGTTTTAATTTATTTTATTAATCATAAATATCAACATTTATGTAATTATTTTTCATGTAAATTTTGAATTGAAATGATAGTGTACTGTAATAATTAAATTTTAATATGGATTTTTATAATATTTGTACTCAAATTTGATTATATTTTTCTAATATGGTTCTATTTTAGGGATGTGGTAGGGATTAATGTTATGTATTATCTACCATGGTCTTTATCAGCAATAACAAAAGTACTGATAAAGGACCCCTTTATCAACATTAAAAGAAAGCACTGATAAATCCCCCCTATATCAATATATTATTTTAATTATGATTAATGGTATCCTTATTAGTTATTTTTTATCTCTAATAATGGAAAAACACTTTTATGTTCAGTCAATATGTTATTATTGTTTTGTGCTAACAAAGACCATTTATAGCACCGATATAGGGTAGATTTATAGTAGCGACCCTGAATCGAAAAACGATTGAGCAAGAAGGAATGTTAGAAAAGATGATTATTGATTAATACACTAAAACACTGAGTAAAAATCTTACTTTGATAACAATTATCAATAATACCACAAATTAATTCCATGCTAGAAGTTCCTGCACTGGAAGACCACAACAGAAAAAAAAAAGTAGCAGGAAGGAATCCTTTAAAACTAGTGTATCAAAACCAAAATTAGTTGTTTTAATAAATCTACACATTACATTTTTCTTTTCAATAATTTTAACTAACTAAATAATACAAATATTAAAACAACAAAACAAATGAATTAAAGTATAGAACATAAGTTTTTTAACATGGTATGGAATTTTGTCATACATCCATGTAGAGAAGCCTCAAAATCATTCATTATATAAGAAGTCAAATAATTAAAATCAATATAACATAGAAGTCACATAGATAACTGAATTTTATGATCACTTGACACATCATCATTGTTTCCACACCCCCTTTTTATATGATCATAACTAGTTATTTAGTTGCATCGAATTTATATAATCATGGGGATCAATTTTTTTGCACTGTGAAATTATGGATACCCTATTTCTCTCCTAGAACAATCCACCAATTAAGAGTAGAATAAAAGTTCTCCTAGACCTCACTATTTTTAAAATACTTCATTTTGTGTGTGATTCAAATGTAGAAACATCCTTTTAACTAGTGATCACAACAACTATTGAACATCCAATGAGTTAACCTTTAGCAGAGCATCCATCAGAAAAAAACACATCAATTGATAACCTCACTACCCACTATTGCAAACTATAATCATGAATTAGATAACACTAAAAGGTTATCTATAATTTTCTTTAATGGTAAGATGATTCCATCACTGTATGTGGCTTTAAAATCCCCATTGTTTTCTTAGGATTTACCCCAATCTCACATTTTTAAAGTCTTTTATATCTTTTAAAACTATATATTAAATCATTATAGTTATACCATATTCCATATTTATATTTATCCTACAAGTGGATATCAATAATAATTCAAAGCTAGCTATCCTATGATTTTATGTCATTCTAAGGGTGTTTGTTATAGTATTGACCATTACACAATATGTTTTGTGTTTTAAAATATTAAAAATGAATTCTCAATCTTCCTATGTAAACATCAACTAAGATTGATGTGGTTTAAATTATTATAATCTAGAAATAAATCTTTTTTCTATTATTTTATAGAAATGTGAGGTTATTTTTTTGGTCTCCTGTTGAACGTTTTAAATACTTTGATATCTTTTAAAGTAACTTATGTATACATTTTGAGCACACCAATTATAAATCTGACATGTTATCTGATTGTACACATCAAAAATAATTAAAAGATAATTATCGTATGATTTCATGTCAATTAAATATTGTTTACATTGGTTTTGACAATTACTTGAATGTTTCAGTTTTTTAAAACACTAAAAATGTGTTTTATGTCATCTCAAGAATACCATAAGTCAAATTGGCCTAAAACTATCCTTAAATTTAAAAATTAAATCTATTTTTTCTTTCATATTATTTAATGAAAATATAAGGCAATGTTCTTTTTTTGACCCCCCAATGAATAATTTTAATTAATTTGATATATTTAAAAATTATTTATTCAGTCATTCCAAGTACACTGGACATGAGAGATAATATTTTTCTTGAACACATAAAAACAATTCAATGGTAATTCTCATATGATTTCATGTTAATACTATGATTTTTCTAGATTTTGGTAATTATAGGTAGGTTTTATGGTTTTCAAAGTCAAATAATTTGTTTCATGTCATCTTGAGAAAACGACAACCCATATTAACAATGTTTTAGTTAATACATTTGAAAAATTAATCTATGGTCATATTACTATGATTTAACAAAAATAAAATTCATTTTGTGGTTTTGAACCTCATACACAAATTTTAAAGTAGTTTAATTTAATCAAAACCCACTAATTTAGTCATTACAAGCACACTACACATCAGATTGATGTGATTTATATTTAGAAATTTTAAAAGAAATAATGGTTATTTTTAATATGATTTAACTTCAATTTATGACAATTTATTAGTTTATGATAATTACCTAATTGTTTTATAGATTAAAAAAAATAAAAATGTGTTTTCAGTCATCCCTTGAAAACCAAATATGGGATTGATATGACATCAATTCTTAAATTTCAAAAAATTATTTTTGGTCATTTTCATAATATTTCACACCAATATGAGGTTATTATCGTGGTTTGGACATTTAGATTCATGTTTTTGAATTAATAATATATTTGAAACTTCCTTTTCAATCATTTCGAGAAAACTGCACATTATATTGACATGTGACCTACTTGTATATCTCAAAAATAATTCAATGATCCTTTTTCCATGATTTCATGGAAATTAATGTTTATTTTATTGTTTTTATGTGTTACACACACATGTTAGATTTTTAAAACACAAAAAATACTTGAGGCACATATGTATTAATGAAATTGAATTTCAATCACTTTATCCTATAAATTCTTAACCCCTGTAATACCAAAACCATTTTTGTTTAACTTTTGAATGTTGATTAAATAAATATTACAATAAAATCGGTAAGAAATATATAATTAAGTTTATTATAACAAAAAAGATTACATCTGAAAATAAATGTAAATAAGTTAATAAAAATGTAAAAATATACTTGGTTAAAAAACTAAATTGAAATTTCCAACAATTTCATATATCTAATATATAGTTTACTATATATCTCAAACAGATTACATATTGAGTTACTATTTTATATTGTTGTGTATATAATAACAGTTTATTAGTGACACTCATTAGACATTGTTATCCTATAGGGCATGTGGTATCAGTGTGTGCATAATATATACAGTAGAAGTTTATATAGGTCATTAAATTTAGAGATAGTGTATGAAATAACAATGTATGAAATAAATATTTTCACATAAGTAATGAAAAATAAGTTTTTATAGTTCATGTAAAACTAATTTATTGAAAATAGTCATTAGAGATTATTAATTCATATAATAGTATATTAGATTACATGAAATCATATTAAGTATATGAAATTTCCATATTTAGTAATAATATAATTCATATAACAGTGTTTTTATATAGAAGAGTAAATAAATACATATTTAATATTTAATATAATTTTATTACATATTCAGTGAATCTATAATGAATATTTCAATATAGACATATTGAAAATCAAACATGAAACATATGAATACAATGTATATCCCTTCTAAATAGATACATATTGTAGGTTTAAATTATATATTATTTGTGATTTTGATGATTCATTATAAAATAAGAATAATTATATAGAGAAGAACACACCATTTAACCTATATTTGATGGAAAAGTGTTCTTGAGGGAGGTGAATAGTCCTTTTAAAATGTTAAAAAAAATTAATCATTACTGAGTAATATAATCTATAAGACAAATATTCATTTATCCATGTAAGTGAAAAATAAATTGAGTAAAAACATTTTAGGAAATAGTTTAAAATAATATAAAAAAATAATAAGTTGAAAGGTAAACATAAGAACATTGAATTTTTATACCCATTTAGCAAAACATGAACATATAACTACTCCTCACTCCCCACTTCTCACTGATATGAATGGTACTCCCTATAGACCTTAATTTTGAAGGGAGTAAGAACCCTTTACAAGAAACACATACTTTTTCACAAGAGGAGGCAAAACCCAGATACCTCTTCTTTTATACCTTTAGAAAAGAAATCAAACCCATTAATTATATCAGATTTAACGCTAACTTATATAGGTGTAGTCCAAACCTTTTGATTTTCTTTTAAGTGGTAGGAATATACCATCAAATTAAAAACATTATTAAATAATAAAAATGGACACAAGGTTAAAGGGTCCTAAAATTATGAAACCTGAGAGAATCACCCCTAATAATTTCAATACATCCAATAGGAAGAGATCCAAAAAATGGTAAAACACATACAAGACCTCTCGTAGCTAACCAAGAAGCCATGAAATCCATAACCTGGTTCCCATATCTCCATGTTTGGAGAAGGGTAGTGTGATTATTAATAGAATCCTTTCATATTCAGAAGAGATAGGTAATCAACTAGTGCATTGTAATATGACCTTATAGAGAGTGGATAATAACCATCGAGTCAGACTATATAAAACATAACAATATG
Organism: Viscum album; assembly: GCA_963277665.1. Taxonomy (NCBI): domain Eukaryota; kingdom Viridiplantae; phylum Streptophyta; class Magnoliopsida; order Santalales; family Viscaceae; genus Viscum; species Viscum album. The sequence goes on from OY728166.1 coordinate 1,145,505,783, forward strand.
TTCATGTTGCTTCACATTTCCAGATCATCTTGCATTATGCAAGCCTCCACTATGACAAAAACTAGAGAATGAGTTTAAATAGATATTCTTAGTGTAGAATAATTTATTTTCAAACATTTAAGTTTAAATATAGATGATGAATCCTCATGAAAACTGATATAACCTCAAAACATTATAAAAAATAATGAATGATCAGTAAATTTTAGTAACAGTCACCAGACTTTTGATTATATTGATTTTATATCACATTAATAACTTTTCTTCATTTGATGATCTTATTTTTAGACTATATTTATATAATACTTCACCAATGAATAATTACTTTCATTTAGTCTCTTTGATACTTCATCAATGTTAATAATTTCTTCTGATTTTCCTAAAACTCTTCACATATCACATGAAAGAGTTAGAATAAAATAATGAAATATATATGTTTACATGTGCACAAAAATATAACTTATTACAATGATAATATTTCATGAATTTATTACTATAATAAACCTTTCCAAAACACATTGAAAATGATCCTTAACATTTGTAATTATTTTAAATAGAGATAAAAAATTTAAAAAACTCATATAAAAATTCAATAAATTGAAATATTAAAACATATAAGAAAAAAATATTACAAAACAGCTAATAAAATTGTAACTCAAAAGATTCAATGTGTATTGTGATCTATCTTTTGATACTCTGAATGAGTTTCCATGATTCACACTGCAAAAAATTATTTAATTCCCATTCCCTATAGAAAAAAATATATCCATGTAAATATCATGAAATATATATCTATATTTATATTATATGAAAAGTGATTTAAAATATCTATAAAAAGTTAAGATGAATTTTTTATAAGATATGTCAATTTAAATAAATATTTCAATATGATTCATCCATTTAAACAAAAAAATACCTATCTATTTAATGTTCAACATAAATTTCTATTAGATGTGTTATGGAAATTGTTAACGTAATTTTCTATATTAGGGTAAAAAAATTCTATGTCAAGATAGATAATAATTTTAGTCAGTTGTGTAATGTTATTACTGATGTTTCATAAAAGTAGTATGAAAAATAAATATATCACATAAAGGTTTAAAAATCATTATAAAGGTAAAATAATCATACCAATATTGAGTAAAGGTCAGATATAATTGTAACACCCTGACCTAGAATCCACTAATCTAGTGCTCTAATCCAGTGCACTATATGAACTGGAGTGCACCTCCCTGTAAGCTAGAGGTTATTCACTAGTGATGATGGATTTTGATGTTTAAATAGGGAGGCTATACTCTTATTTCAGAGTAATTATAATAGAATAAACAAAAAAAAACATATAAACCAAGTAAAATATCCCCTCTAGATAATACAACAGAAGTTTTATAAAAATTACTATAGTATCAAAATTCTATAACAACGGTTATTCGATATATATTGAGTATCCCACATGGGTAGATCGTGTATGAGAAAAGCGACCCAAATTAAATAAAATTAATAACATTATCAAAACTAGTCTCGATTTTTGGTCAGTCCCATTATTTATACCCACATGGGTATATCAATAAAAAAATTATCAAAATAATTCATTTTACTATATCTATTATAGATGACTATATAGAGAAATCTTATCAGGTACCAGAGATCCATGGTGACCCAAGAAGGGTTTGAGTATAACTAATTCGACCATCACTAATTATTTCCTTAATAAAATTAGTCTATAATATAGTTCATACCAAAATTCTCAAGGTCAAATATTTAATAATTTAAAAACAATTAAATAAAAATTAATAACCATCCACCGATACCTGGCGTTAGGATGAAACCCAAGAACATTTACACTGTGTTGGTCCTTAGGTCTTGGACCTCAATCGACCTTAATTTCTCTAAGAAGTTCCAGGGTATCTCTGAGCACAATATCATAACTATTCCGACCACAAATAGCCATATGAAATCCGGGAGTCCATCATGGAATTCCCTAGTACCATGTATCACATGTAATCTAGGAACTTATCCTATCATTCCTGTGGAATGTAAGAACTAATCTCAACCTTCCCATAATTTTCTAATATCTATTTCACATGAAATATAGGTTCTCATCAAATAATCCCAATAAAATCCAAGAATTCATATTAGCATTCATATTAGAATTCAGAGCCTTTCACACCATCACTCATCACAAGATATCCCGGTTCTCATCTAATCATTCCCAGTGGAATCTGAGTTCTCATCCAGACATTCCCAACCGTTGAGTACCACAAAAGGCCTGGGCCTTCAACCTAGCCTTCACAAGTAATTTTTAATTACATGTAATGCATGTTCTCATCCAATAATTTACACCCATTTAGTATGATATAGAATCCATGTTCTTATTATAATTTTCCCATGTAACATATGTTATATGGAATCCAATGAGATAATCATGGAATTCATAATCATAACACATCAATTTTTTGGTTTATAATTTTTATTATATAACAAAAACTATCATTTTATTTATCAAGGCATCAAATTAAAAAATATATCATTATACATTGGATCAAATTTAACAAATCTATTATGATCGATAATTAGTGGACCGTATTTTAGTACCCAATAACTATTTCAAAATATAAATCACCATTTGGAAAGAAAAATTTGATAAAACATGAAATCCACTATAATTTCTTTAGGATTTATAAGACATAAATTACCCAAATAACATTAACCTAATATTTTTCCAAACCCACTTTCCAACCAATTCAATTATTTTTATATAAACCTATTTGATGTTTTAAATTTCATTTCAAGATCATCCATAATTGTAAAATCTATTTCACACTCATTGATTTCAAAACTTGTCACTTGATTAAGGTTAAAAAATTGATATTCCCATACCGTCTCCCACTTTAGTCTTAGAAAGATACACTGTTAAATTAATAAAAAAGGTTTAAATTCCCATCTGAGGGATTCCACTTGGTCTCGCCTTTAATTTGGGTATAGATAATTTTAAAATAGAGTGTTTGAAAATGAGATGGAATGATTAAATGATTTGATTTAAATTAGGTGAATGCTTAGTAAGGTCTACATGATTGCCCAATGAATAATTTTAAAAACCAAAATATTACTAAAGGATAAGTATTGGGACCACCTACATTATTCTTAGCAAACCCCATTATCAAAATTTCGTCCACTGGTTCTACTGATATTGGATGAAAATTGAAAAATAGAAAAAATCCATGAATATATAATATATTATCCAAAACCAAATGAACACAACTTAACATCAATATAATACAAAAAATCTTGGAAGAGGAGTGTCAGAATAACCTCTAGACACACATCACAGTCAATGATTGTTAATTTAAACACCATATGTGGGAAATCCACAAAAGTGGAAAGGAGAGGAGAGGGAGGGACATATAAGAAGGCTGCTGGTCATTTTTGAGTAAAACATCCCACATGGTAGAAGGATGGGGTATTCCACAGTGAAATTACAGGGAGAAACATCTTTAAAAATAGTCCAAAGGTCCATCGACTAGAAGATAGATCCACACCAGCTAGCTAGTGTGTTAAAAACCCCTTATTAGGCTACTAGACACACCACCGGCTAGCCGATGGTTGTATACCAGCTTGATGGTGGTGCACTAGTATTTTCACTACAATAGTTAGCTCCACTAAAGTCCTCAAAATTCCCCAAATACCACACAAAACCCTGATTCCACATCCAAAAAATACTATTTTTAGGGGTTACAACCCTCTAGATTTTTTTCTCAGTGCTAACGGAATATTTGACCCATCCATTAATCAGAAAATCCAAAATTCCCATGGATATTAACAGTCCATCCATACACCACATCCATAAAATCTTACAACTATAAATCTTATATCCCCAAAAAATTCTTAGTGGACATAAAAGAACAAACCCCAACTAATGATGGATGTTATCTTTCACTATATGGCCTTGTTCAACATTCTTCCAAAGCGTATCTCCAATTAAAAGAGACTAGGACACATGATTTTGAACTGATTCTCATACTTTCACCAAATATTGAGATGATGCCCATGGTTTCCATATATCTTAAGACACTCCAATTTAATCATATCATAAAATTACTTGACCTATAGTTCTCTCTCCCCAAATAGTTTTAACACATGACTTATTTTGAACCCTTGTGCATCCCACCATTAAAACATTTCTATCAAATAAAATTCTCAACAGTCCACTAAACCACCCAATGTGGTTATAAATGCACAATGTCTCTAAATATGATAGAGTTATAGTTGATTATATTATAGTCTCTAATTTCCCTCATATAAACCAAAATATAAATGCCTCCACCATCTAAGCACAACTCGAACATGCCATTTTTTTAGGAAATTCCCTATCCAACTCTAAAACATCACAATTGCATCAAGAAAATCTATGCTGCTATGATTTATGATAGACCACAGCCAAATTCCCATGATATAATAAGGAAAAAATCCTCTTGCGAACCTACCTCAAAATATTGGTTTCCCCAAATGTGATGTATTACTCCCTGATTTTGATGCCTACCTCCGAAGGAATCCCACACCTATCCAAGCACAAACATCATAGTTTAATCCTAACTTTGGATTCCATTTTATCATTAAAACCTCAAATTACTAGACTCAAGAAAACTCAACTTCATCCATTGACATAGCTTTATATTTCTAGAGCATGATGCCTTTCTCATTGGATGCCTCTCTTCCTCATCCAAATGCATCAAGTTCTAACCCTGATCTTCTAGTCTGATTCCACAATCAAAGCACTAATCACCAACATTATTAAATGTTCTCTATCAATGAATCCCACATACAACCGTTCTAAACCTATCCTAGATTAAATATTGTTATAATAAGACCAAGACATAATTTTAGAGAATGATTTATCACATGTAAATAACTTATGTAAATCTAATAGGACTCTGTACTACATCTAAAGTATATTTCTCCCAGACTTATGTTTAGTCACACATTTCTAAATACTTGTCCTATAATCCAATAACATTTCTCATATGAGGATCATATTCCCCAACCAATATGATTATCCCCACCATCTAATTTTCTTTATTGAAGTTCCACTAGTTTTAACCCTCGATATCATGGATAATTACCTATATGTCACCAAACATTATGGTTGGGAGTATCCAAACTCACCAATACCCATATACCACCCCAGTTTTTTAAATCAATTCTATGTACTTTCCAAAACATGTCGAAATAGATGGTCATTCTTTCTAATGGATTACGGTGGGATTCCCACTATATTAAATCATTTCATACTACTTCTTAAGCATTGAACCCAATAAGTCCTTCAATGGGCACATGTGTGTGTCTCCTCCCGAGTTACGCCCACCGTCCTATTAAATCCCCACAAAGATTGATCTCATGCATCAAATATATCATAGTACATTGATAAAAACTAATGTATCCCATCTATGATTTGGATCTTTTGGTATTTCAATGAAACCTCATAAAACTACACCCATAATGCATCCGTAAGTTCATCGACCCTCAACTCACACACGATAACTTCAAGATCCAAAACATGATTGAAACCACACTCAATAGTGTGAAATACCATGATACCTTAAATAAAATTAGGTTTGAACCCCCAAACTAACCAATCATTTAGACTGACTCACTCTCTGATGAGTCACGTCACATTTAAACCATGTTCATACATCTAAATCACTAGCCATGCTCATGCAATGGTCTGATTTACTTAACTAGGAGTAACCTTAATACTCCACTTTAAAATGCATTTTCACATGTGCTAAAGTGAAACACATGATTTCCTTCTACTCATCATTGTTCCAATATTTTATGAATCCACCCCATTTTACACCATTGCACTAGAAGAAAAACCAAAAAATTGATCGGGCTTAACACTTGACTGATCCGGTCATGTGCCCCTATCATTATATTGAGAACTGACACCCAATGTGTTTTAACATTTTAAAACATCAAAGGCATCACCATTACAATGACATGCACCCATTGAACACACACATGTGTTATTCCAATAACTAAGAAATAAATTAAATTACATCTAAAAATAGTTGTTCACTATATTACTCTTTAACCTCATTCAGACCCAAGGGTCAGACACCTAATAATGATCAACTCCCAAAACTCAACTCATCTTCTCATATGTCAAATTTCACTAGTCCTGGGCTCTCACAACTATCTAGGAAACATACCATTCCCCTGGAATGTAACTTATACTAACCAGATTCATCCAAGATACACATAAAGAACAACTTGACACCTCACATATGTCTCAACTATGTGTACAACCACCCTTAAACCTGGGATCAATTTCAAAAGCCCATGACACTTTTATATTATACAAACACATACTTAAACCACATCTATAATGATAGTTCTAGATATTCGAGCAATCCTACCCCTCGAAACTAGCCTAGACATATGTCCTTACGAACACAAAAGATCAATTTTAATGAACTCAACCCTTAACAACACCAAACATGTTCCGATCACATAAGATGAAAAATATATCCAAAATATACCTCTAGAAATACACCGCATATGATTGGGTCAACCCCACTAATGGGTTTACATTGAAGTTCAGAAGTCACCAACTCACTAAACCAAATTCACTATAAAGGGTCACAAAGTCCTTCCACCTAGTACAACCACTATAGTATAACTAGATCCACCACTTAGGGGATGATACTAACTCTTGTCTCAATACCAAATGACAAGTAGAATTCAAAAAATCCACCATAGGGTTTTAACATCTATTACGTCCTCAAATACCATACACCAACCTACAGGGGAACTAAAAACATCATCACACCCAAGATCCACAACCCTCATGGGGTAAATCTCACTAGGGTTCTCAAAAATACAGGCACCCAAAATATCCCCAATTACCCCTACATAGGTCAATACGTACTCATATGGCCTATGATTCACCATAGTTTACAAGACATTTCATCATTATCTAGATATTTTTTATTTTCCGTTAATCCATAGAGTTCACTCTTAAATATGACACAAATTATTTTAATTTATTTCAATGTTTTATATTTCTTTTTTCATCCAAAGGTTTATATTTATCCAATCCTAGTATTTATAAAATAACTTATGATTACAAGGAATGAATAATTAATGTTTAATTTACATGATATGTGGGAATACACCTTTTATGATGCTTACTAGCACATTATTTAATTAATTCCATCATCAATCCATTTATATCTATCTATATATCAAAAATCATCATGAGAATTGGTTTGTTAATATTCAACAAAATTTATTTAGTAAAATCACCTTATTTGATGTAATTGAAACTTAAAACACTATCCCTTTATTATAAGTAAATTATAAACCATATTATAAAAAAACCAAACTGATATAATTAATAAATTATAAATATATGCTAATATAATCACAAGTACCATGAAATAGATATCTAAATTCCATGTCCCTAGGATGATTCATGTCATTTAAATCCTATGTTACTAAAATATTTAATGAACACTCCCACAAATCTTTCCATATAGGTTCAAGATTATAAATCCCACCAACCAATAACATCAAACATTATGTGTCTCTCTCAAGGTAAAAATAAAATATACTTATAATAAGAAAAATACAAGTACAAAAAGTACCTTCAATGGAAATATGGTTTTCCCCATGAGTGGGTTCATCACTCTGATGAAAGAGTGATTAAATATCTCTAAAAATTCCTAAACCCTTATCTAGGATGCTATGATAGTAATGATAATGAAAAATGATTTGACAGCACATTGTAATGACCTAACCTAGAAGCCACTGAATCACTACTCTAAGATGGTTTTCTACAAGACCTCAAGCATGCCTCCACTAAATCTAGAGGCTACTGACTAGTGATAAGGGAATATGAGATTCCTTTTTGGAGACTATTCTATAGTATTAGAGTAGCCATAGAAGTGGAAATAATAGAAAAATATAAACTAGGTAGAATAAATATTATAGATCTAGCAACTCGTGTTTTTGGCCCTGTCAGACTATGGAATATTTTTACAAAAATTCCAGAGCTAAGTGCGAAGAAGGCGTGCGATTCTGAGGCCTGGTGGTCCTGGAATAAATTTTATAAAAATATTAGGTATTTTTATACTATGCACGTTGAGGGGGGTGTGATATCTGCTAAACGGTAGATCAAAATAGGAATCTGAGGGCACGGTTGTGTCCGAAACGTGCTTTTTACCCTATGAGAGGTGTAAACTTCACAGGCGCGGACCTTCTGTGGAAAACGCCACCAGGGGAATTTTCAAAAATAAGTGGAGAAGTTGTTTTACGGGCATCGGCTCTCATAACTTCTGAATAGAGTCTTGGATCACAAATCTGAGTCCTTGTTTGCGTTCAAAATGGCGCGTTTACCCTAGGGTTGACCTTATCTTGGTCTGCACCCGGTGCCGGGTTGGAGGCGAGTTGGTAGGGAGTGAAATGTGTTGTGTTATAAAAAGAAAAAAGAAAAACATTATTCGCCTCCCCTTACCTCCAACATGCAGCAACGAACGACACCACCCTCCAGACCTCTATTTCTTCACCAGATCGAGCTAGAATCGTCCGTTTTCTGCGTTGTTCGTCAGCGGATCTAGCTTCAGGGCGTCGCCGGCGTCGATCTGCACCCGAAGCTTCGGTGTTTCGCCCGCTAGGTAGGTGGTTTGGGTTTTAAAATCCACAATCCCATTTTTGTTTTTTTTTCTTCAAATTTTTTTAAGGTTTGTGTAGTTCAGGTCCCAAGGTTTCCGAAACTTTTTTCGGATCTGAATTTAGAGCATCGGGGTGCTCCCAGTGGCTCCCGGAAGTTTTCCGGTGAAAACCCAGTTTTCCGGTGGCGTCGATGGCGGAATCTGACAATGCGTGGTGGCAGCGTTCCAGATTCCGGCAATGTCCATGATGGTGCGGCAGATTCCGACAATGGAGGTGGCGGCATGGCGGAATCCGGTGGCGGCGCGGAGGTTTCCGGCGAGGCTGGCGGTGGTCCGGCCAGGTTTTTCCAGGGGTTCTTTAAACCCCCGTAACTCGCAAACCATAACTCCTATTTTCGATCCGTTTGCGGCGACACGTTCCTTGCATCGAGAAGCACATTTTTATCTCACTTTGATAATTTTATGAGTTGGGATTTTGGCCCAGGGGCTTGAAACGTCGAATAAAATAATAATATTTTTTTATTATTCGACTTCGGGCCGTTGTAACTTTTTCTCAGAGCATCCGAATGATGTGCCGTCAGTGGCGTTGAGACCCTGATGGTACGGCGGACATTTTGAGATGGTTTCGGGGTGTTGGTACTGAGAACGGGGTGCAGGCCCCACAAGGATGGGTTTTGGCCTTTTCATAGAAACACAACTTTTCCTCTAGGTGTTCATTTTGGACGAGCGAGTAGTCGATCCTGTGTGTTTTTTCGAGAGGATCGCAATGGTGTGATCCGTTCAATGTGTATCAGGATTGTGGAGTGGGCCCCACCAGGGCTGGATCTAGTGAATAGTACCTTTTTCACTGGGTGGTTGTTTTGGGTGAACGATTAGTCTATCTCGCGCGTGTTTTTGAGGGGATCGCTGTGGTATGATCAACTTGAGGAGTTTTTGGATCTTTGTGTGGGCCCCGCACGGGCTAGCTATGATGAATAGTTCCTTTTTCACCGGTTGTCCTATTTGGGCGAGTAAACGACCAATCCTGTGTGTGTTTTTGTGTAGATCACGATGGTGGCCTCGGTATTCTCCTAGGAGGTGCGCAGTGTGGCGTTGTGGTGGGTCGCTTGGGTTAGCGACGTTTTGGACCAGCAGTGGTTGAGGGTAATCCCTTGGTTTGTTTCCACGAGGGTCCGTGTGGAATCACAACCTTCTTCTAGGTTTGTGATCCTATCGATGAGATGTTTAAACTGTTAGAGTTATGGCATCCCTCCCGTGGTCCCGGAGCGGGATCCTCAAGCATCGTTTCCCTATATTGGGTTCTTAGTATCGCTGTGATCACTTATCCACAGGCAGTGATCCCATATCTAGTCGATTAACCCCGTAGGGTTCTGCTATCATCGAGATTATGATCCCCTACGTGGTGGGCCGTACTCAGTAGGGTTGTGGTATCGTTGGTTATATGATTCCCTACATAGCACGTGGTTTTGGTAGGGTTGCGGTATCGTTGGTTATACGATCCCCTACTTAGCGCGTGGTTTCGGTAGGGTTGTGGTATCATTGGTTATATGATCCCCTACTTAGCGCGTGGTTTCAGTAGGGTTGTGGTATCGTCAGTTCAATCCCCTACACTGCGAGATGTACCAGATGGGGTTCTAGTATCATCGTGACCACCTTTATATGGGCGATGATCCTCTATCTGAGTGATGTGCTTCTGTCGAGCGCCATATAGGGTTGTGGTATCCTCTAGTGGATCATGGGTGTGATCCCCTATATGTGAGAACTACATGTGTCAGATCGGGTTGTGGTATCCCCCAGCAGACCCTGGGAGTGATCCCCTATCTGTGAGATCTTCGTCTATCGGAGTGCGATTTGGTATCCCCTAGTGAACCCAAGGAGTGATCCCCTATCTGAGGAGTTTGGTGGTTGTGTTGTTTCGGCGAGTTTTCCTCAGTGATGCTATCCGATGAGCGTGATCTCTCGGGTGAGCATCTGAGAGGTTTGAGAGAAACCCGATGAAGTGAATCTCTTGGATGAGTGTCATATGGAATGACAGTGATCATGTGGTGTACTCTCCTGGTTGTGGACAGTTACTTGTGATGAGTTCGGTACCTCATGTGGCTTGGGGCGTGAGCTGAGTATATCTAGATTGTTCAAAGTGTATGTATTGGCATACACCTGAGCTGAGCTAACGAGTTGTGTTTAGCCGAGGATGGTCACGAGATGGAGTTTCTCTCTCGTCTGGGTTACCTCTGGCTGGGATGAGCAGAATATTTCCATTTAGTTTCTCTCTTTGGTTTTGAGTTTTGGGGTGCTTACTGAGTATGTTTATACTCACCCCTGCACGGGCTTCACCCGCACATGTTTGTGTCTTGTGCAGACCACAGGCATTTCGACGAAGTCCCAGGAGGACCCAGAGCGGGTGGAGCTAAGTGAGAGAGACTGACTGGGTTGTTTTCCAGTGTGGTGCCAAGGGAGCATTCCGGTGGTGTTTGTGGCAGCGTTCCCCTTCTTCAGAGCAGTTTGGACGCACTTTTTTAGTTTTCTTTTGGCGGGCCCTGTTTTTCCCTTTGTACTTCTACTGTACTCTGGTTGTGGGATAGTGTATGCATGCATTTTTTTACTTTTCAGTTTTATATATCTCTGCACTATTGCATGGAGGTGTATGTGGGTGCGTGTGTACAGGTACCTTAGTCTAATGCCTCCCATGTGTGTGATAGCCTACTCGGCGCTAGTCTCCAGCACTTGGCCTATTGGAGGCGGGCTTGGGGAGTCGCGGCTCGAGCCCCGTTGGCTTGTTCAGTGCCGAGGGAGCATTCCGATGGTGTTTGTGGCATCATTCCCCTTCTTCAGAGCATGTTGGACATGCTTTTGTAGTTTTCTTTTGGTGGGCCCTGTTTTTCCCTTTGTACTTCTATTGTACTCTGGTTGTGGGATATTGTATGCATACATTTTTTTACTTTTCAGTTTTATATATCTCTACACTGTTTCATGGAGGTGTATGTGGGTGCGTGTTTATAGGTACCTTAGGCTAATGCCTCCCATGTGTGTGATATCCTACTCGATGCTAGTCGCCAGCCCATGGCCTATTGGAGGCGGGCTTGGGGAGTCGCGGCTCAATCCCTATTGGGTCAGGTCATGATAGAGTGGTATTATAGTTGGTTCCACCTTTGGTATCTCAGAGCATAGCTTGTCTAGCTGTGAGTTTGGTTTGGGTTGCATAGCGGCAGTGTTAGGATGTTTTGAGTTTAGATTTCAGACCAAGGACTCCAGTATCGGTGTGGCGGCCGACGTATCCATTCACTAGGACTCTGATAACCTGCATTTCGACTCAGGACATTCGTACACTGGTCGTAAGGACATAATGGTACATGCATTATATAGGACTGGGTTTTTGGGTTTTTCCATGTCCTTCTTGAGTCAGGTCTCCAGATATACTCTTTGACTGTGGTGCATCTTGAATGTATTTAAAGATGCCTCCATGACGACAGCCAGTGAGGGTTACGCAGCGGGATTGCGTTTATGATCCACCTCATGTGGAGGCTGTAGACCAGGGCACAGGTTCTGAGGTTGTACCTCCAGGTGGTCTGCCAGTTGAGTCTCCACCTGTTGAGTAGTTAGTTGTGCCGGTAGTGCAGGGTGAGGTTGCACACAAGATGAGTGCATTGCATGAGTTCCAGAGGCAGCGACCTCTGAGGTTTCAGGGTGATACAGACCCCCAGGTAGCTGATGACTGGCTTGAGGCAGTCACCTGAGTTTTCTGCCTAGTGAGGACACCTCCTGAACTGATGGTGGTCCTAGCGGCGAGCCTTCTGCATGGTTAGACCGAGAAATGGTGGATCCTAGTGATGCAGTCCCATGATGAGGAGACGCTCATGTGGTCAGAGTTTGAGCGGATCTTTAGGGAGGAGTTATATCCGGTGACGCTGAGATCAGTGGGGATCCAGGAGCTTCTACAGCTTCGGCAGGAGGGAATGACCGTGTCGGAGTACTCGGCGAGGTTTACAGACCTGTCGCGCTACTCCCTGAATATGGTTTGAGACCCGTTCTTTAGGGCTCAGACCTTCAAGCAGGGCTTACGCAGGGACATCCGAGCAGATGTGGTTTCCTTGTGCCTGCCCACCTATGATGGAGTGCTGGAGTGAGCATTGGTGGTGGAGAGCTTTCTGGCTGAGAAGTTTCCCCCTATTAGTGCTGGGCACGTGAGAGCTGAGACTTTGTCAGTTGGATCGGTATCTGTAATCCGATGATAGATTTAGGGGTCTGGACGAGGCCGACATTTCAGGAGGCGACCCCAGGAGGGATGATCTGAGCCTCAGGGATCAAAGGCCAGTTTTGGTCAGCCGCAGGAGAGGCGGTGTTATGCTTGTGAAGGGTGGAGACATCTTGCTAGGGATTGTCCGACCCGTCGTGCTGCTGAGAGGGAGTCGGTCGATGGACCGCCGTGATAGAGGCAACATCTCGAGCAAGGAGGTCCGTAGGGCGGAGGATGTGGCGGTGGAGTGGGTGCAGTAGGAGGAGGTGGTAGGCGGTACCAGTTGCCACCACCCTCACCCCCAGGTGGTCCACGCCATGCTCAGGGAGCTGGTGGCCGAGGGCGAGGACAGCTGCATACCCTAGAGGCTATTGACCCAAAGGCACCATGGATGGATAGAGGTGCACCTTGTGTCTTTTCTACTTTCTGCAATAGTTTGTTAGACACTATTTGGTGGTACTCTTTTCTTTTGTTGCTTGCTCGAGTTTTGTTCAGGGCATTGGTAAGACCCTGTGTGGGTGTTATTCGGTATGCTTCGAATGCATGAGGAAAAGGGATCCTTCCCCCACCGAGAAATGTTTTGGTGACGCGATTAAAACCGTGTGGGCGAGTCAGTGTTGCCCAAAGCGGATAGTATCGAGATGAGGTGGATGAGTCCCTCTGACTTGTGCGTTTGGGAAGTGGTGTTTATTGGTGAACTCACTTGTGTGTTGTAACACCCCGAGCTTCCACGATACGCTTCTCATTCAATAATACAATAGCTTTCATTGTACGCAACTTCGAGTTCTAAAACATCGCGACAAATCAAAGTAGCCGTTATGAATAGTAATAACCACTTTTTAAAATTATAGAAATTTTATATTTCAAAATGGACTTCATTTTTGTATTCCTAATATTGAAATTAGCCTATGTTGAATTTTTTGTAATTTTCTGAGAACTTCAAAATTTTTATGAATAGTGAAAAATACTTAAAACAACTTTTTTAATCAAAATAATTCATAGTGATAAATTATACTATTGAGTGGTTTTAGAGTATAATTAGAATATATTTTTACCATTTTATCCAATGGTGGTCATTAGAATTAATTTGACATTGAAATTGGACATAAACAATTGTCAATCTTTTGATATAAATTGTTTCTTAAAAACACGCTATTTTTTGTGACAGCGGGAATTAATTATAAAATTAATTAATGCAACTAATATGTTTGGAATTTTGTAAAATAGACATCATTTTTCAATTCGGAATATCAATTATAGCTTAGGGTGAAATTTTGGCCTTATTCTGAAAAACTTCAATTTTTGATGAATAGTGAAACCACTAAGTGGTTGTTAAATAACTGATTTTTCGTTTAAATGAAATATTACCACTTCTGTGATTTGATTTTCAAAAATCCGACATACATGGTTGTCATAAAGAAGTAAAATGTGGTTCAATGGGATAAAAATAATTTTTTGGTGAATAGTAACTTATTAAGTTCTTAATCGCGATTAGTGGTAATTAGGGTAGTTTAAGGTATAAATAATACTTTAATAATATTAAATGACCTAGACACATGTCCCAACCTCATTGGTTGTGTCATGGCCGACCAAGACAAGCCATGGCCTAACTTGGGGACCCCATGGATCCACTTTTGTTGGGAAATAACATAAATTACTTTTTATTTAATGTTAAAGTGAAAATGACACTAACATAAAGTGTTTTACTAAAACAATTTTTAAGTAGGGTTACACAAGTCCAAATTTTGATTATAAATAGTCATTGGAAAGATAAAAAGATTTCCTATATCATAGTATTTTTTTTATAATTTTTAGACATTAAATAAATTTAATTATTTATGACATAATAATGATGCAGCGATGACATCATTATTTGACGATTTAAATAAAATGGAAAGGTAATATAAAATCTATGAACTACACATGGCCAAAACCAATTGGATGAGTGGATTTCGATGCCTTATCACCTTATCCACGAATTCTATCAATGTGGGACCTTTTAAAACCGAAACACATTTTCAAATAATGTAATGTTCCTTTACTTTCCAAAAGTGCCCTTCCTCTCCTCTTATAAAAGGCCCCCACCTATACCTCATTTCACACACTCTTCAAGCCATTGGCTCGGCCAACCCCTGCCCATTTGCTCTCTCCACATCCCTCTCCTCATCCTAGAGGATTCCCTTTGGGCAGAATCCTTTCAAAGGAAGCCTTTAGGCTCAACTCAAAAGGAGTTACACTTTTTAAGGTAATTCATTCTCTCATGTTCTTTTGTTTTATTTTGCTTCTCCAACCCCCTAAACTCTTTTTATTTACTTCTTTTGTAACAACACCAGTATCTTAAATATACTAGGATGTTGTTATAAGATTTATTTGAGCTACACTTCCACACAACTACATCAAATGGTTAAAGAACATAAGGTTTCCGTGGATGGCGAAATTCTGCCTCCCGAAACGATGATTGTTCAACACTCATTTAACACCTTCAAAGGTGGCCATTATGATGTCACTATTTTTATATATGATATATAATATGTTTATGTTTTCCTTAAGCTTCTGTTTTTTTCATTTTGGGCATACCTTTATGGTTTCCATTATGGGTAAAACACGATATCTTCATTTTAGGAAGCGCGGACTACCGCCCCCTGAAAGTGATTTGATTCGTTAATACCATATGTGGGATGTGTGAAGGATAAAGTTAATGATATTATATATGTTATTATACTGGAATTATAATATACTCTCATATCATTATGATTCCATTCCAGAAAATATGAAATAGAAATGGAAGTAGCGTTCATGCGTACGTACGGCTTACCGTCTCCATGAACGGTGCATTTCATTTCTTACCTCTAAATGTTACGTAATATTATAAATGAATGTATATACTGGATATATAAGATATATATGACATCTAAATTATGAATATAATGGATATTTCACCACATTAACAACTTGTAATCATAAGAAGTTTATTTTTGACTCAAGTACCAAAGGTCGACAAAACGACCGTTATTAACTTAAATAATTACATAATGATCATATCATTGTAATAAGTGATATAATAAGGATAATGAAATTGAGAATGGTTCTTAATAAGGTATATATTAACTCTAGTTTATTATTCAGGAGGTTAAAGAACGGTTGAGTCAAGTCGGACACAAGGTAAGGGAACTTCTTAACCCAACTTCCATTCTTTGGGTTAATCTCCTACTTTCAAATTATGTCATGATATTATTATGTCTTATTTTGTATTTTTACTTTCTTTATGTGTACCTATAGTGAATACACATAATATATCTATTTTATTTTAAAAATGATCTTTTTAAGGACTTCGTCTCAATCTCCTTTCATTGAGGCATATTTGGTTTTATACACAACTTTATTTTATACGGTGTATAAACCCCTTTGACTTTTACATTTATTCAAAAGGAATCTTTTTATACGAAGCGTTTTGCTAAACGACAAAAGAGAATGTTTTCTTTCCGTACTTATGCGGCGACAACGACTTCTCCGCCGCCGTGACCATTATTTGAGATTCGGCTTCCTCTACAAGACATCATTTTTTTTAATGAAAAATAAATACAAAGTTTTAACTTTCTTTTATTTTGGTATTGAAAATGGTTTTGAAAGCATTTTTATTATATCAATGTGTTTTATTTATATATTGTGATTGAAATGTCGAAATGCTATGTTTCCTTTATGAATGTTTTATGTGATATGATTATGTTATGGTTTATGATATGTTTAAACCTATTCATATGAGGAATGCATTGGACTTAATAAGTGACGGGTGGAGCCCGCTATAGCTCCTCGATGCATCGGCAGGTCTCATGAGACAAACTAGTGTCTTGGCACAAGGCCTTGACAAAATCTTATTTGTAGTCTTGGCACGAGGCCTTGGCTATGTGGTTATGATAGTCTGGCATTATGCATTCCATCATTATGAAAGTGGTTATTGATATTACATGTGATTATTCGACCAGTAGAATATCCATGTGAAGAAGTAAATGGCATTATCTCATTTTACTTTTGCCATATTATGTTGAAGTTCATGTTTAAGAGGCTTTTGTTTTAGTTATACATTGCCTTAAATGTTAATGTTTATTTATGAAAGCTTCCGCATTATTGTTATCCTTACTGAGCATTTGAGCTCACCCCTTTCAATGTTTAAAAATTTTCCAGGTTGTGAAGAAGTATTTTATGACTGACTTGCAAGAATAATCAGTGAAGATATGAGTGTGGAATATGAAGACCATGTTTTTTTGTAGTTTGTTTAATTTTGATGTAATGAAAGACTTATGAATGTATCTAGTGTTTCCAAGGCTACTAAACTAATCGGTCTTTCGAGACTTGATCTTTTGGGATCATGCCAATGTTACGAAGTAATGCACCGGCTCTGGGTAGCTGGGGTCGGGGCGTTACAGTTGGTATCAGAGGCAGTTTAGTACTAACCTTGGAAGCTAGATTTAGATAAACTCTGATTAGAGCACATAGCCCGAAGATAGACTTTGAGGATTAGTATAAAAGAACATCTTAGAATATTGGTATTGTAGAGATTTTGTGAGTTTTCCAAGCAATACATTCCTGTCTGGATACGAGCAGGTAGAGGCGGCTCTGGCACAGATGTACCTAGGGGTAAAACCCGAAAACACCGCTTTGAGCTAGACTCGAACGGGAACTGGTGCACGACAACGGGCCTTGCTGCACTCTTGGTTACGACACTCCCGGGGGATATGCTTTGGATAATTCCCATTTTCTTTACAAACCACTATGAAGGGTTACGAGTATATACTTCCTCAAAGAATACATTTTTATAATTATGGATTATATCCATAATTAGTTCAATTTATGTTAAGTGTTTTACAAGTATGGAATTATGTATTTTGATTCATAAACTAATCTAGTTTATGCCATTGTTTAGAAATGGCGCCTAGTAGAAGGAATGGAAACAGTATCAATGCACGAACTCCGTGTAGGGATTGCCCTCCTGCTCAGGATAATTATGGTGGAGCTAGTGATACAACTGGTGCTGATCAGCTTCTCACCATACTGGGACAACTCACGCAGGTTATGAATAACAACCTTACTCGTATGGAGCACCCTGATCCGCAACGTGGAGGATCAATGCTAGACCGTTTCATGAGGCAACAACCGCCAACCTTCAATGGGAGTACAAATCCTATAGTAGCTGAGCAATGGATAAATTCCTTAGAGAAAATATTCCATGCCTTGGGGAGTAGTGAAAGGGAGAAGGTTGTCATGGCAGTTTACCGCCTCACTGGAGATGCCGATCAGTGGTGGTCGCTGATTCAAAACACAAAGGAAGATGACGACGTATCAAGTATGGAATGGAGGGAGTTCAAAGAGCTTTTCTTAGAAAAATACTTTCCTCGTGACCATCGAGCAGATATGGAAAGGCAATTTCTGAGTCTGAGGCAGAAGGAGGATGAGAATGTCGCAAAGTATGAGGCTAACTTTACAAGGTTAGCGAGGCATGCTGCCGATTATATACGTAACCCAAGAAGTAAGATTGATCGTTTCTTTGATGGGTTAAAACCATTTCTCCGTCGAGCTCTAGTGTCACAATCTTTCTCAACATACAAAGATATAGTCTCATGTGCTATCAAGACAGAAAAGGAATTCTCTAAGTCTTATGACAACAAAGTAAAGCAAGAGAAGAAGAGAACGGTGGAACAAGAGACAGATAAAGGGAAAAAGGGAAAGAAGGATTTTCCATTATGTGATAATTGTGGGAAGAATCACCCTGGTACTTGCCTAAAAGGAATGGGAGTCTGTTATAAATGTGGAGAAAAAGGTCACCAGGCACGTGATTGCAAGGGAAAGAAAGAGGCTGTCAAAGTTGAATGCTACAATTGTAGAGAAATGGGTCATTACGCAAATGAATGTCCTAAGCGTCAAGGAATCTTACCTCAGAAAAGGCCAAGGGATCAAGGACAATCTTATGCTATTACTACAGTTGAAGCAGAATAACTAATGTATTGATGCTTTCGGACTCATGGATTATATTCTGGTTATTAGAATAATGTGATCTATATAAGGATTGTACTGCAGTACTTGTTGGTTTCAGTAAGGTTTTAATATGATTAAGGTAATCATATTTTTAGTATGTGACAATAAGAGAAACTTTTCTTTGTTTTGGGAATCTGATAAATTGATTTTGGAATTTAGAGACCTTTTAGAGAAAGTCTGGACGGAGGTATTTTGGATAACTATTAAGGTTGGAATGGATTAAGTTGAACTTTGGATAGTATTGTTTAAGGTTAAAAAAATTTATGAAGATTATTTTTGGAATATTATGATACTATAGTTTTAGGAAAAGGACAACCTGCAGGGTGGGGCATAACCCGTCGCGTCGGACAAAGCTGTAGGAATCGAACCCACAATCAAAGTGCGACAGGCCTTTATTTCCTACCACTAGCCTACAGAAAGTCCCTGGTTATTACAAAATAATTTTACTAATCTAAATGGTATGTGTTAACCTTTGGTACCTTATACAATTAGGATAAATAGAATATTTTAGAGTTCTGTTACCATTTGGAGTAAAAGATGGGTTTGTGGTAAAAATTCATTAATGAATGAAAGTATACATAACAAGTATGTATATTCCCTTACGTTCTTAGTAAATCTCCTAAATAAAATCCTCAACATTATAAAAGGTAACTTAAAACAAAAATCTTGTCGGTTAACTTTTCCAACTAGGGATTCAATGACCGTTTAACCAATCACAAGTTTGTGATTTTCTTGTGGTTAAACTTTCTCCTAATCCTGTTTTCTGTAACTCTCCATCAGACCTTGATGGTTTGTTTCTCCTCCATATCCATATTTTCATATAATCCTAGAGTGGGCTATATCGGGTGACCTTTGTACTTATCCTGCTTTCTTTTAATGTTATGTATTTATTAACCTTATTTCCGATGTGGGTTTTCCTCAAAGGTATTTTCTCTTTTCAACCTTTTATTTTCCAAGAAAAATTTCAAATTGCGAGGACGCAATTTATTGAAGGAGGGGAGAATGTAACACCCCGAGCTTCCACGATACGCTTCTCATTCAATAATACAATAGCTTGCATTGTACGCAACTTCGAGTTCTAAAACATCGCGACAAATCAAAGTAGCCGTTATGAATAGTAATAACCACTTTTTAAAATTATAGAAATTTTATATTTCAAAATGGACTTCATTTTTGTATTCCTAATATTGAAATTAGCCTATGTTGAATTTTTTGTAATTTTCTGAGAACTTCAAAATTTTTATGAATAGTGAAAAATACTTAAAACAACTTTTTTAATCAAAATAATTCATAGTGATAAATTATACTATTGAGTGGTTTTAGAGTATAATTAGAATATATTTTTACCATTTTATCCAATGGTGGTCATTAGAATTAATTTGACATTGAAATTGGACATAAACAATTGTCAATCTTTTGATATAAATTGTTTCTTAAAAACACGCTATTTTTTGTGACAGCGGGAATTAATTATAAAATTAATTAATGCAACTAATATGTTTGGAATTTTGTAAAATAGACATCATTTTTCAATTCGGAATATCAATTATAGCTTAGGGTGAAATTTTGGCCTTATTCTGAAAAACTTCAATTTTTGATGAATAGTGAAACCACTAAGTGGTTGTTAAATAACTGATTTTTCGTTTAAATGAAATATTACCACTTCTGTGATTTGATTTTCAAAAATCCGACATACATGGTTGTCATAAAGAAGTAAAATGTGGTTCAATGGGATAAAAATAATTTTTTGGTGAATAGTAACTTATTAAGTTCTTAATCGCGATTAGTGGTAATTAGGGTAGTTTAAGGTATAAATAATACTTTAATAATATTAAATGACCTAGACACATGTCCCAACCTCATTGGTTGTGTCATGGCCGACCAAGACAAGCCATGGCCTAACTTGGGGACCCCATGGATCCACTTTTGTTGGGAAATAACATAAATTACTTTTTATTTAATGTTAAAGTGAAAATGACACTAACATAAAGTGTTTTACTAAAACAATTTTTAAGTAGGGTTACACAAGTCCACATTTTGATTATAAATAGTCATTGGAAAGATAAAAAGATTTCCTATATCATAGTATTTTTTTTATAATTTTTAGACATTAAATAAATTTAATTATTTATGACATAATAATGATGCAGCGATGACATCATTATTTGACGATTTAAATAAAATGGAAAGGTAATATAAAATCTATGAACTACACATGGCCAAAACCAATTGGATGAGTGGATTTCGATGCCTTATCACCTTATCCACGAATTCTATCAATTTGGGACCTTTTAAAACCGAAACACATTTTCAAATAATGTAATGTTCCTTTACTTTCCAAAAGTGCCCTTCCTCTCCTCTTATAAAAGGCCCCCACCTATACCTCATTTCACACACTCTTCAAGCCATTGGCTCGGCCAACCCCTGCCCATTTGCTCTCTCCACATCCCTCTCCTCATCCTAGAGGATTCCCTTTGGGCAGAATCCTTTCAAAGGAAGCCTTTAGGCTCAACTCAAAAGGAGTTACACTTTTTAAGGTAATTCATTCTCTCATGTTCTTTTGTTTTATTTTGCTTCTCCAACCCCCTAAACTCTTTTTATTTACTTCTTTTGTAACAACACCAGTATCTTAAATATACTAGGATGTTGTTATAAGATTTATTTGAGCTACACTTCCACACAACTACATCAAATGGTTAAAGAACATAAGGTTTCCGTGGATGGCGAAATTCTGCCTCCCGAAACGATGATTGTTCAACACTCATTTAACACCTTCAAAGGTGGCCATTATGATGTCACTATTTTTATATATGATATATAATATGTTTATGTTTTCCTTAAGCTTCTGTTTTTTTCATTTTGGGCATACCTTTATGGTTTCCATTATGGGTAAAACACGATATCTTCATTTTAGGAAGCGCGGACTACCGCCCCCTGAAAGTGATTTGATTCGTTAATACCATATGTGGGATGTGTGAAGGATAAAGTTAATGATATTATATATGTTATTATACTGGAATTATAATATACTCTCATATCATTATGATTCCATTCCAGAAAATATGAAATAGAAATGGAAGTAGCGTTCATGCGTACGTACGGCTTACCGTCTCCATGAACGGTGCATTTCATTTCTTACCTCTAAATGTTACGTAATATTATAAATGAATGTATATACTGGATATATAAGATATATATGACATCTAAATTATGAATATAATGGATATTTCACCACATTAACAACTTGTAATCATAAGAAGTTTATTTTTGACTCAAGTACCAAAGGTCGACAAAACGACCGTTATTAACTTAAATAATTACATAATGATCATATCATTGTAATAAGTGATATAATAAGGATAATGAAATTGAGAATGGTTCTTAATAAGGTATATATTAACTCTAGTTTATTATTCAGGAGGTTAAAGAACGGTTGAGTCAAGTCGGACACAAGGTAAGGGAACTTCTTAACCCAACTTCCATTCTTTGGGTTAATCTCCTACTTTCAAATTATGTCATGATATTATTATGTCTTATTTTGTATTTTTACTTTCTTTATGTGTACCTATAGTGAATACACATAATATATCTATTTTATTTTAAAAATGATCTTTTTAAGGACTTCGTCTCAATCTCCTTTCATTGAGGCATATTTGGTTTTATACACAACTTTATTTTATACGGTGTATAAACCCCTTTGACTTTTACATTTATTCAAAAGGAATCTTTTTATACGAAGCGTTTTGCTAAACGACAAAAGAGAATGTTTTCTTTCCGTACTTATGCGGCGACAACGACTTCTCCGCCGCCGTGACCATTATTTGAGATTCGGCTTCCTCTACAAGACATCATTTTTTTTAATGAAAAATAAATACAAAGTTTTAACTTTCTTTTATTTTGGTATTGAAAATGGTTTTGAAAGCATTTTTATTATATCAATGTGTTTTATTTATATATTGTGATTGAAATGTCGAAATGCTATGTTTCCTTTATGAATGTTTTATGTGATATGATTATGTTATGGTTTATGATATGTTTAAACCTATTCATATGAGGAATGCATTGGACTTAATAAGTGACGGGTGGAGCCCGCTATAGCTCCTCGATGCATCGGCAGGTCTCATGAGACAAACTAGTGTCTTGGCACAAGGCCTTGACAAAATCTTATTTGTAGTCTTGGCACGAGGCCTTGGCTATGTGGTTATGATAGTCTGGCATTATGCATTCCATCATTATGAAAGTGGTTATTGATATTACATGTGATTATTCGACCAGTAGAATATCCATGTGAAGAAGTAAATGGCATTATCTCATTTTACTTTTGCCATATTATGTTGAAGTTCATGTTTAAGAGGCTTTTGTTTTAGTTATACATTGCCTTAAATGTTAATGTTTATTTATGAAAGCTTCCGCATTATTGTTATCCTTACTGAGCATTTGAGCTCACCCCTTTCAATGTTTAAAAATTTTCCAGGTTGTGAAGAAGTATTTTATGACTGACTTGCAAGAATAATCAGTGAAGATATGAGTGTGGAATATGAAGACCATGTTTTTTTGTAGTTTGTTTAATTTTGATGTAATGAAAGACTTATGAATGTATCTAGTGTTTCCAAGGCTACTAAACTAATCGGTCTTTCGAGACTTGATCTTTTGGGATCATGCCAATGTTACGAAGTAATGCACCGGCTCTGGGTAGCTGGGGTCGGGGCGTTACATGTGTGAGACCCTGTTGAGAGTCCAGTCGCTTCCCTTGAGCTTAGGGATTTTTGAGGATGAAAATTTCTAAGGGGTAGAGGATTTAGAGACTTGGGGTTTTGGCTCTATCAGACTTTGGAATATTTCTACAAATAATTCCAGAGCTATGCGCGAAGACAGCATGCAATTCCGAGGCCCGGTGTGCCCGAAATTAATTTTATAAAAATATTAAGTATTTTTATACTATGCACGTGGAGGGGGTGTAATATCTCCTAAATGGTAGCTCATAACGGGAATATGAGGGAATGGTTGTGTCTGTAACGTGTTGTTTACCCTATGAGAGGTGTAAACTTCACGTGTGCGGGCCTGCTGTGGAAAACACAACCAGGGGTGTTTTCGTAAATAAGTGGAGAAGTTGGTTTATCGGAATTGGCTCAAATAACTTCTGAATGGTGTCTCAGATTACAAATTCAAGTCTGCCATTGTGTTCAGAACGGTGCGTTTATCCTAGGGGTGGCCTTACCTTGGTCTACACCGGGTGCCGGGTCAGAGGCGAGTTGGTGGGGAGTGAAATGTGTTCTGTTATAAAAAGAAAAAAAGAAAAAAATTATTCATCTCCCCTTACCTCCAATGCATAGCGACGAATGGAAACCCCCTCCCAACCTCTGTTTCTTCGCCAGATCGAGCTAGAATCGTCCGTTTTCTGCGTTGTTCGTCAGCGGATCTAGCTTCAGGGCGTCGCCGGTGTCGATCTGCACTCGATGCTTCGGCATTTCCCCCGTGAGGTAGGCGGTTTGAGTTATACAATCCCGGATCCCATTTTTATATTGTTTTTCTTCAATTTTTTGTAAGGGTTGTGTAGTTTGGGTCCCAGGGTTTCCGAAACTTTTTTCATATCTGAATTTGGAGCACCAGGGTGCTCCCGGTGGCTCCCGGAAGTTTTCCGGTGAAAACATGGTTTTCCGGCGGTGGCGATGGCGGAATCCGGTGAAGCGCGGCGGCGGCGCAGCGGAATCCGGTGACGGCAGCGACGGCATGGCAGATTCCTGCAACGGCGGCGGTGGCGCGGAGGTTTCCGGCGAGGCTGGCGGTGGTCCGGCCAGGTTTTTCCAGGGGTTCTTTAAACCCCCGTAACTTGCAAACAGTAACTCTAATTTGCGAGCCTTTTGCAGCGACATGTTCCTTGCGTCGAGACAAAACTTTTGAACTCACTTTGATAATTTTTTGAGTCGGTATTTTGGATTGGGGGCTTGAAACGTCGAATAAAATAATAATATTTTATTATTATTCGACTTCGGGCCGTTGTAACTTCTACTCGGAGCGTCCGAATGACATTTCGTCGGTGGCGTTGAGACCCTGATGGTACGGAGGACTTTTTGAGATGGTTTCCAGGTGTTGGGACTGAGAATAGCATGCGGGCCCCATGAGGCTGGGTTTTGGCGTTTTCGTAGAAACGCAACTTTTCCGCTGGGTGTCCGTTTTGGACGAGCGAGTAGTCGATCCTGTGTGTTTTTCTGAGAGGATCGCAATGGTGCAATCCGTTCGATGTGTATCAGTATTGTGGTGTGGGCCCCACCCGGGCTGGCTCTGGTGAATAGTACCTTTTTCATCAGGTGGCTGTTTTGGGTGAACGATTAGTCTATCTCGCACATTTTTCCGAGGGGGTCATCATGGTATGATACGCTTGAGGAGTTTTGGGATCGTTGTGTGGGACCCGCATTGGCTAACTACGGTGAATGGTTCCTTTTCACCGGTTGTCCATTTTGGGCAAGTAAATAGCATATCCTACGTGTTTTTTCGCGTAGATCGCGATGGTGGCCTTGGTATTGGCCTTGGAGGTGCGTAGTGTTGCATTGTGGTGGGTCACTCGGGTTGGCGACATTTTGGACCAGCAGTGGTTGAGGGTACTCCCTTGGTTTGTTTCCACGAGGGTTCATGTAGCATCACAACCTTCATCTAGGTTTGTGATCCTCTCGATGAGATTTTTAAACTATTAGAGTTGTGGCATCCCTCCGGTGGGCCCGAAGTGGGATCCTCTAGCATCTTTTCCCTAAATCGGGTTCTTGGTATCGCTGTGACCGCTTATCCACGGGTGGTGATCCCCTATCTAGCTAGTGAACCTCGTAGTGTTGTGGTATCATCGGGATTATGATCCCCTACGTGGTGGGACGTACTCAGTAGGGTTACGGTATCGTTTGATATACGATCCCCTACATAGCGTGTGGTTTCGGTAGGGTTGCAGTATCATTGGTTATATGATACCCTACTTAGCGTGTGGTTTTGGTAGGGTTGTGGTATCGTTGGTTATACGATCCCCTACTTAGCACATGGTTTTGGTAGGGTTGCAGTATTACTAGTTCGATCCCCTTCAGCACGAGATGTACCAGATGGGGTTCTGGTATCGTCATGACCACCTTTATATGGGCGATGATCCTCTATCTGAGTGACGTGCTTCTGTCGAGCACCAGATCAGGTTGTGGTATCCCCCAGCAGATCCTGGGTGTGATCCCCTATATGTGAGAACTACGTGTGCCAGATCGGGTTACGGTATCCCCCAGCGGACCCTGGGAGTGATCCCCTATCTGTGAGATCTTCATCTACCGGTTTGGGTTTTGGTATCCCCTAGAGGACCCTAGGAGTGATCCCCTATCTGAGGAGTTTGGTGTCTGTGTTGTTTCGGAGAGTTTTCCTCAGTGATGCTATCCGACGATCGTGATCTCTTGGGTGAGCGTCTGAGAGGTTTGAGAGAAACCCGATGGAGTGTATCTCTCGGATCAGTGTCATCTGGGATGAAAGTGATCATGTGGTGTACTCTCCTAGTTGTGTACAGTTGCTGGTGATGAGGTCGGTACCTCATGTGGCTTGGTGCATGAGCTGAGTATATCTGGATTGTTCAAAGTGTATATATTGGCATACACCTGAGCTGAGCTGACGAGTTGTGTTTAGCCGATAATGGTCACAAGATGGAGTTTCTTTCACATCTGGGTTTTCTCTGGCTGGGATGAGCGGACTGTTTCCTTTCAGTTGCTCTCTTTGGTTTTGGGTTTTAGGGTTAGTACTGAGTATCTTACTACTCACCCCTGCATGGGCTTTTCCCCCACATATTTGTGTCTTGTGCAGACCACAGTCCTTTCTACAAAGTCCCAGGAGGACCTGGAGCGGGCGGAGCTAAGTGAGAGAGACTGATCGAGGTGTTTGCCGGTGTGGTGCCGAGGGATCATTCTGGTGGTGTTTGTGGAAGCGTTCCCCTTCTTCAGAGCAGGTTGGACGCACTTTTGTAGTTTTCTTTTGGCGGGCCCTATTTTTCCCATTGTACTTCTGCTGTACTCTAGTTGTGGGATAGTGTATGCATGCATTTTTTTACTTTTCAGTTTTATATATATCTGCACTATTTCATGGAGGTGTATGTGGGTGCGTGTGTACATGTACCTTAGTCTAATGCCTCCCATGTGTGTGATAGCCTACTCGGAGCTAGTCGCCAGCCCTTGGCCTATTGGAGTCGGGCTTGGGGAGTCGCGTCTCAAGCCCCATTGGGTCGGGTTGTGACAATAGATATCATATGGAATGTTCCAAAAAATAACTAGAGTA
The DNA here is from genome assembly GCA_963277665.1 of Viscum album. Lineage (NCBI taxonomy): Eukaryota > Viridiplantae > Streptophyta > Magnoliopsida > Santalales > Viscaceae > Viscum > Viscum album. Next base: position 1,145,532,996 of record OY728166.1, read on the forward strand.
TAAAAATTATATAATAATGGGTATTATATAAATTTAATGGATCCCACATGGGTGGATCATTTACAAGAAAATAAATACCCAAAATAAAAGTAATCTAGGAACTCTTCCCAAACTGGTTCTGATTCCCACCTAGTCATATCATGTATATTAACATAGGAATATGATGATAACGGTAATCAAAATCAAGAATTTCCTTATACCTGTAAAATGAAACCAAATAATGATATCATCACAAGTTCCCAAGTTTCATTACATCCCATGAAGGGTGTGAGTACAACTTAGTAATCCAACACTAATGGCGTCCCTAATATAAAAATTATTTAATTAATTGTATGAATAAGTTCTCAAGGGAATGTTTTTTATAATTTAAAAATAATTAAATAAAAATTAACAATCAACTACCGATACTTGAGTCTCCAGTGACACCTGGGGATTGATAAATGTTTTAGATCCCTAGGTCCATGTCCTAATTAAACTTTAACATCTTCTAAAAGTTCCAGAGTGTCTTTGAGGACATCCTGGTTGTTGTGAAAACTATAAATAGGCACATGGAATCCATTAGTCCATCTAGGAATTCCCTAGTACAATGCATAACATGGAATCCGAGCATTCATCCAAGTATTCCTATGGAACCTAAGCACTCATGTTGGCATTCCAAAAGTTTCACAATATCATATATCATACAAAATAATAACAGTCACCATGAAATTTATATCAATTTTGTGAACTTATCTTAGTAGCCCCATTCTTTCCCATCATTAGTCACTACATGGAATCTGAGTTCTAATACCCATTTTTCAGAAATTCAAGCATTCGAGCTTCATATAACCAAATAAAATAAAACATGTTTACAATATTCTAATGGAATGATGTTTACATTTATCTCTATAAATGATAGGGATAATATCACAAGGAATGCTAGAATGATAGGTTCAAGTGTCTCCAGTGGCTCCCATGTTTGCGAGGGAATAAGAAAGTAGTTTGGCTTCCCAATAGACATGTGTATTGATATAATGCAATTAAGAATGTGTGTCATGGAACTTAATCCATTTCGATGTGAGCTTCCAAGAAAGGTGAATCTGACCCATTCTAATCACTTGGAAAATAGTGAATCAATCACTTTCAAACCAAAATTTCCACCAATTACTTAGATGAGAAAATTAAACTGCTTTGATGAGAGCCATCATTTCAGCTTCAAGAGCAGTGACCTATCCACACGTACCATGAACCCCTTCAAGGAAGTCACCATCATGATTCCAGAAGACAATAACATATCTAGCAAGTCCTGGATTACCTCTCGGGGCTCTATTCGAGTAAGATTTAATCTATTCTACAAAAGGAGGAAACTAGAAGACTTTCATGGTTCCAATAGTTTGAGGATATTTATCTTGCAGGTGTAGTTTTTTAGAATAGTGAAGTCTCTAACTGAGTGATAACATTTTTCATCGTGCATGCAACTTTCTTTTAGAGCCGCAAACAAAATTTCAGTGAGCACCACACTGTATTTGTAGCCAACATTTATATGGAAAGCCTTATTTTTTCTCTTCCAAATAATTTGAAATACTTCATCACTTGTGGAAATGAAGACTAAACGAACCTACTTCGAGAATTGGATCGCTGAGAGTAAAAGCAGGTGGTCCACGATGTCATTCACATGTGGAGGATGAATCTCGATCTAGTTGAAGATTTCATTCTAGAGTAATGATGTGGTCTTATAGAACATGAACAAATGATTTAAATAATCAGAGTTCTGATACCATAATTCACATCTAGAGAAGAGGGAGACCCCAACTAACTTCATGTTATTTTCCACTAGAAGTTTGTTGAGATAGAGGCGCTAAAGGAGTGTATATCTTGTGGTGGCAGCCATTTTCTGTTGTAATTAATAGTTCCATTACCTATTTCCTACATATGATTATTTTAGAATCATTTGGAGTCTAGAATCCCATTTTTGTTCTCTTCCCAAATTAAAATGTATTCTTTGGTAAGAAAATAAAAGGAGGAGACCCTTATGGAAATCTAAGGTGGAAGCTGATTATACTACTCAAGTTAGTTTTTAACAGTAGAATTATAGTCGATAGAAAGATCCTGAATTTCCAAATTTTCAATAAAGGGGGTACCAATCTAGTTATCCCTCTAGAGTTAGAGGGAGGAGTGTGTACTGACCAACCAATAAAGAGTGCATTTTTAACTTCTGAAAAAAAAAATAGACCTGGCCAGGTTGAGGATTGATTATAATTCATCTTCCCTTAAATCATCTTACTAATGAGTTTTTTTCTGATGAAATCAATAGTTTCTTATTTTTCATTGGTAAGTCTCCAAAGGAAATGTGCTTGAAGAGATTTATTGAAGAGTTCCATATTTTTAATACCCAAGCCTCCCATGGTATGTGGAAAGCAGCAAATTTTCCATGGATCTGTTATAATTTTCTATTCAAGTATACTTCCACTCCACAAAAAGTTCATCATGAGGGAATTTATAATTTAATTGGTGGAAGTAGGCTAGGATTACACCATGAAGGAGTGAAACTTCATTGAGAAAATCACATGTTTAACAAGGCAGATCCTTCTTTCCATTGGGAGTGAATTACCCTTCCAGGTGGAAAGAGTACTTCTAACATGGCCACAACATCCGCAAAATAAGAGGTCCAAGGTTTTCCAAGGAACATTGGGACCCCAAGGTAGGTAAATGGAAGGGATCCCTCCCTTATATCCATTTCATGAATCATGTAGTTCTTCCTTGAGATCATGATGTTTTTCCCCAAGAAAATGAATGTCTTTCTCCAATTGACCACCTACCCAAAAGATTTTTCATAGTAAAGAATAGTTCTCTTGATATTTTTTATGTTCCTCCTGTCTCCCTGAGTAAACAAAATGATGTTGTCAGAAAACATTATATGAGAGGGGGTGGTGATACCTTGAGAAGCTTGAATTTACTTGATTTATCCTTTGTTGACTCTATCGAGGATAATTATACTAATATAATCTTCAGATATTTCAAAAATAATAGCATAGAGGGGGTCCCCATGCCTCACTCCTCTAGGGAATTTAATGTATCCATCCGGAGATCCATTAACAAGATTAAAAATATGAGTAGATCTAATCAAAGAATTATTCCAATGAATAAATCAGCTATGGAAGCCAAACTCAAGCAGGATATGAACAATAAAACCCCATTCAATGGTGTTAAAAGAATTTCTTATATCAGGATTAAGAGCAATGTTTCTACCCCTTGTCTTCTTTTGAAGGTGGATTATACATTTAGAGGCATTTATAAGGAAATCCTAAATTTGTCATCCTTTGATAAAAAAAATTGGTTCCATGAGACCATTATCTTTAAAATCTGAGACTGGTGAATGGATATGATTTTTTGGATTATCTTGTGTATAGTGTTGATTAGAGCCACAGGCCAGAACTGACCAATATCACTTAAATTCTCCACCTTAGGAATTAAGTCAATGAACTATGCATTAATACCTTGAGTGTGAGAGCCCTATGCGAAAAAATGACTTATAATTTTTCACACATTATCTTGTATGACCTCCCAATGAAATTGGAAGAAATTATTAGTGAAATCGTCTGACCCTAGAGAACTCTCCTATTTTAGACAAAAAACTACTTCCCTAATCTCAGAATCTGTTGGAGTCGAGGTGAGAAGGATTATATCCACATCAGTGACTAACTTTGTGTAATCCCATCAATAATGTCTTAATTTATTCACATCAATTGAAAAGAATCATTTAGATGGAAATGATATGGGTTGAGAGACTTTGTCTATCATCAAGGATAGAGTCCCCATCCTTCAAAAGGGATATAGGACTATTTAATTTTTTAGCTCTTTGAAGTGAATTAAAAAAATTGTTATTCCCATCTCCATCGATAAGCAACTTAACTTTGAATAAATCTTTGTGAATGTTATCCCTAAGCATAATGGGATTATGGAGTTTATAGAAAACTTTTTTCCTTTGGTCATCATTTATAGGGAAGTTTTTGAGGGAAATAGATTATTGATTCTCATGAAGTGTTCTTTACATAGAATCTATTTCCTGTTCAAGCATCACATGAGGTCTAGGAAATGCACCTATCCTTCCCAAGTTTTTTAATTTCATGTAATTTGGGTGCTCATCCAATCATTCACACCAATTTAGTATTATATAAAATCTGGGCACTCATCCCAAAATTTCCAAGTAGCACATGTGTTATGGAATCAAGGATCTCATCCTCATATTATCGATCATTATACATCAAAATACTGACTTAAAATTTTCATTATATAAGCCAACTCATCATTCCAATAAGAAAGGAATCAACTTAAAATCATATATCATTATCCATTTTTTTAGATTTGTGAAATATATTATGATCCATAATCATCAAACCATATTTTAATACCCATTTCCTATTTCAAAATATAATTCACCATTTTGGAAAGACAATATTTTGATAAAACATGAAACCACTATAAATTCATTAGGATTTAGAAGACATAAAGTATTAAATTTACATTAACCAAAAAAATTACCAAACTCACTTTCCTACCCCTTACCTTCATTTCACATAAAACTATTTCAAGTTTTTATATTCATTTCAAGATCATTAAAGATTGTAAAATCTATTTCACAATCATTTATTCCAATACTAGTCTCTCCATTAAGGTTAACAAACCGAGATTCAAAAAACATCTCAACATTTTAATCTTAGGGAGATATATTGTTTAAATAATCCTACTAAGGGTTAAATTCCCATTTGAGGCATTACACTAGGAATAACATTTCATTTTTGAATATAGTATTTTTAAAATAGAGTTTTTGTTCAAGAGAATGAATAATTAAATTGTTTTATTTAAATTAGTTCAATGTGACGTAAGGATAACATGACCACATGAAATATCACTTTAAAAACAATAATAACTATTGGATAAGTATAGGGACTACCAAATCTATGTGAAGGCCACTCATCCATTATTTTTTATCAGATTGGATTGAATTTGAAGGAAATAGAAAACTAGAAAAAAATCCCTAAAAGTATGGAATGTTATACAAAACTAAAGAAATACAACTTAAAATAAAAATAAATTAATAATAATTGGAATATGAGTTCTAGACTTACCTAACAAGAGACATCACAATGAATGATTCTTGATTTAGACATTGGATGAGGAGAATCCACCCAGGAGGAGAGGAAAGGGAGGGAGGCACATACAAGATGGATACAATCCATTTTGGGGGTCAATATACCACAAAAGAGAAGGAAGGGGTGCCCCTGGGTTAAATTATTTGGATAACCATAATTAAAATAGTCTATATTGCCAAATGATTGTTGTTAGACAACCACCAATTAGTCAGTGGGTCTAATAACCCTTACTGGGTTGCTGGACACAACATCAGCTATCCAGTGGCATTGTAGTTGCCTTATTGTAGGCCTCCTCTCCTATCAATACCTAAAAACTCCTCCATGACCACCACAAACCCTTTATAGAAATCAAAAAGAATATTTTTAGGGGTTACAACCCTTTGGATTTAGTTTCTAATACCAATTTAAAATTCAACCCCACCACTAATCTAAAAAAAACAAAATTCCCATCGAGACTCATGACTCGTCCATAGACCCAGGACATAAAATAAAGCTATGTAAGAGTAAGAATAATATTATAGGAAACTGTAATCAGTAATAATATATATATATATATAACCAATTACCTATATAAAGATAATGATTCAACTCTCATATGGTATATAAGGGTTATAAATTACCTATGTAATGGTAAACTACACATGTCAAAAAAAATAAAAATATTTGAATCAAAAAAAATATAAATACAAAAAAATAAATATTAAATATTAATAATGAATTTTATTTTATGTATCATAATATTAAAAATACTAAACTAAATTAATTTCATATAAGAAAAATCCCCATCAGTAAAAATCTCCACCTTTTTAGAAATTTGAAAACTGAGCAATTAATATACAAATTTCTCCCCATATAAGTAATTTATCAATTAATTCCACAGAAATATATTTGTAAAAAAAATTAAAATACTAAAATATCTTCCCCCATTTATCAAACTACATAAAAAATAATCAACCCCTCAATCAATGCATATATAATAAAACATTTGAAAACTAGATTAGTTGTAATTAGTATTCCAAAACATGCGTAAATATGAATAACAATACCATAAGTATTCACCAAACCAAATTATAGTACAATTAGTTATTTTTCTGTAAAATACTAATAATTCAATGAAGTTAGAAATAATGACAAATTAAATAATAAAATCTTCAACAGTTTGAATTAAAATTCCACCAACACTAATTTATGAAATCAAAATTATTAGGGGATAATTTTAAAAAAGTATAATTTCAAAATATGATTTCACAAAAAATATTAATATATAAAATAGTTTAATATAGATTAATAAAATTTCAATTTTCGCATTCTAAACATGTATAATATGTTTTAAAAATGTAAATTTGATCACTTAATAACAGAAAAATATCATTGGAAATAACTCCCAATAAATTCCTTTTTTTAAACCAAATATAAAAATGATAAAGCTCTGATTAGGTTAAATATAAATAAATAAATATATTTTAATATATTTTAAAAATTGAAAAGCACTTAAGGTTTGAATATAATTAAAAAAATAACTACGCACCCTAAATCAAAGCATCCCTTTTAAATGATATTGAAAAAAATTGAGAAAAATATTTGTATTGAATAAATATATAAACAATTAGAATATTATAGTATACTATAAAATGAAAATTAATGTATTATTGTGGGTAAATATTTATTAGATATCATCCCAACATACTAAAGTATTGATATGCATGATGGCCAATCAAGAAAACATACATTGTAATTTAGATCATTTTAGGCCCTTTAATATTTGAATAAGGTCTGTTAGTTTCACATATAGCACAATAGTTAGTCAATTTAAAATTGAAAATATATTTTTTTGTATAGGAATTTTTATAGGCATTTAACTCGATATAATTTAAAGATAAACCTAATGTATAATTTCTTAATTCACCCTATTTAAAATAATTAAAACATGATATTACAGTTTTTTCCTTGGAAATTTTATTCATGTAAATTTTTTGAAATCACTCAAAAAAATATTATAATTTCTATTTTTAGTCATATTTATTAATCTCAAAAAAACTTCTTAACTTTGAATTTTTAATAGTAAATTGTCAAAAAAATATTATTTTAAAGTTACATATCCAACTCTTAATTTTCGATTCTACTTTTGAATAGTATAAAAATAATCATTTATTTTACCATTAGTAGATGAAGCAGAATTTTTTAAAATTATTTTTTATTTTTTGTAAGCTTGAATTATAATCTTTCATGACCTTTTTCTCATCATTTTATTTTAAAACAATGCTATTAAAAGTCTAATTTTCCAAAACTAGATTTTTATTTTCATTCAAATTTTATTTTTTTTTAAATTTTCCTAATTTTTCCATGGTATCTATCACATATTTAATTTAGATATTTATTGGAGTGTTTTCTGGAATCAGAATAAAAAATCAAAAGAGGAATAGACCTAGGATTCCAAATCGACCTTGTTAAAATTTGTAGGATCTAATAAAGGATCAAATTGAAAATATTTACTATCCATTATAGAAACATTTCAGGTGTCGCATGAAAAATGATAATGTGGAGGTGACTATGTTACCTTAGACTTTTTTTCCATCAATTATAGGTTTATAGTCTCCTTCTCAGTACCAGAATTTTCACATGATTCTAATTCCTCATTACAGCTCCAACCATCATGTTAGGCATGTTTTAGTTCTATCATGTATTTCATATCTCCCCATTATTACTTCAATTTTTACAATATAATTTTTTTTTTACTTTCATTCTAAACATATATCAATCTATTAATGAATTAGTATTACATTTTATTTTGATGTATTTTTATACTTTTCCTCCCTACATACTTATATCTTTTTAGCATCTTTATAATATTTTTTATTCATTTTGCATATATATTCAAATCATGAACAATTTTCAACTTGATGAACATTCAGATTCTCTTGAAGAGTTACATGGAACTTGATTAGAATATTTAAATCTGATCAATTAATTTTTTTAAAATTTTAATTTCCATTTTTTCTATAATTAATATTGAATTAAGGATCCAATGTGTTTAGTTATAATATACTTGGTAAAATATTATATTTCCTCAATCACAACCTTCATAGAGTACCACATTCATGGTAGTTATTGAAGTATTATCTTATTAACAACATTAATATTCATTATTTATCTAATAGAAGCTATGATGTTTATAATTTTGATAAATATGTTATAAATATTTTTGATGCTTTAATTAAAAAATTTCAATATTCTTTGAACTCAATGCCTTTAAATTCTCAAATCATTTCTCTACAACTCATAAATTCATTTATTATTTAATTTTAATTTTCTCTAAATGTAAAATGAAATTTTAGATGATGAAATATGGCTATAAATATCTGTAATAAAAAATAGATACAATTAATAACCTTGTAGTTTAAATCATATTTTGCAGAATAATTATGAGTTAAAGTGTCTAATAAAAATTTAGTTAATTTATAAGGTCTTGACATACTTATAAAATATTAAATACATATATTATATTAAAATAAATCCTTTTTAGTCCTTCCAATATCAATAATCACTTCCACTGAAGTGAGGTGGAATGCTAGGATTTGAAATTTAAATTTTATTAACTATAATTACTGTGTATATCTTTCCCTTAGCCTTTTAAGGAATAGGACAAAAGGTAGTTCAAAATAAGTAAAAATAATTAATAATCATAGAATAAAATGTAAAACCATAAAAAATATCCATATATGATCTTAGATCTGAGGAGATTTTTTGGTCCCAAATGGGATGGACATATGTTCTATAATTGGTATGAATAAATATTTTTAAAATTTAAAAAAAAAATAAAACAAATCACAGTAATATAAGATATAAAAATAGTATTCATTAAACCAATTATGTGTAACTGTAAATGGATAAAATTTCATATTTAAATTGTATAAATTAATGTATCATAATAAAAAATATAAATATGAAGATAAGAACACCATATTTTTATAGTAGTTTAGTTCAATGTGGACCTATACATACTCTTCACTCTATTCTACTCCTCAATAATAATGTAACACATTATACACCTTACATTTGAAGGGAGTAACAACCCTTTACAAGATATGCTAACTTTTTTCACACCTAGAAAAAAAACCTAGATCCCTTTCCTTTTATTGGTTTACGAAACAACCAAACCTTTAACAGGATCAAAACCAATGTAAGAGTTATAAGTGCAGTCCTAACCTCTTGATGTTCCTTTTGATTTGGTATGAATAACCATTATTTATTTTAATAGAATTAAGTAGAAACTTTTGATTATTCCTTTTAGAAATGTGGGAAAAATCGGTAACTTTTTATTGAAGCTATAACCATGTGAACTTTACCACGTAGACAATTTATTGAAAATAAGTAATATAAGGAAACAACAGAAGGAATAATTGAAGATATTGTTGGGGTAGAATAAGTTATTCTTATACCTTCATGTTTTATGATATAAAATGAAGCCCTGGGTATACCAACCTGACATTATCACTTTATTAATAATAGGGAATGAAGGATGCAGCTTAAGAACATTCACAACACTTCAAATTATTCCCTCGATTTTTTTTCACATATTTAAAATATCTTTACCAGTTTCACCACTTATTTCAGCCTATATGTATAGAATAATTCAAAATGGATAAATATTTTATTTAAAATATATTGAGAATCATCATGTGGAAATTTCCTAAAACTCATCACAACTCCCATACATAATTTATCACAAAACAAGGAAATATATCCATTTACATGTGTATTGAAATATCCCTCATATCCCTGATAATATTTTCCATATTTATTATAATACTAATAATTTAAAATTTTACATCAAATATAATTTTTATAGTTCATCATTATTTTATTAATAGATAAGAAACAGAACAACACATATAAATGTACATTAAATCAAAATATTAAATTAAATAACAAATAGTATAATGCAATCCACTTAAATAAACTGTAACTCAGAAGAGTTGATGTGTATCTTAATCCATCTGATGATACTGTAAAATATATTCCATGTTTCTCATATAATATCATCATTTAAATCATTTTTGGGAAAGAATAAGAATACATCCCATAGAATTGTGCAAAGCATATGTATAAAATATATGCAAAATTTGATTTAAAATAGCTATGTAAAAGTTATATGAATTTTTAAAATGAAAATTCAGGGTATAAAATGTATTCTATATATTTTATGAAGGTAAAGAAATTACATTTCTTTTTAAAGGCATATATATAATTTTATACACTGTGAAAATTTAACTATTAAATCAGTTCACTATATCATGGTAAGCTTAATGATACATCACTGTAAAAAAGAATTTTTAGTAGGCTGCATAAAGGAAATAGTCTTTCTATTTAAATATAATATAGCAAATATTTTCTATCAATTAATGTATACATAATTTTAATAGAGTCAAATACTAAAACCTATGTTGCATGAAGTTATTATATAATGAAAGTTAAGGGTGAGAAACATATTCTATGTAATGTTAATAAACAATATCTAAAGTATGCATTAAGGTAAAAATTAAAAACTACCGACCCACAGAAAGGTAAAGATAAAATTCTCCTATATTTCATAAATGTAATAAAATATACGCATAATGGTAAAATTAAATAATAAAAAATATAAAAACATAAGATTAAAAAAATAAAATAGAAACATTATAAACATAAAACTCAAAATGAAAAAAGATAAATGATTAATTAAATATAAGGGATTGTAATATTTAAAACAATAAACCCAATAAATTTCATGATATAAATCATTCAAAAATTGAAACATATTTGTAACATAAAACTAAGAACATTATAGTTCCATGTATTAGTGAGAATTAATCATTATTTATTTTTAAAATACAATCATTTATTCAATAAATGTAATATTAACAGTGAAAATCCTGAATCAGTAAGGATATCCAATAATTAATTTTTTTAAAAAAATCTTTCCAAAATTAAATTAAATATTAATTGGGTAACCAATCATTATAGTTTATACCTTTAATATTTTGTCTTTAGGAATGGTGAATTAAAATTATTAGGTATTAGGAAGACACCATTATGCTTATGTGTATCAAACTGCTCATTTTCCATATTATATTTATCTATACTAAATTTGTTAACTACCTAAAAGTAATGATGATTTTTTTATTCAAGGAACACCGATAATGTAGTTCTTAGAAATATATTAAGTTTAAAACATATCTTATAAATATATTGACTTTGTTATAGAAATATTAATTCTCGAGTAATTTTTTCAGATTTCAATTATAACAAAACTAATATAAACATTCCCTTGAAACAATGAAAATCAAAATTTTATTTTAATAAACTATTTAATCACATATCATCAAAATTTATACCTTGTGTATTTTCAAATTTCATTCTCAAGATATATATGTAAATAAAAAAATAATCATTTTTTAGTCCAATTAGACAATATTTCAACAAATAATAAAAATAGAGGAAAATAATTCACAAAAATATTCATCTTTGATGTCAGATAGTATAAAAAATTCCTTCATTTTATTTGATTAATATATTTTCATATATATGTATATATTGTTTAATATTATTTTCAAAAATAATCCTTCTTAGATTTTGTAGGGTATATAGTTAATATTCCATGGAATGTAAGTTTAAAAGATAAAAAGTACTTAATTTTAATCTTTATGTAGAAAATCACAACTATAAAGGTTTGTATAAATTCATTTCACCAAATAATGGATAGACCTCCTATCTGAAAATATAGAAATCTAGATATAGTTCCATTATGGAAAAAAATAAAAAAATTATAACTTAAAAATCATATGTTTACATGATTCAATGGCCAAAAAATCATCTAATAAAAAAATAGGAACACATAATTTATATAAAATTTAAAATCCATTAGTAAGATAAATTGAAAATCATGACAAATAATAATAGAAATAATACCCTAATAATTCATAATAACAATTACAAATATTATGAAGTGAAAGGATAATTTGATAAATTTATATGTAATTCCTGACATAAGTGTAGTAATGGTGGAAAAGGCATATTGAAAGGATAACCAACACGAATGGGGATAACTGATGGTGAGGCATAGAATGGATACAAATGGGATATGTGATTCATAATGTGGAATATGAGTAAAAAAGTGATGTAAAGTTTGGGAGGGGTAGTGATTAAAAAAATTAGTGATTGGGACCACCAAATTTATGGATTATGAGTAGTAAAGGTAGGGATCATAGGAAGTGTAAATAATTAGATAATACTATTAAATAAAGTATAATTGGAAGTGAAATATTGTAATGAGGGGAATAAGGTAATATACAAAAAAAAATTATATTGTGATTTATGTTTGAGTTTTAAGATGATTTCACCCATCGTACACTATATGATTTGAAAATATAAAATGTAAGTTGATATTTAAAAATATTTCGATTTAAATGGGTATTATTTGCATTAATGTACTTATTTTTTCAGGTACCTATTACTTGTTTATGTTTTATAAAATTATAAACTAAATCACTACCTTTATTCTCAAAAATAATTAAAAAAACATCAAATCACAAATATAGGAAAAATTAACAATTTTTAGAACAATGTTCTCTCAAAACCCTTGATTCATAAAACACTCATCAACCAAAAGAGTTATAAAAATATTCTTCCTGTGTGGGGTTTTTATATGTTTTTTAAAATTAAATAAGTCTTAGTTTAAAATATTTTCAAAACTATGACTCAAAGGGATAAAATCCCATCATGCCTTCAAAAACCTCAAAAGGAGGCTAAATGCGTTTGGGAGAATTAACACCAGTACCCAGAAACATGGAAAAAAGGTGCTAAATGGAATAACTCCTTTTACCAATCAAAAAAATATTATATATTTTTAAATGTGTATGTTTTTAGATTTAGATTTAGATTTTATTTATTAATTAAATTATATATATATATATGAATTTAGTATAATTAACTAATAGTAAATATCCAACCTTAATTCTATTAATGTAAAATATCCCATCATTTTACAAGTGTGTCCCTCTTGGTGTTTTTAGTTAGTCCTATTTACATATCATTGAATAGTTTAAATCATGGTTTTTGAGCACCATTCTTATCATAAAACAAGGTTTCAAGGGAGTTCAAAGGCTCAAATAATCCGAAATAGCTGAGGATTGTGGTTTCTAGTTGTAGATTGAAGTTTTTGGAGAAAACTACAGACCACTGACTAGATGTTTCAATCCATCGATTATCTGGTGGGTTTTACAATAGTTGTTAATAGCTATTGGAGTCCCAGAGGCCAAACTGTAGGATATGGGTGGCAAGTGTCCCCTATATGAGACCCAACATGCACCCAGTGGAAAGCCACTAGCCAGCCTGTGGTGTTCCCAACAATGTAGGATTACTAGAGGACAACACCAGAAAACCGATGGAATCTGGTTGGGCTTGGATTAGAGGTGAAGTAACATAATTTACCGCCATAACAAATTTTATTCTCTATTTAACCTCTAATTTGACCATAACTCGGGATTTATGAAATTTTTAGGTTATCTTAGGTTTTCAAGAGTTCTCCAACACCTTTACTTTGTTCTTAAATCCAATCTTTGATATGATAATCCAAAATCACTAGGTCTACATGTCTTTTAAAAAAACTATAATTCCCCCTTGAATATCCTTATTCTATCCTAGTTGAGGTGTGTCAATCACTATATATATTAGATAATGGTTCCTCAAATATATCAATCACTCGATCTTGGTTTCTCATCTTCTTCTTTCTTGAGGTGGATATTCTAAAACAACTCCCTAATGTTTGATTCACTATCCTAGTGTGTAAAATATGTGTGATCAAGATGGAATAACATGTACATGAACTATACCATTTCATAAAAAACTTTTTTATATAAATATTTATATATAGACTCCACATGGTTCCAATTGGGTCTATTGGTGTCGAGAGTGGGACTTACTGCCACAAGATAGGTGTTCCAACCCTTAAAATAGATTGGAACTTGGTTTTATTAAACCCAAATCCCTTGTTAATTGGGAATTATTGATTAATTGGATTAAAAATATGAATTCTATTTTTTCCAGATTTATGTGAACAGGTTGATATGAATCAGATAGTTGGAATGGATTAAATGACATGTGATTTTCTTTAGTATGATAATATGAGGGAATCTGATTTAAATGGTTTGTTAATAGTAATTTTTCATATTTAATATTTGAACTAGAATTGTTATAATTATTTTTATAATTGGTAAAATGTATTAAAAAAAGTTAATATTGATAGTTGTTTGCTTGGAAAAATTAACACATATATCCCATGATCACATGTTTTCCATTCTTAATGATTTGGAATGATTTGACTCTTGTTTCACTTTTGTGGAATTTTTAAACCAGCCTTTTAAAGGGAATTTATAGAAGGTATAATGTCCTCTAAGTAGGTAAGTGGACCTAGCATGATAATTCAAATTGGGACCTATGATAATTTTTCCCTTGGTATGGTATTTATCCATGGGAAGTCTTAAGAAGCTCTAGCGTGGGAATTCTCATTTTACCAAGTATGATAAAATTAACTTTTCACATAGCATAGTCTTATAAAATGGTAACCGGTTAGTGGATATAGCATGATAATTCACTTGGAGAATATTATTTATTGGTTAAGTGATGCATGAGGGAGATATGGTTGATTACTTGACATTATATGGGAAATTCATCATAGTAAGGATAATATACTAATTGTATGGGTCATCCATCATTTGTAGGAGGATCAAAAATGCAGCATAGGTATCCAACTTAATGATGAAGAGGTTTTCGTGGACCTCGAGTGTCAACCCATAGTTCAAGGTCAAGCTGTTTTTTATGTTTATCATTTATTTATTTATTTATTCAAAAATTTATCATACTATTACATTCATAATTTATTTAGGCTGCATTATTTAGACAATTTGGGGTTTTTTTACTGAGTTGTGCTAACACCATATTCAGGCTTTGTTTTTTACATAGAATGATTTCATGGATGCGGGTATAGACAAGGGTATGGGGAATTATACTGAAAAGACTATTTTCCAGATAGGATTGGAGCATAGATATAGAATCGATCATGGGTTTTGGGACTGTTTCTTTGGATTCATTTTTAATGAATTTTTTTAACTATTTTTTTTGTTTGATGTTCTGTACAACATTTAGATGTAAATAATATATGGGATGACATGGTTATTATTATTCATTGGATTGTTCTTGGTTTTAACCTTATTCTACTCAATTTTCATGGTTAATTATATATATGATTTCTATATTTATTTCCACTCTATACCATAGGGTATATTCTACCCAGTATATTACATACACCATTGCTACTAGTAGATAACATATAGCATATAGGGAGGTGTTATTAAGGTCACATAACTACATGAATCAGTCATATGAGGGAGTATTAGGCAAGGGATGTTACAAAGTTGTATCAAAACACATGTATATTCTATTATTTTACTATTTTAGGAATGGTATACATAAGTCTCAGATGTTTTATGATATGAAGATGATCTCATGCATAGTAGTATCTAACCCATATATTGTGAAAACCTATGTTCTTTTTTATGGGATTTCCATTCTTGATATTGACTTATTATAGTTTTGGTTTTATTTAACCTTCGGGGATGCACTTGTTTTATGGTGTTACTAACATATTTAGATTTCACTCATGGGCTGGTATGACATGAGGATAGTATTCATGAATCATAATAGGCACATAAGGAATCATATTGACTTTCATTGTTCATTATAGGGATATATTTATCACATGTGAAATATATTCTTGTTTAAAATATAAAAACAAATATTTTTATATATCTGATAAAAAAATAAATGATTTATGAAATTTCAATTCACTTAATAAGTAATCTTTAATGGTTACTTGTGGAATTTCTTTTTTTGTTGTATTGATCATATGAGGTTTATCTATTCATGTATCCTCTAATATGAGCAGTGTTTCTAAATTTATAAACTAATTACCTCCATGCTATATTCATGTTAAAAATTATGAGATTGGTAATCAAAATAGACCACATTAAGATGCACCAAAATTTATTGTGTCTATGGGGAACCATATGGATGATCATCTCCATGAATTTTTACTATTCGTTATGTAATCCATAGAGAGAAACCTCTTACACTATGACCTTTATGGATGATATGACCTAAGAGTTATAGTTGTTGTATCTTCCTGCATTCACTAGAGAGGGTGTCCCCAATGTAGTTGAGTTATAGATTGAGTTTTTTGAATTATCCTTAATAATAATGAGACATATACTGATGGGAGGGTGATTCTTGAATCTGACATGATATGTGGACAAGCCAAGTGCTGGTGGGATGTTCTGGAGTAAACCGACTAGAAAGAGGAGCTAACCCGAATGAAATGCGAGACAAATTTTATGATCCACTTCTATACAGAGACACATGGGGAGGAGAGTTATTATGAGTGAATGAACTTGACAGAGGGGATCATGTTATTGATAGACTATGCTATAAGTTTTACTACTTATAATATTTTTCTCTATCATTTTTAGCTTATGAGATTTCCATAGTGAAGTGATTACTGGATGTAATTCATTATGAGATCAAGTCATAGGTGGGTGTCTTTAACCTGTTCAACTTTATTTATGTGATGAATTATTTTTTCATTATATAAGGGAACCCAAATGTGGACCCAGTTGGTGGTAAGAAAATCTTTTAGGATTATTGAGGAGCTCTTCTTCAATAAGTAAGATGAACTGTTGCGATTTCTACCATTAGAGATGTAGTGAGAAGATTGGCCAAGCTATTGGAAAACTTCCTTAGGACTGAGACCAGGGATAGTGTTATCCATGTGGTAGGTCTATCTAAAGATTCATCAACTTTCCTTTCCATATATTATAGTGTAATTCTTGTAGTAGTATGGGCCATCTGTAGATATTTTTTAGGAACCCTAAGCAATTGAGTGGTGGTAGTGGATTAAGACAGTCACTAGAGTCTAAGAAGGACTTGGATAACCCTCAATAGATACGTAGCTAGAGTTCCAATGGTTACATAGAATAATGATGGGGATTTGGTACTTTGAAACTTGGGAGACAATACCATCTTGAGTATCCACATTTGGGGAGTCATACAATAGCCCTGTGTACTTGGGAGGGTAAAATGCACCCTGTGTAGACTACTCTTACACATTTGGATAGAGTAGATTCCACCATTAGATGTAAAATTCTCATATTATCTACACTTTCCAATGTTTTTATTAATATATTATAATTACATTACATCATATATATTCAATTTTAAAATGGCATAGGTTTGTCTATGAATAACATAGATGGAGCTATGACCAATGAAACTCCATTAAGAGTGTGTTCAGAAGGTATAAAACATTATAAATACCATTCTCTTAATATTGGTGTCTATAGTTTTATATGGGAGTTGATTGTGAAGGAGATGTTAGGGTTGAATTTGATAATTGGTTTGGATTTGGTAGTTCTATATTAGGAATGAAACTTCTGGTAGTAGAGGAAACTGAAATTCCTATCATAATAATTGGGAAACTATATTCATCAGGGAGAGATAGATATTCAAGCTAGTCATGCATGACCAATTCAGTGAAATTTGGATTATCTCATGACCCAGATAGAAACTCTTATTTTGGATGATAGTGGGATGAAATAGAGTAATTTTCCCCCAATAGTGTACCTCTTTAAAGATAACCTTATAGAAGAGTTCTTCGGCATACCACCAAATGTGGAGATAAAGTTCACTATCAATTTCATGCCAAGAGTTGATCTAGTTTCAATCCCACTTAAAAAGATGAAAATAGTGAAGCAATTTTAATTAAAGGGAATGTCGGATAATCTAGAAGATAAAGGATTTATATGACCTAGTAAATCACCATGGGAATCTCCCATTCTTTATATAAATAATAATGATTTTCATTTATTTTTTTAGATTATCGGATATTAAACCAAATTATGATCAAGAACTTGTATCCCCTTGTATACATTGATTATATCATTGATCAAATGAGATTTTTATGAATTTTAAATAATATTATCTTAATTTAATGGTTCTATCAATTTATGGTGATACCATCAAACATACCCTAATATGTTTTTAATTATACTTATGACTTGTTTAAGTTTGTGGTGACACTATTTTTTTACGAATGAAATGTCATTATTCATAGACTTGATGAATCTGATCTTCCACCCATTACTAGATCATCTTGTGGTAGTACTCATCAAAAAATCATTATTTACTCCTGTAAGTAGATGATCATGCCCAACATCTTGACATCATCCTATGCCCACTGAGAGAATTATATATATTCCAAGCTATATAAATGTTGCTTATGTGTCTACAAGGTGAACTTCTAGGGTCATGTTATCTAATATATTGGAGTGTCAGTGGACCTAGAGAAGAATATAGTCATGGTATCTTAGGAATGTCGAAATAATATCATTGATATTAAGGTATTTCTTAGTCTATAAGGTTATTATCATAATTTATTTAAAGGATTATCCGGTTTGGAAGCACAAATGTCTGGGATGAATAGGAAATCATTGACGTTTTTTGGTCATATAATTGTGAGGAGGTTTTTGAGGAGTTAGGGAGAATGTTTAACTAAACATTGACCCTCAACTTACCTCAGTTAGGTAATAGATATACCATGTACAAAAAAGATTTTGGAGTTGGACTTGGAGTGGTTTTATTGTATGAGGATCGAGTGGGTGCTTATGGATTCCAAAAGTTGACGCCACATTAGAGGAATTATCTGACTCATGATATGGAGTTATCTATAGTATTAAAAAAACATGAGCTATTGGTATAATTATCTATAGGGTTCAAGGATTCTAGTATACATGGACCATAAGATATTTATGTACAACTTCTCATAGTGGGACCTGAACTATCTATAGAGAAGTTTGTTCGAGTATTTGTATCCATTTTAATTTTAGCTGGTATAAACACCATGAAAGTGAAACATAATTGTTTATTCCTTGAGTAGGATGATTCTTATAGAAGGAGTGTGGAAGTCCTTTTATGAGTGGTGGATGATGGTTCTATTTTTAGACATCAATTTTTACTTTCTAGAGTCTTAAGGGATAGCGAATCAAAATTCAAAATTTATTATTCCCATGTTTCTGGACCATGTCAAGGGAGATTAGTTATCTTATTTGTAGAGACTGTCTATAAGGTGCAACTTATATCCTGGAAAACCACTTCTGATATTTTTTCTTGGTAGTGTTGATGTTCTTCTTATTCATGGACATATCTGGGTTCCTATTGTAATTCATGAGGTGAATATAAGGTAATTTCGTGTCTCTAAATAGTTGTTACATCCTAGTATGACAACGTTATATCATGATATCATTAAGAAATACTAGTGGTCATGGATGTAGAAGGATGTAACAAGATTGGATATGTTTTTTTAACCTATCAACTAGTGAATGTTGGGAATCAGAGGCTTGTTTGTTTTTTACTTCCTTTTCCAATTCTAGAATACAAGTGGGATGATGTCATTATGGACTTTGTGATATGATTATATAACATAACTTGTAAGATTGATGTAGTTTTCGTGATCATGGATTTCTTGAAGACGGTAGACCAAATCATTCCTATCTGAAATACCTTCACCGTTGATGATTTGGGTAGTCTCTATGTATGTGAGATTATATGATTCCATGGTGTTCTGTGGATTATTGTTTCAAGATAGGATCCTAATTTTAAATCACAGTTTATAAAGGCCTTTAGAAGGATTTGGGATCATAGATTATTCAGATTATTTCCTATCACCTCCATTAGGATGGCCAATCATAGTAGATAAATCAAATTCTAGAGGATACATTGTGAGCATGTGTTTTGGACTTTGGTGGTTCTTGGGAGAATCATATCTAAATCATGGAGTTGTTATAATAATAATAACTTTATAGAATCAATAAAAATAGTTCATTTCTAGGATTTGTATAATATTCTATACTGATATCCTCTTTTCTAGATAGAGGATGATGAGTCTACATTGGTTATATATATAGTCATATGTTTGAGAAATCTGAGAAGTTCTTGTTGACTAGATAGTAGTTGGTGACCATGTAGGGCCGGAAAAAATGATGGTTGATGATTAGAAGTGAAATTTAGAGTTCAAGGTTGGTGATGTTTTATTTTCATTAGGTTTCACCTAGGTTGGGGTAACTCCATATCCGAAAATAGGGGAAGCTGTTATTTAGGTTTTTCTATCCATTTGAGATAGTGGAAAGGGTCAATCCAATAGCATAGTTTTTTTCCTTTCAACCACATTTCAGTGCCATGCATAATGTTTTTTGTGTTTCATAGCTACAAATATATCACCATGACCCCTCTAAAGTGATCAATTTCAATGATGGTAATCTTAATGATAATGAATCCCTTGAGGATAATGCTATTTATATCATGGACCATAATTTGAAGAATCTATGAGGAAAGATCATACATCTAGTGATATTACATCGTTAGCATTGTCTTGTGCTAGAGAATACCTGGTAGAGGGAGTTCGACATATGAACATAGTGTCCAAACATGTTCCTCGATGCCCCTATAGATTCTTGGGTGATCAACTCGGGGAGGAGCTATTTTATGGTGGGGAGATTACAAGATCCAATCTTTTTTCGAGTGCATTATTCATTAATTTATTGCTTAAACATATTTTTATCTTCTTGAACCATTTAATTAATGGTATTTGAGACCCATTTTTGGCCTAAATATTTTTATTTGTGTTCAGAGGCCAAAGAAGTTAGACTGGAGGAGGATGATAGTGAAGGGTGGTGGTGTCCTTGTTTATAGAAAATTGTAGACCACCAGTTAGTCGGTGGGTTGTCCAATAGCTTGTAATAGATATAGGAGTCCCACTGATTAATTGATGGGATCTTGGCTCCAAGGGTCTCATATAGGGCACCCAAAAACCTCTCAATGGGTACCCACTAACCTGCCGGTGTATTCCC
Source organism: Viscum album (assembly GCA_963277665.1). Lineage (NCBI taxonomy): Eukaryota > Viridiplantae > Streptophyta > Magnoliopsida > Santalales > Viscaceae > Viscum > Viscum album. The sequence continues at coordinate 1,145,554,120 of OY728166.1, forward strand.
CAACTATGAAGCCTTACTGGAGGACACTGCTGGCTGGCTGGTGGTTCCCCCAATCCAATCGATGGCATTGAGATGGGTTGAAATTAGAGGGGGTCAAAAAGGTAAATTATACTCTAAAACTTATTTTCACGATTTTTTTTACAACTAATTCAAACCTAACTGAATATTTTTTATTTTTTAATTATCTCCAGGGTCCTAAAGGGTTTTCAAATTCCTTTACTTTGTTCTTCATTCTGATGATCCCAAATAGTTAAGTATCACTTGACTTTGATGAAATCCTCTTGTTTCCACCATAAATATTATTACTCTAGTCTTGAAGAGGTTTTACAATAACTATAAGTTAGAGATATTGAATTTTCACCTAAATTTGATTCGTGATCATGGTTTCCTCTTTTTTATATTCTTGAGGTGGGTGGTCTAGAACAACTCCCTAACTTCTGTTTCATTGTTCTCGTATGTTCAATAAGTATGACTATGTCAAAACACACTACACATGACCTAACCCGATTGGTAAAATGTTGTTTCTATTGAATCATCATTTTTAGACCACACATGGATCCTATTGGATCCGTTAGCATTGAGACTGGGACTTGAGGCCACCAGTGAGGTGGGCCAACATTTGAAATTGATTGGAACTTGGTGTCATTGAACCTAAATCACTTTTTAATTGGGAATTGATGATGAATTTTCCTAATAGTATGAATTGGAATTGCTTGTAGATTTATGTGAATATCTTGATAAGAATCAATTATTAAAAAGGTATTTAATGGAGTTTTATTGGCATGGGTATGCTAATATAATATAATATGGTTTAAATGGTTTGTAAATAGTAATTGGGCATATCTAAAATGTGAAATGGAATTTGTATAATTATTTACATAATTGGAAACTTATATTAAAGGACTTAAATATTTATAATTGGTAGTTTGGATAAATTAACCTATATATATTATGATCACTTGTTTATCATGTTAAATTTTATGGAATGATTTGACATTTGTTTTATTTGATGTGAATTATAAAATCATCCTTTAAAAAAGAATTCACATAAGGTTTGATGTCTTATCCATATGTAAGTAGCCATAATTTGGGAATTCTAACTATGCCATGTAATTATTTTACACTTGGTATGGTCACTACTACATAACCTATGATAGGCATCAATGGCTTTATCAACACAAGCTTGAAATCATTGATAATCATACCCATTATTTGTGCTTTTATTAGTGCTCATAAAGACATTGTTTTAACAAAGCTAAAAAATAATGACAAAAGGTATATTTATAAAAAAAATTATATCATTAAAAATAATATATAAATATATAAATATATTTATATTGATAAAAATTTAGTAAGTTCATTGAATATGATATATATATGACTAAATACATTTATACTTGATATATAAGATATCTAATTAAAATTTTCATTTAAAATAAAAAATATATACTATTAAAAATATTATTTCATATAGAAATATATAGTGATATATATATGATTTGGTTAAGTATAATTTATATAATAATAAGGTTTTAAAAATCATATTTATATGTCATATATTTAGTGAAAACAAGTTTATAAATTAATTAAAAATTAATATTAATAGCGATTTAATAATATTTTTTTATCAATTTCATTTGTCATTCAAATTTGACATATATATAAAATAATAAATATTTAATTGATATTTTAATAAATATATAAATATGTTACACTTACTATGTCATACTATATATTAACATGTACATATACAATATTAATTTTATTTTTAGAGACAAGCATATACACAAATAATAAATTGCTAATATTATCGTTTCAATTATATATATATATTAATATTTAAAATATAAAATATCATGTTTTTAATTATTAAATTTTATTTATTTTTTATATTATATTAAATAGATACTATTAATTACTTTTTAATATATATATATATATATATATATATATTTAATTTATTCATTTTTAATTTTTAATTTTTCTTTGTTAAATATTTTATTTTATTTTATTCATTTTGAATATTTATTTATATTTATTGAAAAAAATTAATACGTTTTCTATATAGTATTAACTTATATAATATATTTTTGTATCCATTTTCATTTAAACATATATTCATTTTATATTTTTTAAAAAGAAAATTATAATTAATAACGCTATATCATATTTCATTATTTTTTAAATATATTCAACTTTTAATTAAACTTCGCAGATTTTTAACATTTATTCATATAATGTTCTTTATTCATTGTGAATGTTAATAATTTTTATTACATTTTTATAATTTATTCATTTTAAATATATATTCGTTTAATATCTAATTAATTTATTCATTGTTAATGGATTTAAAAAAAATATTTGTCGATGGAAGCCCCGAGATTTAAATACTTTTACTATTCTTTTTATTTTATCTATTTTAAATATCTCTTAATTTAATATTTTTTCAATTTATTCCTTTTATTCATTAATATATTTAATATTTTTTATTTATAAATATATTCATATATATATATATAATATTATATTAAATGTGATTTATATAAAAAATATGTAGTTACATTAAATAAGTCTTATATTTAGTGAAAAGTGGTTTATTATTACAAATTAATTTTAACAAGTAATTTTGACTATTTAGTATCAAGTAACATATATTTAAAAAATGACATTTTTTCAGTTTAACATGTATCAAACTTGTGACACATTAATTTCACACACCGAGAAATATAGTTGATTCAATTTTATAGAGAGATACATAAACAATAATTTCTATAATTTATTTATTTTAAAATATTCATTATTGAATTTTATTTATCAAAATTATATATTTCAGATATATTAAGTGTTTAATTAGTATATTGTATTCATTTTTTTATAATTATATTCATTATATAATATTTATTATTGTTTAATATTTTTCAATAATTATTCATTTTTAATATTATTTATTTAATGATAATATTAAATATTTTTTACAACATTTTAATTTATTCAATTTATATTTTTAATTTTTTTAATCATATCCATTTTTAATATTAATTTATATATGCTTATTAATTTTCTTTTTCTTTTTTAAATATCGATTTAATTTATATAATTAATATGTATTCATTTTCATTTTAACATATATTCATTTATAATTTGTTAATAATCTATATAATTAATAATACTTATTCAATTTATTTATTTTTTAGAATCTTCTGATTTTTTAATTTTTAAATTTCAATCTTTTTAACATTCCTTCATTTTATATTATTTATTATAATATTTTCAAAAATAATGTAAATTTTGTAGATTTTTTAATTTATTCATTTAAACTAATAATTAGTTCATTATTTAATGTAATTTATTCATTTTTAATGTTCTTATACATAATTACTCATTAATATTTTTAATATTTTTAATATTTTTAATATGGATGTAATGTAAGTATTTAGTAAAAATTCATCTTCATTTTTAATTTTTGAAATAATTTTTATAACTAATAAAAATTATTCTTTTATTTATAATATTTTTGAAGACTACTATTTTTTAGTCGTTAAATTCCTCTAGTTTATAAAATTGATACATTTAATAATATTTATTCAATAAGAATGTAATTATTTTTTACTTTTTTATAATTTAAACATCTTTAATATATATTAATTCAATATTTGTTAAAAAAAATTATATAGTTTTTATCAATTCTTTCCAAAAAGAATTGATCTGGATAGGTTTTATCAGTGATTTGTATTTTAGTTCTAATAATACCTATCTTTATCATGAAATATTCAAAAGTGTTGAAAGAACCCTTGTGTTCTTTTAAATAGACCCCTAATTGGGAACCTCGTCATTTGCGTTGTTCAAGCTCTTGTAAAACTGAAAAATCATCACCATTACACCTCAAACTTGAAAGATGAATCGACACTCTCGAAACCCAAGTTATATGATTCTTTCTACTTCTGTTTATCCAATCATATATTCTTTGTTTGTTTTAAATTTTTCTAAAGGGTTTGATTTTGTTGTAAGATACGCCCAACTCATAGAGGATTAAGACCCACTGGTCTACAGTACCTCAGGCTCCCCTCTCTCATGGTAAGCATACAATATTTTATAAAAACTTGTTTTTTTGGAATAATTTTAGTTTTATTTGAAATGGAATGGCCAATATTTGAAGTATTATAATAATAAACCATCCATAAACTAGGGCCTAATAAGCCCTACCTTTCTCATATGATATTAAAAATTTTAACATTAATATCTTTCTGTTTATATTAAACATTGTTTCAAAAACATAAAATATAATAAATATACATCCCATATCTTTACATTTTCATACTCAACAATCCTTGGTATTACATTTAGTTGAATAAAAATCTAAAATTTTTTCCCTTAATAGAAACATTTCAGAACTATCAAAATAAGACTTTCCCATTGAAACATTTAGAATTTCTTCAAGTGAAAACTCTATCTCTTCAAATATTTTTGGACATATTTTAAGGTCCCTAATATAATCTTCTTGAATTATCTATATAACCTCCACAAAATATATAATTTTTTAATCTATTAAATTTTTATGTAGTAATGTTGAAATAAGCTTTTCCAACTAGTTTAAAATTTATTTAAAACTATATTATATCTCAATCAAAATCCTTTTCAAAATCAGTTTATATAATATTCTTAATCCATTTATGAAATATAAACACATTCTAAAAGTTATTTTTTTTACTTTTTATTCCATTTTATATCTATCATGAATTAATAAAATAATTTTCATTCTAATATAGTGTGTGATGTTTCATAAGATAGTTAACCTATATAGAAGATTCTGTATTAATTCCTTATATATGATTCAATATTTTAAGTATTACACATTTATACTTTAGTTTTTGTTAGATATATATTGTTATGTTAATATAATTCCTTATTTAAATTCAAATAAAATATTTCACAAATACATGTCATGTAGATGATATATATAGTGTTCATAAATCCAACACTTCCCTTTAAGCTAATGCTCTATTATTGGGGAAGTTATCATTGTTTCTCTATTTTATGCCCACAAAAACACTATCTTCCCTAATGAATTCTTGTCAACACTTATATAATTGATTATTTATGTAGTCTTATCCCTATATTATATGTAATACTTTATATATTTACATTGTAAGCATTAAAATAGACAAAAATGAAAATTCCATGATTAGAATTGATATAATTCTCTAAAATTGATGTTTTAGTAAATATAATCTACTAAAACTAAAAAATATAAAATATCCAAGATTCTAAGATTATTATTTTTTTCAAACATAGATGAATCCTAGGGATTAATGAATATTCCATCCAATTGATCCTTTCTGGGAAAAAATTATAAAGTGGCATTCCATTTATTTACATGGTATTGGATTAAATGATATATTATCTCAATGATTATTATCCTTGAATGATGTATTGGATTACAAAAAAATGATATAGAAGAAGTGTTATTACAGATAAACTTGTTGTTAGTACATATTCAACTTCAACAACCAATAATGAAAATGGGTTTTGTTTCATTAAAATATATGCAACAATGAATTTCTAAAGAATGTGGAAAATACTTATTCTACCTAATTATTCTATCTTACATCAAAAAATTGGAATCAAAATAACTAAAAAACTCCATAGATTCCTCTTATTAAAATTAATTATTCCTTTCATATACTTAATAGTCATATTAACTACTACAAAATAAATATCAGTAAAATTTTCCAAAAATCATCCGAAAATGAAAACACTATAAAAAATACTAGATCCTGTTAGTGTTAGATATAGTAGACCATCATTCATTCTTATTAATTTTTTGTTGTCAGATTTATGATGTAATTAAAAAGGGTGTTTTTATTGTAAGGTTAGTGTGGAAACAATTTTCATTGAAAAATGAAAAAGAAATAAAGGAGAGATATATAGTTTAAAGGGGAAAAATTTATATTTAGAGGAAATTAAGAACTAGATTTAGAATAGTGATCTTAAACATGTTGAATCTATGTAAATATTCCAAAAATAAAGGAATGAATTTCAGATTCTTTGTTTACATGTCATTTTATATATAAATTATATTCTCACCGTATGTGTACTTATTTATTTGTTGTATACAATGAATATTATTGAACCAAATATAATAAATATGAAGATAATATGGATGTATGTCAATCATATAACAATGAAGTGTGAGTATGGAGATGAAGAGTTCTTCTTGTTTTAAAAATATAATTTATGTGACCCTTCTCAAATCCTTTATTAGTGTTTCTATTATTTTAATTTAATATGACTTTCTCTAGAAGGGTTGGAATAATATTTGATATTTTATTGAATATGTCGGAGAAATAAATGTTCTACTAAATATGGGGAAAATTAAAAGTACATAATAACTAGGATGATACTACCATTTATGGATCATTAGGTATGAATAATATTGTATATGTTGGTAAAGGTCTTATGGTGGAAATGAAAATGATAATTTAAGATGACATTCATGATTGTCCAAGGTTTTCGAGTTTTTAATAACTTTGTTGAGATAATATTATAAACCAATAGTACTAGTTGTATAACATTATTAGAAGTTTTGAAATTATATAATTATAAAGATAAAAATAGATGGAGAGAAGGAATTTTTAAAGAAGTACATGGCCTCTTGAATGATATACTACCAGAAGAAAATGAAATTCCTTCTAAAAATTATGATGAAATTTGAATGATATGTTCAATTAGTATGATATTTTAAAAAATACATTCTTTTTTAAATGATTGAATATTGTTTCCTAAGAACTAAGAATCACTTATAAAATTCCCTACATGTGGAATCAATCAATACCAGAAATATGAATCATGTGCTTCAAAGGTTTTATGGTAATTACTATAATTACTTGGTATAGATTACCAAATAGATATTAGTAAAACTCTAGAAAATATCCTTGGCATAAAGATATTTTAATTGAATATGGTAATTTACATCACCTAGTATACTCTCCTTAGTGGAAGAAAATTAATTATGAGTATCCTGAATTTGGAAATTAGCTAAAAAACCTCCATCCTATATTATCTAGAGATAGAATATGTCCTTTTAGTTCATAAATTAGTACTCAAAGTACTTCTCTAGTAATGTTGGTTAATTATAAAATTCCACCATGGTTATTCTTACAGCCTAAATAAATTATGATCTCTATCCATATATCTGGAAAAAAAACTTATTAATGATATTGATGTCTATTAGGCCCCATTGATTGAAGACTTATAATTGATGTGGCATATAAGTGTTATATTGTATGATGCTCATATAAGTGATTAATTAACATGGAGGGCTATGTTGTATGGGATAATAAATGAATTTCCTACTTCTATAAATTTATTTGGATATATTATTAACGGAATATTATGGTGTTTCATTTTTGAAGAAGGTAAACACTATATTATCGTGAAATTTTAATTAAAGGCTTTGTTTTTAAGAAATCATAAATGTTTTACTTGAAGACATAAATAGTGATCTTAGAGGAAATCATTCAATGTAAATAAATAATAAGGTACAAAAATATCTCCACTAATGGGTGATAAACTATTTGGGAAAGTAAAAGATATTGATACTGATTTTGGTAACCCTTTTAAGAAAACTACAAAATAAGGTTGGAAATAGTGTATATTTTCTATGAATTTCTATTTTGGAATTTTTTGTATGTAATAAATTTTCATGATGATGTACACATAAAAAATAATATTTAGGATAATGTTATTGCCACATTAATAAATATACCTTAGAAAGAAAAGGATGGAATTATGTCTAGGATGGAAATGATTGACATGAGGACAAATGGAATAATTAATACTGATGAAGGGTGAAAGGTGAACCTTTCTTCATCTTTTAGCTTACACTCTCTTTATACATGAAAATTTTCAACTTTTTATCCTTTTTAATGGAATCAAATATCTAAGAGTATATTAATTAAATATCAATAATTTCATGTCATTGACTAATTTTAAGTGAAAAGTTCTCAAATTACATGATTTTTTTGTTTTTATGTATGATTTAGTGAAATGAAGAATTATGTTTCATTCCCCCTAAAAATTTACAACAAAAAATTAGTTGACTTTGAAATTTTTTTAAACACGTGCAGTAAAGTTATAAACCTGGTAAAATTTCCAATCACAAACTAGGAAATTATATTCATATAAAATGAATTTGAGATGTTATTCTCATCATAATTATTTTTTATATTGGTCCACCTGATAGTTCACTTGATTAGATAGATTCAACCATTTTGTCCTACACATTAAGATGTATGTACCCCAATTAATGGTAAATAATGACTTTAAATGGGTGCATAAAGAATAATATTCAACTAGAAAGTTGTATTTAAGAATAATATATTGTTGATAGAGCTAATGAATAATATATTAATTAGGTATCCCCTGTCGGAATTATTGGTCTCCCAAAATTTCCTCACTGTGGACTTCTTTCGGGTGAAGGTATTTACAGAAGAGATATTGTTACAATTACTATTAGAGAGTGGGAGTAATCTCACCATTAAAATTTACATAATAGTGTAAACTTTTCTCTATATGTTGAATCCCACAATGTACTTCGTAGATATTTGAATCTATATAGATCTGAAGAATAGATATCAAATACCCAAAATCAATAGTTTATAGGACGGTTCTAGGATTATATGTATAAGAAGTTATCTAAAAATATGAATTCAATTTTCTGAATGATTTTGATGTATATCCATGAGAACAAATGTAAATTTTATATATTACACAATTTTTGTAACTATTTGTTATAAATTCTTTATAATGAAAAAATATGAATGTAGTATGATAAAAATTAACAGAGTTATTCTTATAGCATAAGAGATTCACATATCTACTGACAAGGATTAAAATACAATATATGTCAATATTTCATATATGAAAATCATAGAATAGTTATAAAAGTTGTATTACAAAATATTTCAACATTAAATTCCCAACTAAAAATGAGTTTACAACTAAAGTATAATGAAATTCAATGAATTTGGATCTCTCTAGGTGAATTTCAGTGTTGAAGTATATAAGGACAAACCATTTATAATGATATCATAAGTAGTGAACGTATTATATGTCATAGATCTAGAAAAAATTAATTTTTCAATCGTTTTTTGGTGACTAAAAAAACTATAGTGTCATGTTAAAATTCAATTGAGGATGGACCTTTTATTGGGACATCATTAAAATTTCATGGAGGTCCCAATATAAAAAATGTCTTGTACATTATAGGGGACCACAATGAGTGTATGTGTATACTCAATAAAGAATCCAAATCCATTTAACCTTTAATGAATATAAAGAGAACCTAAAGAGCTGGTTAATTATTTTTTAATATATTATTATTTTCTTCATAATATTATTTTCTCTCTACTAAATTTATATAATCTAAATTATTATTTTTGACTACACTTGGAGATAATGAATTCTCTACATGATAATTTTATAAATCACATGGAAGTATAGATGATTCATGCTAAAAATATAAAATTAATAGTGGATCAATGGCATGTTGACGAAAAAAATAAAGAGCAATGTAACATCACCTTTTTGCTAAAATTATCAAGGCATGATTTAAATGAAAAAAAATTTAAGTTATATGGAATAAATGTGGAAAATGTTTTGACCCCCAAAATTCAATGTTCATTAGTTACATCGTTCTTATATTGATAATACATGTTTTAATTGATATAAATATTTAGAAAAATGTTATCCAATCATAGAAGGAAACAATTTGCGAAGACATTAGGGTAATATTATGATATACATTTTCTATTTTATAAAAAATTTATATTATAAAATATAGATTTAATTTGAATTATCTCGGGATGAGTTAATTTATTTTATATGATTACATTAAAAAAATTTACTTAATATTCATTGGAAAATATTACAGAGGATTCCAAAAAATTCTTACAAAGATTAATCTCAGGGATACTAAGGTTAAAGTTAACTCACACCCACTGGTTATGTATTTAGACATTATACACGAGGAATAATTTTAGGATTTTCTTATTTATCACAATGAAGAATTATTTTAGGTGAATTGTTTCCGATGATATTTTATATGAAATTATTCATTTTATCTACATTTATTCAAAATTGATACATTATGAAATAAAAATGGAGTGATGAAGCTGGAAAATTTTTAGAAAAACCTAAGTACCCCTACTATAAAAATGATGGGGTATAATTCACTTGAAGGAAAAATGTTATGTAATTTAAATATAATGAAAAGTATTTATGTGATTGGAAACAACATATTATTATCTGTTTATATGTATATTTATGAATCAGAATCCAAACCCATTTTTATGTTATTTCATGCGCTCTTAATGGAGGACCATGTAAAGAAAAAGGGAAAATATGAAAATAAAACACACTAGTATACTAATCATGTGTTATTAGGGAATAATAGTAAATTTTTATTATTTATAAGAGTATTATATAAAAATATAAATTTATGTCAATATGTTTTTTTATAAACATTAGACATGAGTGCCAAAATCAGCTATACCAGAATAAAAACTACTTTCAGAAGATTTGAAAAATCCAAAATATTTATTCCATGTTATATGTGATGGTTTTTGAGTGTGACATTAGAAATATTTTTATAATAGAATGTTGTAAGAAGATACATATAACATGATAAATGTTATGCAGTCACAGATAGATGCCTTAAAATATATGATTGTCCAGTCTAGTTTGGAATGACAACATATGTGAAAGGATTAAATCATATTTCCAGTGGAAAAATAATTATTAAATGAAGAGCCATATGACCCCACTATCATGGAAGGTATCCATTCCCGTTAACTATCTTCCTTACTTGAGGTAATCAATTTATTTTGAAATTATTTCTCTTAAATGTGAATAAAAAAATCAAAAGATTTATATTACTAAAATTCTACAGGGTGAAAATGTATGTGATGTATATATTTCAAGACCCATCCATCATTTTTCTTATGATGGGTGTGGTGTCAAATATCGCAAGAGACATGGTACATAATAAAAGACTCCCAAAAGATCACATGATAATGGTGATAAAATTATCTCTTGAGTTGAGAACTAAGTTTCTTGTTCCACTTATTGATCTAAATGTTATAATGATCGATAATGCTATAGGGACTTTCATAACATTGACATTTAATCTTATAAATATACATTCGATATGTATTTAATTTTTTTTTCAAATGAAAACCCATTAAAAGTTGATAAAAACATGTCCAAAATGAGCTATGGTATTACAGATGATAGAAATTAATGGGAAACAAAAGTTTTAGTCAAGACAATCTAGTGTATCATCCTGGAAAACAAAAGTGACTTCTAATAGTACCTTTACCCCCACCAGTTCCACTTCTTTATATATTAACATTACATGATCATATGGATACAATATTCAAAGATGAAATTATTTCCTACATTGAATTTGAGTAAGAAATATTTTGAGCGGTTATTATAGCTATGATTGGTCTTGAGATTATAAATGAGATAATAATGTTTAAATGACTGTGAGTCTTAGTTTTGAATACATACATGAGATAGATTTTCCTGATATTTTTTTCTAAAAAATTATATACTATGTTAATTATAGTGAAATCATATTCATTTTGTCTAAATTGGTATATATTTATAATATATAAATGAAAAATCATGTGAAGCATTATTTGGTCACTTTATTCCCTCTATCATTTATATTGAAAACATTATTTGGAATTGAAATAAAGTTCAATTAAAATTATGACCGAAGATCATGGTTTGAATAGAAAATATAAGATGATAGAATCCTCTTGATGTCTACAATACAGGGGTAAAACACTACTATATAATCGTTTAAAATATTATTTTATTTTTTCATTACTTATTTTTATTTTTACTCTCATAAATCATTGGATTCTAATAACAATCAAATTGGATACATTAAATATGTATATTGTTTTATCCAAATTAGGGATTTCAAAAAAACTACCCAGACTTGTTCTCCAATAAGAATTTGTAATACCCTGTAATAAATATTTTATAGATTAAATTAAAATTATATATTTTAGTTTGTTTAATAATATTTTTTATTATTATTTAGAGATTTATAAATATCAGGTAAAACAATATATGAGGTCCATGAAAAAAACGAAAAAATCCTATGGATTTATTAAAATGGAACCAAATTAAGGTATATATAATAATATTTATATATAGAAGCATATTTCAAAAAAATTAATATTTCCGAAAATGATTATGTACAATTCAAAACAAAATAATGAAAATAATTTAGAATTTTTTGTTTGCAAATTTATAAAGGATATTATATACCATTAGTAAACTAGCATCCATGGACCTGTAATTTTCAAATGTAATTAAAATTTAATTTAAATTTTTTATTCATTTTTTTATATATTTTCTATGTACAATCATGAATTGAAAAAGGCTACATATTAAAAATAATAAATAAATTTGTTTAAATATGTGTGTGTAGAGTACATGGTGTCATAATGTTTGTTGACATCAATTAGTGTTTATTAATTATTATGTATATGATCTATTATATACTATGACCTAAGAGATATAATTGGTATGTGATCCATTAATATCATAATTATTTAGAAAAAATTTTTCATAATATAAAATTAAACTATTCAATATTTTATATCTTTTAAGGGTTATGATGAGTTGGTAAAAACTAAAAATTGATTTAGTGATGAAACTATAAATCATTAATTATTTGATCTATTTCTTAAGGAGATTTGACTTTAAGGCTACAACCAAGATAATGGTGAGAGATTAATGGGTTAATCTTCCTTCTACCCCCAAATATAAAGTCATAATACTAACTTTTGGAGAGGTTAATTCTAAGATCCTAGTCTCATCATCTATATTTTTTTGAATTTTTATCATTTGATGATCTTGTAAAAAAATTAAGCTCTATTACAATCACTTCCACATATATGATAAAGATGAAATATGTATTCATTTACATTAACATTTTACTCATCCAATGTCATGACAATTAATGATACTATCAATACTAATAGATATGCCTCCCTCATGTCCTAATCCAATGTTCAAAGTATAAATGTGAAATTTATTGTGATGGAAGTTGAAAATGTTGATATATTGGTTGATCTATACAAGGTAATTTAGTTTAAAAACAAGTTTAACAATTTCAAAATAGATCATGGAGGCTCAATTTTTTTAAAATTTTATAATAATGATCCATAATAAATTTTAATGTGTAGGAATCAACCACATGTCAATTTGATAGATGATATTGATGGTATGAATCTAACTGTGTTTTTTTAATTTAAATGTGTCATTTTACATAAAAATGTTCATCAAATATTCAAAAAGAATAAAAAGAGTTTTGATTTTCCTGATAATTTTGGATAATTATCTATAATTTTTTTGTTATGTAGGAATAAAGTGTACAAAAATCTAAAACAAAATGATCCTTATAAAACTAAAAGTGTCTGTTTTCACATTAAAAGTGTCATTTTAGTTTAAAATATTTATCATGCTATCAAAACTAAGAAAATGATATCAGAATGTCATTAAAATTTTGGACAAATATAGAAAGTCGATTATTTTATAGTAATCAACTACATGTTAATTTGGCACACAATGTGGTCAGTAGGACTCAAATTATGTGTTTTCAATATAAAATAGTCATTTTTGTTTAAAACATTAATCATAAAGGCATAACCAAGAAAACAAGATGATATTTTTTTCCAGAAAATAGAAAAAATATTTATAATTCATTTGAAATGTGTAGTAATTAACCACACATTAATAAGATACATGATGTGTCTAGTATGACTCCTAGTGTGTGTTTATAATATAAATTTTCTATTTTAGGTTAAAACAAGCATCACATATGCAAAATTGAGTAAATGAGATAATATTATCTTGAATATTTTTGAAAATGATCTATAATTCCTTTTTGGCATATAGGAATCGATAATATTTCAATCTGACATACGATGTGGCTGGTATGACTCATATTATTTGTTTTCTATATTATAGTATCATTTTACTATAAAACACTTTTGACATAGAAAAAAATATTTAAATGCGCTTAGATTTTCATGGAAAATTAGTAAAATGATCCATAATTTATTTTTTCATGTAGGAATCAAATTTATATCAATATGATACAAAATGTGTTAAGTATGAATTAAATTATGTATTAAATATAATAGTGTCATTTTAGATTATAATGTAGGTCACATTTTCAAAACTGAGAAATAGAGATCTAATTATATTGATTCTTTTCAAAAATTATACATAACACATTTTGGAATTTTTTTTATTTACCATCCATCGATCTAGTACATGATATGGCTAGGATGACTCCATGTTTTTGTTTTACATATAAAAATGAAATTTTAGTGTAAAATGCACATCACATAGACAAAACATAGAAAATAAGATTGGATTGTCTTGAAATATTAGGATAATTATCCATATTTCATTTTTATTATATAAGAATCAACCACACATCAATCTAACAAATTATGCGGCCGGTATTTTTTAAAGTGTATATTTTTTAGTATAAAAGTGTCAATTTTGTTTAAAACGCATGTCATATTGTCAATATTGATCAAATGAGATCTTATTTTAGCAAACATTAGGATATTGATACATAATCCATTATTGACATGTATTAATTGACCACAATTCAATTATACACATGATTTTTCTTGTATGACTCAATTTGTGTGATTTCAATATAAAATTATCATTCCAAATTGAAACACACAGCACATAGAAAAAACAAAGTAAACAGGATAATATTATTTTCAAGCATTTGAACCATGTCCCATAATTCATTTGAAATTTATATGAATCAAGTACACATTAATGAGACACATGATGTGGCTGATATGACTCAAAGTTCACGTTTTCAATGTAAAAGTTCCATATTAGTTTAAAATGTATGTTAGATGGAAAAAACATATAATGTGATCTTGGATTTATTTCAAACATTAGTAAAAGGACCCATAATTCATTTTTGATATTTAGGATTCAAACCCTCATTAATCAGACACACAATGTGGATGATATGACTCCAATCACATGATTTCAATATAAATGTTTAATCTAGTGTAAGAGAAGCATTACATAGTCAAAACTAAGAAAATGTGCTCAGATTATTTTCAAATATTTTTAAAATTTTCCATAAATCATTTTTAGTTTTTAGGAATTGGACCCACATAAATCTAATCCACAATATGGTTGGTATAACTCCAAGTGGAGGTTTTAATTATAAATGTGTCATTTTAATGTAGAATGTTTTTCACGGGGTCAAAACTAAGTAAAAAAGATAATAATTTCTTGAATATTTATAAAGAAAAAACATAATTAATTTTTTCCATGTAAGAATCTACTGAATTTTAATCAAACACATGATGTGGTCTGTATGAGTCAAAGTGCATGTTTTCAATATAAAAGTTTCATTTTTGTTTAAAACAAGCTTTATATAGACAAAACTGAGTAAAAAATATTGGAATTTATTGAAACTTTTGGAAAATGACCAATAATTCATTTGTGGCAGGTAGGAATTGAGCGAACAAGAATCCAACACAAGATATGTCATACATGACTCAAAGTGTGTGTTTTCAAAATAAAAATGTCATTTAAGTGTAAATCCCAGGTCACATATCCAAAACTATGTAAATGAGCTCATATTTTAATGACTCAAGTTTTCCTTTTATCTTGTTGTATATTAAATGCAATGTTTTTGAGACCATGCACTAAGACGACATGTGATTACAAGGCATGATGTGCCCAAAATAGTTTTATGAAATATTTTAAATATGTTAAATAACACACACAAACATGTTTTTTGAAAAAAGAGTAAAAAAACCCCAATGGGGAATTGGGTTATAAATTTGAGGGAACCATTGAGTTCAAAACATAGGTTTTACCCTAGGTGGGACATATCAATTGATGGAGGTAGGTGTTATTGAAAAATTCATCAAGGGCGTGAAATTAATAGAAAAAATTAATTTAGTTGGTTTAGTTTATTTTATTTAATGTAGCAACCTACTTGTCATTAAATATAAGGTAAGGGGAATAGTATGATGGTTATCCACTAAAATCCTGGTGCCTTAGATTATGGTTGGAGATCATTCTTGGAAAACAATGACAGGTCAAGACCGGATCAGGGATATTTCCACCAATGAAGTTCATGGATCTTGTCGATGATGACAACACAGAACCATTCATTATGAACCATCGATCCAAAATCCTGGTTGGATATTTCAATTTGAATTTTCCATTTCATTCTATTATCCAAGTGAAAGAAATATAAATTCCATGAACATAATTTATACACACATTGATGATTGATTAAATTGGTGAATTTTTTTATATTTTTAGTTTATTTCCTCTTTGTTTTCCTTTTTTCCATAAAATTATATCATGTCTAAATGAATAAATGCATAGATTTATTCCTCATGTTCTGTGGCATATTTTTTTCTCCAATGTTTCTTATCACATTCATTATTGGTATTATTTTTGGCTCATTGGTTGACAATTACCTGTTATTTAATCATTGTGCAGACGTTCTTCGGTAAGATGAATCAATAATGTGGGTATGAGTTGTGATGGATGTTGTGATTTGAGGATCGGTGATGAAGGTTCATGATTTTAGGAGAGACAAAACCAGTTTGGATGGCGGGTTATGTTCTTCCTGGTTTAGATGTGTGACAGTGATGGATGTGCTCAATTAATCATCTTTCTAGTGGATCAAGGGTTGGAAACAGGTGAGTATGTGACAACAAGGCTAGGTGACCTCTAACTCTAAGGTTCTAGAAAGGGTGACTACTCCAACAATGTTCAAAAAGATTCATAAGAAGATCCTAGTTGATCTAGAATTACCCATGATACACAACATGTATTTCATAATTACACATCATGTGGGACCCATGGATGTGGTGCTAGGGTTTCACAATCAGATAAATATCACATGACCTGGGATCAGGTCACATTCCATGTGACCCTTCCCTAGCGACTCAATCTGTACCTCAAAGTGTGCATGGGAATGACTAGGAAAACACGAGATTGGACATGTAATGTACTCGGGCAAGCCGTGTACTCATACACGAGCACAAGTAGAGATACAAGGGCATGAGAGACAACATGGACTGGGTTTCAGGAAATATCTACCTGTCTTGTGTTTCAATGACATGTCATGTGTGTTGAGGTTTACATTCATTGTGATTAGTTACCACATGGACATACCTGGGTACAGCTGGACACACTGGGTACCCTCATTAAAGAATATGTACTGCCTTTGATGGTGTTTGTAGCCCTGCATTTCATTTGTATGGACCAGTGTCATTTGAGTTGTTTTACCCTTGTTCCTTTCTCTTACGTGTACAGTGAGACATTACATCCACATCTTGGGATCATGATCAATTATAGAGGATAAATCCAAGACAGAGTTTGTCGAAAACCTCCGTGATAATGGAATGATATCCTCTAACATATTTATATCCTAGATGGGGTTATTAGAATCAGAGTGACCTCTTTTTGTTGTTCATTAATCCTCCATCTAGAAGGTTTTATCGATATGGTATTTTGAATCATCAGAATACGATCTCCTACATAGTGATTTGATCCAAATTGGGTTCTTAGTGTCCCCTAGTGGTTCTTGGTGTGACCCCCTATTAGAGTATAAGGGTCTTCAGAGACTAGTGATATTTCATGGGTGGGACCCATTTATATTGACCACTTGAATGAGTATCTCTAATGATTTCATGGCTCATAGAGTGGACTCCCTCAAAATGAGCATTGCATCCAGCAATATCATGTGTCTTGTACTCCTTTGTGAATTACTAGTGGGTCATTGTCCTTCCTGAGTATATATGAGTGTTTTCTATTATAAATTTATTTTTATATCTTTATATTGAGATTACTATTCTTAATGCTTTGTGTTTAGTGTTTTAGGGGTGACCAATTAGGTATTTTTATACTCACCCCTATAATGGAAATGACCGCACTTATCATGTCTTAGGTGGAAGATTGACCTTTTGATGGTGTCCTTAGTGGAATTGAAGTTGGTGGACTATATCTTATGTTAGATTGACTGAGGTGTTTTCTAGGTTCTTGTAATTGATCATATTCTTCTTAGTTGGAGTAGGTTGGACTCTTTATAGTTTTTCTTTGGGATTGTATTTCACCCATTTTTTTCTTTTAGTACTTTACCATGATACTTTGGTTGTGGGATTATATATGTATGCATCAATTGGTTTCATATGTTTTATATTTTAGAATTTTATGGGATTTGATGTGTGTGTGTGCATGTAATTTTGGATAACGCCTCCCATTTGAGTGATATTCCTGGTCATCATCAGTCACCTACTTGAGGCCTATTAGAGGAAGGCATGGGGTAGTAACGGGTCAAACCCCAATGGGATAGGTCTTCATAGAGTTTCATCAAAGTAGTTGGTTCTACCTTAGGAATGGATTTTGTGTGATTGGTTTGGGGAAAAAAATTATGTTTTTTCAAGTTTTTCATTCAGGCTATGGACACCATTGTTGGTGCAGCGACCAATGTATCTATACACTCGGACTTTGACAATCGACCTTTTCACTTAGTACATGTAAACATTGGTTTCATGGAAAACATTAATACATGCATCATATAGTAATGGGTTAAGGTTTCAATGTCCCTTTTGTGTCAGATCCATAGATATACTATTTGACCACGATATATTTTATTTCAAGATGCCTCTGTGGAGATAGCCATATATGAATCCACTTCATGATCATGGGGATGATCCATCGAGTGGCGAGGTATTAGAAAAACTACCAATACAAGATATATAACCTCATGGTAGATTACCATCTATACCACCACCCATTGAGTATCGGCTAGTTCTAGAAGTTCTAGTTGAGGTTGCACACAAGCTGAGTGTGATTTATGAGTTTTAGAGGTAGTGAACTCCCATGTTTTATGGTTAAATAGACCCCATAGTGGATGAGTACTGGATAAAGGTAGTCACTTGAGTTTTCCACATTGTGTGGACTCCTATAGATCTGATGGATATCCTCATGGCGAGTCATGTTTAGGGATCTATAAGGAAATGGTGGATCTTAGTGACTCAGCCAGATGAGGATACATCTCTCTTCTGGTTAGATATTGAGTTTCTATTTATGGAGGAGTTCTATCTAACCAATATATGATATGTTCATATACAGAAGATTCTGCATCTACAGAGGGGATATTTGCCTATATAATAATACTCAACAAGTTTTAATGATCTCATTTGATACTCAATAGATATGGTTTGGAATTTTTTTTCATTATAGAGAAGACTTTTATGAAGGGAATACACCATGGCATCATGGATTAAATGGTGTATATCTGAATCCACACCTATTATAGTGTTGTTGAGAGGGCCATGGTGGTGGAGAGCATCTTGAAAGTGAAACCAATGAGAGGGGGTGCTGGTAGTGGGTACCCAGAAGTTGAGACCTTAGAATAAAGTGTCCTACAATAGTCATCGGGATCCATGAATGTCAGAAGCTTTAGGAGACAATACTAGGACACAAGGTCAGATGTTCAAGGCTCGCAGGATGGAATCAATCAACCAAGGGATAAGAGATGTTTCTTCTTTGATGATTGGGGATATATGGATCAGGATTTTCTGGCCGGTCATATAGTCAACAAGAGACAGTCAAGGGAATTCCATGGTAGAGGTAAAGACAAGAGTTGGGTGGTCTATCAGGTGATATATGTGGTAGAGGGGACACCATAGAAATAAGATATCATTAGAGGTATGACCTATTACCCACACCACCCCCAGTTGGTCCATGCCTGGCTCAGGGAGCTGGTGTTCTAGGAAGATAACATCATTAAGCTATGGATTCCTATGACCTTGAGGCTCCATATATTATATGAGGTATGATTTATATCTTTTCAACCTTAGATATAGTATTAATAGAAACTATTTCATGTCATTCATTTCTTTCAAATTATTTGGTTCAAGAGTTAGAGATTCTAGTTGAGCCTTTGGCTCAACCCTTGAGTTTGGAGACTCGCAAAGGTGGTGACTCAATGACTGCTCACTTATGATATCAGTGTGGCCTGATGCATTGAGGTGAGGGTTTTTTATGTAATCTCATTGTAGCTGTGATGAGTCCATGTGATGTCATCTTTGGTAAGGAATGGATATCCATAGTTTGTTCCCATATTGGCTATTTTATAAGGACTATGCGGTGTTTTCGTAGTGATGATACAATTTTTTCCTTTTTGGGTGAATTGGAAACCTTGGTAGAGAAGAAAATTCTCAGGCATATGACAGTGCAACTGATTACCTGCCAGTTTTCTAGAATGACCCTTGGATTAGTGGAGGATATGGGCTACTAGTTCCCTATAGTGGTTGTGTAATACGAGGATGTATTTTATGAAGACATTCTATAATTACTTCGCCATATATAACTATACCAATTAATTGACTAAAACATTAAGATGACTCTGATATCTATTCCAACAAATCAGATGGCTCATGTAGATCATCATGAGCTGAGGGTACAGTATGGGGACTTGATGTATAAGGGATTTATGAAACCCAGTGTTTCCCCTGAGCAGCCCCAATATTTTCCATCAAGAAGGGGGACAAGAGATTAATTGTATGATTGTATTATCATCACTTGAACCAGGTTATCGTTAATAATAAATATACACTAACTAGGATTGATGAAAACTTTGATTAATTGATAGGGGCATGATGGTTCTCAAAGATTGGCCTAAGATCAGGCTATCATCAGCTATGAGTATGGGATGAGGATATAAAAAGAACGATATTTAGATGTTATTATGGTCACTATGAGTACTTTTCAACATTATTCAGTATGATGAAGACCTTAGAAGTTTTCATGGGAATCATTATCCAAATATACCAGCCCGTATTAGACCGGTTCATGGTGGTCATCATTGATGACATCCAATTGTACTTAACGTCTAAGGAGGAGCATGCAAGACATTTGAGGATGGTTCTGAAACACTACGAGAGCATTATCTTTATGAGAATATCATGAAGCTTTGGTTTTGGATTTGATAGGTCCACTTCCTATGACACATCATCTCAGAGGTAGGAGTAGTAGTGGACCTAGCCATGGTTGAGGCAGTTCTTTCGTGGGAGCCACCTAAGAGTGTTACCGTGGTGTAGAGTTTCCTTGGGTTGATAGAGTAATATATGATTTTTGTACCCGATTTATCTAGATTGGAAGCACATTGGATAGAATTGACCCAAATGTGGAAGCATTTCATGTGATATAAAGGTTATATCAATGCTTTTAAGAGATAAGGCATAGGTAAACATGTACTCCCATCATAAGACTTCACTGTTAGGGTAACAAGTATGTAGTGATTTGCGTTGCATCAGGGTATATATTTGGTTGTTTTCTGATGCAGGGGAAGGAAATGATTAGATGTGGTTCATGTTAATTGAGAACACATGAGCATAACTACATGACCCATGATATTGAGTTATTATTGGTAGTATTCAAACTGAAAATGTGGTGATACTACCTGATGGATTAGTGATTTGTCATTTACTCTGACCACAAGATTCTCAATTATATCTTATCTCATAAGGATATCATTTTTAGACTGAGTAAATGGATATAGTTACTACATGAATATGAATTTATGATTGTCTATGCTCTTGGGAGAGATAATATGGTGGAATATTCTCTCAACTGGGGATCTTGTTATCATATATTAGTCAAGGTTTCAGAATAGTTGAACTTTTAGAAATTTTACTTTATGGACAAGGACAATGCTTCATATACTCAGTTTATGGTTGTTACCCCACCAATTTTACATGGTGTTAAGGATGATTATCATGGAGATACTGAGTGTGAGATGTTACAGAGTCATATATCCACTGGATATGGTCCTAATGGATATTCTAAAGGCGGGGATCTCACAATCTTTTTTAAAGGGTGGATAATGGTACCTTTGATGTTGCGAGAGGTGGTGATGTTGTGATTTTATACATCTCATTTGAAAATATATCCATGTGTGTAAAATATGTATGATGACCTGTGATGTTAGTTGTAGTGGCCAATAATAGAGAAGGGATTTTGAGAGGTTGTCTCTAGATTCATTATTTATCAGCAAGTGAAGTCTGGGAACCAAGTTCTAGTAGGTTTAAATCAACCCCTTGAGGTTGAAGAGTGTATGTGGGATGATATATCCTTATAATTTGTGATGGCGTTACCATGTATGTCTAGGAGATATAATTCTATCCGGGTAATTATAGACTGACTCACCAAGGTATCCCACTTCCTAGCCATTCGAGAATAGAGTTCAATATAGAGCCTAGACACCTCTATGTATAGGAGATAATACCAATCCATGGAGATTCAACTATGATCTTTTTAGGCCATGATACTCTTTTAAAATCATGATTAGGGATAGGATTTGAGGAGGCCTTTGGGACTTAGTTACACTTGACCATGGTGTTTCACTCCCCGAACAATGACCATATTGAGTGGACCATTCAGGTCTTGGAGGACATGTTACAGGCTTCCATGTTGGACTTTGCCCATATTTTGGAAGATTTTATACCCTTGGTGGAGTATATATACAACAAAATAATCTATTAAACCATTGGTATGATTCTATTTGAGTCCTTGTATGAGTGAAACTTCACGTAACCACTTTGTAGGAATGATCTAGGAGAGTAAGCATTCATGCCCCTAGAGTTGGTGTGGACTAATACAATGAAGGTTCTGATCATCCAGAAGTGGATGGAAACCGTGAAGATTCATCATTGTTATTATTCATATCAATTATAGAGTCCTATAGTGTTTGAGGAGGGAGACTAGGTTTTATTGAGGGTCTCACCTCAACATGGATTACACAAATTTTTCTAGGGTGGAAAGTTATCTTTAATAGTCATTGATACATTTCAAATACTATATAGAGTTGGTGTGGTGGCATACCGCCTAGATTTTTGTTGTAATTAGACTAAGTATATAGTATATTTTACATGTCATAGATGAGGAGATACATGCATGACTCATCACATGCTATCGAATGGGGCGCGCTCAACATTGAGGAAAAATGTACCATTATTGAGTGCCCAGTGGAGACTGAGGATCTGCAGGAGAGGATCCTTCTTGGGCTATTGATTCCCCTAGAACATTTCGGATGGTAGTATGGTAACATTTGAGATAGAACCTTGAAATGGAAAACTCATATGTGAGCCCAGTATCATCATCTATTTGTGCATGTTTTACTCTTTTCGGGACACAAATCCCTAAGGTTGGGATAATTTATTGACTCATACTTTTCTTGTATTATTTTTGGATATTATATGAAATTTTTTCAAGAATGATCAATGATAGGGCGTGTGATTATGAGGCATGGGGTGCCTACAATAAAAGTTTAAATTATATTAAATCTATTAAATAACATGCACATACAATTTTGCTAAAAAGTGAAATAACTCTAGAATGATGGCCTCGACCGGAAATCTGAAGGCACAGTTGACTTTAGAACATGGGTTTTACACTAGGAAGGAAATAAATTTTTCTATCATGTGGACTTTTTAAAAAAATCATTGTGGAACAAGAGTTAATAAAAAAATTAAAAAAAATGGTTTAATTTGATTTCTTTTATGCAGTGACCAGGTATTATTTAAATATTAGATTATGGTATTAGTCACAGGGATGTCTGCTAAAACCCTATAGAAATATATGTCCATTAGAGAGAATTATTGATGAACAATGATGGATCAGGACCAGATCAAGGATCATTATGTCAACAGAGTTCATGGATCTCGTCAGTGATGAAAAAACACAACTATTCTTCATCAATGATTGATCCACAGTCCATGTAGGATATTATATTTTGAGTTTTACATCCTGTTATTTTATACCTACCATAATTGGATCAATTCCACAAATATAATTGATATGCGGATCGATGGTAGAATAAATTGGTGGAATTGTTTTCATTGTTTGAGATTATTTAATCTTTTTCTGTATTTTTCTATGATAATGGATCCATGTATAATGAAAAAGGTCTAGATTCATACCTCAAATCTAGTGGTTTATGGGTTTCTCCCCATTTCATTACACATTCATCATAGTTATTCCTTTTAACCCATGGTTCAACAATTACCTGATATTTTATCATTTAATGATCATTCTTTAATGAAAAATATCAATACCATGGTTAAGGATTATGTAAAAGGTTTCAATTTGAGTATAAGAGATGACAATGTTTGAGTTAAGGAGGGATTAGACCAATTTGGACCACATCTTCCATTCTTCTTAGTTTCAGTATTCATAGATGATGGATCGACTCGATGGATCATTTTTTGAGTAGATCAAGGGACATAAACCAGTGAGAGGGTGAGAAAAATATGATCCATAGGCTCTAGTAAGGTAGGTGGAATAAAAAATGTGAATAATGTTGTGAAATAATATCCCAACGAATATGGAAAATCCCATGATACACAACGTGTATTTCGGTATTACATGTCATGTGAAACCCATGGTTGAAGTGCTAATGTAACACCCGAGACTTTTATGTTATATAAATCATCAAAGGAATCTTTTTCTACACACAACACTTGCTTGGCTTTCTTTACACAAAATCTCAACCTTCCTCGATAGCTTACGTCGTACGCAATACCGACTTTCACTAAACAATGATATACTAATAAAATATTATTAAAACTAGCCGTTATGAATAGTAATAACCACTTTTTGAAATTTTTTAAATTTTATTTTTCAAAATGTACTTCATTTTTGGATTCGGAATATCGAAATTATCCTAGGGTGAAATTTTGGTATTTTTCTGAAAACTTTCATTTTTTGATGAATACTGAAACCACTAAGTGGTTGTTAAAAAACTAAATTTTTCATAAAACTTAATTTTACCGCTTCTGTGATTGGAATTTCAAAAATTTGAGAGACACGGTTGATGTCAGTAAGTAAAATGTGGTTCAATGAGATGAAAATAATTTTTGGTGAATAGTAACTTCTTACTTTTATTTACCACGGTTAAAAGTAAATAGGGTAATTAAGGGTAAAAATGATATTATTATTACCCTAACACATGTCCTAATTCTATTGGAAAAGTGTAATTCGACCAAAAACAACCTTAGGAATAAAATATGACCATTTAGGCCCACTTGGATTAGATTAGGACATTTATTATTAATTTATTTCAAGAAGGGTTAAAATAGTTAAAATCAAAGTTTAATAAGTAAATAATTTTTAATATGGGGTTATACATAAGATAAATTCTACTATGAATATTAATTAGAAATATAAAAATACTTCCTACATAATGGTATTTTATTTGTAATTTTTAGACATTAAATAATTTAATTTATTTATGACACAAAGATGATGCAGTAATTATCTTATTAATGAAATATTGACATAATTAATGTTATAAACACCAAAATAAATGTAATTTTATACTTTTTATGAATTAAACTAATTTTATAGATTAATATGACATGTTAGTATTTATTTAATTAACTTTTTTCGAACTAATCATTCTGTTATGATTTTCAAAAAAATTAATTACTAAATAGTGTCAAAATTGACATAAAATTGTTTTTAAAATAAATATTATATTAGTAATTGTTATTTTATTCTTAAAAATATAAGGTTCGGCCAAATGAAATATATAAGGTTATATATATTAATAATAAACAACTTGGGGTTGGTTCGGCTGCTTATAGTATGTTTATTAACCTTATAGTGTAAGAACACAAGAAGACACGGTAAAACTAAAATTATTTAACTTAATGTTAAATCAAATGATAAGGTTAAAATAGGAACCTAAACATGTCTAAATTCTATTGGATGAGAGGATTTCGAACCATCCCTACCTTATCTTCGAAATAAATCAATTTGGAGCTATTTAAAACCGAACTTGACTTTATAATAAAATAATATTTTTAGTTTTTCCAAAGGAGCCACTCTCCTCCCTTATAAAAGGGCACCTCCTCCCCCTCTTCCTCACACCACTTTGAGCATTCAAGCTCAACCAAACCCTGACAATTTATTCTCTCCACTTCCCTAGAAACATCCTAGAGGTTCTTTTCTTCTTCAAAGACCTATTTTAGTGCCCTAATAGGAGGTCTCAAAGAAGCACTTCAAAGAAGAGGTAATGTCCGTTACCAATTATTTCATCTTTATTTCTTCTTCCACTTCTTCTTATTTAGTTGTTTCATTATGAAGTAATAACATCAGTATCACTCATAAATGGATATGTTATTATAAGTATGAAACAACCCTATTTCACCATCTATCAATCCTACGGAAAAAGAAATCACCGCGTGTGCGTACGTACGGAATACCGTCTCCACGTCGTGGTGTAATCTATTTTCCACCACCACCTTACTTGGATGGGTATAATGGTGTAAATAATGACTATATATGACTATTATAATGTGATACTAATTCTGAAATAGTATAAATACCCTTCAATACAATTCCACGATCATAGGAATGATATCATCACTCATGCGTACGTATGGAATACCGTCTCCACGATGTGATGCGACTCGTTCTACATGATCTTCATTTCATAATGATTATATAAATGAATTTAATGAATGAATATGATATATATTACACTAATACCATTCTGGAAATGAGGTATCTATAACCTAAAGAGAAGAATAAGAATTTATTCGACAAGACAAGCATAAGAACAAAAAGTAATAGACACCCGAATAACAAGTAGTAATGAAATATTACTAGTAAGAAGCTAAGAATATGACCATATATGATATCATAAAAATAAGTATGATTCTGGAATAAGTCAATAACATTATTTAAATCATTATACAAGAGGTTCGGACACGTACAAAGCATATCGGACCTAAGGTAAGGGAAATATCACAATATCATTTTTATCCGAGATTGTTTATACTTTGGCATTTACTGGGGTGTATTTTATCATCCACATCCATGTTTCCTCAATATGTAATATTTATATCCTTCTACAATAGTTTATATCCAATTTTACCCTTCGGTGAGTTTTTATTAAAGGATATGAAAGGAATATTTTGTCGTTTTCGTACGAGGTACTTTTTGACTTTTCCGACAAAAGTACAAGAAGAATGTTTTTTATACGGCATGAATAGATTTTTAAAACAATATTTCCAAGAATCTTCCTTTACAAGATTTCAAAAAACAATTAGTCAACTTCTTTTAGTTTATAATTGTATGACATATTAAGAAATGAAAAGTGTTTTTGAAGTAGAAATGATATTTTCCTCAAGATTGGAGTTCAAGTGTTTTATCAAAATTATTTTCCATATAAGATAATATAGGGTTCTGTTTCTATCCCTATTATTACATGGATTTGATTATGTTGTGATGGAAATATTTTTATGAATTCCTTTATCTTATATGAATTGTTTTATGATGTCAAGTTGTTTAAAAATCCCATTTTTACTACATGGGTTATGCAATGATGTATGATTTATGATTTTGTGGCACACATAAGAATGGTATCATTATGAGATGGGTGGGACCTATATCTCCCTCCAATGCATTGGGTAAAGATTTTATATCTCATGAGATAGACATGGCTGTAACGGTAGGTTATACCGGTTCAGTGAAACAGGACTGAAACAAGGAGTGAACTCGGTTCAGAAATGGACTTTTTCCACTAAGAAGTCTTGGCAATGAGTCTTGACTAATAAGAAATGATTCTCTATGATTATATGTGTATGCCACAAAGTTTCATGTTTTAAGTTATGATTATTGGGATTACATTTCACTAATATGATTTATCCCATGTTATGAAATTATGATCTATTTTGCAGGTTAATATTTCCAAAAGTTATGTGCTTATGTATATGATATGATTGATATTTCTTTTGTTTACCCTTAATGAGAATTTGAGCACACCCTTTTGTATGTTTTATTTCCCCAGGTCAGGAAGAAGGTTATTAATTAGAATATGCCAAAAAGGGACTCTGGATATGATGAAATAAATGGGAGGCAAATTAGATGCTTTATGAACCAGTTGTTTATGTTTCCCAGTTTCTAAAGACAGTATACCTATACGGTCCTTTCTTGGTTTTGTTATATGTTGTAATAAGTGTGCTCCAATTCTGAAGTAATAACAATATATGTAAAGTATGGGTCGTTATAGCTAAGGTTTCATAGTGCATTCAATACTAAAAATTGTGTGACAAATTAAAGTGAAATGTGACCATTCTTTGGTGGATCAGTATATACCTCATAGGTCACATGGTCACAACTAGGTGTACATGGTCTTGGACACAGCATGTACTTGTACACAGGAAAAAACATGGATACATGGGAAGAACAAGATGACATGGGTAGGGTTTCAAGTGACCTCTACACACAATGTGTTTCACTCACACATAGTGTATTTTGAGTTCATATGTTGTGTGAGGCGTTGCCACATGGGAAGACCTAGGGATACCTGGACACACCGTGTACCCTCAATACATGTCGTGTACCCCCATTTAATGGTGTTTGTAGTCCTTGGTTTTTTAGTCTAGAATAATCTGAGTTGGGTAGATTTCCCCTTGTTCCTTACCCTCAAGGTAATAGTGTGGAATTATATCCACATCTGTGGATTGTGATCCTATATAGAGGTTGAATCCCAGATGGAGTTCATGACATCCCTCCATGGGACTAGAGCCAAATCCTTTATCATCTTTACACCCATGGAGGGGTTCTTGGAATCGATATGAACTCCATGATTAGGGAATTGATCCTCCATATATAAGGTAATTTCTATATGGTTTACGGTTTCATTGGAATACAATCACCTATATAGTAGGTTGATCCATATTGGGTTCATGGTGTCCCCCAATGGTTTTGGGCGTGACCCCCGATTTGAGTATTAGGGAATTTTGAGACTAGTGAGGTTTCTTGGGTGGGACATAATGATCTTAAAATATTGAATAAGTTTCTCCAGTTATGTAATGGATCATGGTGTTAATTATCCAAGAATGAGAATTTCATCGAGTGTAGTCATGTTGCTGGAAGTTGGTTCTGAATGCCTGGTGGTGAAGTGCCCTTCCTGGGCAAATCTAGGTTTTTTCTATTATAAATTTATTATTTTATCGTTATATTGAGATGGATATTATTGATTTTTTGTTTTTAGTGTTTTTGGGGTTCCCTACTATGTATTGTTATACTCACCCCTTCTTGGGATTTTCCCACACATGTCATGTCTTATATAGATGATGACCCTTTTGACGGTGTCCTAGGAAGAAGAAGATTTGGTGGAGTGTATATTGAGCTAGATAGATCATTTTTTTCTAAGATCTTTCATTTGATATTATTCCTATCACTTGTATCAGTTTTTACTCTTCACAGTTTTTTGCTGGGCTTGTATTTGGATCATTTTCTGCTTTCATTACCATACTAGCGTACTCTGGTTGTGGGATAATAGATGTACCCATGCATTGGTTTCATTTTTTTTACATTTCAGAATTGTAAGGTCATGGATATTTCAGTGTGTATACAAGTAATATAGTATAATGAATCTCATTGGAGGGATATTATTATTCGGTGTTTGTCCCCAGCCCTAGGCCTATTGGTGACAGGTATTGGGTAGTCACAGGTCGGACCTTTGTGGGTTGGGTAATGAATCAAATTATCTCAAAAAATTAGGAAAAAAATCCATAATTAATTTTTTTTCCTTTAGTAATTGACCTCATGTAAATCAAACACATGATGTGTCCAGTATAACTTAGAGTGATTGTTTTGAATACAAAATACCATTTTATTTTAAAACACACATAACATTTTAAAAACCAATAAAATTATCTTATATTGTTTTCAAACATTAGTTTACCGATCCATAATTCATTTTTTTTATTTCTTAACTCACCACACATTGATCTGAAAAAATATTTGTTGGGGATGAATCAAAGAGTGTGTTTTAAAAAAGTGTTATTTTAGATTAAAATGCAGATCAAAGATCCAAAATAAAAAACAAAGCACATTTTTTTTCAATCGTTATGAACATGATCTGTAATTTATCTAACATAGGTATGAATTTACTGTATGTTAGTTTCACACATGATGTGTTTGGTATGCCTCAAAGTGGTTGTTTTCAATATAAATGAATTGTTTTAGTTTAAAATAAGTTTCAAATATTCTAAAAAAACAAAATGGATCATATTATTTTCATCATTTAGGGAAAGGCCCCATAATTAATTTTTGATGTGTAAGGACCAACCAAACATTAATAAGACACATGATGTGGCCAATATAACCCCAAGTGTGTGGTTTCAATATAAATGAATAATGAAGTGTAAAACATGAAACACATTTCCAATGATGAGAAAATGAGCTCATATTATTTTAAAACTATAGTAAATAGATCCATAATTAGTTTTTTTTGTGTAAATATCGAACCCTAGTCAATCTAATGTACGACGTTTCTGTTAGGACTAAAAGTGTGTGTTTTCAATATAAAATCACCATTTTATTTAAAACACACGTCACATAGTCAAAACTAAGTAAACAAGATCATATTGTATTTATAATTTAGGAAAAGGATCCAAAATTCATTTTTGGTGTGTAGAAATTTACTACAAACCAATTCAACACATTATGTGGCCGGTATGACTCCAAATACATCATTTTAAAATAAAAATGTCTTATTAGTTTAATGATATAAATATTAAGAACTATTTAATATATAAATAAAATTAATATCTAATAATATCACTATAATATCGAGTAATTAAAAATATAATTTATATATATTATTAACTAACCACATAATTCATAATTCATAACATAATTACTAATTATAAGAATAATTTACAATTAATAATTAACATAAAATTCAGAACATAATTATTAATAATATAGCTAATAGTACAACTGATAATATAATTAATATATAAATTAATTTACAATATAAATTATCATATGTGGATTATATAACATTAAAATTAAATTTTGATTATTTTTTATTTACTATTATAAAAATAATCATTGGTTTTATTATAGGGAAAAGCTTTTTTATGGATTTTTATCATTGGAAAAAAACATATATAAGAGTTATGATTTTGTATATTATCGAATATTTTTGATTAATTTTAAATATCACATCAAGGTAAATATTTTGTATGAATGTTTTGAAATGAAATGATAATACAATGTTATATTTTAATTTCAATCGTGTTTTAGTATATTGATATTCCCATATGTTTTTTTATTTTGTTTGTTGTTATAGGGCTACTTCAACTTTGTAGTAGCTTCATATATTTTATCATTGATAATGAAAAATCACTGATAAAGGTCCCTTTATCAGTGATTTTTTAGCATTGATAAAGGACTATCACTTTTAATTATAATCCAATTATCAGTGTTTTTTGTGTGTTGACATAGCGTTTTTCTAGCGCTAAGGTGGTCCGATTATATAGTAGTGGATATTGGTCTAAGTGAGCATGTAAGAAGTTATAAAGTAGGAATTAATATAGAGTCCATTATGATATGGTTACTTTTTCTCATGGCATCCTCTTTCCCCCTTGGAATATATAAGTGAATCTATCATGAGAATTCACATAGAGCCCAATATTTGTTGGTTACTTTATGCATGTCGGTGAGATGGTTGATTACTTGATAAGGTAAAGGTGATGCACCCTATGAATGAGAACTTGACAATAATATGGGGGATCCTTACTAGGTAGGAGGATCATCCATATGAAAGAGAAATCTAGCATTGTGCCGAAGTAGGTTTGGTTAACCCCATTTTTCTACCAGGAGCTTGAGGGATGGTAGGTTTATGATATTTTTCACTTTAATTTTTTAATTAACTCCCGTCTTTATATGTCACAACCCCCTCCCTCCAAAGATGCCCCTCCTAAGCTGGAAATGAATGAAGAAATATTGATGAGAACTGAGGTCATCAGGATACTGAAAAAGAAATTTATTACTCCTATACTAGCACACTAGAGCAGGGTCGATCCATTAGGAAAGAAGGTGAGTTTTATAAGGTTTTTAAACTACAAACCCCACTGTTGTCAGTAATGGGGAAAAAAATTTAGTTTTTATTATTATTATTTTATATTTTTTACTATTTTATTTTAGAGATAATTATTATGGAAACAAGAATATCAAAGTTAAACTAAATCATATACTAAAGAACTAAGAAAAACTAAAGAAATATAGTAACCCATTACATAGCACAAAGAAAAAGGAGATCAGATCAAGCTATGTACCCAAGAATTATAATATAATTGTTTAATTGGATGATTTTTTCACAACATTTTGTTGCATCCCGCCTCATTGAAAAACTAATGAATCCCCCTCTCTATGGAAATCAACAAACAGAAGATTGATTCTTGGAGTTCTCCACTCTAGAATCAGTCAAACGACTTAAAATTTTGATAAAGATAACAATTGGAAATGAACTTGCAGTAAAATTTCCAATGATAATGAATTTTTAAAGCATTGATAAAAAATATTCAAGACCAACCTCGCTAATCAAAATTGAAATTATGAGATTAAAAATAGTGTATGTGTGAACAATTGAGAAGAGAATCTTAATTCATTATCCCCGGTTGATTATGATTCTGAAAAATTAAAAGATGTGATGAGATAACAGAATAAAATCCAATAGAATCAAATTCCCAAAATAAGATCTTAGTCAATGATCATATTGATTAAAACATTAAAAAAAACATCCAAGAACACAGTACAAATTTTAAGGAGGGAGGGAGGAAGAACTCCCCATATACTACTATGCTCTTGGGATCCTTGGGCTTCAGCTCGTCTCCAGTTCTTCTCCTGAGAGTCCCCACTCTCGAAATGTTTGTTCATGGAATGTGAATGAGAGTCCCCCAAAAAAATACTACTACTTTCTCTGTTTCTAAACAACCATCATCTACTACACATCAATGCCTTATTTTCACCAACTTAAACTTGTCTTTCACTTGTGCACCATACATGCACTATAAGAAAACCTCCCATTAGCGGTGGTTATTTTTGTATTTAGGAGCAGTTTAAACCGACACCACATGGGTTGGTGGTGGTTTATAGAAACCAACTCTAAATTTGGCATTGGAAAACTATTAGTGGCAGTTTTTTCCATTTAGTAGTGGTTTAATAAAAGCGTCATAGTTGCCCCATTTCGGGGCGGTTCAAGTCACTTTAGCGGCAGTTTTTAAGATCCCATGATTTTTTTAGCAGTGATTATATCCGCCGCTAATAAAATAAAATCTAGCAGCCATAAAACCGCCGCTAAAGTCACTAGAACCACTGCGGAATGCACGCGGGTGATGCGACACTATAGCAGCGGTTAAAACCGCCACGAAACATAAAAATACTTACGTTTAGAGGTGGTTAAAACCGCCGCTACTGTCTTACCAGTATACTCTTAGCGGCTGTTAAAAACACCATGAAAAGCTGACCAGAAAAAAAAATTCTGCTTCCACTGCACCACTGTCCAGAAAAAGAAATCAAACCAGACACAATCTCATAAAATAACATCAACTCAATGATGTGTTGGACCTTTCAAGGATGTTTTTGGATATATTGATGAAGAGTGGACTAGGTTTATGGACACCCATGGGGTGTGACAATCCCTTGAACATGTGAATTTAGTTATTAAATGATAAATTGAAGTGTTTATGAGATTAAACCAATTATAGATATTTTCAGCATGTCAAAATGGAATAAGTGGTTTATAATAACATTTATGGTTAAATGGGTTGTGAGATAACTAAGGGGATAAATAATGAATGGAAAATGTGGGAATATCTATGTTATAAGATGGAATTGAAAATATGTACAATGATTTTTGTTTTGAATGAATAGTAAAATAGAATAGTTATGAAATTACATTAAGTACAGTGAAGGTGATAAACTATGTGAATATTGATGAAATGAAAAAGGTTCACCCTTGATATTATAATTTGTTAAAAAGGTCAAGTGTGTTTGACCTTGTGGAATGTGTATTGATGGATTAGTAAATGATGAGGGACACAGTAGATCCCACCCATGGGTAAGAATTTTTTTACAAGGAATTCCTTATCTTTGATGTGGGATGGATAGACATGAAATTTGACATAATGGACTTGATATGTTGTATATGGAGTTTCCTATGCTTGGATAGTGTATTTACATGGCTTTCCAGACGCTAAAGCCTATGTGTATGATATGAGTGAACTGATTAGTGCACCACAATATATGAATTTGAAATGATTAATGAATTAACATTGTTGTTAATAAAAATGTAAAACCCATTTATACTATTTTTTACACTGGTTAAGATGGTATATTATCCCTACATACCTCATTGGACCCTCAATACTAGTAGGAAGCCTCTTGTATATGAGGAGGCATTCCTATGGTCATGTGGCACATTAGTTTGGGGAACCATTTTAGTGAAACCTAGGTAATGGCATCACAATGTTTTATCGAAGCCATTTTATTTTCTATTGAATAATTTTTTCAATGTTTTATATGATATTAAGGTGTTTCAGTCCTTGGTAATGTGCTTTTTGTGGGATTATCTAACCCATATATGGGGAAAAACCCAGGTTCTCGGTGTAGGTTTTTTGTTCTTATTGTTTGATGTTATAGTTGGATGTTATTTCACCTTGGGTGATATGATAGCTGTGAGATATTATTGTTTTATAAGGTTTTATCCATGGAACGACATGTAATTTTTTATGTATTCATGAATTATTTTAGGAAATCAGGATTAATATGACATGAATCATATTGGGATCAAATAGAAAACAAGGTTTTGTTTGTGTTATGGAAAATGAAAATCATTTTCTATTTGTTTCATAGAAAATAGTTCTTAATAAAGATTTATCAATCCACATGTTTTTTTGATTCATGGTGTCATAGTATACCAATGCCAGAAGGGTTTACCTTCTTGGATAATGATATTGAATAATTACATATTATAATATTAGGAATTGAGAATTTATTCAGCACATCAACAATGGGTTTAACTCCTAGTCATCCAAAATCTCGACTACCAATTCAAGCACAGGCCTAACTGGAATGATCTATACCACACTCGAGAAATCAAGAAATAAAAGGAAACATCAGAAATCAATAAAATTAATACAAGGAAACATGAGAAATAATGAAAATGTTAGGACATGAAAATGTTTGGTGGAAACTATCTGCCACACATGGTACATATACAAACCAACTGTTCCCATATTTGTTCAACACATCAACAATACAACTACTCACTGTCTGATTATGCATAGTCACCCTCTCCACCATCGTCACCCTCTCCACCTCCATCTCTACTTTCAATTGTCACCTGTAAGAAAATTATATTGAAAATTAAATATTGTTGCAGATTTATATTAAAACTTAAAACCAATGAAAGTTTGAAAACTAAATGATTTTGATTTTTTGTGATTTACCTGATGTCCACCAGTCGATGCACTACCACCGGGGGCATATCTGCTCATCTGCTGATGTATATCAGTCATCACTTTCTACAAAGAGGATATCTGAGCCCCCTGATCTTGAACTGTGGTTCATAGAGAAACAATCTACCTCTGAGCATATTCAGATATAGAGTGACTATAACCAGGAGTAGATGCAGCTAGAATCCCTAATGGCATGCCAAATACCTCAGATGGTATGGGTCTGAAACCCATCACGTGCACTCTACTAGGATACTCCTTCCCAAGGACTTTAGCAACTGGGTCATCCTGGGAGACTGAGTAGGACTGCCCAGGATTGGCATCCCATAATTCTTTAATTTTTACCTATAAATCAAATATCAATATATATTAAAATAGTAAAAACTGATTATAAGTTATTATAATAAAAAATTGACTTCATACCCCAACTTCTTTGGTAGGATCATTAACAAAACTTCCATCTGATTTTTTGTGAACATCCAACCACTGTTCAGTTCGGGATGTTTCATGGCCTAAACTCTGTGACTGCATTAAGAAAACATAAATCAACAATTCAATATATTAAATAGATAATATTGTCTTATAAATATTTAAAATAATTAAAATATTACCAATGTTGTTCGGATTCTAAAAAATCTTTTGGAGCCCGTAGTGTGAGGGATGACTTGCTTAGCCCGGTTTGATGCATTCTACTTTGAGATATCCGGAAATAAATAAAATTCAATTCAACAGTAATGTATTCAATTTTATCTCCTCTTAAAATACATCTATAAATGTAAAATGATGATCATATAATAATATATCTTTCAATACCATTCGCTTCTCATCACGATGTCTATCAACAAAAACTTTCCACTATTATTTTGGTACCCCAATGGGTATCTTATCATTCATTTGTTTCATGGTAAATGATGTATCGTTGACATCACAC
Source organism: Viscum album (assembly GCA_963277665.1). Taxonomy (NCBI): domain Eukaryota; kingdom Viridiplantae; phylum Streptophyta; class Magnoliopsida; order Santalales; family Viscaceae; genus Viscum; species Viscum album. Next base: position 1,145,590,483 of record OY728166.1, read on the forward strand.
AACAATATCCATTTTAAATCTTTCCATTTCTTACCAAGATTTTTCAACGTCCACTTTCGTGCTATCACATCAGCAACTGTAAAGTGGAAGAACATCTGTATACAGAAATTCATTTTGAAAATATTAGTAACATGACATTGAATTAAACCATAATGTAATAAAATTACCTTTATTTGGTAATCAAAAACATCATTCTTCCAGCTATGAGGCTTATGTCTCCAATCATCATAAGAAATAGGAAGGGAAATGGACTCCGCTACCAACTGGCCTAGAATCTGGCCAAGTAACCCCACGACGTCATTTTTAGGGACCCCATAAGAATCAAATGGCATGACTATCTTCTCACCATTCATATTCTAAACATCTGAACTATTTATGTTTTTCTCCATTGTTGTATTTTTTTCATCTTCAATGAGATAAAAATTAGTATAAACAAAATGCAATAAATTTATTTAATTAAAATGTTTACCTATGACAATAACAATTCAGTATGTCTGTGATGAACTGGAAGGGGCATGTCACCACCCCACTACTGAGGCTTCTGAAGGGGGATTTGATGACTCATCCTCTAATGGGACACCCATATATGGTGTGAGAGATGGTGCATGGGGAGATGGTGCAGGGGTGTAGGCAGCTGGTGCCTCAGGTGTCGTGGGGAGGGAGCCAGATAGATCGTCATATGTCGTGGAACTAGATGAAATAGTGTACCACTTTTTACTTGGAATTCCTATCATTTAATCAAATAAAATTTGGTTTAGAATATATATTTCAAAAAAATTATGCAGAAAAAAAATTAAAAATGATAATAGATGCCCAGTACTAACAGAGAAAATATATATAACAATTATAATGAATGACTGTAGAAATGAAACAAGTGGTTACTGAATGAATAAATAATTATACATTCAATAATTTTCCCCTTCAATCATGTCGTTTTCCTACTCTGTTTCTTCATCCACTTCATTCATCCTTGCTAGACTAATATTTTCAATATCATGATGGACAAATAATTTTGTTTCCTGTTGTTGATGAAATTCAATTTCAAAGGTCAAATATTCCACTTCATCACCAATATCATACATATCTCTTTGTATTATGTGAACAAATACACTCCACCTTTCATCCACAACATCATTCACATAATATAACATTTTTTATTGCGATTTTAAGATAAATGGATCATGCAGTTCGAGATCACCAACATCCATCAAGCAAGAGAAGTTCATATAAGTAAATTGCAAGGAATCTCTTTTAACACCTCTGATAATATAGACCCATTTGCATTTGAATAAAAAGAAATATAAATGTCCATGGTAGTTTAATTCTATAATATCATGCATCTTTCCATAGTATCCCACTTTAGAAAATGTAAATATACCACTATTCTATGTTTTCAAACCCACTTCTCAATCGACTGTATGAAATCTAAATCCATTCACATTATAAGTGTCGAACTTTCTAACTTGTTTTATAGGACCTCTAGCAAGAAATATCAAATCTTATGACATGTCTGCTCGAGTATCAGTATTCATGATATGAAAAAAGAAATATTATTTAATATATTTACAAAATGTATTTTTCAAACTAATATTCGTATTTATTGAAATATTTATGAACTTACACGTTGTGCAAACCATTCTACAAGATTTTTATTCACATCTTTCGTTATATCATAATCATTTTGTGTTCTGTCTTTCATTAGTCTCTTTGTTCATATCGTCAACTCTTCAATAAATGGGTCTGCAATTTCACTATTCAACTTCACATATCTATGTGCTTGTAATAATTACAATTCTGTCAGTGTCACATTTGAGGTCCTCCCAACTGATCGGCCAATAGCAGGAAATATTTTTAGTTTGTGATAAATTTGAGATTGATTTGATGTGTGTTCAACATTTCCAAATTGATTAAATATTGTCTCAATATCATCCAAATATCTAGAACAAATGGGAAGACACTCCTCATCCAAATAGCCTTCAACAATAGAGCATTCTGGTTGACCTTTATTTCTCATGTATTCCTTCAAATTCCCAAGATATATGTAAAATAAAATAATAATTTTATGAATATATTTAAATGCAAAAAATTGTTTACTTAAATTAAATACATATAAATAAAATACCTCTCAATTGGATACATCCATGGATAATGAACGGGGCCTCCTAATTTAGCTTCCTCAACTAAATGCACAGTTAAATGCATCATGAGTAAAAAACGATGGAGGAAAGATCATCTACATTGCACAAAGGGTCAATACAAACCTCTCCTGGAGGTTGTTAAGATAAATTGTATGTAGATATTTCTCACATAATTTCCTGTAAAATGTGCATAATTGGAGTACAATAGCAGTAACTTTTTCAGGTAATAATGTACGCAATGTCAATGGTCGTAACTATTGTAACAAAATATGTGAATCGTGACTTTTCAATCCATGTAACTTAGGATTTTTCAAGTCAACACACCTCGAGATGTTACTCGAGTACCCATCAGATACCTTCAAATTCTTTAAAATTCGAAGTAATATATTTTTATCCCTATTTTTCATTGAAAAAATGACCAGAGCATACTTTCTATTCTCATCTGTCCAGAGATCACATTTTATGTTCATTACTTGTAAGTCTTTGCAAGCACTGAGATGATCCTTCGACTTTTCATGCTCATTAAGTAATGTGAAAATAAAATTATCATAGAAATTCTTCTCAATATGCATCACATCAAAATTGGCCCACAAAAAATTAAATTCCCAATACGGGAGTTTAAAAAATATACTTTTTTTCTTCCATTTTTGCGTTCTGATTTCACCTGACGATGCACTTCAGACCCGTTTTCCGCTATCATTCAAATGATGAACCTTCCATAATTTTGATTCAACATTTTCAAGCTGTGTCAATATTTCAAAACCAGTTAACAACTTTGGAGGTGGTCTATGATCAATGGAACCATTAAATTATGATCTGTTCAGCCGAAATCTATGAAATGCATCGAGAAATCTTTGATGGCATAAGAAGCACCATTTTCTACTATGAGGTAGCCGTTTGGGATCAAAATAAAGTTACAAGTAGAACAAGACAAACCCGTGTAAGTGTTCCAACAAGATAAATTCCCAAGCCCAGTGAAGTCACTAATGGTCCACATTAAAGCAGCATGCATTTTGAACATTGTTTTAGAAGAAGCATCAAATGTCTCAACATAGTTGCTCCATAACTCCTACAATTCATCAATCAAAGGCTACACGTATACATCAATATCATTTCCAGGAATTTTTGTTCAAGGAAGAATCATCGAAATGATAAAATATATGTGTTGCATACACATCCACAGAGGTAGATTATAAGGGATCAAAACAACTTTCCAAATGATATAACTGGTACTCAATGTCCCAAATGGGTTGAATCCATCGGTAGCCAATCCCAGTCGAACATTCCTAGGATCAACTGAGAAATCTAGATGTAATGAATCAAATGTCTTCCACTTTTTGGAATATCATGGATGTATCATTAACACATCATTTTTTTTATCTACAGAATGCCACTTCATGTGTTTGGTGGTTTTCGATGACATGAATAATCTTTACAATTGAGGCTTCAAGGTAAAGTAACACAAACCCTTTTCAGGTGTGTTCCTTTTCTTATTCTCCATGAAATTATGTTCATTCATACTTCCAACATCACCCTTTGAATTCCATCTAGAAGAAGAACATTTCTTGCAATTCTGTCAACTTGAATCGTCTCCCCAATAAAGAATACAATCATTGGGACACACATGTATTTTTGTATAATTCAGACCAAGCTTGTTAACTACATTTTTCATATTATAAAAAGATTCTGGGATTTTTACTTCAGGAAATGCATCACGAATCAATTCCAATATCATGGACATTGCCTTATTTTTAATTCCACATAGATATTTGATATGGTACAACTTCAGCAGAAATGAATTCTTTGAATATTTCAAACACCCACTATACAAATCCTGATTTCCATTGCCAACTAAATCATGAAACACATTTTTCTCAGTGAAGTTTTCTCTTAAATTTGGCTCCACAAAATCAAGGGGAGGATCCAATGATATGTTACAATCTTGATCTTCTTGTGTTATAATCTCAAAAACATCACTTGTCATGTGGCAATTTGTAGCACCCTCTTCTGGTTGTTTTGATATGTTTTGATGCTGATAGTGGTGTCTTGCAGTGTCGAATGCATCATTTATGAGGTTTTGAATTTCATTTACCATTGTCGATGAACTTGGGAACTCATTCTGTGGATTAACATCAGTACTCAATCTTTCTATAATGTTCGATTCTCCATGACAAACCCAACACAAATATTGACCAGGGAATTGCTTCAGTATTAAATGTTCATAAACTTCATCTCTCTTCAACCATGTCCTAAATTTACATTTAGGACATGGACATCTTATTCTCCCTTCAACGGATCGATTAGAAATTAAAAAATATAAAAACTCATTCAAACCCTTAACATACAGAGGTGTGTTCCTCGGTAATGTGATCCAGCTTTTATCCATGTATATCACAATGCGCCTACACAATAATAAAAAAAATTAAAACACATAGTTACTACTAAATAGAGAAAGAGATTCATATATATGATAGTGTAAGATTACAGAAACATAATATAATAAATATGAGTCTCTGAGTTAGATATGAACCCTATAGTGTTTGGGATAGAGGATGTTTCTTTGGTAAAGAGAAACAGTGTGCTAACAATACCATATTACTCAATTACCACATGGTCAATACTAAAAGTTATTCTAAGCAGTATTCCTATCATGTTTCTCCCAAATCTCAAAATTTTCAACCCTTGACTTTTGAAATCCTTCATAGCATCAAAATATAATATTAGATAACAAAAATTAACATAAGCATAACTTGGTTGGAATCATAGTTCATGTGGAAAAAAATAATGTTTCCAATCTTGATGAAGAAGCATAGAAATATCAGGATGTAACCCTTAATTGATCCTGATTGTGTGACTCGAAATCACAAAGTAAATGGTATGGATAAGAGCATATAATTTCTATTAATTGACCCCAATTGTGCCCAAGCCATAAAAGAGTTGGAGAAGAAACTACACTTTATCAATATTCTCCTTTATCCCCATGATGATAGAAAGAAATTGGCACAAAACACATTTTATCACGGCTTAGTTTTTTACAGTGATGTTGGGATCCAAATACTATTTACTTGATTCTGTAAGTAGGAAGCTAACGATACTGTAGAAGCCTCCCTGTTTTATCCATCCATGAAGCCAATATAACCAAAAGATAGAGAAACTAAGAATGTAGATTCTCTAGGACAACAAGTAAACTAGGATATTTTTCATAGTATAGAACATGGTTTTGTGGAAGTTGTTAAGGGACTTGTAAATGTGGAAATTCATTAGGTAAATCATTTAATAGAACTTCTAAAATAGAATCCACTGACATTTTAAGGGGATTTTAGATCCAATAAATCCAATGTTTTTTCGTATAGGTGGTCCATTTTTTTTAACATTGATGGGAAACCAGATGAGATAAGCATCAAAGTTAGAATGAATATTCTTGAGTACCCGATGCTAGAATGATTAGACATAATTGTTTTGGATATGTTGTTTAAATACCTCACTTGGAAAGGATTTGTATACTTGTATTGTAAAATAATTATTCTTGAAAACCATTGGGGTAATAAATGTAGAATAATTTTTTAAATTTGAACAGGTATGTGTATAAGAGTTTAAATATACTTCAAAATTTACTCGCCTTGTTCATTGTTTATGAGAGGCAACACCTAGAAAAGGACTGAAAGAATAGATCATTATTTAAGGTATCCAATCTAAGGATCTATCAATATTTTTAATGTTCTATATTACATGCCACCTAGAAATAGATAATGAGGAGTTGGTTGGAGGAAGAGACTTTGGATGGAATATTAGTGTAGGAGACACCATTGTTCAGCTATGTGAAACTAGGAGCATCAACATGAGATTTAAACACAATATGTAGAGTCAGTCCTATGATAGTATTGTAAGAGAAAATCAATCAATGGGAGGAGTTCCTTATAATCCATATCACATAAATTGACCAGGTTTTTTACAGTGCATCTTGAATTTACACATGAATAATTAATTCCTATCCCCATTATAGAATTTACACCATTGTTCCATGAAAGGGAATCTTAAAAAATATTTTCATAAAATTCTATGACCTGTTGGTGCAACAAGATCAACTCTACCTTTGGTTTTGTATGCTCAGATGGAATAGTCCTATTAGACTAGTTCTTAACAAAAGACTTAGGAAAACTAAGAGGCATCTATGAACAATTAATTTTATTAGGATGAGCCTCATTAGAGAAGCAATAACTATCTTGTGACATTTGAGAAGTAGTTTTATACTTAAGTGAAGGATATCATGAAAAAGAAACATAATTCCTATATGGTTTGGGGTGCCATTTGTCTATATATGAAAATTTTGGATATCATATATGATATTTTTGTATTGGATACATCCATCATTCTTTTATTGTTAATCAACATGTGGAAACTATTCCTCATACCATCAGTGTCAACACACCTCATAGATAGTGGTAGTGAGGAGGATTGAAATGGATAGAATTCCACATGACTATTATTGCAGTATAATTTATCTAGTTTATTTAGATCATATACATGTATTTCATTGATTTAATCTTTTGTATGAACTACATGGTGTGATTTAAAGCTGGTATAGTCCACCAAGATTATTCTGTAGTGTTCAAATCTCTATACAAAGATCTTCATGAATTCACTTGGGATTTAGTTCTAAATAGAGTTAGAATTAAGGATATAATAATTGAGGTTGGAAAAATCAAGGACAAGTTCGTGTTAAAAAATTTGATTGCTGCTAATGAAACATGAAATGTAACTCTTCCTATCATAGTGGATTGACACACCAACATCTTTCCAAATGATTTCTCTAGGTTACCATCCAAGAATGAAATAATATATTATATCAATCTACTTCAGTGATCATTCCCATAACTGACTATTTATATCTCATTTATATTGAATAACCAATTAACATATATTCCATTTACAATCACAACTCATTCATCACATATATCAATTCCATACATTAACCCATTTAACACAATCACATTATACCAAATGCCCCCTTATGTTATGTCATCAACAAAACACATTTATCACTTATTTCATTTAATAAAACAAGTTAACATGCCAATCTAATTGCCAGGGGTTCTATCTCACTAACCTATATATCATTTAAAGGACTATGTTCTCAACATATCTTTAAAATCAAATCATGGAATAAAACACAATTCAAGATACTCGATTGAAATAATATTGAATCCACCCTTTAAAAAACGAGTCTTCCTCTTTTAAAAACTCAACATGTCCCAAGAATTTCATTTCTATTTACAACCATAAAAGGGGATTTTAAATCATTTTCAAAAAAGGGGAACCACACCCTCATTTCTAATCACCATTTGAAATCTATTAAGATAACCCCTTTTTTCTTATAACATTGAGGTCAACACCTACTTTTCAAAACAATACCCACTTTCAAAACATTGTTGTCTTTCATGGAAAATGATAACCAAATCAAAGTGAAAAATGCTTATTTTAATCCATTTCAGAATCCAACTAGGCATTTCAAAAAAATACCAATTCCATATTTCAAATATCCCATTAACCTTGACTACATACCAACTTACAGTTCTCTACCCATTCACATTCATAATTATATTATTGCAACATTTTAAAAAAATATTTCACCAACCTTAAGGGGTTTCATAACCCAAGGGTAAACCTACGTACGTTCTCAAATATCAATGGACCCAACAGAGTCCTTAGAGGGTTTCATACATCAATATAAGTCCTAATCTCACTTTTCTTACTCAGGAACACAAAAAATTATAAAAAAGTAAATTGGACCAACCACATACACATATAATACATAAAGTTTAAGAGAAAAATCTTCAATACCACTTGGGGTCGCGGGGGGCTGGGGTCGCAGGGTCGCTGGCGTCGCGGGGTCGGGGGGGGGGGGGGGGTCGTGGGGTCGCAAGGGAAGCGAGGGAAGCGGGGAGAAGCGGGGTCGGGGTGGGGTGGGCGGATCGGCATCGTTAAAAAAATGTTTAGCGGCAGTTACCAAAACCGCTACTAAAACCAATTTCTGTTGTAGTGATGTGTGTTTTTTCACCAACCACATGCTGCATTAGTTTTGCCGTCATAACTAACTCCTAGTGAGTTAGTTAAATGAAAATGGATGTGTTTAAGTCCCCTAAATGAATTTTCACAAGAAAAGCACAGAGAACAGTTAAAAACACGATGTAAATAAATAAATATTTAAAGTCATCAGTTTATTAAAATTCTCGAAAGATTTAATAATGTAATTATTTATTAATTTATGGATTTTTATTAATTAAAGTTAGTGATGTTAATTATAAAGTTTATTATTATTTTAGAAATTAAATTGTATACTAATTTAAGTTAATTATAATAATATATTCTAATTTAATTGATAAATTATTATTAGTATTTATTTTATTGATTTTTTTAATATTAAATAATTATAAATATTTAATATGAAACATTAAATTTATAATTTATTTATTTTAATTTAATTTATAATCCTAATTTAATAAAGTTTTGTTTAAGTTAATTCAATCAAAAATTCGGTTTAATTAAAATTAATTATCTTATGTGTATTGTTTATTTAAAGTTTAAATTTAGTTATTTTTATTTTAGTTTTTATTTTATCTTTTTTTAATTTAATTTATTTTTATTTTTATTTTTATTATCTTCTTACTCCCCCCAATTGGCGCAACCCTTGGGGGATTCTTCGAGATCCTTCGGTGCTGCAAGATCTTCTCCGCAGAAGCTCTGTGTTGGACCGTGGTGGATACTCTAGGTTCTTTGCGGCATGACCTAAAGTTTCATGAACGGCGGAAGAAAACTCGAGCTGGCAGGCAGTCTTCAACGACATCACGACAACATTGGCGCACCGGCTGGGATCTGCTCACAACGGTGCAAGAATCCAGAGTTGGGGTGTGCAAGGTTCGATTCAGTGCAGCGGGCTCCAATTTACGTCCTCTCCTCATAGCTTCAACCAGTGGTGGGTTCGAATGGCTCGACTCCTCCACGGCGTGGCGGCTTCAAGTTCTTTAGATCCGCGGAGTTCTGGTTCTCATTTATCATGATTGTTCAGGGATTGTGAAACGGGGTTGAAGCTGTGTGAATATCTAAATGTGAGTTTCAACTGATCTGGTTCTATGGGGTGCTTCTACTGATTTTTTCCGATGAGAATTCAATAGAGATACCGATGGTGAAATTGGTTCTATGCGAAAGAAGAAGAAGAGACCGATGGTGTTGGTGTGAAGATGTGAAACAGGAAAGAGTCGGTGAGACACCGATAGGGGAAGCGTGAAATGGTGAGATGGTACCATCGATGGAAGGACGGTGTGACAAAGAATGAGTATCGATGTGAAAGAGATGCCGACGTATGAAGGGTGAAAAAATAGGGGCGCAACAGTTTCGGTATGAAGATGAAGCACTAACAGTAGCATCAGTGGCAGGTTTGAGTAATCGATGGAAAAAAGCAGGGGTAGTGTTGGTGAGAGTATGAGAGACGGACGGGGATTCCACTATGGGTACCAAGCATGGTAGTTGAACTCGAGAGTCCACTTAGACTTATTCGAGACTCGACTCGTTCGAGACTCGACTCGTTCGAGACTCGACTCGTTCGAGACTCGACTCGTTCGAGACTCGACTCGTTCGAGACTCGACTCGTTCGAGACTCGACTCGTTCGAGACTCGACTCGTAGACACGTAAGAGTCTACTTCAACCTCATCATGCACCCTTATTTGAAACACTCATCATGCACCCTTATTTGACACGTAAGAGTCTACTTCAACCTCATCATGCACCCTCATCATGCACCCTTACTTGTGTTCTTTTGGGTGCATTGGATGGTGGATTGTATGGGGGCCTATGTCCGGTGGAGTGGGGATTGGTGGGGTAGCGATCTGTTGCTTGGTGCATGGAGGTGTTGCTGTTGAGGCTTCTAGTCCCGATGTGGTTTCTGTCCATGTATGGTTCTAGGTGTTGGCCGGTTGTGGTGGTGTGTTGGGGGCCTCTATGGTGCAGTGTTCTTGGTGTTAGGGTGTTGTGGCTATGGTTCAGATGGGGCTGTGGTGGTCTGGTTGGGAAATGCTGCTGGCTTGTCTTCTGTAGGTGGTGTTGTCGTCAGTTTATTGCTCGCTGTCTTCTCGGTTGGATGCAGACCGGAAGGTTGGGGTTCGGTGCGGTGCTAACTAAGTTCAGGCTTGGTTTGTGGCTGGTTTTGCTGGGGGAGAACAAATGACATCAACATTCCTACATTAATTAAAGATAATACAGGAAAAACTGACTCCTTTGAGCACCGAAACTACATGTTTAGACACTGACATGCCCACTATAGATAGCTACTTCTACCCCTTTTTCCAGCAACTCATCTACCTAATGCAGGTAGAAACAAAGTTCTTATTTCCAATGATTTTTATGAAAAACATAAACATGATCAATGGCAGGTGAAATGGATTAGAGCATCCTACCTTGACTTCCTCCTATTTTTCATGGATTAAGAGCACCTCATCATATCACTATCTTCACAGAGTTCATTTGACTATAACGAAGGATTTGTCAAGATAAACACGAGCAGAACATTCTTTCCCATGGGCCCACGCTGCATCCTGAAAGTGGTTAAATATTTCAATTTGGAAGGCAAGGATTCCATAAACATGGTTCAGACTTTTCCACAAACCTGAAAAATCATTCCTTGATTAATATGTACTTTGATTACCAATGCATATTATCAAGAGATTGTTGTATTCATTGAATTACCATCCATCCATGCTCGAGATTTCAGAAGTACCATACATGGAGTTCCTCGATCAAGTCCATGCTTCAGAGATGAAACTTGAAGCTTAGGGTCTGTGGAAAGTATCTCCTTGGTATCAGCTAGAATAACAGAACAAGAGTAGTGACTCCTGATGATGAAATATTATTCTACCAGGTGGAATTCCTATCTTCAACAGCGCCACCCCCCCACAAAAGATGACATGCTCAGCTACATCCTTGATCAAACCAAGTGGATTTTAGACTTCTGTGAAACAACCAACCTAGGCATGAAGCAATATTTGCCTCTTCCAGCCCCAAACCCCCCCATTGAATATGCCTCAACTGGTCCTTAAAAGAGCAGTCAACATCGAAACAAAAAGAAACAACAAAATAATATTACCATGAATGCATGAAGTATACAGGTCTAGAAAAGGAGACATTCTAAAGAACAAGCCTAACCACTATACCAGAATTTAGTTAATCCTGCCAGTACAACCCCAAAAAATATAAAATTTAAAATAAAGAGTACTTCTTAAAGAGTCCTTAGAAACAAATTTCAAAACCAAAAAGGTGAGATATTAGAGAATTAAGCAAACACGTCAATAAAAATCCTGAATAGATTTGATTCTTCCACCACCAAAAAGATCGTCATCCCCGTCTTCATCATTTTTCGCCTCACTAAACCCACGATTAGCTTAAAGATTTTGAGCAACATCCTCATCACCATCTTTCTCACTATCATTTCCAATATCATCATGAATTTCCATGTCATCTAAATTAGGATTAGAATCATCAAATGCATCATTTTCCTCATCGTTTTCTAAAAGTTCACAATCATCTACTTCATTTATCCATTCTTCATCAGAGGAAATATCATCAACAACAGAAGGCTCAGTACATTTTTGTTCTTATGGTCATTTGCTTGTTCAATTTTAAATTGAATATAATGAACACCAAATCATTCATCTTGTTTTGGTGCAAGCGGTTTCTCCTCTTTGTATGAACCTGAAAATACAATAGAAAAATATGTTAAATGCATTAACTCAAAATATTAATGTATGTAGATTTATTATCTTTCTCAACTTACAATCTCAAATGCACTCCAATTACGCTCACATCTAGAAGAACTAGTGGTCAAACTCAAAACAGGGATCACAAATCTTTTCAACTCAGGAACATCATCCCTATATGAATCCCACTAATCAGCTGGCCTCCTTTTATACCTCATCCTTTCTGCAAAATCCATACCTAGGAAGCCTCACACATTTTTGAAGTGGTCTAGCTGCAAATCTTTTTGGTTTATCTCCTCCTAGGTGGACTCCAATCTATTCAAGCAATCATATAAGCCAATTTTGACCGCTGCACCAGCCCTGAAGTTGGAACTATAGTGCAATTGAGGATTTAAATAATAGGCAGTAAAATGCAATGGTCTATTGAGTTGAACATCCCACCTCTCATCAATTATTTCCCAAATAGTTACATAACTGCATATTAAATGATAACATAAGATTAGTATTCAATGAAAACTACATAATAGTAATAAAAAAATAACTCTTTAAATGATGTACCTTTTCCTGGTATTACAAAAATTGTCCTTAATTTTATCCTTTGCTCGGTCCATCTCCTCATAAAAAATTCCCATGGATGGTTTCTCATTATAATCCACAAGATGAAGTACTTTAATGAGTGGGAATGCAGCCCTTAAACAAGTCACGACATCACGCCAAAAGGAAGTATCTAACACGGTTAATTTCACTTTCTTGCCATCTTTCTATTTTGAAAACCTACTACACCGCCATTTTTTGATGTAAACATATTCATCTGAGCACCCTTATGCTCACTAAGTCATCCCAAGGTCAAGTATGATGTAGCAAACCGAGTGATACCTGGTCTAATCAAATCTCTTTCTTTTGTGAATTCATGTAGCAAAGGAATGATCATAGTCCTCGAATAGATATATATTGTGACCTTTTTCCCCCTATAACTGGTCACCTTATGAACATCTAATTTTTTCTCCAAATCCTCTAACATCAAATCAATACAATGAGAAACACAAGGATTCCAATACAAATGCTTTATTTTTTAACATCAACATCTCTCCTATAACTTTATAGTTTTAAGCATTATCACTAAGTACTTGAAAAACATTTTCTTCTCCATCAAAATCAACAATCTCATCTAACATTTGAAATATTTTTTCACCAGTTTTTGATATATCAGATGTATCAATTGGTTTCATAAATACAGACAATTTCAGGCTATTTACCAAAAAATTACAGATCGATCGTCTCTTCTTATATGTCCATCCATCAGACATAATAGAACTACTAGTTTCTTTCCGTTGTTTCCTATACTCCTTGAGTATCTCTTGTGTGTAAGAAAATTCATTCATCGAATGCTTGTCTCTGATATCATGATATGATGGAGGTTTATATCCATTTCCACACCTTGAAATCATTTCACACATCTTCACAAACTCTAGATTTCTGGCACAATTAAAAGGTATAGCACTTGTGTAAAAAAAACCAAGCTACTTGGGCATTTGATTCCTCAAACAACTCATTTTTCAAAAACTAATTCATAGAAGGTTGTGCATAATTAATTGAAGACTGAGTCTCACTATATTATTTCAAAAACCTTTCAATCGTTGTGTCATCATTCCCCGGACAAGAAGAATTCATTTCATCCCAAATATCATGAAGATATTTTCGTTTTTTATTAGTCAAGCCAATAGTTATAAGAAGCATAGTTGAACATTCCTGTTTCGCTTCATCTGACACACTTCTGCATGGTGCTACATCTTTATTAGTTTGATCCAAATGGTGTTTTAATCGATTAATCCCTCCTGAAAACAATTTTTCATAGAACTTTCACTTCACCTTTTTCCAATTTTTCTCAACATCAAAACCAAATTTCCATGAATAATCAGACCTATTTCCACTACTATTTTTGAAAATAATTTTTTTTGGATAGATGAGGAAGACATTATCCTAAACCAAAATTAATATTCACTGAATCATAAAAGGAAACAATCCCAAAACAATTACAGCAATACACATGAGACCACCAATTAACATCACTCTAATAATAATTAAAATAAAAAAATTTAAATCGGAATTCAAGCAAAAAATTCACATTAATTTAAGCATAGACCAATGATTCATATTAAAATCATTAGTAGTAAATAAAAAAAATCGAGCACTGATAAATAAATTTAGAACACCCCAAATAATCATTAAGAGATTGCAATGGAGAACATACATAACAAAAACTAATGGATTCTTGAAAGGAGGGATTCCAATCACACATCACCAGATTTACCACTCCTTTAATAAATGAAAAATCTTTCTTATCATATTCCTATTAAACTTCTTGATTTAACCACTAAAATAGTTGAATGAATCAGTGAAGTATTCCTCAATATGAACCATTTACTTACCAATGTACTATATGTACCAGATTTTAAATTCAATTTGTTTTCAACTGGGTAAATACATAAAATCCATGCTCATAATCCTAACTATTTCAGGGGAGACTGCATTCTAATTTCTAACAGTTACACGCCTTATAAATCACACATAATCCTCTTAGATAGGAGGGAAAACACCATGTGAGATCCTTCGGGGTGAAATTCCAAAGGACTATTTCAGGCGTGTGCTCCTAGGATATTCATAAAACAAAATGGATTACAAAACGAATTGAATTTGAAATATAGGGAATAAATAAAAAACCTCAATCACATATCTCGCCTCCCCAGGGCGATGCGATGTTGAGGGCCACTGTTCACTCCTCTGTGAGATGTGAGGTCGAGAGAGATAGAAACGAGTCTTCGAGCAATGCTGCGGTCGATTTGTATCATTCAAGGCTGTAGAAGAAACATAGAAGTAGAAATAAATGAGTGTGAGGGACTGCAGAGCAGAGGGGAAGAAATCCAAACCTGAAACCCTAGGCAGGTGTGCGATGCGAGGTGCTCTGTTGCGTTAAATACACCATATTCGATTTTTTTTTTCAAAAAAAAAATTATTCACTCGTTTGACGTGTCGAGTTTGTTCAAGTCAACGAGTATGCTCAGAGTCTACACTTTTTCAGACCGATTGTACAGAAAACTGATTCCATCAACATGCTGAATCGGTGGGGAAGAGAGAAACGGTAAACTTGTACTAGCCTACAAGTTGGCTCGCGAGTTTAACTACCTTGGTAGCAAGTGATGTATAATTTTAGGGGTGAGACCAATATTTGAAAATAATAATTGAGACACTGATAAAAAAAATCACAGATATTTAAAAATAATAAGTCCCCATTAGTGAAAAAAATAATAAGTCACCGGTGTGAGCATGAAACTGATGAAAATAAGAAACTGATCGGTGAGTCGTGAGACATCGATAGTGAAAAATAAAATATTGAACTATTAGTAGGTGAATGATAGAAGAGAAAAAGGGTGACCGGTTAAAAGGTGAGAATGATGCTGATGCGCTTCAATATCGGTAGCAAATAAAAAGAGTAGAAATATTGGTGATATAAAAAATTAACTGCAAAAATAAACATAAAATTAAAACTTAAGTTAATTAAATACCAATATTAAAAATAATTGACCTGTTAAAAACCTAAAATCAAAAATACACAGATTAAAATTTAAAAAATAAAACAAGGATAATCATCATAAATTAAAAATGAATTATAATTAAACATTAAACATTAAAATTACAATTAAAATTATTAATTGTTATCACTTAAATTAAATACTGGATTAATGTTAAGCTATGTTTATAAAGGGGAAAGACCAGTGCCACACTGCAAACACAAAAATTAAAATATTCATAATTTGAGTTTTAAATTAAAACATAACTTAATTAAATAATTTAATAAAAAAATAAGAAAAAATTATTTAAATAAGAATTAAAAACTACAAGTAAATAGGACAAATGATTAGAAACTGGATTTTTATTAAAACTACATATACAAAATCAAAATATAAAAGTTTTAAAGAACTAAATTAATTAATTAAATTACAAGATGTACACTTAAAAAATAAACATTAAATTATTGATTTAAAAACATAAACTATTATATTTAATTAAAAAATAAATAATTAATTAAACATATAAATTAATGAATTTAATTTATTTAAATGAGTCTAAATTAAAGGGAAAAACATTAAATTAAAATATATGTTAATTAATACTAAAATAAGATTATTAATTGGTTATTTAATTTTAATGTCAAATTATTAAAAATTGAGTAGATTAATATAAAAAAACTAATTAAGAAATAATTAAACTAGAAAAGTTAAGTATGTTTAATTAAGGGATTAAAAATCATAAATATTTATAAATATTGATTAATTAATAATGTCAGTTATAAAAATTTAAAAGTACGATTATTTAATAAAAAGTGTAAAAAAGATTAATTAAATCATTAAAAATTAAGTAAATTGATGTGGAAAAACCATGTAAAAATTAGGCCACATCACATATAATGACCCCGTGAGTCTTGCCTCCAATAGGCCTTGTAGTGGAGACCAACACCAAGGGTACAAAGATCTCACAAAATAGGAGGTATTAACCTTTTTATAGTAACCATGATTAGGAGATATGATGTATCAACCTCAAAAAATTCCAATACATATATATAGTGGAAAAAAACCATCCCACATGCATTCTTAAAACTAAACTAATGTAAATAAAAATAAACTCCAAAGTAAATACCCAACAATAACGCTAGTTAGTGACACAACAACTATCTTAACATATGAGATAGTAAGGTCCAACACAGTCCATGTAATCCTATTGGAAACTTAAAAACATTTCTATAAACATAGGGTGAGAGTACAAGTATAATCAGTAGGAAAATCCAAGGTCTCTTGGGTACAGATGGATAAGCATACTAATTCCCCTGTGAAAAAATAGTAGAAACCAATCGCACCTAAAAAGTTATGCTAGACACTCTATCCTGACCAAGGTATACTCACCATAAAACAAAAGTCATATAAATTAATAGGGTAAGCACATTGTTGTTTTTGGGTACCCCGCACCACTTCCCACTAGTTATCTTTTCATACCCTAATGGAGAATGTCCTGGCACATCCACACTCTTCCACAAGACCCACATCACAACCCACCCGCACACACCTGTGCCTCAGATCTTGTCCCACTACCTGGGAAAGGGAAGATCACCAAATCCTTCTCGCACACACCTGGGCCATACCCATATCATATCCTACTCATAGATACTTGGGACACAACCATTTCTCATCATGAAGACACCTGGTAAAGTACAAAACATCTCATCCTAAAGACACCTGGGAAAGAGAACCTCTCCCACAAACACCTGGGCCTCACACCACACCAAAACCTGCCCAAAGAATCTTGGGTTACCAATGCCTAGAAGAGGGAGCATGGAAGATCCAATAACTATCCATCCATCCTCCCACCAAGATGTTGGGATGACACCCTCCCCCATGATGATGAGGGTGTTAGACACATAGTTCTCAACTAGGGTGGGTGTGAATATAGAAATAAAATGAACCTATATGTATATAAATAGTTATCAAACACTCATCCCATCCTATGGGTTTTTTTCAAACCAAAAACTATTGCACAAAACTACCTTTGCTGCTACCTCTAAATGTATTTATCAACACTAGCAATAATCACTTCAGAGGTTGTTAAATGAAATCAACTTTACAACGTTCCACAATTAAAAAAATACCCCCGTCTAACTAATTTAATCAATTATCATTATTTATTAAGAAATCCATTAGGTAATTATATCCCTACCTAAGAATCTACCAAACACATCACACAACATTCCATACCACATAAACCACAAAAGGAAGAAGAACCATGATAAAACTATCCACTACACATTTCTTCTCCACTTAACACCCATTATAACTACCTCTATTATCATTCATCAAAGTCATTCTACCAAAAGAAAATTACCCTTAATAGAGAAACCACCATCTCAATGCCACCCCCATAAACACCTCTCATTATGACCATTATAGCAGCCCCGCTGCACAAACATACCACACCCAACACATCCAGAAACACAACAAGCCGTAACTTAGTGAATTTCCACTGCACAACACTTATCAACCATCCTTGGCACCCTGATTCATAACACTTATCATTCATCCCATGACCAAACAAGACTTCAACTAGAGATTCAATCACACCACCCAAAATTTCCCACATTCAGTCGTACCCATAAACCACATCACCAGACAAACACACAAGGAACAAAATAGAACAAAACCACACTCAACACACAAACACACCTAAA
This sequence comes from Viscum album, assembly GCA_963277665.1. Taxonomy (NCBI): domain Eukaryota; kingdom Viridiplantae; phylum Streptophyta; class Magnoliopsida; order Santalales; family Viscaceae; genus Viscum; species Viscum album. The sequence goes on from OY728166.1 coordinate 1,145,608,642, forward strand.
CAAGCAAAGTGTAATCTGATTTATCAAATACACATTCCTTAATTCTAATTTTTTAATTTAGGGGGTGATTAAAGAAGGTGTATAATCCCAGGGAATGCATTAATTTATCCTAATATAAATGGTTTGTCATATTTTAATATTTATATCCATTTAACCATCAATAAGAATTCAAAATTTATCACAGGTATGCAAATAAAGACCACCAGTGACCATGATTTTTAGTAGGATACAATTCAAAACATGGATCAATATAATAGATAAAATAATACGATCATCATCATCTTCTTCTATGCCCCTCGATTATTACTTTTTAATAGATTGGATTATCTTTGTTAAATTTTTATTCAACCGTCTTCACAAAGAGATATGAGTACACCCACCCTACATGATACAAAAATTAAAGAGAGGTGAAGGGATCCCTACCTTTAGAAATAGAATATCAACACCTCCTCCTTGCAGAAAACAAGGGGTGTGCAAGGCTCCAAGGAAACAAGGTCAAGGGGTGCCACACAAATGCACAAATTCTTGAGGAAGAATTGTTCAGGGATTCCTGGTATCATGAGAAAATGGAAACATACAAGGAAGAAAGTGTCTCATCTTTATAATGTTCAGATCCTATATCAAGGGAAGAAACAGTTTCCAAAGCCATTAAAGGAGGATATTGAGCAAGACTATGTGGATTTTCCATTTAGGAGCCTATCAGTTGTTGAGAATTTTAGTATATATATTATATACTTTTAAATGGATTCAAATTCACTTAAATATGGGTTTTGAAATCAATTTATGTCAAATAACAATAAAGGGGAGAACCTGAAAAAAAACATGGAAAAATAAGAATTTTAACAAATAATCGGAATGACTCACCATTGGGTGAGTCACCGTATCAGGATAATGGTGGGTGAGGAACCATTGGGAGACTCTTCATTTGATGAGTCATCTATGTGAGCAACTTGTGATGAGCTACCGATGGTGATTCTCCATTCGATAAGTCCCCGTTTAGAGGGCTATCGTTCAAGGAGTGACTATTTCGATTCACTATTGTGACCTACCATCAGTGAGTTGCCATTCCTAACTCAAAATTTCGAGTTACCATTCATGAATCACCTTTTTGATTCATGTTTCCTGACCCATCGTTGTTAGTCACTACTCTTGACTCACCATTGCAAGTAGTTTCTCCTAACTCAGTGTTGTGAGTCACTGCTCCTAACTCACCATTACGAGTCAACACTCCTAACTTTCTGTTGTGAGTCACCAATATTGAATCACTATTTCAAGTAACTGTTCTCGAATCACCAATGCATTTCACCACTCCTAACTCACCATCAGACAAGCTACCATTGGAGAATCTTTATTTTTTGACAAAATCTTGAAATGAGTAATCGATGCCTCCTAAACACCTCAAAAACTATATTTTCAATAAGTAATAGACCTGGATAGGTCCAGAACATTACATCAGATACCACTCAGACTATTCTGACCCTTCAGTATTCCAAACAAAACCTTGATGAAAGAGGGGTCAGAACAACTAGCCAGTGGGATAACTCTTAGGGATCCTGTTATACGTGAAACACCACCGACCACTAAACACATAACATTTCAATGATAAACAACCCTATGTTGTACGAAAGATAAATTGAAACATAGATATACATGAACAACACCTATCACATATAATATCCAAACCTAAAACATGACATACCACATAAGAAACAAAATCCACCTTATTCAGACACACGAATCTAGAAATCCCTTTCTTCAGGTCTAGATACTATCCACTTTGGGAGGCATTGACTCTCCCGCATGAGTTTAATCACATATTCTTTAATTTTTCTTGATTAAGAATTAGGTCATACCCTCTTTATATGTCAATAACTTACCATAAAAATCACTACACATATCACAAATTAAGGAGAAAAACTCATCTCATAGAAAATAAGGATCAAAAATCTAATTAGAAAATTGAACAAAACAAGGAAAAAATCAAAACAACTCTAGGTACTGGGCTTGAATATGCACTTATCGCTCCAAAGTACTCTCTTATAGGGAACCATACCTATGAAAAACATGATCCAAGGGAATGGTCCATCCTTGTATCACATTTTTCCAATGATCATGGACCTCCACTAGTCGTTGAACAAACATCGCGTCATCCTTGATGTCCAACTCTCCCTAGTTAATGATGTGGGAGTCATCGTGTAGATACTGATAAAGCTGAGAGACGTTAAAGACATCGCGGAATCTCTCCAACTACAGTGGAAACTCCAACTATTATCCCACCTCGTCAACTCATCCCAACACCTCAAAGGATATGGGGAACCTCAAAGAAAGCTTTTCCCCTCTGTCAAACCAATATTGTCCATGTCAAGTGGAAACTTTCAAGAGCATATGGTCCACAACTATGAACTCCAAGGGCCGCCTCCAACAATCATAATATTTCTTTTTTCATTCATGTGCTTCCACCATATTCTCAGATACATGTTTAACATTCAATTTCATTCTCTGCACCACCACGAGGCCAAGAACAGTTGTCTCCCCATCCTCTGTCGAACTCAAAGGTGAACGAAATGACCTACCATACAAGGCTTCAAACAGAGCTATGCCAATGGAACGATGATAACTATTATGGTAAGAAAAATATAATACGGGAAGGTGTCATAACCAAGATCCAAAAAATTCTAAAATTCACACCCACAACATATCCTTCAGTGTCTAGATAGTTTACTCTGTCTGCCCATCTATCCGAGGGAGAAAGGCAGTGTTGTGGCATAACTGAGTGCCAAAGGCATGATGAAATACCCTCTAGAATCATTAAGTAAAATTCATATCCTGATATGAGACAATGGATCTCGAGACACCATATAGCTGCACCACCTTATCCAGATACCTCTTGGCTAAGGTATCTAATGCACATGACTCCCTAATTTCTATGAAGTAAGCTGATTTTGTCATTCGATCCACAACTACCCAGGTTGCGTAACCTCCTCCCGAAGGCTTGGGTAACCATGTGACGAAATACATCGAGATGTCATCCAGCTTCCACTCGGGGTCATCTGAGGTTTTAAAAAATACCAAGAATATTGTGTTTTTCCTTCACCTACTGGAACACTAATCACATTCCCACCAACTCCGCTACCACCCATTTCATTTCGGGCCAAGAAAACTAATATTTCAAGCCACTATACCACTTGGAAAGTCCTTGGTGTACCACTAAATTTGAGTTATGATTCTCACAGAGGACTCCCTTGTGCATCTCCACTGGAACAGACAACCTTCCATAGAACATCACCCAATTCTGACCATCATCCAACCGTCCCTTTGGAGCAACACCCTGGTCAATGCGATCACAAATAATTTCTGCCTCTAAGTCTCCCCACTAATACTGCTCCACCTATTTCATTAGAGTAGACTGCACTTCCATTTGAAATATACAGCCTCTACCACCATCCATTAATGAATATAGGTACAAGGCTACCAACTCTTTCATCTCCTTCCATGCATCCACATATTCTACAGCAACCTCATTCTGTGACTTCTTACACAAAGAATCATCCATGAAATTTCCCTTTCCTAAGGTATAAAATATCTTGATGTCTTAGTCCTAGAGTAACTCTATCAACCTCTACTGTTTCATGTTTATATCTCGATGGGAAAATATATACCTAAAGCACTTCAGATTCGTGAAGACTACAAAGTGCTCCCCAATGATGTAATGTCTCCACAAATTCAGCACGAACACAACTAATTCTAGCTCCAGACCATGGTTGACATAATTAATCTCATGGAGACATAACTACCTAGACACATAAGAGACCACTACCCTCTATTGCATCAACATGCATCCCATGACCAAACATGAAGCATCACAAAACACCTCGAACATCACCCATTCCTCTAGAAACTAGAGTATTGGAGTATTGAATAAATTTCCCTTTAGATAGTTGAACCTTTCCTAAAACTTCTCACACCACAAAAGGCCATATATTTCGTGGTCAAGGACATCAAAAGAGACATAGATCAAGAGAAATAAGGTACAAATATTTGGTAATAGCCTTCCAGAACAAGAACTCTGTAAACCGATTCAACGTTCTTGGGTTCTTCCTAGGAAAGAACCACTTAAACCATTGACAGGTCAATTACCACACCCAACTATGACACCACATGTCTAAGGAACTTCCCCTCTCACATCCAAATCTTTCACATGGGAAAATTTACATTGAGTTGGTGGCATGTAAGAACCTGGAAGATATTCCTGATATGCTTGGTATTCCACTTTTCTAACTTTTAGTAGACCAGGATTTCATCAATGTATACGATGTCGCATCAGTCCAGGAACTCACCAAATATGGAGTTCATAAGTCCCATGATCTCATCTGGTGTATTCGTAACACCAAATGACATGACCACGAACTCAATGTTTCTAGAACTACACCTAAAAGTAGTCTTCAGGATGTCACCCTCCTTCACCCTCAACTGGTGATTTCTAGACCATAGATCTATCTTTGAAAAAATAACTTTCTCCCCTCAGGTGGCCAAAAATATCATCCATTATTGGGAGAGGGTAACGGTTCTTTACTATTACCTGATTCAATCTCTAGTAGATTATGCACAACCACAGAGCACCATATGAATTCTTCCCAAACAAGATTGGAGCACCCCATGGAGACACAATAGGACAGATGAATCCCTTCTACATTAGGCCATCAATATGAATCCTACGCTCCCATAACTCAGAAGGTTCCATCTGATAAGGATCCATCAAGATCAAACTATCACCAGGAAAAAAGTCTATCCCAAACTGCACATCATATTCAAGGGGTAGAGTTACAAAATCCTCAAGAAAGACATCCATGAACTCCCAAACTACCCTGGGAGCCTCCACCATCTTACCATCCATCGATTCCACTGACATCTTGGCCAATAACAAAATAAGAGGCTCCACATAGTGACTTCCCACCTGAGGCTACACTCAGCAACAAAAACCACATGATGGACATACAAATCTAAGAACATGAATTTCCTATATAAGTAGTCACTAAAAGCATATACATAATACAACCAGTCGATGAAAACGATGATATCGTATGGTTGCATCTATAGCAAGAAGAGATCCCCATGGGAATGATGCGGTCCCATCATCAGTTTATATCCTCAAAACACATCAAAAAGCTGGTCTGAACTCCAACTGGTGTACTCAACACCAAACGCATGATAAGTTTGTTTAATTCTAGTCCTAGTTCATGGGTAGAATAGGTGAACCAAAGGAGTCTAAAGCTCTTGAATCAAACAAATCACAAGAAATAGTACTAAAAAAACTAATCGTACCTTCAACAATCACTCGACCTGCTGCCTCTTTGGGATGTAACTAACCATGCCATGCTCCTCTACCCCTTTTCTAAAAACAACCTCCCTGTTCAAGAACAAGTCTAGGTCCCTAATTAACACTATGAGGACAGCCTCTACCTAATCCATCACCCATTGGTGGAGCAGGAGCCTGTTATCCCTATGGCTGAAATGGCCTGGTTGGAAACTAATATTGAGGTGGGTGTTGAACCTTCCCACCTCCACCATACTGAGCTCGAATGGCTATTGGTAACTAACTTTGAAGATGTACATGGGCTCCAAAATATTAAAACCTTGTTCTCTAGTTCATGGAAAAGAATGAGGACTTGAAGGATGAAATATGAATGGTTAAGGTCAGCTCCCTGATAGTTGGAACCCTGAAGGCCCGGACACATGAGACTTACTATTGGTAACCATACCCTTTGAATAACCCCATTGACTCCACTATCATGGTATACCGCCTTGAGATTTCATCTTATCAACTACCTCCACCTTATTCTGGACCTCCTAGTATATCGGTAAGGTAAAGGGGGTAACTGCATTCTAGAGAGAAGGAAAAAGTTCCTCCTCTAAGCATCTCACAAAAGAATCCTCATTCTGAAAAAGAACTAGGGTAAAAAAATTAGATCCTTGAACATGATCTCCAGATCCTATACTGATATAATCCCCTACTCGAGGGAGAGCACCTCCTACCTCTTCTCATCCTTCATAGTCAATGAAAGGAAATCATCTTAGAAATCTTTCTCCAAATCGACCCATATAACATCAGCCTCTTTCCTCTCAACAAGGAACAACTTCCACCACTAACTTGTAACTCCCCTAATTTGGCTCACTGCTAAAGGAACTAGAACTTCATTGAATTATAGAATAAGATGAAAGAGATCACAAGATCCTCGATCCAACTCTCCTTCTCTATGTTTGAAATGTTTCCATAATACATTTTCATAGTATTCTGAATGAAATCACATAGTTTATTCTTCCACTGGTCATCCTCCTTCACTAGATCAACCCCTAGTTTCCCAACCAGATTGGCCCACCGAGCATCAACCACTTGAGCCACATGTTAATGATGTCCAAGTGCGCCAGCTGATAGGGAAAATAAGAAATTCCTATGCCCAAGTAGTATGGGAATTTAGTTAATATTCACTTTAACATATTTATTTTAATTTCCCAAAATAAAATAATTCAAATAGGAACACAATTAATTATGATGTATGTACCATTCTTAGGGTCTCTACCCAACAAATGGTGTAACTTAACATGGTCATTCGGTATGCTCATCATCCATTCTTTGGATCACAAGGGGAAATAAATCCCATGTCCAAATAGGTCTTCCCTAGAATATGTCATGCACTAAGATCACCTTACACTGTTTCCCTACCAACCCAAGTGATCCTCACTATTCCTAACTTCAAACCCCATCCTATTTATCAACCAACTACCTATGATACCATTAATTCCTGACCCGCTCACTCATAAGATGTCTCTCTTGTTCTACCAATGAAGGAAGACATATAATGACCCCCTGAGTCCCACCTTCAATAGGACCTGGGGTGGTGACGAACACCACGGGCACAAAGATCTCCCAAAATTAGAGGCATTACCCTTTTATATTAACCAAGATTAGGAGATAAGATGTATCAAACTCAAAACAACTCCAAGATATATATATATATATAGAATAAATCCAAATACATCCCACATTCATGATTAAAATAAAACTTCTACAAACAAAAATAAACTCCAAAGTAAATACCCAAAATTAAAGCTAGGAAGAGACATAGAAACTGTCTCAAAGTCTAAGCTAGTAAGGTCTAGAATGATCCACACAATCCTCCTATAAACCTAAAAATAGTTTTATATAAGCAAGGTGAGAAGACAAGTATACTCTGTAGGAAAATTCAAGGTCTCTCATGCACAAGTGGAGAAGCATAGTAATTCCTCTATGAAAAAACAACAGTAACCAATAGCACCTAATAAGGTATAATAACCACACCAGCCTCACCAAGGCACTATCACCAAATAACAAAAGTCCAGTAAATTAATATAGTAATAAAAACTATGTTTTTAGGTACCCCACACGACTTCCCACTGGTGAAATTCTCATACCGTAATGGAGAACACCCAAATTCTTCCACACTATTCCACAATCCCCACATCACAACCCACCTACACAGACATGGGCCTTAGAGATAGTCCTACAACCTATGAAAACAAATCTCACCAAATATAGCCCTCACACACCTAGGACATAATCATATCACATTCCTCTCATAGACACCTGGGCCACAACCATGCCTCATCTCGAAGACACATGGGAAATAACAACACATATCTTGTCGAAGACACCTAAGAAATCTCACCTCACTAACGGTAGAATGTTCCGGCGACTCATAGGTAGTGGCTTGGATTAGGTAACCCACCAGAGTAGTAGTAAAATAAAGTCTTCATAAGGAAATTTTCATTTCTTATGGACACTAACTTGGATGATCTATCAATGACCATGATGAAGCTTCAGTGAAACTAAGTGGAGGTCTATGCTGTCACTAGGATCCAATTGTTACATTTGGTATCAGAGGTGGTACCCAGCCTTAAGTGTGGTGGACTACCTAGGTTGATATGTAGGGCCCACAATGGGGATGTTGTGCTCTAAAGGGGGGGGGGGGGTGAATATAACACCCCCAAATGATAAAGGGTTAAATGAATAAATGATATGACTCATGTCAACAAGGTGAACTTGCTTTTTCGGGAGCCTACTTGATTAGAACATCACAGTTAAGTATGCTTGTCCTGGAGTTGTGATCAGGATGGGTGACATTCTTGGATGTTTCCCAGGGTGTGTTTGAGTGAGTAAAAAGCACACTAGAAAGGACATGTGTTGGAATGTGAGAACAACCATTAGTCAGATGACCCGTTTGGGCACGTGGTTGGGTCCTTGGGTGAGAACCACGTGTCTATGGGGAAACTGGTGGTACCTGGAAGGTCAGTACCCAAAGACCATGTAAAGGCAGAGTGTTTGTGCTTTCACTGATACCCAGTTGTTACATTTGACTTGTGAAACCATTGAGCATTTCTATCCTATAGCTACATAGCCACAATAGAGCTTGTCCCGTTCCCGAGCAGTGGTGTTCACTTGATTTTGGGAAATCATGGTATCGACCCCAATGCCATTTTTCCCATTTGATGGTCCCCAATGTCGAGTTCATGTTTCCCATGAACGATAGGCATGATGTTGGGAAGACACCATCCCATGTGATGAGGGGGGTGTTTGGCACATAATTTTCAACTAGGGTGGGGTGAATATAGAAATAACAACAAAGTAAAAGTATATATATATATATGTGTGTGTGTGTGTGTCAAACAATCAACCCAACCAATGGGGTTTTCTAAAAAACAACAATCCCACAAAACCTACTTTGGTTCCACCTCTAAAAACAATTATCAACACCAAAAATAGTCACTTCAGAAGTTGTTAAATGAAAAATGTTGCACAATAAGCCACAACTCAAAACATACCCCCATCTTACTCATTTAACAGATTAACATTCTTTATTAAGAAATCCATTTGTGCATTCCGCCCCTACATGGGAAACTATTAAACAAATCACACAACAAACCATATAGAACAGACCATACAAGGAATCATAACCATGACAAAACAACCCACTATATATTTCCTCCCCACTTAACACCCATTCCAATCACATCCATCACCATTCATCAATGTCATTCTACCCAAAACCATCCCCTAAAATAGAGTAAACCACCAACTAATACCCACACCTATCAAAACCTCTCATCAAAAAAATTCTAGAAGCCTCGTTGCACAACATAACACACCCAATACATAAAACAACACAACAAGCCACAACCCGATGTAGTCCCACTACACAACATTGGTCATCCATCCTTGGATTCCCCCCTACATGACACTTCTCATTACTCCCATGAATGAACCAACCTTTAACCAGAGATTCCATGAAACCAACCAAAGCACCCCACACACATCCGTACCCATCACATACAACACCAAAAAACCACAAAAGGCACAAAATAGAACAAACCCACACATAGAACACACCCACACCTAAACAAGCAATGAGTACTATGATTTATAAAACCCTAATTCTTTAATTTCACTTTTGTAATTTAGGGGGTGATCACATTAGGTTTATAGTCCTGGGGAAACCATGTATGTAACTGAATATACATGGTTTTTCAAATTTTAGTATTTACATCCGTTCAAAAATCTACAAGCATTCACATGACATCACAGGTGCACAAAAAAAGACCATCAATGTCCATGTTTTTCAGTAGGATAAAGTTCACAACATGGATCAAAATAACTGGTAAAACAATAAAATCATAATAATTATATTAAAATCCCCTAATTTATTATTTCTTAATAGGTTTGATTATCTTTATTAAATTCAGATTCACAAATATTCACAAGCAGACATGAGTACACCAACCCCACATGATACACAAATAAAAGAGAGATGAAGGGATCCCTACCTCATTAAAAAGATGATTTTATCCTCCTCCTTGCACCAAACATGGGGTGTGAAAGGATCCAATGAAACAAGATTTAGTGGTTCAACACAGAGGCTTGGATCCTTGGGGAATAAAGCTTCAAGATGTCAGATATCAAGAGTAAAGGGAAACATACAGGGAAGAAATCTTCTCAGCTTTAGAAAGGCCAGATCCTATATCAATGGAAGAAAAAGTTTCAAAATCCATTAATGGAAGATATTTAACAAGAATATGCATCTTGGACTATTAGGACCATCCTAGGTGTTAGGAATTTAAAGAAATATTTTATATCCTTTGAAACGACTATAAAATCACTTAGATATGGATTTAAACTCAATTTCCGTAAAAAAATATTAATGGGGAGATCCTAAAAAAACTAGGAAAAATGGAATTTTGACAAACTGTCAGAATGACTGGCCATTGGGTGAGTCACCGTCATGAGATATTGATGGGTGATGAATAGTCAGGTGACTCCCCATTGGAAGTGTCCCTAGTACGAGCTTCCAGTGATGAGATACTAATGGTGAGTCACTATCACAACTCACAGTTGTGACCTACCAGTAGCGAGTCAGTATTTCTTACTCACAATTAAAAGTCACCATTCCTGACTCGCCATTATGAGTCACCAGTCCTGACTCATGATTGTGAATAACTACATCTGAATACCCATTATGAGTCACCACCATGACTCACCATTGCGATTCATTACGCCAGACTCAACATTTCGAGTCACAGCTCCTGACTCACCGTTGTGATTCACCACTTCTGATTCACCGTTCTGAGTCACCATTCCTAACTCACTATTGTGAGTCTCCCTTACTAAATCACCATTGTGAGTCACCAATCCTAACTCACTGTCAGTTGAGCTATCATTAAAAAAAACTGTATTTTTTGAAAAAATCATGAAATTAGTCAATGATGCCTCTAGAACACCTCAAACACTACATTTTCACAATGTCATGGACCTCGAGAGGTCCAAAACATTACATAATCAAACAATTGAATGCAATATTTATATATGGTAGATTATTTAGGCACTATTGGTATTGGACTGTTGATTTATACTCATACCCTATTTGTGTATTTCTTGGAACCTTGACAGATTTCATGGATATAGGTATGGACTAGGGAAAGAAAACATGTACTTGATTGATTGTTTTTCAGAAGACATTGTAGCATTGAGACATGACTAATAAGGTGTTCATTAATGGTGTTTTGGAGTATTCTTTATCGATTCTATTTTTGTTGCGTTCCTTGTATGTCTATCAGAACAACATTTATATTAAAATATTTAATGGGTTGACATAGTTATTATGAGTATTATGTTTGTTTTGGTTTCACCATTATTCTGATCGAGTTGAATGGTTGGTTATTTATCTGGTTTTCACTGTTATTGCAACTCTTTATCATATGGTATGGTCTCCCAAATATATTCCACACACCTGTTCTACTAATTGGAATCCTCTTGTGTACAAGGTGGTGTAGTTTATGTCATGTATCTACTAGGCACAATTACACAGGGGAGTACCGGGAAATAAACATTACAAAAGAAATATGGAGTTATTACTAAAACCCTCACTCAGGGCTTCCTTTTATAAGGGGGTCTTCTTTTAAAATCATAAATGATTTCCAATGTGGGGTTTAGCTTCCATTTTTGATGTAAAAAATTAGTTATATATTATTATTAATAATCTGTAATTAATTAATAATAAAAATTAATTAAAAATTTATTACTCATAAATATTAATAATAACAATCCTAACCAAATAATAATTAACTATCAAATTTACTCTTAAAAATTAACAATTGAATAATTTACTAATTAATATTAATAATATTATTAAATATATTAACAACTAACTAATTAATTACTTATTAATTATTATTAGTTAATAGAAACAAACTAATTACTAATTAAAAATATTTAATTACTTATTAAAAATATTAATTATTAATTAACTTATCAATTATCAAATAATCAATAAATATTAACAATAATTATTAAATAGTTTCTAATAAATATTTAAAAATATTATTTAGTTACTAAATTATAGTAATAATGATTAAATTATTAATTTACTAATTATTAATTAATTAATTATTAAATTATTATTAATTAATTAACTAATTATTTCTAATTAACAATAGTTACAACACAAATTAATGAATATTACATACTATTTAAAAATATTAGTTTCAAGTAAATATTAATTATTAATTAATATTAATTACAAATAAATATTTAAAATTATTATTTAGTTAGTAATTATTTATAATAATATAATTATTAGTTATTTAAAAAATTTCAATTAAACAATCATTAATTACATATTAAGAATATTATTTACTAAGTAGAAAATTAATAATTAATAAATTAATAAATATTATTAGATGTTATTAACAATTAATAATAAATATTTAATTGGAAATAAAATTATTAGTGATCCTTTCTCTTATTCTACGGCCAGTTATGAGAATTGTGTAGTGAAATATTGTTCTTATATTCTCATTTTAGATAAACATATGGGAGAAAACCATGCATCCATTATGAAGAGAAAAAGGGCAAGGTGGTGGATGATGTATCTATCATTCTCATCTTATCCCATTACTATTGAACCCACAATAAATGATACTCAACTTCATCAGCTCTAGATAAAAAGTGCTAATAAATACATGCCTTTATCAGTATTGTTTAGTATAGATAAGGGAACCCCTTTATAACTGTTTTTAGCACTAATAAGGGGTGTCCTTTATCGAAACTGACAAGTACTTACAAAAGGTATATTTATAACAAAATTATGTCATTAAATATCATATATTAATATATTAATATATCTATAGTGATACAGATATAATACATTTTATAAAATATGATTTATATATGAATAAATATGAATTTACACTTTAAATATATGATATTTAATTAAATATGTAATATAAAATAATTATTAAAAATACTTTTTAATATAGAAATATATATTCATATATATATATATATATTAAATATTATTTATCTAAAACTAATTAATGTATTATTAATCAAATTTATATATAATATATTTTGTACAAATGTTTTATATTTTAATTAAAAATAATAAATAATTAATATTAGTAGACATTTAATATCATTTTTATTTTATCATTTTCATTTGTTTTTTAATTTGAAATATATATCAAATAGTAAATGTTTAATTATTAATTTAAAAACAGACTAAATATGTTACAAATAATATGTTATATAATAATTTCAAACGTACATACATGAAATTCATTTAATTTTATAGTGAAAGACATATACACAAATAATAAATTATTATTATTATTATTTATTAACATTAAATATATTATCTATTAGTTATTAAATTTTATTCATTTTTATATTAAAATTTAATATATAATATTTGTTACATTTAAATTTATTCGTTTATAATTTTTATTTATTTAGTATCTTGGAAATTTTATGAATTTTTAATATTTATTTCTATTTATTGATTAAAATTTAATATGTTTTGAGAAATGTTTTAATTTACATAATAAATAAGCATAGTCATTTTTATTTAAACCTATATTCATTTTTATTTTTTAATAAATTTGTGTAAATAATAATGTTGGCCCTCTCTAGTTTTAACGATCACAAATCCTTTTTTACAATGCTAAATATGATTTATTATGATACACTATGTTTAATCATGTTCAATTATAATTTTAACCTCTACTGTTAGAATTTACATCATAATGCAAAATTATAGATTTTTCTCAAGTGTAAGACATCAATAAGTATGATCTATCGAAACTTTTCCTACTAATAGAAAAGTCACCGAAACATAACTAATTGATACATGAGCTATTGATGACATAAGCTACTGATAAGTTGAGTCACCGATAGAAGTCTGAACTACCGATTCCTAAAATACTGATGTCTGACTTACAGATACCTGACCTACCAATGACTGACTAACACTTGGAATTTCTCTAATTATGATCTACCAACAACTGAGTTACCGACACATTTGATCTACTGACAGAGTGATCCACCAATAGTTTGATCTACCAAAAGAAATGATCTACCAACATAAATGATCTATTGATAGAATGAGATATCGACAGACTAAATCACCAACATCATGACTCCTCGACAGTCTGACTTGCCGATAGAATGAGTCCTTGATGATATTTATCTTAAATTCAGAATTACCTCTAACGGTCATATTTATGAAACTTAGAACTGCTTATTATATTAATGATCTTGTCTTTCTTCTGTAGAAAACATTTAATGATTTTAAAGTCCAATTTTAGGTATGAGGTACAATAGAAGATGATTCTTGTTTGTATAAAGGGAATATCTAGATCAACAAGAATGATATTGAAAAATAGGTGACCTAGAAGAAACATATTGAATTATTCATGCACCTTAGAGACAAAAATACCTTCCAACTATGCATACATGAAGAAACTACTAAGAAACAAAAGACCAAAAATATCTATAGAAACAAATTAGAGGAAAATAACACATTAAGGAATCTTTTACCACATTGGGAACATAATAGAGAAACAAAATAAACTCTCTATTTTGCTATCTCTTTTTGAAAAATGACTCCAACTTCACTTATACCATCCTGAAGAAGTCCAAAATATTCATAGAATGTCCCAAAAATCATTTTATACTCTTCTAATCATTTTTCTATTCTTGTGTACATTTTTTACATTTGGATTTGTGTATGTCTCTGTTTTACCAACAGACAATGAATCCTAATCCAAACTAGAATATACATATATATATTTACAAAATATTACATTAACACTCTGACAAATAAAGTTGAAGAGGTCCCTATGTTCCCTATTTGTTTTTACCCTCCCACAAAACTATAGAAGTGGTATAGTTGACCAATTTTTTTTTATATTATTGTTACTCCAATCCAGGGTGTGGATAAGGTTTATTTTATATAAACTAATTGGTGGTAGGTGATCACAACATGGAGAGGACTAAGTATTTTCATGAGACTAAACCTCTTATTTTAATCCGTTATGAGTATTAAAGTTTAATTTTTATTATATGTTTTTGTTTATTCAAACCAGAAAACATCACATCACTCTAATAGTTAATATTAGATAGAGTTTGTATTATAATTTGATTTAATAGACTAATTTCAAAAGATAAAATAATAATCCATATTATTTTGACTGAGAACTAATCAATATTTGATCGATCTTTCAAATGATCAAATCTTTTATAAAACTTCTTCATTGGCTAGCTAGGCCATTTTTTTTAAATTGTGGTAATTTTAAATTATTTTTAAATAATAATTTTATATAATTTTTTAATATTTTCTCAATTCACCCCCTCTTGAGTTTCCTACTCCGAAAAATATTTGGTAGTAGAGGGATTTCTTACTCTTAACATTTTCAATGTTTGTAACTCTTTTGAACTATGATTTTATTGGTGTTTTAAAGATCACTATATTTAATTTCTTTCAAAATTTATTGTTCATTAAAATATCTAAAATCTGTTTAAAATTGACAATAGACAGGAAGGTTCCCCTACCAAAAAAACTTCCTATTTTAATGAAAAAAATTACACCTAGTGGAAAATTAAAATAAAAATGCATTTGGAAAGTATGGGTTTTGAAATTTGGTATTTAATTGTAGATGAATATAATATTCCTACTAATTCTAGAAAAATATGGGATTATTTCACTAAGGAAACCTACAATAGAAACAATAAAGCTATGAGTTCCTCATACTTCTCTTTAGGGGATGAAGAGTTCAATAATATTGATGCATGTAAAACCACCTATGAGATTTTAAATTCTGTAGCTATTTCACTAGAAGAAACCACTAATGAGAATGAAATGAGACTTAATACTTATACAATTAAATATGATAACTTTATAATGAATCTTGATGAACCTATTTCTAAAATGTATCTCATCTTAAATAAAATTTTAAATACGATGATCTCTATGGGAAATGATATTTCTGAAATGGAACAAGTCATGGGAATTATCAAATGTATACCAGAAAGATAGAGAGGAACCTTAGTGTCAATAAGGGAATCATGTGACATCAACACTCTACCATTAAAGGAGATGATTAGTAAAATAATGATTTATGAATAATAGTTTAAGGTCAATAAGATGAAATTTACAGCAATGAATAATAAATGAGTGATAGGGATGATGAAATGGCTCAGTTAGCTAGGAGATTTATGAATTTTTAGAGAAGAAAGAAGTTATTCAGAAAATCTAGTTATAAAGGGACATATGACAACACATGAAACTAGAAAAAATGATTGGACGAAAAATAAAAATACTAGTTAAATAGTCAGTTATGATTGTATGATAAGAGGACGTGTAAACGATGACATTCTAAAGTGAAAGTATAAAAACAATTATGCGGAAAAAGATATAAAAAAAGCTAATGAAGTCCACCTAGAGTGATTATGAGGATATATCTAGTAAATCTTAATATTCAATTAATTAGAAGGCTGGAAAATACAATATATGTTTCTAGAAAAACACATCTCGGGTAACTCTAGGATATAATGTAATTTTTTTTATGATTTTGGAGATGAATCTGATTCAAAAAATTTGACAAATGACAAAATGTTTAAATATTTTAAAATGATTGATTAAAAATGCAATGAACTAAAGGATAAGTATAAATCTTTCATGAAAAAACATTCTTTTAATTTCTCTATTAAATATGAACTTACTATTGAAAAGAAAAAGAATTCTCAAATGTATCATGAGAATGATGAACTCAAACTGTCTAATGAGAAACTAAAGAAAGATTTAGAAAGGTTCAAAAATGATAAATATACCTTAGTTGAAATTCATGGAAAACAATTTTCTCCAAAATATACTACAGGTAATGGTTATCAACATAGAAAAATAAATATTGTTAAAAACAATTTTGTATCAAAATCATGAAGATTTGGTTTTGTGCCCAGATCTGAAAAATATTCTGTAAGTTCCATCATTGGAAATAATTTCAGTACCTATAGTTTTTGTAGACCAAATAATGTTTATTTTTCTAAAACATTACCAAATTATTATAGGAAACTCATGAAGAAAATGTGGGTTTCCAATGCTTTCATTACTAATGTTACTGGACCCAATCAAGTCTGGGTACAAAAATATTTTATTGTTTGAATTGTTCTTGTAAAAAAGCTATTGGAAGAGTTCCTATAAGAGATTATGGTACGTGGAAAGTTGGTGTTCAAGACATACAATAGGGTACTATTGGATCTTTAATTACTTTATTAATTTTTATGGTGGTCATGTCACCTATGGTGACTATGAAGAAGGAAAAAGTATTGTCCTTGTCCAAATATGTAATAATGATTAAATTTTAAATTATAAAGTTTTTTGATGGTCTAAGAATAATCAGATTAGAATTTAACAATTATTTGATGATGGTTTTGATGTTAAATTTGAAAATTAATATTTTGATCTTCTCAGTTCTAAAAATGAATTAGTATTATCCCATCTTTTATGACAGAACAACTAACTATAGAAAAACCTCTATCCCTAGCCAACTCATCATGACATAGAACACAAAACCATGCTGCAACTCACCAATCTAATTTAAATCTGAGGTCCAACTCAATATTCTTTCCTATACCCTTCTCTCGACACCTCAAACACTAAAAATATATAAAGTAATTTTCCAAGTTGGTCCTCGATTTTAAAAATATTGTTAGTAATGAGAATTTCAAATAAAAAAAATTATGAATCTTAAGATATATTTTATACAGATTTCTAATTTAATGATTGTTAAACTAAACTTTAATATATATATTTTTTCCAATTGTTTTTTAAAAAATATTTAAAATAAGATCTACCTTCCTTGGAAATAGTTTTTAAATTTGTATATTATTTTACAACAATTGTTTTAGATTCAAAAATAAAAAAATATACTGGTCTTGATAATCTACTAATAGCTTGACCTCATGTCATATATCTCAAGGATGGTGTATCAATATATTTTCCTAATTTTATAAAAAAATAGGGGTTTTCCACTATGATACATAATAGATGATGTATGTAAATAGGAAATTAAATGAAATTAATATTTTGAAATCAACACATTGAATAATTGTAAAATTCATACAAGAAAATATTAGTCTCATGTTTTGTTTATCAAACATTCTTAAAATCAATATAATCTAATTTACAATTAATATTTTATTTTTATCTAAAGACCCAAGTAAAATAAATTATGTAAGTAGTTCATAAGGAATTTATGTAACAGACTCCAAACTTTTGATTAAGAAAACTATTAAACTCATAAAAGAATCATAGAGTAAAATATTTTATCTAAATCCATTCAGAGACGTAAAATTTATTAACTTTTAAAAATAATTCATGAATTAATCAATAATATTATTAAAAATCTAGGATAATTACCTGATAATTTAAATGAAAATTAACTATGAAAAGTTAATGGAGAAATTATATAAATGAAATTGAATTTAAAATTTAAAATTTAAAAAATATACCTAAAAAATTATATATATGATTAAAATAATTAAATGGAAGTTGGAAATAATATTCTAAAATCTACACTAAAAAAAATATGAGAATAAATAAAAGAAATTCAAGAACTTTAGAATGTGAAAAAATAAAACATGGGAGGTATAGAATGAAAAAACTACACAATGATCTAATATAATTGAAAATAAATAAATGAAACCCCGATCTACAGAAAACATGAATTAAAAAAAAAAATAGGAAAACTAGTCGAATCTATTGAATTTATCTAATATACTCTCCATTAATTATAGTTTTTATGGATTCTCCACACACCTAATACAAAATGGGGAAATGTTATTTATATAGTATCAAGAACATTCCTCCTTCTTGAATCTTCATCACTAATTATGATTGAATAGTCCAAATTCAAATGATTGTATGCCTATACATCAACGGAATAGTCCACTTAATTTAGGATTTATATTTGTATATATACCACTCATTATATTTGGATTCTGGTTTCCAATTATCCAAAAATTTATTCATTAATTCATAAAATCTTCAATTCTTCTAAATATTTGATACCATAATCATTATTTGATTATTTATGTCAACTCAAACCCTAATACCATAAATCCCCTTGTTACTTTGAATGAAACTCACTTAGGTGTTGAAAAAATACTCATATAAACTACACAATTAACACATAAAAAAGTCAATTAAATTAAATTATTTTAATTTTATCATTATTAAAGTTGTTTTATGAAAACAAATCTATCTAATTTTTTTAGAAATGTTTTATAAATTTTTATAAAACAATGTTATCTATGAAATTAAATTATAATTTTATTTATTTATTTATTAAAATAAAATTTATATATGTATTAGTATAATTCAATTTGAGTAGATAAAAATAAAAAATTTAATAAAAAATTTAATTCAAACAAATATTTGTAGAGTATTAAAATAAATAAATATAAAATAGAAAATATGTGTATAGATATATATATATATCACAAAATCGTAGTATAAAATATGTAACCATGAAGCAGGAAAATAGAAAATAAACTAATAAAATTAATTATAAACCATAAATTTTGAAATAAATTTTAAAATAATATTTTAATTTATAATTATTTAATTTAACTATTTTCTCACTTTTAAATATAAAACCCACTAATAAAGAAATAAATAAATAATAAAAATAACAAATTAATTTAAATTTTCATCATTATATTTTCATATCCTAGAATGTTGTCTCTCATAATATGGTTTATAATCATGGATTTAAGGATTGGGATATTAATTTAGTGGCACAACTCTCTTCAAGGAAGAATGAGAAAGATAATAAGGGTATACATCCAATGGTTGAATATGATGATTTCCCCCTTTTCAATGAAAAATAAATTTCCAGATAAGGGTTATGAAATTATCAAAAGTACTATAACAAGGAGGTTCTCTAATAATGTTCCCCATTAATTTTTTCCCAAGGATTATTGTGATCATGAGAAGGATTTAGCTTGGGAAAGATTTATTAGACCTGGATAATATGGTATTGATTATGTTTTCAATACTCAATTGTTTAAAATTCCAATTCTTACTAATGAGATTGTTTTTGTTACTGAATCATTTTAATTAATTTTTTTTTGGGATGAGGAAGTAGTTGAAAAATTGAAAGACTACACTACCTTTAAATTTATCTCAATTATTCACAGGTAGATAGAATTACTGAATAAGAGATAATTAAAAGAACATACCATGACTCTAGAAGGATCTATATTGATGAATATTTATTACTCATGGTTATTTTTATTTATATATTCATGAAACTTAACAATAATGATCATATTTATGACTCATTTCTTCTATAATAAAGAGTTCATCGTTATAGATCTTCCCAAAAAGTGTAGTTTCAATATTCATGTTCGTATTCATCAACTCACTACCAATTTTTAGTAATAATGACTTGTTTCTAAATTATATTTTCCCTTTTTTATGATATCCACTTTTTTTATCCATTTATATTATGTACTTTGGTTTTACACATAACCTAAAATAGTATTTTAAAAAATGATATTATAATTAAAAAAAGTTAATATGACTCCATAATACAGAATATTTCGGTTATTAATGGATAAAGATTTCTCAAATCATTAGTCATTCTACTGGTGTTCAAAAAAGTGTTTCATAATAATAATGTCCATGGTTATTTTAAAAAATCTAGTGTTCAATAATACCAAAATAATTTTAAAGGATATTTTTTTGTCCAGATTACTAAGTATATTTAATTAATTTTCTACAAATCCAATGGGGAGATTAAATAATTCTTACTTTAAGACTTTTTTTTAATGGGGGGAGATGTAATGACCCAACTCAAGACTTTTACTGGACCTCTATAGAATACCACATTCCCTAAGAACATTCATGATCCCCCATATAGATCTTTATAGATAACTTCATCAAATAATTTTTCATAAAACATTATAGGAACCTAAAAATAATTCATAGTCATATCTTCATGTAACCTACCAATATTAAATATTAGTATAATATATTGAAAATAATAATAATAATAATAAACACTAATAATAAAAACATATGGAATAGACAACATTGTAAATAGTCTATGGTACCTATATAAGAAATCCATAATAATATCGACATGCTACCAATATCTTTAACATAATAACACAACATATATATTAATTATATCAATAATATCCATGTATAAAATCAAGTTTCAATATTATAGGGAATAAGTTATCCACTATAATATTAAAACCAATATGATACAACCAATGAATAATGTCATAATAATATATGTAATTCATAATAGTAAAAATATTATGTTTTAATTGTTTTTAATAAAAAAGATACAATTTTAGAAAATTCATTTCATGTTACATGAATATTTATGTAAATTATCACTATAAAATACCAATAATATCATAAATTTATCTCTTGAAAACAATATAAATTAATCACTAATCTTTGTTCATAAATATTGTCACTCAATGCACTCTTAAATATAAAATTGTATCCTTACTTTGAATCCTAACCAATTATAAGAAACTAAAAACACACACACAGAAAACAACCCATCTTAACACTGAGTTCTTTACCTAAATTCCTCTTACTAATCCATAATTACACTCCTTAGACCACATAAGATTACTATTCCATTTACCCTCTATAAGGACACTCACCACAATACACATTCCATACCTAATTAATACTATGACATCAATGTAATACACTGAGGATACCTGGTAGGGAAAAAATAACTTTAAAGGATAAATTTCAAGAAAAACTAATTCATCAACCAAAGGGAAACCAATATTTATCATTAGGAAATTTCAAAAATAATAATAAAAAACAAGTAAAAGCAGAAAATTAGTTAAAGTCTAAAAAGGAATAAACCAAATTATCTAATGAAGGTTAAATCTAAGAAAGAATTAAATAAAAAATAATAAAGAATAATCCCATGTTATTATTAATAATATATATTATTAATAAGATAAAGGATAACATAGAAGAAATGGAATCAAGTAGAAAACCATACCTCCGTAAGAGTATTCTCTAAATAGTTATCATATGTCGCATAGTAGGACAAAAATTTAATTTAAACACCAATACATAAGTAGTTATCCAAATACCATACCTCATAAAAAAGGGTTGTAATTTAAAATATTTCTATCTTAAGGAATTAATAATTTAAATAATACACTTCATATTTTAATATAATAAATAATACCTTTCCAGTTCACCAAACTCATCCATTACCTTTCCACCAATGTAAGATTTAAATCAGTGGTTATCATTTTTCCATTAAATTACAGTTTTTTGGGTTATATACAAAATGAAATGATATAAAATTTAAATAATTATAATTATTATAGGTGATAATGATTGAAAGGATTTTTTATAAAAATAAAACCAAATTTAAGAACTAATGCATGCAAATTAGAACAATAACATAGAAAAATTTATGTATACATAGTGATATAATAATATACATGACTAATAGAATTTTTTTTATATATTGAATTGGTAAATAAATTTTTTAATAAACTATTAACACATTAATTGTAATAATAGAGGCTTTTTAATGATAAAATAACACATATTATTATAATATAAGTTTATAGAAAATAACAGTTTATAAAGAACAGGTAAACTTTTGTAAAAATATCCATAAATATAACATCAATTAAATATAGTATTTCCCTTAAAAAATATAATTTATAATATCCAAAGTCATCATTAAGGGTTTAGAAACATTTTAGAATGAATTGGGTTTATTTTTATAAAAAAACAATAGACCTAAAGGGGTTTACACTGCCAACAATTATATCAAATTGGAGTGGTCTTCATGACCCAATAAACTCAAAGTAACATTATACATGAAATAAGTTTATTTTTATTATTTATATCCTAGAAATAATAATCTAAACCAAACATAAATAACTCCTAACATATTCCAAAAACCACTAGAATCAAAATTTCTAATTTTAAAAACTTGTACATTCCTTAATTAGACTAAAATAAAATTAATCCTTATGTCAGTTTAGTAAAAAATTACTATGTTGAAAATAGTTATTTAAGAACATAATTATCCATATTTGGTCTCCTTTTATCAATAAATATAAAAACCCAAACAATCATAAGTTATTAAACTATTATTTAGTGGAACCATATACAAAAAACACAAACCACTTGACTAAAACCAGAGGATGGATTAAAATAATAGGAAGTGAGATATAAGGGAATAAAAATACCCCAATTAGGTGAGATAAATTTACTTCAGAAAACATCGATTGAAGTGGAGATGGAGAGGAGACAATAGAGAAGAAGTTTAATGGATGAGGATCCATCTATGGTCAACATTATTATCTTTATTGAACCACCAAATAGATTAAAATGGTTTTTTTTACTAAAAATAGAAAAGTGAATGTAATTTTAAAAAATAGTCCTGATTCTTCCATGTACACTAGAACATCCGAGAGACAACTTGAAAATTGTAAAATGGTTATTTCCCCACTGTATGGGTCACTATGTAGACATTGAAAATACACAAGGTACTTTGTGGCCACTAGCTACTGTAAACTATATAATTTAAATTTCTAAACCCAACTAATATCACATTATTATTTCTAAATTTTCTTACTTCCTCAAAACACCCATGCTATGATTAATAATTAATAAAGAATTATTATTCAATAACTCTAAATAAAAATTCTTTTACAAGACCAAATTATCATTATTAAATTCCATTAATAAAATAGTTATATAATTATTTAATAATTAACCATGGGAATGGGTCATTAAAAACTCTCCAAAATAATAATTTTCATCCAAGAAATAAAAAAACTCTCATATAAATTTATATACCACTACTTGTTAGGTCATAATAATACAATGTAACACAAGAGGGGGGGGGGGTGAATTGTGTCTTTTAAAATGATCTTCCACAATTCCAACATTTAAAACCATCTGTGATTATTACAGATAGGAATTGATTACTTATATAATTAGACTAAGCAGTGGATAAATATAAATAATGAACATAGATTTTATAGTGGTTCAGGGAAAAAATTACTCTATTTCCACCTACCTGAAGGACCCCGGAACACCCTGAGAGGGGAGGGATGAATTAGGTTGAATTTTTTTTAAAGTTGTTGATCTTGTTCCCACGTTGGTAGGAACATGTTAAATATATCAGGAAAATTAAATTAGGGAGATGACACAACACTTTTACATAGTTCACTATAGTGGGCTACATCCAAGGAGTATATGCCGATAGTGTGTCATTCATACCTAAATCCACTAATATTTACTAGGTTTATAATTAAAATATTTGGTAACAATCACTCCGTGCCAGGTATAGTGCCTTTACAAAAGTACAGGGATAGCTCACTACGTCTCTCAGATCACTTCCCACGACTCCCCCTAACTCACTACCTTGAGAGAAGTCAGTCATAGTTTATTGACTTGAAGGTCACTTCAATAGATTTTCAGTGAATTCGTTTTCTCTATTGATCATGAGACACTGCCTGCATCAAAGTCTAGAATTAATTCTCTTGAAAATACTGAACCACTAAACTAGATATTCAGAAACTGTATTCAGCCTACAATTACAATTGCATGCAACACATAACCTATGCACAGAAAATTTTATTTTTGTGTGAAAAACATTTCCACAACTACAACCTTTACATGAAAATTGGCCTTTTTACAAATAACTTAATATTTTCCACGAAACATCAACTTTTCCATGAAACATAAACTTTTACATACAACTTCATCTTTTCTGGGTAACTTCAACTTTTATGCACAACTGCAACATTTACGCGCTACTAATTTTTGGCGAAACTTTTATGCACATCAGAAATTAGATATTCTCTAAATAATCAGCCTTGGAGAATTAGGAGGCCCACCTCTTATTTATAGGCATTGCAGACCCCTACTCACAAAACCCACCGTGTTGCGCAAAACTCCCATTCTGCACACATTGATTTTCATGAAAGAACCCTTTTTTGAGAACATCTTCATATTTTCCATACACCTCACGCCTTTGCCATATTTTGATGTTCTGATCCCAAAACATTCCTTGCTCGCATGTTTCCAACACACCCACAATCTTGTGCACAACTTCTATTTCCAAACACATATTTCCCCATTTTACGATTTTCAGGGCCAAAAATTGGGAAAAAAGGGAAATGATTCCACCTTCAATATTGTTTTCTACTTGAACTATATGATTCCATTCCTGGAAAAAATCCAGAATATCTAGTGAGTATTGAAAAAAATTAAAAAATAAACTCCATTTCCTACATATAATGGTCGTGGTTCAAACAATATCCCCCTTTGGGTTTGTTGGAAATCTCCAGATAAATTCAAAGAGTACCAGCCACAACCAAAACCTGAAATACGAGAATCAACTCAGCCATAACTCTATATCTACGTTAGCAATTCTCGGTGTGGAAAATAATAGGGGGAGCTTGAATTGGGTTATCGTGTTTTATAATTCTTAAATATGCCTAATCTATTCTCATCATGTCACAGAAGCATTACATTTCCACTATATTCCTTATCCTCCTGACAAAAAATTCACATCGTGTCATAGAAGAATTACATGTCCACCACATGTCGTGAATTTATTCCTTCTCCCCCATTCACAATAAACCCAAGGACAATTATTGTTCATTGTACAGGTCAAAACACCCCTTGGATAGTATCTCCCCCCTAAACCTGCATCACATCCACAAACAGTTTAAAACTAGTTAAAATATCTTGGGAGAGGAGAATTTTTTAACCTTTTCAAGCACTGGGAGGTTACAAAACACTGATGTTCAACCAATTTTTCTCAAATATATCCCTAGATAGTGGCTTGGTCAGGATATCATCCACTTTCTCATCAGTTCCAACATTATCCATTTTAATCAATCCTTGTTCAACTTTTTCATTGACAAAGTGATATCTAGTTTAAATATGTTTTGTCTGAGAATGCTGAACATGATTATTTATGAGATCAATTTCACTCTTATTATCATATTAAATCACCATTTTTTGTTTTACCTCATCACAAATATCTTTTAGTTTTTGATTCATCCATAGTAGTTGTGTGCATGCCTTTTTAGCAGATATATACTTAGCTTCAACAGTACTAAGAGAAGTAATTTTTTTGTTTCTTGATCAAATAGACAACACATTTCTGACAAATATAGAATACTCAACCACTGGTGGACTTTCTATCCACTACATCTCCAGCTTAGTCAGCATTAGAAAATGCTGATAAATCACTGTGCCTTCCTGCGGAAAAGTATAACCCATAATTATGAGTACCTTGAACATACCTCTTGATTATTTTTACTACTGTCATATGTTTTCCATCGGGTTACTTTGAAATCGGGCTGCTAATCAAGTTGCAAAGACAATATCAGGATGTGTCACTATCGGGTATAATAATCTTCCAATAATCATCCTGTACATTGTGGGATCTATAGATATCACCCCTCATGCTTTCCAAGTTTGGTTTCAACTGTAATCGGAGTTGACATCGATTTAGAGTCAATCATATTAAATTTCTTCAGCAACTCTCTTGCATAATTTTCCTAATAAATGAAAGTTTAATCCTTCATTTGAATCACCTACAACTCCAAGAAATATGTGAGTTCCTCAATCATAGACATTTCAAATTCTGATTTATGTGATTGGAAAATTCATCCACTGATTTCTGCCTGCAACCACCAAATATAATGTCATCAACGTAAATGAGAACCATGACTTGATCTTTCAGAAAATTATTCACATAGAGATTTTGATTTAATCATCCTTTTTTGAATTCCATATTCTTGAGATAATAATCCAGCCGGGAATACCATGGTCATGGTGACTTCTTCAAACCATAGAGGTCCTTACTTAGTTTACAAACCATTGTTTCATCAACACCGAGAAGAAAACACACTGGTTGTTTGATGTAGACCTCTTCTTCAATAACACCATTGAAGAATGTTTTCTTGACATCCATTTGATATACTTTATATCCCTTTTGAATTTTCATGGAAAAAAATTTGATTAACACCAGTCTAGCAACTGGAGAAAAAGTTTCTTCAACATTGACACCTTTAATCTGTGAATATCCTTTATATACAAGTCGTGCCTTGTTTCTGATAACATTTCCATGCTCATTAAACTTTTTCTTGAAAATCAACTTTTTACCAATCACATTATGACATTTGGGTCCCTTTACTAGATCCCATTTCTGATTCTTTTCAATATGATCCGACTCTTCATTCATTTCTTTCACCCATGATTAATCCTTTGAAACTTCTTTAAATTAGGATGGTTTCAAATCTGAAATAAATATAGATTGTGTGTTATTACTCATTCTCCATGTTTGTGTGGGTGTAGTGAAATCCCCAATAATGTTGGATTGATCAATTTATTCTCTTATACCGCTCCTTTGAAATCCAATGACATTCTCTCCAGCCAAGGTTTCCTCTTCAGATTCTTCTTCTGAGTCAACATGATGATGCGAATCTTTAGTGTTTTGTACACCATCCTCTATTTCTATATTTTCATTTACTCCATGTTCACTTTTTCCTCATTTTCTATCACATCATCATATGAAATCCTTGAATTATTTTTGGTTTTCTCATCAATGATCTTAACATAATTGTTTTCCACAATCCTTCCTAAGAGTTGTTGAAACACTTTTAGGATTTACTATTCATTGAGTATCCAAGGAAAATTCCTTCATATTCTTTGTCACAATACTTCCCTTGATTTACATAATTGTTTATAATGAAGCATTTACTTACAAAAAGACGAAATTATTTCAATGAGGTATTACTTCCATGCCACAATTTATATGGTGTTTTCACCTCACCCATATAAATCCCTATTCAAATTTTAACATACAATACAGCTTGAACAACCTCTTTCTAATAATGTTGTGGAATACAACTCTCAATCTGCATAGTTATTTCCATGTTGTTCACCTGTCGATTACTAAGCTCAAAAACAACATTTTTCTATGGAGTTCTCAAAGCAGAAACCCCATGTTGTATCCCATGCTTCTCCAGGTAATTTTCAAATTCAATGGAAATGTATTCCCCGCAATTGTCAAATCACATCACTTTTATTTCTCATCTAGAATCATTCTCAATGATTTGACTATATGTTTTCATATAGTCAAGCACTTGTCATTTTATGTGTACAACCATTACACATACCATTCCATTGTAATCATCTATGATAATGACAAAGTACCTTTCTCCCTATGTTCCATCAACATTTATCAGGAAACATACATCTGTATGAATGATATCAAGAGGAAGAGAAGCCATTTTCATCTTTGGATGATATGAACTAGAGATCATCTTCCCCCAAATGCAAGCATCACAAGAAATTTCACGTTCATTATTCAAGTTTGGAATGTCTATGAAAATCTTTAGTTTTGATATTTTATCTATGTATTTTTGATTGATATGCCCCAATTTCTGATGACACATTCTATTTTCTTCCTCAATAGTCATGTATAATTTTTTGTCATTATTATCAACCTGATATAGGTTTCCTTCTGTCATTCATCCCTTCATAAGTGAATTTCCTGGATTTCCCTTTATAGTGAAATATTTCTGATTAAAGGTTACTATAAGTCTTGAGTCACAGAGTTGACTCACGCTGAGGAGATTATGACGTTGGCCATCCACATAATGGACTTCAGTTTTATTTTTCTCTCCATTAGCTAGTTCAATACTTCCACTAACTTTGATATTCAGGGATCCATCAATACCAAACTGTATTTTTTTATCAACCCTCCTCTTGACATCCTTTAACAAGACTACATTACCTGTCATATGAGATGAACACTTTCTATCTAGAATCCTGGTGCTATTTTTTTAGCTTTTAGGGCTACCTCTGTAAGGATGGATTTCTCAATTTTCTTCTTTTCTTTCCATGAGACATTGGATTTAGTGTAGGACACTGATGGCCTTTAAATTAAGTCTTCCTTGTACATGGTTTATTTATAGTCGAAATATTCTTCCATAGGAGAAAACCTATTTGTAAGAGTAACAATATCTTACTGACGAGCATTGAATTGTCTCAGAATCCGATATAAGGGTCCTTGTCCCTTATTTACTTGCAATCAATGACCTTATGAGAAAATTGAGAACAACAAAAACAATATCCATAGAAATTTATTCTTCTAAAAGACTTTGGATATAAATTTTTTCTCATTTGTGGAACTCTAATAAATTCTCCATTCAAATAGATTCTTGCCTCTTTGAAACAAGACAATGTATGTCCCAAATATCCATAGAACTGACACTTCATGAGAGGAAATGTCTTCTCACTTCTGTTTTTCCTCATTCATTCTTACATGGGGTAATATTTTGACTGTCTCTTATTCTTAGAGGCTCAAGTATAGTCTAATTTTATTCATTGAGATTGAATTGGTGGTTTCGTTTTCAGCACTTCAGTTGACTTTTCCACATGACCCACTTTCTGC
Source organism: Viscum album (assembly GCA_963277665.1). NCBI lineage: Eukaryota > Viridiplantae > Streptophyta > Magnoliopsida > Santalales > Viscaceae > Viscum > Viscum album. The sequence goes on from OY728166.1 coordinate 1,145,638,006, forward strand.
TTGACTTTATTTTGGTAACCTTTATTTGATGCATTTGACGATTCGACCTCACAACCGATTCCACTATTTCCCATTTAAGTGGGTCTTTGATATTTTAAAAATATTATCAACTCCATTAGAACCACATTTTCTCTCTCCAACATCCCAGAATCTGAGAACCTTTCAAACTATATTTTTATCCTTTATTATTTTGGAATTGATTCACTCTCATGTTTCTTCCTAAGAGTAAATAAATCCTCTTCAGGACCCTTAGTAGTCTTGGATCTTTATACAAGTCTAGAGTTGAGTTAATTAATAACTTTTTCATGATCTTCAATTCTTAGCTTTAGATCCACTACATAATTAGTGCTTTCGAGGATTTTAGAATTTACTTTCACAAATTCTTCCAGTCGTTCAATTTCAGATTCGAGCTGATCAACATATTCAGATGACACTTCTATGATTGATTTCCACTTATTGAAACTCTTATATTTAATATTAATATTACTAATAGAATCCTTAAGTTTAAACTTGGTATTGTCATTAGTTTTAAACTGATTGACTCCACAATTATCTTTTGATGGTTTTGATTTTTCCATAGTGGCCATCATAAAAGCATGGTTTCCAATTTTAAATTATGATTATTATTATTCACAGAATTCATCATCATCATATTCCTATTTATAGAGAAATCCCCTCTTCATTACTTTCTTTCTAGAATTTAAGTATCCCTTTTTGAAAAACCTTTTCTGATGCCTCTTAATGCTTTCAGCTTCTCTATATTTATCCCCGATATTTCTTAATCACTAAGAGGCAATGTGCCCAAATTTTCCCCAAGGATAGAAATCTAGATTTAACTCCCCTTTGAATTTACATTTTCCCTTTTGGAACTTCTTATAAATGAGAGAAATAATTTATTTTCCCTCATAATCTTCACTACTACTTTCTTTTGGATTTTTCAGTTTCTCTATGGCTTTGAATTCCATTTCCTTTATCCCTCGAGTCGTAGCATCTTCTAGTTTGACTCTCATTTCATATTCCACTAGTATGCTCTGCAGATCATCTAGAGATGTTTGGAAAGATCTATCTCCTCAAAGGCTAACACTTTTTCATTTTACAAGGGTTAGAGTCTTCTCAATATTTTCTTCACAATAATGATGTCTTTAATTTCTTCACCTAGACCCCAAATTCCTCCAACCACTTTAGTAATTCGACTAAAGAAGGAGTCTACATTCTCATCAGGATGAATCTTCATATCATCAAGCCTATTGTGCAAGAATTTTAGTTTCACCTCATTCACTTTGTTATCTCCTTTATAAATATTTTCAAGTTTATCCCACATGGAATTTTCTGAGGTGAAAATCATTACCTTTAGATAGATCTCATTAGAAAGGGTTGTGGTGAGAGCATTCTGTGATTTAGTATCTGCATCAAGAATTTTCATATCTGCATTAGTCATATCCATCCTTATTGGATATATAACTTTTATTCCTTGAAAATTGTAAAATAAGACTTCCATTCCAAGGGCACTGAGATGAGATCTCATTATATTATTCTATATCTGAAAATTACTACCATCAAAGAGGGGGATTCCCCTGACATTGGCTGAATTCTCCATGACGATATAAGACAGACCAAACACCAGCAACCTCATTCTGATACCACGTGAAGGAAGCTAGAACACCTTGAGAGGGGAGGGGTAAATTAGGGTGTCATTTTTTTTTTAAAATTTTTGGATCTTATTCCCACATTGGTAGGAACTTGTTAAATTTGTCAAAGAAATGAAATAAGGGAGATAACACATCACTTTTACATGGTTCACCACAATGGGCTACGTTTAAGGAGCGTACACCGATAGTGTGTCAGACGCACCTAAAACCACTAATCTTTACTAGTTTGAGGATTAAAATATTCATTCATAGTCACTCTGTGTGAGGCACACATCCTTTAAAAAACATCAGGGATAGGTCACTGCATCCCTTAGATCACTTCCCACAACTCCCCTAGCTCACTGCTTTGAGAGAAGTCAAACTCATTTTATTAACTTGATGGTCAATTAAATAGATTTTCATTGAAGTCTTTGTATCTTTTCAGCATGATACAGTACTTGCAATTAAGTCTAGAATTGATGCACTTGAGAACACCGAACAACTGAACCAGATATTCAGAACCTGTATTCAGCCTACACTGACAATTATGTGCAACACCTACCCTGTGCATGCAAGATTTTCTTTTTGTGAAAAAAACTTTTTCCTTACGACAAAATTTACGTGAAAATTAACCTTTTTACAAGAAACATAAATTTTTACACGCAACTTCATCTTTTCGGTGAAACCTCAACTTTTATGCGCACCATCAACTTTTTTGTGCAACTTTAACTTTTATGCGCCGCTGCAACTTTTACATGAAAGTAATTTTTCATGCAACTTTTAAGAACATCTATACATGAATATTCTCTATATCTTCAGCCTTGCATAATAAGGGGGTCACCTTTTATTTATAAGCATCGCCGACCCCACACGCAAAACCCACAGTGTTGTGTAAAACTCTCATTCTACATGCAATTCTTTTCATGCAAGAACCATTTTTCAGACACATCTCTAGATTTTCCGCACACCTCATGCCTTTTCCATATTTCAACATTCTGATCCCAAAACATCCCTTTCTCGCATGTTTCCAATGCACCAACAATGTTTTGCACAACTTCCATTTCCAAACACTTACTTATCCATTTTTTGATTTTTAAGGAAAAAATTTTAGAAAACACTGGGAAACAACGCCACCTTCAGTACTGTTGTTTGCTTGGACTTTATGAACCCTTTCATGGAAAACTTCCATAAAATCTAATGCGTATTGATAACAAATAAAAAACATACTCCATTTCTAGCATAGAGAAGACATGGTTCCAATATTTCCAATCACTCTCTCAACGAGCATGCTAAATTTCACTAGAATGGTCCTCTTACCACAAGAACAATAATCCACAACTTAGTGCAAGAATTTGACACATTTATTACAAGACTAATGAAAAATACTTCAGGATCTTTATCATATAAATGATTAACCATGACCTAGATCAAGAAGATGATACTCCACCATAACTATGTACGAGTAGTTTATACTCAAATAAATCAAAAGAGTTTGATTTATTGATTCATGTTTTTCTTCATAGTTGCAACATCAAAAACTGATTGTATATGAATATTCTTATTCAATAATTAATGTCTTCAAGGAGGTATAGTTCTAAACCTATCCAATTTTCAAATTATTTTCAATAATAAAAGTAACAAAAAATATTAGTACTCTTATAGTAGTACATGGTATAACATGTATGTCACCAAAGTTTCATATCTTATATAAAGTTGATCATTCATCGCAACAACACTATGAAAATATATTTACCAGAAAGTAATCATATAAAAAAATACATACATTAAATATCCTATATTTTTAAAGGATACACTGGTAAAATATATAGAGAATAAGGTTTCCTTTGATATTCTAGATTCATGAATATAGCCTGAAAGATCAAAGAAATTCAAATCTGATTTGACTAGGGGAGTCATAACATCCCTTAAGAATCTGAGTGATTTCCACTGATAAAAATAATTCTTTGAATCGATCATAAGGAGTTTGAATAATTATGATATTCTATCAGGACCATTTTTTAACCTTAGTTAAAATTTCAAATTTAAAACTTCGTTTCAAGAAGACAATGTAGGGTTGATCTGCGTAGTGCAGGGTTCCTTTGTGTTGCGCATGTTTCCCACCCATGTATGGTTTCTGAATCCAACTTTAAAATTCAGGTAATTTTGGGAATAAATGTAACAGAGGGTTAATGATCCACGAGTTTATCCTTTTTAGAATAGAATAGAAATCATATCATTGACTAACTATATATTCAATTTCCCGAATATAGGGTATAAACAATAATTCCAGACTCCAACTTCCAATGTAGGGCTACTGATCCAGACGCTTTTTAATTCTCCAAATGTAATGATAATTCTCCAAAAGAAAACTGTTTATCATATCATAGGATTGATACCATATGTAAGTGTTAAAATTCTATCATAATGTATGGATACTGAACCATATGTTCATTTACAAAATTTTGGGTTTAAAATAGCTAGTCCAGATCATATCCTATAGTGTTAAAATCCTTTAACCAAGATAAAATTATGATATGTATATAAATAAAACTCTATGAAGAGAAAATTATTGGAAAATAAACAAGGGTATTTGTGATCAAAATAATAATAATTTATTATAGTGTATTGTTGAAACAATTCATGACCAACAATATCCCCCTATTTGATGATCACAAAACACATAACATAATCAAGAAAAAATATATGAATTTTAAACATAGTTAAAAAATTTGGAATGCACAGAATTATTTAGATTAAAAATAACTTTTTAAAGAAACTTGTTAACAGAAAAAATATTTTCTCAAATGAAATTTTGGGGTTTTCAAATATTCTTTCCCTTTTTCTTATAGATATTACACCCACAAATAATCTCCCCTTTTTTGATAACAAAAAGATGGTTTTATGGAATAAATGATATAAAACACAATTAATTTAGCAACAAACTATAAATGAATAGTTATAAACATTGGTATAATAGATACCTTTTTAAGATTGATAGTTAAATATTAAACTTAAATAAAATAAAATAGATATAAATATGGAAAATTTAATTTAAAAATAATTCAAAATGTCTTGAAATAGAGTACAATCCACAACATAAAGGGTTTTTAAAATAAGGGGACATGATTAGAATCTCTAGAGGTACTGGGTGCGGTAGGATGATGAATGTCTTGGACAAAACCATTTATATCAAGGAGCATTAACAGTAAGAATTGAAAATTGATGTCTAATAATTCTATCCACTATTGAAGAAGGTTATTCAAATATTTTCTAATCATTAGGTTCTCATCCAAATTGACCATTACAAACTTATGTAGAGCCTCTTATGATTGAATGAAAGTTGTTAAATTATCTCTAACATGATGAAGCACTAGTACCAACTATGATTCCCTAGAAAAAATTTGACTAATTAAATGCTTTGGATTCTATAGCAATACACTTAAAGGAGTAATATCACACTGAAGAGTGTGTAGTTTATCATTCAAATCAACTAGTAATAATGTTTTTGCTTCAAATATTATGATCTGGTATAGTGGAGTCTTATGAGAGGAGGTTGAGTCCTAATTCTTTTCTCTGAGAAACTAAAATTATCTTCCTATCATCAGTTTCAACTCATCAAAATATGACTTCTTGATAGATTCATCTTTCAAAAAACTGAAATCTGTAGACATTTTTCTGATAAAATATTGAAGTAATCTAATAGAAATAAGATTGCCTTTTAATTTTCATATATGGAGCTTTAGATAATAAAACTTTGATATTGACACTGATGAACTTTGTAAGTCTTCAAACTTATTATTCTTAGCTTCAAATTCTGGTTGTAGAGTTATGTTTTGAGCATCCAATATATTTATATCATTTACCAAAGTTTAATCATGAGTGTTAGAAGACTCTTTATATTAAGATCTAGCTTAGATAAGTCATATAAAATCCAAACTTGGCACATCATTTCCTTCTGATCTGTCTCTCAAGGTAGATCCTCCCATAGCATCCGAATTAACAATAATGAGAGAATGATTTTTAGGATCAAGGAAATCTTACCTATGATGTTATTGACTATGAACCTGATACTCAACATGTAGAGACCCCAAAATTGATGTACATGGACATTAAATTACTTTTTCGGAATACCTAATACATAACAAAAGCCAACACTAAAGGACTGTAATAGTTTAGTGTCTTTGGAAACTCAGAACATAATCTTCTAATAATGGTGAAATATCTTCAACATCTCTAATAAAGATAATCCCCTTTTGTTTTCTTACCTAAAACCTTTCGTTATATCTTGGGAAAAAGAAAACATATAAAGGGTGAGCTCAAATGCTCCGTAAGGGTAATCATGGAGAAAATAAAATAAACCATATACATTTGAACTTAAAAACATGAACATAATGTTTAAACATCAAAATATTGAGCAATGACATAAAACATGGCAGTACATAAGGCATAGATCATAATGAAACATCAATCATCATAAAATAGCAAGGGAATAAATCACGTAATTTTGGAAAACCATTAATCACATGATATGATTTCCATAGTAGCTAAGGAATTGTGGCCAAGACCATCTTAGTGGACAAAGTCCCTTTCTGAATCGAGTTCACTCCTCGTTTCAGTCCTGTAACACTGAACCGGATTAACTTACCGTTCCATCCATGTCTATCTCATGAGATATAAATCTTTACCCAATGGATTGGAGGGAGATATAGGTCCCACCCATCTCATAATGAAATCATTCTTACTTGTGCCACAACATGATCATAAATCATTTATCATTACCTAAAGTATAAAATGGGTTTCATAAACATCATACCATCATAACATAATCCATACAAAAAATGGATATCATTTCATCATAAGAAAATTGAAACCATGTAAATCATAGAGACATTATACTTGAAACATACACATATGAAATAATGCCATCTTATATGGAAACTGGTTTTGATAAAACACTTGAAATGAATTCTTGAGGAAAATATACTTTCTTCTTCAAATTAATTTTCTTTTCACAAAATGCCATGAAATTTTAAAATAAATTTTTTTTGTTGAAAATAGTCAGTAAATATTGTAGAGTAAGCTTCATGAAAATAATACTTTATGAAACCGTAAAAATCTGTTCATGCCGTATAAGTTAAAAAAACATTATTCTCGTAATTTTGCCAGAAAAGTCAAAAAAGTACCTCGTAACGTAAACAAAAGAAATATTCATTACATACCATGTAGTAAAAGTAAAAAATGGATAAAAGGGACTTTAAAAATACATGAAACTAGTTTTAGAAAATAGGGACATGGATGATAAATATAACCCCAGTAAATACTTACGAATAAACAATATTGGATAAAAAACGAGATTGGAAAAGTTATCCCTTACCTTATGTCTGATATGCTTCGTATGTATCTGAACCTCTTGTATAATGATTTAAATAATGTCATTGACTTATTACAGAATCATATTCATTGTTATGATATCTTATATAGTTCACTTATGACTTTATATTACCCTTTTCGTTGTAAATTCCATGTTAAAGTAGCGTTTTGGGTAAAATCATTTCATTTATTGTACGTGTTTCGATTTTTTGTTCTTGATATTATTACTTATATCCTAATTTAATTAATTCCAGAATGTAAAACATGATTTATATATAATAAATATTAATTATATAATTATATATGATAGATCGATAAATGGAATGAAATACACCGTTCATGGAGACGGTAGGCCGTACGTACGCATGAACGCTGTTTTCGTTTCCTTATTGAATTGAATGGAATTAAGTAAATGAAACATATATGTACATAAATCAAGTTTCATGATTATGTAATATATTTCATGATTATTTATTATATATTCATTATAATCATACTTTAATGGTTAATCATGTAAAATGAATCTCATCGTGTTCATGGAGACGGTAGTCCGTACGTACGCACAAGCGATGATATCATTCCCATAATTATTGAATAGAATTGGAGTGGATGATATAATATCTCAGAATCAGTATGATGTTATAATAACAACATATAGTTATTATTTACACCATTATACCCATCCATGTAAGGTGGTAGTGGAAAACAGATTACACCACAGCGTGGAGACTGTATTCCGTACGTATGCACGCGCGGTGATTTCGTCTTCCGTAGGATGGATATAAGGTGAAATAGGGTTGTTTCATATTTATAATAACATATTAGTATATAAGTAATACTTATGTTATTACTTTATAATGAAACAACTAAATAAGAAGAAGTTTAAGAAGAAAGAAACTTGAAATAATTGGTAGAAGACATTACCTCTTCTTCGACGCACCTCCTTTAAACTTCTTATTAGGGCACTAGAGTTGGTCTTTTGAGAAGACCATAACCTCTATGATATAACTAGAGAGGTTTAGAAGAGGAACTATTAGGGGTTGGCCAAGATTCAAGGATCAAAATGGTGTGAAAATAAGAGGGAAGGGGTGCCCCTTTTATAAGGGAGGAGAGGGGCACCTTTGGTAACATAAGAAATGTTAATTTATAATAAATTAAAACTCACTTAAAAACCTCCAACAATGACTCAAATACGAATATTAGATGTGATAGGGTTGTAATATCACCATCTAATAAAATTTAGACATGTTGGGGATTTATTTTAAACATTATGAACATGATTTATCTTAATTTAATCAATTTAATTTTATTTGTGGTAATAAGATTCTAATTTTTAAATTGTTATGAATAATTACTTATGTGTTGTGAATTATCCATAATTTGATAATTTATGACATTTTAGACCATATAAATTTCAATATATAATTTTTAAATATTTTCGTGATTTTTAGAAAATTTTATATTATGTTATTTTTATAAAATAACAATAGTGTCAATTTTGATATGATTCATTTATTTGAATTTAAATAAAATCCACACAGAATATATGTTCAAACAAAAATATTTAATAGATTAATAAAATGTCATATTTATCTATAAAAGTAGTGGAGAACATTAAATAGTTCATATAATATTTATTTATATATATTTAAACCATTTATTTGGTATATCTCTTAATAAAATAATTAGTAAAACATTTTTGTATAATTATTTAATATACATATTTGTTGCATAAAAATTAAAAATAAAATTCTATGATGAAGATAAATATCATAGATTTTATAATAATACTTTTACTAGAATTTATCATCTCAAAATCACAACATGAAAATTGTTATATTTATTAAATTATGAAGGCGACAACTTTGGAATCATTTAAAATAAAATAATGTAAGTGTCATATTCTTCTTTAAAAGGATCCAAATGGTCACCAATTCGGCGATTGGATGACTAGGGTTTATATATACACTACCAATAAGTCTTGTTCTGGTTTTTAGGCCTTTTGATGTGTATTATTGTTTCAATAAAAACTATATTATTGAATTTTTACTAAATAAAAATTTCTGCATCATTAATGAATAAGATAATACGGTAAATAAATAATTCTTAAAAATTACAAATAAATTACCATGATAAATAAAACCATTTTAGATTTCAAATGAGTATTTATAATAGAATTTATATTCTGTATAACCTTATATAAAAAAGTATAATTATTAAAGTTTGAGTGAGACATATTTCACTTTCTTTTAAATAAAATAAATTAAAGGTCTTAATCACATCCATGTGGGTTCCAATGGATTCCATTTTGACCCAAATATACCATAGGACGAAATATAATCATCCAATTATATTAAGAAAAGTGTTAGGGTAATTTTATAATATTATATTTACCCTCAATTACCCGATTTACCTTTAACTACGGTAAATAAAATTTACCGTAGTTACTATTCATAGTGTCCAAAAATAAAAAATATCCTATTAACATAATTTGGACCTACTGATTCCAAATATGGAATCCATTTTTTCTAATTCAAATCACAGAAGTTGTAGAAATTAATTTAAAATTAATCCCGTTGTTAAGAAAACGAGTTTTAAAAGTTAAAACATTGCAAAAGATTGAAGTGATTTTACCTATGAATTCAATATAAAATAAATTATAATGACATAAATTATATTAATTGGTAAAAATATATTATATTTATACATTAAAAACATTCTATATTATAATTTAACCTTATAAATTATTGCAATGAAAAAATTAGTTTTTAATTAAAATATAGCGTGTTTTTACTATTCATTAAAATATGAAAGTTATCATAATAATATAAAAAATTTATCCAAATTAAATTATTATATCTTGATTCCAAATAAGAATTTTATTTTTTCAAATTGAACTTATAAACATGTCAAAAACTAGATATAAAGTGGGTGCGCCATCAAAAGGCGGAAAGCTGCATTTTTTGAAAAATACTTATTTTACCTGAAAATTTTATCTTGTTTTCATACCATGTTCTAGAAAATGTTTAAGATGAATAATAATGTTATAAAATTAAAAATTTATTTAATTTTATTCATAACGGCTAGTCCATAATATTATAATAATATATTGTTGTTTAGTAAAATCCGGTATTGCGTACTACACTCGCTCTCGAGGAAGGTCGCGATTGCGTGTAATGAAAGCCAAGTCAGGGATTCGTGTAGTGAAAGCTCCCTTTGGTGTTGCATATAAAATAATTCAACACTTATTTCATTTATACATTAAACAAAATCTATACTTAATGCTGCGTAGAATAATTTCTACAAAACAAACTTGAAATTGTGTGTAACACGAGCCACGAATAGTGTTGTGTATACGGTGTTGCGTATAGAAAAAGCTAATTTTGGTGTCGCATACAACACAAGACATCAAAGAAATTAAAAAGAATAATTATCATAAAATCTCAGGTTGTTACATTCTACCCCCCTTAAAATGAATTTCGCCCTCAAAATTTATCGGGGTTATAAATGGTTTACTACTTGAAAGTTTCTTTCATAGAAACCCACATCATAAAAAGGAATACTAAAACATAATTTTCAAAAGTAAAGTAAGAAACATAATAGTTACCCAAATTAACTAATCACTAGGTCTCCACATAAGAGAACATAGGTGAAAATATGGATATGGAAGAAAAATCTAACCATTATGTTCTGATGAAGAGTGGTAGAGGACATGGCTATGAAAATGACAACAATCATAAAGCCATAAATTTGTGACGATCTAAGGTGTAATCTGATTCATCGGATATGAGGGAACTAGGACACAATTTTTGGTTTTCATGATAATTTCCCTAAAGTTGATGAATTAAAATAAATACTTACATGATTTTGGTACAATCTCACTATTTTTCGTGCCTTGAACAATTTCCACTACATCTCTTAAAAAAATGAAGTTGAATTTGTTATTTGTGAAGTGATAGCAGGTCATGTGATAGAACTATGGGTCATTCACTCTGTTTAAAAAAAAGGTTAGAAAAATTTATCAAATATACATAAGTCCATATATGGTGAGGTTAATCATATATGATTACAAAAATGAACTTATACTTCATATATCATACTGCTTAATAAAATAAAACTAGTTTCTACTAACTAGGGACTTCTTGTAGGCCAGTGGTAGGCGATAAAGGCATGTCACACTTCGGTTGTGGGTTCGATTCCCGCAACCTTGTCCGACACGACAGGTTTTCGCCCATCCTATGGGTTGTCCTTTTTCTAAAACTATACTATTATAACATAAAAAAAGTTCTAGCCTTAAAAAATACTATCTTATGTCTAAATTAATCGATTCCAATCATTAGGTTTATCCAAAATACTTCTGTAAAATCTCATAGTATAAATAAAAAAATTACTAGAAAGGTCATCTACCAAACATTTAATACAATCATTTATCGCCCATATATCATAAGATATATATATCTTTTTTGTAAAATTCCAAACATTTGAATTCCTTAATCATATATTCTCTTGAAACATGAGTACCAATTGAACCTTAGTGAAAACATGAATGTTGTCAAAAGTTAACTCTTTCCACATACCAAAATCCCAAAATTTTGTATACTCAAACCATGATATCACTTTGTCCTTATACCAATCATGAGCTCATTAATACTATCAAACATCTCATTATCTCCTCATCCTTTCATTATGAACATATCATCTACCTTCCAAAAATATTTGAATAACCTTTCATGGTTACCCATACAATTCATAATATACTTTGAAAACTCAAGCAAAGGAAATAGTGTAACAATCCTTAGACTTTTCTTTATTCTATAGTACAATACATTATTCTTCATAAACATACAATCATTACACTAACTTCTTAAACCACTGACTGAGCTTCATCATTTCTTCCATCTCATATATCATTTGTAGTCTCTTCATCATCATCCACATAAATACTACCCATACGACCATGCTTATTCTATTTATGAGATTTTCCCTTAGGGCATTGGTTTTCATAATGCCCGTACATTCTACATTTAAAACACTTAACCATTGTTGATGTCCTAGCAATACCATTATCCTTGTCCATGGTGTTAACTGAACCTTTTCCTTTAGAATTACTAGATTTGTGTCCTTCTTTTCCAAACCCAAAGCATCTTCCAGTTCCTTTGAAACATTCTCACTGATGCCTCTTCCCACATGATTTACATGAGGGAAATTGAACATTCTTTCCTCTATGATCATCATGAAACTCCATCTTTCTCTTATTAGGTGAGTCTGGAAACTTACCAATGTTGAGATTATTGATCATATTATGTGATTGTGGATTAGGCATAATAACGATATGTGGACTTCCATATCCAATTTCATTTGGTTTCTCATAAATAATATCATTCCATTGTCTATCAAATCCTCCATTATCGTGAATCTTCCTATTTCCAGCCTTTTTCTAAAACCCAAAAAGAATAGTGTGAGAGGAAAAAATCATAATCAAGGGGGAGTAAATTCAATATCTAACATCTTAGGTTCAATTCTAATATCGTTACCATAATTATAGAACTATAACCTATACTTATACTTAACCATAGGGACATCCCTAGACATACCTTAAAAATATCTCTAGGGATCTCACTAAAGTTTTCGCATCCTAGTTTCCAAAGGTTAACAAATCTTTTCCTCTGATACCAACTGTAGAGACCCCAAACTTTAGGTACATGGTAATTAAATTACTTTTTCGGAATACTTAATACGTAACAAAAACCAACACTCAAGGACCGTAATATTTTAGTGTCTTTGGAAACTCAGAACATAATGTTCTAACCATGGTGAAAGATCTTCAACATCTCCTATAAAGATCATCCCCTTTTGTTTTCTTACCTAAAACCTTTCTTTATATCCTAGGGAAAATAATACATATAAGGTGTGAGATCAAATTCCCATTAAGGGTAAGCATGGAGAAAATAAAACAAACCATATACATTTGAACTTAAAAACATGAACATAATGTTTAAACATCAAAATCTTGAGCAATGACATAAAACATGGTAGTACGTAAGGCATATATCATAATGGAACATCAATAATCATAAAATAGCATGGTAATAAATTATGTAATTGTGGAAAACCATTAAGAACATGATATGATTTCCATAGTAGCCAAGGAATTGCTGCCAAGACCATCTTAGTGGACAAATTCCATTTCTGAATCGAGTTCACTCATCGTTTCAGTCCTGTAACACTGAACCAGATTAACTTACCATTCCAGCCATGTCTATCTCATGAGATATTAATCTTTACCCAATTAATTATAGGGAGATATAGGTCCCACCCATCTCAAAATGAAATCATTCATACTTGTGCCACAACATGAACATAAATAATTTATCATTACCCAAAGTATAAAATGGGTTTCATAAACATCATCCCATCATAACATAATACATACAAAAAAATGGATATCATTTTATCATAAGAAAAGTAAAACCATGTAAATCATAGAGAAATTATACTTGAAACATACACATATGAAATAATACCATCTTATATAGAAACTGGTTTTGATGAAACACTTGAAATGAATTCTTGAGGAAAATATCCTTTCTTCTTCAAAATAATTTTCATTTCACAAAATGCAATGAAATTTTAAAAGAAAAGGATTTTTTTTGAAAATATTTATTAAATCTTGTAGATTAAGCTTCATGAAAATAAGTCATTATGAAACCGTAAAAATCTGTTCATGCCATATAAGTTAAAAAAACAATTTTCTCGAACTTTTGTCGGAAAGACAAAAAAGTACCTCGTAACGTAAACAAAAGAAAGATTCTTTACATACCGTGTAGTAAAAGTAAAAAATGGATAAAAGGGAATTTAAAAATACATGAAAACATTTTTAGAAAATAGGGACATGGATGACAAATATAACCCCAGTAAATACTTACAAATAAACAGTCTCGGATAAAAAAATGAGATTGGAGAAGTTATCCCTTACCTTATGTCCGATATGATTCGTATCTATCCGAACCTCCTGTATAATGATTTAAATAATGTCATTTACTTATTACAGAATCAGATTAATTATTATGATATCATATATGGTTCACTTATGACTTTATATTACCCGTTCTGTTGTAAATTCCTTATTAAAGCAGCCTTTTAGTTAAAATCATTTCATTTATCGTACGTGTTTCGATTTGTTGTTGTTGATATTATTACTTATATCCTGACTTAATTAATTCCAGAATATAAAACATGATTTATATATAATATATATTCATTATATAAATATATATTATATATCGATAAATAGAATGAAATACACTATTCATGGAGATGGTAGACCTTACGTACGCATGAATGCTGTTTTCGTTTCCTTATTGAATTGAATGGAATTAAGTAAATGAAACATATATGTGCATAAATATAGTATCATTATTATGTAATATATTTCATGGTTATTTATTATATATGATTTATAATCATACTTGAATGGTAAATCATGGAAAATGAATCTCATCGTGTTCGTGGAGACGGTAGTCCGTACGTATGCACGAGCGATGATATCATTCCCATAATTATTGAATAGAATTGGAGTGGATGATATAATATCTTAGAATCATTATGATGTTATAATAACCACATATAGTTATTCATCACACCATTATACCCATCCATGTAAGGTGGTGGTGGAAAAACAGATTACACCACAGCGTGGAGACGGTATTCCATACGTACGCACTCGCGGTGATTTCATCTTCCGTAGGATGGATAGAAGGCCAAATAAGGATGTTTCATATTTATAATAACATATCAATATATAATTAATACTTATGTTATTAATTTATAATGAAACAACTAAAGAAGAATTTTAAGAAGAAATAAACTTGAAATAATCAGTAGAAGAGATTACCACTTCTTCGACGCACCTCCTTTAAACTTCTTCTTAGGGCACTAGAGTTGGCCTTTTGAGAAGACCAGAACCTATATGATATAACTAAATAGGTTTATAAGAGGAATGGTCAGGTTTTGGACAAGATTAACTGCTCAAAATGGTGTGAAGATAAGAGGGAAGGGGTGAACTTTTTATAAGGGAGGAGAGGGGCACCTTTGGTAACATAAGAAATATTAATTTATAATAAATTCATACTCATTTAAAAACCTCCAAAAATGACTCAAATACAAATATTAGATGATATAGGGTTGTAATATAATCAAACAATAAAATTTATACATGTTGTAAATTTATTTTAAACATTATTAACTTGATTTATCCTTATTTAATCTATTTAATTTGATTTGTGGTAATAAGATTATAATTTTTAAATTGTTATAAATAATTACTTATGTGTTTTGAATTGTACATAATTGGATAATTTATGATATTTTATACCATATAAATTTTTATTTATAATTTATAATTATTTTTCTGATTTTTAAACAATTTTATATTTTGTTATTTTTATAAAATTACAATAGTGTCAATTTTGACACTATCCATTTATTTGAATTTAAATAAAATCCAAAAAGAATAAATGTTCGAAATAAAATATTAAATAGATTTATAACATGTCATATTTATCTAGAAAATTCATGTAGAACATTAAATAGTTTATATAATATTTATTTAAATATTTTTAAACCATTTATTTGGTATATCTCTTAATTAAATAATTAGTACAACATTTTTGTATAATTATTTAATATAAATATTTTTTGCATAAAAATTAAAAATAAAATCCTATGATAAATATTAATCTTATATATGTTATAATAATACTTTTACTCAAATTTATCATCTTAAAATCACAACATGTAAATTGTTATATTTATTAAATTATGAAGGTGACAACTTTGGAATCATTTAAAATAAAATATTATAAGTGTCATAATCTTCTTTATAAGAATACAAATGGTCACCAATTCTGACATTGGATGCTTAGGGTTTATATATACACTAACAATAAGTCTTGTTCTGGTTTTGGGCCTTTTGAGGTGTATTATTATTTCAATAAAAACTATATTATTTATTTTTCACTAAATAAATAATTTCTCCATCATTAATGTATAAGCTAATAAGGTAAATAAATAATTCTTAAAAATTAAAAATAAATTAACATGATAAATAAAAACATTTTATATTTAAAATGAGTTTTTATAACCGAATTTGTATTCTGTATAACCTTATATTAAAAATAGTTTAATTATTAAAGTTTGAGTGAGACATATTTCACTTTCTTTTAAATAAAATAAATTAAAGGTCTTAATCAAATCCAAGTGGGTTCTAATGGATTCCATTTCGACCAAAACATGCCATAGGACGAAATATAATTATCCAATTATATTAATACAAGTGTTAGGGTAATTTTATAATATTATATTTACCCTCAATTACCCAATTTACCTTTAACTATGGTAAATAAAATTTACCGTAGTTACTATTCATAGTGCCCAAAAATAAAAAGTAGCCTATTAACATAATGTGGACCTACTGATTCCAAATATGGAATCCATTTTTCCTAATTCAAATCACAAAAGTTTCAGAAATTAATTTAAAATTAATCCCGTTTTTAAGAAAGAGTTTTAAAAGTTAAAACATTGCAAAAGATTGAAATGATTTTACCCATGAATTCAATGTAAAATAAATTTTAATGACATAAGTTATATTTACTGGTAAAAATATATTCTATTTATAATTTAAAAACATTAAATATTATAATTTAACCATATAAATTATTGTGCTGAAAAAATTTGTTTTTAATTAAAATATAGCATGTTTTTACTATTCATTAAAATATGAAAGTTATCAGAATAATATGAAAAATTTATCCAAAGTAAATTTTTATATCCTGATTCAAAAGAAGAATTTTATTTTTTTTAAATTGAACTGATAAAAATGTAAAAACTAGATATAAAGTGGGTGCGCCATCAAAAGGCGACAAAGCTGCATTTTTTGAAAAATACTTATTTTACCTGAAAAATTCATCTTGTTCTCATACCATGTTATAGAAAATGTTTAAGATGAATAATAATGTTATAAAATTCAAAATTTAGTTAATACTATTCATAATGTCTAGTCCATAATATTATAACAAAATATCGTTGTTTAGTGAAATCCGGTATTGCGTACTACACACGCTATCGAGGAAGGTCGCGATTGCGTGTAATGCAAGCCAAGTCAGGGATGCATGTAGTGCAAGCTCCCTTTGGTGTTGCCTATAAAATAATTTAACACTTATTTTATTTATACATTAAACAAAATCTATACTTAATGTTGCATAGAATAATTTCTACAAAATGAACTTGAAATTGTGTGTAACACGAGCCTAGAATAGTGTTGTGTATACTGTGTTGCGTATAGAACAAGATAATTTTGGTGTCGCGTACAAAACAAGACATCAATGAAATTAAAAATAATAATTCTAATAAAATCTCGTGTTGTTACACAACATGATCATCCACTTGAGTATCACACTCAGCTCCAACAACACCTTCATTCACAGTTTCTGTAATGTCGACTGTATTTCTTCTTCTTTGTAAATGATTTTCTTCCAGCCTAAATTCAGATTATTAATCATGCCTCCATCTGATAGAACCAACTGAAGGAATCATTCTATGTTCCCCCTAAGAAGATGTGAACAACCCATATTGTTGTTCCACTCTAATAGGAAGAATAATGTTTCAAGTGTTTCTCCAAAAAATCATAACATATTAATAGTACCAGCACATAAAACGTTGTTGTGATTACATGTTTTAAAATAAAAAATATTTACAATTTATCAAGTTATTCACATCGAAAAAGAAATTATTCTTCCATAGGGATAAAATACCATATTAGAATCCATATGGTTGCAATAATTTAAATGAATTATTGTAAATAGAATATAATTAAAATTGATATGGTTCAAAAAAATAATGACATACATTTCTAGATAAAGAACTTTTTCTTGATTAGTAGTCATCAACAAAATTATATATTGAGTGAATTTCACCAAAACTCGTTGATCAGGAGTACGTTATTTTGACATTACCTTCTTGATAGTTCTCATTCTAAACAATGAAAACACAATTTCCTCTAAGAGATATTTTCCATCACCTACATTCCTCAAATTAAAATTAAACTCTCCCTCATGGGGAAAACACAACATCTTATCCATTTCTAGAGAAGAGAAAAAATTTTGGTATCTATAATCTTAGAGATAATAGAATCTTTATCAAACCCAAAACTGAATGAATAATTCCTATATAATTATCTTACTTTAATGTCATAAAAAATAGGTGTGTTTCCTTCTAAAAAAGAATTACATAGACATTGAAATTGTATGGATTATTTAAGAAAAATATTTATCAAATCTAAATAATCATGATCAATTACCTTAACTTGGAGAACATTGAAATAAAACCCTGATTGGTAGGTAGACACATCCAACTCAACATCTTTATATCTATGAGAAGTTTCCATATATGAAGGTTTCAAGTTTTAAGGGATTTATGGTTTAGGTTTTGGTATAATGGACTAGGATATTATCTATATATTGAAAGCACGTGATGCAGTGAGAATGAGAGTGGGAGAAGGTCGATGATTTTCTCATGTCGATTAAGGATACAATCATTAATTTTTAATTTTGAAAAGGTAAATAAAAATAAAAATCAAAAATAATTATTTTTAAATAAAATCAATGCATAATCGATAAAAATAAAAATCAATAAATAAAAATATCATATACATTTTACATATAATGAATTTTGGGAGATTAAAATAAAAGATGAAACATTTATTTGAAATTAAATAGTAATAAATCATCCTTAATAAAATAAAAACTTGTACTGAGATTTGGTTTGGTGAAAATATCATATAATTGATATTCGGTATTAAAAAATTATAACAATATATCCTTTTTTATGAAAATTATCTCTCATAAAATGATTCCATTTATTAATATTCTTAGTCCTAGAATGACTTATAGTATATTTTGAAATATTTATTCTGGCAGTACTATCACATAAAATAAGTATACTGGTAAAATTTTGTCCAAAGTCCAGTAGTATGTTTCTAATACACAATACTAGTGCACAAAAACTACCAATAGAAACATATTCTTCCTCAGCTATTGACAGAGAAACTGAGTGTTGTTTCTTACTCGACCATGACACTAAACATTTTACTAAAAAGTGATAGGTTCCTAAAGTTCATTTTATATCTAATCTACAAGCTAAAAAATCAGCATATAAATATGTAATTAAATTAATGTCATAAGTTTTGGGGGGGTAAAGAAGAGACTGAAAAATTGTTACTTTTAAATGTCTAAAAATTATTTTAACAGTTGTAAGATGGGATTCTTTTGGGTTTGACTGAAGTCTAACACATAAACATATAGAAAACATAATGTCTAGTAGTTATTAGTAAGATATTAAAAAATACCAATCAATCCTTTATATATCTTGTTGTTCACTAATTTTTAATATTTATCCAAATCATGTTTTATATTATTACACATTGGATTTTTATATGTATTTCTCTTTTCAAGTCCAACATTTTTCAATAAATCAACAATATATTAACATTTATTTAAAAAACTTCCATAATCATTTTTATAAATATAAAATTATAAAAAGAAATATTGTTCTCCCATAACACTAATTTTAAATTAGTATTTTTATTAATTTTAAAAAATAGTGACAAATTTTTTATTAGTCGAGCAAAAAATAACATCATCAAAATAAATTTATATTAATAAAATATTTTAAGAAATGGTTTTCTTAAAAAGTGTTGGTTATTTAAATTCAATAGTGAATCTATTTTTTAAAATAAAAAAATTAATCATTCATGAAAAGCTCTATGTGCTTGATTAAGGCCATAGAGAGCTTTAGTATTTTAAAAACAGAGTTTTGTTTTTGAGGATTTTCAAAAACTGGAGGTTGTTCAACATAGACTTCCTCCATTAAATAACCATTTAAAAGGAATATTGAACATCCATATAATAAAATTTAAAATTAATATGAGATTCATAGGCTAAAATGATTCTAATGGATTCTAATATAGATATAAGGGAAAATGTATCATCATAATGTATTCTTTCTTCCTAAATATATCCTTTGGAAACTAATCAAGATTTATTTCTAGTTATAATACCTTGATGATGCATTTTTTTTCTAAAGACCCACTTAGTTCCTATAACTAGATAATTGGTTTGTATTTCTACTAGATCCCAAACTTTATTAATTCTATACTAGTTTAGTTCATCTTTCATTAAAATAATCCAAGTCAAATATTCTATGACTTAAACAATAGACTCTAGATATAATTAAGACAAAAAGGTAGAAAATTATATTAGGTTTCCTACATTTCTTTTAGTTCTTATTCATATGTCTATATATCCTTTTATAGTTTCTAGTGGATGGTTCTTTAAAGTTATATAATTTCTAGGCAAGAAACTTTCTGGTTCTTCAGTATCATGTTCTTATGAACTAGACTAAATTTTATTACAATCATTTTCAAAATCAGTTTTTTGGGTTTCTAGTCTCATGTTATCAAATGAATCTATAACTTCATGAGTTTATATTTATATTTACTAAAAAGGTCAGATTCCTCAAACATCACATGAAATTATTCTTCAAAAATCCATTACTTTTTATTAAAAACTCTATAAGATTTAAAATTAGCAGAATATCCTAAAAATATTCCTTCATTGGCTTTTGGATCGAACTTACCAAGGTTGTCCTTAGTATTTAAGATATAACCCATGCATCCAAAATCATTAAAGTATATTTCTTTTGGTTTTATGTTATTAAAAACTTCATAAGTTTTTATTTTGAAAATAGAACTTATTAAAAATCTATTCAAAATATAGTAGATTGTTTTTATATTTGTTACCCAAAAATAGGTAGGAAGACTATACTCATTTATCATAGTCATCGTTATTTATTGAATTGTTATATTTCTTTTTTCAACAATTATATTTTATTATTTGTTCTTGTTGTACAAGAGGTGCATTTAATACCCATATTTTATCAAAAAAGATTTAAATTCTTGATTCTAAAATTATACACCATGATCACTTCTCAATAAAATTATTTTAAAAGATTTCTTATTTTGAAAAAATTTAAAAAAACATTCAAAAATAGTGAAAACTTCACTTATGAGTTTTTGAAAATAAACTGATGTAAATCTAGAATAATAATCACTTAAAACATAGAAAATTAATTTACATCCAAATATTCTACTATGGATGTTCTAAAAAAACCTTGTGAATGAGTTCTAAAGGATTATATGCAGTAATTTTATTAATAGATTTGAATGAAGATTTGTGATGTTTTCCAATTTGAAATGCATCACAGAATATGTAATTGTTAATATTAAGACTTGGAAAAGGATAAAATAACTATTTACTATATAATTTATGTAATTCATATATATTATGGTTTCAAATTATTCAATCTGAAATCCATGACTCATTTGTCACCAAAACAAACTATTCCTCCATCCATTTGAGTCAGTGTATAAAAATTTATTTAGACTGCACTCATGTTCCTAAAACAGCCATTGTACATATACCACATGAATTTTCAATTCCTATGACATGTTTCTTTAAAAATCAATTAATAATTGTTTTGTTTTGGTGCCCATATTTTCTTAGGTCTTGTAGTGTTAGCCAACAATGATCTAGGAATCTAGGTTTTCATTATTTTTTCATAATTAAAATTACTTGTTTAAGAAAAAACTTTATAAATGAAGTAAATTTTAATACAAATAATTTGAGGATTTTTCAAATAATTTTTTTAGGTACATGACCTTTTATTCAACAAAAATAATCAATAATATTTTTTGAATTGGGAACAAATTTGTTTTTATAAAACTTTGATTTTTTACCCTTGCTTACTATTCAAAATCATTCTCTTTTAATGAAACTATTTCTAAGAATTTAATTTAACCATTTTTATTCTTTAGTGAAAACAAGAAAATCACTTTTATAAAATTACACTTCATAATGTAATTCATTGGTTTTATTTTCATGATTGATACTTTTTGATTTAGAGGAATTTAATTTTTCAAGTATATCCTGATGTTGTTTTAGCATGGTATCCCTTTCACCTAAAATATTTTATAAAAGTTTCTCAATGGATAGTTCTTCTTTATGAAGGAATCATATTTTTATTATTACATTGACAATAAGATAGATAATTTTTCATTAGATAAACCACCAGAATCAGAATCATAAGAGAAATATGTTTGTAAATTCTCTTGTTCATCTATAAAGAAAATATTGAATTTTAGATTTGATGGATCTTTATTTGAATCATAATTGGAAGAGTTGATGGTTTCCTCATATCATATTACAAACAATTAAAAAAAGTGTAGGTAGTTGACACCTTTACATCAAGACTAATAAAAGATTCATCTCAATCTTTAATAGAGAATCGATTATCCAAAGCATAGATAAAGAAGCTAATACTCCAACACAACTGAGTATGAACAGTTTGTACTCCAATAAATCAAAATAGATTGATTGGTTGATTCACGTTATTCTTTATGGTTTAAGCAGAAAAAACTGACAGTAGATGGATCTTCTTCATCAGAAATCAATGTCATCAAGAAGGTATAGTTCAAATGTGATCCTGGATGCAAATGATCTTCAATAATAACATCAATAAATAGCATCAATACTCGTATAATAGTACTAGTTATAACTTGTATGTCTCTAAAGTGTAGTATCTTCTACAAATTCAATCATTCATCACATCAACACTATGAAAAGATATTTACCAGAATGTTATCGTATATAAAAATATGTAACTTGAATATCCCAAATCTTTAAATGATACAGAGGAAAAATATATTTAGCCTAATGTTTTCCCATGTATTCTATATCAAATAAAGTAGCCCAAAAGATCATAGAAATTCAAATCTAAGTTTACCAGGTGAGTTTTAGCTTCTCTTAAGAATAAAAGTGATTTCATATGATAAAAAATTTGTTTGAATCTATCATAATGATCTTTGAATTATTCTAATATTCTGTCAAGACCATTTTATAAAACTCAGATAAAATTGAGAATTTAAAACTTAGTTCCTATGTAGAAAACGTAGGGTTTAGCTATATAGAATAGGGTTCCTACCAATGTATGTTTCCTTAACCACACTTTTAACTTCACATAAAATAGGGAATAATAATAACATAGGGATAATGATCCATTCGTTCATCAATTTCATTATAAAATCCTAAATGTAAAATTGGTTAACCATATGTTCAATTTCACAAATGTAGGGTATGAAAAGTAATTCCAGACACCAATATACAACATAGGGTTTCTGATCTATACGCTCATCAATTCTAAAAACGTAAGGATGCTTATCCAAACACAAACTATATAGCGTAGCATATGGTTAATACCGCACACAATCATCAAATCTCTTGTGTAATGTAGGGATTATGGACCAAACATTCATTTAGCAAATATAGGGTTTAAGGGGGGTAGAATGTAACAGCCCGAGATTTTATGAAAAATATTCTTTTTAATTTCACTAATGTATTGTGTTGTACGCTACACCAAATGGAGCTTGCACAACACGCATCCTTGATTTTCCTTGCATTACACGAAATCATGACCTTCCTCGATAGCTTGCGTCGTACGAAATACCGAGTTTCACTAAACAACGTTATGCTATTAAAATATTATTAAAACTAGCCGTTATGAATAGTAATAACCACTTTTTCAAATTTTATAAATTTTATTTTTTAAAATGGACTTCATTTTTGGATTCGGAATATCGAAATTAGCCTACGGTGAAATTTTGGTATTTTTCTGAAAACTTTCAATTTTTGATGAATAGTGAAACCACTAAGTGGTAGGTTAAAAACTGAATTTTTCATAAAACTTAATTTTACCACTTCTGTGAATGTAATTTCTAAAATCCTAGAGACACGGTTAATATCAAGGACTGAAATGTGGTTCAATGAGATGAAAATAATTTTTGGTGAATAGTAACTTTTTACTTTTTTTTACCACGGTTAAAAGTAAATAGGGTAATTAAGGGTAAATATGATATTATTATTACCCTAACACATGTCCTAATTCTATTGGATAAGTTAAATTCGACCAAAAACAAACTTAGGAAAAAAATATGACCATTTAGGCCCACTTGGATTAGATTAAGACATTTATTATTAATTTATTTAAAGAAGGGTTAAAATAGTTAAAAACAAAGTTTAATAAGTAAATAATTTTTAATATGGGGTTATACATAAGATAAATTTGGCTATAAATATTCATTAGAAATATAAAAATATTTCCTACATAATGGTATTTTATTTGTAATTTTTAGACATTAAATAATTTAATTTATTTATGACACAATGATGATGCAGTAATTATCTTATTAATCGAATATTGATATAATTCATGTTATAAACACCAAAATAAATGTAATTTGAGACTTTTTATGAATTACACTAATTTTCTAGGTTACTATGATATATTAGTGTTGATTTAATCAACTTGGTTCGAACATATAATTCTGTTATGGCTTTCAAAAAAATCATATATTAAATAGTGTCAAAATTGACACAAAATAGTTTTTAAATAAAATATTATATTATTAATTGTTATTTTATTCCTAAAAATCTAAGGTTCGGCCAAATGACTTAGATAAGGATATATATATTAATAATAAACAACTTGGAGTTCGTTTTGCATGTTATAGTAAGTGTATTAACCATATAGTGTAAGAAAACAAAAAGTCACGGTAAAAGTTAAATTATTTAACTTAGAATTAAATCTAATTGATAAGGTTAAAATAATAACCTAAACTTGTCTAAATCCTATTGGTTGATAGGATTTCGACTCATCCCCACTTTACATTCGAAATTAGACCCTTTGGAACCATTATAAACCTATTTTGACTTTAATATAAAATAATATTTTGAGATATTCTTAAGGTGCCCCTATCATCCCTTATAAAAGGGCACCTCCTCCCTCTCTTCCTCACACAACATTGAGCCTTCAAGCTCGGAAAACCCCTGAAAAATTCTCCTCTCCACTTCCCTAAAAACATCCTAGAGGTTCTGGTCTTCCTCAAAGACCAATTTTAGTTCCCTAAGAGGAGGTCTCAAAGAGGTTCTTCAAAGAAGAGGTAATTTCCGTTACCGATTCTTTCAACTTTATTTCTTCTTCCACTTCTTCTTCTTAGGTTGTTTCATTATGAAGTAATAACATCAGTATCACTCATATACTGATATGTTATTATAAGTATGAAACAACCCTATTTCACCATCTATCCATCCTACGGAAAACAAAATCACCGCGCGTGCGTACGTACGGAATACCGTCTCCACGCCGTGGTGTAATCTGTTTTTCCACCAACACCTTACATGGATGGGTATTATGGTGTAAAGAATAACTATACATAGTTATTATAACATCATAATGATTCTGATATATTGTATCATCCATCCAATTCAATTCAATAATTATGGAAATGATATCATCGCTCGTGCGTACGTACGGACTACCGTCTCCACGACGCGATGAGATTCATTCTCCATGTTAACCATTTAAGAATGATTATAAAGTATATATAAGCAATAATAATGAAATATATGACATTATAAAGCTACTGGATTTATGTGTATATATATGTATGTCATCTACTTAATTCCACTCAATTCAATAAGGAAACGAAAACAGCGTTCATGCGTACGTACGGCCTACCGTCTCCATGAACGGTGTATTTCTTTCCATTTATCGATCCATTATATATATATGTATATTCTGAATATATATTATATAAAAATCATGTTTTATATTCTATAATTAAGTAATAATGATCTAAGTAATCATATGAATAATTACAAGTTAAAACACGAACGACAAATGAGACGATTTTACCCAAAACGCAACTTTAACATGAATTTACAAAAGAACGGGTAATATAAAGTCATAAGTGAACCATATATGATATAATAACAATGAATATGATTCTCTAATAAGTCAATGACATTATTTAAATCATTATACAGGAGGTTCGGACACTTACGAAGAAAATCGGACCTAAGGTAAGGGAATATATCACAATCTCATTTTATCCGAGATTGTTTATATTTTGGAATTTACTGGGGTGTATTTTATCATCCACATCCATGTTTCCTCAATATGTAATATTTATATCCTTCTAAAATAGTTTATATTCAATTTTACCCTTCGGTGAGTTTTTAGTAAAAGATATGAAAGGAATCTTTTGTCATTTTTCATACGAGGTACTTTTTGACTTTTCCGACAAAAGTACGAGAAGAATGTTTTTTAACTTATACGGCATGAATGGATTTTTAAAACATTATTTCCAAGAAGCTTCCTTTTAAAGTTTTCGAGTTTATTTTTAATAAACTTCTTTTAGTTTGAAATTGTATGACATGTTAAGAAAGGAAAAGTGTTTTTGAAGTAGAAAGGATATTTTCCTCAAGAATGAAGTTCAAGTGTTTTATCAAAATTATTTTCCATCTAAGATAATAAAGGGTTATGTTTTTATCCCTATTATTACATTGATTTGATTATGTTGTGATGAATTATTTTTATGAATTCCTTTATCGTATATGAATTGTTTTATGATGTCATGATGTTTAAGATTCCCTTTTTTATTACATGGTTTATGTAATGATGTATGATTTATGATTTTGTGGCACACATAAGAATGGTATCATTATGAGATGGGTGGGACCTATATCTCCCTCCAATGCATTGGGTAAAGATTTTATATCTCATGAGATAGACATGGCTGGAATGGTAGGCTATACCGGTTCAGTGAAACAGGACTGAAATGAGGGTGACTCGGTTCAGAAAGGGACTTTGTCCACTAAGATAGTCTTGGAAATGAGTCTTGACTAACAAGAAATGATTCTCTATGATTATGTGTGTATGCCACAAAGTTTCATGTTTTAGGTTATGATTATTGTGATTACATTTCACTGCCATGATTTATCCCTTGTTATGAAATTATGCTCTCTTTTGCAGGTTAAGATTTCCAAAATTTTATGTTCTTATGAATATGATGTGATTGATATTTCTTTTGTTTACCCTTACTGAGCATTTGAGCTCACCCTTTTATGTTTTCTTTTCCCAGGATATAAAGAAAGGTTTTAGGTAAAAAAAAGGAAGATCTTTATGGGAGATGTTGAAGATCTTTCACCACGATTAGAAGATTATATTCCGAGTTTCCAAAGACACTAAACTATTATGGTCCTTGTGTGTGTGTTTTTGTTATGTACTAAGTATTCCACAAATGTAATGTAATGTCAATGTACCTCAGGCTTCGGGACTCTACAGTTGGTATCAGAGGAAAGTTTTAGTCAACCTTTAGAAACTAGGATGCGAAAACGTTAGTGAGATCCCTAGAGATATTTCTAAGGTATGTCTAGGGATGTCCCTAAGGATAAGTATACGTATAGGATACAGTCCTAGAACTACGGTAATGATCATAGAATTTAACCTAAGATGTTAGATATTGAGGGTACTCCCCCTTTACTATGTTGTTTTCTCTAGCATTATTTTTGCCTCTCATAAGATTATTTTTGTGTTTTAGTTAATGGAGGGAACTAGAAGGAATTCGGTTAACATTGAATCCAATGGACAAATTGGTGACTATGAGCAACAAAATTGGGTAATTCCTAGAGAGAAAGATATTGTGATTTTGCCAAATTAGTCATCGCGATATATGATTAACAAGGTGAAATTTAGTGGTATTCCTAATTCATCAAAGAAGGGGAAGATAAACTATTATTCATGTTCGCATGTTGAGGAGCATAAAGAAAGGAATATTGAGATTTCTAAAGAAGGGAGGAAGAACCTTGATTAATACCTCAAATGGAGGGACCGATGTTATCTGTGTAGAGAAAAGGGTCATAGAGTGACAGACTGTTATGGAGTTCAATGTCTTATTTGTGGAGAACAAGGGCATTACCCAACTCAATGCCCTGACCTAAAAAGTTACTTCTAAATCAAGGAAGGACTTATTCCAGGACAATCATTCAAGTGGATGGATTGAAGTGTTTATGTATTGGTATTCAAGAATAATGTTGTTGAGGTACTTTTATGGTGTATTGAAATATTTATGTATTGGTCTATTGTGGTTTTCAATAATTTTAAGGTACCGGTAACCATGAAAAGTGATTCAAATATTTTGGAAAGTAAATTATATGCGCATAATGAAGGGATAAGGAGAAAATGAAATGTTTGACAGTATTCATGAGCTCATGATTGATATAAGGACTAAGTGATATCATGTTTTGAGTATATAGAATTTTGAGGATTTTGGTATGTGGAAGGTGTTAACTTTTAACTGCATTCATGTTTTTCACTAAGGTTCAATGGGTATTAAAGAGAATACATGATTAAGGACTTTGAATGTGCCCAACAAAACATATCTTATGATATATGGGGATCAACGATGATATTAAATCTCTGGTAATCGTTTTCACTATGTTATGAGAGTGGACTGCAGTATTATGGATAAGCCTAAAGATTGGAATGGATTATGTTGGACATAAGTTAGTATTGTTTAAGGATAGATGTTTTTTCGATATTATTGATGGGATGTTATAGTAATATAGTTTTAGAAAAAGGACAACCTGCAGGATGGGCGACAGCCCATCGCGTTGGACAAGGCTGTGGGAATCGAACCCACAACCGAAGTGCGACTGGACTTTATTGCCTACCACTGGCCTACAGGAAGTCCCTGGTTAGTAGAAACCAGTTTTATTTTATTAAGCGGTATGATATATGAAGTATAAGTTCATTTTTGGAACCATATACGATTAACCATAAGATGGACTTATAACTTTTGCTAACCTTTTGTTTGAAAGAGATGGAATGACCCATCATTCTATCACATGATCTGCTAACACTTAACGAATAACAAAGTCAACTTCATTTATTTAAGTGATGAAGTGGAAATTGTTCAAGGCACGAACAACAATGAGATTGTACCAAAATAAAGTAAGTATTTATTCTAATTCAAGTTATTCAACTTTAGGGAAATGATCTTGAAAACCAAAAATGTTGTCCTAGTGCTCTTATATCTGATTAATCAGATGGTACCTTAGATCGTCACAAATTTATGGATTTGTGATTGTTGGCTTTTCCATAGCCATGTTCTCTACCACTCTCTATCAGAACATGATGGTTAGATTTTTCTTCCATATCCATATTTTCACCTATGTGGAAACCCAGTGATTAGTTTATTTGGGTAACCGTTACGTTTCATACTTTCATTTTTAAATATTGGTTTTGGTATTCCTTTTTACGATGTGGGTTTCTATTAAATAAACTTTCGAATAGTAAACCATTTATAACCCCGACAAATTTTGAGGGCGAAATTCATTTTAAGGGGGGTAGAATGTAACAGCCCGAGATTTTATGAAAAATATTCCTTTTAATTTCACTAATGTCTTGTGTTGTACGCTACACCAAAAGGAGCTTGCACAACACGCATCCATGATTTGCCTTGCATTACACGAAATCGTGACCTTCCTCGATAGCTTGCGTCGTACGCAATACCGAGTTTCACTAAACAACGATATGCTATTAAAATATTATTAAAACTAGCCGTTATGAATAGTAATAACCACTTTTTGAAATTTTATAAATTTTATTTTCCAAAATGGACTTCATTTTTGGATTCAGAATATCGAAATTAGCCTACGGTGAAATTTTGGTATTTTTTTGAAAACTTTCAATTTTTGATGAATAGTGAAACCACTAAGTGGTAGGTTAAAAACTGAATTTTGCATAAAACTTAATTTTACCGTTTCTGTGAATGGAATTTCGAAAATCCGAGAGACACGGTTAATATCAAGGACTAAAATGTGGTTCAATGAGATGAAAATAATTTTTGGTGAATAGTAACTTTTTACTTTTTTTTCACCATGATTAAAAGTAAATAGGGTAATTAAGGGCAAAGATGATATTATTATTACCCTAACACATGTCCTAATTCTATTTGATAAGTGAAATTCGACCAAAAACAAACTTAGGAATAAAATATGACCATTTAGGCCCACTTGGATTAGATTAAGACATTTATTATTAATTTATTTAAAGAAGGGTTAAAATAGTTAAAAACAAAGTTTAATAAGTAAATAATTTTTAATATGGGGTTATACATAAGATAAATTCGACTATAAATATTCATTAGAAATCTAAAAATATTTCCTACATAATGGTATTTTATTTGTAATTTTTAGACATTAAATAATTTAATTTATTTATGACACAATGATGATGCAGTAATTATCTTATTAATGAAATATTGACATAATTCATGTTATAAACACCTAAATAAAAGTAATTTGAGACTTTTTATGAATTACACTAATTTTCTAGGTTACTATGATATTTTAGTGCTGATTTAATCAACTTGGTTCGAACATATAATTCTGTTATGACTTTCACAAAAATCATATATCAAATAGTGTCAAAATTGACACAAAATAGTTTTTAAATCAAATATTATATTATTAATTGTTATTTTATTCCTAAAAATCTAAGGTTCGGCCAGATGACTTAGATAAGGATATATATATTAATAATAAACAACTTGGGGTTCTTTTTGCATGTTATAGTAAGTGTATTAACCATATAGTGTAAGAAAACAAAAAGTCACGGTAAAAGTTAAATTATTTAACTTATAGTTAAATCTAATTGATAAGGTTAAAATAATAACCTAAACTTGTCTATATCCTATTGGTTGATAGTATTTCGACTCATCCCCACTTTTCCTTCGAAATAAGACCCTTTGGAACCATTATAAACCGATTTTGACTTTAATATAAAATAATATTTTGAGATATTCCTAAGGTGCCCCTATCCTCCCTTATAAAAGGGCACCTCCTCCCTCTCTTCCTCACACAACATTGAGCCTTCAAGCTCGTCCAACCCCTGCCAAATTCTCCTCTCCACTTCCCTAAAAACATCCTAGAGGTTCTGGTCTTCCTGAAAGACCAATTTTAGTGCCCTAAGAGGAGGTCTCAAAGAGGTGCTTCAAAGAAGAGGTAATTTCCTTTACCGATTCTTTCAACTTTATTTCTTCTTCCACTTCTTCTTCTTAGGTTGTTTCATTATGAAGTAATAACATCAGTATCAATAATATACTGATATTTTATTATAAGTATGAAACAACCCTATTTCACCATCTATCCATCCTACGGAAAACAAAATCACCGCGCGTGCGTACGTACGGAATACCGTCTCCACGCCGTGGTGTAATCTGTTTTTCCACCAACACCTTACATGGATGGGTATTATGGTGTAAAGAATAACTATACATAGTTATTATAACATCATAATGATTCTTATATATTGTATCATCCACTCCAATTCAATTCAATAATTATGGAAATTATATCATCGCTCGTGCGTACGTACGGAATACCGTCTCCACGACGCGATGAGATTCATTCTCCATGTTAACCATTTAAGAGTGATTATAAAGTATATATAAGCAATAATAATGAAATATATGACATTATAAAGCTACTGGATTTATGTGTATATATATGTATGTCATCTACTTAATTCCACTCAATTCAATAAGGAAACGAAAACATCGTTCATGCGTACGTACGGCCTACCGTCTCTATGAACGGTGTATTTCTTTCCATTTATCGATCCATTATATATATGTATATTCTGAATATATATTATATAAAAATCATGTTTTATATTCTATAATTAAGTAATAATGATCTAAGTAATCATATGAATAATTACAAGTTAAAACACGAACGACAAATGAGACGATTTTACCCAAAACGCTACTTTAACATGAATTTACAAAAGAACGGGTAATATAAAGTCATAAGTGAACCATATATGATATAATAACAATGAATATGATTCTGTAATAAGTCAATTCCATTATTTAAATCATTATACAGGAGGTTCGGACACTTACGAAGCAAATCAGACCTAAGGTAAGGGAATATATCACAATCTCATTTTATCCGAGATTGTTTATATTTTGGAATTTACTAGGGTGTATTTTATCATCCACATCCATGTTTCCTCAATATGTAATATTTATATCCTTTTAAAATAGTTTATATTCAATTTTACCCTTCGGTGAGTTTTTAGTAAAAGATATGAAAGGAATCTTTTGTCATTTTTCATACGAGGCACTTTTTGACTTTTCCGACAAAAGTACGAGAAGAATGTTTTTTAACTTATACGGCATGAATGGATTTTTAAAACATTATTTCCAAGAAGCTTCCTTTTAAATTTTTCATGTTTATTTTTAATCAACTTCTTTTAGTTTGAAATTGTATGACATTTTAAGAAAGGAAAAGTGTTTTTGAAGTAGAAAGGATATTTTCCTCAAGAATGAAGTTCAAGTGTTTTATCAAAATTATTTTCCATCTAAGATAATAAAGGGTTCTGTTTTTATCCCTATTATTACATTGATTTGATTATGTTGTGATGGAATTATTTTTATGAATTCCTTTATCATATATGAATTGTTTTATGATGTCATGATGTTTAAGATTCCCATTTTTATTACATGGGTTATGTAATGATGTATGATTTATGATTTTGTGGCACACATAAGAATGGTATCATTATGAGATGGGTGGGTCCTATATCTCCCTCAAATGCATTGGGAAAAGATTTTATATCTCATGAGATAGACATGGCTGGAATGGTAGGTTATACCGGTTCAGTGAAACAGGACTGAAACGAGGGTGACTCGGTTCAGAAAGGTACTTTGTCCACTAAGATAGTCTTGGCAATGAGTCTTGACTAACAAGAAAGGATTCTCTATGATTATGTGTGTATGCCACAAAGTTTCATGTTTTAAGTTATGATTATTGTGATTACATTTCACTGCCATGATTTATCCCATGTTATGAAATTATTCTCTCTTTTGCAGGTTAAGATTTCCAAAATGTTATGTTCTTATGAATATGATGTGATTGATATTTCTTTTGTTTACCCTTACTGAGCATTTGAGCTCACCCTTTTATGTTTTCTTTTCCCAGGATATAAAGAAAGGTTTTAGGTAAAAAAAAGGAAGATCTTTTTGGGAGATGTTGAAGATATTTCACCACGATTAGAAGATTATATTCCGAGTTTCCAAAGACACTAAACTATTATGGTCCTTGTGTGTGTGTTTTTGTTATGTACTAAGTATTCCGCAAATGTAATGTAATGTAAATGTACGTCAGGCTTCGGGTCTCTACAGAAAGCCTCCACCAATGCATGACTACTCATCAAGATGTCTAGTAAAAAAAATACATAAACTTGGTACCAATGTCTTGGCCATAACCTCTCAACCTTCTGATCTAAATAACCATCCATAGTGGAAGCTACCTGCTCTGAATCCTCATCTAATGAATTTCCTTGTAGAATGTATGGTGAAGTCCATTAACCAAAATAAAAACAAAAACAAATTGTTTCACATATCATTCATCAACTCATCATTATCCAAAATGAAGAACTAAATCAACAAAACATCCATCACCA
Source organism: Viscum album (assembly GCA_963277665.1). Lineage (NCBI taxonomy): Eukaryota > Viridiplantae > Streptophyta > Magnoliopsida > Santalales > Viscaceae > Viscum > Viscum album. Next base: position 1,145,671,488 of record OY728166.1, read on the forward strand.
TCATCAAGATTATGAGCCAACATCAACCGGATTGGAAAAACAATCTCACAATTCTGGATCTCCATCACCATTACACTTTCACTTCCTCCTCTAACAATGTTAGACCATAAAACCATAATCACGAATCCAATATGTTAACTCAAGCTTCACTGATTCCATGAGGAGTTCCCAAAGCAACAAGTCCACACCACATCCACAATGCTGACAACGCCACCAAACCAAAACTAGAAGGAACAGTCCAACCCAGAATAGTGCCTATGCGATTTACACAGAAAGAAAAACACCTCAAAATAGACTCACATACAAACTATATAATTCATCACAAACTGAAGATCCATATCCAAAAAATAAATATCACCCAAAACCAAATCACGAACAACATGAAAACCAAAAAAAATGAATTCATAAGGTCAGAAAATCAATGAGTAAGAACCTAACCCACAAATACATCTGTGAGGAGTTGCCTCAAACCAGAATTAGATCCCATTGTAGCCTCTACATTCCCACCTAGAGACCACAATGAACTACTGTACACATGCCCAACCAACAAAGAACCATGCATCAACACATGGCCAAGAGAAGCTGGATCGATGTCCCCTGGCTTCATCGCACCGCCATATGAAACCCTAACCAATGAAGAAGGGAAAGAGTGAGAACATGCTAGAAAATGGTGGAAAGATCCATGACAGCTGCACTTAAGAAGTCACCATGTCACCGCCCTGGGAGAGAAGTATCTGTCATTGGAGCTATGAGAAGGAGCGTTGAAGAAGCGATCCAAATCCGACCCGAGGGGGAGCGAAGAGAGACATCAATAGGGGAATCCCTCAAAAGTTGATGTCCCTTACGGGATCATCTTCATGCATGATAATACCATATATATCACCATAAACTCATGAATTATCCTATCATATGGTAATTTATATATAATTAATGATTTCATTTAATTTTCCTCTTAACATTAACTAATGATAATAAAATACCATTTTAAAAAATACCTTATTTATCTCTTCAGATGAAAATATGATTTCTTCCAAGTCTATATTTTGGAAAAATGTTTTAAATGATGTTATTTAAATTATAAAATGATTTATCGAATTTATTTTCACACATAATTGAATTTTTAATAAATGGTTTATAAGGAATCATTTTTTAATTTTTTTTATTGAGGTACTATTTAACTATTTTTTTTGTAAATGTGAAAGGATTCTTAATTTTAACATGTAAAACATGAACAAAATATTCAACTTCAATGACCAATTTTTTATATGAAGCATCATCTACATGTTTTCAAGTTTCTTTTCAAGTAAATGTTTTTCCTCAATATTTGTGAATTTTTTATCTTAAAGAAGTGATTTTAAAATTGAAAGGATATTTTCCACAAAATTGTTTTAATGATACTTATATAGAATTTATATTCATAACAAACAAATTTTTTTTTGGTGTAACATATGTTCTAAAAATTATATTATCCAATGATACCATCCTAATTGTTTATTTGGATAGATTAAGTCAATGATAACAAGATCTTTATGAAACCCTTATCTTTTCAAAGGGTTACACTATGATGAAATTTTTATGAAACATGTTTTCATTTAAATGATTATGATATGATGAATGATATATGATCTGATAGAAAAACATTATAGATTTTGTGATGGGTGGGACCAATATATCCCTACAATTAATTTCATGATGTTTATTGCTCCATGAGACCAAAAGGTACACAAGAGGTTATCCTAATCCCGAAAATAGGGTACATGAGTGTTTTTTCCAAGACAAAAAAAGAGAAAACACGGGAGGTTAACCCAAGAACAAAAAAATGGGGTACGTGGGAGATTATTCCATGGCTGATATAGGAGGGTACATGAGTTGTTATCGAAATCCCAAAAAAGGGTAAAGGGGAGGTTATCCAAAGCCTAAAGAAGGTACATGGGTGGTTAGCCAAAACCTAAAATGTTATAAATGTCTTGGTGGGTAGCTTATATATAAGACTTTCTATTAATTTGAGTTTCCAAAAATCTATGTCTCATGAAAATTCTAAACTCTTATGGATTATGTTATTTTATTATTTTATCATTCATGTCTTATGAACTACTAATATTTATGACATGATTTTTTTATGATCTACGATATGCAGTGCATGGTTTTCAAATGTCATTCTGATGTCCTCATACACTTATTATCTTTTTATATTTATATCTTCCTTGTTTAACCTTAGTGAAAGTCTAAGATCACCATTTCTTATATTTCATTGCCCCAGGTCATTAAGAATGGTGTTATATATGAAATTTATATGAAGGGTTATAGTTATGAAGTAAATAGTGGAAAATTATGTAGTTCACATATGAAAGAGTATTTTTAAGTATCAATAATTTTTAATTCAATAAACCTTTACAGTCCTTAAGCATATTTTCAAAAAATTAAATGAATATTCGTTTATTTGAATTTAATATCTATGTATAAAAATAGTTCTTGGAAATAGTTGGTATCAGAGTACATTTTTAGTTAGCCTTTAGAACTAGGGTGATAAAAATTTAATAATGAGGAAAGGGTGAATTTTAAGGATAAGACAATGTATAGGAAAATATCTTGGAATTTTGGTGAAGGATATAATAAGAAGTTTCTAAGAAATTTAATTATAGTATTGATACTAAAAGTAGATGTGGATATGGAATAACTATACCATTGGGTAATAATACACTCCTGGTGCACGACATCAGGCCATACTACACACCTGACTTCACACTCTAGAAGGATATATTTTGGAAATTCATAAACTCTTTACAAACTATCATTAAGGATTTAATACATTATGACCATGAATGACCTAGGATAAGAATAAGGTGACATATATTTAAAATAATGTGTAATGATTTTAAAATCCAATAAATGATTATGTAGTTTCCCATTTTGATTTTCTTCTCATATGATGTTGTATGGATTTAGTCAAGGGATTGAACCATGAAGAATTATGTTAACAATAAATATAATGGAAAATGTAGTGGTTATGAGAAAAAAATTTGGATCATTATTGTACCAAAAGATATTTTGATTAAACATAATCAGTTATCATGATATATTTTTTGACTGAAAATTCATTTGTTTTGATTTTTGAAAACACTTTTTGGTTAATTGAGGAATCACCATTACAAATCACTTTGAGGAAATGTGAGAACCAGCAGATCATTACAAGAAACCATTGGCGGACTGAACAAAGAACCCTTTCCAAGACCAAACTCACCCAAAACACCAGAAAACCATGCATGAACATCACTTTGAGGCTATGTGAGAACCGAAAAAACAAAAACAAACATAAAACTCACACTGGAACAATCCACAAAACACCACACCCAAAAGCCATCAAGACCAGAAACACCATCATTAGATCCACCAACACCATCCCAATTTTCCAAAGAAACCTTCGAACCAGTCCATAGTGGGGATGTGGACGAAGGGTTAGGCCAAAAGAGAAGTGGAGAATCATAAATTGGCGGAACCAAACCCAAAAGGGAAAACAACTAAAAGGGAAGATCAGGTGAGGGAATTGCTCAGCCTCGAGAATTCTAGGGGTCTCCCTTTGCGACCCCATACTGACCTAGGAAGAAGGAAGAAACCCTCCCTGATCCGACCCTGAAGCAAACCAGAAGTTAACTATTGAAGAGAGGTCATCAAAGTCAGAACCGAGTATTCCTGCATCTGCCATCCGCATCTGCGTACTAACTCTGAAAAAAACAACAACAATTCCCTAATCCATAACACCAATGAACAGAAGATTCAAACCAAAATCAGCAAGCCACACGAGGCAAAACAAAACACGAGTAGGAACACAAGCAATCCAGAACGCAGATTCCCACAGGCAGAACCAACAAAAGAGGGTTGACAACGGTAGAGGCTTCGTCGACAGAACTCGAAAGCAGAACTAGAGGATCGCTGAACCAAAAGGATGAGAGAAACTGCAACCAAAACGTTTGAGGAGAAGAGATGAAACCAGAACCAGTTGAACACATCTATCTCCCCATTTAAGGAGAATGAACGGATGATGAGTCTTCGCTGACATATCTCTCAAGATATGACACTGAGGATGCCAGAACTAGGGAACAAGGGGACAACACGGGGATGCATCCTCCAGACGACTGTTCTCTCCACCACACACGAGATATGGGGGCTGAAGGCCGCACTCGATGGCAGCAACCTCGCGGCGGTGGGATCCAGGAGGGAGGCATCAATGTCGTCACAGATAGTGCTGCTCGGGGGAGTTGGACTGCACCACTCGGCGGTGTATCGGGGTCTTTATCGACGATAAACAGCGGGTCACTCGAGGAGTTCCAGACATGATCCGAGCGAGACGAAGCCGGAGGAGTCGTAGCAGAGGAGTCGGTGCAGAGGCAGTGGCACAAACCCTAGGAAGAGAACCCTTGGCCGCCGTAGGGTAGCTCTTGCACAGCCCCTTATGGGATCATCCCTTTCTTGATATATTTTTAATAAAGCAAATGTACTCTAAACTCACAACAAGTCAAATACAAAGAAAATTTACTTTTATAGAAGTTCATGTAAAAATGATCATGGAGGTAGTAAATTCCAATTTCATTATTATCAATTATATGGGAATAAACATCTAGAAAAATATCTCAAATGGAGGAGAAGAACTCTTCTATATGGAAATAATGTTCCAAGAGCCAAAAATTTCTATGTTATTCGATGTATTGTATGTGGGGAACATGGTAATTACATGATTTAATGGCCTAAACTAAGGGTTATCCTAGAGAAAATAAGGGGATCTATTTTATTCAAACAATTTAAGTAAAATGATTAAAATTTTTATGTATTGGAATTCATTAATTATATTGTAGAATTATTTTTAAAAATTTTATTTTGGTAATAATAATCCTGATACATATAATGATTTTGTTAATTATATATATATATATATGTAAGTATTCATGTAATATTAAAAAATGATCTATCGATATCATCATGGATGTAACGAACTTCCCTTTCAAGAAGGTATGGATCATTTGTTTTTAATGAAATTAATTTGTTTTATCATGGTAAATGTGAACTACATCATAATCAAGGTTCCAAGAGCTTCTGAAAATTGTTCGGAGCTCGGATCTCCCAAAATTGGGAAAAAAATTTAGGTTATAATTTTACCTCACTATAAGTATTGACTTTGTGAGGTAAGTTCGGGGATCTTAGTGGCCTTTAGGAAGCCACACGGTTGTTTGAAACCATGTGGAACTTGGTTCATGACCTTGTGATTTGTCTCAGAAAATTGTAGAGGAAATTTGAATGTATTGTGTATGGTTACCCAAATTAACACCTAACCCATGTGGGGCCCCCCTTGGGTAGTGCCATAGGGAATGGTTGGTGCACGGTTTGGCCAATAATTTATCCAAATCATGCATCTATTCTAGGATGGGTGATATGATTAATTTTACCATAATGATCCTAATAGACATTTCCCTTCTTTATTCTCCCATTTTTAGCAGATAGCCTTGATTTTCATCTCCATATGCTCACCCCCTCCTCCATATAGGTTACATGTTAAATCCTTGATCCCAACTCCACATCAACCACCATAAAAATCATTAGATAGATTGATTTAATATTTTGAATACTCTTTGGTCCATTCTTTATTAATCTTTCAATATGTTACACTATTTTAGGGTGATCTCATTCACCCTATTTTAATGGTGTTGGACCATTCTTTACATTTATTCTGATCTACTCAGAATAAAAATTTGATATTGGATTCTGAGTAATATACGGTCCTAAATAATGTCATTTAGTATTTTTCCCTTAAATTTGTTTTAATGACTACATCGTTGTCTTTCACGCCAACCATTTTTCCATTTTGCCACAAAATGAGTTCTTTGATTCTGAACTGTTATACACATATTTTTATGAATCATATAATAATTATTAATTATTTAAAAGATTTAAACATTGTTCATATCCAACCCTTGTTTTTTCTATCTTGAACTACCGCTTTATATATAATTGATTAAATGAATGAACCACCTTTTAAATGTTTTTCTAAGAATGTTAATAGAATTTCCCTTATAGGTAATTTATTAGAAGATAATAGCACATTAAAAGTGATTTTTTGAACCTTGAGATTCAATTTAAATTACTTGTGCAATGAAATGGATTTTTTTTATATTTAATGGTTTACATCAGGATGGGATTACTTACTTAAAATAATTTGAAGGACTAATTGAATAAATTCTAATGGGTGTAAAGGCCACACAAATTGATTAATGATTATTGTATTGATTATCTAAATTTTGAGACTCATTTTTATATCGGGAATGATGTTTATAGTGATTATTATGTGATCCCTTAGTTTATTATTATTATTATTATTATTATTATTATTAATCCACTGAGATCAGATGTGGAATGATAGTTAAGGGAATTGTGGTGGGGGACGTTTTACACTCCCTTACATCGGCTGTTGAGCATGATTTTTCTCACCATTATACCATTATCTAGGTGATGGGAATTACATTCCACATTCCTCTATTTAGGGTGTTGAGAATGATGTCTCAAACCACATATCTATAGTGTCTAGCATGATGTCTCAAATTTGTTATGAAATTCTGGGCATGTACCCTATGCTTGAGACTACCAGCTTGTTAGACTAGTTATTGACACCTATGTTATGACTTAAGTATCCTTAGCACTTTTTATCCTGGTATATGGATACTGAAGTACTCACATACTTAAACCATATATGTGAATATAGTATATAACCATATATAAATATCTTATTATGATTACTTATATGTATATGGTTTCTGATTAGACATTCATTATAGCCTATTCCACCATAGGTAGATCCTTCGAGTTCCCTTTAGATACCAAAGATGACTAGTATTATTTATTAATCAATGATTTTCATTCTTATTATCTGCACATTCTAGTTTATATGTACATTATATGGATTGCTTATAGGCACTATTTGTGGTGTCCTACTGGGTTTTTATCTCGCACCCTACTGGGGATGCCTTTGGTACCCGAGTAGATTAATTGTCTAAAAGAATGTATAAGTGGAATATCCATTCTATAGAAATTTGATATTCAATACTTATAGAATGAATTATGGGAATAGAGGAATCAGAATACGCTTGAGATTCTAGTGGATCAGTCTTTTTTACTTTTTCAATTTTTGAATAACATGTTGTATTTTTCTGTCCCCTATTTACCTTTTGTACTCTAGAATGAAATGACATCATTTTTTATATAAATCAATCTTTAATATATTGATATTATTATTTATTATCTCAATTATTTATGCTTCCACTATTTATTATTATATCTATAGTATACGCTTCTACCATATCAAGGTACATCTAGTCTCTTTAGTGTCTATTTATATTTTTCTTTTCCTATTGTATATTATTTATGATACCCCCTTTACCAATATGACTTGAGGTTATAGTCTCACCATTGTACCCCATTATACCCTTGCTGGTAGTCAAAAACATCTGGCAATAGGGGAGGCATTCTTGAGGCCATGTGACCTGCCAGCTTAGGGCCCCAATTAAGTGGATGCTTGGTTGGGAAGTAACAGAGTTATATCAAAGAAATTATTTTTCCATTGAAAAACTATTTGGGTAATATAATGGAGAATAAGAGGTTATTGAATTTTGGAATGAGCATGTTCCTAGGTTTAACTAACCAATGTACGGGGGAAACACAAATTATATGGGATATGTTATTGCAGTTATTCATTATGCCTATTATAGTTAATACGATTTCACAATTGGTAGACACACATGTCTTATGATGTGATTATTATAGGATTATATTAATGATGATTTTTATTTCCTAGGAAAGATTGAATGAGGGTGTTTCATTACATGCATCATTCTAGTCACAACAAGACTGATATCCCATGAATTTTTTCATACCACATTTATTTTCAAAAAGAATTTTATTATTGCATATTTTTAGTGCCTGGATTATTTTTATATAAATTTTTTGGAATTTCTTAGAGGGATAATATAATTGGATTAATTAAATTGAAAAAATCAATATAAATGGTGTTCTCCCATGTATGTTGATGTTGAAACTTTAAATAATCAATTATGACTTATTATGGGTTCTATACATACTAGTTACATACCTAGATATATGTATTATATATATATATAAGGGACCATGAACTCAAATGAAGTTGATGTATTTAAAAGTAAACAGTAACCTCTAAATGGGATACCAATTATAAAGTTAAAGGTGTTTTCCTCTATAAATTACAATTGTAAATCCATATACCAGAACCTCTAATATCTATTATGAGACATAGACTCTAACATAGACTTAATAGTGGGTATGTTGGAGTATCTTATGTTATTATGTCCTGTTAAGTTGTATTTCCTTACCACCTAGACCTGTATATTGGCGTAGGTATTGAAGTTTAATCTTTTTATTGGATGGATATTAACCTATCCTAGTTATTTTTTTGTGATCTCGTGATTGTAAAATTATATTCTGAGGTGTGAATTTTGAATTTTAGAATCATGAATCCAAGATGTCCTCATGATGTATGACCTGAAGGTGGCGTTGACCAGGAACCTAAGGTGGCCGGCCCAAAGAATCCAGTGATTCCTCCTCCGGTGCCACCTATGTCACCTCTTCCTATTCCTGATATGGGCACCAACACCCAATTCCAATAGGGTTTATTTTTTTATGATCAAGTATATGTAATGTGTTACTCTACATGATTTGACTCATGAGTTCTAGTAGTATAATCATCTCACTTTTTGAGGATGGATGACCTTGTTCTACTAAGTATCAGGTGGAAGCTATTACTTATATATTTGATAATATAGAGATGAATCTATAGTGGAGGGTCAAACTTAGTGTTTATAGGGTACATGATTCTGACAAGAGATGGAGGGATGTTATTACCCAAGAAGAAAAACATAGAGATATGGTCTAGGTAAACTTATTGATGATTGTTATGACTAATTACCGCAACAGACTCTGAGGGATGACTGGGCTATAGAGTTTATGAATCTATAGTATGGAGCCATGCCTATCAGAGTGTATTCTACTCACTTTACTAAGATGAAACAATTCACATTAACTCTTATAGGTGATGATAATATGAATGCCAAATGGTAAATGTATGGGTTGTTATACACCATCAGATCCCTTGTGAGTGTTTTTTAATTGACAATTTATTTTTACGACAGTCAATTAGGATCTCATTACTATGGGAAATATGAGGAAGATGACATTGTGATCATGGGTGGTTCAACACCTCGATGTGTCAGTGGGTCTTCTATCATAAGTAAGCATTACTTCATGGTTTATCATGGGAGTAAAATTAGTCTAAAATCCTAGACATAAAATATTCATATCTTTCACTATAACATACCACCTCTTTATCACAAAAAATTTCATTACATTATAAAAAACTGAGGATCTTTAAGGTTTAGTGTCTTGGAAACCAGGAACTTAATACATTAAGAAATAAAACATTATTCTTAAACACTTGAAAGGATTCTTAATTTGTTCATCATAAGTTCATTACAACATCCCATAACCTGGGAGAATACATCAAAGGAAAGGGTGAGCAGAAGGCCCAGTAAGGGAAACAAGGGAATCATTTTACATGTGAACTTGAGATACATCAATAAAGTCATGATAAATAAATTTAAGTCATGAGAAAGAGATCACGAGGCATATCATAACAAAATTAATGTGTTTCATAACATGAAGATGTGGCTACCAAATTTAACTTAGAAAATCATTTTTGTTTCACCAAGGTCCATCCCCAAGGTTTCATAAAAAAATTTCCAAGGTTATTCACCAAGTTATCATTAAAATGATCATCTCTAGAGATTAAGTCTTTACCCAATGCATTGGAGCACTATCAAGAAGCACCATTAATTTGTATTTATTTTCATGTGAGCCACATATATCATCATAAAACATTTCATAAATAACCCATATATCATAAAATAAATGGGTTTCATTTCATAATCATAACGTTTTAAAAACCGCTTTTAAGACATGATCTTTATGTCCCTTTAAACCCACAGAGAAGGATAACAGGTTTCATGTATGTAAATCCCAGAATTAAAATAGAAAATTTCGATATATTTGTGAATACCCTTTTAGAAGAAATATCATTGAGTATTAACCTAATAAAATAAAAGAATTTGAGACAAAGAGAGAGACATTTTGAGACAAAAATTCTGTAGCATAACGGCTATGTTTCAGGGTTTTAGAAAACGTTGAAAAGAGAGGGGAAATGGGTCACCCACTCATAAAAAATACATAAAATAGTAGAGGGACATAATATAAATGATATAATAACATGGTAATGAAACTTTTAAGACATACCATATGAAGTGAAAAACATGAAAGGAAGACAAAAATAAGATTTCTCTTATGAAAATTCGGCAGCCGAACGATGTAACTTAAAACATCGAAAAAATGAATTGATGAGATAAAATAGGGTATCTCATCATATGAACATAAATAGTGAAGTATAATGGATATGGAATATCATAACCCAACATAATAAATGGAACTTGAAAGAAATTACATGAAAATAGAACTTGAAAAATGAGAAGGGTGGAAGAATCCCTTACAAAAATTCGGCAGCCTAACGACGCCACTTAAACATTATTAAAATGAATTTATGAGAGAAAGAGGGGGTCTCTCATCATATATACATGAAAAGGAAAGTAGTATGAATATAAAATTACATCCCCAACATAAGAAAATGGATCTTAAAAAAATTACATAAAGGAGAATACATGAAAAGAAAGAGAGGTAGGATCCCTTACCTTGAAGAGTAACTTTGAAATCTTGATGTTTGGGACTTTGGGAGGCTTGAGGGAACCTTGGTAGGACTCCTTGGGAGGTAAGGAGACCTGAAATTTGTTGATATGGATTTTTGAATGGAAAGTATGAGAGAATGACTTGGTATTTATATGGGAAGTGAGGGGACAAGGCATTAATGGCCAAGGGACACCTCATTGGTGGTATTGGAAAAACCATGGGGTTGACCATGGTATTTGCCGAGGGTATTGGCCAATTGGGACACCTCATAACTTATATTACTATTCATAAGTCGACCTTTATTATTACATAATTATTACATCCTTAATGATGTCATTAAATACCCAAAACTCTAAAATGAAAATTCACTATTCAATTAAAATTCAACTTTTTCAGAAAAATCCCAAAAAACTACCTTAACATAATATTGATACTCTGAATTGAAAAATTAAATCCATTTTGTAAAAATAATTTTCTAAATATTTTTAATTTAATTTTTAAGTGAAAACACCATTCACTAAAAATTAATTTTTTTTTTCAGAAAAATCCCCAATAATTACCTTAACATAATATCGATGCTCTGAATTAAAAAATGAACTCAATTTTATAAAAATAATTTTCTAAATAATTTAAATTTAATTTTTAATTAAAAAGATACTATTCACTCGAAAAAATTAATACTTGAATAAAAATTTCTGAAATAGTTATTTAACTATTTTATTGAATCATATTACTTAATCAATGTGCCTATATTATATCAATAATTTCTTTAAGTGAGATTACTAATCCATTTGGTAAAATTACTAATTCTAAGCATAAAATAACTATTCTTAAATTACTATTCACCAAAAAATTAAGTTGATCTTATTAGACTATAAATTTCTAACTGAACACATTTGTAGAAGACCATTTTTTGAAAATCATTACACATCATTAATTATTTAAGGTTTATATAAAGATTTTAAAATATACTTTTTCCAAAATTCATAAATAATATACATCCTAAATTTATCTAGACATTTGAAAATTCACAAACTTCAACATAAGAAGAAATCACTATTTTTTATTTATCAAAGGATTACACAAGGTAGTTACGGTCTCGTTACATAACCCCTTATAACACCAGCATAGGACCTAAGAGTAAGGTGTGCTAGGGTGATAGAATCTTAGGGAAACTCAGCCAACATTACCCGAGTAGTGATTTCTATCAGCTTGAACTTCTCATGAAGGTGATTCCGTTCCAGCTTCACACGATGAAGTTTGGCTTGTGTTTGGTCCAAAGCAAAGCCCAAAGGTTCTACCTCCTTCACAAGTTCCGTCAGATGAGCTTTGATCGGCCTGAGACTACTGGATGGGGCCATCAAATCTTCTTTATATATTAATTAATCAAGATCAATTGTATTTAGAGATAATAATCACAAAATTTAGTTTCCAATGGTCATATTGACCAACAGTCATATAACAGTCAAAACCCAACAATATTATTTTAATTATACTCATTTTATTAAATGAAATAGTTTTGTTGAGTATAAAATAAAATAACACACAAAGTTAGGAAACAAAATTTATTCAAAATTGCGGGTCGTTAAATTCTTCCCCCCTTAAGAAATTGCGTCCTCGCAATTTTTAAAATTGGGCTTGGAAATTTCATTGAAAGTACCACATCAGAAAAAGAGTCAGTAAAACTATTACTTTAATATAAAGAAAGAGAAGTAAAAATGTTACCCGAGTTAACCCATACTAGGATTACATGTAGGAAAACATGGATATGGAAGAGAAAACAAAGGGTCAAGTTTTTATAGAGAGTGATAGAAAACATGATTAGGATAAAATTAACCATAAGAAGATCAGAAACATAAGATGTGTTCAACGGTCTTTGATTCCCCAGTGGGAAACGTAAACCAACAACATTTTTTTACGTTCCTTTTCATAATTTTGAGGAATTAATTCACTGCATAGAATAATAACATAAGGAAATATAATTACCTTCATGTAGAGTTTCATCCTTTAATAAGTTTCTACCAAGACTAATATTTTCTCCAAACAATGAGCATTTAAAAAGACTTAGTCTCATCAAAATCCCAAGAATAATCTTCTAGAGAATCACATAATCAACAAAAGAATAACTATATATTTCCCATGTCTTTAGTCATCAACTAAAACTAAAATTGTTTGTACGAGATCATATAATACCCAAAGGATAATCCTTTATAAAAAGAAATATGACTATTAATCTCCAAAATTCAAAAAAAGTACCCAATGTTCCAGAAAGACCATTCAATACACAATCATCCTTAAAATTATTCATAATAATCCAAACTTTGATTGGAACCTAAAACCCAGAAGGATTTAATCACATAGTCTTCCCTAATAAATCTTAACATTTGTCTTGAAAGAACATATACTACTATTAAAGTCTCATACTAAAGTGTAATTAACCTATTCACATATTCTCCATGCGATGGTTAAGGGACTTCTTGAGAAGGATGTTTAACTCTCCCTTACATCAGGCGATGATAGTGATATCTCTCACCATTATAATATTTTCTAGGAGATGTGCCTGAAATTCCACATTCCTCTATTTAGGGTGTTGTGTATGATGTCTCACACCACCTATCATGAGTTTTGAGCAATATATTTGAAATTCAATATGTGATTCAGGGCATAAACCCTCCACTTGAGCAGACATACACGTTAGACTAGTTATAGACACTTGTGTTAGTCCCCAAGTCCATCCAACACCAATTATTTGGGTATATAGAAACTTACATCCTCACAAACATAGTCCATATAGGTCGATTCGATATATATATATATATATATATATATACATGGTTACCGATCAAAAACTAAATCTATCCAATACCATAAATGGTCAAGTTTCCTTATGTACTTTAGAAACCTGAGCTTGCAGGTATTATTTATTCATCATTTATTCATCATTATTATTACCTATAAATTGATATTACTATAGACACAAATTTTATTACTTATAGACACCATTGGTGGTGGCCCAATGAGTTTTTATCTCACACCCTACTCGGGCCACATTTGGTACCTGAGTAGATTACTTTCTTACTTGAATGGATAAGGGAAAGTGCACGATTATAGATATTTGGTATGAATCACTTATAGTATAGAGAATGGGATAATATGACATAGAATATGCTTGATATCATAATATAGAATTATTTTTTTGGGAATTTTTTTATAGAATGATGTGTATTCCTATCACCTATTTTACTATTGTAAATCATCATGACATGACATAATCTTATATATGAATCATCCTTTTGGATTTGGATATAATTTTTTAGTAGCTCAGTTATTTATGTTTCTTTAGTTTATTAATAAATCTATCGTATATTCTTATGATATGTAGTGTTACTTGTCCAAAAAATTTAGTTTATATTTAAATTATTCTTCCACTATTGTCTATACTTTATTATATCCACATTTATACTCTGATATGAGGGTATATTCTCCCAACAATATGACCTTAGACCATTGATACCAGTCGATATCCTCTGGAATATCAGGAGGAGTTCTTGAGGCCTTGGGACACACCGAATTAGGTCCTTAGATAGTGGATGCTAGGTCATGATGTTTCAATTCATTTATTAGTTTATTTTTTATCATAAGTTGTAACATTCCATGTTTTTAAAGGTAAACACTATGTATTATAGTGTACAAAATACAACATATTTATCTTTAATGAACAACTAAATATTATTATTTAAATATGTATATTTTATCGTAGCCTTAAAATTAGTGTGTAAAAATAGGATAACCTAATTTATTAAATAAATATATAGGTCCTAATGAATATAAATATATTGGTAAATTATTACAAAATAGTAACATAATTTTTAATAAATTTATTTTATTCTTCAAAAAAATGTTTTCTTTAAAAATGGGTTTGTTTATTTTTTAAGTGAATATTATAATTAATTTCAAGAATTTTTAGAAAATATTTTCCAAAAAAGTATCTTCATTCTTAAAATCATCATATCAAAATTATTTTATGTTTAATTTTTTTAATTTTTAAAAAAATTTAAATTTGTGGAGAATTGTAAATGATACAATTGTTTTTATGAAATATGGTATATCTTGTGATATTGTTAACACATAATTATGATATAAAAATTAATTAATCTTATTTAATGACTAATTTGTGATATTATAATTTAAATATAATATAAAAAATTAAAAACATGTAAAAAATAATTAATTTAATGATGAATATGATGACCATTATAGGTGCTCACGTAGTGCTTTCACACCACTAGAAAAGTAATATTTGGTGACTTAGAACTACAAATTAAGTGTTAGAAATTATTTTAATGACATTTTTATTAAATATAATTTATAAATTATTATTTATAATGATTATTTTTAATTTTCTAGTTATACAATATGAATATTATACAAATGATTTTGCAATGATTACACAGGGTAAAAAAAGTAAAAATAACAAATTAAACAAGTTTTATTGACTTGGATTTGACTAAACATACATAATGAATGAATATAAAGGATTATATTGAGTCTAATTAATTTATGTTTATGATATAAATTTATTTTTAATTTATATATATGAAATAGTTATCTTTAATTCTAATGAAACACTAACATAGTTCTAGTGCATGAACTAACAAAATCAATGAAATGATTTTAAAAACAATACAATTAAAATTACAAGAACCTTTGATTGAAAAAAAATTAAAAAATTAAATTGGTTTTTTATATATGAACCATAATCATACATGTATCTAATTTATGGCCATTTTTATCCACATGGTTGACATTATGTCCTTTATAGTGTTTTATTTAAAGAAAAGTCAAACAAGCCACATGTTTTTTTAATATGTATAACAATTTTAATATGTTGATACCCATAACATATGGTTGAACATAAATACTATTTTGAAAGGTAAAATATTAATCTTCATCAAGGATTTTTTTTAATTTTTAGGGATGAAATAATTATCTTAAAATCTTTCACATAGTTGATACATTAATTATTTAATTAATAAAAACAAGTAAATAAATGATATTAAATTTTTTAAAATAAAATAATTTGATATATTTAATACGATCTAATAATTTTAACAGATTTTTTTTAGATTTTTATGATATAATAAGATATATGTTTTTAATTTTACTTGTTGTCTATATGTTACTAAGGAAAAACTAGTGAACCATATCAAACTTGACAATAATGATATTTTTTTGGAATTAATATTTTATTAAATAATTTAAAATCATAAAAAACTTTTATAATTCCAAATGGGTGAATATATGGTCTAAAATTTCATACCAACTGTAGTTATAATCCATTTGAAAGTCTTTGGATCTAGAATAGTCTTATTTTATTTTAATATTATAAGAAATACCAAAATTTCCCCTCCCATCTGTTATAAAAGTGAACCTCCTATTCTCAATCCGAAAAAAATAAAAAACTTTTTTCATCTATTAACTAAAAAAATACATTCCTATAATGCCTCCCAAAATTATATAGGTCTTAATTTATACAGAAAAACAACTTTAGTGGTCTTAATTTGTTTAGAAAATTCTAACCTCTAAAGAAGACATATCATTTTTAATCTAGCATTTATATTTTATTTATTCTACCACATCCCTAAATAATTATAAAAAATTGATGAAATAATAAATATTGTATCCTACATAAAATTATATGCCACTATGTAAGTATCATGACATATATCCATCTCCTCCTCAAAAAACGTGAAATGAATTCAACGTCTGTGTGAATGGAAGACTATCGGCTGGCGAACAGATGTAATTTGTGTTCCAAAACCATCTCTCAAGAAATTTTAAAATGATGTTATTATTTTTTATATATTATATTCATGACGTATTTATCATTATAAAATTATTACATATCACTTAAATTCTTACTTTAACATGCATATAAAAATTATAATTTTTTTCATGTGTACGTGTGGACCACAACCTCTAAGAAATGATGTGATTCTTTTTTAATCAACACATCACATGGATAATATATATAAGTATATTTAAATATTAATTAATTAATTAATTAATTAATTATAAATATATATATGTTATTATGATCATTATATAAACATAAAATAATACTTACCTTCTTTCCATAATGATTATTGAAAAATGGAAATTGTACTCATGCGTATGTATGACCTATCATCTCCATGATTGTATCATTATTCATTTTTTATAACCATATTTAATGGAAGTATTTAAAAGTATAATTGATGTATAAAAACGTTATTTATGTCCTTAATATTATTTTTTAGATTATTTAATTCTGATCTCTTTGATCATAACCTATATATCAAATTCAATCTAGGCTTATGAATTTAATATCTTCAAATCATCAAATATGAACTTAAATAATTAACTAATTTTAATTTCATGTTCATAAGTAAAATAAAAAGAATAAAGAAGTTGAAAAATTATCAAAATAAGTAAATAATTAACTTAATTTTATTACTCATGAAGATAAATGAGGTACGTGATGAGTTAGACTCAAGGTAAGAGACTTTTTAACTAAAAAATCATTTTGAATGTATTAAATATTTATTTAATAACTATTTATAATTAATGTACATGTATATAAAATTATTTTTATGAATTTATTTATATGTTAATGATTTTTTTTAAAAAGTTTATTTTCGAATTTCTCTCATGTTTTTTCAAAAAATAAATGGAATGATTTAAAGGTTTTATTTAAGGGGACTATTTAAAATATATACTTTCAGTGTATTTATTTATAAAGAATGAATGTTTCTATAAATTACATGGTATTATATAGTTTCCATCCATTGTGAGGCCTTATGTTTTTGTATCATCCTTTATAGTATTACATAGTTATTTCCAAAGAAATGTTTTTTCTTTTTTATGTGCACTATATTATTTTAAAATAAGTTATTTTCTTGAAGGAATGTTTTTTTATGCAAGTATTCATGTTTATGTTATAGTTCTTGATCGTTTTTTTCATAGGTTGTTCCATTATAAATTATATATGGTTTGTTTTTTATAACCTTACAATAGATTGGGTATGTTGAAATTTTACAGTGATAGTTATTCTAAGTGTAACTATGATGGTCACATCCTATTATATCTATAAGGGTTATGTCAAGTATAATCATGATGGTTATTTTACAGTATATGCGAGGGATACATCATGAGTAAGTATGATAAGAAATTTATGACCCATGTGAACTATATGTTATTTATAATTGTTTTTATGAAAACACCTTTTATTTACAGGGTATGTTATTAGGGTTATGTTGAATGAAAATTATATGTCATTTTTAAGGGATAAAAGTATTACCTTGTGAAAATGCTGTAATGATTTTTTCATGTTTTCAAAGAATACATTATGGTTTTTAATTTTTCTTTTAATATTTCTCGTGAAATGATTTATGTAATTATTTGGATATAAAAGGTGATTTCTTGGGTAATAATACAATTTTTTGGTCCAAAAGGTTAATTTGAAAATAAAAAGTTATATAATTATTTATGGACTAAAAATTTATTTCATTATTTTTTGTCCCTTACCAAACATTTTTTATAATACGATTTTTTTAAAAAAATCATTGGGTTTAAGGGATGTTAAGGACAATGATGAGTTCATGAAGAATATTGAGAATATTTATCTTGAAAATAAAATATTTTTTAGTTTAATGACTTTTGTTTGATTAAAAAATGGATACTGCGTAGAAGTTTCCACTAGTAATGTATGGTTTTAATTTGTAAGAGTTTCTGTTAATTATCCAAAACTATGAAAAGAAAATATCATTGACATTTGAATAAATTTAATTCAATTATAAAGTCACTAGATATGTAATGTTAAAGGTTGGGTCCTTGAAGTGGGTAGTATAGTAGGTTTTGGAAAACATTGGAGATTGAAATATTTTCAGGGTAGGTTTTCTTAAGTGTTTTGGTCATCATTATGAGTTTATAATTTTATGTTTAATAGTAATTTCAATGACTTATAAACCAATTTTTAGTATCAATATTATGAAATTTAATGGTTACATATGATATTTTTTTGACATATTTATTTTTGAGGTAGTTATGGGTTATTAAATTTTTGGGATGAAAAAAATGTATTATATAAACTTTGATGGAAAATATTTTCATTAATTTTGAATATATTATGGTTATTTTTTAGTATGTTTCTAAAATTTATAGGATTGGTATTTGAATTCTCATTTTATATAAAATGACAAATTTTAGGTTGGGTGATAGCTCATCACGTCCAGTAAGGTCGTGGTGATTGAACCCACAACTGAAGGGAACCAAGGGTGAATTTCATACCCCTAGCCTACATGAAGTCTTGGTTAATATGAAAATTTTATTTTTAGTTAAATGATTTTTTTTTTAAAATTTAAGTAAATTTTTTGGAACATATTTTTTGTTGAATAGAAATCCATGGGTTTTGAAAATGGTTTGGAGACTAAGTGATGAATGTTACTTCAGAGGACATTCACTATTTTGGGAACCCTATATAATTAATTTAAATAGAATACTATGGGATTTTATTTTAGGAATAGTGGTTTATTTATATTTTGGAAGAATATATGATTTTATTTTGTATTTATGGTGATTCAATTTTTTAAAGAAATGATAATAATATCATAGTAATTATTTGATTTGGGAAATTACATTTTGTCATGACACTTTAAGAGTCATTGATGTTATATGGGGAAAAATGATAAAATTATCATATAAGAATACGTGATCAAATCCTTCTAAATTATTGGTTTAAATGCTAGTACAAACTATTTTGAGGATATATATTTTTTAAAAGATCTATTTTGAACTTTGGGTATTAATGTTGGCATTTTAGAGATTAAAGTAGTTTTACATCATATAATGATTTATTATTTTTATATAATAATCTTATCATGAACTAAAAATTTTGGTTTTAGATAATTTCTAATGACAGGAGGAATATATAGTGATTATTTTTTGGATTTTTGGATCTATATAAGTTTATTCTAGGTATTCATGTGTGAAAACTACAACTTTAATACTCATCGCTTGGAGAAAAATATGAGATTGTGGTGGAAATTTTATAAATGATAAAAATATGAATTTTAAGTGAGTTTATTTTATTATGATATTACTCTAAGAAGTAAAATAATTCCTCAAATATAGAAATATTATTTTGAAAGAAAAATGTAATTTTTTTAATTTTTATATAGTGAAATCAATGGCCTTTTAACCTAACAATGATTTACGATTTTGTGGTGGTCAACATTCACATGACCATGTTATATATCACTCCCTATCAGTCCTTTAGAGTTATATTTTCTCTTCCATGTCCATGTTTTCATATGTGTAAACCTAGTATGGTTTATCTTAGGTAGCTTTATTACTTCCCTTCCCTTGCTTTCAAAAGGATGCTTTATTGAATCTTTTTTATGATGTGGGTTTTCAAAAAAGGTATTTGGAAAATCCAAACCCTTATTACCAATATCGAGTTCAAAATTGAGAGGAAAAAATTTATAAAATGGGGTTAGAATGTAAAATTTTGAGTATTTAAAAGGTAAACACTATGTTTGATAGTGTAAAAAATATGCCTCATTGAACTTAAATGAAAAACTAAATTATATAATTTAAATGTGATTGTTATAACATAGTCATAAAATTAGTGCGTCTAAATATGAATAAATGATTTAGGAAATATATATTTAGGTCCTAATCAATATAAATTTATTGGTAATTGTTAGTAAATTAATATCATAATTTTTCTTAATTTCATTTTATTCTTCATATAAATGTTTTATTCAAAAATGAGCTTTCTTTCTTTTTATGGGTGAATATTATAATTAATTTCAGGAAGTTTAAGAAAATATATTTGATAATATTAAGTTAATTTTTAAAATCATCATATCAAATAAATTCTATGGTGAATTTTTGATAATTTTCAAAAAGAGTTAAATATTAGGTGAATAGTAAAAAAATATAGATTTTTATAAAATACGATATCTTTTATGACATCATCAAGAAAAAATTATGATATAAAAATTAATTAAAATTATAGAATGAATATTTAATGATATTAAAATAAAAATATAATTCAAAAATATTTCATAACATGTAAATTATAATTAATTTAAGGATAAATATGAATATCTTTTTCAGTGTTGATGCAGTACTTGCAGATCACTGGAAAAGTCAAATTCGGTGTATTATAGGTAAAATTTGAGATGCATAGAGTCCTTTCAAGACCATTTATTAAATATAATCCATAAAACATGATTTAGAACAGTAATTTTGTATTTTTATCTTATATTACATGAATCTTATCCAAATTATTGTACAATGCTTACACAGGGCAGGAAAAGTCATATTAAAAAATTAAATAAGTTATCTTGAATTTGATATGAGAAAACATACATAATGAACGAATATAATTTATCATATTTAGAATAATTAATTTATTTTTATTATATTAATTAATTTTTAATATTTATATATCAAATAATTACCTTAAATTCTTAAGAAACACTGACACTCTGCTTCTACGAGTAGAAGAAGAATCAATAAAGTAATTTTTAAAAAGTATGCAATTAAACTAATAAGAACCATTAAATGACCCAAAAACTTGAATAAAACCTTTTTAGTATATATATACCATAATCATCCTCGAGTTGAATTGATGGCCTTTTGGAGGCACTATTTTGTCTTTAAATCCTTTTTAGTATTTTATTTAATGAAAAGTAAAACATTCCACAGTTTTGTTTCTAAAAAATTATAATTTTTTCAATATGTTGATATCCAGAACATATGTTTGACCATAAATATTATTTTGAAATATGAAAGATTTATCTTAATCATGTTAACTTATTTTAATTTTTTAGTAAAAAATAAATTACCTTAAAATCTTTCATAATTTTAATGTATTAAATATTTAATTAATGGGAAAATCAAGTAAATGATATAAAAAAATTTAAAATAAATATAAATTGATATAATTAATGCAATCCAAAAATATTTACCATTATATTTATTTTTTTAGGATATAATAAAATATTTTTTTTAAATTTTTACTTGTTTTCTTAATGGTTTTAATGTCAAACTAATTAATATTATCAAATTTAAAAATAATGATATTTTATAGAATTAATATATTATTAAATTATTTAAATATTAAGTAAGTATTATATAATTCCAAATGAGATTATATATGGTCTAAAATTACATACCATTTTCATTTTGTGTCCATTTGGATGACTTTTCCTTTAGAATAGTGTTATTATTTTTTGATATTTTGTGAAATTGCAAGATTGCACATTTTCTATCTTATAAAAGGGTGCCTGTTATTATCAGTAATAAAAAATTGAATACCATTTTGTTTTTTTACAATACCTACCAAATTACTTTATTATAATCCATACCTATATTTTTTAGGTCTTAGTTAGGCATAACACCATCCTTAGTGTTCTTAAGGTGTTTAGAAAAGGAGATCATTCGAACAATAGGTAACATTTTTAAGTGAGTGTTTCTTTTTTTATTAATACAAAAACCTCAAAGCTTATTCAACCATAATAAAATAATAAATAATTTATCTTCGATATAATTATATGTTATCTTTTTAGAATAATTTCCAATATAAATCTCCTCTTCCATCAATTGGGAAATTAATTTATCATTTTTTTGTATAGCGGACTACTACCAAGTGAGTCGATGAAATTCATTTTCCATAACCATCTCTATAGAATGTTAATAATTAAGGAATAAATGTTTATATATGATATTAATTACATATTTATCAATCACAAAAATACAACATAACAATTAAATTCTCACCTTTCCATGCACAATAAAATGTTAATGTCATTCGTGCGTAGGTATGGAATACCACCTCCATGAAACGATGTGATTTGGTTTTCATCAATACATAACATACTTGATATATAAGTGCAATTAAATAATAATAATTATATATATATATATATATATATATTTTATATTATGATCATTCTGAAAGATAAATTTATACATACCTTCTTTCCCCAATTATTATTCAAAAACTGAAAATAATACTCATGTGAATATACGACCTACTGTCTCTATGATTGAATCATAGTTCACATTTCATAACCATCTATAATGTAATTATTTAAAATGATAATTTATATATAAAAATTATCTTTAAGTTATTAATATTATTCTGGATATTATGTAATGTTGATCTATTTGTCCACGATCTATATACCAAAATCATTCTGGATTTATGAACTGAATATCATCAAAGTTTGAGAGAGGAAGTTAAATAATTAGGTGGTTTTTATAACATAGTAATAAGTAAAGTAAAAGGAATAATAAACTTGAAAATTTTTCTCAAGAAATTAAATAATTAACTTATATTTATTATTTAGAATGATAAATAAAATATGTTACATGTTAGAATTAAGGTAAGAGACTCTTAACTAAAAAACCTTATTTTGAATATTTTAAATATGTAATTTATAATTTTCTTTATTTCATATCCATTTATTTAAAATTACTTTTCATAATGTATTTATATGTATATTAATGCTTTAAAATCTTAATTTTATAATTTTTTTCAATTGTTTTAAAAAAAGCAATATTTATAAGGTTTAATATAAGGGATTTTCTTTTGAGAATCCTCTTTTAATGATTATTTTCAAAAATTTCAAAGGGGATTTATTTATAAATTATACAGAGTTTGTTGATTTTATTAACCAAGTTAAACCTTAATGTTTTTAAAATTTATTTATAATATTATATTTTTATTTTATTGGAAAATTAATTGATTTGTATGTCCATATTTTGTTTTTAAAATATGTGATTTTCCTTCAGGAATGTTTTTATGATTAATGAATTCTTGTTTTTGGTATGGTTATTGGGAATTATTTATTATGAAGGGTGGTTCCATTATAATCCAAAGGCAGATGATTCCATGAGATCCCTATAATTCATTGGGTATGTTGGAATTTTACTATGATGGTTATTATAAGTGTAACTCTAACAATTACATATGATTATAATTGTGAGGGTTTTGAAAAGTATAAAAATTGAAGCTATTTTATAGTAACTGTAAGGGTTACCTCATAAGTAATAATGATAAGAAAAATATTACCCAAATTACCTATGTTTTTTATTTTTGGTTCAATGCTATTTTTCTATAAATATAATGTTTTCTCAAAGAGTGTTTTTGAGGTTATGTTCAAATGAAAGGAAATGTTACCTTATAAGGGTGAAAAATATAATTGTTTTTAAAAAAGTTCACGAGTTTGTCATGATTTCGACGAATTATTTATAGTTTTTTGTTTTTTCTTTAATATTTGACATGAAATGTTTTATGGAATTATTTATAATGACATGGTTAATTCAATGGGTAAGAATACGTTTGTTTTGTGCCAATTTTTTATTTTGAAAAATGAATTTTTTATAATTTTTCATGGCCTAATAATTTGTTATATTATTTAATGTACATTAATGCGAATTTGTGATCATTCCATGTTTTATTTTTTTTCACTAGGTCTATGGGATATTAAGGAAAAGGATTAGTTCTTGAAGAAAATTGTAAAGATTTATCTTGAAGAGAAATCATGTTTTTTTAAATACATTTTTTTGATTAAAAAAATTATACTATGTAGAAGTCTCCTCTTGTAATCTGTGGGTTTAATTTGAAATAGTTTTTCCAAATAATGTAAACGTCTAAACCGAAATGTTATTTGGGAAAGAAAGAATGTGAATCCCATTCTAAATTGAATATAATATGTAATAGTTAAGACTAGGTCCTTTCATAAGTTCAATGTATTAAAAAAACTTATGAGGTTTTACGGGAAGGGTTTTTAATGTGATTAATGAGATTTTGGGAGTATTTTTATTGGGATATGGTATATGAATCCCTTTGGATCAATATAAAGCAATATTTGAGAATAATACTCTTCTAATAAGTTTTATGATATTAATAAACTTCAAGGTTTATGTGATGTTTCCTGATTAAGGTTATTTTCAAGGATTTGAATCATATTTATGGGGAATTTATAAGAATTATATTAATATTTTTTTAGTAAAAAGTAAACCTTTTCACATCCAACAATATTGTGTGGATTTTTACCACATTTGAATAATGGTTAGGGCACAAATATTACAACTTTCCTATCTGATGTTGTAGAAAGTATGATTTTTTTTATAATGTGATTGATACTGAATATTTTTTTGGGTGTATATATTTTATCATAGAGATAACCGTGGGATTGAAAAAAGATTTGGTGATTAATGTTATTTCTAAAAAAGTTCACTATTTGAGGAACTTATATGACTAGGTAAAAAAAGCATTCTGTGATTTAATTTTTCGAATAAACTTTGAGATAAATTTTTTAAGAACATATGATTTTAATATATCTTTATGAAGACTTAGGTGATTTATAGAAATTATTATCATATCTTATAGATTATATTAATTAGAAATACACTTATTTGGTATGTAACATTATGATTTACTTTACTATGTTTTGGAGATTAATGTTATAGTGATTTTGTAAATTTATTAAATGTCATATATATTTTTAGATTTTTAATCTAGTCATATATATTTTGGAAGAGGTTTAGTGATAAATACTTGTTTAATGAATTAATCTGAATTTTGGGTCCTATTGTGGAGGTGTTAGAGATTAATTTATTATATTTATCCATATTGGATAACTTATGCTAACTATTTTTGTTTTGGTTTCTGTATTAAGATATAATGAAGAGCTTATAATCAATTTTTTTGATTATGTGATCTATTAGAAGTTAATTCTATTGCTTTAGGTAAAACAAATATTCTCTTATATTAAATTTTTGGAGTAATAAATGAATTGTAAATTGATCAAAACATAATAAAGGGACAAAAAAATTCTTCTTATATAAAATTACTTCAAGTAAATATATTTATTGGTATTATTTATCTAATAGTTAAAGAATCACTCAAATTTAGAAAATCAATATTAAAATAAAAATTCCATACATTTACCTTCATTTCTGATGGATTGATAATATTTTCCCCACCATATTTGTTTACGTTTAATGCTCATTTGCTTTCTCATTGCAATTAAACTCATTATGATTAATTGTATATATAAATTAAATTTTATTTATTTCTATATTTTCACATCCTTGTAACTCTTTCCTTCTTTGGAACCATGTTATGTGTTATTCTAGATGACATTTGTACTTCCCTTTCCCTCTTATAAAGAGAATGTTTTATTAACCTTTTTTTATAATATGAGATTCAATAAATCTATTGGTATATGAGAAACCATTATTTACTAGGATCAAGTACAAATTGTGATGATTAAATTTATTGAAATGGATGGTTAGTGAAATACTATATGATTTTATAATCTATGAATCTTTAGATAAATTTTATTTCTTTGATAGCATGTGTTACACGAAAGACTGAGTTCTAACGAATCACATCATATAATTAAAATATTATTATATAAATATTTTCATTTTAATATAACAATCGAATTGATGAGTATAAATAAGATTAACTATATTATCATATATATATATATATATATATATGTTTCCAAAAAAATACAAATATATTGATTAATTCTTATGGAATAAGAACCCAATTTTTTGTTTTGTCATTTAGGCTTCAAAATTATGTTTTCTTCAAGAAATATTTTTATGAGTTTTTATTTATGAATAGTTTAATTAACTTATAAAAAATATAGTTATGTTATTTTATATAAAAGATACAATTTTTAAATAATCATATCAAAATTATCTAATGGTGAAATTTAATTACTATTCCTGAAAATATTAGTTTTTTATGTGAAAATATAAATTTTTCTAAAACTAACATTTCCTTTAATTAAATACCATAAATTAAAGTTTTATTCTATTTTTGGATTTTAATTAATTTTTAATTTTATCCAATTTATTTATAATAATATAATTAATTTTATTAGATTCATCATTTTTCAGGATTTTAGTATAAATATATTTTTATTCTTAAAAATTCATTTGTCTGAAAACTGGTTTTTAGTCCATAATATTTTTCCATTGTAATTAATTAAAATAACCCCTAATGTAGAATTATTTAAAATAAAATTTATAGATAATACATCTACCTATATTAATTGATATTAATATAATTTATATTACTAGTCATAAAGTTCATGAAAAACAAAATTTCATTGAAAAATGAAATTTCTTAAAAAACCTTATATCGTCGAATTTTATTAAATTATTATAAAATTAAATATTTAAAATTTTAGAAAATTTATTTTAGACAATTAATTTAATTTATTAAATCCGCATGTTAAAATTTCATTATATTGATGTATTTATAATTTCCTAAAAAGATTAATTTGTCAATAAATAGTGAAAATACAGATTTTTATTGAAAACTATCATTCGGATTAAAGTATTAAAAAATTAAAATATATTTTAAATTATTTAATGTAAAATAAGTTCAATTATATTATAATAAATAATTTTTTTCATTATATTCATATTTATGATCAAATTTTATATAAAAACATTTATACACATGAAATATTTTTGTTTGGAAAACCACTTTTTTAACGCATTTGTGGGATTTGTTTTAAAATAAAAAATTTAAATTATTTGAATTGAATTTGATAAAATTAATTCTACATTTGTAATTATAATAAATAACATTATATAATAATGTAAAATTATTTTATTTCAAAATAAATAGTAAAAATGGTAAAAAAATAATTATTGCAGTTAAGGTTAAAACGGGTTTACCAGATGGTTAAAAGAAAATGACAGGGGTTTAAATGATATAAAACTTTAATAATTACTATTATATGTAAATATTTTTACCTTAACCCATATAATATTCTATAATGACTTATTTTGGATCCTTTTTTCATGTGTAAAATAAGGATATAAGTTTTTATTTTAAAAAATTCTAAGTGTGTATTAATCCCCACTTATAAAAGGGAATCCACTCTCCTATAATATCCAAAATTAATAAGAATTTTGGTTCAAAAAAAATGTATCCACATCACTTTTTAATTCCATCCCCCTGTACTATATGATATATTTTTATTTTTAAACCCTCCTAAGAATGATTTTTGGGAAAACCTAAAAAGGTTGGTCGAAGAAAAGGTATCATTCTTAACGAGCACTTTTGTAACATTTATTCTTACACAACCAAATATTAATCAAATATAATGATATAATAACATAATAATATAAAATATATTTATATGTTATTATATTAATTTTATAATATACATTCATTCCCTCTTCCATCAAACGAGAAACAAAACTGTCGATTGTGAGTAATATGGACTACCGCTTCACGAACCGATGTACGTAATATTCTGTCACTGCCTCTCATGGATGAAGATAATGATATATTTAATGTTTATTTATGATATTTATGAAATATTTATACTCTTTGAATTATAATATCACATACCCTTTATTACCTTCAAATCACCTGGAAAACGATAATGTCGCTCGTGCGTACGTGTGGACTATCGCCTCCACGAAGATCTACGATTTGTTTTTAATTTTATATTGAAATGGATATTAATAAGGATATATTATATGAAAATATATGATATATATAAAATTAAACTTAACATTTATATTTTATATATTAATTTTCTTTATTTCATTCCATGATTCGAGAAAATGGAAATAGGGTATATGCTTACGTGTGACCTAACATCTCCACGAACGATGTAATTTATTTACTATATCTAGATATTATGGATTACTATAAATACATATATAAAGAATTTATATTATATTTTTATAATTTTAAAAATTATATATATTATGGAACCATGATTAAAGTAAAAAAATGAAAATTCCATACCAAAACATACATAAAAAACAAAACTGTTATTACCCAAAAGATAATTTTAATAATGAATTGTTAATTAACGCTTAATAAAATATAATTATTGAAGCATATATGTTATAATATATATGTTTATGGTTTTTAATATATGTATAATTACATATATGTTTTATACAGGATGTTCAAATATCTATGAAGAAAGTCGATAGTTGAGGTAACCAATTTCTAGTCTCCCATTTATTTCCGGTTGACATATAAAATATTCACCCGACCTTTATTTTGGTGTGGTTTATATAATTAAAATATTATGATCTATATCTTGAATCTCATAATTTTTAATAATTTTTATAGTTTTATTTTATCGGGTGTACGCGTCAAATTTTTTTAATATAGTAAGGGAATTCTGTCTCACTTTTATTTATGTGGGACACATGACTTATACACCACTTATTTATTTTATGTGGTATATATAAAATACCGATTAATTTAATTAATGACTATTATTATGAAAATGATATGATATAAATATCTATGTAACTTTTTTTCTTTCATGGGGCTTATGATTAAAAATATACCAAAGTGGTAATGATTTTATTTTATAATCTCTATATTTATCAGTATTGTTTATAATGATGCTTTAAATGATAAAATAAAATGATATATATCTCAATAATTAATCAATTTTATGCAACTCTTTTTATTTCAAGATAATAAATGTTTTCCTTTAATTTAACTCACTTTAATAACTAATTATACCAAAATAATGTTTTTTAGAAAAAATACTTTATTTCTATATTTTGTTGAAAATAATTTTTATCCATGTCCATGGTTTCTAATAATGTTCAAAATGAAGTTTTTATTATTATAATATAGTTTTTAAAAGCCATTAATACCAATGTATACTTTTTAATAAATGTTTTAAAAGTAATCTTCTTTTCATTTTACAAAGGAGGTACTTTTGATTTTTTACTGACAATGTGAAAGAAATATTTTTTTAACATGCACGACATGAATAGAATTTTACACAATAATGAATAATAAATTATCTAAAGATTACATTATTGGTTTTTAAATTTTATTTTTTTAATAATATTTATTCCATAATATTTAGTATTTTATTTTATTTTAAATAAATGATTTCAAAACGGAAATGATATTTTCCTCTAGAATGTTTTAAGGACATTTTTATGGAATTTATGTTCATCAATGATAACAAACTTTGGGGTTTCATTTATATTTGTAAGGATACGATCAAATGGTACCTTAATTATTCTTTCTCTGGATGATTTATTATTAATATGAATACATGTTTATAAAAACTGTTTCATTCCCATGGAAATACTATGATGAAATGTTTATAAAACCTATTTCATTTTGATGGGTAATTATATGATGAATGTTTTATGATATTGCGGGACAAAAATTCATGTATTATGTAATGGGTGGAACCTATATATACCTAAAATACATTAGGAGTTTATTAATATTATATTATCTCAAAGAGTACATTAGAGGTTATCCTAATCCTAGAAAAAACTATCTACAAGAGGTTATCTAAATCTTGAAACAAGAGGGTACATGAAAGATTATTTCTAGTGTGTAACAAGAGGGTGCACTTGTGGTTATCCCAATATTGAAACAATAGGGTACATATGATGTTATTTCGAACCCAAAATATGGTACTTATAAGGATGTCCCAAGATCAAGAAAGCACACGAGTGGTTTCCCGATCCTAACTTGTTAAAAACTTCTAGGTGGGTATCCTTGACATATGATTTTTTATACTTATTTAATGAGAGAAATCTATATCTTATGACAATGTTATTATCTCATTAATTCAGTACATTGATTCCATTATGATTAATGTCTTATGAACTAACCTATTTATGCCAGGACTCATGTTTACAATCTATTATATATAGAGTGTTGTTTACATATGTCATTCTCATGGCCTCATATCCTTATTTTCATCTTATGTTGATATATTACCCTTTTACCCTTATTAAGCATCAAAGCTCACCCTTTATTATGTTTCCTTTACCAAGGATATGAAGAAATATTTTTGGTATAAAATGTCTAAGATGGGTTCTAGTTATGGAGAACTTAGTGGGAGATAATATAGCTAACTTATGAACCAATAGTTTATGTATCCAGGTTCTGAATTACACAAATCCTTTACAGTAATCAAGTGTGTTTTTGAAAAATTAAATGATTATTATTTTATTAACATAATTTTTTTAATAAAACTGTCGGTCACTATAAGATCCATTATTTTCAAAAAAATTAAAAAAAAATTAAATAATTTTCTCCCATATTTAATACATTTTTTCTAAAATATATAGACAATATTCACTTTTGATACCCACAAGATCATAAAAAATTGATTGAATCATTTAAAATAAAATTTAAAAAATAATTTAAACATATATATATGAAACCAAACAAATAATTTATACTAATCTGTCAATATTTATTTTTAAAACACTGGTTTAGGTCTATTTAAAAAAGATTAATTTATAAAAAAATCACTTATCAATTTACCTTTAAATTTCTATATTTAATTTAAAAGGAACCAGAATTTTTAAAATGATATCTAATTTCTAAAATCACCTACAATGAAAACACGTCATTAAAATATATTTTCGCTAATTTTTAATACTGATTTTTTTATAAAACTTTATGTATAAAATTTTGAAAAACATCATGTAATATAATGTTATTCAAATAAAAAATCATTAATAATGACATTAACAGAAAATAGAGGGACTATAAATAATTTAATCACCCCTAATATGGTATGCAGAAAAAAATTATTTATTTTTTAGTTATTTTTAATCAATGAAATTCATTCATCTATAAAAATCATTAAAAATGATTTAAATACTTCTTGCCATAAAAAAATGTAAAACTTTTTGTAATATCCCAGGTAAATAAAGAATAAGAAATTTTCATATTTATTAAGAATCATGACTTAAATATTAATTTTACTTTGAATTAAATTCTATGTTTAATTGCATACCTGACACGCAATAATGAATTCTCCAAAGTCTAATGTTGCACACAATACTGAGTCATAATAAAAAATAATAATATAATATTATTTTAAATGGTAGTAAACGCCTTGCCGTTGCATTGGGCAGAATGAACAGAACTCACTAATATATGATTATACATGTTTTTTATATGTTTTTACATTTATCCAATAAATTTTAGAGGCTTAAAATAAGAAAGAAACTGATTTTAAGCATAAATACTCTAATATTCATTAGAAGGCAGATTTAGCACCTTTTGATGGTGAATCCTCTTTAAAATATAATTTTGGTCACTTTTATATGTTATATTTGACAATATAAAGTTATTATTTTGAATAGGGACATCAAAATTTACTTTGGGAAAATTTTTCGTATTTTTCTGATAAAATTCATTTTTTAATGAATAGTAAAAAATACAGTATTTTAATTCAAACCTGCCTTTTAATAAACACAATTTATACGGTTAGATTATATTTTTAATTGTTTTTAATGTTTAATTAGATTCTATTTTTACCATTTAATCCAAATTTGTTATTTGGAAGTAATTTCACTTTGAAATTGGAAATAGACAACTATCAATCTTTTGATAGTTATTATTTTTTAAAAACACGATTTCTTTTTTGACAACATGAAATAATTTAAAAATAATTAATGAAAATTCTATGTTTTTAATTTGGTAAAATAGAAATAATTTATTAATTTGGAATATCAAATATATCTAAGGCTTATTTTTTGGTATTTTTCTAAAAAACATCAATTTTTTATGAATAGTGAAAACACTGAGTTGTAGTTAAAAAACAGACTTCTTCATTTAAATGAAATTTTAACGCTTATGTGAATAGAATTTAAAAAATACTACAAACATGGTTGTTATTATTAAGTAAAATGTGGTTCAATGAGCTGAAAATATTTTTTTGAATAATAACTTTTGACTTTTATTTTCTGTGGTTAAAGGTAAATTGGGTAATCGAGGTAATTTTTTTATAATAATATAAAATTATCTTAACACTTTTACTAACCTTATTAGATGATTTATGGATGACTAATATAATCATTGGGTGAGAGTTTTGTCCTTTTAAAGCCATTTGTGTAGATAATGACATTAATAACTTTTTATTTAGAGTGAAAATAAAAATATCATAAAAATGTATTATTTTACTAAAAAGAATTTACTGTGGGGTTTTATAATTGATATATTTTACAATAAATAATATTTATAAATTTAAAAAGATCTCTTACATCATGGTATTTGACTTATAATTTTTAGTCATCAAATAAATAAAATTATTTATGACACAATAATGACGGAGTGTTTTCCTCATTAATGAATGATTTAAATAAATAAGAATATGAAGATTAAAAAAATATCCAAAACCGGAAAAATTCTTATAAAATTATTTTATTTCAAATAATATTTATATTATCTAAGAGTTTAATAAGTTTTGGACCTTTATAAACCGAAAATAATTATATAATAAAATAATATTATCAAACATTCCTACAGAGCCCCTCTCCCACCTTATAAAATGCCCTCACCTCTAACCCATTAATCACACCTCTCAAGACCCTTGACATGCCTAAAATCTGTCCAAATAATTTATCAACATCCCTCTATTACACATAGAGGCATTACCTATAGTAGAAGTCACTTCAGGAAATACTTTTGGTTCAAACCACTAGGAGTTACCCGATTTAAAGGTAGCGTCTACTCTTAAGTTATTTTCTTTAATTTTACTTCTCCAACCCCCTAAACTATTTTTATTACTTTATTTTATAAGTAAGAAAGTATCCTAAATATACCAGGTTATTTATATTATAAGTATTCAAACTAAACATACACACACCTCCATCTAATCGGTAAATAAAATTCTGTTTCTGTGGATGGCGAACTATTGCCTCACGAAATGATGATTATTCAATTTTCTCCTACCACCTCTTATGGTGGCCATTAAGATGGAACTGTATTTATATTTGATATATTTTATACTTATATTGTCTCTATACTTATGTATTTCTCATTTATATCATACTTTTATGGTTTTTATTATGGGTAAATATGATAATTTCATTTGAGGAAGTGTGGACAACCGCCCCCTCAAAGTCATATGACTCATTCATGCCATATGTGGAAGATATAAAGGACGAAGTTAATGAAATTATATATATTATATCAGAATAGAATTATAAAATACTAATGTATCATTATGTTTTCATTCCATTAAATATGAAATATAAATGAAAGTAGCGTTAATGCGTACACATGACTTACCGTCTCTATTAATAGTGCATCACATTTCTTACCTACAAAAGTTATGTACTATTATAAATACATACATATACTGAATATATATGATATATATGATATATAAATCAGTAATATCATTATGGAGATAATGTAATTTTGATCACATGAACAACATGTGATTATAAGAAGTTCATTTTTTACATAAGTACCAAATATCGAAAAAATGACCATTATTTACATAAATGATTACATAAAGTTTATAACATGGAAATAAGTGATATATAAGGAATAATAAATATGGAAACAATTCTTAAGAATGTATAAATTAACTTTAGTTTATTATTAAGGAGATTAAAGAAAGAATGTTTCACGTTGGACACATGGTAAGTGACTTTATCTCATTTTCCGTTCATTAAGGCATATTTTGATTTACACACGACATTATTTTATATGGTATATAAATCACTTTTAATTTCATTCAAAGGGAATATTTTCTCTATGAATATTTTTACTAAATGAAAAAAGGAATGTTTATTTTTAATGTACTCGGTGACAATGACCTTTCCGCCACCGTGATTATCATTTGATATTTGGATTCATTAACAGGCCATAGTGTTTTTTTAAAGAAAAATAAATACCATATACCCTTTTTATGTATTTTGATATTGATATTGGTTTTTAGAAATCATTTATTATTTCAATTTCTTTAAATGATATATTGTGATTGAAATGTTGAAATGTTATCTTTCCATTATTCTTGTTTTATGTGTTATGTATATTTTATGGTTCTTGGGAATTGTTTATGTATACAGGTGGTTTCGTGATAAACCTAGGGTGGGTGAGACCAAGATAGATCTCCAACGCATTAGGTAAAGGGACATAGGTAAACGATAATGTTTATCCTAAGAGATATATGGAATATACTGGGATGGGTATTCCAAATGTAACTCCCTACGTAGCTGTGAAAGCTACAACATAAGTATGTTATAAATTCCACAAGTTACCTTTATGATTTATGTTTTCTTTGTGTTATTTATAAATCTTATGACTTCATGAGGTATGTTAAAAGGCTTATTTTTTGATGGACAAATGTTTTCTTTCTTTATTTTATAAACCTTACTAATCTTTTTATGACCATCCCATGTTTTTAAATGTCTCTCACAGGTCATAAAAATAAATAAGGTCAGGGATGAGATCCTGGAAAAGTCATGGTGTCTAAAACATGGAACTAGACATGATTATTTTTTTCAAGAGTTTTTATTTTATGAAAAAAATGGAAACTGAGTAGAAGTGTCTATTTTGTAATTTTTGAGATGTAATGTAATAGTTATGGCCAAATTCTCCAAAAATCTAAACCAAAAAAGTTCCACAATGTGAATTATCCATTTAATTCAAAATTATGTAATTTTTTAAGGTTGGGTCCTTATAGTTGGTATCAAAGGTTAGTTTAGACAACTTTAGGAGTTATAATATTGTTAAATTAATGTCCATAAATTAATTTATTGTAATATTGAAATGATATAGCATTTACCGATTACCATGTTACTTAGCCTAACATATTTCTGTGTTCATAATGGTTTTTTGTAGAGGAAAAATGGAAGCTATGATGGGATGACACGAGGAGGAAGAAAACCATCCAAATCAGCCCCCTGAGATGGTCAGAATAGGAACTGAATAGTTTTTTGCAGTAATGGAATAGTTGACTCAGGCTATAAATGGTGGTGTTATCCATGAATGAGATCATCTAGATCAATCATAGAGAAATATGTCAGTAGTGGAGCATTTCATGGGGCAACATCCCCCACCATTCAGAGGATCATCTTACCTTGTGCTAGCAGATGGGTGGATTAAAGCAGTGGAAAAGATTTTTGATGTTATGGGGTGTTCATAAAATCAAAAGGTTAGTCTTTTTTTACCGTTTTGAAGGAGAAGCTGATCAATGGTTATCAACGGTGAAAAATATCAGGGATAGTGAGGATATTAATGAACTTGATTGGGATGAATACAAAGGCATGTTTCTTGAGAAATATTTCCCTATAGTGGTTCTTCTTAGGATGAAAAAATAGTTCCTGTAATTGAGGCAGGAGGATGAATCAATGGATACTTATGATGAAAAATTCACTCAACTGGAAAGGTATGCTCCAAATTTTATATGAGATCTTGATAGTAATGTCAATATATTTTACTAAGGTTTAATGATAAAGTATTAAAGAGCTTTAGATTCTCGTGAGTTAAAAAGTTTTGAAAAACTTCTTCGATGTGCAGAGAAGGTGGAGATGGATTTTTCCGATGATAATTTGTTCTTTAAAAAAGAATAGAATCGGAAACTAAGGTGGTAGACGAAAGGTAATAACTGTTACAAAAAGTCTGATGGTATGAAAGTTAACTTTACAATTTGTGAAAATTGTGGTAAAAATCATGCTTGGGAATGTCTTTTAATTATATTATGTGCTTCGAATGTAGTAAAATGGACATAAGGCTCCTAATTTCACTGAAATATATCAGGTTAATGGTAAGAAAAAATCTGTTTTATAGTTAGTAAAATGTTTTAAGTTCAATTAAATGGGTCATTTTGCAAATGAGTGTCCAACGAATAACTCAACTAAGGGAATGCAGCTGGACTACAAGCAGAAAGGGCTGGTGAAATCCTTTTCAACCACTTCAGCAGATGTGGGGCCCTCAAAGGAAGTAGTATCATGTACACCCTTTGTTTATTCGATTTATGATAATGT
The DNA here is from genome assembly GCA_963277665.1 of Viscum album. Lineage (NCBI taxonomy): Eukaryota > Viridiplantae > Streptophyta > Magnoliopsida > Santalales > Viscaceae > Viscum > Viscum album. Next base: position 1,145,708,136 of record OY728166.1, read on the forward strand.
GTTGTTTGACTCAGGGTATGCACAATCATTCATTTATAATAATTTTTCTAGTAAATTCAGAATTCCATCTCATGATATGAATCCTAATCTTTTTCTAAAAACACAGGGGGAAAATGTTGACACAAAAAAATTATAAAAACCTTCATGTCATTGGGTGCGGAAAGAATCTATCAGAAAACCTTATTGTTTTGCCTCTAGTAGAGGTTGATGTTATTTTGGGTATGGATTGGCTTTCTGTTTATCATGCTATGATTGACGGCAGAGTTAAAGATCTTTCTTTTCAAAAATATTTTCAGTTTGTGTACGAGAATGAAACCTTACTAATGATTACATATCAAGAAGCTAAGAAACTAGTAAAAGATGAAAATGAATGTTACCTTCCACATATTCTTGAAAAAAATTAGTTGTTCATATTAATGATGTGCCAATGGTAAATGAGTACCTTGATTTTTTTCCTAATGAGTTACCCGGTATTATACCTGATCGGGAAGTTAAATTTTCTGTTGACATAGTTCTTGATTCTAATCTAATTTCAAAACCCCCTTATCGAATTCCTCAAATTAAACATTTATAATTAAAGAAGCAATTGCATGAGTTATTAGATAAAGGTTCCATTCGACATAGCACATCCCCATGGGGTGATCCTTTCTTGTTTGTTAAAAGGAAAGATAGTTCAATGATACTTTTCGTTGATTATAGAGCATTGAATAACATCACAGTTAAGAACATGTGCCATTTTACTCATATTGATGATTTATTATATCAGTTTCAGGGAGCTCAGTATCTTTGGAAGATTGATTTGTGGTCAGGGTACCATCAATAGAAAGTAAATTAAATAGACATTCTGAAGACCGCATTACGTAATAGATATGTCCATTATTAATTTTTAGTTATGCCTTGTGGGTTAACCAATTCACCTACTGTATTCATGGATATTATGAATATAATTTTTCGTGAGTTACTGGATAAGTTTGTTGTTGTGTTCATTGATAATATTTTGTTTTTTTGAAGTTAAGAGGACCATGAAAGTCATTTAATGTTTGTCTCAAAAAACATAAAAAAAGATTCTTTATGGTAAATTATGAAACTATGAGTTTTGGTTACAAAAAATTTCATTCTATGGTCACATTGTTTCCAAAAATGGAATAACTATTAATACAGCTAAAAAAAATGTTATTGAAGAATGGGAAAGAACCAAAAATATAACCAAGATCTATAGTTTTCTTGGTTTGGAAGGTTATTACTGGAGGTTTGTTGAAAATTTTTCATGGTAATCTACCCCACTGAAAAAGTTAACTCGAAAAGGAGTTAAATTCATTTGGACAAAAGAATGTGATGACTGTTTTCTGGAATTGAAAATAAGATTGATGAATGTTCATATTTTAGAATTAACTTCTAGAAATGGGGAGTTTTTTATATATAGTGATGCTTTGTTGAAAGGACTTGGATGTGTCCTAATACAGAATGATCAGGTAATTGCTTATTCTTCACGTTAGTTGAAACCTCATGAGTTAAATTACCCTACACATAATTTGGAATTAGCTGCTATTGTTTTTTGATTTAAAAATTTGGAGGAATCATTTTTATGGAGTAAAGTGTGAAATATACAATAATCACAAAATTTTAAAGTATATATTCACTCAGAAAGCTTATAACATGATATGGGGGATATGGTTCGAATTACTCAAGGATTATGATTGCACAATTCATTACCATCCATGAAGGGAAAATAAAGTGGCTGATGAATTGAGCCGAAAAAGTAATGTTACATTTACCTAGTTATGTTTGGGATAAGATCCATTGATTAAAGACTTGATAAACTTTGGCATAAAAGTTATTGGTGTAGGAAATTCATCTATTTTGATTTAGGTGTCAGTGAAATCATCTTTATCAGACAGAATTATTCAAGGAAAAAAGGAAGATAGTGAGTTGCAGAAAAAGATAGAGTTGGTTCATAAGGGTAAGTTTGCTTATTTTAACATTGATAATGATTGTGTTTTGAGATTTGGAAAGAGATTATGTGTTCCTTGTGATTGACAATTGAAGAATGAGTTGTTATGTGAAGCTCAAAGTTCTCCATATTCAGTTTATGCTAGAAGTACTTAGATGTACATAGATCTTCGGGAGTATTACTGGTGGAATATAATGAAAATAGATATTCCTTACTTTAGTGTCAAGTGTTTGACTTTCTAGTAGGTTAAAGTAGAGCAACAGTTACTGAAAGGGATGCTTCAGTCTTTACTGGTACCAAAGTGGAAATGGGAAATTATTTCCATGGACTTCATTGTGGGATTACCAAAGACATCTCGAGGTAACAATGCAATATGGTTTATTGTTGATCGATTGACTAAATCTGCTAATTTCTTTCCTATTCGAGATACTCTATCTCTATATCAACTTTCTCGGTTTTATGTTAAATAGATAGTCAGGTTTCATGGAGTTTCACTCTCCATTTTATCTGATCGTGATCCTAGGTTTACTTCTATCTTTTGAAAATGCCTTCAGATGTCGTTGGGTACTAAATTAAATTTTAGTACAACTTTTAATTATTAATCACATGGGAAGTCAGAACGAATAATTCAGACCTTGGAGGATATGTTACGTGCGTTCTCAATTGATTACTAGGGAAGTTGGGACCAACATCTTTCTTTGGTTCAATTTTCTTATAATAACAGTTTTTATTCCAGTATACATATGGATCCATTTGAGGCATTATATGAGAAGTGGTGTCGAACTCTAGCTTTTTGGGATGAAGTAGATGAAAGGATGTTGATGAGATCGGAATTGGTAGAAGATATGGTAGAAAATGTTCAACTGATTTAGAAGCAGATGAGAACAGCTCAGAGCTGGCAAAAAAGTTATGCGGATAACCGGAGGAAGGATCTTTCTTTTGATGTAGCTGATCTTGACTTTCTCAATGTTTCTCCATGGAAAAGTGTGATGCGTTTTGGTAAGAAGGGAAATTTGAGTCCGAGGTTCATTGGTCCTTATGAAATCTCGAAAAAAGTTAGACCAGTTGCGTACAGAGTGGCTTTACCTCCATTTTTACCTCAGGTACACAATGTTTTTCATGTTTTAATATTGAGAAAGTATATTCAAGATCTATCACATGTTTTGAGTCCACATGTAGTTCAGTTGGAAGAAAATCTCTCTTATGAGGAACAACCAGTCCAGATTTTTGACCGTAGCAAGAAGGTGTTTCAGAAGAATATTATTTATCAGTTAAAGGTTTTTTGGAAAAACTGAATAGTTGAAGAGGCAACGTGGGAATCTGAAAATGTTTTGAGGGATAAATAACTCCACTAATTTGATAAGTGAATAAACATTTCGAGGATGAAGTTTCCAAAAGAAGGGAAGGATGCAAAATCCCAGGTAAATAAAGAATAAAAAATTTTCATATTTATTCAAATTTGTGAATTAAATAGTAATTTTACTTTAAAGAGGATGCTATGTTTAATGGTGTACCTGACACGCAAAAATGGGTTTCTCCGAAGTCTAATGTTGCACATAATGTTGAGTCATACTAAAAAATAATAATATAATATTATCTTAAATGGTAGTTAATACCTAGCTGTTATATTGGTGGAAATGAACCGAACTAACTACAATATGATTATACATGTTTTCTAAATGTGTTTACATTTTTCCAATAAATGTTAGAGGCCTAAAATAAGAAATATTATGATTTTAAGCATAAACACTATAATATTCAATAAAAGGTTGATTTACAACATTTTGATGGAGAACCCACTTTAAATATAGTTTTGGTCACTTTTATATGTTCTATTTGACAAAATAAAATTATTCTTTAGAATAAAGACATCAAAATTTACTTTGGGTAAATTTTTGGTATTTTTCTGATAAAATTCAATTTTTAATGAATAGTGAAAAATTCTGTATTTTAATTCAAAAATGCCTTTTAATATACTTTATTTATATGGTTATATTATCGTTTCAATTTATTTTAAGATTAATTATATTATATTTTTATAATACAATCCAATTTTGGTCATTGGAAGTAATTTCACAGTGAAATTGGACATAAACAAGTGTCAATCTTTTGATAGTTATTATTTCATAAAAACATGCTTTTTGTTTTGACAACGAGAATTAATTTAAATTAAATAATTAAACTTCTATGTTTTGAATTTGGTAAAATAGACATCTTTTTTGAATTCGGAATATCAAATATACCTTAGGTTGATTTTTTTTGTATTTTTATGAAAAACTTCAAATTTTGATGAACAGTGAAAACATAGAGTAATAGTTAAAAACCCGACTTATTCATTTAAATGAAATTTTACGGCTTCTGTGAATTAAATTTCAAAAATCCAACATACATGGTTGTTATTAGTAAGTAATATGTAGTACAGTATAATGAAAATTATTTTTGGAGAATAGTAATTTTTGACTTTTATTTATCGTGATTAAAGTTAAATAGGGTAATTCAAGGTAAAAATAATATTATAATAATATAAAATTACATTAAAAAATTTCTTAAGATTATTTAATGAGTCATGTATTACCAATAAAATCCATGGGTGATATTTTTGGCCTTTGAAAGCCATTTGGGAAAGATAATTACATTAATAACTTTTTATTTAAAGTAAAAATAAAAATATCATAAACCATTATTATTTTGCTAAAACAATTTTAATATGGGGTTAAATAATTGATATATTTGACTATAAATATTAATTATAAACCTAAAAATATTTTCTAAATCATGATATTTTATTTACAAATTTAAACTTCACATAAATAAAATTATTTATAACACAATAATGATGGAGTGTTTACCTCATTAATGAATAATTTAAATAAATTAGATTATAAAAATTAAAAAATATATCCTAAACCTATAAAATTATTATTGGATTATTTTATTTTGAACACGAGTCATCTTATCTTAGAATTTAATAAGTTTCGGACCTTTAGAAACTGAAAATAATTATATTAAAATGTTCAAACATTCCTAAAGAGACCCTCCTCCCCCTTATAAAAAACCCTCACCTCTAACCCATTACTCACAACTCTCAAGAAACTTGGATCTTCCAACCTTTTCCTAGATAATATCCAAGATCTCCATATTTTACCTAGAATCCTTACCTTTGGAATAAGGCACTTTAATAAATCTTTTTGGTTCAAACAAAATGGATTTACCGGATTTAATGGCAACAACTTCTCTTTAGTTATTTTTATTTTATTTCACTTCTCCAACCCCCTGTGAATTTTTTATTAAAATATTTTATAAAAAAATAGTATCCTAAATATAATAGATTTTTGATATGTGAATTATTATAACTATACTTACACACAGCTTTGTCTAATGGGTAAAGAACATACTATTTCTGTGGATGACAAACTACTGCCTCACGAAACAGTGATTGTTGAATTTTCCCCTACCACCACTTATGGTGGCCATTAAGATGGAACTATATTTATATGTTATATATTTAATATTTATATTGTCTCTATACTTCTTTTTAATTTTTATCATACCTATATGGCTTCCATTATGGGTAAATATGATAATTTCATTTGAGGATGTGCGGACGACCGCCCTCTCAAAGTGATATGACTCATTCATTCCATACATGGAACGTATAAAAGATTGAGTTACTGATATTATATATATATATATATATATATGATATTATACAGGAATTATAATATACATATGTATCATCATGTTTTCATTCCATTAAATATGAAATAGAAATGAAAGTAGTGTTCAAGCGTACATACAGCTTATCATCTCCATGAACGGTGCATTTCATTAAATACCTACAAATGTTATGTACTATTATAAATACACATATATAATGGATATATATGATATATATGATATCTAAATCATGAATATCATTCTGGAGATAATTTAATTTAGTCCAAATGAACAACTTGTAATTATAAAAAGTTCATTTTTGACTCAAGTGCCAAATATTGACAAAATGACCATTATTAACTTAAATGGTTACATAATGTTTATAACATGATAATAAGTGATATAAAAGGAATAAAAAAAATATTAAAAATGTTCTTAATCAAGTAGAAATTAACTTTAGTTTATTATTCAAGAGATTAATGAACCAACGGGTCAAGTCTGACAAGAGGTAAGTGACATCGGGTCAATTTCCATTCATTGAGGCCTTTTTTGATTTATACATGACTTTATTTTATATGGTGTATAACCCAATTTTAATTTAATTCAAAGTGAATATTTTATCTATAAATATTTTTACTAAATGACAAGGAGGAATTATTCTTTTTATCGTACGTGGTGACAATGACCTTTCTGCCGTCATGAGTATTATTTGAGCTTTGGCTTCCTTAACAAGTCGTAGTGTTTTTTAATGGAAAATTAATACCATATAAAATTTATACATATTTGGTATTGAAAATGGTTTTGATGATGAATTTATTATTTCAATATATTTAAATTATATATTTTTATTGTAATGTAGAAATGTTATATTTTCTTTATGCTTGTTTTAGATGTTTTGAATATGTTATTGTACTTGGGAATTGTTTAAGTATACGGGTGGTTATATGATAAAGCTAGGGATGGTGTGCCCTAGATATCTCTCCAATGAATTTGGTAATGTGAAAGAGGTAAATGATAATGTTTCTCCTAAGATATTTATGGAATATACTGTGATATGTATTCCAAATGTAACTCCATACGTAGTTGTGAAAGTTACAACATAAGTATGTTATGAATGCCACAAGTTACCATTATGATTTTTGTTTTATATGTGTTATTGATAAATCTTATTATTTTTGAGGTATGTTAAAAATCTTATCATTTGATGGACTAATTATTTCTTACATTATTTTATAACCCTTACTGAGCTTTTTGTGCTCTTCCAAAGTTTTGAAATGTTTTTCACAGGACTTAAGATGAATAGGGTCAAGGATGGGATCAAGGAAAAGTCATGTTGTCTTAAACATGTAACTAGACATGAATCTTTTTTTCAAGAGTTTTTATTTAATTAAAAAACTGGAAACCGAGTAGAAGTTTCTTCTTTGTAATTTTTGAGATGTAATGTAATATTTATGGCCTAATTCTCTAAAACTCTAAAACTGAAAAGATACTCAATGTAAATTATCCATTTAATTCAAGATTATGTAATGTTGTAATTATGGGTCCTTAAAATTGGTTCCCAAATGAGCCCTATGAATCTTCCAAAGTCCTTATATTTTGTACATGAGATACTAAAAAAATCACTCATTCTAAGTGTGGCTATATAGAAAACCCAAACATCCCTTGTAACTTTATTTTCAAACATAAATAGGTTTATCAATTCTATATGTAGGTCACTTATCTTGTCTCCAACCATGATATAATGTATTTAAAAATTCCCATCGAACTCAAATGCCACTATAATACTATAATGTAGTGACCTAACTCAGGTATTCTAAAAATTTTCTTTATACTTTCACATGCCATAAATGATTTTCTAAATCTATAGGTGTTGGGGACTAAAACCTAGTGTCTATATAAATAATTATAGAAATATTTAATCACTCTATGTGTTAAGATGAGTTATTAAGAGATTCTGTCAAAAAAGACATCACAATTCATCTATATATAAAAAATTACACAAATATGAACATTTAACCCAGGGGGTACCTATAGTACCTATATAATAACATAATTTTACCCATATATAAGTATTTAGAAAATTTATTATAATATATCTAATATTTCAATATAGTTTCCAGAACAAAAAAAATACAAAAATACAAAAATATAGTGATATTATCCTTGAAATATCATACTATTATAAAAAACATGAACTCCATACCCTAATATATTCTTTTAATGATACTCTAATGACTTAATAGCATAATGTTTATCAAGATAGATATCTATGTACATTCATGTAAACGAAATTCCACATGTGAAACTGCATGTCTACTAAAGTGTACATGTAAGATGTGAGTATGAATAATCAATAGGAACCACTATGGATTAACAATAAAGTAAATTCCATCGAATGTTTTTCATTGTTGAGACTAGAAGGTTTAGAAATGAGTATCAAGGAACAAGAATACCAGGGGTTTATCAGGGAGATGACTAAATTATAGTTTTTCTTACTTAACCCATTCCCATTATCATATCATGATCCCTTGTGAGTTAGAACACATTCAATTCATTTCCCTATTATCATGTCTGTCACTAAATGTCAATAACAAATTTAGAATGTAAAGTTCTCAAAAACACATTGATTTTACTTTGTTCACTAAAAACGTGCTACACTAAAGGTCCATACATTTAGTAAAATGATGGTTTTTGAAAATACAATGTACACACTATTTTTTTAAACTATTTAAGTTATAGGTCACAACCTAATCCCTAATTTAGATATGGCACACTACCAACCAATACTCATTTCCCCTTTTCTAATCCTCTATAAAATATTTAGTAAGATTATCAATTTATAAAAATATATGTGACTTTTTGTTCAATATAAATAAATATATTTTTATTTATTACTCCATATTTGATACTATGATGAACCCCCCTCACTATAAAAATTTTATCCAAAGATAAATATGAGAAACTTCTTGTTGAGAGTTTAATTGAGGTCTTCTACACAATTACAATATCCTTACACAATAATTATATAATAAAAATAATTGTATATTTTAATTACCTTTATTTTACTTTATATTATTCCCTAAATTTAGATACCTTAATGAGAGACGAATCATTGTCGTTTTTACAATCAAAATATAATAAAATAACTCTTATAAACAGGAAATGTTTCTTCCCTAGAATTATCTTTATATCAGTCTATATTATTCTCTAAATCTAGATATGATAAAAAATATTCAATGGAAATTGAGCTTTCATTCAATCTACCTGATGTATAAATAATGATCTTTGTCAACTGATATCTCTTATCTAGGAATAAATTTATATAAATTTCATTCCTCAGTCTTTTTTATAATTTTTAGAACTATAGTATCCATTTTAACATAATATTTTAACTCAGAGAGCATCAGTCAATGGCTAAGGTCAATTCTCAATCCTCAAATTCTTCAAGTTTATGTTCAAAATACATATATTTATGAGTAATTACTTTTACCTCTTTAACTTGAGAACATATTTTAAATCATTATCCTTATCTCACACATTCAAATTCAAATCGAATCATTATGAGCTTCTAAAAATATTTGAAATCATGGTGTAGAATCGTCATTTATATTGTGGAATTCTTCTCTTGTAGGCTCCACTGAAAATCATAGAGTGATTTAAATTTTAGTATCTTATAATCATGAGGTCAATCCTTGTATATTTTTATATCCTAGACTTTTTATAACATGGAATATTTCATCATGTTGCAACCAACCCATTCTAGAGAAACCCCAAATAGTCAAATCCTTCCATTATAGCATAGATCATCATTACTCACCTACATGATTCTATATAGTTATTAGTTTTTATAACTTATCGTAGAATTGAACTTGAAATTAAAAAAATAATGAAAACCTATTTTCTTATAGAAATACCACAATATAATAACCTTTTACAACATAAAACAATCCCATATATTATGATATAAAAATATACCCATCATTCATATTTATAAATTTTTTATTCTCACACACCATTAATGGAATAATAAATCATCATTATAGAATAATCCTTCATCCAAAATATTTTATTATTTCACATCAATAATTATAGTTTTATAGTTATCCCTCTCATCCAAATCCATCAACGATCACCAAAAAGAGCCATATGAGTTTTTCATAATGTAAAATTATAGCCTTACTTATTATACCATATCATAACACCTAAATTTATAATGTGTTTTATTCCATGAAACATTCATAATTAAAAATAATTACATGATATATATTATGATTAAACTAAATATATTATATAAATATATTTATTCTTTAAAAAAATTAACTCAACATAACTCTAGCCTTCTCCAATATTTGTTTATACAATATCACACTCCTTTTAGTACGCTAATATGATAAAATAAATAATTTATACCTTGTATAAAATCCATAATTCCACGACATTTTAGAATAAACAATTTATACCCCATATAAAATCCATCAAATCTAGATCTATCATCTTTCAAGATTCTCATTCGATAGCCTTGATATATATAGGTATTATGGTGTTCATTTATATTCCATCAAAAAATATTTTATACAAGAACTAAAATAAATTCAACACATACCCTAACATACAACCATACTAATCCTCATAATCTGATTCCATGTATATCTAAATATCCATGGTATTTATAATATACCACTAAGAGGGGTTGAATCGGTGATAATTATTTTGTTATAATTTCTTATACTTAGAAATTAATCTTTGTGACTAGTTATAGTATAAATTCCTTCAGTTAGGAATCCAATCCATTAACATTATATAAAAAATAAAATAACATCCAATAGCATAAGAGATTTACAATGCTTTAACCCAATCTATGAAATTACTCCTTGCTATGTTTGAGTCAAGTATGAGGTGCATATTTTTAGTATATAACACTACATATTATAATATTCACCATTTCCCAAAAATCCTAAACAAAAGTGAATATAGTAAAATCTATATCCTAAAAACCTGATATGTTTCCTAACAATTTCACAATATTCTGACTGCAAAATATCTCTAAATAGTTTTTTACCACTTTTATACATTCTTCTTCGATCCTACTTCAATGATCATGTAAAAAATATCTTAAAGGAACTATTGCATAATTTTTCATAAGAGTGTAATATATCATTCATCCTCAATATTAGTTTCTTTACAACTATAATATTCTCAATAATTCAACAATTAGATCGTACTTTAACTCAAACATTCAGAATGATAAACATATTCATTAGACTATGCATAAAGACAGCGTCTACTTACTTCTTGAAGATAATATTTCATCATATAAATCTAATTTCCTTGATAATAATTGGTATCTTGTAGGAATACCTCATTGTCGTTATTACTCTCATTCCTCATTACATAGTTTATTTTATTCTTTAAGGTCATTATCATATTCTCTATCTGATAAATAGATACTTTTATTTGGGGTTGTAGTATGATTTTTTAATTATAGAACTAATTTAAAATTTTTATGATATAAATATTTTTATTATTTCAATAAAAATAAATATATTTTACATATTATAATATTTTAAAATATAATATCTTCAATAATTTAGAACAAATAAAAATCTTTTTATAATTAAAAAAGACTCGTAATTTTTCTTCTTTAATTATTTCACAAAAACAATGGGTATTTATTCCCCATGACTATATGATACAATACAACAATTTCATATTTACAACATCCAAGAAATTCCTGTTAATTATTTTCTTCCACATATTTATATAGAAATATAATTATGGAATGGAATATATTGATATAGTGTGAGATACTCAAATAATATTCTCTTCATGTTGCACTGTGGAATAGAGTTATCCTCATGGTGTTGATGACTCTCAAATTCCAAAACTAATTTTCCTTGGGATTCCATCCTTAAACAGCTTCACAAAAAAGAATTCTCATCATGAAGAAATTATTTATTCAAATTATTCTAAGGATTAATCAAAATCATTTTGAATTATTATGATTTTTATATTATTATTCAATAGATCTTGCACTATCTAGTTTTAGTCTTAAGAAATATCAAATTTCTTTAACTAACAGATTCTTACATAAGAAAATATTTACTCTTACATACTACATGTCACTATTTTCCTTTATCAAATTCTCAAACCATTGAATAAATGAATCTTATATAAAAATAATTTACCCTTATACATATTAGTGTTTTTCCTATTTTCATATTTTTAGTTTATAAATCATGAGGACACTTACATGCTCTCCTAATTACCTTTACATATATTGAGATAAATACCGTGCCTTTTACAATATCCAGATTATATTTCAAAATGAACTTAAAAATGTCACATGAGGAACCTTATGCATCAATTCATTTTCAATTTCTCCCAAAATCTACAACATCTACATTTTTTCAAATAGGATCATTACTTCTTTATATAACCTCAATCCATATCCAAGAACAAAAAATAAATTATAAACACTTTTAATGAATTTAGAATATTTATAAGAATATTTCTACTAATTGTATTCGTAACTTCAAATCATTTATAGTAAATATGAATTCATTTTGATTTGTTTTAAATATTTATTCATTTCCCCAAATAAACCCAGCTCCAAAATCATTTTTATTCAACCACCATCCAATAAATATTTATCCCATAACATAATACCCATGATGATTAGTGATTATCCACTAAAAGTTCCTAAAACTTATTATTTATTATTATTATTGATGTTCTTAACTACTCATAAACACCTTTATTTTTTAATTATATAATTAATCATTCATTACTCATATTGATTGTAATAATTGGTTAAAACACCCTAATACTCAAAACTTTTTCAAACACCTTATAATATAAACACTAGTATTAATTTGAATTTTAAATTTTATAAAACAAAATTCTGACTTCTATAGATGATTTTTTGCTAATGGAGTAGTGGGAGATTCATTTCAGATTTTTTTTACCTAAACACAAAATATTCTAGTGAAAGTAAATAAGATACAAGTATACTAAAATGTATTTAGTGGCCATGATATAAGTCCAATAAATATGAAATGTAAATTTTATATAGATGAAATCATGAGTAAAATTTAGTTAAGATATTTTTAGATATACTTTTTGGAAACTAAATGTGATCTATATGATCCAAATTAAGGTTAATAATATGGTCCTCATTCTATTTCCCATATTGATAGATCATAATTCTAATCCTAAATTCTATATTATAAGGAAAATGGGCCAAAACATTTCCATATACTTGATTTAATATTATCCCCCATTTTATTCCTTTACGAACCACTCAAATTCATCCAAATAGAGGATCTTTTTTCATGTCAATTGGAAGGAAATAGCATGCGTTGATTTTGGATCATGCGTGGAAAAGTCTAATTTCCAAAAAAATTCCATCCACTAATACCAACCTGAATCAATTGATCCAACCTATATATATGTGGGTCAATATAGGGCTTCAAAAATTACTATTTAAGGTAGTTTTAGAGATTAAAATAAGTTAGTTTATCTATTGATTCAATTGAAAGGTTATACTTCTTTTTTATCCACAAAATTGGTTTCTCTCATGCATGTTCCTCTAATTCACATGAAAATTATAAATAAGATTTATTATTATTATCTTATTCTATCATTTATAACACTTTTATATCATTGAATAATTTTATGAATTTATTCACACTAAAAAGTGTTAAGTTCATCAAACAACGACGTATAGGTCATTATTTTATTGATTTATCCCCATCAATTTCTACCTTGCGAGTCAATTCCAATATTCCATTGAGATATTTCCATAAATGGTTGGTTAACCCTCTTATGAGTGGATCCAGTGGTGGTTCTAGGGGATGAATTGGATATTATTTCTTAATATATTGAATTTTAATAATTTTATTTAATTGAGATGTTTATTAAATGAATTCCTTTCTTCTCTTTCCATATTCGATTTCATGTGAACACATTAATGTGTTAATATGATCATTTACCACAAAGTGATATTGTAAATTATAAATTATATATGTGATTATAATTATATTTTTTCAATTAAACCAATATGTGGTGACAAAAGCTTTTGTATGGTTAAAATAATTCATCTTCAATATAAGAAATTTAATCTTCCCAAAAAATAATTTTATCCAGTCAACCCCTAGAAATAAAGAAGGATCAACACATTATTTATAATATATTAAACTTAGTTATATATATATATATATATTAAGAACAAAAATATAATAAGACCCATGTTGGCCACTATATTTAATACTCGAACTGTAGAATAGTCATGTGTCATTATTTTACTTCTTAGGTATTTGATGATTCGACAACCCACTAAGTGTTTCCGAAGACATCTTCAACTCACTATGTAAATTATGGAAAACAAAATTTTCCCACAATTTTTTTGGACCCAAGTAAGTGATCTTAGATGTTCTCATTCTATTATTACCCCATTTCCATTATTTTTTCTCATTTTACCTTCAAAGTATATAATATTATATCTATGACCATTAAAACCAAATAGTTAGAGTGAATTATTATAGGGGTAGGGAATGAAGTGTACTTAGGGGACTTATTTATATATATATATCTTTGTAATACTATAAATTATAAACAAGAGATTAATCCTATATATGGTCTACCACATATCCTAACCATAAACATGAAGGGGAACCAAAATAGAAATCCAAATGTGGAGACTCAAAACATAGGGAATGTGGTAGATCAAACTATTAAAGACAAAATCAAACATGATTGTACCAATTAATCCTCTTAAACTATATAGGATGACCTAGGATATTACCACTTTTCCTTCAAAACATATATCCCAATCCACTAGGTAACCTTTTATGGGCTGGATTCATCCTTACCTTTTTCCCAAGGTGTTTAGTGACATTTTTTATAACATGTGTCCCCATGTAAAATTGAATCAACTAAGATGTGGATCATTTCATTTTCACGGATGGATAGAACCCTAAATGTTTTAAATCAATTGACACAAAAATCGATCGATTCATGGGATCAATTGAAAATATATTTCTATAAAAAAATACATTCCCTAAAAAACATTACTTAAATAATTAATTTAAAGTTTTTTTGAAAATGAAGGAGTGTTATTTTATGGATATTAAGAAAGGATAAAAGATACAATAAACATGGTATCTTAACATGGAATTTTAATACTATATCATTTTTGAATCCTTTTTTATGGGTTGGGTCAATGAGGAAACCAATTCATTGAAATGATGTGTAATGAGAATTTCAAAAAAAAAGATACAAATGATGCTTATGAGTATCTAGAAGGCCTTTCTAAACATAAGAAAACTAGGGGAACCTCACCCTATTTTGAGAAGCATCCAAAATATTTGGAATAAATAAATTTATGGAGGAATAATTTTTCAGGGATAAAATCCTAGCACTCACTAGGATATTAAAGGAGATCAATCTTAGTAATTTTTAAGTAATTCATTTTGATGACCATATTTTCAATTTTTTTTTGAAAAACTAGGAAAAAGACTAAATATTTTCCATCCAATACTTCCATAAAGGATATAATTCTTGGAGGACCACCTATAGAGGTTAATGATTTAAATTTTTAGAAGATATAGTACTTAAAAAACGTTCAATCCACTGTACAATAACCATCCAATCTTATATTAGATGATTATTGTAATAACACAATCATTTATGAATAACATTCCCTTTTCTTTTAATGACTTATTGAAAAAAAGAAATATTTCTTTATTATTTGGTGTAAATGACCATTAAGTATTGTTACCATTGATATTATAGTAATTAAATAGTGATTAAACAATAAATATAAAGGTAAGGTTTTAATAAAACATTTGGACATAGACAAAGGAGGTGATGGCCTCATCCAATAGACTCGGGATGTATGAAGCTCATCAGTAATAACTAGAAATGGAGGTAGTGCTACTGGGTTTCTCTCTGGAACAATCCCATGTCTAGGTCCATCAAATTAATTAGGAGTGAAACCATTTATAGGAGATGTTCAAGCTCACTGACATCGTGGCCCAGACCATGTTCACCAAATGACCCTAAGAAAGCCCCACCATCGCACACCTTACTCTTAGGGTGTACACTAGTATAATAAAGGGATATGTAACAGGACCATATAATAATTATTATTTACTCTATTTTAAGAATATAATAATGAATATACTTTCAATTTATTATGTTTACTTTGTAAATGTTTTTATAGCACAAATAGTATTTTTTTATAAATATTCAAATTCAATTAGGATATCTAATTTGATGAATTAATGGATTTTTGAATAAAAAAATATTTTAATAAAATATTATTATCCAATTTCTTTTCTGAATAATATATTATCATATAATTAATATGAATTAAAATGTAATTTTTATTACAGTTTGGAAAGTGTTTTTGTCAAAACCCACGGATTTTTACTAAATGTCGGTTTTCATTTTAAAAGTGAAAATTCACATATTTAGAAAATTAATTTGATAAAATAGATATTATTTTTGGAATAAGGATGTCGAAATTATCCAATGGTGAATTTTTCATAATTTTCTGAGATAGTCAATGTTTTGGGTAAAAAATAAATACTATATAAATAAAATATGTGTTTTATGACATCATAATGACCCCAAAATGATGTAATGAAATATTTAATTGATATTATAGGCTCAATATATGTTTTAACATTAAAGTAATGTGATTTTATATTTGTTTTACTTATTTTATAAAGCCTTAGTGAATCCTCTAAAATATATAATATATATTTTGATTTTAAATTCATTTCCTTGATAGTGTGACTCACCTCCACATATTCAAAGGAAATATTTTATGATGTTCAGATATTGTAATTAAAAAATAATGTTTTCCAATACTCTTTCTAAAAAACATGGGCAACAACCATTTTAAGGTTTATTGTTTCAAATATTTAATTATATAGATTTCAAAACCTAAGTTTGTGAAATATTAAAGAATTCCCCTCTCATTTCCTTTATAATCCCACCCAAGATCCCACTTCTATTCACTAAAAATACTTGGAGAACGTAAATAATCTAACCTAACTTCTCTATAATACTAACATGGCGCCCCAAACTCTCAATAATCACATCTTCAATCTTTTGAAGTCATACACTAAAGTAGGGGATCCTCTCATTCCACAGTTCAATTCAAATAAAGAACCACATTTGAAATTAGCCCTTTTAATTTCAATTGGTTATATTATAATTCTTTTATAATCAATTACATACATTATATTTTTTATTTAAATGAGATATAAGTTATTATTCCCCATTTTTACCCATATTTAACATGTTACTATGTCGAAATAGAGTAAGAGATTTCCCCCTTCACATTTCTATTGAAGTTAATCTTTTTTATTATGTATCTTATGTTATATATTTATATGATTGTTTATGATATTACATGACCCCATAATTTCCATTTTATGTATATATCATGGAATATTTCTTTAACTCTCATCACCCCCATGATCCTTTAAGAACACCTGTTACTATGCTGAAATTCAGTAAGGGATCCTTATTTTCCTTCCTTTCTCATTTTTGTCAAAGTTTCTTTATGTTGTTATATCGTATTATTATCATTTACAAATGCTGGGATATTATTTTTCAACTCCCCCAAACTTCCATACATATTTTTTTTAATGATGATATACCCCCTTTCTCTCTCAATAATGCCTTCCGTGTACACCGGTTACCATGCTGAAATTCTGTATGTGATTTCTCTCTTTTTATTTCCATTCAATCATTTATTCTGTAATATGTATCTAAATTCCATTCCATATGTTGGGATATTATGTTATATGATAACCATACTATATATTTTATTTATAAATGATGAGGTACCCCTTTTTCTCTCATCAACCCAATTTATGAATTTTTATATGACGTTGTTATGTTGTGAAATTGCTCAACATTTTTCCAAGACAAAATCAGCGTGTAGTGAATACAATACCCATTTCTCTATCAATGGTGTACAACTTGATGCCCATTTACTTATTTATTATAGAAATTCATGTATGTATTCCAAATTCTTTTATCATGGTATAAATTTTTATGAAGAAAGAATCTATGTTATAAGATATATGTGGAACACTTAAGGGTGTGATTAAAATGATTATGAAGGGTGTGCCATGATATTACTCCAATGAATTTGTCAATGATTAGTATCATGATATGCCAGGTTAAATGTGGTTTTAATAATTCTAATTAATGTGAAATTAGGGTTTACTCAAGCTAATTTATGTGCAAGGTGTAATACCCCAAGATTCCACTATACACTTCTTTTTTAAATAATTCTATTGTGTGCGACGTAAGAAACACCAAGTTCAAGCGCACCACGACCTATAAAAATAGATATTTAAAAATATTTTATAAATATTATTAACCTAATTTTGAATTTTATATATCCCATATAATTTTAACTACCATATTTTGTGTTTCTTAGAAATAATATAAGGGAAAATTCAATTTTTTAGATAAAAGAAGAATTTTTCAAAAAATGCAGTTTTTACGTATTATAATGAGAACCATTTTTAAATAAAATACGTGACATTTTTATACATAAAAATTAATTTAAATAAATTATTATTTATAATCAGGACATGAAAAATTGGTTTGGATAAATTTGCGGTACTTTTCTGATAACCTTCACATTTTGATGAATAGTGACAAATACTAAATTTTAATTAAAAATAAAATTTTTAATCGAAATACTTTATAGTGTTAAATTTTAAATTCATTTTACGCTATCCCATTACCCCCAAAGCTTTGTCGGATCTTCCCTCCCTATTAGGATTTCCATGCCTCCTTCTCTTCCATTCCATTCACGGTCGCCTTCCCCCGATGCTCTTAGGGTTACACCTTGACATTTACCTCCACTCCTCTTTCGTTTCCCTTCCAGCTCCGAAAAACAATGGCTTGCATATTCATTCATCTTCTGCTACGGTGGCAGCTCCCCAATCCACTATTCCTTCCATCACACCTTCACTCCTTCCACTTCAAAACACCCCAGCATTTACCCTAACTTCTGATGCTTTCGGCTCTCGATTTTCTTCCACTCCTTCATCATTTCGTACAAATTTATGACTGCCTACTGCTTGGTGTATTTTTCAATCAGTTCTGTATTACACATATAATGCGTTTCTTTCCATCAAAGGCATTTTTAACCCCACCTCCTTCAATAGTATAAGCCGCTCCCCAAAACCCTCAACTCCTCCAACAATTCGTCATACCCATCCACTAATACAAACGTTGGGAGTCTCCTCCCATAAATTGCAACTTCGTTCAGCTTGACATTCATGGATTCTCAGCCTTCATTATCTGTAACATTCCAATTTCTGTCAATGATACGTTGCAACCTGCAATAATCATCTATCTCTACAAACTCTTGGTCTTTCAATCTTCAATCTGTTCCGGATATTATCTATAAATGCGTACTGAATTTTTTGATTTATTTGTTCTATGATGTTAGCTTACTCCAAGTTTTACCTTTGTATGGTTTTCAATGTTTGGATTATAATGATTTTGGGAGATGTTTTTACATTGAATTTCCTTTTTTCTCATGGGAAAGTGTTGGTTCATATGAAGCTGGTACTTGGAGATTATGTTGGGACTGTCACTGCATTATATGAATGCTCATTAAATCTTCAAAATTGATTATTTTATTGGGAATTTATCAGCTAGAAACCTCTCATTTATTTGTTTTTATTTTATTTTCTAAATGCATAATGAATTTTTTGATTTGTCTATTCTCAGTTGTCAACATAATGGGATTTGATCCTTCGTTAGGATTCCATTGTTTGGATTTAGTTGAATTGAAACATTGTGATTCCATTTTCTATTTGTGTTGACAAAAATTTCAACATGACATGGTATTTCTATTTGCAATTTACCAAACCATATGTTTCACGCATCCAATGTGTTCTTCATTGTTATTGAGAATGGAAATTCTATTCTTTGAGAGTACATTCAAATTGGTTCTCTATCTTATATTCTAGAACAGAAAAGGTTTGTTTAATTTCTAATAATGTCTCATGAATGTCATTTTTTTGACTTGGAGGGATAATTTCACATAGAAGTGAATTTTATATATTTTATGCCTGATAGTTTTATACCTGATAGTAACACGTATGTAATAATCACATGAAAATAAATGTGATTTTGAAGGTATTAATTGTACGTTATTGTTTTGATGACACCAAGGTTGTGAAAGTAGCTTTATTTTCTATCTTTACTTCAGGTCTCATATGTTCTCCAAATGCACATTGTCCTTAATGCCTTCATTATTCACTATTCCATAGAGATGTGTTGGTAAAATCATTTTCCATCAAGGAGCCTTCTGCACTTGTTTTGGATACTTTATCACAAGAAATATTGTATTTTATTATTTGTAGCTGTAGCAACCATTTAGTGGTACTCAAGTATTAATTATTTATAAAAATTATACTGGGGACCCACACTCTTGATGGTATATATAATTTGGAAGAATTTTACAATGTAGAAGGGTCTCTTTATTAGTTACTGACTTTTTAAAGTTTCTTGAGTTTATCATATCACAAAATTTATTAATTTGGAATGTGTTTAATTACATTTTTATGAAGCATAGAAGTAGAGAAAGTGGTCATAAATAAAAACCACTCATTACTGGTAAGTACTTTGTTTAATAGGTTTTGCTTCCCAAAAACAATGAATTAGAAGAGTTCAACTCTATGGATCCCACTAAATTTCCATACATTAATCATTGTAGCTGTTTAAAATAGCTGAGTTAATATGTTTTTATCAATGAATAATCCATTTTCATTTCAATTCTATCTCAATGATAGAATGTTTCAAATCCACACCCATATTTTATTTAGTGAAGTTATATTAAAACCGCGGAATTTTAGGATATCTGGTGGTTGTTATATTTCAAAACTATATGATTGTTGTTCTATTTTAATTCCAAAAACTATTAAACATCATATTTTTGCTTCAATGATTTCAGTTGTCACGGTCACTTTCTACTCAATCATAAAATTCAATTCTTTTCTAGAAAGAATCATGGAGTGGGTGGTAGGTTAATAATCTTTTATATTCACGAGCTTAAGAAATTTTCATAATTTTATTTCTTTAGTTCTTTTAATTCATTTCTCATCTCATTATTTCATTCCTCTTCCATCTGTTGATAGGTACATTTAATTTGGAGGGGCTCTACCTTTCTGTCCCACTGACAACTTTGCTACCTAGAGTTGATCAAATAAATAGATTAGGGAGCTAGGAGATAATCTGAAGAAAACTCAAGAAGATTGTCATGTTCTGCATAGGGGAGCTTCTAAGGTGCTCCATTCACTAAATCATTGAGGTTTTTTCATTCATAATTTCTTGCTTGAATCATCATAAATTATTTTCATATGGATTCAAAACAATTTATATAATACATATTTTGTATATGTATAGGTAATAGTCAGCGTGGTTGATATTATATGGTTCAATAGTTTCAAAATGATATGTTCAAAACCTAGTGGTAACCACATCACCAAATCTTACTTACATGACAAATGCATTCTTATTATATTTAATGACATTTATTTTGAATATTACTTGAGAAAAAGATGCACTGTTTTTTCAGGACATTTGAAATACTGTGCCAGTTTATTTGAAATTGTTTATTCCCTAAATCATGATGTTAGTGATGGAAAAATAAGCTTTAGAGGCAAAAAAATATTGGAGGTAATGCTTTTTATACATCCATGATTTATTTTTTCCTTTTGGTGTTTTTTGTCTATGTAACTCTGTGTTACCCAACATGGACTACTTCATTATGATATACATAATCTTCAAACACACACACATGATACACACTCACATGATGAACACATAGTGCAATGCTTTCAGAACATAAACATTCCCTACATCTATACTTATAGAACATACATATATACATATAAGTTTTTTGAAATGTTTTTCAGATTATATATATATAATGTGTATGAATGTATTTATGCCAATTTCTCTAAAACATATATATGATACATATTTTAATATTATTATTTTTTTTTCAGTTGAGAGAGTCTTTTGAAAATTGGGATCATTTTATCTTTGTTTTTTTGGGCTGCATTAAAATTTCTGGATAAAATTATGTTGTACATATTTTCACTTTTTTGTGCTTCCAATATTATGATTATTTTGTTTATTGATCCTTCAAAAATCATCAATACTCTTCCCATGAAACAGAGAGCAGGTGAGGTTCTTTTGATGTTTTCCTAAAGGCTTCGGGATACCTTAATTGTGCTGTTCGATTGGTTGTTCCACATTCTCTTGATGAGATAAGGTCTACTGTACCATCTTTAATAGATATCATCTCCAATGCTATTTTTTTCCAATTTGCATGATTTTACCCCAAACTAAGTTTCGTTTTTAATTCAGAGTAGCGCTGGTTATACGAACAATCTTCCAGTTGATCTAGATGGAGGGTTTCAATGAGCCCCTTCCCTATAAGCATTAGGGTAGGTGCATTTCTAATGGCCTGACCATGATTATAAGCTATATGGACAATGTACTTGCTTTAGAGAAATCTATTTTTTCAATTATACTTTTTATTTTTCATGCCTGAATTGATGCTAGGTAGAATTCATCTACTTGGTATCCCTACTCAACTAAATGTTTATTGAGTATGGAGAGGGCTAGCTAGAGGGTTCTTTATGTTACATTACATTTAAAATTAATGTTCTGTTTGGAGGTGTGCACTCTTAGAACTATTGAAAACATCTTAGATGTCCAACATATTTTTTTATTCTCATATTGAATTGTTATTTATTCTAACTTTTATACATTATATTTCTAATATTTTCATTTGTTATGTGCAGATATTATTGAATGTTTTATAAGATCTTGAAGTTGAAGATTTAGTAAAAAGGTAAAATGTGATTGTCCTTTATGTTTTCTACTATTTTAACTGCATATTTAATCCACTTTTATTAAAAAATTCTGTACCACTAATTTATTCTTTCAATATATTCAATATAATCAATATTAATACAGGGTTTTCTGGAAAGAAGCATGGAGTGGGTGGTAGGTTAATAATCTTTCATATTCATGAGCTTAAGAAATTTTCATAATTTTATTTATTTAGTTCTTTTAATTCATATCTCATCTCATTAGCTCATCCATATTCCATCTATCGATAGGTATATTGAATTTGGAGGGGATCTTCCTTTCTGGCCTAGTGACAACTGTGCTGACCATAATTGATCAAATAAATAGATTAGGGAGCTGGGAGATAATATGAAGACAACTCAAGAAGATACTCATGTTCTACATAGGGGAGCTTCTAAGGTGCGCCATTGACTAAATCGTTGAGGTTTTTTCATTCGTAATTTCTTTCATGAATCATCTTAAATTATTTTTATATGGATTCAAAATTTTTTATCTAATACATCATTTGTGTTTGTATAAGGAATAGTCAGTGTGGCTGATATTATAGGGTTCATGGGTTTCAAAATGATATGTGCAAAACCTGGTGGTAACCACATCACCAAATCTTTCTTACATGACAAATGCATCTTTATTATCCTTAATGACATTTCTTTTTTTTATTTGATAAAAAAATGCACTTATTTTTTAGGGCATTTGAAATGTTGTGCTAGTTTATTTGAAATTGTTTATACCCTAAAGCATGATGTTCATGATAGAACACTAATCTTTAGAGGCAAAAAAATATTGGAGGTAATGCTTTTTATACATCCACGATTTCTTTTTCACTTTTGGAGTTTTTTGGCAATGTAACTCTGTGTTACCCAACATGAACTACTTCATCATGATATACATAATATTCAAACACACACATGATACACACTCACATGATGCACACATAGTTCAATGCTTTCAGAACATAAATATTCCCTACATCTATACTTACAGAACATACATATATACATATAAGGTTTTTGAAATGTTTTGCAGATTATATATATATATATATATCAATTGTATGAAAATATTTATGCCAATTTATCTAAAACATATATATGAGACATATTTTCATATGATTTTTTCAGTTGAGGGAGTCTGTTGAAAATTGGGATCATTTTATCTTTGTTTTTTTGGGCTGCATTAAAGTTTCTGGATAAAATTCTGTTGTACATATTTTCACTTTTTTGTACTTCCAATATTATGAGTATTTTGTTTGTTGATCCTTCAAAAATCATTACTACACTTCCCATGAAACAGAGAGCAGGTGAGATTCTGTTGATGTTTTCCTAAAGGCTTCAGGATACGTTAATTGTGCTTTTAGAAAGGTTGTTCCACAGTCGTTTGATGGGATATAATCTACTAAACCATCTTCAATAGATATCATATCCACTACTATTTTTTTCCCAATTTTCATGACTTCCCCCCAAAACCAGTTTCGTTTTTAATTTAGAGTAGCACTGGTTGTAGGAAAAATCTTCCAGGTGATCTAGATGGAGGATTTCAACGATCCCTTTCCCTACAAGCATTAGGGTAGGTGCATTTCTAATGGAATAATCTTGATTATAAGCTATATGGACATTGTACTTGCTACAGAGAAATCTATTTTTTAAATTATGCTTTTTATTTTTCATTCCTGAATTGATGCTAGGTTGAATTCATCTACTAGGTATCTCCAATCAACTAAATGTTTATTGAGTATGGAGAGGGCTAGCTGAAGGGATCTTGCTGTTACATTACATTTAAAATTAATGTTGTGTTTGGAGGTGTGCACTCTTAGAACGATTGAAAACATCTTAGATGTCCGACATATTTTTTTATTCTCATATTTCATTGTTATTTATTATAAAATTTATACATTATATTTATAATATTTTCATTTGTTATGTACATATATTATTGAATGTGTCATAAGATCTTGAAGTTGAAGATTCAATGCAAAGTTGCAATGTGATTGTCCTTTTTGTTTTATACTATTTTAACTGCATATTTAATCTACTTTTATTAAAAAAATTATGTACCACTAATTTATGATTTCAATATATTCAATATAATCAATATTAATACAGGGTTTTGATTCTGCATACATTGTGACAGGGTGGAGTAACACTAGATTTTGGAGAAATACACCATTGGAGACTCGAGAAAGGGAAAATTTTCAAGTAGTGGTTCATTTTATTTGGTTTCACTCAATAGATTATTTTACTTGTATTAAATATGACTTGTGAATATTTTTTTAGAGCACGACATCATGTACACTCTTTTAGTAGTGGATGAAGTATTTAATTTGAGTGGTCCTTTCTTTTTGATGTTATGTTTCCATGTTTTTGTTTACATGTTTCACCTACTTCATCTATCTATAACTTATGTTTCCATTTATTGTTTCTATTCAACTTCTTTTTACATAATTCAGTATTTACTGTTACTTATTCATATTTGTGAACTATGACCATAATTGTAATTTCAACATATTTATTGTTTCTCATCAGTATCTCAATTTTGTTCCACAATTTCTGTAACATTTATTCCATATTCTTTATGTCAGTTTCTTTTCAAATATATTCAATAATTATGTAAATTATTATGTTTTATAAATAGTAATCTATAGTTAATAATAAGAATTATTTTATACTGTTGTGCATCACACGGGCGGAGTACTAGTTAATTATAAATTAATTACTAAAACTTCTGTGTTTTTAATTTGGAAATTGAATTCCATAATTGGAATGAGAGGGTCCAAATTTTTATATAGGTACGTTTTATTTTTTGTCATTATGAATATTAACTTCAATAATTATTTTTATTTACCAAGGTTAAAGGGTAAATCAGGTAAATAATGGTTACAAAAATAATATTATAATAAAACAAAACTACCATAGCATATGTCTTAATAATATTTGATGAGATATATTCAACTATGAAAATCCTTATGCCACATGTTTGGAATTTGTGGACCACTAGGGTGTGATAATGACATGTTATAATAATTAATTTAAAGTACAGATAAATATAACACAAACATAGATCTTTTACTAAATCAATTTTAATATAGGTTCATATAACTAGTATATATGTCTAAAATATGAATTTGAAAGATAAAAACTATTTTATATATCATGGTATTGTATTTATAATTTTTTGACATTAAATAATTAAATTTAGTTGTGACCAAATGATGATGCAGTAATTACCTTATTAATGAAAGAATAAAATAATTAATATTATAAATATTAAAATATTTTTAAATTGATCCTTTTGATGTCACAAACGAATTTTCAAGGTGATTATGACTTTTTAGGGTTGATTAAATGTATTTTTTTTCCAAGTAATCAAGTTGTAATGACTTTCACAAAAAACATATACTAAATACTGTTAAAATTGACATAAATGAGTTTTTTTAAATAGTATTTTTTAAATAATATAATATTCCTAAAAATATATGATTCGTCCAAAGGACTTGTATAATGTTATATATTTCACTAATGAACCACTTTTGGTTCAATTTTAATTTTATAGGAACTATATTAACCATGTAATATAAAAATACACGAAGACATGGTAAAAGTTAAACTATTTAACTAAGAGTTAAATCTAAAATATAAGGTTAATATGGAGACATAAACTTGTAAAAACATATTGGTTGAGATGATTTCGACCCATACCCACCTTATAACCGAAATAAATCCGTTTTTAGATATTATAAACTGAAAAAAATTTTATAATAAATTAATATTTCAAGCTCATCCAAAAGTGCCCCTCTCGTCTCTTATAAAAGGGTACTTCCTCTTATCTTAAATTCACAGCTCCAAAGCGATTTGGATAGCCCAAAACATACTCAAATATCCTCCCAACTACCCTCAATGCATCCTACAAGATTTAATTTGATAAAACTGAGGATCCCTTTTGTTCAAATCAAAAGGAAGCACCCAAAGAAGAGATAATTATTTCATCACCTCTTTCAATGTTCTTTTCTTTTTCTACTTCCACTTTCATTGTTGTTTCCATAATAAAATAATAAATCCATTAAATAATTTATAATTAGATTTTATTATAAATATGGTAAAAAATAATCATTATTCTATCCATCCTATGAATGGAAAAGTCACCATATGTGTGTACGTACGGCTTACCACCTCCACGCCGTGGAGTAGTTTGTTATTCAAAACTTCATTATTTACAATTGGTAAAATAATAAGTATAACTGATTTAAATAATTAATATAACATGGTAATGTTTATGTATAACTAATATACAATACAATTCCACAAATTTTAATCATTAAGGAAATGATATCGTCGCTCGTGTGTACGTACGACTTACCGTCTCCACGATGTGATGAGATTTATTTCCATGTTCACCATTCATGAATGATTAAAAAAATATTGTATTAATAAGTATGTAATATATGAAAAAATATTTCTACTAAAAAAATATATATGTGTATTTACATATATTTCATTCACTTACTTCCATTCAATACGATATGAAAATGGAAAGGAAGTTCAAGCGTACGTACGGACTACCATCTCCATGAATGGTGTATTCTATTATATATATATATATTATATAATTTTACTGTGAATAAATATGATATATAAATAATTTTATACATTATGGAATTAATTAAATCATGATCTATGTGATATTATAATGAATAAAAAGTCAAAACACATACGATAAACAAAGCGATATTTCCCGAAACGTTGCATTAACTTATAATTGTTAATAAATGGGTAATATAAAGTTATAAAAGAATAATTTATGATATCATAAATTTTATAATGACTCTTATATAAGTTAATAATATGTTTCAATACATTATATAGGAGTTTCAGACACGTACGAAGAGTATCAATCCTATGGTAAGGTTTAATTCTTCAATCTCATTATTATCCGAGATTGTTTATGTGTAAGTATATACTGGAAAACATTTGTCATCCATGTACATGTCTCATAAAAATGTTTTTAAAAGGGATCTTTTATGGGTTTATGGAAGATAATATTTAACTAGATCATCAATTTAAAATTTCTAAGGATTTTTTTTTCTAAATCTATTTAATTTTTGTCCATATTTTCAAAATGATATTAAGGATTTATTCATATAGACATAATTGTTTTAAAATGATAAATCATTTCAAAATTTTCGAAGTGGTATGGGGTATTTTGATTTAAAAATATCTTTTAAATGAATTCCTTTCTAAATTGTGAGACTTTTAAATGATTTCATGAAAAATAGATATTTATCTCAATGAATTTTTCTAATTAATTTCAACTATGTCAGCATCCTTTATTGGATGTTATTATTGATTTAGGTTGATTTATTATAATATAATATTCCATGTTGTATTGAATGAGTTATGATATGTTTTACTATGGATGTTCTGTTTTTATACCATTCATGGATTATGGTTAAAGTATTAACATTTCGTATGCTGGATTTAATATGAATGTTTATATTATGTTTGATCCTTTTCATATGAGGAATGCATTAGACATATTAAGTGATGAGTGGGGCCCTCTGTAGCCCCTTGATGCATCAGTAGGTCTCATGAGACAAACTAGTATCTTGTGATAAGGCCTTGATAGAATATTTGTGAATTTTATTGGAAAGGCCTTGATATAATAGTTATTATGTTCACCATTATGCATTACCTCATTATGAAATTAGTTATTACAAGTGATTGTTAGACTATTATAATATCCATGTGCATGTTTATATGGTAATTTTTAATTTATTTTTTCCATATTATGTTCTTGTATTTGTTTAAAAGGCTGATGTTTTTATTATACATATTGCCTTAAAAGTTTATATCTTCTTATGAATTATTCACCCTTACTGAGCATTTAATCTCACCCCTTTCTTAGGTTTTATTTTCCCAAGATGCCAAGAAGTGTATTATAATTGATATGCAGGGTTAAGATATATGAATAATAGTGTTCTAAAAAGATTATCTATACCATATTTTATGTTAGAAATTGTAATGTTATGTTATTGTATGTAATCTATTTTCTAAGACTACTAAACTGATCGGTGCTTCAGGAATTTATTACTTATAATCACGCCAATGTGTTAGAATAATGCACTGAATCTAGGAAACGGGGTTGGGGCATTACAGTTGGTATACAAGGAAGATTAGAAACATCCTTGGAAATAGATTTATAAAACATAGATTAGGGATCATAGCCCTATATTAGACATTAAGGACAAGTATAGAAGAACCCCCTAGAATTATGGTAAAGTATGGATTATGTGTATATTACAAGAAGTAAATCCTTGTCTAGATACTAAATATAGATATAGTTCTGGAATAGATGTACCATGGGGTGAAAACCCTGACAAGGTTTTCTGGGCTTGACTCGGGGTAACCTGGTACCCAAAAACGGGCCTTACTACAGAAGAAGTTTGACACTCTTGGGGGATATGCTTAGGATAATTAATATTTTCATTACATACTATTATGAAGGATTTTTGAGTAGATATGTCCTCAAAGGAACCATATTTTTGATTATGGATTAGATTTGAAAAAATTTCTCAATTTATGTTATGTATTTTACTATATTGGAATTATGAATCATTATTCATAACCTAATCTAGTGTATGCCATTATTTTTAAATGGAGTCTATTGGAAGAAATAGACATGGTATCTATTCATGTAATACATATATGTATTTACCTCCTATGAAAGATAATGATAGTTGAGTTGGTGACACAACTAACACTGAACAACTTATAACCATAATAGGATAGATGACATAGGTTATGAATAATAACCTTACCCGTATAGAGCATCCTGATCCACAACACAGAGGATCAATGTTAGACCTCTTCATGAGACAAAATCCTCCAACATTCAATGGGATTACAAATCCTTTTATAGCTGATCACTGGATAAGTTCTTTAGAGAATATATTTATTGCTTTGGGAAGTAATGAAAGGGAAATAGTTTTCATGGAAGTTTATCGTCTCTCAAGAGATGCAGATCAATGGTTGTAATTAATTCAAAACCCAAAGGGGTATGAAGAAGTGTGAAATATGGAATGGAGGGAGTTTAATGAACTTTTTCTTGAGTAATTCTTTCCTCATGAAAAACGAGCTAAAATGGAAAGACAATTTCTGAGCCTGAGGAAAATAGAGGTTGAGAATGTTGAAAATAATGAGTATAACTTCCCAATGTTAGTGGGGAATGATGTATACTACACACGTAATCCAAGATGTAATATTTATCGACTCTTTTATATGTTAAAACCATTCATCTTATGGGATTTGGTCTCACAATCTTTCTCATCATACGAAGATACAGTCTCATGTGCTATTAAGACAAAAAAGGAATTCTCTAAGTCTTATGTCATTAAAGTAAAGCAATAGAAGATGAGAAAAATTAAGCAAGAGAAAGATAAAGGGAAAAAGTGAAAGAAGAATTTTCCCTTCTGTGATAATTGTGGGAATAAACACACTGGTATTTTCCTAAAAAGAATAGGAGTTTTTTACAAATGTGGAAAAAAGACCACAAAGCTCTTGATTACAAAGGGAAGAAAGAGGCTTTCAATGTTCAATGATACAATTGCAAAGAAATATTACACTATGAAAATTATTGTCCAAATCATTATGAAAATAAATCCCCAAAAAATCAAATTGATCATGGTCAAGCTTATGCTGTTACTACAGTGGTAGTGTAATAATTAATGTATTTGTGTTTTTGGATTCATGAATTATATTTTGGTTATAAGCAGAATGTGATATATATATTTATATAAGGCTGGTATTGTAGTGTTTTTTGTTTTTATTATGGTTTTAATATGAAAAAGGTAATCATATTTTCAGAATATTAGAGAAATATTACGTTGTTTTAGGAATTTGATGTTACAACAGATTTTGGAAATTTAGAGACCTTTTAGAGAGAGTTTGGACACAAGTATATGTAGATAACTCTAAAAGTTGGAATTTATTAAGTTAATCTTTGGATAATATTGTTTAAGGTTAAAACACTTATTAGTATTTTTTTGGTCTGTTATAATACTATAGTTTTAGAAAAAGGAAAACTTGTAGGTTAGGAGATAACCTTTCCTGTTGGAAAAAGTTGTGGGAATCAAACCCACAATCGATGTGTGAGAAGGCTTTATCGCCTCCCATTGGACTATAAGAATTCCCTTGTTATTATAAAATATGTATCTTCATTTAAATGATAAATTTTTATATTTGGAACCTTATATGATTGAGATAAATAGATTATTTTGGAGTTTTATATTTTGAAAAGAAAGATGCATTTTTGGTAGAGGATGAAACTCTACATATGCTTCTTTTTTTTCTTACTCTATGAATTAAATTAATTCAATAACACTAGGAAAAGGATCATAAAACCCAAAAAAATCCTAGTACTATCTTTTTCAATGAATCAAATGGTATCTTAAATCATCACAGATTTATTGATTTCTGGTTGTTAACTTTTTCTTAATAATATTATCCACCACTCTCCATCATAACATGATGGTTTTTTTCTTTTATATATCCATGTTTTCCTACATAGAATCCTAGTATGTGTTATATCTAGTAGCCGTCATACCTACCATTCGTTATTTTAAAATAGGGGCCTCATTAATCCATTTTTTGATGTGGGATTTCAACCAAGATATTTTGAAATTCCAAAACCCTATATTTCAATCATGAGATTAAATTTCGAGGAAGAAATTTATTTAATGATGGGATAATTTAACACCTCTAGCTTCCACGATACACTTCCTTTTCAAATAATTGAATAGCATGGGATGTACGCAACACCATGTTCAAGCGCACCATGACCTATCAAAGAAGCTGTTAAAAAAGAATTTAAGAATAGTATTAATCACATTTTGAATTTTATACATCCTAGATAATTTTTACATTCATATTTTGTGTTTCATCGACATAATATAAGGAAAAATTCGATTTTTCTGATAAAA
Source organism: Viscum album (assembly GCA_963277665.1). Lineage (NCBI taxonomy): Eukaryota > Viridiplantae > Streptophyta > Magnoliopsida > Santalales > Viscaceae > Viscum > Viscum album. The sequence continues at coordinate 1,145,739,647 of OY728166.1, forward strand.
GATGTATTTTGTAAAAAAATGCAGTTTTTTGCCTTTTAATGGAGAACCCTTTTGACATATAATAGTTGAAATTTTTATATATTTTATTTAATGAAATTAAATTATTCATTATAATTGGGGAAGAATAATTTAGTTTGGATAAATATTTGGTATGTTTTTAATAACTTTAACATTTTGATGAATAGTTAAAAATACTAAATTTTAATTAAACATAATTTTTTTAATCAAAATAATTTATATTGTTAAATTATATTTTCGAATGGTTTTAAATTATAATAAGATTATATTTTTATCATTAAATATAATTTAGGTCATGTTATGTAAATTCAAATTTAAATTGGATATAAACACATGTCAATCTTTTGATAGTATTTACATCTTAAAAATCCACTTTTTGGTTTTGACAACTGGAATTAATTTTATATTAATTACTGACCCTTATGTGTTTTGAATTTGAAAAAATGGATTCCATATTTATAATCCTAAGGTCCAAATTGGGTAAATTGGTTCCATTTATTTGAGGACAATATGAATAGTAACATCAGTAATTATTTTTATTTACCATGGTTAAAGGGTAAATCATGTAAATAAGGGTACCATAAAAATATTATAATATTATAAAGCTACAATAACATATGTTATAATCATATTGGATGAGATATATTCGATCCTGACCATCTTTAGGGTTAAATTGTGGCATTTTAGGACCACTTGGGTGTGATAATGACATGTTATGAAAATTAATTTAAAGTGAAGATAATTATAACATAAACATATATATTTTAATAAATCGATTTTAATATCGGGTTATATAACTAGTCTATATATCTATAAATATTCATTAAAAGTATAATCATATTTTCTACATCATGGTATTTTATTTATAATTTTTAGACATTAAATAATTAAATTTAATTATGACACAATGATATCCAATAATTATCTTATTAATTAAACATTAACATAATTGATATTATAAATATTAAAATAAAGTTAAATTGAAACTTTTGATGCCATACACGAATTTTCTAGGTGAATATGACATGCTAGGGTTGATTAATTTTTTTTTGAAGTAATCGATTTGTTATGACTTTCACAAAAACCAAATACTTAATAGTGTCAAAATTGACATAAATGAGTTTATAAAAAAATAGTATTTTATTAAATTATATAATATTCCTAAAAATATAATATTTAGACAAAGGACTTAGAAAATGTTAGATATGTAATTAATGAACCAATTTAGGTTCTCTTGGAATTTTATCTGAACTATATTAACCATGTAGTATAAAAATACAAGAAGACATGGTAAAAGATAGACTATGTTACTAAGAGTTAAATATAGAAGATAAGGTTCATATGGTGACCTACACATGAATAAAACCTATTGGTTGGGAGTATTTTGACCCATAATCACCTTATCCTCGAAATTAATCTATTTTTAGCTATTATGAACTGAAAATAATTTTTTTATTAAATTAATATTTCATTCTCTTCCTAAAATTCCCCTCATCTCTCTTATAAAAGGGTACTTCCACTTATATTAAATTCACACCTCCATATACTTTTCTATTGGAAAAACCCTACTCAATTCACCTCCCAACAAACCACACTTCATTCTAGGGGCCATACATTGATCATAAATCCAGCCTATGGATCCCTATTTTTTCAAATCAAATGGAAGCAATTGAAGAAGAGGTAATTATTTAATCACCTCTTTGAAAGTTATTTTATTCTTTTACATCCTATTTCTTTATTGTATCCATCATAAAATAATAAATCAAGTAAATTATACATAATGATATGTTATTATAAATACGGTTCAATAAAATTCATTATTCTATCAATTCTATTAATGAAAAAGTCACTATATGTGCGTACGTACAACTTACCTTCTCCACGTTGTGGTGTAGTTTTTTATTCAACACTTCATTATTTGGAATGGGTATAATAATGAGTATAATTGATGTAAATAATAAATACAAAATTTTAATGTTTCTTTATAACTAATATACTATCCAATTCTCTAACTTTTAATCCTTGAGGAAATGATATCATCACTCGTGCGCATGTACGGCTTACAGTCTCCACGACGCGATGAGATTCATTTCTATGATCACCATTCAAGGATGATTATAAAAATATATATTATTAATAAGTATGTAATGTTTGAACCAAGGTGGTTCATTTTTAATAAAGTAGTTTCATGTTTGTTTTTTGTCAATATGCACAATGTAGACCAGGGAGTTTTCTTGTAAAGTGGTCATACATTTTCGGTTGAGAGCAGTATTGAAGGTGGCATAGTTTCCTAGTGTTTTCCTAATTTTTGGGCCTGAAAATCGAGAGTTTAGTGTTGGAAAACAAAGGGTTTTCAGATATGAGTGAATGAAATTCAAAAACGAAAAATAAAATTGGCAAAATAATGGAACCACATTTTTTGGAACATAAACCGCGTGACATGTTCCTGGATTGGTTCACGGCCGCATTCCAGGCAGCGGGAGTGGTTCGTGTCGCGATGCGTGGAGTGCTGCATTGGGTGGTGTGTGGAGCGGTGCATGGTGTGGTGCGCGGAACTGAAAATTGTTCACACTAATGGTACACATTGAATTCATGTGGTACGAGAAATTCTGAAGGACAAAACAAAATATGGTTTGCAGTAACGGTACGCGGTGAAGGCATGAAGTACGCAGAGTGCCGAAGGTTGGTGGGATTGTTGCGGTTCAAAAAATAGGAGAGGTACATTGTGGAGCTTAAAAATACGCTAATGGATTTCAATTTATAGTGAAGATTTTACCACATTGTAAATTTGTGTAAATTAAATTACTAAAATTTGAGGAGTTACATACCTATTTAAGGAATAGTAATCCACTTTGTTAGATGATGAGATTGTAGATTAAAATTTCGGGAAGAAATTCCATGAAGAACAAAGTGGTACGCAGTGGAGATGATGGTACGAAGATAGAATCATCCATATAAGGAAAACGACACATAGAAGAGAGTGTGGTTCTTATAGGTATGTCTCGCAGTACGCGAAAATATACAGAGAAAGATAGTACGTGGAGGAGTGGAGTAGTATATAGAGGAGGGAAGTACGCCGATAAGGGTGGTTTGCGGAGGAGATGGATGGCACATGAAAGAGAGGGATGATATGTGGAGGATCTGGATGGTACGTAGGAACATCAGCATTATACGGAACACCCAAGGAATCCTGAAAATTAACCAACTCAGTTTGAGAATCTAATTTCCATAACATAATAGTGTACGGGAAAATAAATTAAATCAGTGGGTGATTACAGAACTTAAACAGAGCATCTATTTACATATGAGGATGCATGATCTAATGCCAAACCATTGAAGCAACCACAAATTCATTAAAAAGAGTGATGATTCTTCCAACATAGTGAGAAAGTGGGAGTCATCGGAAGTGATCTAAGGGACATTGTGTGCTATCCCTAAAACCTTGTAAAGGTTGTGCGCCTGGCACAGAGTGACTGTGCTAAAAACTTGTAATCCAAAACTTGTGAAGATTAGTGGCTTTGGTATGACCAACATACTATTGGAATATAATACTTGGTCGTAGAATATAGTGGTGAAAAATGTTAAATTATTGTTTTATTAATTTTCATGTTATTTTTTGTTTTTTACACTTCCTCTTCCGACAAGTTTAATAGGTTCCTACCAATACAAGCACACGATCTATCTGTTTAAAAGAAAAAGTTGAAACCCTAATTCACCCCTCTTCTCTCATGGTGTTTCGAGGTCCTTTATTTAATATTTGAAATAATAATTATTCTAAAAATATATATACGTATTTACATATATTTCATTCACTTTTTTCCATTCAATACGATATGAAAACGGAAATAATGTTCATGTGTACGTATGACCTATCATCTCCATTAACGGTGTATTACATTTTATATATCTATCTATTATATATATTTATATTATGAATACTTATGATATTTAAATAATATTATACATTCTATAAGTAATTAAATCATTATATAAGTAATACTATCCAGAATAACATGTCAAAACACGTACGATAAGCAAAGCGATATTACCCGAAATGATGCATTAAATTAAAATTATTAATAAATGGGTAATATAAAGTAATAAAAGAATCATACATGTTATCATTAATGTTATTATGCTTCTGATATATTTTTAGAATATGTTTAAAACATTATAAAGGAGTTTCAGACACATATGAAGAGTATCAAACCTAAGGTAATGGTTAATTCCACAATCTCACTATTATCAAATATTGTTTATGTGTAAGTATATACTTGGATAGATTTATCATCCATTTCTATGTCTCATAAAAAAGATTTCTAAAAGAATATTTGAAGGTTTTATGGAAGGTAATATTTAATTGGATCATCATTTTATGGGTTTTATATATTTATTTTTATAAATCAATTTAATTAATCCCCATGTTTACAAAATGATTCTAAGGATTTATTCATATGTACATAGTAGTTTTAAAATGATAATTACTTTCCAAAGCTTCAAAGTGTTTTGGGACACTTTCATTCAAAAATCTCTTTTAAATGACTTCCTTTAAAAATTGTGCGACTTTTAACTGATTTCTTGTTAAATGATATTTCTCTCAAAGAATTTTACAGATTAATTTCAACTATGTCAGAATCCTTTATTGGATATTATTCTAGATTCTGGTTGATTTATTATAATACAATCTTCTATATTGTATTGAATGATTTATGATATGTTTAACTATGGATGTGCTATTTTTATACCATTCCTAGTTTATGGTTAAAGTATTAACATTCTGTATGCTTGTTTTAATACAAATGTTTATGTTATGTTTCACCCTTTTCATATGAGGGATGCATTGGACTTAGGAAGTGACGAGTGAGGCCTTCTATAGCCCCTCGATGCATTGGTAGGTCTCATGAGATATAATAGTGTCTTAGAACAAGGCCTTGACATAATATTTGTTAATTGTATTGGCTTAAGGCCTTGTTGTAGTAGTTATTTTGTCCGACATTATGCATTACCTTATTATGAAATTCGTTATTACATGTGATTTTTCAACTAGTAGAATATCCATGTTCATATTTATATAGCAATATTAGATTTATTTTTTCCATGTTATGTTCATTTTTATGTTTAAAAGGATGATGTTTTTATTATACATATATCCTTAAATGTTTATAGAATCCGTTGAATTATTTACCCTTACTGAGCCTTTGAGTTCACCCCTTTCTTATATTTGATTTTCCCAGGATGCCAAGAAGTGTATTATGATTGATATGCAGGGTTTACACTAGAGGAATAATGGCATTCTCAAAGTATTATCTATACTGTATTTTATGTTAGAAATTGTAATGTTATATTCTTGTATGTAATATATTTTCCAAGATTTCTATACTGATCAGTCCTTCGAGACTTGAATTCTTTTAATCATTCCAATGTATTAAAATAATGAACCATCTCTAGGCAACTAGGGTCAGGTCATTATAGTAGGAGAATTAATTAATGCTAATCTATGTGCAATGATCTTTGGTCATGATAATATCATGTTTTATGTTGTTGATACATTTCTTTGTTAGGGAAATCTATCTATATCATGCCTCTATGTTAATGTTTATCTTTTTTTCCTTTGATATATCTATTGCCTAACATGCATTATATTCTTTATGTTATTCCATTTTTACTCCATTAATGAGCTTTTTTGTTCACCCCTTTCTTATGTATGTCCCCATGTTATCCCATGAATTGATAAATATAAAGGAATGTTGTGGTCATGTAAAAGAGGTTTTTGATAATGATGTTGTATTTTATGTCATAATGTGTCATGTAATGTTCCTAATCCCCAAATACACTAGAACTATCGATCTTATTGGTTGTATTAAGTGTAAGTGAATGTAATAAATCTTTCTTAAAAATGAAATAAAGAGTAGGGTTTTTATATTCATCAACAACCCAATAAACTATATAACCTAAATACCCACCTTCCATATAATTTTCCAACCTTATATAATGTTTTAGAAAACATACCCATTGTAATTTTAAAAACAATTATCAAAACCTATTAAATCAACTTGAAATCCTCTTAGGAAAAACTAACCATATCTAACCCCTATCCAATATATTCCCCTCCCATTACTTACAAAAGTGTACAAGAAAATAGAAAAAATGAATTTTGAATTATCATCCCCGAAAAATGAATTGAAAACCCTTAAAACTAGTAAGTAACCTATGCATTGTAAGGTTATTCTTTCCCTAACATTACAGGTATAATCTATTTATAAAAAATAATGTCTCAAATAACATAATCTGATGAATATATTATGTGTTGGGAAACCATTTAAAAAAGATATACCATCCATTCCTAAAACATTAGTCTCTTAAAAATATCAATATAATATAGAAAAAACACCATTTGAATCTAGAAAATTTCTTGAGAATATAGAGAAACCACCACCTCTCCATATATTCAATCAAATTATTCAATTCCCTCAAATAATGAATGGATAATACAAAACTAGTATAAATAAAACATTAAAGGAGATTTCTATCATGTCAATCTCAACATTCCCCTTCCAAATGAAATAAAAAACATGCATTTTAAATGGAAATTCACTTACAATAACCAAAACCATTTTTCAATTGATACGAGAACCACAATCCAAGGAACTATTCCTCCTTGGTTGAAGGACCCATGTTTTCTATACATCATTAAGGAAATAGAATATAAAAAACTATTTAAATGCCTTATGTGATCTAAGATCTAGTGTAAAACACATATTATAAAAATTTTATTTCTAGTTAGTTATTAAGGAGTTCCAACCCATATTTTCACTCTACAACTCAAAAATTATAGATTTTGGCATCCTAAAGGAATCTTGAAGGATTTTTTTAATGTTTAAATCTTCTTCTACCCTGCTCATTTAATTATCCTTGAATATATTCCACACTATGTAACTATGGAACATACTATTATCATCGTTGGTTATCCCATATTTTCAAAAACCAACATAATCATCTGAGCGAGGAATGTGAAAAAGGGTAAACAATTTGGTAACATGAGCCACTATCTAAACATTTAGAATCAAAGACCTCAAATTGGTGTTGATGAGGAGGTTCATCGGGTGAATTGGATGGTGAATATTGAATGTGAACTTAAGGAGATTTAGGGAATTATTGATGGATGGTTATGTTAAGTAGATATTGATTTCCTTTTCTCATAAGAGAGAAATTTTTATCCTAAGGATGAATCTATTTCATAGATCACCTATAATGATTTTTAGTTATATAAATCAATAAACCCTTTAATATAGTCAAAAAATTTAACTCTATGCCCAATCCCAACACCGTTCCAACCAATTTAGTTTTAGGGACATCTTTTCTAACGGAACAAATTATGTTTTTAACTCTAAAAAAATTAATGTCACTTAAAATTCCAAATATGATTATAGAAATTTTAACTAACTCAAGATCAAATTTATGGTCCTACAAACATCACTAACATATGTATTCACAAAGGATAACCAAACCCTCAATATTTTTACTTTTTTCTATCTTAGATCTAACCAATTTATAATAATTCTATATTTCTTACTTATATATGTGAAATAAATTGGATCGGCCTATTTTAATATTCATGGGATTATGACACTTATCAGGTCCTATAATATTATTCTTAAAATTGACTCTAAACCATACCACTAACCCCTGTATAGTTTCAAGTCCAATATAATCAATGTGGTGAAAATGAAAATACTTATTATGGTGGATACTATTATTTGGTATGTTTGGGGTTCTAATTCAATATTACAATATAAAACTATGCACATTCCAGAAGGCATCCCATTTTTTTGACAAAAAGGGAAAACATTTCTTATACTATAAGTAAACATTACATGATTCTTATATATATATATATTAAATTCCCTCTTCATAAATGATTGAAAATATATCAAGTTGCATTAAAAAATATAATAATGATAATGAATTTACATATTATAAATTTTGTGTGCCACCTGAGTATCCTCCCAAATGTGGTGTTCTATTTCAAATTCATGTAGATTCAATAATGAGAAAAGATGATCGACGAATTGTGAAGATAGATTTATATGATAGATCAAATCAACTAGAACATTTTATTCTATCTCTACAGTAAGATTGGAAAAAAAATACTGATCATCCTCTCTATCCTAACCTTGATGGCTTATATATAGGCTATAAATCTGGAGAAAGAGGTGATGGGGAAGTTGTAGTCTATAATGAGTATTCACATTGAGTTTCTAAGAATTTCAAATCCTATAGAATAATTTATATTTATGGAAACATCATTATGAATATTGAGATCATAATTTTACCTTTTCAATGAAAACTACATTGTTCTCCAATTCTTGAAGTATGGAAATTTATCTATGAGTCTAATCTCAAAAAGTTGACCAGTCAAAGCCTTATAATGTGAGTAGAGGTTGATTCCCAACATACAATGATATATACAATATGTAATCTTTATTTTAATAGATTTATATGGAAGAATAAAATTTTCAAACAAGGATTTATTATAAGATTTCCGTTTATTTTAAGTGATGACACCAAGTATGATAGAGATAAAAAGACCATCAACTGAGTTACAACTTATAAAATATGAAAAACTTAACATTTATCTAAAGGAAGAGTTTCTTGGTGGTCTAAATTAGGGAATATTAAAAATATAGGTCTAAGAACCATTGTGATGGTTATAATAAAATAAATAGTGGTCTTTATCAACTTTATAATCCATGAATAATGGTTATCTTTAATCTTATTTTATATTGAACCTCCTCAAAATTTTATGAAAAATCAAATAATTATTAAGGACTTTCAAAATAAATAAGTATATTTCTCATATCCTTCATTGAGTTATAGTTTTTATTAAATGAAAACATAGAATAAACTATTGAGAGGGAGCAGAAATAAATATTTAACAGTTGAATTCACCTTAGATTCCAGTATCTAATATGAGGATCCATTAGAGTTTGAGGAGAAATAGTTAAAATTAAGGTAATTTATTGAGAGGTCTCTTTTCCAAGTGGATGAGTTTTTTGATTTGGGAGAAAATTACATTTCCCAAGGATACATTAATTGGATAAAATATTCATATAAATAATTACCTACATTTCAATCCCACCAATTTTGCATAGAATAGTCCTTATATAAGGAATAAAGGTATCTTATGCGCAATCCACCATACTCAGTAGGTCTATAAATTTAGTTCAAAGAGGATCAGTGATACTTTTCCAAATTACAGGTTAACCCCAAAAATATATTTTATGAACTCTTTCAAAAATATGATCTCAACTTGAGGAAGTTTGGAAATGGACATGATATGTATAGGAATATAATACAAATCACTATTGATTAGAGAAAGTCCCATACTTTTTCTTAAGTGTTTTCCTTCCAAAGGGGATGACCTGGTTTTAATGGAGTCCATGATGATAGAGCAGTGAGAAAATATACCCCAACACTATGGATGGGAACTCTAATGTATAAGATAAAGAGCAATGAGACCTTGTTATTTAGGAAAACTTCTAAAAACATATTCATAAAAAGTGATGTTTTTTACCAACTAATAATATTTTTTTGTTAAATTATTGATTTTACTAGAATCATATTGATATCTTTTAATAAAAAAAATTACTTCATCTTATAGAATGTAGGCCTTTATTTAGGTTGAGAATGAGGCCATATGTAAATGAAATATGGGAGATCCTTTTTACTCATGTTTTAATGATGAAAGTCTTCAGGATATCCTCATCAAAAATAAAATTTATGTTTATGATAATTACCTCAGATGGAATGATAAAATTAAAGGATGAAAGGGGTTCCCCTTTGTTAACACAACATATAGATTGAAATAAACTATATCACTTACCATTAAACTTGAAAAATATAAATGATTCCATCGTATTATTCATTAATAGATGATAATAGTGGTTGGAGAAACGAAACATAATCATATTAATGTGGAGGATAACCGGTAAATTCTATCAAAATGATGATTAATTTATATCATTACGACACATTGGATCCTATCATATTTTTGTCACACTAATGAAACATCTCATTATCTACAAAAATATTATCTCTGACTTCTATTCTGTCAATAAATAATTCATTATCTTTAGAGATAATTTTTGGGAAAAACATTTTATCTTGGTAAAATGAATCTTAGAGAAGATCTTAATAATAATGGTAAGAAGGATTATAGATCTAAAGTCTCCAAAGTCAGAAGGGTTTAAATTATTGTGAATAAGAACAATATCCATTCTATACCTAATATGAGGAATAAGTAGGTGAATAAAAAAAATAGATGAAGAGACTTAAAGACCAATAGTACTCCAATAATTTTAATAGAAGAATCCAGAGTAGATATCTAGACATGGAGAAATGTTTTAGTCAAGGATCCAAATAGTTTCATTAATTTCCTAGTGAGGTGGTAATGCTAACTGAACGATATTATCATGCTCATTGATGTAAATATGATTAATGTTATTTTTAGAAGTTTAAACCCCATCATCGGTGTACTCATGGTGAAACAATATTCTAAAAAAATTAATATCTCCAATCCCTATTTCATTTTTATCCAATATCAAGGAACTATTAGAAGAGGTGACAGAGTGAATCATATGTCCTGCTACTTTTCCATTGTCCATGTCTAAAATAACATGGTGGTTAAAAATATACATAATCTATCCATTTAACTCTAGAATTTTAGATCCAAAATGATTTCTAATGATTTAACCTTAGAGTGATCTATGAAATACATTTGGAACACCACTCACTATGAAAATATAAAGGTTTCTCTTAAAACATAACCTATTCCAAATCAATTTCGGATATAGAATTCTTAAATTTATCATATATGTTTTCAAAGACGAAATTATTCAATTATCTAATATTGGAATTATTTCACTTAGTTTGAGAAAAATACCTCTCATTCTAATACCAAAATGACAGGATGTAACAACCTGGTATTTTAAAATGGGGATATTATGTTTGATAGTGTATACGAAACACAACACCAAGGCTATGCAACCGGTTAAATATTTTATATAAATATGACCACAATAAACTGACCATTAAATTGGTGGTTATAAATATGAATAATTAAATTATGAAAATTTAATGTTTTAAACATGTATAAAATAAATATATTATTTATAAATCAATTACAAATAATAATAACATTCATTTAATAGTAAAAGAAATATTTTTCCTGATGTACATTTTTTATGCACACATTGTATTTTTAAACTAATAAATTTAATTACACGCTATGGATGAATTATTTTAATGAAATTTATATATTTTATATTCAATAAAATTTTTATCAGTCATTTTATATTTTTCAAGGTACGAGACAAGAATAAATCCAATTTTATTATTAAGAATCTATTTTTCCAAAAACATAATTTGGTCGCGTTTTACACACTTTTTAAGAATTATTTTTCTAATTTTTGAACCTTTATTTGATAAAATTAACTTCAATTTTTAAATCATCATGTCAAAATTTTCTAAGAAAGAAATTTAGAATATTTTCTAAAAAGATTTTTTTAGATGAATAGTAAAAAATATTTATTTTTATTTAAAACATCACATTATTTTAAAGAGTTTAAAAAGTTCAATTTTTTAAATGGTTTGAAAAGTAAAATTAGTTTAATAATAATATTATTAATCCATTTAGGTCATTAGAATCAATTATATTTAAATATTTTATATAAAAATGGTTATTAATAAAGATAATGTTATATTTGGAAAATAATTAGTTCGACATTCTTTTGGGTTTATTTTAAAATTAAAATTTACCAATTATTTGTTTTGAATTTGAATAATTATATTCCATTTTTTAATCATAATAATAATAATTAGTTAATAATGTTAACTTAATATTTTTTCATAATTAATAGTTAAAACTATGACAAAAATATTACCACAATTTATGTTAAAATTGGTTTATTGGGGGGTTCACCTATAAATATCAGGGTTAAAATAATCATAAACCCTATAAAATTATTTTTTTCAGGCTATATTTCAACCTTAATGCATCTAAGTATCTACAATGAGCCATTTTTGGGCATTGTTTTTAATTTATTGAGATGGAATTATTAGAATAATTTGAAACATTAAAAGTGTGCCACTCACCTAAGTTATAAAATGGAACCTGCTCTCCTCACCTATTAAAAATTTAAAATCCTTTAGTACAGACCATTACCAACTCAAATACATTCCTTAAATCACTACCCATTACCAATATTTCATAGTTTGATAATTGTGCATTTTTTTCTTCATCCACCTCCATAAATATTACTAAAAATATGATAAAATAATAACACTGGTATCTTCTTTACAATTATATGTTATTAATTTAATATAATAAAATACATCCAACTCATCTTTCATCAAATATGAAACAAAACTGTTGATCATGTGTGCAACAGACTATCACCTCATGAAACGATATAATTCATTTTCTATCACCACCTCCCATAGGTGAGTATAATGAAAAATATAATATATATAAAGTATATTTATTACATAAATATACTTATGAAATCATAATGACACATCTATCTTCTTACCTCCCAATCCATTGGAAAACGATATCGTCGCTCGTATATATGTGTCGACTACCACCTCTATGAAGTGATGTGATTTGTTTTTTGTTCTATTTTGACATGAATGGTAATAAGTATGGATTATTTTTAAATATGTTATATATATTATATAATAATTATTTTATAATGGTGAATTATTATTTTCCTTTCTTTCGTTCCTTTTTTCATAAAATGAACACAACTTTCATTCGTATGTACGACCTACCATCTCCCTGAACATTATAACTAATTTTTCATTATAAAAAATGAATGGATTACTATAAATAATTGTATAATGAATATATATAATATTCATATAATGATTAAATTTATAGATATAATGGAACAATTATCCATGTACATGTACTGCAACTACTGAACAAAAACATACATGAAAAACAAAGCTATTATTTCCAGAAGTAGGGACTTTAACAAAGAATTTTTAGTAAACGAGTGATAAAAAGTTATTAGTAAATAATATATGGTATAAAATGTATATAACCATAAGTTTTTTTAATATATTTAAAATAAATAAAAATTTATTATACAGGTGTTTTGAATATGTATGATAGAAATTAGACCTGTGGTAAGGGTTTCATGTCCAAATTTTACTTCTGTGATAAAAATTCCATATTCACCACTTATTTATTTGGTTTTTTTATATAATTTCCCTTTGATATTTTATTTAATTAATATATTTATCTTCATGTTATCGAAATTTTTATTTTATGTAATATATTTAATGGTTATTACTATTCCAAATAAACCAAGGTGATTACAATTTATTTCACAATCCCATCATTATTCGAGATTATTTATGTTCCCTTATCCCTTGGGGGAATTGTTTGATATTTTTATCATAAAAAATATAATTTAAGTCCTCTAATTATTCCTGAAAATTTCATGTAATATTAATAATTATCTTCCTTTTCTATTAAAAATGATTGAGAACTTGTTTTTATAAAAAAAGGATTTTTTTTCTCCCTTCGGTCGAAAACAGATTTTATTCCATATCCATGTTTTCTAAATGTTTTTTCCATAATGTTTTATAAATAAAAAATAATTATTAAAGGAATTTATACCAATTTTTTATTTATTTAAAAATATTTTGAAATAAATATTCTATCAATTTTATAAAAGACGTGTTTTTCAACGTTTTTACAATAGTGAGAAAGAGATGTTTTTTAACGACATGTATAGAATCAATCACCAACAGGGACACTATTTTCTTTAAATATTGCATTAAAATTTTCCATTAATATTTTAAATGATATTTTTTAATAATATTATAGTAATTCTTTGTTTTTTATTAGTGATTTTCAAATTGAAAAAGGGCATTTTCCTCAAAAGTGTTTTTATTAATATTTTTAGGGTATTTTTGTTCAACAATGATAACAAACCTAATATTTATTATTCTACAAAGGGTATATTTTATAATTATTCCATCCTTATTATTTCTCTAGTTGGTTTATGATTAGTTTTACTAGAGATATATTATTTTGTAACTATTCACCAAATGAATTTGGATGGTTAATTATTATGTTTATTTATTGCGGAAAGTATTAACATTTTTGTAAGATAGTGTTCCAATATGAATGTGTCCATTTATTATATTTCTCTAATTATATATAATTAATGAATTTTAATTGGAAAATGATGATCAGGGCCTATGATGGATCCTCGATGCCTTGGTAGGTCTCATGAGATAAATTAGTTTGGATATTTCGGTGAGGCCTTACCCATTTATGTAAATTTATTGGTACGTGGAATTGATAGTATGTTTATGATTTTTTGAATTATGCATTCATTCATTATCAGATTAGTTATGACATCCATGTACAAGTTTCAGTCCTAGTTATATGGAAGAATTTCTTCATAATTTCTTCATATTTTATTATTCATTGTTATCAACATATTTATTAAATGTAATGTGTTTTTGTTATTTAACATTCCATATTTATTATTACTCATGTATTAACGATATACTTCATTTTACACATTCCATTACCTAGAATCTAAGATCACCCCTTTATTATGTTCCTTTTCCCCGAGAATCTAGAAAGTGTATAATGTTTGATATAATAGGATATTCTAAAAGAAATAATATTTATATAAAATAAAATACTATATTGTATTTTATGTTTTCAATTTTAATGTGTGATCCTATTATGTATTTAGTCATCCCAAACTACTAAATTATTCGGTCCGTTAGGATGAAATCCCTTGTATGTCGTGAAAAATTATTAAAGTAACCACACTCTAGGTTACTTGGGTCATGGTATTAATGGTTGGTATAAGTGGAGGTTTATTATATTCCTTGGGAACCAGATATATGATTAAATAGATTAAGGACTATATCCCAATGATTGAATTTTATGATGATTATATAAATATGAAAACCCCATAATGATTTGTAATGGTTGGTATTATGATGTTTTACTAGAAATATATATATGGATAGATATTACTAGTGTATATGGCTCTAGAATATTTGTACCTATGGTTAATAACTCAATAAATGGTGTATTAGGATTTTACTTAATAACCACCTAGTAAAGAATAATGGACATTTATGGACACCTGGCATGACAATCTTGGGGGGGGGTAGGATATAGTTAATTCACATTTTCATTATGAACCATCATGATAGATTTCGATAGATGATGATCATTGATGAACTATGATAAATATAAGGTGTTATAGACATAAAATAAGGTGTCATGAATTATAAATCCTATAGATTATTTTTCATAATTGTTATTATTTTTGTTCACACAATGATTTTTGGTTTTATTCAATGGATAGAATAATGAGGAATGATGTTAATGTAGAATGTGATGGAAAACACAGAGATTCTAAGTAACTAGATGGGATGATCATTAGAGGGAATGATATTTTGATTATTCCAAATTTGTTGTCATAAAGTATGATTAATAAACTATATGATAACCAACTCTCATACTCACCAAAGTATATGAGCAAGGAGTCTACTTAGATATTATTTGTTGGATACCATGGAGGAAGGAAAGCTCAATTTCCTCCAGGTTAGAAATGTTTTTAGAGGCACTAAGGATAAATTCTTAAAAGCAATATGAAAATGTTTTATGTGTGGAAGAGAAGGTAATTAAGCAACAAATCAATGAGAAAAGGTGAGGAGTTTAATTGGAAAATATAAATTTCATCATATAGATCCATTTATAGTTTATTTTCTTAAATGTGGTGAACACATGAATTATCCAATTTAATGTCCTATTTTAAAGTTTAACCCCAATACCAATGAAGGACCTATGTGATTCCAATAATTAATTAAAAGTGATGAATCATTTATGTGTTATGATTTAAGAATTATGTTGTTAAATTATTTATATCAATTCTATTTTGGTCACAATAATTTAGAAACATATAAGAATTATATTAAGTTTTGGAAGAATATATTTCATCATCTAATATAAACTAAACAGTTATAGATACCATCATTATTTTATATGTTTAAGGCGGTTCATATGTTTAAATTCATATAAAAATATTTTTAGGCTTTATGTTATGGGATTTTTTCAAGATTAAGGATATTTTGATATGCATTTATAGAAATAAAACCCATTAATATAGTATATATTTAATTGAAATATATATTTAATAAATAATGTGGTTGAATTTTGTGTACATAAGTTTAAATTTATTAGTAACCATTAAGGTTTATATTATCATTGATTCTGTGTTAATTATGGGTAATTACAATTTGGTACATTAATAGGAATTATATTGTTCTAAAAGGAAAACTAGCATTCTATGTGACAACACATAACATCCCGTAATGTCATGGGGCTTAAATCCACAACCGAATGGTGACAAGGGTACAGTGCCAACCACTATCCAATATGACATCATGGTTAGTATCAAATTATTTTTTATTAAATTGTTTTATGGATAAATATTAATTTTATTTTTTGATACATCTTATCAGGGAAAATATTTTTATTATTACTTTTATTTTGAGGTGATTAATGGTATTTTAAGAGACAATTTGTAGGGTTAATATATATACAACCATTAGGTTTAACAAAAAGGTTTATCTAGAAAGAATGATATTACACATTTTAATGTGAAATATGAAGTATATGATACAATAGTTGAGGATAAGACACTCTTTAGATATTGAGGTTATTGGTGTTATTTGGGATATAGTGAATTTATACTAAACATTTGGATTTATTGATGAATTACATTAATTAATTTTTTATCCATATTGGGTTACCTATGCTAATTGTTTTTATTTTTTTAATGATTGGGGGAATATATTATATTATTTTTTGTAATATGTGATCCATTAGTGGTTTATTTTAGTGATTTAGGAATGCGAAATCATCTTGAAAACTCAACAAATTTGGAAAAAGATGAGATTGTTGTGTAAATTTATTAAAGAATGAAATTATTCTTATTAAGTAGGTTTGTTTCCTTATGTTATTTATCTATACAATAAATTAATTACTCAAACCATGTGAAAGGATCTTGAAAAAAATTTATCTTATTACCTTCTTTTCAGATGAATCAACTGTTTTTTCAAAACACACTAGTTTATGGTTTTGAAATTTATAAATTTCTCATGATCATTAGCATTCCTTTGTTCAATTATCTATGTCACCCGCTATAATTAATTAGGAAATAAAATTTTCTTCCATTTTTATATCTTTATATCCCACTAGTGTTTCCCACATTGAAACCTAGTCATTTATTATTATAAATGACCACCATACCTCCCTTTCTTGCTTATTAAAGGGAATTTTTACTAACCCTTGTTATAATGTTGGATTCCAAAAAAGGTATATTAAAATGTGAAACCCTTGATTTACAAGAAAAAGATAAAATTTTTAGGATTCCATTTTTTGAATGAGGGGAGAATTTAATACCCTGAGGTTTACAAAGAGGAACAATATGTTCGATAATGCATACAACATGCAACACTGAGCTTAAATGACACAAAGAATATTATTTAAATAGGACTATTATAAACTACCTATTAAATTTGTGAATATGAATAAGAATAAATAAATAATGAATATTATATGGTTTACACATGAATAAAATAAATTCATTATTTTTAATTTGATTAACAATAAAAATAAAAATAATCAGAAAATAGAAAAAATATTTTTCTCAGAAAACTATTTTCATGGGTGAAATGTGTTTTTATCTTGAAAAATTAAATTAACCAGGATTTATGAATGATTTAAATGAAATTTATATATTATATCTACAATAAAATATTTTATCATTAATTAAATAGTTTATATAGGCATTAGATACGAATAAATAATGTTTTATGCCAAAATAATATATTTCTCAAAAATATGATTTCTTCACATTTTCCAAAATTATTTTAAAAATAAGTTTTTCTAATTTTTATAATTTTATTTGAAAAAGTTAACTTAAATTTTTAATTCATTATTTTAATATAATCTTATAGGAATATTTAAGAATTTTTTAAAAGATTAGTTTTTTGATGAATAGTAAAATGTTGAATTTTATTGAAAAACGCCTTTTCGTTTAAAGCATTTAAAAAGATCCATTTTATTTTAAATTTTTTTAAAAGTAAATATATTTCAATTATATTATTGTTAATCCAATTTATATTTTTTTGAATAATTCTTATATTGAGTTTTTTATAAAAACATTTTTTAAACAAGGGACCTTTTCCATTGGAAAACTATTTTTTCGATGCGCTTATGGGTTTAATGTTGAATTAAATTATAGGACTTATATGATTAGAATTTTTAAAAATATTTTAAATATTTTTAAACTTAATATTTAATAATATTTAATGTGTTTAAATTAATTTTTTGTCAAAATTGATAGTAAAAACTGTAAAAATCTATTAATGTAGTTAATGTTAAAAAGGGTTTACCAGGGTTGGAACTAAAATTATAAGTGTTAAAATGACCAAAAAACTTTTAAAATTCATATTTTATTTCCTAATTTTATCATTATCTCATCAATTCTTGGATAATTAACCATTATAGATCCTTGGTATCAAGAAAGTGACATGAAATTATTGAGAATATTTGAAAAATTACAAGTGTGCCACTCACCTCAATTATGAAAGGGAACCCTATATACTATAATATTTACAATTAAAAACCCTTTTAGATAATAAATTATGTAATTTAATACTTCAAATAAATCCATATAAATGACCTAGATTCTCTTTTTTTTTTCAAAAAACCATTCCGAGGAAGTTGTTTGGTATAATCTTAAAGATGATGTCTAAAAAAGATGTATCATTCCTAACTGACCATTTAAGTTTTATTTATTATTCCACCTCCGTTAAATATTATTCGACTATTATAAAATAAGAAAATAATAATATAACATATAATTATATTTTATTCTGTTAATTAATAACCTAAATCCATTTACTCTTCCATAAAAAGAGAAAAAAATGGTTGGTGATCTATACGGTGAACTACATCCTCGAGAACCGATGTAATTCGTTTTTCATCACCACCTATCAAGGGTGGATATGATGACATATTTAATACACACACACACACAAACACACACACACACACATATATATTTATATATATTATTTTATGAAATAAATATATTTATTTAATTATAATAAAACATCTACCTTCGAACCTTTCAATCCATTGGAAAATGATAATGTCGTTGGTGCGTATGTTTGGACTACCACCTCCATTAAGTGATCTAATATATGTTTAATTTTATTTTTACATTAATGGTAATAATAATAGATTTTATGAAAAATTTTCTTTTATATTATATAATTATTATTATTTAAATAATAATTAAGACTTACCTTTATTTAATTCTATCCATTGAAAAATGACTTCATCATTCATGCATACATACAACCTACTGTCTCCATAAATGATGCAACTAATTTTTTATGTTTTAACTTTTATGGTTGAATCCAAATAACTATATATGATATTAAAAAAATGATTAAAATTCTAGATATTATTTAAAATTATCAAATTACAAGGACCAAAACTATCTAACTGAATCAAATATGAAAAATGATGCAATTATTACCCAAAATAGTGATTTTAACAAAGAATTGTATATAAGCGGGTGATAAAAAGTTATAGGTAAATCATATTTTATAGGATATGATAAATATATATTATTTTTATGTGATATTTTTATAATAAATTTATATTTATTATACAAGAGTTTTGAACACGTAAGAAGGAAATCAGACAAGAGGTAAGCGTTTCTCGTCTCACTTTTACTTCCATGAGAAATATGTCATATTAACCAATTATTTTTTATGAGGAATATATACTTATAATAATATATGTTATATCATGAAAATCCGTATATTCATTGTATTTAAGGTTTCTTTTGATGTTATTTCTTTCACAAGGTTTACGATTCCACTGTTACCATGGTTGTAGTGGTTTATTTTAGAATCAGATCATTATTCGAGATTGTTTTTGTTAATGTCACCCATGGGTGAATTTTTTTTAACATTTATATCTTAAAACCAATATATATTTTTATCCTCAGGTAATTAATGAACTTTTTATGCAATTGTACCAATTTTTTCCCATTTTTATATAAAATTGTTGATTTTATAAAGTAAAAATAAAATTTTACGCTCTTTGGTCGAAAATCATTTTCTTCCCCATCCCTTTTTAAAAAAATTAATTTTTTCAAAATACCCAAAATTATTTATTTAAGACTATTTTACCAATGTTTTATTTTTTACAAAATGGGTTTAAACAAATTATTTTTCATTTTCGAAATGAGGTTCTTTTAGAACAACTTACAACAGTGAGAAATGAATTTTTTTAATGGAATATACTAAATTCCCAATTGTCATGACCACTAATTTATTTAAAGATTTATTTAAAAACATGCATGATTCTTTTCAAGAAAATAATTTTCATAATATTATAGAAACATTTTAGCCTTTAAAAATTGATTTTCCAAGTCAAAAGGGGTATTCCGCAAGAGAATATTTTCAATACACTTTTTGTATTATTTTTTATTCATCAATGATAAAAAACCTTGTCTTTATTATGATTCACTGAGGATATGTTGTAATTATACCATCCTATTGATTTTTTGTGACAGTTTATGATCATTTTACTATGAATGTGCTATTTTTATACTATTATCTATATTTCTCAAGATGGTTTATGATTATGTTTATTTATTTGGGAATGTAATTAAATTTATTTTGTTAGTTTTTCAATATATGTTTTCACATAGATTAGGTTTCTCCCATTTCATATGAGGAATTAATTGGACATATTAAGTGACATGTGAGGCCCACTATAACCCCTTGATGCATGAGTATGTCTCTCGAGACAAAGTAGTTTGTGTATTTGGGTGAGTCCTTACCCATATATATTATATTTCTTGGCATAAGGACACAATCGTATGTTTATGATGTTTGATATTATAAATTAACTCGTTATGATATTATTTATTAATTTCCATATTATTATTTTATTATTATTAATATCCATGGATAAGTTTCAATATCATGTGATTAGTTATATGGAATTACTTTTTCATCATTTATTATTTACATATTATTCTGCATTATCAAGTTATTGTTTAAATTACATGTGTTTGCAGTTATTTTTCTTGTCATATTGATTATGAATTATGTATTGTTGATATCTTCCACTGTCTACATACCCTTATTGAGCATCTGACCTCACTCCTATGTTATGTTTCCTATATCTATGATGATATAATGTTTATTATAATCTATATGACATGATATGTTAAATGAAAAAATGGAACTCTCAATGAAAATATAATAATGTATTTTAAGTTTTCAATTTTAATGTGAGATTCACATTTGTATATAGTTTTCTAATACTATTAAAATACCCTATCCTTCAAGATGTAATTCCTTGTATCTAGTGCTAATGTAATAATGTAACCATAAACTCTGAGATACTAGGGTCAAAGTATGTTCAATGGATATCCAATAAATAATGATATTATCTAAAAATATAGTACGAGTGGTCTACATGTTTTGAAAGGTGAATTACTTATTAACTTTCTCTCCTGATATGGTGCAATGGATATGTATGGGAAAATGAGAAGAGCAAGATTTTATATATTGAGAAATAGGGTAATGAGATAAGAGATATTGGAATGATCAACTAGAAATAAATAATTATAATACTATCTTGGATATCCATTGTGATTTGATCCCTGACTAGGTAAGCATAGATTGTTGAGTAGGAAATATAAAATATGAAACTTTTTAGTACTATGTTAAAAAAATGTTATTACAAGAGGTCTTACTCTATTGAATTATAAATAATATAAAATAAAATTAAAATAAACTCATAATATCCCTATATCCAATATGGATATATAAATATTCATGAGTGTGTTCTATAGAAGATTCATATTAGCTCTATTTTCTTTAGCAATGACGATCGAAAACAAAGACATAATATTTGATATAAGGTGTCTAAAATTTTAATGTATCAAATGGAATTCCATTATAATATTTAACTCGATTAGTTTTGATTCATTCTAGAATACCTAATTACTTATATTATGATGAAGAAAATAGTTAGATAAACCCAATCTTCTAGAAATAAAGAAACCCTATAATTAAGAATCATGGGTTCTTGAACATCATGTAATAGGATAATATGATCTATTATTAGAAAATTTATCCTATTATAGTTGTAGGAGAGGACCCTTGTATTAAATATTAAATCTAAAATCACTGTTTCAAGGTGAAAGAATCGTTGTGTCCCTAATTGGAAGCTATTTTAGTAGTCATATGGTGGGGAGAATAATTTTTTTTATTGTTTCCATTGTAGGAAGAGACCTAGGTAAAACGATATTGTCTATTAGACAATATATTTTGAATAATATCATAGAAAATTGGTTATTATTATTTATTGATTTTAAGGCCTGTAAATGGATATTACAAATCTGATACATGAACTTTATTAGGAAAAATTTCCAATTCATCAATGGAGAAATGTCAAAATCATCATGTATATGAAAATGAATTTTGTAGAAATTGTAATCAATACTGAAATCCTTATATTTAATGTTCAAAATATTATTTCTTTGGTTTATCCTGATTCTTTTTTTGAACCTGAGTATCCTAGAAACTTAGAATAAGAATCTTATGGGAGAAAAATTGGAATCCTAATAAGATTTATTTTATATATTTATTCAAAAAAATAAACAATTTCGTATATATGTAACATGGGTTTGTAAGGTGTTATAGAGGTTATACGAGCATAAATATGAGAAGAAGATAAAATAGAAAAAGAGGAATAGTCTTGATCCATTTACCAAATATTAAGTCATCAACTACAAAGGGAGAATTGAAACTAACACCGAAACATGGAAAATAATCATCTTGAAGATAAGTTCAATTATTACCTGATAAGTTATGATATGATTTCATTTTAGTCACCCATTTTAAATTATATGTAATGAGTTTTAAAGGGAGTTCCCCACTCACATTATTAATTCCTTCCAAATTACCAATCTTGGGATCAAAGACATCGGGATATTCATAGTTGTTAATTTTTGAATTTTTTCCACATGAGTAATTATAATGACCTAATTTTATATAACAAGAGTTAATGAGAAGAGTTTTTCCTAAAAACTTATTTGAATAAAACATCAAAAAAACTTTTTCAATCCAAATATTGATTGGAATGTCACCCATCATGTCATGTTCCATACAAACTCTCAATAATTAAGGTCTTGAATGTTTTTCCACAACAAAATACATCTTAAAAGTATTTCTAACTCCTCTAGCCATAGGAAATAGAACCTTATTATCATGAAGATGAATCAGAATCCCATCAAATTTGATCATGAATGTGATGATATGGGAGTTAGTTTAAGTCCTGAAATGGGATTTTCATTTGAAAAACATCATAGAAAAAACCTAAACATACCTGATATTCCACAAATCATACTGAAGAAAGTCCTCCAAATAAAATCATCGTAAAATGTTAATTTTATACAGAACCCCAATCTATATAAAACCTTTAATGATGATGGAATTGATATATTTTCAAATTACATAAGTTAAAGTATTATATTTCAATAAATATCTAATTAGTTCTAACTGATGATTCACCTCTATGTTTAAAATTTAATTATGGGGTAAACATATAGATGGAATAAAAATAGGATCAGACCAACAATTTATTAGAAAACCATATTTATTTTCCTCAAGAAGCAATGAAATGATCTCTAAATTTGAGGAGTAATATCAAAAGTAGGACGATGATGTTTTGAATTCTCCATTTATAAGAAAACCAATGTTCTAGAAAGATTTTATTTAATTTATATTTTTTCATATTTAAAAAAAGATGAAACAAAATTAGGTGAAAAGTGTTCTTAAGAATATGAAAATTTAAAAATTATTTTTTGAAATAGGGAAACCGGTAGGTCGTGTGAAAAACTCATCACATCCGGAGAGTCATGGGGCGAGAACCCACAACCAAATTTAGATAAGAGTGTAGTGCCTACCATTAACTTATATAAAAGAATAATTTCATTTTAAAACCGTTTATTATTTTCAATTTTTATAGATTGTTTATATATATATATATTAATAAATATGTTAGATATTTTTTTAACTTATTCCTTGAGTTAGTGTTTGACTTTTTAAGATAAATAGTCATGGTTTTTAGTTTTTTATTTATTTTTAGTTTAGTGAAAACAATTTTGTATCCATGGTGTTCTAATTTATATATTTGTGAGACTTAGGTGTTTTTGAGCCTAAAATATTTATAATAAAATCAAATACTCTCAAGAGATAAGACATAATATTACATCATTTTAAGGAATCCGTGAATAAAAATTGGATCCAAAGATTAATATTTTATAACAAGGACATCATTTTCAGACTACCATGTTATTTTTTCCCATTTTTTTTACAAAATTCCTTTTGGAACTCCAACACTCTTTTTGGTTCCCCTTCTAAATTCTATTTTTTAAAAACATGATTTGTTGCAGTCTATGATTGGGGGTGAAAAGAAATAAGTTTTTTTTGTGCATTAGTTAAAAATAAAATTAATTTATCATTTCATGTGGTTATTTATTTTTTAGAAAATAAAAAAATGGAATATAAAATAATTATTCATTACATGATTATACATCTAATTTATGTTTAAGTTTAGGCGCATAAATTCTCAAAATATTGGTTATTAGATGTGATTTTTCATAGTCTATATTTTCAACTATTTAATGAAAATGTCACAATTCATGTTTTTTGGATTTTAGTGTATGTGTTTGAGTTATTAGGGAACTCACAAAAATAGCATAGGTTTTTTGATCATTTTATGTTTAATATGGGAACTCAAAGAACAATAAACAGAAAAAATGAAAAACAAAATATACCAAAAATAATACATTTTTTCTTCGATAAATGGATTGAATTAAGGCATGGGTTACGTTACTTGGGGAAAAAATAAATTATATTATAGGAAAATAGTGTTAAATTATATATCTATTCAGTGTAGTTTTAATTTTTTATTGATTGATTAATCTTGAGATGACTCTTGAGAATGTGAGATTATCTTGGTTCCCTATGGTTATCAGGCCTAGGATTCATTGATAAAGTCTGGATAAAGGGGTTGACATGATTGAGAAAAAAATAAATTACAATAAAATAATTCAAATAAAAATATAAAACAATCATATAAGGATTAAAATTTGATTCTCACACATAATATTCAACTTTCTCCCCTTGAATAGAAATAAACCTCTGACATCCTAGTCCCGGATGCCATATAATAGGTGCCTCGAGCCTGGTCAACCGCATGTCCTCAAGCATATATCTTTAAACTCGAGAGGCTCCTAATTAGTAGTAAGGGCCAAGGTTGTGTCCATAGAGATAAAATTACCACCTTACCAAAGTTTATCACACCAGGTTAATATAAACATAGGTAAATAGAGGAAACCATATATGTAAATTGAATGCATATAAGAAAGAGACAAGAATAAAAATAACATAAATAACTAGACTAACATACAATAACTGATGATAATATGTCATGTATCTAGTGAGCTAGAAAACGTGGATACAAAATAGAAATAATACATGGAAAATAAAATTCAGAAAAAAAAGAAGTACATATAATATACCGAGCATCCCGAGCAATAAATTAGTCATATTATACCATCTATATACTAACCCAAAAATATATCAAGTGTTCCAAGCCATATTCTTCCTTTTATCAACATTGACACTCTTATAGTCATCCCAAGTACCAATGGTACCCCGATAGGCTGTGTGATAAATCTCACTGGGACACCAACAATGGTGTCTATAACATCCATCCCATGTAATAGATATGTAGTATTGTAAAATAATGTATATATAAATTAAGGATGTACAATGAAATTAAATACCCAAGTACCTGATTCAACCCTTTACTGGTGTGTGAATATGGATCTAGTTCATTATATAATTATTACTAGTTTATAAATAAGTCACATGTTTGCAAGAGTGAATGTTTTAATATGTAAAATGCTAACCTGTAAAGATTTACAATAATTATTTTCCAAGGTAACAACCAAGGAAATTTAGACCTTGAGGGTCTCCAACCTAGTTATGTTTATATCCTAGATAATAGTATGAGTGTAATACAAGGAGAATAGTCCAATAAATTCTAAAACAATATTCCTATCAAGTCCAAGGAGTTCATCCAAGGTAAAACGGGGCTATGAAATGACTGTTTGCAATGAGATTTAACCATAGAACCTAATTTTCAATGCTTGATCCTTGGATGGTATCTAATGCATCCTATAATAATATTTAATGGAACTTATATGGTAATTCAGAACATCCAAAGGTTCAAAAGGATTGGGTTTCATGTGGGTCTCAACCAAAGAAAGATGTATCTTTGAATCAGAATGGGGTTCTTTTGTGCTCAAGGCATTCCATAAGGAATCCAAGGAGTGGTCGAGTCAGTACACTTCTTTTTGATAATAATGTCATATAATATTCCATTTATTTAAATCCTTTACTTTTATTAGTGAGACAAGGAAATGTAGCCTACAACCATTCATTTAATCCATTTAAGTCATAAAAAACCAAGGTTCACTCTACTACCTTCCATCAAGAAGGTAAGTGGTGTTACAAACATACAACATATTATTCAATTACCATTAAAAAACAATTCATATTTTTTGTATAGTTGTCAATTCCCATTTCACATTTACTGTTAAAATTAAATAACTTAACATAGGCCAGTTATGTTTTGAGAATACCTGATACTTTCCATTATGAAATTCACAATTAAAATCCATCTATTCAGTATAGAAAATATCACTCTTAAAAATGTCAAGATAAGGCACATATGAACGGAGACTCAAACTTGTCAAAATACTAAAATGAAAAATATGGGAAAAAATACTACATGGGATAGATACAGTTGTGGGTGTAATGACTAACAAATAATAACATATTTGGAAAGAGAATAACCATAAATTTATAATGATTATAAAAATGGAATATAAATTCAACAAACGACACTCAATAAAATCAGCAGGACCCACACCATAATTCCAAAACAAATGATAATGAGGGATGGGTTATAGACCAACCACCATAGTATTGTACGAATATCCTAATCTAGTATCATTATCTAATTCATCATGGAAAAAATTTGATATGAGAAAAGAGTAAAAATTTTTACACATCAATAACTAGGTCGAGAGCAAGAGAGATGGATAATGGCTCAAGAAAACTCGATTACTTACCATTTTATGTCCAATGTGAAGAAAGGAAGCTTGATCATATGTTTGATGAAGGAGATATCTTAATCCCTAGGGCATGCCTTTTAGAAACTCCAAAATTTTAGAAATGGAGGTTAATCACAATGGGGATCATATTATGGAAGAATTTGTGGCTTAATTAGATCATTAAAAGAAAAAATGTAAATAATTCCAAAATTTTAGCCCATTATTTGTCTGCATGGTTTCTCTAACAAGGTGTAAACCATGCATGGGTACATAGAGGATATGTAATACCACATGGTTAGGGAAACCATGCGCCAACCGTGAGGTACAGATCTATTAGAAAAACCATTTCACCAAAATAGTTTAGAATTATCATGCATCCTCCACTGATGATTTACATTAAATGAGTGAAATGGATATTTTTTTTGAAAACATCTCCTTACGGTCTATGAACGATCCATGGACACCCTTATACATTCACTAACTCATTAATTATCCATATTTGATCCAAAATGAAGAATATAAAAAAATTAAAGGATCAATACATAAGTGAAAAACCGAGTTCTTGAAATCTTCCCACCTAATAGAAATCATCCTTGATTTCCCATTCCAAGGGTTGTGAAACAATATCTAAGAATATCTCTGGCCATTGGTCATGTACTTCAATCTCCCTCTCCCAAGTCTCATACTATATTTCGTCGTGCTTCAATAACACTCATACTACATGGATAGACTGGACCCAGAGAGCCTTCATGATCAAATAAAAAATTCCTACTGAATACACCTCAAAGGTAGCATCGATATCTAACTCAAATTCCCTAGGATAAAACTAATGATCTAGTTTGTAAAGATATCAGAGAAGTAGTGAAACATGAAGTACATTGTGCATGGAATGGTACCTCTAAGGTAGTAGCAACTGATAAGCTACCGTCTCGACTATCTCTAGAATATGAAATAACCTTACATAATGAGACGACAACTTCCATTTCTTCAGTAACCGTAGGGAAACATGATCATGAACCTCAAATTCTAGAGGTCATCGGTGG
Source organism: Viscum album (assembly GCA_963277665.1). Lineage (NCBI taxonomy): Eukaryota > Viridiplantae > Streptophyta > Magnoliopsida > Santalales > Viscaceae > Viscum > Viscum album. The sequence continues at coordinate 1,145,768,049 of OY728166.1, forward strand.
TGATCGATATAATATTTTTTTCAATATCGAGTAGTGGTCATACACTTCCTGATTAGCTGAACCTACTCTGAAGTCTCTTGCACGAGATGTCGACCTATTAGGGCTACCTCACCTACCTCTAACCAGCACAGGGGATAACAAAAAAACTTACCATATAAGGTAACAAAATTATCCATCTGATTTTTTTAATTGTATTATTATAGGTGAACTCAATGACATGGATATGATTTTTCCAAGAACCAACAAAATCAAGGACACATTCTCGGAGAATATCCTCTAAAACCTGTATTGTCTACTCCGATATTCAATCAGTATGAGGGTGAAAATATATTCTTAGAATAACCTATGTACACATAGATTCTTGCAAGATCTTCTGGAACCATTAAATGAAATGAACATCCTTATCTGAAAAAATAGTATGGGAACCTTTTCTAGTCATATGATCCCGCATATAGACATTATTCCCAGATCATCAACTGTGAAGGGATCCCAAATAGGAATGAAGTTGGATGATTTTGTTAGTAAATAAATAACTACCAATACAAGGTCACTACCCCTCGATGACCTAGGTAATTCGACTACGAACTCCATAGAAATAACTTTCCATTTCTATTTTGGGACTAGAATCGGCTATAACAAGCCTGCAGGTCATTGGTTCTCCTTCATCACCTGCTGATAGGTGAAGCACTAAGTGATAAACCCTACTATATAATGTTTTATCACAATCCAACAATACCCGTGTCACATATCTAAAAATACTGGGTGATTCATAGATGAACTACCCACTGAGAAGCATGTGAATCTTTCATAAAATGCTCTCTCATATCTACAAGAACCTAAAAATTCCCATGAATATGATGTATTTAATCTCGATTCAAACACAAATCTAGATGTAGGTTATCTCTTGATATACTCTCAGGTATAACAATGCCCTCAAGATATAAAAATTGCCTTCTCTTAACCTTTTCAAGGAAGGAAAAGGTACTTGTCATGGATGAAAGGTAAGACTACTCAAGACTGACATGAAACTATGGATAAAGATCAAAAAATGGAGCCACTAACTTCCATTCATCATTGTATTCCCATACTATATGTTTTTGAGTTTTTCAACTCATCGCATTAGGGAGTACATTTCCCTTTCCAAGCACATAAGAAATCTCAAAATCAAAGGACTGAATATATTTGAACCAACTTTACTGTCTACAGATCAAGTCACACTGTAAAAAGATATATTTTTGGATCTTGTGGTATGTAGACACCACAAATAGCTCACCCAATAAATAGTGCCTCCAACAACATAAGGAATGGAAAACTTCTGCTTGCTCAAGGTCATGAATTAGATTATTTCTTTCATGAGTCCCCAATTTATGAGATTCATAAAATACAACTTTATCCTCCTGCATTATCACTACACCTAGGATAATTCTAGATATTTAAAATATGATGATATAATCTCTTCTAGGCTCAGGAATTCTAAGAATGGGTTCTTATATAGGCCTCCCTTTCACCTCCTAGAAGGATTTTTCATATGCTTCTAATGATAAAAAATTAATTCCCTTATTTGTAAGGCCGATAAGAGGTGAATAAAGGCATGATAAGTAAAATATGAAACACCATTAATATCTATCCATCACAAATAAAATCCTTATATGGAACAAATTCTTGGGTTTTTTCAGGAAAACCAATGTACTCACCTTCTTTGGGTCAAAAGATAATCTTGGTTCTGATACTATATGACCCAAGAATTGAACTTTTTCAATCATGAAGTGGAACTTATCAAGAATTAAAAAATGTTTATGCTCTATCATTAAAATTAGAATGATCTCAAGGTATTTATCATGGTCTCCATGAGTTTGAGAATATACCAAGATGTCATCCACAAAGAGACCAAAAAAATAATTCAAATCTTGATAGAGAACTCTATTCATTAGAGCCATGAATACAAAGATCATGTTCATAAGACTGAATGGAATAACAAGGTACTCATACAGACCATACCTTCTATGACTGGTTGTACTAGGTATGTATGATGTCCTTATTCACACTCGTTGATATCCCGACCCCTGGTCGATCTTATATAATACCCTATGTCCTCAGAGATGGTTGAATAGATTATCTATTCGAGGAAGTGGATGCCGGTTCTTCACCATAAGTTTGTTCTATATTTTGTAATCCATGCATAGACATAAGGTTCCATCCACATTCATGTTGAAATGAATGATCAAATCCCAGGAGGATGTACTAGACTATATTAAACCTTTTTCCTATGAATCCTTTAACTATTTCTTGATATCTTCATGATTTGTAGGTTCCTTCTTATACATACGAATGGAAACTAGAGATTCCCCTAGAATATGCTCGATCGTAAACTATTCCTCTATATGAAATGGTATTATAGAAATTCCATCAGTAAAAACATCCATTAAATGATATACTACTTGAGGAAATTCACCATAGAATAATCCTTGATCCACCATTAATAGATTTTTAATCCAGAAGATCACTCCACCAATTCCATGATACTTTGGTTCTAATATACCAGCCTGGACATCCCACTCACCATTTTGTAGATAACTGTTGGCATATGGTGATGTAAACGACACCCTGTAATGATAGTATTCTACAAAATAATGATAATAAACTAAACATTCTATCCTGAGGATGAAATAAAATCCTATCATCTCAAGAACAAAGAGGTTCTATAAAAAACTGTAAGAGCCTACCTCAAGGAGAAAATCCTTACACAATCGAATTCCCTATGATCATACCCCTAATGGTGTATCTAGGGTACTTACACCACAATAATATTATATCTATAGTATGAGAAATTCCATAATAGATACATAGATAAAAAAGTTTGAAGAACCTATATAAAACAATGCAGATACAGTACTAGATTCCACTAGAATAGTACCTCATATTTTAGATGGTCCCGCAACCTGATAGCACTACCAGTGATCATGGGTATTTCTACAATAAAAACAAACTCCTTCTCATTTAATCATGTCAGTTATATTCAAACTCCCCACTTGAAATGACGCAAAAGAACCCACTCCTGAAAGTGGAGATGGCTCTGATCCTTTTTTACTCAAAACTAGTAGAGAGGTCTTGTAGAATTTCAGATGATGCCCCATACATTCACAAGATCAACACTCTGTTGGGTCTCTAACATAATGAGACATTATGTTCCCCCATTTTCCACACTGATGAAACACCATGGAATTATCAAAACAGGTACTCCGGTTGTCAATTCTAGGACAAGAAACTTCGAGGGAATGTTTCTTACCATTTGGAGAACTACTGGCCTACTGAGAAACTGATCCTCTATGCCTGGTGAAATTACAGTAACTTAGGTTTCAATTAGTGATAAAATCATGATTGAATATTTTAGAAATAAATAGGAAGGTGAAATACATTCACCTGTATACGGATTCCATACAAAATCCCAACCTCGAAGCATCTAGCATGTGAAATCTCATCACCATCTATAAGTGGTGAAAAGTGAAGTAAATCTTTGAAACACATTGAATATTACCTAACCGACATAGAAACTTGCTCGAGATGCATGAAATATATGGCTATGTCATCTCTAATCATTGGAGTAAGGAACTGATCAAATAAGGTACTCTGGAAATCAACCCATAACATGCCCTGATGACAACCATCTTGGATAATCACATCCCACCAACGATTGGCCTAATCACGCAACATATATATATATATATAGAATGTTTTACACTCCAATCTGAAGGTGTATCTAGATGATCAAAGATTAAAAGGGTGTCCTCTAGCGAAGACTCAGTAGACTATAGACCATCATCCCAAAAAAGGGTGAGAGGATGCTGTAGATGGAACTCATGAGTATGACAGGCCATCATATGTGTTTCTCATGAAACACCATGTATGGAATTCATCAAACATAGAAAATTTTCACAGACTTGGGAATCAGTTCTGAGATTAGGTAAAATAGGTGGTGCATCAAGTGTCACACCTAGCTGTAATACTAACGAATCAGAGCCCTCCAGATATGGAGTATGGTCATAACCACCTTCCAAGCATAAGACATGAGGAAATCATGGTGGCATTGGTCTAAAAATTACAAGAACACTAGTCATGACAGACAAAGAAGCATATTGGCCGCATCACTAGATGATGTTTTATGTAATAAAACTCTCTACCCAAGTCATACTACCCCATCTGCCAAATTAGATGGATATGTATTTGTAATTTCTCAGATATTAGTTTTAGGTGTTATAGTAAATGAAGGGTAAATATTACTTGTCCTCATCATTTATAGGAAACTGTTTAGTTACATTTAAATTTTAATTATAATTTTCACTAGTTTACCTTTCATAAACATGAAAATGTGGGATGAGAACATGTCACCATTACACTTTTATGATTTCATTTTATTATAAATAGTATAAATGTTCCTTTAAAATGAGTTGACTATCTTGGTGATTCAGGTCCCATACTCCTTATGGCGTTGAAATATGTATGAAAAGTAAATTCTGAGTTCCTATAATTATGAATTTAACAATGCACCTTGAACTCAGATAATCATAAGAAGGATAAAAAAGAATCTCAATCTTAAGAATAATCTACAACACCGCATAATATGTGTGTCACCCAATGTGAAATGATATCAACTCTAATAAGAAAAAACATAACCACAATTATATTTCAGGAAACACAACCTTTTCACTATACATGGGATCACGATGCCCATGTATGAATTATAACCAAGTCACAAGTGTTCCAAATCTCCAATCTATTTTCTTTAAATAGTAATGAAATAAAATAACTCATATGATACGACTTTGTGTTGTCCCAGACTCTGATGCCACTAAATAGGTTATCCAAACCTGGTGGGATGCATGGCCTCAAGCGCTTCTCCTGAAACACCAGAGGCTCCCGAATAGTACTGAGGAACCAGGGTGTGTCCATAGAGAGTATATTACCTCATTACCAGAGTGAATTAAAGTGGATAAATATAAACATGGGTAAATAGAGGAATAAATATAAGTAAATATAATGTTCATTAGAAATAGACAAGGATAACTGTAATTGAAACTTCCGAATTTATATACAATAACTTATGATGATATTTCATGTATCTAGTAAGTTAGAATACAATGATACAAATTAGAAAGCATACATGAAACACAAAATGTAGAAAAAACTAAATACATAAACTATCCCAAGAATCCCATGCTCTAGGTCAATGATCCGCTACAAGATCCATACTATGTAATCAAGTGTTCGAATCCATATTCTTTCCTTTATAAAATCCTATAATCATGTGGTGTTCCTAGGTACCAATGGTACCTGAATAGGTTGTGAGATAAATCTAACCCAACCACTAAAAATGGTGTCTATAACATTTGTCCTGTACAATGCAAATGTAATAGTGTGAAATCATGCATATAAAATGTAAATCAATACAATGTAACTAAATACCCAAGTACCCGCTTCAGCCCTAGACCTGTGTCGGAATATTAAACTTGTTCATTGTTTGATTATTACCAATTTGTAAAAGAGTTAAATTTTATAAATAGTGAAGGTTCCAAGATTTAACAAGGAAAAATGTAATTATATTTTATAATGAAGTTCCAATTCAATAACCACGGAAAAATAGACCTCAAGGGTCTCCAACTCAGTTATGACGGTATCTCGACCAAGGGTAAGGGTGTAATATAAAGAGCATAGTCCATGGAATTCCACAATTATATGGATAATATGTCTAATGAGTTAATCCAAATTAAAATTAGGCTTTGTAATGATTGGGCTCGATGGGATTTAATCATGTCACATTCTTATCAATGCTAGATCAAAGGAGTAAATCCAAGGTATCCTATAATACTATTGAAGGTATATTATGTTGTCATACCAGATATCTAATGTTAGAAAAGGATCAAGTTCCAGGTGGGTCTCAGCTAAAGCAAACTGCATCCTTGAATCAGAATGGGGTTCTCGAGTGCTCAATGAATTTCCTAAGGAATCCAAGGTAAGGTAGAGTGAGGCCACTTGTATTTGTTATTGAAGACATATAATACTCTATTTGGTTTAATACATTCAATTCATTAGTGTAACAAGGACAAGTAGCACAAAACCATTCATTTTATCCATTCAAGGTATAAAAAAATCCAGTTTCACTCCACTGCCTTTTTTTAACACGGTAATGGGTGATACAGACACACAACCTATTATTAAATTACATTTTAAAAATCCCAAGTCATATTCTTTACATACTTTCCAATTTTTAATTCACATCAACTTAAAAAATTGAATAACTTACAATAGGGAGGTCAAGTGGTGAGCGTACATGGTACATTCTATTATAAAATTCACAATTTAAATCATGCAATTTAATATAGAAAAGATTACCCTTAGAAAGGTCAAGGCATGTCACACCCGAACAACAACTCAAATGTTTCAAACACCAAAACGATAAAAAAGAAAAAACATACTACATGGGATGGAAAGAGTTGTGTGCGTAACCACTAACAAATAATCACATATTTAAAAATATAATAACTATGTGATTCTAATGATTATAAACATTGAATGTAAATTCAATAAATGGATGGTGATGAAATTGGTTGGCCCAACACAATAATTCCAAAATTAATGAACTTGAGGGATGAGTTATTGACCACCCACCTTATGCCTGTACAAATATCCTAATTCTGTATTATCCTCTAATTCAGCTTGGAATGGAATATATCTGAGGAAAGGGGAAAAATTATTACACCATAATAACAAGGTCGTGGGAAAGAGAGGCAAATAATGACTCAATCATACTTGAGTACTTACTGTGGCACATCCAACGTGACAAACCAAAGCTAGAATGAATATTGGATGAATTATATCTCTTGATACTAAATTTAGGCATTCAAAATCCCCCAAAATGAGGGAAACAATGGTTAATACCCCTGGGGATCATATTATAGAAGAAAGAGGGGACTAATTAGATCATTAAGGAAAAGTGTATAATTACCCAAAATTTACCTTATGCATGGGTTTTTAACATAGTTTTCCAAAACGTGCGAAAACCATGCTAAGTAACTAGAGAAAAGGGTGTAATACATTGTTTTGTAACACAGTTAGGGAAACTATGTACCAACTTTACAGTAAGGCTTTATCTGAAAAAGCATGCCACCCACACAGTTTAGACAAATTGTGCATCCTCCCAATACAATTTACTCTAACCATGTGACTTGACTAATTTTTCCAAAAATTTGATTTATGGTCCATGAACAAGCCCTAAACACCCTTAATTCCTTTGATAACTCATTAGGTGTCCATATTGGGTCAAAAATAATAAATTATAATGAAATTAAATAGATCCATACCTGAGTGAGAAACCGGGTTCTTACAATACCCCTATGCCTTTTGTAATGAAAAACACATCTCCATGCTTAATTATAATTGAATGAAATGTGGAAATTTATTTCAGAAAAGGAATGGGATTAGAGTATTATTGAGAATCTATTGTTTATAAATGTTTTATGGGTTTCAGGATAGATTGATGTGAGGTCTTAATGTAATCATTGTATGTTATGATGTGGTTGGAAAAAGGAATTCAATTTTCATATTTTTGAGAATGTTTTTTCTCAAGACAATAAAAAATAAATTTCTGGTGTGATTATCCACTAAAATAAGTTAATATTATTTTTATTTATTATAATTAATGTTCATAACTTCTCATAAACACTCTTATTATTTCATTTTACAATTTAAACTTTATTTATCATCATTTTTTTAATTATTTCTTAAAAAGAACTAATTCTCGACACATTTTCAATAACTTATAAAACACCCACTATTTTTTAATTGAATTTTATATTTTATGAAACATTTCCCTATTTAAATTTTTGATTTTTCCATTTTAGAGTATTGATAGATTCATTTGGAGGAGAAAAACGTTTTGTAACATCAATCCATATGTTTTTAAGAAATGTAAACCACATAGTAGTCCACTAAAATGGATGTATCAGAATTGATACAAGTCCAATAAATGATAAAATTATACTATGAATAGAGTATATCATGAGGAATGATTATTTAAAAATTTTCTATTACTAATTATGTTATTTAATTAGTGATATTGGTATAAAATTTTAAAGAAAAAATTCTCAACCATATTTCATAGCTCATAATGACATCAAACCATTTAATCACAGATTCTATAGTATGAGACAAAATGGGTTGAGTGTTTTCAATATATTAGAAATATATGGAGAAAAAATCTTACTTTTATGACACATCCATATTTATCCATCTATAATCTTTTTGATTCAAATCGATTGGAGGGAATTAATTTTCATCGATTTTGGGCCAATGGTATAAAATATCAATTTCCACATAATTTCCAAAAAAATCTTCCAAACCTAATAATGCATGAATATTTGTAAATTTGGTTGGGGGAGGGGGGTCTATCAAAGTATTTGAACATAAATATGTAATTTATTGGTAGTGATGTAAATAATGGTGGCTGTAGGTTATCTTAATTATAATGTTATAGTGTTACTTTGGTCTACAGATGTTGATTTTATCTCATAATTTGTTCAAATTCAATAAAAAAATTCAAATAAATGTTATTAGTTTTCAATTATTCATAATTTATTAACATGTTAATAAGATTTAATATCATTGTGTATTTTTTATCTCTGAAAATTTTAATTTCATGGGATAATTGTGGATTGTTTGTCATTTTCGGATTTTCTCTTCTTCAATTGTTCCATAAAGAGTCAACATCTATATTATAATAAGATTTGTTCATCAATAGAGGGATAAAACTCTTACTGGTTGATCCAAGGAAGATTTAAGGGTATAGATATGATGTAACTTATTATTCTATCAATTGTTATTAATTTAATTTTTTTGATATATTTATTCTATGATTTTGTTTCTTCCACACACTTATTGAATTTTAATGATGCATATATAATGTGCTAATATGATCCTTTATATTAGAGTTCTCATGAAATTGATACTCATAACATAAAAGTTATTGGAATTATATTTTTATAGGTATTGAATTTTTAAGTGTTGATCCTTTTTTTCATCAACTAAATCCCTATTGAATTTAAAAAAATAAAATTTACTAATAAAAATATTCCTAAAACATACCACTATAAATAACCAATGATTAAATTATTCCCTATAAAGAGGTTCACATAGTTATTTTTATATTCTAGGAACCCAAATAAAAATCACTCTCATGTTTTCCACTTCATAGATAAATCAATCTATTGAATTCTCATTTTCCTTTTGGTTAATTCATGGACTCTGAGGACTCGACAACCCAATCTGTGATACAAGAGACTGCTTCAAACTACTTGGTAAATTTGGAATAACAACTTTATAATCCATGTATGGTTACACATTATTCTAGATATATTTGTTTCTTTATTTATATAATAATAACAAAATTTCAATTTTTCTAATACATCCAACTCTTCTAACACATTTGAAACCTATAGTAGACAATGATAAAATTCTCAAATGACACTTTCCACACTTTCATATAAAATATCATATCAAAAAAATTACACATAAATATTGTTACCTTGGATATAAATTTCCATGAATATATAGAAGTACAAACATCAACTCTTTTTCTATTCATTTATAAATGTCGTAATACAATATTTTATCACCCCTTTTCGTGATACTCTTTATAAAAAATGGGTTACATTAAGCTATTTATTCATTAGGATCATCAAAAATACCCAACACATATTGAAATACTTATTTAAAATAAATAAAACCAATATAATCCATTAGGTTATTCAATATACCCATTTAAATTTTTTATCCACTAGTGCAGAAAACATATTTTACGGCGGTTATTTTTTATTTTTAACGTCGGCTTTTGGACAACGTTATTAAAGGAATGTTATAAACATAGTTTTTTACATCGGTTATTTTACAACCGACGTAAAAAACACAAATCCGAAGCGTTTTTCACGTCGTTTGATAAAAACCTGATGTGGAAAATGCTTCGTATTCGTGGTTTATTACGTCGGTTATTTAATAACCGACGTGGGATATACCCTTTCACATCAGTTATTTTTATAACTGATGTGATAAAATGCCTACCAAGTGGTTTCCGACGTCGGTTATATAATAACCGATGTAAAAACATATCTACAATGTTGGATATAAAATAACCGATGTAAAAAACTATCCATTTCAATTTGTTACGTTGGTTATGAAATAAACGACCTAAAAACCATTTCCCATGAAGTTATTACGTCAGTTTCCAAATAACCAATGTTAAAACTAATCCCAATGCATTTTTTAGGTCGGTTGTGAAATAACCGAAGTAATTTTTTTTTAAATAAAACCAAACCACTACTATGCCCATGTTGAGACCCAAAGCTTGACGTACATGGACATTAAATTACTTTTGAAGAATACTTAATAAATAACAAAAATAGACACACAAGGACCATAATAGTTTAGTGTCTTTGGAAACTCGGATTATAAACATCTAATCATGTTGAAAGATCTTCAACATCTCCCATAATGATCTTCCCCTTTTCGTTTCCTTACCTAAAACCATTCTTTATTTCCTGGGGAAAATAAAACATAAAAAGGGTGAGCTCAAATGCTCAGTAAGGGCAAACATAGAGAACATAAAACAATCCATAAACATTTGAAATCAAAAACTTGAACAAGAAATCTAAACCTTAAAACCTCGAGTAAAGACATAAATCTTGGAAGTAAGTAAGGCATTTATCATAAAGGAACATCAATCCTGATAAAATAGCATTGGATTAAAACATGTAATTGTAGAAACCATTCAACACTTGTTATGATTTCCATAGTATCCAAGGCATTGCTTCCAAGACCATCTTAGTGGACAAAGTCCCTTTCTGAATCGAGTTCACTCCTCGATCCAGTCCTGTATCACTGAACCAGATTAACTTACCGTTTCAGCCATGACTATCTCATGAGATATATAATCTTTACCCAATGAATTGGAGGGTGATATAGGTCCCACCCATATCATAATGAAATCTTTCTTACTTGTGCCACAAAATAAACTTAAAACATTCATCATAACTCAAAGAATAAAATGGGTTTCATAAACATCATCCCATCATTTCATAATACATATAAAACAAATGGAAATTTCATCATAAGAAAAGTGAAACCATGTAAATCATAGAGACATTATACTTGAAACATACACATATTAAGTAATTTCATCTTAGATGGAAAAATGGTTTTGATAAAACACTTGAAATGAATTCTTGAGGAAAATATCCTTTCTTCTTCAAAATCAATTTCTTTTCACAAAACATCATGCAATTTTAGAAGAAATAGATTTTTTTGAAAATAGTCATGAAATATTTAGGAGTAAGTTTCATGAAAATAAGTCTTTATAAAACCATAAAAATCCTTTCATTCCGTATACGTTAAAAAACATTCTTCTCGTACTTTTGTCGGAAAAGTCAAAAAGTACCTTATAGGGTAAGAAAAAGAATGATTCCTTCCATACCATGGGGTAAAAATAAAAATGGGTAAAAATTACAATAAACATACATGAATAAACTTTTATAAAACATGTACATGGATGACAGCAATAACCCCAGTAAATTCTTATGAATAAGCAATCTCGGATAAAAATGAGATTTGCAAAATTATCCCTTACCTTAGGTCTGATATGCTTCGTATGGATCCAAACCTCATGTATATTGATTTAAATAATGTCATTGACTTATTACATAATCATATTCATTGTTATGATATCATATATGTTTCAATTATGACTTTATATTACCCATTCTTTTGTAAATTCCATGTTAAAGTAGTGTTTTGGGTAAAATCATTTCATTTATCATATGTGTTTCGACTTGTCGTTCTTGATATTGTTACTTATATCCCGATTTACATAATTACAAAATGTAAAACATGATTTATATATAATATATATTCATCATATACATATATATTATAGATCTATAAAAGTAATGAAATACACCGTTCATGGAGACGGTAGTCCGTGCGTATGCATGAATGTTGTTTTCATTTCCTTATTAAATTGAATGGAATTAAGTAGAAAATATATATATATACACAAAAATCTAATAGCTTCATTATGTCATATATTTCACTATTATTCATTATATATACTTTATAATCATTCTTGAATGGTTAATCACGGAAAATGAATCTCATCGCGTTCGTGGAGACAGTAGTCTGTACGTACGCACGAGCGATGATATCATTCCCATGATCGTGGAATTGTATTGAAGTGTATGTATAATATTACATAATCAATATCTCTTTAAAATAACCATATATAGTTATTTATTTACACCATTATACCCATCTAAGTAAGGTGGTGGCCGAAAATAGATTACACCACGGCGTGGAGACGGTATTCGTACGTACGCACGCGCGGTGATTTTGTTTTTCATAGGATGGATAAATGGTGAAATAGGGTTGTTTAATACATATAATAACATATAATTATATGAGTGATAATAATGTCATTACTTTATAATGAAACAACTAAAGAAGAAGAAGTGGAAGAAGAAATAAAGTTGAAAGAATCGTTAACGGACATTACCTCTCCATTGAAGCTCCTCTTTGAGACCGCCTATTAGAGCACTAACATTGGTCTTTGAAGAAGACCAGGACCCATAGGATGTTTCTATGGGAGTGTATAAAGGAATATGTTAGGTTTTGGCCGATCTTGAAGGCTCAATGTGGTGTGAGGAAGAGAGGGAGGAGGTACCCTTTTATAAGGGAGAAGAGGGTCACCTTTGGAATAACTAAAAATATTATTTTATTATAAAGTCATATTCGGTTTTCAATAGCTCAAAATTGAGTTATCTCTAAGGTAAGGTAGGGATGGGTCGAAATAATCTCATCCAATATAATTTAGACAAGTTTAGGTTTCTATTTTAACCATATCATTTAGATTTAACTTTAAGTTAAATAATTTTTCTTTTACCGTGTCTTCTTGTTTTCTTACACTATAAGGTTAATAAACATACTATAACAAGACAAAAGAACCCCAAGTTGTTTATTATTAATATTTATAACCCTATATAAGTCATTTGGACGAGCCTTAGATTTTTAGGAATAAAATAACAATTAATAATATAATATTTGTTTTAAAAACAATTATATGTCAATTTGACACTATTTGGTAATTGATTTTTGTGAAATTAATAACAGAATTATTAGTTCTAAAAAAGTTCACTAAATCAATACTAACATGTCATATTAAGCTATAAAATTAGTTTAATTCATAAAAAGTCTCAAATTACATTTATTTGAGTATTTATAACATCAACTATATAAATATTTCATTAATAAGATAATTACTACATCATCATTGTGACATACATAATTTAATTTATTTAATGTCTAAAAATTATAAATAAAATACCATTATGTAGAAAATATTTTTATCTTTCTAATTAATATTTATAGTCAAATTTATCTTATGTATTACCCTATATTAAAAATTATTTACTTATTAAACTTTTATTTTAAATATTTTAACCCTTTTTTAAATAAATTAATATTACATGTCCTAATCTAATCCAAGTGGGCCTAAATGGTCATATTTTATTCCTAAGGTTGTTTTTGGTCGAATAAAACTTATCCAATAGAATTATAACATGTTATAGGGTAATAATAATATCATTTTTACCCTTAATTATCCTATTTACTTTTAATCGTGGTAAATAAAAGTAAAAAGTTACTATTCACCAAAAATTATTTTCATCTCATTGAACCAAATTTTAGTCCTTGATATTAAACGTGTCTCTCGGATTTTTGAAATTAAATTCAAAGAAGTGGTAAAATTTAATTTAAATTAAAAAATTTCAGTTTTTTAACTACCACTAAGTGGTTTTACTATTCATAAAAAATTGATGTTTTTCAGAAAAATACCAAAAATTCAGCCTAAGCATTATTTGATATTCCGAATTCAAAATTGATTTCTATATTGACAAATTCATAACATATAAGTGGTATTAATTAATTTTAAATGTAATTCCCGTTATCAAAACAAATAGCGTGTTTTTAAGAAACAAAAACAATCAAAAGATTGATACTTGTTTATATCCAATTTCAAAGTGAAATTAATTCCAATGACTAACATTGTATTAAAGGGTAAAAATATATTATAATTACACTTTAAACCAAATTAAAAAGATAATCTAACCATATAAATTATTGCGATGAAAAAATTTGTTTTTAATTAAAATATATAGCGTGTTTTTACTATTCATTAAAATATTAAAGTTATCAGAATAATATGTAAAATTTATCTAAAGTAAACTTTTATATCCTGATTCCAAAGAAGAATTTTATTTTGTCAAATTGAACTTATAGACATGTCAAAACCAAGATTTAATGTGGGTGCGCCATCAAAAGGCAGGAAAACTATATTTTTTGAAAAATACTTATTTTACTCAAAAAATTGATTTTGTTCTCATACCATGTTCTAGAAAATGTGTAAGATGAATAATAATGTTATAAAATTCAAAATGTAGTTGATACTATTCATAATGGATAGATAATAATAATATTATAACCATATATCATTGATTAGTGAAACCTGGTATTGCGTACAACACACGCTATCGAGGAAGGTTGTGATTGCGTGTAATGCAAGAGAAGTCAGGGTTGCGTGATATGCAAGACTCCTCCGTTGTTTCATATAACAGAATCCAACCATATTTCATTTATACATTGAATATATATATATATATATTTATATATATACACTCAATGTTTCGTAGAATAACTTCTATCAAAATTGTGTGTAACATGATCCATGAATAGTGTTGTGTATACTGCAAGCTCATACGGTGTTGCGTATAGTGCAAGGTAATCTTGTTGTAGCTTACAACACAAGACATCAATGAATTTAAAAGAATATTTTTCATAAAATCTCGGGGTGTTACATTCTACCCCCGTTAAAATGAATTTCTCCCTCAAAATTCGTCGGGGTTATAAATCATTTACTATTTATAGAAATTCACATCCTAAAAAGGAATACTAAAACTTAATTTTAAAAACTATAGTATGAAATGTAACAATTTCCCAAAGAAAATCATCACTGGGTTTCCATTTGGGAGAACATAGGTGAAAATATGGATATGGAAGAAAAATATAACCATCAAGTTTTGATGGAGAGTGGTAGAGAACATGGCTATGAAAAATCCATTAATCACAAAGCCATAGATTTTTAATGATCTAATGTACCATCTGATTCATCGGATATAAATGCACTAGGACAACATTTTTTGTTTTCAAGATCATTTCCCTAAAGTTGATGAAATTGGAATTAGAAGAAATACTTTCGTGATTTTGGTTTAGTCTCACCGTTGGTCGTTCTTTGGACAATTTCCACATCATCTCTTAAAGAAATGAAGTTGAATTTGTCATTCGTGAAGTGTTAGCAGATCATGTGATAGAATGATGAGTCATTCCATCTGTCTCAAACAATGGATTATAAAAGTTATCAAAAATACATAAGTCCATCTATAGTGAGATTAATCATATATGGTTCCTAAAATGGATTATATGTCATATATCATACTGCTTAATATAATAAAACTAGTTTCTACTAAATAGGGACTTTATGTAGGCCAGTGATAGGCGATAAAGGCCAGTCGCACTTCGGTTGTGGGTTCAATTCCCACAGCCTTGTCCAACGTGATGGGTTGTCGTCCGTCCTGCAGGTTATCATTTTTTTCAAAAATAAATTATTATAACTTTCCATCAATAATATTTAAAAAGTTCTAGCCTTAAACAATACTAACTAATGTCCAACATAATCCATTCCAATCTTTAGGATTATCCAAAATACTGCTGTCCAATCTCATATTATAGTGAAAACGATTACCAAAGAGTTTATATAACAAGCATGTTAATACCATCATTAATCCCCATATATCATAAGATATGTCTTGTTGGTCACATTCCAAACATTCGAAGGCCTTAATCATGTATTCTCTTGAAAAATGAATACCCATTGAATCTTTGTGAAAACATGAGTGTTGTCAAAAGTTAACTCTTTCCACATACCAAAACCCCAAAATTCTATATACTCAAACCATGATATAACTATTTCCTTATATCAGTCATGAGCTCATGAATACTATCAAACATTTCATTTTATCTTTATCCCTTCATTTTGCGCATATTATCTTTTTTCCAAAAATATCTCAATCACTTTCCATGGTTACCGGTACCATAAAATTATTGAAAAACACAATAGACCAATACACAAATATTCCAATATTCCACGATACTATATACAACATTATTTTGGAATCCCATTACATAAACACTTAATCATTCCACCACATCATTGTCATATTCAACATCACCAATAGTGATCTCATGTGACTTCCCTTTGTCCTTTGCCTTAAGTGGTTGCTCATGTCGATCATCACTAACCCTTGTATTAGGGCATTTATTAACATAATGCCCCATTTCCTTGCACTTGAAGCATTTAAATGTTGGTGGTGCGTTCTCTGCAGTCTTTTCTTTATTCACATCATTAGCAACCCTTTTTCCATTACTTAGACACTCATCTTCTCGATGACCTTTTTTTCCACACTTAATACATTTTCTAGTCCCTTTAAGACAATCTCCACCATGCTTCTTTACACACTTTTAGCATAAGGAAACATTCCTCTTCTTTTCACCATTATTCTGAGATTTCTCCTTGAACTCCATATTTCGTTTCTGGTCAAAACCATGAGATGGATAAGTAACAAAAACTTCCATTTCTACCTTGATAGAACAACACAAAATTTATTCATAGCTACCGAAGTCTCTTATAGCTAATGCCCTTCGAAGATTTGGTTTTAAGCCACTAAAGAATCGATCGAATTTAATTTCATGTTGGACGATAAAACCAGATGCATACCTTGCAAGACTTGTAAAATTCAATTTGTATACACCAAAACATTCATCATCCTTTTACTTTAGTTCAAGAAACTCCTTCTCCATATTTGTTCGAAGAATAAGAGGGAAGTACTTATTGAAAAATAAGTTCTTGAACTCATCCCATTCCATGGACTCAATTTCATCTCTTGGCCTCGTATTCTTGAGAGAGATTCCACCATTGATCAGCATCACCTTCCAAACAATATACTGCTAAGATGACTTTATCATGTTCAGAACATTGAAGAAATGAAAATATATTTTCAGTGGTACTGATCTATTGTTCAGCAACAAGTGGATCAGAAGACCCACTAAAAGAAGGTGGATGTTTCCTCATGAAGGACTCAATAGAATATTGTTCCCTTCTCTGCTCATTTGGAAGCCCAGAATGATTCATAGCTTGTGTAAGTACAGCAATAATATTTTGCACTCCATCTCCCATAACATTTGTTTGTTCAGGAGGACAATCATTGCATTTTACATTTCATTGATCAACACGGTTCTTTCGGGTTCCAGCCATCATATAAAACCCAAAAAGAATAGTGTGAGAGGAAAAAATCATGCCAGGGAAAACAACATAATAAAGGGGGAGTACCTTCAATATCTAACATCTTAGGTTTAATTCTAAGATCATTACCGTAATTCTAGGACTATAACCTATACTTATACTTAACCTTAGGGACATCCCTAGACATACCTTAGAAATATCTCTAGGGATATCACTAAAGTTCTCGCATCCTAGTTTCCAAAGGTTGACTAAACCTTTCCTCTGATGCCAACCGTACAGACCCAATGCTTGATGTACATGGACATTACATTACTTTTGTGGAATATTTAATACATAACAAAAACAGACACAGAAGGACCGTAATAGTTTAGTGTCTTTGGAAACTCGGAGTATAAACATCTAATCGTGTTGAAATATCTTCAACATCTCCCATAACGATCTTCCCCTTATCGTTTCCTTACCTAAAACCTTTCTTTATTTCCTGGGGAAAATAAAACATAAAAAGGGTGATCTCAAATGGTCAGTAAGGGAAAAAATAGAGAACATAAAACAATCCATAAACATTTGAAAGAAAAAACTTGAACATGAAATCTAAACCTTAAAACCTCAAGAAAAGACATAAATCTTGGATGTAAGTAAGGAATTTATCAGAAAGGAACATCAATCACGATAAAATATAATGGGAATAAAACATGTAATTATGGAAACCATTCAGCACTTGTTATGATTTCTATAGTAGCCAAGGCATTGCTGCCAAGACCATCTTAGTGGACAAAGTCCCTTTCTGAATCAAGTTCACTCCTCGATCCCGTCCTGTATCACTGAACCAAATTAACTTACCATTTCAGCCATGTCTATATCATGGGATATGTAATCTTTACCTAATGCATTGGAGGTAGATATATGTCCCACCCATCTCATAATGAAATCATTCTTACTTGTGCCACAAAATAAACTTAAAACATTCATCATAACCCAAAGAATAAAATGGGTTTCATAAACATCATCCCATCATTTCATAATCCTTATAAAACAAATGGACATTTCATCATAATAAAAGTGAAACCATTTAAATCATAGAGACATTATACTTGAAACATACACATATTAAGTAATGTCATCTTATAGGGAAAAATTGTTTTGATAAAACACTTGAAATGAATTATTGAGGAAAATATCCTTTCTTCTTCAAAATCAATTTCTTTTCACAAAACGTCATAAAATTTTAAAATAAAGTGATTTTGTTGAAAATAGTCATGAAATATTTGTGAGGAAGTTTCATGAAAATAAGTCTTTATAAAACTGTAAAAATCCTTTCATTCCGTATCCATTAAAAAAACATTCTTCTCATACTTTTGTCGGAAAAGTCAAAAAGTACCTTGTATGGTAAATAAAAGAAAGATTCCTTCCATACCATGGGGTAAAAATCAATATGG
This sequence comes from Viscum album, assembly GCA_963277665.1. Taxonomy (NCBI): domain Eukaryota; kingdom Viridiplantae; phylum Streptophyta; class Magnoliopsida; order Santalales; family Viscaceae; genus Viscum; species Viscum album. Next base: position 1,145,786,931 of record OY728166.1, read on the forward strand.
GTAAAAAGGAATTTAAACATACATTAATACACTTTTATAAAACATGGACATGGATGATAGCAATAACCCCAGTAAATACTTACGAATAAGTAATCTCGGATAAAAATGAGATTTGAAAAATTATCCCTTACATTAGGTCTGATATGCTTCATATGGATCCAAACCTCCTTTATATTGATTTAATAATATCATCTACTTATTACATAATCATATTCATTGTTATGATATCATATATGTTTCACTTATGACTTTATATTACCCGTTCTTTTGTAAATTCCATGTTAAAGCATCGTTTTGGGTAAAATCATTTCATTTATCGTATGTGTTTAGACTTGTCGTTCTTGATATTATTACTTAAATCCTGATTTACATAATTAAAAAATGTAAAACATGATTTATATATAACATATATTCATCATATACATATATATTATAGATCGATAAAAGGAATGAAATACACCGTTCATGGAGACGGTAGTCCGTACGTACGCATGAACGTTGTTTTCATTTCCTTATTGAATTGAATGGAATTAAGTAGATGATATATATATATATATATGTATACATAAATCTAGTAGCTTCATTATGTCATATATTTCATTATTATTCATTATATATACTTTATAATCATTCTTTAATGGTTAATCATGGAAAATGGATTTCATTGCATTCGTGGAGATGGTAGTCTGTACGTACGCACGAGCGATGATATCATTCCCTTGATCGTGGAATTATATTGAAGTGTATGTATAATATTACAGAATCAATATCACTTTAAAATAACCATATATAGTTATTTATTTACACTATTATACCCATCCATGTAAGGTGGTGGCGGAAAATAGATTACAGCACGGCGTGGAGACGGTATTCCTTACGTACGCACGCGCGGTGATTTCATTTTCCATAGGATGGATAGATGGTGAAATAGGGTTGTTTCATACTTATAATAACATATCAGTATATGAGTGATACTGATGTTATTACTTCATAATGAAACAACTAATGAAGAAGAAGTGGAAGAAGAAATAATGTTGAAAGAATCGTTAACGGACATTACCTCTTCTTTGAAGCGCCTCTTTGAGACCTCATTTTAGGGAACTAAAATTGGTCTTTGAAGACGACCAGGACCTCTAGGATGTTTCTAGGGAAGGGGAGATGATAATTTGTCAGGGGTTGGTTGATCTTTTAGGCTCAAATTGGTGTGAGGAAGAGAGGGAGGAGGCGCCCTTTTTTATGGGAGGAGAGGGTCACCTTTGGAATAACTAAAAATATTATTTTATTATAAAGTCATATTCGGTTTTTAATAGCTCCAAATTGAGTTATTTCTAAGATAAGGTGGGTATGGGTAGAAATAATCTCATCCAATAGAATTTAGACAAGTATAGGTTTCTATTTTAACCTTATCATTTAGATTTAATTTTAAGTTAAATAATTTTTCTTTTACCGTGTCTTCTTGTTTTCTTACACTATAAGGATAATAAACATACTATAACAAGAAAAATGAACCCCAAGTTGTTTATTATTAATATATATAACCCTATCTAAGTCATTTGGATGAACCTTAGATTTTTAGGAATAACATAACAATTACTAATATAATATTTGTTTTAAAAAATACATTATGTCAATTTTGACACTATTTGGTTATTGATTTTTGTGAAAATCATAAAAAAATGATTAGTTAAAAAAACGTTAACTAAATCAATACTAACATGTCATATTAACCTATAAAATTATTTTAATTCATAAAAAGTCTCAAATTACATTTATTTGGGTATTTATAACATCAATTATTTAAATATTTCATTAATAAGATAATTACTGCATCATCATTGTGTCATACATAAATTATATTATTTAATGTCTAAAAATTATAAATAAAATACCATTATGTAAGATATATTTTTATCTTTCTAATGAATATTTATAGGTGAATTTATCTTATGTATAACCCTATATTAAAAATGATTTACTTATTAAACTTTGATTTTAACTATTTTAACCCTTCTTTAAATAAATTAATATTAAATGTCCTAATCTAATCCAAGTGGATCTAAATAGTAATATTTTATTCCTAAGGATTTTTTGGTCGAAATAAACTTATTCAATAGAATTAGGACATGTGTTAGGGTTATAATAATATCATTTTTACAGTTAATTATCCTATTTACTTTTAACCGTGGTAAATAAAAGTAAAAAGTTACTATTCACCAAAAATTATTTTCATCTCATTGAACCACATTTTAGTCCTTGATATTAAATGTGTCTCTCTGATTTTTGAAATTCAATTCACAGAAGTGGTAAAATTTAATTTAAATTAAAAAAGTCAGTTTTTTAACTACCACTAAGTGGTTTCACTATTTATCGAAAATTGAAGTTTTTCAGAAAAATACCAAAAATTCAGCCTAAGAATTATTTGATATTCCAAATTCAAAATTGATATCTATTTTTCCAAATTCATAACATATAAGTGGCATTAATTAATTTTAAATTTAATTCCCGTTATCAAAACAAATAGCGTGTTTTTAAGAAACAAAAACAATCAAAAGATTGATACTTGTTTATATCCAATTTCAAAGTTAAATTAATTCCAATGACAAACATTGGATTAAATGGTAAAAATATATTATAATTACACTTTAAAACCAATTAAAAAGATAATCTAACCATATAAATTATTGAAATGAAAAAATTTGTTTTTAATTAAAATATATAGCGTGTTTTACTATTCATTAAAATATGAAAGATATCAGAATAATATGAAAAATTTATCCAAAGTAAATTTTTTTATCCTGATTCCAAATAAGAATTTTAATTTTTCAAATTGAACTTATAGACATGTCAAAAACAATATTTAAAGTGGGTGCGCCATCAAAAGGTGGCAAAACTACATTTTTTGAAAAATACTTATTTTACTCGAAAAATTGATTTTGTTCTCATACCATGTTCTAGAAAATGTGTAAGATGAATAACAATGTTATGAAATTAAAAATGTAGTTTATACTATTCATAACGGCTAGATCATAAAAATATTATAACCATATATCGTTGTTTAGTGAAACCTGGTATTGCGTACAACACACGCTATCGAGGAAGGTCGCGATTGCGTGTAATACAAGCCAAGTCAGGGTTGCGTGTTATGCAAGACTCCTCCGTTGTTTCGTATAACAGAATCAAACCATATTTCATTTATACATTGAATATATATATATTTATATATATACACTCAATTTTTCATTGAATAACTACTATCAAAATTGTGTGTAACATGATCCAAGAATAGTGTTGTGTATACTGCAAGCTCATACGGTGTTGCGTATAGCGCAAGGTAATCTTGTTGTAGCTTACAACACAAGACATCAATGAAATTAAAGGGAATATTTTTCATAAAATCTCGGGGTGTTACAGCCCATCCAAATTACCAGAAACAGACCAAAATGTTACAAAAAACAGAACAAAATAGACGAGAACCCCCCCCCCCACCCCACTAGATAGCCCCCACCACACCCTTGGAAACCCCCACCCTCCTGGACACCCCCACACCCATGGACTACCCCACCACCCCCTAGATAGCCCCCATGCCCCTGGACAACCCCCACCCTCCTGTATACCCCCACCCCCTAGAAAACATTCCCACACCCCTGGACAACCCTCCCACACCCCTGAAACAGACCAAAAAGTTACCATAAACAGACAAGAACCCCCCACCCCACTGGACAACCCCCACCACACCCCTAGACACACCCCACACCCCTGGACACCCCCAAACCCCTAAACACCCCCACACCCCTAGACTTCCCCCCACCCCCGAGACTGCCCCCACACCCCTGGACACCCCCTAGACATCCCCCACTCGCCTGTATGTCCCTCCCACCTTCCTGGACACCCTCCAAACCCACTAGATAGCCACCACCATACCCATGGACACCCCCACCTAACTAGACACACCCAGACCAAAAACAAACCAAAACCAGATCAAAACCGGACCAAAACCAGACCAGAACCCTCCCACCCCACTGGACATCCCCCACTACACCCCTGGACCCCCCACACCCCTGACTTCCCCTACCCCCTAGACAGCCCCTGGATAGCTGGTGTGAGGATAGGAGGTTCCGCTATCCCTCGGGGGGATGAACGCCGCTGAAAGGCACTCATCACTCCCACATGCGAAGCTTGATCTCTCAAAATGATTCACCAATGCTTTCTTCCCCTGTAAACATCATTCATTCTATCACTTTGATTTCACTAAACATAGGGGAAAACAACGTCACACATGACAATGTTTCCCCTGGTTATACTGGCATCAAAGAGATATAATGAATGACGTTTAAAGGGGAAGAAAACATTGGTGAAACATTTTGAGAGCTTAAGCTTCGCATTTGGGACTGATGAGTACCTTCCAATGGTGTTCAGCCCCCCCGAGGGATGGTGGCGGATCCTCTCCCACCCATTAGACTGCCCCCATCCCCATAGACACCCTAGAACCCCACCCCACTGGACAACCCTCCCCCACCATTGGAAACCCTCCTCACCCCCAGGACACCCCAACACCCCTGGACACCGCCTGGATAGCCCCCACTTCCCTAGAAATCCCTTCCACCCTCCTGGAAATTCTCCCACACCCTGGACTACCCCTACTCTCATAGATTCCTGGGATATCCCCAACCCACCAGACTGCCCTCCCACGCCCCTGGATACCCCCAACCCCCTGAACACCCCCCACACCCTTGGAACCCCTCCCCCCAGACCAGAATCCCTACCAGAAAAACCATCATAAGTAGAACAAAAAAAGAAGTAGAGAAAAATTAAGCATTCACATATATAACATTCAAAACGTACAATGTCAACTAAAAAAAACTAAATCAAACCTAAATTACTACCAAACAAATAATTACAATGGCAATATTCAAAATTACATTTTACACTACAAACAACTAAAATTCAATCAAACCTGTAAAATAATTTGACCATTCCACTTGCAAGTGTTTGACATCTTGAGCACTATAGGTTTGAGGGTCATCAAATAGCTATAAATTAAGAAGATAGTAGTTAACGTGTATAATGAATAAATCAAATGAAATATTATGGGAAAGTTTAAAAGGAAATCTTACCTGGTCAAAGTTCACAACTGTACCAATTGTTATAATTTCATACATAAAACTTAACATATAATATCTTCATTTGATGACGCCTTGTTGTTCATGGAAATTATGTTTGAATGAGTGTAAATTGAATATATTATTTTTTTGTAATAAATCAATAAGTACCAATTATAAATGGATATTTACTTTTACATTTACATATTTGATCTTTTCACTCCTTTTCTTTGTGTTTCTTCGAAAGTAGACCCATCCCCTAGTAGAAAATAATTAAAATGGGATAAATTTAAAATTCATTATAATATATAAAACTATTAAGAAATTGAAACTTAATTTTCCAACATTTTATTGAAACCTTCCTGCACATCACCATGGACATAGCATATCCAATAAATTTTTTTCTCCCATGGGAAAAAAACCCCTAACATCCAATGATCACTGATAAAAGAAAATTTATGGTTAGTGGGTTTTTATGTTAAATGATATTGAACTCATTGAGAGAGATGTGTTTTATACCTCTCACAAAAATTCATCATCCAATATTGTGTGACAATATTCTGTTCAGGTCCTTTTGAAATATAAAGCATTAATTGTTCCTCATCCAATGCACATGATTCAGGGGAAATCAAATGCGAGTCCATGAATCCATATACATCTGTCCGCTCATTCTTCTCACAAATGTTATAAAGATACATAATACAAAATAGATTTAAGTATACATTTTTAATAAATATAATGCACGAAAAAGGTGTTAAGACTTACATGGTAAATTTTTTCACCATGTTGATGCCCAACTTATCTCCAGTAACAAGCTCCATGATATCTGTTTTCACAATCCCCATAGTTATTGAACGTCCAAAAACATGAGCTTCCATATGAAACTCATAATGATCCGCCAAAAAATTTGAATATCATGAAAATCTATCAAGACTACTAGAATCTGTATTTGATGTCATAGCCATTTGTAATTTTTTGTTGTCTATATAGTATTTTTTTACCTTTGAAGTATTAATTTAAAAATAAATAGAAAAATATATTTGTTTTAAAATGTTAAAACAACTTGAATAAAAAAAATAAAATAGAAAATATAACATAAATACCTATATAGTAATGAGTCAAAGAAGTCTGGATGGCCAAATTAAAAAATAGCCGATACTAAGTCCAACTTTCACCACCTCATCGGTAGGTAATGGTACTCGAGCTGATCTATGTATAATATCCTGTACAGTGACCCTCTGATTCTCTACCTCTAATTGATGAAGATGAACTGTATATCCTATATAATATACCAACCCATATGAGACTATATGATGTTGAGGATCATCAACATACAACTTTTAATAAGTAGGAAGGTGCAATGGAGGAGTAGGATAAAAAATGGGGTCCGCAGGCTGAGGTGGGGGAGTGGGAGCTAATGGTGGAGGAGGAGGATAAATAATGGGGTCTGCAGGGGGAGGTGGAGGAGTGGGAGCTGTAGTCTGAAATTGTCTTTGCATGTCTGCAAACATAGACTGTACTGATGCTCTAATATTTTCCTCCATCATCGCATTTATATTATGAAATTCAGCCTCTAAGGATTCTATTTTTTTATAAACACCCTCAACGTAAGATGTTGTAGAACATGGAAAAACTTTTCTTACTGATACACCTACAAGATATCCTCGTACACGACCAGGATGTTCGGGATTTCCCAATGTTTCAGATAAAATATCTTGCCTCCAAGCAGCTGTAAATACCCTCTTTGAGCTCTTCTCCTCAAGAGTATACTGTATTAATTAATTGAATATTTTTATAATGATTGAAATTATATGAAGAAAATAGTTAACTTAAATAAATAAAATAGATATCTTACAATCCTCTCAGCTAAGATTCTTGAATCTTCCGAAATATATTTCCCTTTTTTTCCCATCTGAGCTCTCTTCCATTTTTCTTGTCTAAACGGAGGGGATGGAGGGGCCACCGCTCTAGAGCTTGAAGACTCACCTTTTAGTTTTTGTAATTTTTTCGCCATCATTTGTTTTTCCGATAATGTATACCATCCCCGAGATAAACTATGAGGGTATAAATTTTAATATTGGATCTCCTGATGAGAGTTCATTTTTTATGTAAATTAAGAATATAAATCATTAACAAAACATTAATAAGATCATTTATATAAGAAATATTATTAAAGTTTACATTGACCTTACCAAAAATTAATATTTTATTATACTTTAAACAAACTGTCTCCATGTGTCTTTATCTATGAAAGGATATATATGAAATGGATTGTCATGACTCCTATGACAAAAAATGAAATCATATGAGAGGGTTGATTTGAAATCCCTCCAACTCCTGGCAACCATCAATAAGCATTTCTTCATGACAGCTCCAGTGTCAGGAATATCAAATGTCATCTGATAAAGAATAGGTTCAATATATTATATATACTAGAAACATTTAAAGAATGAAAAAAAATAAAAAAAGATCTTAACAAAATCACCTCCCACAAATGAGAGCTTATCACCTTGTCCACACTTCTCCTGTCATTATACAAAATTCTTACTTTTCTCTTACCCTGAGTTGATACAAAACTCTTGAAATCTTTTGCATTTGGACCTCTATGATTATCATACTCATCAAAATCAATGAGTATCCATTTATCCTATATGCAGGAAAGTGATAATTTTTTTAAACATGTGCACACACATTTTCCAACTCTTGAACTCTTTGTCCTAATAGGAGCACATGAGGAAGATTGGGGAACATCTAGAGGAGCATATGAATGTTCATCCCCAGAGGTATGACCAATATGCACATCTCCAGAATCATGTGTTTGATCAAATGATTGATATTTCCTTATCCTTAAAAAAACAAACAAACAATAGTTCACAAATATATAAATTCAAATATTACAATACTATTGTGAATAGAAAATTAAAAATTGTACTATGTTATATAATAGTAAACATGGTTAATATGGTAATCATGTTAAACAATGGTAATGATGGTAATGATGGTAAACATGGTAAACATGGTAAACATGGTAAACATGGTAAACCTGGTAGACATGTTAAACATGATAAAGTAATAGTCACTGAACAAAAATAATAGATATATAATTTATGTAATGGTAAACATGATAAATTAAACTAAAAAAAATTAAAACAAAAAAAACTTATACTTATTTGGTTTTAATAAATGTTGTAAAAAAGAAAAAAACTTACAATATCTAACATTTTATGAAAATAATAAATTGAAACAAGAAATAAACAAATGTTTCCTGTAATTTGAGGAATGTACAAATGGATTTTTTTCCCAAATTCCTTCGTTGTGATCATTCCTTATGGCACAAACCATGTCTTTAACATGCTCATCATTATGTTCTGTTAATATTTCCATGGAAGTAGGGATATTAGATAAAATAGAATCTTCATCAAGTTCATCCACACCAACATATTGTTTTTCCCTTGTAAAACAACATCCCACTATATATCTGATAGATCTACTACATAGAAAATTTGTTTTTCATGTTTTTACATTATAAAAGAATCAACTATGTCTTCCGATCTATTCAGATTAACAATTTTCATTCCAAATTCATCATGTGTGACACTGTTGTTACCAATAAACCATTTACAGTTAAAAAAAGAACATTAATTTTAAAGTAATCAACTCATTAATATGCAATGTGATATACAATTGAGCATCATCAATGTTATTCAAGATGTATGATTCTAACTTCTTCATCTGTTCAGCTGACAATGATTTGAATTTCAAGCCACGAATCCCCTTTCCCTCATTATTAACTCATTAATAGCGAGATGGAGGCAAACCTATGTGCTGCACCGCAGCCATGTAGCTCATACAAAACTCTGAAACCTCTTCAGAAATATAATTTTCAATAATGGAGGCTTTAGGTCGATATGGATTCTTAACATACCCCTTTAATATTTTCATATACCTTTCAAAAGGATACGCCCAATGAAGATATATATGTCCACACAGATTTATTTCTCTAACCATATGAATCATTAAATGTACATTTATATCAAAAAATGTTGCAGGGTAATTTATTTCCAATTTACAAAGTATAAAAATTTCATCCTTTTCCAAAATGTTCAAAGCATTCACATCAATAACCTTATTAAGAATTGAATTGAAAAAATAACACAACTTTATTATTTTATTTATCACACGGATGGGAAATATTCCACGCAATGAAACTGGAATATGTTGTTGCATCATGACGTGACAATCATGAGATTTCATACCTATCAACCTGAAGTCCTTCAATGAGACAAAATTTTTTATATTTGAAGAATAAACTTGATGTAATTTGATATCATGAATACATTGAAAAAGATAATTTTATCCCTCTTGGATAATGTATGAAAAGCATAGGGAATAAATGTTCATCTTCCATTAGGAGTGGGAGCTAACTCCAAACATATTCCCATTAATAGTAAGTCTAATATTGTATTCAACCCATGTTTTGTCTTTTCTTTAATATCTAACAATGTTCTAATCGAACTATCATAGATATTTTTCTCCAAGCGCATGACATCAATATTATATTTAACTTTATGATATCAACAATATGGTAGCTCAAAAAATATTGACATTTTCTTCCAAATATGTCTATCATTACCGGATTTTTGTGTCTTTCCCAATGTCACATCACAGTTTTCCACCCTATCAAAATACAGATCAGGGGATAAAGGTTTTAGAGAAATATCAAATTCTTGGGATCCATTGAAAGCCTTTTTTATTCTTCTATAATAGTGATCCATAGGAAAAAACCTTTTGATGACCCATGTACACTGTTTTCCTCCCATGATGAAATTGACAATATGAAGTCTGTTGTTCGCAAATTGGACATGATTTATGCCCTTTAACACAATATCCAGACAAATTCCTATATGCTGGGAAGTCATTTATAGTGAACAAAAGCACTGCATGTCGTTAATATATTCCATTTTATAAGAATCAAACACCCTAATACCATCCTAACGTAAAAGTTTCAAATAATCAATAAATGGTGACAAGAAAACATCAATATCATTGCTAGGTTGCTTCGGAAAAGAGATCATTATACTAAACATGACGTATTTGCGCTTTATACAAATGTCATAAGAGAGGTTGTTAATTATCAATAAAACAGGCCATGAACTATGTGTGTTACTGTGGGTTCGGTATTGATTCATTCCATCTGTGCACAAATCTATTCTGAGATTTCTAATTTCATTTCCAAATGTAGAATACAACTCATCAATTTTCTTCCATTGTGGACAATCAGCTAGATGAAATATTTTTCCATCACATAACCTCTCATCAGCATTCCATCTTAACCTTTTTGCATCATGTGAATTAGAAAATAAATTTTTGAAATGATGAATTATAGGAAGATAGAAAAATACCTTTGAAGGGTTCTTTGTAATCTCTACATCAGCCTGTGATTTTTCTTTCACGTTATACCGTGATGTCCCACATTTAAGACACTCTAAAAAAAATTCATATTCCTTCCTATATATAACATACAATCATTCGAACATGAACGTATTTTCTTATATACCAATCCCATCAGGCATAATATTTTCTGTGCCTTATAATGTGAATCTGGATGATCGTTATCTTTTGGAAGAATGTCTTTCATCAATTGTAGGAGCTCTGTAAAACTTTTGTCACTCCATCCATGTTTTTCCATCAGGTTAATCAATCTTAACACCACCGAAAAAACCGTAAAATCTGTACAACCAGGATATAATGGTTTTTCAGCATCACCATATAGACGCGCAACTGTCGGTTCTATCTCAATTTGTTCTACTGAAATATCACGAATCATTTCTTCAATTCCATTAGAGTTACCATCTTGCGAATCATCATCATCAGTGAAATTCCATCCAGTTTCACTATGCCCAACCCAAGGCCTGTAACTTGGATTAAAACCATGAAAAATAATATGATCTTTTATCTATCTACTTTTCAACTTCTTCATAATCAAGCATTTCAGGCATTGACAAGGAAAAAGGTCACTAATTGGAACATTTCGTTTAGAAAATTCAAAAAAGGCATCAACACCTTCTTCATATTCATTGCTCACTCGATGTGCCATAATCCAACTTCAAATCATTATTACCTATAATAAATATCAAAATTATACATATTTTTTAGATAAGAAATATATATGTTTATATGAAAAAAATCCTAATTTGAATGTAAAACAATTTTGAAATATAAAAAAAAATCTTTGCATATTTAAAAAAATATTCTTGAATATGATTTAAAAAGAAAATATAGTTAGATATAGTAGTTTTAAATTAATCTTTGATCTTTTCTTCTTAATTTTCACAAAGAATACATCCTGTTGAAACTAGATACCAAATTCACCCTTCTGTAAAAAAATATGAAGTATTAATATTAAAATATGTATAAATTAACTACTAAAAATTACACAGATCCAAATGATTTGAAACCTCTGGACAGCCCCCACCCCTCCAGACAACCCCCCTCCCACTCCCCCTAGACACCAACCCCACCCCTAGACATCACCCCACCCCCTTGGACACCACCCCACCCCCTTGGACACCCACTGGATAGGACCACCACCTTGGATAGCCCCCACACACTGGACACCACCCCACACCCCCTTGGACACCCCCTAGACACCACCACCCACTTGGATAGCCCCCCACCCCTCTTGATAGCCCCCACCCCTGGACATCCCATACCACTCTAGATTAAACCCACCCCCTTGGACACCCCCACCCCTCCTGGACACCACCCCCACCCTCGACCCCCTTGGACACCCCCTGGACACCCCCATCCCCCGGGACACCCCCACCCCCTTGGAAACCCCCTGGACACCACCACCCCCCTTGGACAACCCCCCACCCATATAGACAGCCCCCACCCCATGGACAGACCCCACCCATCTAGACGGCCCCCACCCCTTGGACACCCCACCCCTCCTAATAACCCTAGACCGAATCGATTACTATTAAACGGTAAATTTAAAAATTACTAAACATCCCCAATAGTAGAAGGAATGAAGGAGAAGAATAAGTGGACAAAGAAGAAAAAAGAAACAAAGAATAAAGGAATAAGAACATGGAATAAGTAACTTATTTAAGGAAATTACAAGGAATCCAAGAAAACCACGGGGCCTCCAATGGTTGATAAAAATTTGGAGAAAATGGATTAAACATGAGAATCAAATCAAATTTAAAATAAAAAATCGGATGGAGAAAATCATAGTGTAAAGCCTATCATCACGACATTTTGGGGTCAGGATAACTGCGCATGTTTGAAAACCACGACATGGTCTTTCCCATAACCCATAATTTTCTCATAGTCAATGATTGGTCAAAATAAATATAACTAAATAGAATCATATTGCAACACCCCTCATCTTTTCATAATGCATGAATCCCTAAAAATCATAATGGAAACCTAAAACATAGACTATACCAACCCCCTTGGACACCACCCCCCACCACATTAGACACCACCCCCATCCCCCGTAAACAACACTAATAAATTATAACCTAATATCCATGAAACAATACAATCATCATGTCATAATATCACAAACCCCGATGCAATAGTCAATCCCAACTGACACTTATTCCCCAACCCCTTGGACACCACCCCCACCCCCTTGGACAACACATGGACACCACCACCCCCTTGGACAGACCCCTACCCCACTGGACAGCCCCCACCCCCTGGAAAACCCCCCACACTTCTTGATAGCCCCCACCCCCTTGGACACCCCCACCCCTCCTAGACACCACCCCCACCTCCTACCCCTTGGACACCCCCTGGACACCCCCAACCCTTTGGACAACCCCCCAGACAATCCCCCAAACCCTCTGGATAGGCCCCACCCCCTTGGACAGGCCCCACCCACCCCCTTGGACAGCCCCCACCCCCTTCGAAACCCCCACCCCCTTGGACCCCCACCCACCCTTGGACTTCCCCCCCACTATGGACACCCTAGAAACCCCCCAACCCTCTAGATAGCCCCAGAAACCTCTAGAAACCACCCCCACCACTTTGCACACCCCCTGGACCCCACCACCCCCTTGGACTTCCCCCACCCCTCTCGAAATCCCCCACCCCTATAGACAGCCCCCACCCCCTTGGACACCCCACCCCTCCTAGACACCACCCCCACCACTACCCCCTTGGAAACCTGCAACCCTCTGGACAACCCCCCGGTCAACCCCCCAAACCCACTAGACAGGCCCCACCCCCTTAGACAGCCCCCACCCACCCACCCCCTTGGACAACCCCCACCCCCTTCGTCACCCCCACCCCCTTGGACCCCCCCCCCCCACAAACACCCATGTACTCCCCCCCCCCCCAAATCCATGGACACCGTGGACATCCCCCAACCCTTTGGACAACCCCCTAACCCTTTAGACAACCCCCACCCCCCTTGGACAGCCCCTTCACCCCCTAGACACCACCCCACCCCCTTTGACATCCCCTACACCCCCTTGGACACCCCACCCCCCTTGGGAATCCCCCACACCACCCTGGACTCCACCCCCACACCCTTTGAAACCCCCTGGACACCCCCACCCACCTGGACAGCCCACCCAACCCCCTTGGACACCCCCACCCACTTTCAAAGCCCCTACCCCCATGGAAACCCCTTGTACACACACACACACATGATAGAACACACATAAATCATAAACTTACATGATATAAATTCCATTGGTTTATTTTACCAGAAAATAATTTAGCATGGTATAGATGAACACTATGAAACTAATCAGGATAGAAAGAACAATGAAAAATAACATCTCAAAAAATTAGTTTAGGGCATCGTAGAAAAAAAATAGAAAATGAGTCATGTGAGGCTTACTTGAGTGTTGTGAGTCGACATGATAGATATGATAAAAATAAATATGAAAAATGATGTTGAAAAAAATGAGGATGGGGGGAATGACTTCAACGAATAGATTCTATGTTTTCCATGTGAGAGAGATGAGTCGCAGATCACCTGATTGAAGAAAACAGAATGATTGAATATGGGGTGCGATAAATCATTTAAAAGATTTATCACATTGGTTATTTAATGACTAACGTGGTAAACTATTTTTTTAAGGATTATAATGTTGGTTATTTAATAACTGATGTAGAAAACAATTTATCAAATCAGTTATTTTATAAATGATGTGATATATGTCGCTTTATACCAACGTGATAAATTGTTGAGATTAGTTTTATCACATCGGTTTTTTATAACCGACATGGTAAATCTCCGAGATTTCCTTTATCACATCGGTTATAAAATAACCATCATGATAAAACTCCGATATTTCCTTTATCACATCAGTTATAAAATAACCGAAATGATAAAGTGTGCTAGTTTTGATTTTCACGTCAGTTATACAATAACCAGCGTAAAAAATATTATCTCCGAATATTTTAGGTTGATTATTTTATAACCTATGTAAAATATGGATCATGATCGATATATCACGTCGTTTATAAAATAACTGATGTTATATATAGATCATTAACGCTTTGCATGTCGGTTATATAGAACTGATGTGAACAATTCCGACATGTTAAACATTTTTCCACTAGTGATCAATGCCTTAAACTTACACACCTAGATTATATGTCAATAAATATTCTATAGTTCTTTCATCTCCCCTTTGCTGATAATAAATAAAATTTTATAAATGAGGGAAAATATTGAAAATATTTTCCTTTTATGAATTATCCTTTTCTCCTAGAAGTTCTTCTTTTTTATCTTCTTCATTAATGAGAGAATCTGTCAAGTTCACATGAGAGAAGGATGGAATCACATTTCTCTATGAAATGAGCAACAAATTAACCATATCTTAGTTTATATGGTCTAAATTAGTATATAAAACTATAATGATTAATCTAGGCATCAAAGAAATACATAAACTATTCAAAATTTGATACTTTATCATTTTATCATTCCAATGGTTATTGAAACAAATTTTTTAGATATTTTTTACTCACACTCACCTTAGAAACACATAAAAAATATTAATGTATAATAATCATTATCAGCATAAAAAATTCGTTATAACATATAAATATTTCTTAATTAATAGTTATATTTGGTTAAATTAAAAAAATGATAGTAAATTGATTATGATAGCTGGCTTTCAGCTTCCTCTATAGTCTACCATGAAATCCAGATTTATGAATTAGTAAAACTCTAATAACATTCTATTCTTTCCTGCTCCCCCTTAGAGGATGCACTCAAATAGTCATCATCATGGCCATTTTTGTATGTTGAACTCTATGAATCTCCCTTTACTAATTATAGAAGACTCAAGGAGTCATCATGTACTCCATGATGGATGCGTCATCATGATGTACCATTATCACACCATTTATATGTCCTCTAACATGAATCAAATTTAATTCCCAAATTTGAAAAAATATTAATTAATAGATACTAAATTGTAAATTTTTTACTCCTTACACAGGGAAAGAAGGTTGTGAATTACTTCTCAATAAAGATAATTTTCTCTTCATAGCTCCAAATTTAGCGTAACTTGTCCTGATTGCACTGTTGAATATCATATCATGAGCCTCCAAAGAAATACAAATCATATTTACATTTTTATATATATCCTTTTATGGGATCTAATTTTAAATATTATCTATAAAAACACATTCCTATAATGAATCTTATGTCATCTTATTTAGTAACACAACTTGACCTCCTGAAAATATAAAATAGTATTCATGGTTATTCCTGAGATACTTGCATCTCCCATACAACATCTCATGTGTTTCTATATTATCATTATTAGAAAACCTCTCATGAATTTCTAATTTATGTTAATTTCATTTATTTTATTTATAATATTTACATTATTATTATTTTTCTTCATTTCATTTTTGAAACAAACTACTTGGACCAAAAATGGTTATATCTAATTTATATTATTTAAATTTTTATATCTCTAATACTAAGTAGGGGTTTTCCTAGAATTTTTTTATGAATATTTTATAAATATTTCCTTATTATTAAAAATATCCAAAAAATTAATCCCTATACTAAAATATTTTTTAGTTGAAAATTTTGATTATCATTCATTAAAAATATTTATCAGAACAAAATTTTTTCTCTTCTTTATGAAACTACTTATTTTCATTATAGAGTTACCCCATTTGATTTATAATTCTTATAAAGAAGTAAGATTATATAAGATGAATAATATGTTTTTTTTGAAAAAATGTTTTACAACACCAAAAATAAAATTGGATATTCTATTATCCATAATATTTATCTATTTGTTATTGAACCTTTATCTTCTATTTAGTTTCAATTAAACATTTATTGTTCCCTTTCCTTAATAGGGTCCATATTTTCAACTCAAAATTAATGGTTTATGATATATTTTTTGATGTTTTCAAAACTTTTTTCATCCATTAATTTTTTTACACTTGATTATAAAACAAGAATCGTTATATTAAAAAAATATAGTATCATTAAGATAATTAGGAACAACATGTTACTTTTTATTTTGGATAGTTTTACACTAGATTGGTATGATCAAACTAAACATCAACAACTTTTTCATAATTCTATCACATAATAAATATGGTAATTTCATCTTTGAGACACATGGATTGTGTCTCACTCAATTCTTCTTCCTTCCTAGTAAACTTGATATCATTATATTTGAAACTTTTATCTTGTTATAAAATTATCACCCTTATATTTTTAATTTCATCAATGTATTTTATTTTTCTCATATTCATATCCTCTACATTTTTCAAAGTGTTTTATTAATTTCTTAAGTTTACTATTTTTCTAAAAAAGATAAAATCTCATCTTCCAAAATTTGTTTATTATGGAGATATTCTTCATCCATATCCCCACTAGAGGTGATATCATCAATTGTAACTAGATCTATGAGGGTATAGTGTTTTGTAGTAGTGCCATTATATTTTGAACCACTAATTTAATATTAATATTTTGATTCCTCTTATTTTCTCAATGTATTCTTAATTGTAGACATAATCTTCCTAGAAACACCCATTGTGGGTTTTACCCATTAGTTCTTGTAAAATACTTATCTTCTTCATCTTGTATAATTGTAACATTTTTCTAATTTGGAAACTCAACAATAATATGTCTAATAATGCAAAAAATATATCAATTTAAAAAATAATTTCCTTATATGATCCTCTTTTTATTTTGAAATTAGATATATAATTTATTAATTATCTACATTTTTTTCTCAGTTATCTTCTAAATTTAAAGATGTTTCAGGTATCTTTCCCTGGATCTTGAGACCTCACATCACATTAAATTCCATCTCATCATTTTTTATTTTATTCAATGTCAGTGATTTATTCATCTTATAAGTAACAAGTATACTATGTAATTGATCATTGGATAATTAAACCCCGTCATCCAATGTATAAAATTATCACAAACCTTATCTATACAATTTTGAATCATCTTTTTGATAATAATTAACTATTATAATGTTTATTAAAAGCCTCTAATATTGATGAAATTTTCATTTACCCTTGTGAACTTAAATTCAAAGCCTCATTTTCATATATTTTAATATCTTAAATGACTTCCATCTAAATCTATACATCTTATTATTTTAATTGTGATTTATTTCATAAATTATCTATATATTTTCTCAAACATATATAGAAGTTGTATGAAAAAAAAATTTGGTATAACACCTAATCTAATAAGGAATATGAGATTCAATTCATAGCATTTCTATAAACCTATAGATTCCTATTTTTTTTACAAATGTCACATGATAACCTTCTTTAACTGGAGTGAAATAAACCAGTGTAACGTTCTTCACTTATATGACTTGAGAAAGAGGACAAGGTATTATATTATTCCTATAATCATGATAATTATTTGCATAGATTATTGTAACACCTCTACTATAAAATAAATTAAAATTATATATATCTTAAACTTTATTTAGGATTAAATCTTTAAAAGGTGACATGAAATTTCTATGATATCAGTTGAAGTGCACATGTAATATTTATAAACCACATAGAAGGGGGTGATTCATTTATACTTATTTTTTAATTTTTTTATAAATTAACCATTGTGATCAGTTAAAATCTCAATAAACTATTTCATGAATTCTCACACTTACATGTATACATTAAAATAAAATAACTACAAAAAACACATGTTGTTTATAAGGTTTGATTCAATTGTGGATACATACTCCGTCCATGTCATTGTCATGTTTGAGATTAACTGTTTCACTCTTTAACAATAGTTAATACATTAAAAACAATATCAAATAAATAATAAACATAATTAAATATAGTTCAAACAATCTCCCAAAATCCCAAGGGGTCTCCAAACTATTTTTAACCTACTGAAATCCTAATTCTATTAAAATATATTTTTTTATTTTCATGAAAATAAACTTTGGCAGGTATATTAGGAACCTAAAAAGGCCAGTGACACACCATTGTATTAAAATGAAAATAGATGTTCGACTTTATCACAAAATAAATTAAATGTGTTTGTACATTGAAACTTTTAAAAGATATAAGAAACCTAGAATTGGTTCCACTCTATCTCCATTTAAATAATATTTTGGAATTAGATCACCTTATTATCCCAAACCTTTTTGTCCTCCTCTATATAAATCATATCTTCACTAAAGTGATGGAGTATGATCTTATCGTGTGAATTAATAAATAAAAAATAATAATTATTGATGTCAACTTAATGTCATAAAGAATTCATCATTTATAAATGTTCCACAAACACCTCAATCTCTATAATCTATACATGTGAATCTTCCTTGAAGTACTGAATTAGATACAACTCACTATTAATTTCATTTAATTATACGGAAAACTCAGTCTGAATTAGATGATCCTTGTTAACCTTTGTCTTGATTTCTTTAGCTTCAAGTAAAAATTTGGCTTATGCTTTAGAATCAATTGAACATTTCAGATTACTTTATATTAAATATTTTTACTGTTGTAAATACTATGAATCTTAACCCCTTTACTTAGAAAACCTAATTGAAACCTCGAGACAATGGCCTTAAGCATTGACATAGTAGTGAGAAGTCTTAATAACTTGGTGTAATCCTTTCTTTTCCTAGTTTTCTAGGATTTGTTTTCTAGGTAACCCCATATAAATGATAACATTTCCCCATTTTTCTTGAGAAACTCTATGTATTATCTACCCTCTCCATTTTTAGTGGACACATGAGGATAGTTTTCTATCCCTTACGATTCTTCATATGAATCTTAAAGTCTGTCACTAAGCATTTCCACTAACCAAGCTTCATAATAATTGGATATGATCTAATTTATCTTACTTATGAGAATACCACACTATCATATATCAGGATCATTGTCACTCATAACCTCTATATCTGATTTAATGAGGTATTTTTGGTGTAATTGTCATAAAACATTATGTGAGCTGGTATCTAACCAAAGTTCTACCTCCTACCCATATTGAGGGTTAATGAAGATCTAACTAAGTCCAAATAATTTATATTCATGGTAGCTTGAACAATATTTACTTCAAGAAATATGGATTCTTGAGGTAAATCCTCTATTAACTCCCTTGATTTGGATCACCTGGAATACAACACTTTTATGTAGGACGACACACTAGCCTTCAGACATGGTGGAAGAATAGTTCCACCAGAAACTCCCTCAACCCTCAAGGATAGAGTCACCTCACCAATGATTGGATTAACATAAGAGATAGAATTAAGAGACAAACCCACCTTGTTCCCTTTGTGACCAGAATTGGATGGAACTATACTAGATTCAACTAATGATATTGTCCTTCTATAAAAATAAAATTTCTTGTTCCCTAAATGGTGGAAATATTAGAAATGGTCTCTCTATGATTCAAATATCACAACTTGATAGCATCATAATACCTCTCTGAAATCAATCCAAATAGTCTATACTAGGAGTTTGGACACAACAATTTAAATGAAAATAAGAGGATCAATTGGGTTGTCCATGGATTTAGACCTACTATAAAAAAATAAGAAACAATATTCCAAGTTGATAATAATTTAAAGAATACATGTATTTTTGAAGGGGATTTTATGTAATGTGAAGCATGCCCATATCCCCATAGTTCGGTTTCCTTAAGCATATTAAAGTCAAAGATCCAATTATATAAAAATAAACAATACCCATTGATGATTCACAGGGACTTGGACCAGAAAAATGTGAGTTAGTTTTGATCATTGAAGTAAACCATCATGTTTTAGGATGCAATCAGACGAAAAATTTATGTTATTTTATACCCTAATATGTTTTCACAAACCTATCAAAGGTATCCATCAAAAAACGTATCTATATAAAATGAGTGACCAACAAGATATTAATGAGTTCCAAAGCCTCAATGAACTCTTATAGGGGGATACGGAGTTATGGGATTCCCAATTTGAGTGAAGGGACATTCAAGAATAGTGTAATGGAAGGAAATTATAAGAGGTATTTGGGATTGGTGAAAAGGAAAATTTTCTATAAGTGAGAGGAAAATGAAGGAAAACCTCCCTGTCACTAACTAGGGTGAATGACCATCAACACTATGACATATCTTCTAGGGAATCAATACAAATTAATCACTAAGAAAATATTATTTCATTAAAATACATTTTTCTTAACTAAATATTATATCTTATAAGTGTTGTTTATACTAATTCCCATCAGTTTTCTTCTTTTATCATCCTTATAATCTTATATGAAAAATATCTTCAAATAATTCCAAGATATTTTTTCACAATATAGTAATATTTTATTTTTTATAAATATTAGGTTTTCAACTTACAAAATTTTCTCAATGGTGGAGTGTACAATTCAAGAATTCACTCAGTTTTTAGAATGATAAACGTGTTCACGGGAGATTGAATACACATTCCATCTTGTTACTTCTCAATAACAATATTTCTTGATTTGATTCTTCCTTCCTGAACCATAGTGGGAATAACATACGAAAACCTCATTTTCCCTATTCTTCTTCTTCTTCCATGGAACGTAGGTTCTTTTTTACTAAATTACATTGAATTCTTCTCTCTTTTATACATAGAGAGTTTTCTCAAAGATTACAGTATCATATTCTAAATTGAAATGATATTTTATCCTTATTCTGTTATATATATTTTTATTAATATAAAAATCAATATATTTTCCAAACTAGAATATGTAAAAACCCTTAATTTTTGATTATATGATATCATAATTATTCATATTCAAACAAATAAAAATTTATTATTTCAAATGAAATATTATTCTCCAAATCATTGAAAACAAATTGTGGATATTTATACTCCATTACTATACAATGACATGCAATGGTTCGATTTTTAAAACTTCCTTGAAATCAATGGTTAAAAGTTTCACCCATTACTACAATTCAGAATATCATTTTAACCTAATATCTATTATTTACACATGAGACACTCCTATAATAATTTTTTCATCATGACCTACAACATCAACTGATCCTTGTAGTGTGGATGGATTTAAAAATATAGAAATGGATTTTACTTACATAACAATATTAAATTTTATTATGGCATGGAATCTTCTTCATGGTGAAAAGATCATTTTATCTTATTCTCAAATTCAATAACAGTCCTTTATAATAATTATGATCCTAAAGTCATTTTTGAAAAAATATGTCTCATTCTAATTTTATTATTTAGAAATATAAAATTTATCTAAATTAAAAACCAATAAATAAGAAAATAGTTATTATTATGTATAGTTTAATGGTATTTAACTTCTCAAAATTCTCGTCACTCTTACTAAATTACTGTAACATAAGAAGAATAGAGTCCTACACATCTCAATTATTCCATGTATTATATTTTTATTCAGTAACTCTACACGAATCATAATTTCTATTAAAATTACCATTATGTATATATATATATTACTGTCAGTCCTTTGGGAATATATAAACTATATTTCTGAATGACCATTACACATAAACATGAGGACTCTTGTTCATTAATGCCTTTTTCAATTTTTTCCCTAAATATACATCATCCATATTTTTTAAAATAGGATCATTACTTCTTTAAATAAACTATGGTCATCTATAATCCCATTAAAAAACCTCTAAAAATTTTAAATGAAATTAAAAAATTCACCTGAATGTATCTAAATATTTTCTATACAAGTACCTATCTTTTTCATAAAATAAGAATTATTTTGGATATTTTTTCAATATATCTGAGCTTCCCAAAGATCTCAATCTAAAAAATAATATTTATTCAACCATTAAATAAAAAATATTTACCAAAAAATAAAAAACCCTTCATTGTCAGTAATCTATGGATATTTACTCACAACACTAGAAAACATTTCTTCCTTTTTCAAATATCAATCACAACTATTAAATCTATCCAATACACTTACTTATTTTAACACAGTTGATACTTTTTTTAAACAATTATCGAAGCCTATAAAAACACTTTTCCTAGATTAATAGTGATGATCATCCCATGAGTCATCACATGTAAATTTTTATACCTTGAATCTATATTCTAATGAACCTAAAGAAATATTAACATTAAAATATTTTCCCTTCATTTATATTTGTAGGAACATAATCCTCAATATTTCCATTTCAATGATACAATTAATAAACCATCAGATAAATCAAGATCATCATTAATTGGTCTCATTAAAATAACCCAACACATATTGATGTACTTTTTGAAAAAAATACAACCAACAAAATCCATTGGGATTTTCAATGATAATGCAGTTCATCAATCCCTAAACGTGTTTATCATGTGTAATACCCACTCAAAAATTATTTTATGAATTAGTATATCATCTTGTATACTAACATTTGAACCTATAAATAATTGCAAAAATATCTATTTTAATGGTCATCCATCATTAATTATCATAGTTTATTGTTACCAGATCCAAAAAATAACTTATTTTATTCAACATTCCCCCCATTATATTTTATTAAAAAATATATCCACAAATTCATATTTACAATCAAGAAAATTATTTCGATAAAATTTATTGAATTAGGGTGTATTATTCTTCTACCCCTTTGGAAATAAAATACAAAGGGAACTATTTCAGAAGTATTTTATTTGATATCCCCATTTTTTCAATTAAACAGATAAGTGTTATATTACCACACATATATATTCTAATAATATGTTGAATAACTTGTAATACATGAAAAAATGAACTAAAAAGAACAAATGACATGATGAATTATTATAAAATATTTAAATAAAAGATAAACGTAATAAAATATGATAATGAAATAAAAACCATCATTATGATAATTACAAGTGGAATAAGACCACAAGTAAATAAAAAGGCCATAAATTTGTAATCTATATCCTCATTGATTTACTTTAATATCATACTACCAATTAAAACTATGGAATGAAGGCAATGAAATATAAATACAATACATACTTGGAGAATTAAAAATTATAAAATTGTATGAATGAATCCTAGATAAGTATTTGAGGTTATATATACTGGTGAAAAGGGTAAATATGATCATCACTTAAACATTGAATATACGATCGTCAGATATATGGTCATTTGGTATACATGTATCTAATATCTATATTAAATATTTTATAATTTTAATTATATAATTCCTAAAAATAATAAATTTTACATTTAATTGACATTAAATAAATAATTTCGGAATAAAATAACAAGATACTACATCATTTTTAAAAATATGAGTTGCTTTGAATAAATTATTTTCTTGTACATAATCCATTTTTAATTTAATGTAATAAGTTTATAGAAGAATTTACTAAAATATATAGTAAAAAATAATCTAATTATTGGTAATATAAGTAAATAACACTCACTAAATACTGAAGATATTATAAGGAATAAAAATTTAATGATTCTTGCATAAAGAAATATATTTTCTTTAAAAACATTATTTTATTATATATTATATATTTTTAATTAAAGGATAAATTTATAATATTTTGAGTGATTTTTTTGAAATTTATTATTATATATATATATATAAAATAATTAACATTCACGAAATGATAATTAATTTTCTAGAAATAATAATTAAATAATGTAATATTTTAAATGGTGATTTTTTAAAAATTATTTTTATGTGTTATGAATTCATATATTAATATCAATTTTTTAACACTAGAAGAAATTTAATATAAAAAATGTATTTCATATTTTAAATCAGAAATTTAAATTTTTTTAATAAGGCTAATTATATTTTTGGAATTTAATTAAGTTATTGTGTAAACAAATAGTAACAGTAGTTCATACCAAATGAAAAATAGTGTAACAATTAAGCTATATATAACTAAAATATATATAAAATTATGTCTAAATTATCTTTATGGGGAAATTAATGACCCATATCCATTATTGTTCCACTTTTTATCAGATTGTCTTGTAAAATAACATTCCTCACACATAAAAGATTCAGTTTTTTAGAAAAACCCACACAAAAATATATATATAAACAGAACTCCTATAGCTTCTTCTAACCAAAATTTTTCCCTGGTACTCATTTTAAACCCTTCCAAAATTCAATCTCCTAATTAACTATTACATTTTTCTTATCTTTTGGTTCCAAGAATGTTGTTTTAATATACCATTCTGATGAAAATCATTACTAGAAGGATTGATTCCATTCAAATAATAATTTACTTTTTTCAGTACATTTTATCAATACATTATAATATCTAATCGTTCAAAATATCAATCACCACTAAAATGGTATATTAATAAGATCATAATTATCTAGTAAAAATTATAATTTTATAATATATCTCTATACTCTTTCTCGTTCAACAGTATTTCATGTTTATGTTAGGGTCGATTCGATGACCTATATAAATGATACTATCACATCATCATAGTTTCCAACATGAATGTGGCTAATGAAATTAATACTAGTGATATATGATATTAAATATTAATTAATGTTCTAAATATGGTTCTATAAGGGTGACATAAAAAATTAATGGTCATTATAAAGGAACTCATTTCTATCAGTAAGTTACCAAAAACATACCCATTGTGAATTCCATTCTTATAAACCATATCTATACATTCCATCCAATGAACATTGGATCATACGAATCATTATTATACTATTACTCTAATACTTTTAATAATATATAAATTATAAACTTTTTATCAAGGAACTGGTATTGACACATAATATTGAAACTTGTACGAAACCATAAAAACCTGTTAGAAATTGGTAATGAAAATACTGTATAACTATTTAATATATATTTAAAAAATTAATATAAATAATTTTTTCAAAATGAATATTCCATAATATGGTTCTTAACAAATTTATTATGATATATAGGTTTATTATATAGGATATTAGAGTGCATTCATGGAATTTGGGAGTAAATGTAAGGGTTTCTCATCAAATTTATTACCATTTAGATATGATATATATTCACAACCTATTTTCTTGTATGTTGTGTATATAATTGAACACTTATATATCTTATCAAAAAGATTAGGGAACTCATTTTATTAAATGATCCAACTCATGTTAACTCTTTCCACTAATCATGATTCAATAATTAGAATTTACATAGGGGTTTATCTCCCAATCAATCTTTTTATTTGACATTATCAACATTTAAGATTCCTTTTGGAGATTTTTTGTGTAATTTTCTTCCAAATCCCTAATTAAATTTAATGCCTCAGTTTTATTGGGTTTAAAATTCATTTCATGGTTTCCTCACTATTTTATTCATAATTCATCCAACATGACATTTTCATGGGGATTTTTCTTTATGTTTTAATTTCAACTAGGAATCAATGTAATCTATTTATATATTCCTTGTATTCATTAATTTATGTCCTTATATAAAATTATATGATTTCATAAGGACCCTTTAGATATGTTTTGACGTATTTAAAAATGTTTGAAATGAATCTTTTTATATTTCTTGATCAGAAATTTTCTTCCACTATTTTCATAAGTTTTCATTATAAAGATTATTTCTATGCTTTTTATTTTTTTATAAGTAAATTTTAGTTAATTCCCATATATTTTTAATACCATTAAATAAGAAATTATATATTTATAAAAATGATATTAATTCTTAATTTATAAGTAATTTTCTATTCTTCTTCTAACGTACTTGTTACTCTATGTCAATATCCTTTAATGATTATTTAATTTCATTGGGGATAAGTTTTAATAAAATTATTCACTTTAATTATATAAATGATTAAGTTATATCCATTTTTATTTTTATTTAGAAACAAATTTTACTCTCATTGGTTATTTATTTTATAATTATTTTATGAATGTTTTTATACACATATGGCACACATTTTTATAGTTAATCGTAATGTGATAGGAGGGTATATAATTTTATAGCCATACCATTCATTTTATAATGTTTTATATCTCATGATATTTTATGTAATTTGATATAGGAGGTTATAGTAGTCTAATATGTTATAGGAAATATGTGATGATGGTCCTGATAATGATCCTTGACATAAGTTACGATTTTCTATGCTTATATATGTGCCACACTTCTATGTATAGTTACATGCCTATTATATGTATCAGCTTTATGTTAAGATTAATATTATGATCTATGTTTATTACTACATTGAGTATAATTTTATGATTATATCACCATACATTAATGTTCATCTTATTCTCAATTATGATCATTTTTTATGTTCACATGTATTGAATCAATCGAGATATTTTAAATTTTATCCTTATAGAGAATTTGGGCTCACAATTTTCTTCTATTTTCACTACCAAAGTAATGAAGATGGTTATTATATATTATTTTCCTATAATGTTATAATGTGTGTATTATATTTATGGGAAATATAAAAGATTTATTGAAAAATAATTTTTTATTTAGCTAATATCCAAATATAGTAAATTTAAGGGCTTGGGGAGTGTGGTTTATTGTGATATGTAATAAATATTCATGTAAAATGATTTATTAGGAATTTATGTTATAGAAGGGCCATATTATATAGTATCATAGTAGTGTTTAGTTAATTATGAGGATAATTTTATGAATAATAATTGGAGGAATCCTTAATTAATCTAGATTATATGAAAAGTGATATAGGTTGAATGTGAAGTTTCATAAGTAAAAATAAAGGGGTAAAATATTAAGATATCTCATGATAAATCTTCACTATCCTATCATTACATTATCTAGTTATTTTTGTTTATTACTCACACTATAGTGTTTCATTTTACTCTGTGAACAGAACTAGGAGGAATCGAGAAAACAATGAGTGTGTTGTATATTAGAGTTATCATCCCAATGAGAAACCAAACGGGATGAGATATGGATGGAATAATTCTTGGGAAATTATCACCAAACTATCTCAATATATAAAAAATAATGGGAACTATAAAAAATTACCAAAAATTTCATGGAATAACTCTCCACATAGCCCTTCATGCCGTAATTCCAACCTACATTTAATGGGTATCCCAATCAATTATTTGTTGTGAAATAGATCTACACAAAAGATATGTTGTTTTCAATTAATCAGTGTTTATAGATTAAAAATGTTGTTTCAAAAATTTAAAATTTTATATTTAATCTTATCTATGTTGTACTCTCCTTAAGAATGTGAGGAAAATGGATGAAATCTACTTAATATGATTGAGGTGGTTAAGAGAATATTTTCAAAAATTATTTTCCCTACAATCATCACATTAAAATGGAGATATAATTTATTGATTTGAATATAAATTAGTATGAATCAATTGTTACATATGAAAACAAATTAATAAGGATTAATGGTACTATAACACCCTGAGATTATATATTTATTCCTTTGAAATCAATTTAATGTATTTGATAGCTTTCTTTTCCTACAACCCTAGGTCTAAATAAACCATGATATATTATAGATTTAATAAACGAGTCACTGGATTACTGAGTATAAGTATGAATAATATAAATATTTTTCTTTTATTAAATTATATTTATTAATTTATGAGAAATAATAAATAAATGTTAATAAAATCATTTCATGATCAAAAGACTTATTATTGTGAAGAAATATATTTTACTTGGTTTTATGAATTATTATATAAAAGATATATATTTATCACTATAAAAAGTGATTTAGTGAAATTTATTGGTTATTTATATATAATAATTCATATATTAGTTATATAATAGATTTAAATGAAGTAAAAATCTCATGACGGTAAAACAATTTATTTTTTCTGAATAATGTTTTTATATGAGAAAATTGTTTTTATCTTAAATATTTAAATAAATTAATTTCGAACAATTATGTTAGTGATATTTTTATTTTATATATTAAATGAATTATTTTAAAAAATTTATATTTTTTTACAAAGTTATGGAATGAATAAAAACATAGTTTTATATCTAAAACACATTTTTCTAGAAATGGATTTCATTGCGTTTTTTTTGTCTTTTTTAAATTAATTTATCCAAATTATATAAATTTAGTTAGTTATAAATTTTTTTGATATTTTGAACCATCATGTAAAAATTACTTAATGATGCCACTTTCATTTTTTTCATAATTAATGGCATAAACAATAAAAATTTGTTATCACTGTTATTGTTAATTTTTTTACTATGGGTTAAACCAAGAGATAAGGGTAAAAATGAAACTTAATGTTTATTAAATATTATTGGTTTAAGATATTTAGAACTAAAATTATATTAAATTAATTTTATTTTATATTTTTCCACATTTTCAAGAAATTAACTTTAATTATATAAGTGTTTTAACTAATTCCATGTTTGTATCACCCATCAATTATAAAAGGGTAATTATCATCCTCCATTATTAACAATAATTGAGCCATCTAGATCAAAAAATTACAACCAAAAAACATTTATATATTCCTTCTATTCATTATTTATCTCTTATTATTACCCTAATACCATCCTATATAGGCTAAATGTGTAAGTAAATGGAGCCCTCTGAAAGAATTTATAATTGTCTTACCAGCCTATTTAAGATTTTATTTCTTATTATACAAACCTTAAATATATTTTATCAATAAAAACATAATAAATATGGTATCATAAATATTTTAATATTTTATTATTATAATTTTTCAACAATTAATCACCTTATTTTCTTCAAATGGAAAATGAAAGAATCACTCGTGCGTACTTGTGTACTATTGTATCCAAGTAAAGGGTTGAATCATTTTCCATCACCGCCCCAAATTGATAGATATAATGTTTTATTTAACAAATATATATGATATGTATGATATAATTATAATTTTTAAGTTTTAAATTTTTTTTATATTTCATTATTTTTTTTATTTATAAAATTAAAACAATGTTCATGTGTATCGATGGACTACCATCTCCATAATAGGTATAATCTATTTTTCTATCTATAAGTATTATGGATGATTATAAATTTGTATATAATGAATATTTATATTATTTTTTTATAATTTATAAAATTTATTATTTAATGGAACCAAGATCAATAATAAATGGCGACAACTTCTGAATCGAAAAATATATAAAAAACACAAATAACACCCAAAATGATGACGGTAATAAAATATTATCAATGAACATGTGATAATATTTTATAAGAAAACCATTCATTGTATTATAAGTATCAATATGGTTTTTAATGAATTAAAAATAAATTATGATTTATTATATTGGATATTTGGTCACTTATGAAAGAGGTCGGACTTAAGGTAAGTATTTTATGTTACATTTTATCTTTTTTCATGCATTGTTTGTGTAGAAATTTAAGATGATGAGAATATATGGTATATATATATATATTATTTATTATTCTGTTATACTTTGGTTATTTATATAAATTAAATTTCATCCTTTTTTTTCTCTCTATGTACTCAATGTTTCGACATATTGTTCTTAATGAAAACAAACATTGTTTCTCTATTTGATCAAGAATTGTATTCTTCCCTTTTTATATTATCATTTAAAATTTTCCAAGAACCATTTGAATATTCTATAATGATTTATTAAAGTAATATTTACCCATTTTTAACATTCTATAAAAAAATATAAATGGAATATTTTTAATTTTTTCGAATAAAGTACTTTTTAACAAAGGTGTTAACATAATATTTGATTTAACATATACCTCATGGATGAATTTTCCAAACATCATGAGTGATATTTTATTTTAAGAATCCATTAAGTGTTTTAATGGTTCTTTTTATCAAAAATATTTCCCTTATTTTCTATAAATTTTTTTATTTTAAAAGTGTGACTTTGAAATTAAAAGTGTACTTTCCTTAAGAAATGTCGTAGTTTTATTTTAAAGGTATTTTAATCTATAATAAAGTCATTTTATGGTTATCATTATTCAATAAGGAAAGTATCCAATTATACCATATTTATTTCTTCTATTGATGGTTTATCATTATCGTGCTGAAATATTGTTGAAACCAATTTTATTTTCCACGGGTTATGCTATGAAGATATTGTAATTTTGTTTCAAAATCTTCTGGAAAAAAGATGAATAGATTCTGATTATGAGATGGGTGGGTCCATAATATTCCTCAAATTCATTAGTAATGTTTTATATTTATGATCTACAAGGGTACATAAAAGGTTTTCCCAATCCTAGAAATGTTACTCATAATTTTATCCCAATCCCAAAGAGGGTACATAAGTGGTTAGGATAAGTCCATTATGTGATGAATGTTTTAGTAGATAGCCTTGGAAAATGGTTTTTATGATTATTACTATAATTTTTTCCACTCTCAATGAAATGTTATTAAAATTATGATATGAACTCATGGATCATTACATTTTATTCTTCTATGATTTCTGTCTTAAAATCTTCCAAATCCATATTCCATGATTATGATCAATGAATTTCAGGAAATTATTTCAAAATGTTTATATCAAATTATCATACCATTATTCTGAAGTTATAATCACTTATGAACATTGACTATTATCTCTCTTGTTTATACCTAATGAGAATTTGAGATCACATTTTCTTATATTTTAGTAGCATTGGTTATGAGTAATGGTATTAAGTAGGTTTTTACAAATAAGTGTACTATGTGAGATGAAATTCTTTGGAGATATTGATGATTTTTCACAAAACAAGATAAATAACAATCGATTCTTAAATGAATATAAAACTTTATAGTCCTTGAGCCTGAATTATTGAAAAATGTATTTAATATCTATCTAAAATGATTCAAGTATTATTTATTGGAACTTCTCAATTAACATGTGTATTGAGAACTATATGACCACTCCTCTTATTTCCCTTATATATTCTGAGCATATCCTTCTAGACACTCAAGTAAATATTAATTATTTCCCAGATATTCCCAATACATATTTTCCAATTTTTTCATTAAAACTACTCAATAATTATTAATTTTCTCTTAATGGTGACATGATGATCTAGGACCCTACCTAAAATGTTACCCTTGAATAAAATATTTTTTATCATAACAGTTTTTTAAACTCTGGCCACGATTTCACCTGAAATAATTTTTGTTATAAAACATTGATTAGGACATTGAACAAGGCAACTATTTATGGGATTTCACATAAATATATTCATACTAATGTGTTCTTATATACTTTTGGTATTACACTTTGTTCTAGGTGTCTCCTTTCCAATCAATAATGGGATGATTCTAATCATATATTCATTTATCAAACCACTTCCTCTGATTTATGGAATTTTTTATATGATCTCTTTGAATACACAATGCCAACGAATTCCACTCTTTTATTCAAACTACCTCTATGTACCAGTGTATAGTTACCTCCCCAAATCAGTATCATTTTTATGGATTCTTCTTCTTAAATACTGCATGTCATTTGGTTTCCTCAAAATTATATTATATAAAATCGTACCACCTTCAGTATGTATGTAGCCCATGTTAAAATTATCACCATGATCAAGGAGGAAAACCCACTTTAGTGAAATTATTTTTCAAATATGTCTATGATTTCACAATTTTGTGAAGGATATTCATTATTGGAAATTACAAACAAGCGAATGTAAATTTTGAATTATTCTAGAAAGATCCTAGTCTATGATGGATTAAAATTAATGGTGATGGTTTATAGAAAGGTAATCCAGGTCCTTTGTGTTCTTGTTCCATTTTTAATGATTACAAATGGATGGGCCCTTGAATGTTTCTATGGTAAATTTAGAATCTACTCATCTCTAGAGGATGAAATGAAAACTGTGATCAATGTAGTATCTTTTATAAGATAAAAAATATGGGAAAATATATGGCTTAAAAGTGACTACACCACATTCATTCAAGATATTCATAATGTTGTGATCCCTGGGGAAACTCACAACTAGATGGATGGAATGTCTGTTATTCCATTATAGATCCAATTTCATTATAACCCATTCTTACCAAGGAGCTAATGTGGTGGTAGATGGGATTTTCTATAATAGAGTTGACAATGAAAACTTTTGGTTATATGATATTCCATATGATCTCCACTTCCTTTTTATAAATAATGTAAATAAATACCCTCCTTTATAATTATATAACCATTTTATTTTCTCAATAAAGGAGTATTGGAATCATTCTCCAAGGAATCACCCTTTTAAAATATATATAATATTATGATATATTTACATGTGTTATGCTCAAGTTACCTTAATTGGAATAAGAGTAGGGTTTAGTTAATTTTGGAGATTGAGATTTTTGTACTTTGTTAAAAAAATGGTTAAGTCTAAAAATGTCAAAAAATCCTAAATACTTTATAATTTTCACAGAAAATTAATCCTTTTTTAGAGATTAGAAAGTGTATACAACTATAGAAAATATACACCAAGTGGTAACAAAATTAAAAGTAATGTTATGAGTATTAACATGATCGTTACTAGTGTAGAATGAGTGGGATTAATACATCACCCCAGCTAAGAAATTCCTGGTGGAAATGATTGAGTAAATTTTTATTATCTTTATGAACCATTAGGATAGATTTGAATATATAATGAGCTTGGGTGAACAAGGTTATACCTAATGCGTTATAAATTGAAAATAAGGTGTCATGATTAAAAAACCATATAAATGATTTGAATTGATTATATAATTTTGCACTATGATTATTATTTCTCACACTATGTTTTTAGATTTCATTAAACTGTTGGAATGAGAAGGAATCATGTTAAAATATAATGTTATAAACAATGTAATTATTTTCCTCCTGAGAAACCTAATGTTATGGGAGCTATAATGAAAAATCTTGTTGTTATGGTAATACAAAATTATAATGAAATGAATCATGTTGAACATCCAAATTATAGAAGGAGGGTAAAATTTACTATTGGGTCCTTCATGTGGTAACAATCAATATTTTTAGTGGGATGGATAGCCTAACAATCTGTAAGGAATGGATCCGTATTGTCACGACCCGTCCCCCGAGACTCGTTCCTTGACTACCCTAATCCCGCCTTCCATAGGCTAGGGGCCGACGACTAGCATCGAAGACGTATTACCTAAAACTGGGAAGGAATTGCCTTTATAACCTGTAAGCACATGCAACCAAGCCCAGAACAAGATATGAACTCAAGTAAACTGAATAGTAAACAAAGTGAGTTAAATAAGTAAAAGTGGCCAGAATACAAGCACAACTGGAATGTACAAGATACTAAAAGTACAAGTAAACTGGAACAGATCCTCTTAACACCCGCCAATGATCCTACCTGAAGGGTAGGTACTGCTCTTGGTCAGTCGTCTTTGCGGTACGCCTCATCTAAGGTCCACATCTGAGCTACCCCCAGTATTGGTACTCTCATCCTCAGTTTGCACTGTCCATTTTCTTCACCAAAAACAATGACGTGAGGGCATAACCCATGAAGGGGTGAGTATAATGATACACAATAGGGACCCCAAGACCCTCAAGGTCTCAAAAAATCCACAAGGATAAACCACAAAGCATGAAATCAACTGAAACCCCTAGTTAGTTATATGCCAATACATATACCTAAATTTTCAAGTATACCCATTTAAATCATAAGGAAACACAGAGTACAACTCAAAATCCCAATTCTCAATTTTTCCATATAGGAAGGAACACCACGAAGGTAAGTTCCACATAGGTATGCCACACAGAATAATACCACAAAGGTATTGACTCAGCTCACCCCAGGAATAACATAGGTACATAAGTACAAATAATTAGATGTAACTACTAAATCATATTACTCTATTAGGAGGCTCTGCTACTGACCCACACAAGATCTCTTAGTGTTTTCCCACATAGGATCTCTAGATGCTGATCCATATAGGATCTCTATGTGCTGACCCACACAGTATCACTTGGTGCTGACCCACACAGGATCGCTCGGTGCTAACCCACATAAGATCCCTCAATGGTGACCCACACATGATTTCTAGGCGATGAACCACACAGGATCACTCGGTGATGACCCACACATGATCATAATTCATTCTTCACATCACAACCAGCTACTGGGTTCCCACACTAAGCTTTCTCTTCTCCGAGAGGGTCTTCTCTTCAAGGCACTGGTCGATACTCCAATTGCCCCGAAGTCCAACAAAAAAGTATCCCAAATGACCACCATGTCATAGGGGTCTCAACGCAATAGGCATTGCATCAATCGGATTCCTGGTCAGTAAGTTATTAGCCTTTTAGTCCCTAGGGTGTGGTTGGATTGGCGTTCGATCCATCCTAACTGTATCCCAACTTTATCTAGATATCAAGTTGGGTATACCAAAGGGACAGTCTCACTCCAAGGTTTACAATTCCGTTGAAGGTTTGTAAAATGGATGACTGGTGCTAAAGTTATGGTTGATATACCGAAAATCTCTTAGTTGGTTTGGGTCCGGTCCGACCCGGCCAGACCCAGCATAGGCCGAACTGACCCGGTTTGGGTCAACCCGGCCCGCTGGGTCCATTCCAGCTTGCTGGATCTGGCCGAGCCTGCTGTGTCCATCCTGGCTTACGCTGGGTGGCGCGGGGGCCGCAGTGCATCACGAGGGTGGCGCAGAGGCTGCGAGGGAAGCGCGAAGGCCGTATGATTAGCAAGGCCGCAGGGGCCACGAAGGGCCACGGTGGCTGTGATGTCATAGTACAGTGAGGCCGTGGGGGCCACGGAGGGCCGTCGGGTAGCAAAGGCCATGAAGGACTTAAAGGGCAGTGGGGCGGGAAGGCCGTGGGGGCTGTTGGGCAGTGAGACTGTGGGCCGGTTGAGGCCGCGGTGCGGCTCGTCCGCCGGGGCTGGCCGTGCGGCACGGTCACACACCCTGCCATTTCCTACGGCTGTCTTGACCGACCACCCTTCGTTTTTCTTCTTTGTTGCAGTCGGCCGTGGTGCCAGCCGTGGTTATCAAGTTCCACCGGTGCCAATTGCCGGCACCGTTCACCGTCACCATTGCGAAGAACACACAAAAGAACCATAAGAATTACGGAGGGGTGGGGTCATGTTTTTTTGGCCCGTACCCTCTGTGTTAGGGTAGTAGAAAGTGGATCAAGGGGAACAATTCAATGTGAGAGGAAACTTAACATTGATCAATTTAAAATACACCCCTACCTCGTTTGTTTGTTTACGTCGATGATGAGGGAAGGATGGTCGTCTATTGAAGTCGTCCCATATTAGAGGATGCCCCGAGGAAGAAGTCAAAGTCAGGTGTCGATGTTATTAATTGGAGGAGCATTCTTCATTGGAGAAGAAGAATTCCTCAAAGGTTCTCTCCCAATTTCCCTTTTCCAACACTTCCCTAATTTCCACAAAAAAGAAAAGGTAACCAATATGATATGTTTCCCCAATTTAATTGTTCGCACAAATTAAATTGGCATCATAATTACATTGAGGTTTGCATAATTAATTTTGTGGAAACCTAAAGGTCACCTCCCTCATTAAAGAGGTTGTTTAAGAGGTTTCTCACATTATGAGGGTTTGTGTGGTCCCCACCATTAAATTCAAATTGGGGGTTTTAGGTTCGGTGGTCCCCACCTCCATAAACTCACATGAGAGGTTTAGTTCTGGTGGTCCCCACCTCTTAACACTCAAATGGGAGGTTTAGTTCTGGTGTTCCCCACCTATTAACATCCAAATGGGAGTTTTAAAATTAAAATAATGTGTTACAAAATTTTATTTTATTTTATTCTTTGACGAATAAGTGAAAAAAAACAACCACC
The DNA here is from genome assembly GCA_963277665.1 of Viscum album. Lineage (NCBI taxonomy): Eukaryota > Viridiplantae > Streptophyta > Magnoliopsida > Santalales > Viscaceae > Viscum > Viscum album. Next base: position 1,145,823,196 of record OY728166.1, read on the forward strand.
CTCGACCTACTGCGGTCGGGGTGAAGATCTCCTTATGTGACTACGGGAACTGTGAGTTCAACGATGCCCTCATATTTCAATTCTGAGCATTTTTTCAAGAGTTATAAAAACTCTCTCACACGTTTACTGAACATACCCAAAAAAAGTTCAAAAATTAAATCCAGAAACTCCGGGCCTCAGAATCACGCGCCGTCAATTTTCACGGACTCGTAAAATTTCCATTTAAATAAAAAAAATTACATGAAATTTCTGGGTCATTACATTCTCCCCACATCAGGGCTTTACATCCACATAAGCCACATCACAAAACTAGGGAAACAAGTGGGGGTACAGAGCACGTATCTAAGCCTCTCGATCTCATGTGATCTCCTAGAGGTTCCCATGCTGCCAACGAACACGCACCAGAGGTATCGACCTCCCGCGAAAGACCCACTACTGTCAATCCTCAATCTCAACGGGAACCTATTTAAAAATCTCCCTATTTTCGACGTCCAACTCTCTGTGGTTGATGACATGGGAAGGGTCATGCACGTGTCTCCTTATCTAGGATATGTGGAAGATGTCGTGTACCCGGTGTAACTAAGCTAGAAGAGCTAAGCGGTAAGCCACCTCTCCAACTATACTGAGGACTTGAAAGGGTCCAATGAACCTTGAAGATAACTTGGCACCTTGGCCAAATCTCTGAAAACCTCGTCAGTGTGAGACCCGTAGAAAGACGTGGTCACCATCCTCAAACTCTAGAGGTCTCCATCTCATATCGGAATAAGACTTCTGCCTGCTCTATGCTGTCTTCATCCGCTCCTGGATGATCTGCACTTTCCCTATAGTATCCCGCACCATCGCTTATCCCACTATTTTTAACACCCTAGGATTTCATAGTACGTTATTTCTTCAAAATAATGCAATAACTTGCACTACATGCAACACTGAGTTCAAGCGCACCACGACTTACCAAACTAGCCGTTCAAAAGCGGTTATGAATAATATTAACTAAATTTTGAACTTTATATAATCCTTATAGTTTTAGAATCTATATTATGAGTTTCATAGACATAATGTAAGAACAAATTCAATTTTTTTCATATAAAAAAATTATTTTTCAAAAAATGAAATTTTAACACCTTTTAATGGCGAACAATTTTTAAATCCAAAATTTGAAACATTTATATATTTAATTTGAAAAAATAAACCTTTTCTTTATAATTGGTACATAAGAATTTAGTTTCAATAATTTTTTGGTGTTTTTCTGATAACTTTCATATTTGGGTGAATAGTTAAAAATACTATATTTTAACTAAAAAAAACTTTTTTAATCAAAATAATTTATAGTGTTGAATTAAACATTATAATGGTTTGGAAGTATAATTAGATTTTATTTTTACCATTTAATACAATTATGGTCATTGTATGTAATTTCACCTTAAAATTGGACATAAACAAGTGTCAATCTTTTGGTAGTTATTATTTCTTAAAAATACGCATTTTGGTTTGACAACGGGAATTAATTTTAAATTAAATAATAAAACATATTTATTTAGAAATTGGTAAAATAGAATTAATTTTTGAATTCATAATATCAAAATTATCTTAGGGCGAATTTTTGGTATTTTTCTGAAAAATTTCAATTTTTGATGAATAGTGAAAAACACTGAGTTATAGTTTAAATCAGAATATTTATTTAAATAATTATTTATATTATTTAAATTTATTTTAGGTAAAAATAGATTCCTAATACCTATATATGTTCAATTTAATTCATTGTATTCAGTTTATAATAACTTTAGACATATAAAAATTTTATTGAAATTTTTACCGTCTTTACCATCCTCCTATGAGCATTTGAAAATTTATATAAAACATAATTTTACCGCTTCTATGAGTTGAATTTTAAAACTCTGAGAGACACAGTTGATATCAGTAAGTAAAATGTGGTTCAATAAGATGAAAATAAGTTTTGGTGAATAGTAACATTTTACTTTCATTTACTACGGTTGAAAGTAAATAGGGTAAATTATGGTAAAAATGATATTATTATTACCATAACACATATCCCAATTCTATTGGATAAGTGTAATTCAACCAAAAAAATCATTAGTAATGAAATATGATTCTTTAGGTCCACTTGGATTAGATTAGGACATTTATTATTATTCAATTCAAAGAAGAGTTAAAAAAGTTAAAATCAAAGTTTAATAACTAAACCATTTTTAAAATAGGGTTACACATAAGACAAATTCAACTATAAATATTCATTTGAAAAATAAAAAATATTTCCTACATAATGGTAGTTTATTTATATTTTTTAGATATTAAATAATTTAATTTATTTATGAAACAATTATGATGCAGTAATTGCCTAATTAATGAAATATTTAAATAATTGAAATTATAAATATCTAAATAAATGTAATTTAGACTTTTTATGAATTAAACTAATTTTCTAGTTTAATATAACATATTAGTATTGGTTAGATGAATTGTTTTCTAAGTAATAATGTTGTAACGAATTTAGAAAAACCGAAATACCAAATAGTGTCAAAATTGACAAAAAAGTGTTTTTAAACCGATATTATATTATTAATTGATATTCTACTTTTAAAAATCTAAGGATAGCCAAAAAGACTTAGATAATTATAGGTGTATCATTAATGAACCACTTGGGGTTATCTTGGAACTATATAGTATGTTTATTAACCATATAATATAAAAATACAAAGAGACATGGTAAATGTCAAACTATTTAACTATGAGTTAAATCTATAAGATAAAGTTAATATAGTGACCCAAAACAGTATAAAACCTATTTGTTGAGTGATTTTTGTCCAATATCCACCTTAGACTTTAAATAATCTATTTTGGATCCATTATAAACTGAAAACGATTTTATTATGAAATAATATTTATAGTTTTTCCTAAGGTGCCCATCACCCCTCTTATAAAAGGGCACTCCCCCTTCTCTCTAATTCACACCTTTAAAGCCCTTTGTCTCTATCAAACCTTTCCCAAATACCCTATAAACAGTCCTCACTTCACCCTAGAGGCCTTCCATTAGTCAAAAATCCAACATATGGAGCCCTTTTGATCAAATCAATAGGAATAACCCGAAGAAGAGGTAAATATTTCATCACCTCTTTCAAGTTCCATTCTTCTTCCACATACTATTTCTTTGTTGTTTAAATTATAAAATAATAACTCTAATATATTCTATATAATTTTATTTTATTATAAATATGGCACAACCATATTCATTATTCTATCCATCCTTTGAATGACATGTCACCATACGTTCGTACGTACGACTTACCGTCTCCACGTTGTGGTGTAATTGTTATTCAATACATTATTATTTTTAAGGGTATAATAATGATGTTTAATTGATGTAAATAATAAATATAACATGATAAATATTATTTATGTATGAAATAACATCCAATTATATATTATTTTAATATCAGAAGAATGATATTGTTGCTCATGCGTACGTAAGGATTACCGTCTCTACGAACGCGATGAGATTCATTCCCCATCATATCCATTCAAGATTAATTATTAGATGATTAAATATAATGTTTAAAGACTTAATATAAATATAAATATGAATAAGATACATCCTATCCATAACAAACATTACTTACGTAACAAACCATATAATGGAAAACGAATTAGTTAACACCCGAGATGACAATAATACTAAGATATTATTAACAAAGCAATGTTAAAATATCATATATGATATCATATTAATGTATATGATTCTTGTATAATTTAATAACAATTATTTTACCATTATACAGGAGTATAACCTACCCTCTACTAAGGAAAATGACAAGGTAAGGGTTAATTTCACAATCTCTTCATTATCATTGGTTCTTTATACGTAGTTATCTACTGGAACCTCTTTATCATCCACATCCATGTTTCTGAAAAATTTATTTCAAAACATTCATAATATTTACTAGAATATGGGTTAAAGTCATTTATACCCTTGTTTGACTTTTATAAGATGTTTATAAAGGAATCTTTCCATCGTTTTCCAATCAAGGTCCTTTATAACAATTTCAACAAAATTAAGGTAAGAAAGTTTTTTTTATCTTATATGGTGGGTGTGGCGATTTTCTGCAGTTATAACATCATCGAAGCTTCCCTTACTATATTGTAATAATATTTTCAAAATAAATGTTTTCTTTATAAATTATGTGACTCTTAAATTATTTCAAAATAAAAAGAGATATTTCTAAAAAAAAGGTTTTGATTTCATCTATGTCCACATCCTTTGATGGATTTTAAGATTATTTGAAGTTTATTTATTATGATACAAAACTTCCATATTGTATTGAAGGATTTGTGATATGTTTGACTGTGGATGTGTTATTTTTATACCTTTCATGCTTTATGGATAATGTATTGACATTTTGTATGCTATTTTTAATACTAATGTTTATGTTATGTTTATACCTTTTCATTTGAGGAATTCATTGGACATAATAAGAGATGGGTGGAGCCCGCTATAGCTCCTCGATGCATCGATATGTCTCATGAGACAAACTAGTGTCTTGACATAAGGCCTTGACAAAATATTATTTGTAGTCTTGGAACAAGGCCTTGACTACGTGCTTATGAAAGTCTGGCATTATGCATTCCATCATTATGAAAGTGGCTATTGATAATGCTTGTGATTATTCACCTAGTAGAATATCTATATGAGTAAGTAAATGGAATTATTTTGATTTTTATTTTCCATATTATGATGAATTTTATGTTGAAAAGGCTTTTATTTTTGTTTTATACATTTACTTAAAGTTTATGCTTATTTATGAAAGTTTCCACACTATTATTATCCTTACTGAGCATCTGACCTCACCCCTTTTTATGTATTATTTTTCCCAGGATGAAAAGAAGAATATTATGACTGAATTGAAGGGATAGTCTATGGGATACCAGTGTTGTTTGTGGAAACAATGTTATCGTAGTTTTCCATTTTATTATGTAATGTAAATTTTTTGAATATATCCAGTACTTCCAAGGCTACTAAACTAATCGATGTTTCAATACTTGATCTTTTGTTATAATGCCAATGATATGTAATAATGAACCGACTATAGGATTATGGGGTCGGGGTGTTATAATTAGTATTAGAGGGAGGTTTAGTACAAACCTTGGAAACTAGATTTAGATAAACTCTGATTAGAGCATATATCCCTAAGATAGACTTTGAGGATTAGTATAGAAGAACTTCCTAGAATTTTGGTATTGTATTGATTTTGTGAGTTTTCTAAAAAAATACATCCCTGTATGGATACGAGCAGGTAGAGGCGGCTCTGGCACAGATGTTACAAGGGGTAAAACCCGAAAACACTACTTTGAGCTAGAATCGAATAGGAACTGGTGCACGACAATGAGACTTGCAACAATATTGGTTACGACACTCCTGACAGATATGATTAGGATAATTCTCATTTTCTTTACAAACCATTATGAAGGGTTAATGAGTATATAATTCCTCAAAGAAAAATTTTTTTGGTAATGGATTATATCCATAAACTATTCAATTTAAGTTAGGTATTTAACAAGTTTTGAATTATTCATTACAATTCATAAACTAACCTAGTGTATTTTATTGTATAGAAATGGCACCCAGTAGAAGGAATGTGAACTCCCGCAATACATGTGATCTAAAGAGTAATAAGGATCATATCTTTCACGGTATTAAGATAACATTAATAATGGAAATAGTCTCCCATGTATTACAACATATGAATAAATAGTATCATGTGTTAATAAGATAAGTAATGAATTCTCTGAGTCCTATGGCATGGAAGGGAAGTAAGAGAATAAGAGGATGAAAGAGATAAATATGGATAAAGGGAAGAGGGAAAAGAAAGAGTTTCCCATATGTGATAGCTGTGGAAATAATCACCTAGGTAAATGATTGTAGGTAATGAGAGTTTGTTATTAGTGTAGAGAAAAAGGACACCAAGTACGTGATTGAAAGGGTTAGAAAAAGGTTTCCAATGTGAAATGATTCATCTTTAAGGCGTTGGAACACTATGAGAATCAATTTCCTAGCCATCAGAGTATACTACAAATGATGCTATTAGATAATAATCAAGTTATGATACTACCTCAGATGAAGAAGAATGTCTAGTGTTCTTATATTGTTATTATATAATTATTTCATTTGAGTGTTGTATCAACAATATACTAGCTATATGAATTATGGAGATAAATAAGGATTGTACTACAGTACTATTTTATTGAGTATTTGAGATTATATGGTTCTACGAAAATTGACTTAATAGTAAGATACACTTTTTTGGAAAATACATGGTTGAAGGAAAGGTAATCCTTAATATGGTCCCGATAATGAGGTAGTCATTTTGGAATAAGAGATGGTTGATTTGGATAAAATTATATTGGATATTCTTGACTACCTTGAAATTGATTAATGATTTGTATATTCCATCATTGTCGGTGTTTAAAACATTTTTGGATAGAAGGAGTATATCCAGTATTCTATAAGGAATAAGGGAGCATGAATGTAATCAATAAGGTTTTATGGTAATTCAGGATGTTGTAGTGTTTTAAAAGAATACATGATGAAGGTGTTCATATATTAATACTTGGAAAAAAGGATCTTCATTGTGTTTAACTTTCTTATAAATTTTTGACTGTGATTTGGATAGAAGTATTTTGGATAATTCTAGTTTGAGATTATTTTTGGATTGCCATAAAAGGACAACCCATAGGTCGGGCGACAACCCGTCATGTCCGGGAAGGCTGCGAGATTTGAACCAGAAACTGAAGGGCGACAATGGTGTATCACCTACAACAAGCCCACATGATGTCTTGTATTGAATAATGTAGTTTTTTTAAAAGGTCTGTTAGATGAATTATAAATGCATTTTTTTGAACCCTATATAAATAGGATAAATATAATATTTTTTAAGTTCTATTATCTTTTAGAGTGAAACATGAGTTTGTGGTAGAAATCAGTTAAAGGATGGAACTCTACTTCTCATGTATATATATATTTTTCTTATATTATTCTATGAAGAAATTAATTATTAAACTTTAGGTAAGGTATCTTAAAACTAAAAACGTGTTATCCTAATACCTTATGTTTTGTTGAACAAATGATATTTTAAATCATCATATATTGATGGATTTTAGGTCCTCAATAATTACAATTGTTTGTGACTGATGACCTCAATCACTCCCTTTAAATATTTACATTTTACCTCCAATTATGTTTCTCTAATTTCCACCAATGTTCTCCTAATCGAGATCATAATTTGGTGGTGACTTTTTTATTCCCCTTTTCCTCTTATTAAGACTAAATTATTAACCAAATTTCCGATGTGGGTTTCCCCACAAAGGTATTTTCTGTTTTCAACCTTTTATTTTCGATGAACAATTTTAAATTGTAAGGACTCAATTTATTGAAGGAGGGAAGAATGTAACACCCCAAAATTTCATAGTATGTTATTTCTTCGAAGTAATGCAATAACTTACACTACATGCAACACTGAGTTCAAGCACACCACGACTTACAAAACTAGACGTTCCAAAGATGTTATGAATAGTATTGACTGAATTTTTCACTTTATATAATCATTATAATTTTAGAATCAATATTATGAGTTTATTAGACATAATGTAAGAATAAATTGTTTTTTTTTCAGAAAAAAGAATTATTTTTCAAGAAATGAAATTTTACTGCCTTTTTATGGTGAACCCTTTTTAAATCCAATATTTGAAACTTTTATATATTAAATTTGACAAAATAAACTTTTTTTTTAGAATCGGGAAATAAGAATTTAGTTTCAAAATTTTTTTGGTGTTTTTCTGATAACATTCACATTTGGTTGAATAGTGAAAAATACTATATTTTAACTGAAATCTACTTTTTTAATCAAAATAATTTATAGTGTTGAATTATAAATTTTAATGGTTTGGAAGTAAAATTATATTACTATTTTACCATTTAATCCAATGATGGTCATTGTAAGTAATTTCACTTTACAATTGGACATAAACAAGTGTCAATCTTTTGATAGTTATTATTTCTAAAAAGTACGCTTTTTGGTTTTGACAACGAGAATTAATTTTCAATTAATTAATGAAACTTCTATGTTTTAAAATTGGTAATATAGAATTAATTTTTGAATTTGGAATATCAAAATAAGCTTTGGGTGAATTTTTGGTATTTTTCTGAAAACTTTCAATTTTTGATGAATAGTGGAAAACACTGAGTAATAGTTTGAAAACGAATTTTTATTTAAATACTAATTTATTTTATTTGAATTTACTTTAGGTCAAAATAGATACATAATACCTATATAAGTTCAATGTAATTCATTGGCATCGGTTTATAACAACTTCAGATATATAAAAATTTTATTGAACTTTTTACCGTCTTCACGCACCTCCTAAGAGCATTTGCAAATTTAAATAAAACTTAATTTTACTAGTTCTGTGAGTTGAATATTAAAATTCCAAGAGGCAAGGTCGATATCAATAAGTAAAATGTGGTTCAATAAGATGAAAATATTTTTTGGTGAATAGTAACTTTTTACTTTTATTTAAGACGGTTAAAAGTAAATAAGGTAATTTATGGTAAAAATGATATTATTGTTTTCCTAACACATGTACCAATTCTATTTGATAAGCTTAATTCGACCAAAAACAACCTATGGAATTAAATATTATCCTTTAGGTCCACTTTTATTATATTAAGACATTTATTATTATTCAATTCAAAGAAGAGTTAAAAAAGATAAAATCAATGTTTAATAACTAAAACATTTTTAATATAGGGTTACACATAAAATAAATTCAACTATAAATATTCATTATAAATATAAAATGATTTCATACATAATTTTATTTTATTTATATTTTTTATATATTATATAATTTATTTTATTTATGACACAATGATGATGCAGTAATTAACTAATTAATGAATGATTAAAATAATTGACATTATTAATATCCAAATAAATGTAATTTTAGACTTTTTATGAATGAAACTAATTTTATAGCTTAATATAACATATTAGGGTTGGTTAGATGAATTTTTTTCGAAGTAATAATGCTTTTATGAATTTATAAAAAAATACCAAATAGTGTCAAAATTAACATAAAAGTGTTTTTAAACAAATATTATATTATTAATTGATATTCTATTCTTAAAAATCTATGGTTCAGCCAAAAGACCTATATAATGATAGGTGTATCCTTAATGAACAACTTGGGGTTCTCTAGGAAGTATATTGTAAGTTTATTATCCACATAATATAAAAATACAAAGAGACATGGTAAATGTCAAACTATTTAACCAAGAGTTAAATCTAAACGATAAAGTAAATATAGTGACACAAACCTGTCTAAAACCTATTGGTAGAGTGGTTTTCAACCCCTCCCCACCTGACTTTAAATAATCCATTTTCATCCATTAAAAATCAAAAATAATTTTATTATAAAATAATATTTCAAGCTTTTCCTAAGGTGCCCCACACCCCTCTTATAAAAGGGCAGTCCCCCTTCTCTCTAAATATTTAATCACCTCTTAGAAGTTCCATTCTTCTCCCAATTCCTCTTTCCTTGTTGTTTCCATTCTAAATTAATAACTCAAGTACCTTCTATATACTATGATGAAATTATAAATATGGTACAACCACATTCATTATTCTATCCATCCTTTGAATGACATTTCACTATATGTGCGTACGTACGGCTTACCATCTCCAAGTCGTGGTGTAATTGTTATTCAATACATTATTATTTATATGGGTATAATAATGATGTGTAATTAATTTAAATAATGAATATAACTTGATAATGATTCTGTATATATTATATACCATCCAATTAGATATTATTTTAATTTCAATAGAATTATATTGTCGCTCGTGCGTACGTACGAATTACAATCTCTACGAACACGATGAGATTTATTCCCCATCGTATCCGTTCAAGACTTATTATTAGATGATTAAAAATAATTTTTAAAGACTTATTATAATTTTTATTATGAATAAGATACATCCTACCGTAAAAAACACTACTTATGTAACAAATCATATAAAAGAAAACGAATTAGTTAAGACCTGAAATGACGATAACACTAAGATATTATTAACAAAGAAATGTTAAAAGATCATATATGATATAATATTATTGAATATGATTCTTTTATAATTTAATAAAAAGTATTTAACCATTATAAAATAGGTTAACCTACCCTCAACCATGGAAAAGTACAAGGTAATGGTTAATTTACCAATCTCTTCTTAATCTGATGTTGTTTATACGTAATTATCTACTGGGTCATCTTTATCATCCACATCTATGTTTCTTAAAAATGTACTTCAAGCATTCTTACTATTAACTAGACTATGGGTTAAAGTCATTTATACCCTTGTTTGAATTTTATAATATGTTTATAAGGGAATATTTCCATCGTCTTCCAAACAAGGTCCTTTATAACCTTTTCGACAAAATTAAGTAAAGAATGTTTTTTAACTTATACGGTGGGTGCGGCTATTTTATGACATTATAAAATTGTTGAATCTTCCCTTACAAGCTTATAATAATATTTTCAAAATAAATGTTTTCTTTATAAATTATGTGACTCTTAAATGATTTCAAAATAGAATGAGAAATTTCTAAAAGAATGTTTTAATTTCATCTATGTAAACATCTTTTGATGTATTTTAAACTTATTTGAAGTTGATTTATTATGATACAAAACTTCCAAATTGTATTGAAGGTTTTGTGATATGTTTGAATATGGGTGTGTTATTTTTATACCATTCATGGTTTACATATAATGTATTGAAATTTCGTATGCTAGTTTTAATACAAATGTTTATGTTATGTTTAAACCTTTTCGTATGAGGAATTCATTAGACTTAGTAAGTGACGGGTGGAGCCCGCTATAGCTCGTCGATGGATCGGTAGGTCTCATGAGACAAACTAGTGTCTTTGAACAAGGCCTTGACAAAATATTATTCGTTGTCTTGGCACAAGTCCTGTCACGAAGTCCATTGATATCCTATCCCACTTCCACACTAGGACCACTAAAGGCTGAACCAAGCCTGCTGGTACCTGATGCTCCGCCTTCAATTGCTGACAAGTGAGGCACTGAGAGGAAAAATCTACTGCTGATTTCTTCATTCCCGGCCACCAGTGGTGTCGTCAGATATCCTAGTACATCTTCTCCACTCCTAGATATACTTCTAGAGGGGAAGTGTGGAATTCCCTCATAACATCCTCCCGAAGTGACACTGATACCATGGTATATCCTCTGAAGAGGATGATGTGCTCCCCACCTTCATAAAATCTATCAGGTTCCTATCCTATGGATATCTAGGCACATCGTGCCTCACAGTCAGTTGCCCCGTGATGCGCCTCTCTGACTCTCTGATGAAGTGGGGGAGTGACTATAGGAGACTGAAGAAAATCTACTACATCCCGGCCCAAAATGGATATCTGGAAAGCGCTCAGCTATTTTATCGCCTCTCCTAGCAGTGGTAAACCATATCTCCTACTGAGTGCATCTTCTACAATGTTACCCTTATCAGAAGTATAGACTATATCGAAGTCATAGTCCTGGAGGAACTCAAGCCAACGTCATTGTCTCAGGTTCTGGTCCGTCGGAGAGAAGATAGACTTGAGGCTCTTGTGATCAGAGTACACCGTAAAATGATTGCCCATCAAGTAATGTCACCACATCTTCATGGTGAAGACCACTGCTGCTAACTCTAGGTCATGTTTAGTGTAGTTCTGCTCATGTTGTCTCATCTATCGAGAACCGTAAGCGATCACTGCTTGCTCGTACATCAGGAAACATCCGAGCCCAGGCCCTACTGCGTCTTAGTATACTACATACCCTATGACCTCCTCGGTAGCCTCAATATGGGGGCACTAGTCAGCCTCTGCCTCAACAGCAGAAATATCCATTGGAATCACTCTGACCAAAGGAAGGGTTTCCCCTTTTTCGTCAACGCTGATAAAGGTGATGCAACTCTAGAGAAATCTAGAACAAACCTCTGGTAATATCTAAAAAACCCAAGAAACTCCATACGTCCATCACACTGCTGGGTGGATCCCGACCAATTAAATCCTCAATCATCACTGGACCCACTGCAACTCCAGCCTCTGAGATGACATGCCCTAGAAAGTAATCCCCTCAGATCCAGAACTGGCACTTCGAGAGCTTACCATAAAGCTGGTGCTCTCAGAGTGTGTCCAGTAATATCTGAAAATGATAGGCATGCTCCTCCTCAGTAGTCGAGTAGATCAATATGTCATCGATGAAGACTACTACAAAGAGAACAATGTATGGCTGAAATATCCTATTCATGAGTCCCATGAACATTGCTGGAGCATTTGTTATGCATAATGGCATAACCAAGAACTCATAGTGGCTCTACCAACATCTGAAAGTCATCTTCTGCACATCCTCACCTCGTACTATGATCTAGTGATAGCCTGATCTGAGGTCTATCTTCAAGAACCACCGCGCTCCCTTCATATGATCAAAGAAGTCGTCAATCCTCGAGAGCGTGTACTTGTTCTTCACGGTCACCTGGTTTAGGTGCTGATATTCAAGACAATGACTAAATCTCCCATCCACCTTCTTGGCGAATAAAATCGGGGCTACCCAAGGAGAAGCACTAGGACGAATGAATCCCCTCCCCTGCAAGTCCGCTAGCTATACCCACAGCTCACGAAGCTCCATGGGAGCCATCCGATATGCTGGTGTAGATATCTATTTCATCCTGGTGTACAAGTCAATATAAAATTCCACCTCTCTATGAGGAGGTCAACCCATAACATCATCAGGGAAAACATCCACGTACTGGTCCACTACTATAGGATAGCTCAGACTCTCCACATCAACTACTCCAAGGGCATGGCTAGCCAACTGATGAGTGATCGGTTTCACTCGACTCCGGGTAAGTCCATCATGTGCTGGATAGGCTCCCTTCTTACCGGTGAAGGTAAAACTGGTCCCATCTATGCGAAAACACTGCACTTTGTGCCTAATATAGTCAATTTTATCCTGGACTGTAGATAACAAGTCTATACCCAAGATGACATCGTAAGGCCTCGATTTCACTACTAGGAGATCCCATCCAAAGCTCTCACCTCTTAGAGTTAGCTCGCACTGCCGGCACCAGTGAATAATTATCGAATCTGCTCCCGTAAGAGTCTCTATCCATAAGGATCGAGCCAATGGCTCTGTCAAAATCTCCGAGCTTCGAATGACGCCAGTGGAAATAAAATAATGACTGACAAATCTGTCTATAAGTACTGCAGCTAAGGTGGAGTAGACATAGATAATACCTTGTATCATATCTGGAGCGCTATGGTCATAGGCCTTAGCTGCCTAGAGCTAAGATCCCCCCTGTCCACCTACTCCCTATGGTCCGGTTGGACCACCTGGTGGTGGTGGGGGTGGTAACATCTCGAATCGTCGCCCACCGCCAGCTGCAAGGCCATCTCCTCTTCCACGTTCACTTGATCCCTACGAACCTCGTCGGTTGAACTATTTTCTCTACCCAGGGTGGTCCTTCAACCGTATTCTGATCATCCGTATGATGGGTTGGACATTCACAAGCCATGTGGCCCTGCCCACCACATGCGTAACACTGCCCAGTCCTGGCTTGACTGGCTCTACCTTTGGTGCCCCGCACAACCGACCCTGAATCCTGCAGTCGTCCTCTTATAGGTCTGGTCCTCTTGGACTTCTGCGACATCTGTCTGCTGCTAGCTACAGATGACTCCGCTACGTGAATACTAGTTGCGGGTCCCGCTGCTAGTAACTACTCACAAAAGAAGCTCTCCACTAAGAGGGCTCTCTTTAATACCCTACCTATGTTGGTATGCTAAGAGAAGTAATAAAATTCCGGATCTCATGCCTGAGCCCCTGCTTGAAGGTCTGGGCCCTGAAGAATGGGTCCCGCACCATATATGTGGAGTAGCGTGAGAGGTTACTGAACATCGCTAAGTACTGGGCTGTAGTCATGCTGCCCTACTACAGATAAAGAAGCACTTGTATGCGCACTGTGCGAAGAGTCTCTAGAAATAACTCTGCCCTAAACAGGATCTCAAAGTCTTCTTAGAGAAGTGTCACCACATCGTTAACTTGGAGCATCATGCTCCACCATTTGACTGCTGCTTCCTGTAGAAGGCTAGATGTAAGGATCACCATGAGATCAGCTGGGGTCCCTACCAGTCAGAAGACTCTCACTACGGCCTCCATCAAATCCTCATCTGCTTGTGGGTCTGTCTCTCCCCTGAACATGGATGGACTCTAGCACGGGAACTAGTGAAATGCGCTCAAGCGCAGTGAACCCTCTGCTACTGGGGCTGGTGGCATCGGTGGCCCAACGGGTAATGGTACCACTGGTTCCTCCGATGGTGCCCCTACTAGAAGAGGTCCATGTACCAAGACCTTGTCGCTCGGTGGGTTATTAGTGCGTACTATATCCAGAACCCTAGCTGGCTATCCGTGTGGAGGCATCCTGAAAAGAACAGGTGCACCACAGTAAAACAGTTATACCTGGTGAGCTGAACCAAAGATATCACAAAGAAAAATCTTGAAAACACACACGCAATTAGTGTTTTTGCGCAATGAGTCAGAAATCAGATGTCTAGGTCCTGGTGTATGTATACTTCTGCCGCCGCACCAACACTGGATTCCCTAAACTGATAACCACACTCACTACACTAAACAATATTTCCATAAAAAAGAAAGATCAGAGTCCTATGTTCTATGGTCGAACTGACTACTTTGATACCAATTTGTCACGACCCATCCCCCGGAGCATTCTACATTTGAGAAGAAGAATTCCTCAAAGGTTCTCTCCCAGTTTCCCTTTTCCAACACTTCCCCCAATTCCATCAAAAAGAAAAGGTTTCCAATATGATATATTTCCCCAATTTAATTGTTGGTACAAATTAAATTGGCATAATAATTAAATTTAGGATGGCATAATAAATTTCGGGAAAACATAAAGGTCACCTCCCTCATTAAAGAGGGAGTTCAATAGGTTTCTCATATTATGAGGGTTCGGGTGGTCGCCACCCCTAAATTCAAATTGGGGGTTTTAGGTTCGGTGGTCCCCACCTCAATAACCTCACATGGGAGGTTTAGTTCTGGTGGTCCCCACCTCTTAACATCCACATGTGTGTTTCAAATGAAAATAAAATGTTACAAAATTTTATTTTATTTTATTCTTTCACAAATAAGTGAAAAAATAACTTCCACCCTTGACCTACTACGGTCGTGGTGAAGGTCTACTAAAATGAATACCGGTGCTGCGAGTTCAACGATGCCCTTAGATTTCAATTCCATGCACCTGTTCAAAAGTTAGAAAAACCCTCTCTCCCATTTACTGAATGTACCCAAAAAAAGTTCAGAAATTTATTCTGGGAAGTCCGGCCTTGGAATCATGCACCGTTAATTTTCGCGGACTCATAAAATTACCAAATAATTAAAAAAAAATTACTTGGAATTTATGGGTCTTTACACATATCCCTGAAAATAGTTTTTCAACTTTCTATTACTCATATTTGGAAAATATTATTTTGGTTTTTTTAAATTCAAATATGAAGCATATAAATGGTAGATACTTATAAATAACTTGAGGCAACATAAATAAATTGATTTTATGGAATGGGATTATTTTTGGGGATTATTTTTCAATAAGTAATTTCCTTATATTATTCATCATATAATTGAGATGGAATTACATGAGTAAAAGAAAAAGGATGATGAATCTATTTGTATATATGATGAAAATTTTAAAGGGCATTCATGGTATGATTCTAGTATTACCATCCTACCTGAAATATAGATTTCTCGATTATTTAGTGGGTGAAAATAAACCCTCTAAAGGGAGTTAGACATTATAGACCTCAATAGATAGGAATAAATCATTCTTCTTAAAATTATGTTAGAAATGGTGATCAATGTCACCCATCAATATCATGGTTTGGAAAATAAAAAAATATTGTATTCAAAGAAAATTATTATAATAAAAACCATTGAGGTAATAAGATGAGTCATAATTAATGATAAAAAGTGAGTAAATAAACTTTCTATAAATTGTCTCAATTGGTATAATATATGATTTTTGTTTATAAAGTAAGTTCATCGAGTCATAAAATGTCAAAGTGGTGGGGTTAAGTTGTCTAAAAATGTGAATGGCGTGAAATATCAACAAAATATACCACTCACACTCTATGGTTTCCAATTTAATAAGTATGGGTACAATGATAACTAGAGTTTAAATTAGAATGATAATGATTAGCATTAGAAACTTATTAATTTTAGAGAAAAAGGGAAATCAAATTTGATCACTATTTCTAATTTGGGTTATGAGAATGATGTGTTGAAAGGTATACTTATCACCCACTCTGTAACTATTGATTATTTATTTGATCATTGTTCTACCCACTTTTTTATAACTAGATATTTTTTAAGCGTATAACATTAACACCACAAAGGATAAATGCTAAATTAGTAATAAGTACTATTAATGTTAAGATCATCACATCACATGTCTATTCTATTATACAATTGATTTTTGTGGGATTTTTCTTCCTATAAATACTGTTATTCTCCATCTAGTTGTATTTTATGTGATTTTGGAAATGGGGTTGATATTTAGATCCTTCATTAATTTATGAGTAAGGGAAGTCAAACTTCAAATTCCAAATAATCCTATGATCATTTATTCATATGATGATTAATAAGAGCTTAAAATGTAAATTAAATACAATTTATAGGTATTGATTGCTATTTATAAGGGTATTTATCTCAAATGGTTAGAGAGAAACTCAAAATAAAATATATTCATATTATATAGTAGTTTTTTGAAACAATTCTATAAGAGAAACCTATTCTTCCTTTGAATCTTGAAGTAAAGTTCTCAATAGAACTCATACATGGTGCAAATCCTATTTTAAATGTTCTATAAATAATTAACCTGAATAAGTTATAAGAATTGAAGAAGAAACTCCATCACAATATTGAAATTGGATTCATTCAAAAATATTCATCAAAATTGGCTTCACTAGTTCATTTAGTTAAGAAGAAATATATATCAATACGAATCTAAATTGATTATCAGGAACATAACATGACTATGATCAAGAACATGTATAATCTTCCCCATATTAATGACTGGTTTGATCAATTATGTGGAGATTAATAATTCTTAATTATTGACCATTGTTCTTAATACATTAAATTTAGGGTCAAAAGTGAATATATACATAAGAGAACCTTTTGTGTGAGATATATACACTATTAGATTATAGTGATGTCATTTGTACTTTCTATTTCACCCTCTATAATTATAGATTTAACGAATTGTTTATTTTGAGATTACCACAATCAATTTTTGTTTTTGTTCATAGAAAATATTCTTATATACTCATTGGGAATGTAAGATTCTAAGCATCACATGAAAATTGAGTCGCAGACCCTAAAAAAGGGTAAACTATATTAAAAATTCCTTAAGTATGAATTATGGTAACTAAATGTATCATTATTCAGAAATTAAATAACTTGTGAGGGTATATTATTAGATCCATCTAAGAAAAATATCACTAAACATTGATCTATACAAACTATAGTGATTGAGATCCATAGTTTTCATGGAATTGATGGATATTATTGACACATTATGATGAATTTATTATTCTTTTCTAATACACTCACCATGTTATCATAGAAGGGATTAAATTTCCTTTGGACAATTAAATGTGGGGAGAACTTTAAGGAGCTTAAGATAAGATTCGTTGGTTCACTTTTAGTCACACAACCATGAAATGGATTTGGGTTTTTGATCTATATGAATTCATATATGAAGGTAATAGGATGTACCCTTGTGAATAATGACATGGTGATAGATTATGACTCTATTTTATTAAAGGCTACTATGAATAATTACCCAACCCATGACTTAGATTTAGCTACTAATTAAAGATATGAAGGCATTATTTTTATGGATAAAGGTGTGGCATATTTACTGATCATAAAAGTTAAAATTATACATTAACCTAGAAATGGTTTTATATGAACCAAATAATATGGTTTGAGATTATTAATGATTATGACTATATAATAAATTACCACCTTGGGAAATTTTATAAGGATGTTGATACTATGAGTCATAAAGATAATTCTAGATTATCTACAATAAGGATCACAACATATCTAATATTTTTGGATTTTCATGGATGGACCATGGAAAATTGATGGAAGGTGGAAATTTTATATTTATTAAATTATTTTTTAACCATCTATCCATGTGAAGATTAAATAGGAACATAAGGAAGATATAAAGCTGTAAAAAGGTAAGAAATATTCATGAGTTCATCCTTGATTATAATTGAATGATAATTTTTAGGAATAATATACATTTTAGTGTGATACCAGTATTGAAGGATCTATTTGATGAATTTCATATCTTATCATTCTCTATTAATCACATAATTATGAGTATTTATAGGGATATTAGGGATAAATATTGATGGGATAACATGAAGAGATACATTTTAGTGTATATTTATCATTTTGTAGTCTGAAAATAAGTTAAGGATGAGAAGAATAAGTATAAGTGGATTCTAAAACCATTGCACATACTTGTATGGGTTATAAATAATCAACATGGATTTTATCAAAGGAAAACATAAATTATCTAAAGGATAAGTGATATTTAGGTTATAGATTATAACCTTATAACAAAAACATATTTCATTTTTAATGAAAGGATTTATTTTTTGATCATCGTGACCAGGTATATATCGAAGAAGTATAAAGGTTTCAGGGTATACTAAATTATATTTTATCAAATAAAGATCAGTGGTTTACCTTGATTTTTTAGATAATTATTTATTATTATCTAGATACAAGGTTGTGTTTCAGTACTTCCTATCATCCTAAGATAGATGGTACATATAAGAGACCCCTTAAAACACTAGAAATTATTATAAGACCATGTTTCATGGCTTTAATGGTGATTAGGATCAACACCTTTTTATTTTTCAAATTATATTATAAAAATATCTTTCACTCAATAATCCAGATGGATCCTTATGATTCCTTCTACAGAAAGAAGTGTAGAACATGAACATGATGGAATGAATATGTATAAGAAAATCTATTGGAAACTAATCTAGTGGAGGAAACGGAAGAGGAGTTTAGATTCATTCAGAAATAAATCAAATATTTTCAGTGTCAATGAATGATTTCTGCTAAAAATCATTGGATTAATATATAATTAAATGTTAGTGAGAATGAATTCCAATGAACTTTTCTATGGAAGAGGGTGGTGATATTTTAAAATAAGGGAATGTTGAGCCTATAACACCTCGATAATTTAAGAGGAAAAGAATGTTGGATAACAGACACAACATGTAACAACAACATTACAAGAGAATGTATCACTATAAGGATTTAAAATTTATTTATTTTAGAATAAATCCAATCACTTTAATACCTTGTGATACATGGAACACTAGGTTTAAATGAAATTCCATACTCTATTAAAATATTATTATTTAAATATACCTGTTATAACCTAGTCGTTAAATTTATGGGTAGGATTAAGAGTAACTAAATTATGAAACTTATGTTTTAAAAATGTTTAAAACCATTTTAATGGCTGACTATTTATTAGAACTTAAATTAGAACCACGTTAAATAGAAATAAATGGCTTTCGAAAAACTATATTTTCCTGAAAGGCAGATTTGTTGCTCTTTGAGCAATGAATTTTATACTAACTTTTACCAATTTAATAAAATATTTTTTAAAATATTTTTTTTAAATATACATGTCAAAATTATCATTGGGATATTATTTGATAATTTTATGAATATCTTTATTTTTTGGAAAAATTGTGAAAAAACATATTTTTACCCAAAAATGACTTTTCATTTATATTATTTAAAAATATAAATTATATTTTAATTTTTCTAAAATAAAATTAGTTAAATTATGTTATAAATTTATTTATTTAGTTCATTTTAATCATTTTAATATATAAATATGATATATAAACTTTTCAAAACATTTGAAAAATTTTATTTGGAAAAATCATTTTTTGACATGTTCGGGGGTTTAAATTTAAATTAAATTCTACCACTAATGTGATATAAATTTGGGAAAATAGTTTCCATATTTTTAATCATAATAATTAATATTATCTAATATTATGAAATTAAATTTTTATCATAATTAATAGTATAAACAGAAAAAAATTATTTACTGCGGTTAAGGTTAAAACATGTTTACTGGTGCTTAAACTAAAATGATAAGGGTCTATAATGACCAAAAAAATTATATTTCCAATTTTTTTAGAATATTTTTTCATTATATATTCTAATATTCTAAAAGGGTCTATTTTATTGCATTTTGGTATGATAAAAGCAATCATGAAATTCTTTCTCTTCAAAAATTCCAAGTATGTCCTATCCCCCACTTATAAGAGGCCACCCCCTCTCCTCTCTTATATAAACATTAATAACCCATTGGTTTTGAAAATTCCAACCAAAATAACTTTAATAGTTCCGTAAAATCATCTTATAATCCTTACTGTTCAAATAAATCTATCCTTGAAATACTTTTGGTGTAAACCGAAAGAATTTTTCCAAAGAAGAGGTGATTCCCTTGAATGAGCATTTTATTTTATTTCTTCCTCAATCTACCTAAAATATTATTAAACCATAATTATATAATAAATTCATACTATTACAGATAATAATACATATTTATTTTAATCTAATTAACTACAATAATCTCATACTCCCTTAAATATGAAATGAAATTGTTGCTCTTGTTTACAGAAAATTACCGCCTCGTGATGTGATGCGACTCTTTTTTCACATACGCTTTAGATGGATGGTAAAAAAGATTTATTTTATATTTATAAATTATATTTATAAGATATTAACCATTATGGTAAAAAAATATCATATAATTTTATACCTTAACATCCATTGACAAATTGATAATGTCGTTCATCTGTATGGTGGCGTACCGCCCTGCAAAGTTATCTAATTAATTTTTCAATAACTATTTACTTTGATGGTAAATTATAATAAATAAATTTAATACATGTAATATATATTAATGTATTTTTATTATATAAAATTAATATATTATTATCTTTCTTACCCACTCTTTCGTTATACAAATGATAACATCGATCATCCGTATGTACAACCAACCATCTACCTGAAGTGATGTGAAACGTTGCCCATGTAGAAAATTACATAATGATTCAAAAGATATATCAAAGTAATAAAAATGATATAAATAAAGTTAAAATAATTTTGGATATTATGTAACTATAACATATTCTCATGATCTTGAACTTTTTTGAAGAACATGCAAGAGAAAACAAGGAAATCAATACCCGCAAAATTAGTGATAATCAATGATTATTAACGAATGGCTTATAAAATGTCATAAATGGAAAATATATGAAATTATAATTAAAAATATAATTATCTTATAAGTTTATAAAATAATTTAAACCAAAATATAATAGGTTAAACAGATCTCAACTAAAGTGAAGCATTATGTAAGCAGTTTCTTAACTTAATTTCCATTCATAGGGTTATACGATGAATTCATTATTTATATTATACCAATAGTATGTTTGAATTGAGTTTTTATAAATTTATGTTTTATTTTTACTTGTATTTTTTATAGATCTACATTTGTTACAAATAATCACCCCATTGAATGCAATATCATTTATGATGAACATATATATAAATTTATTAATTTAAAATTTCAAAAGAAAAATAATATTTATGGAAATAAAAACTATGGGCTATAATATATTAGTGTAAACATAATTGAATTAAAATAATATAAAATGAAACTATAATAATAAAAATTAGAAATTTATGTATGTAGATACATATACATGTGTATGTATATATTTACATGTATTATATAGAGAAAGTGGTAATAAAAATATGAATTATTAATTAAAAACATGACTTTAAATTATTAAAATATTTGTTTGCATATATATATATATAAATTTTAAAATTATATAAATAATATTGAATATATGTACTGATATATATATATTTCATAATGTGACATGGTAACAAATAAATTAAAATGAATAATAAATAGGAAAATGTTCTAAAGAAGTAAATAATTAACTTAATATTATTATTCAGGGAGATAAACAATACACAAGATGAATTAGTATCTAGGTACGAGATCTTTCTATACAACCAATTTCTTTATGTTATGAAAATTCTCTCTCTATGTCACATTCAATCTCTTTAATGTAATGGAACGCTTATAAATTATATATATATTTCTCTCTAATTTATACCAAGATTATTCTACCACCTTTGATGGGATAATACATTCCTTAAGATCATTTATAAAATGACTTATTTATGGAATTTATATGGAATTTTTGGTCCAAAAATATTATGAAACCCATTTATTTCCATTTTTAATTCTTATGTTTATGACCTATGATTGATATCCATACGTGGCACACATATGCATATACATTAAATGGATCTGACAAGTGGTTCTAGAATAATATATCCCTCCAATGCATTGCTTAATGTTTTAGTCTCAATATACATCATTTATGGGATTATGGATCACACCTAATCCATTATGGTTCAATCTTCACATATGATGTTGTCATGGTAGTTAGAATTGACAAATTGTTATGTCTTGTTTTATGTTGTTTCAAAGCTCCCTTTTTATCATGATCTTATGATACCATGCTCTATATATCTTGCTTCTACTATATTCCTCATGTACATTATATTTTATGATATTATGTTATAAATTTTACTCACAAGTAATGATACCTTATCATTTTTGTTCCCTTAATAGGAATTTTAGCTCACCACATTAATTCATCTACTCCCCAGAATATCCTATGTAGATTTAGGAGCTGAAATGGACATTATGAGATCACTATCGATAAAAAATAATGATTCCACATTTTAGTTTCCTACAATGTATTATTATACTAGTCTTACAGGGGAACTATCCCATTATGAGCCTTGTGTTATATTAATGGATATTTTTGTTTAAGAATCATGTAATAATATCTGTCAAATGATTGGGTCTCTATAGTTGGAATCAATGTAAATATTTAGTCATCCTTTGGAAATAGGATGATAAAACATTATTGAGAACCCAAGGGATCTGTCTAAGAATAATACTACATATAGAATAAAAAAATTGGAATCTTGATGATGTATAGAGTGTGTGTTTTTTTGAGAAATCTCCCCCCTATATGGATAGAAAAAGTAAATGGGGTTCTGGAATAGACATTCTTAATGTTAGTATCTCTGAAAAATGTGTGTCTAGCTTGTCTTGAGTGTTACTCGGTACATAACTGTTAGAGTGTCTATGCAAATAGTTTGACACTCCCACGGGAAATTCTTTGGAAATTCAGAAACTATTTATCAACCATCAGGATAGATTTGAATAGATGATGATAATGTATGACCTTCTTTATACCTATGGTGTATTAAATATATATGAAGGTGTCATGATTTAGAAATCATATAAATAATATTTCCTGATTCTGTTGTTTTCTACAATGAATATTTTTCCTCACACTATTCTTCATATTTTTAGTCAAAAGAGGTAACCAGAATGAACTCGGTTAATGATGAATGTGATAGAAAATGTTTTTATGAAAAACCATATAGAATTATGACTAGTGGAAAGGATATTTTATTACCCCTAATCTATTATCATTATACTTTATTAACAACTTTCACCTTGTCCAAATATCAGACTCAAAAAAGAAAATAAGGATACAATTTGCATAGAGTCTAGGTAATGGAGACCATAGAGGAAAAAATATTCAGTTTTCTATATCAAGAATTTGGGAAGAACTCTATGGAATGTATTGATGGAATGAGAAGATGTTTTATTTGTGGATAATAAGGGAACATTATAAGACATTTCCTGGGGAAATGAACACTCTAGTTAACATAATGGATGATAATAATGGTTTAAATAAGGAATTATCAATGGTTGAATATTTTAAATGTGGAAAGAATGATAATTTTAAAAATTTATGTCCTTGGGATAAACACAAGAAGTGTTTCAACATGTTTGTATGAGTAAATGTTTTTCTACTGATGACAAAGAGACAAAAAATTCCATATGAATGTAAGGAGGTTTTGTGGTATAAGATGATGATGGCTAGTTAATGGTTTATGAATCAAGGGGAATTACTGAAATGTTTATGTACTAGAATTCAAGAAGTATAGGAATAATTAAATATACTTATATGGATTATTTTTTAGAAGTTTTTCATTATATATTTTTTAGAATATGTTTAATTGTAGTAAAAAATGTAAAATTTTATTTAATAGTAAGGTTATAATATATGGAAATCACATAATTGGGTAAAATATAATCTTGGATATTTTCTTGATGTTGAGGTAATACTTTCATTTTTCTTTTCGAAAAGAATGAGAAGTATAAAAAACTATAGTGGTTAAAAAAATAGTTGTTTGATAAATAATGTATGTTTAAGGATTTTCATCATATCATTGAGAATGTTATAGGTTAATGGAGAATTATGAATATGATTATTATATATTCTTTTCAATATTTTTAGATAATGTACAACCTACGTGTCGATTAATAACCCATCACATTCGGTAAGGACATAGTGCTTAAACCTACTATCGTAGGGCAATAAGGGTGCACCACATACCACTAGCCTATATTACATATTGGATAGTAAGAATTTTTTTCTTATTAGATTATTTGGATGATAAATATTAGTTTGATTTTTTAAATCTTATTGTAGGATTAGGTCTTTTTCAATTTATAGATTTTGATGTGATTAATTATATTTTTGGAAAATATTATTAGGTTTAGATATATGTATTATTTAAAGATAAAAATAAATGATTATTTTTGAATAAAAATATTATGTTTTTGGATATGTAACTTGATGGGTATGAGATATACTTTTAGGATGAAACCTTCTTTCATGTTGAGGGTATTTGAGAAATTTGTTAACTTGTTTAGGGAATGATCTATGTCAAGACTTTAGATTATTTATTTAATTTTGGTTCTCAAAATATTCATACTCATTTTGGGTATTGTCTACCTTTACAATAACTATACCTCTCTTAAGAAATGTAGGACAAATATACTCTTACTTTTTTATGGATCCTATAATACGTTAAAATCTAATTTTAGTTATTTAGGAATGAAAAAATTAAAGGATATTCATTCTTTAGAGTAATTGGTGGAGTGGAAATTGTCTGAAGAACAATGAAAGGATAAAATTTTGTTAGCATATATCAAGTGATTATATTTTATCATGTTCTCTATCATGAAAGTAAAATAATCCCTCAAATCTTGGAAAAGATCATTGAAAAAGTAATATTACCTTAATATATAATGAATTAGTTTTATTTAAACTCATCATAGGTTTATGGTTTTGATTTCTTTAAATTTCCCTATATTATTCACTTTCTTATCATCAATGATCTCTATCACTCTCTATTAATCCTTAAGAATTTGTATTCACTTCTATTTTTTGTTTTCATTTCCCATAAATGTTCTCCTATATTGAAAACCTTATAATGTGTTATTATATATGACCTCCATACATCCCTTTATATCTTATTAAGAGGAATGTGTGTTAACCCTTTTTATGGTGTGTGTTTCAATCAATTTTATTTTCAAATTTTATAACCTTGATTACCAATATGAAGATAAAATTAGGAGGGAACAATCTATTTAAGGGGGTAAAATATAACAAAATGAGATTTTAAATAAGGAAAATCATGTTAGATAGAATATTTGACATGAAAGACAAATATTATATGAGAATGTATCATCCTAATACTTAATAATATATTTATTTTTGAATACATGTATCCTATTAAATAGTTTTTGATGCACCCAACATTGGTTTTTAAAACAATGATACTCAATTAAAATACTATTACATTAACATGACCATTTTAACCTAACCATTAAATTATAGGTTGTAAATTGGATAAAATAAATTATGTGACTTATTTTTTGAAAATTTATAACTTAAATTCAATGGTTATCATTTTTTTAAAAATAAAATAAAAACCATTTTAAATAATAATATATGCTTTCTAGAAAACTTTATTTTTCTGAAAATATGATTAGTCTCATGTTGCACACATGATTTTAAATTAATTTATAAAATTTATCAAAAAAATAATTTTTTTGAAATCTAAATGTCATATTTATATTTGGGTGAATTTTTGAGAATTTTATGAAAATCATTATTTATTTTCAATGAATTGTGATAATATTTATTTTTAGGGAAATATTCTTTTTCTGTTAATTATTTTTACAACTTTTAATGATTTTTTAAAATAGATTAAAATTATAATTAGTTAAATTATATTAATATCTATCTAATTTAAGTAATTGGAATCAATTTTTTATTGAATTATAAAATAATATTTTGTAAAACATTTTGAATATTTTTTATTTGGAATTTTGTTTCTCAATACATCTTCAGATTTAATATTAAATTAAATTATGAATTTTATGTGAGTTGAATTTTGAAAAATGGATTAAAAATTGGGAATAATAATAATTTGTATTATATAATATGGTCAACCAAATTTTTTCACCATAATGAATAGTGAAAACAAAAAAATTTATTTAAAACAGTTAAGGTAAAAACAGGTTTACTATGGTTAAATGAATTTGATTGGGGTTAAAAATAACCCAAACCTTTCTAATTTATATTTTATGGTGTTATTTTGACATTATGACTTATATGGTTCTAAAAGGATACATTTTTAGATATATTTCATTAGAAAAACTTTAATGAAATTCTTCTTTTCATAAATTACACGTGTGTCCTCTCCCCCACTTATAAAAGTATACCCCATCTACTCTACTTTTACACACATAGAAAACCCATTTTATCATCCAATACCTACATATAAAATTTCTTAATACCCTAACCTATTTCAATAATCCCTTTTTTTAAAAATACAACCTTATAATGATTTCGTTGCAAACCAAATTAATTTGTTTGAAGAAGAGGTAACATTCTTAATTGAGTGTTTCATTTCTCAACCTACTTAAAAAATATTAAACCAAGATGATATAAAAACATATATATATTAAATAAAAATATATTTTTTTAGTTTAATAAAATTTAAAAAAACCATATCCTCCTCACTCAAATGGGAAACAAACGTTTATTGTGCTTATGGAGGACTAACGCCTCACAAACCGACATATTTCATTTTTGATAACCTATTATCATGGATGGATTCAATGATGTATATAATATTTTTAAGTTATATTTATGAAATAATTATACTCTTGAATTATAATACCTTATAAAACTTCTTACTTTCAATTCCGTAGAGAATATTATATCGTCACTCATGTATACAGAAGACTGTCACCTCACAAATCTATGTGAATCTTTTTGAACTTGCTCATTACATGGAAGGTGATAAGGATTAATTTAATATTAATATATTATATTAATTAAATAATTACTATTCTATGAAATAAATATATCATATAATATCTTACCTTATCATTCATTTAATAAATGATATTGTTATTTCGTGGTACAGAGGTTGATCGCCATGTAAAGAGATGTGATTTTTTTATTACTGCATCAAATGAATGGTTTGGTAAGGGTACTTAAATAAATAATATGATATTCATGATATAATTATTATACTATAAAGAAAAAAATAAAGCATACTTGTTTTTGATAATGATCAAAAAAATGGAATCTTTACTCATGTACATACGACCCACATTCTCCGTGATTGTAACGTAATTCATTATTCAGTACCATATTTCATGGTCAGTTTTAAAATTATAATTTATTTAATTTATTTAAATATTCCATTATTAAAATATATTGTATGATTAATTAATAATCACGTTGACCTTATCAAACATTCCAATGTTACTTTGGACATATGATCCATTTATTGTTAATACATCTGACGTGAAATTAATTGGATAAGTGATTGAATGTGTAATGGTAACTAATAAAATAAAAAGAATAATAAAATTGAAAATGGATATTAAGAAACTAAATACCTAACTTATGTTTATTATTTAGGATATAAAGAACAAAAATGATTAATCGAGCTCAAGGTATGGGGTCTTTCTTACACATTGTTTTCATAGGGTTATGACCATTATCTCTTTAGCTCACATTATCCCAATTTTATGTTATGGAATTATTCTAAATTATATATATAATTATATCATATGTATAACTAGATTATCCTCCCTTAAATTTATGTGTTAATACATCCCTTATGATCATCTCTCTAATGCCTTATTTATGTAATCTCGTTCAATTATGTTATTAGACAAGACTATGCCAATCATTTCTTTCTATTGGAATTTCACATGTTTATTCCATATGATTGAAATACTTATGATTAAAACATATTCATGTACATTGAATGAAATTTATTGGTGTTATAGAAATTATATATCCCTTCAATGCATTAGGTAATTTTTCAGTCACATGATATGCCATGTATGGGATTAAAGATTGAACCTAATCCATTTTGGGACACTGTGCACCATGTGATGTTGTCTTGGAAATTAGCCTTGACTTATGTTTATATCTTATTTTTTAACAATTTCACATGTTATAATGATCTTATGATACCATTAATTTTATGTTATAATTCCACTTGATTTCCCATGTACCTTCTCCATTACTAAATAATGTTTTACATTTTACTCACATGTTATTTTTTGTTATTATGGTCATTACCTTATTGGGATTTTTAGATCAACCATTTCATTATGTATTACCTAGGTTATTCAATGAAAATTTTTAGCTCAAAATTAATTTATGATCTCACTATGGAGAATAAAATAAAGTTACCATGTTTAAGATTCCTTATATTCCATATGAATGTATTCTTCCAAAGACACTAGGACATTACGACCCATATGTTGTATTAATGGATATTTATGTTTAATAATCATGTAATTATAAGAATTTAAGGGCTATGTAGTCATATATTCCTATGTATATTGACTCTTTCATGATTCTACATCATGTTGGGATGATTTCTTATCGGTTGGAACTCCCACTGAACCTCTATCTAGTTTAAGATGGGTTCCATGTATATCTTCCGATGAAGTACAAACTGGATCTTTCAAATGTACTAAACTTATAGGTTTTTCAATTGGATAATGATACTTCCTATAAAGAAAAATTGGTTTAATTTGTATGTCGTAGATATTGTTTTCTGTATAATAGGACTACTCACGTAGTTAAATTTCATTGGAGGAAAAAACAATTTGAGGAAGTTTCATGGGAACCATAGGATGTGATAAAGTAGAAGTATAATCATTTAATTTAACTAGAGTAATGGAATTTGGAGGTAAAAAATATTTATACGTGGGGTATATTATAACACAAAGTTATTTTATATGTATTCCTTTGAAACAAATTTAATGTATTTTATCACCTTCTTTACACACAACACTGAGTATAAATAAATCGGCTTATATTATTGACTTTATAACCAAGTCATTGGATTGGAGAGTATGAATAAGATTAATATATAAGTTTTTCCCTTTAATTTAAATTTATTTATTAATTAATAAAAATTATCATTAAATTAATAAAATTAATCATTTCATGATTAAACTACCTATTTTTATGATGAAAGTCATTTTTTCACGTGTTATGAATTTTTATAATAAAAATTATACTGACAAAAATTAAAAAATCTTGTAAAATTTATTTTTTATTTATGTATAATAATTCATAAATTAGTTTTCTAATGGTTAGGAATGAACATAAAATCATCTAAAGGTAAAAATGAGTTACTTTTTAGAAAAATGGATTTCTGTCATGCAACACATTTTCATACTAATAATATAAATAAATCACTATTAATTAATTATATTAATTATACTATTAGAATATATATATATATTCATTATAATATTTTATAATTATCTAATAATTTTTATTAGTAAAATAATTATATTATACTTATATTTACCTTTAAAAATGTTCCTTTTTAAGAAATGGTTTTCGTTGCATTATGCACGTTAAAATTTAAATTACTTTTTTTTTTCTAATTTTAGAAATTGAATTTAATAAAATATATTTTTTATTTTTAATCAAAATATTTATATTTGGTAATGAAGATACATCCATATTTTATTATAATGTATCGTGAAAACTGTTAAAATATTTTACCATGATTAATGTTAAAAGTGTTTACGAGGGGTTAACTATGAGATAATGGTAAAATGAAACTTAAAGAAAAATAAATATTTTTAGTTATAGATACATAGAAAATATTTTATATTTAATTTTAATTCATGTCCATTTTGTTTCACATTAACAATAAAGATGCATAATATTATTTAAATATTTTAATAATTCTCGGTTTGTCCCTCCACTCAATTATAAAAGGGAACCTCTTCTCCCCCGTTATTTACAATATTTGAGCTCTCAATCTTAGACAATACCTACAAAAAGTAATAATATCTTCCTTAACATCTCTCTTGAGCTGCTATTATTACATTTAGACCCTTATATGATGGGTTAATGTGTATGTCGAAGGAGGTCTCTCAATGAAGATATAATTGTATTACCCGACAGTTTCAATGTTTATTTCATCTTAACCTTACTCTAAATCTAATGTGTCAAAAATATTATTACTAAAGTAACATAAATATAATGAGGTGTAATTATGTTTATTTTAGAACCATTTTTCACCTTCATTCAATCAAATGGGAAATGAATGTACCACTCATGCATACTTTTTTACTACAACCTCAATGTAGTGATATGATTCATTTTCCATTACAAGCTCACATTTATTGATATAATGATAGATATAATAAAAATATGTGAAATTTATGGTATAATTTTGATGATCAAATTATAAGATATTATTTATATTTCTTTCCTTCTTTTTGTAAGAAAATGAAATTAATGTCCATGCATGCGTACAGACTCCCATCTCTATGAACAGTGTAATTCATTTTTATATCTCTTCACTTCATGGAAGGTTCTAAATATGTATATAATGAATATATATATATATATTATATTTATATTATTATAAACATTATATATTATTTATCCATTATCAATTTGCAAGGACTAGAACCATCGAAGAGAAATATAAATAAAAAACAACACATATAATTCCCGAAATGATTATGATAGTGAAAGATTGTAAATGAATTGGTGATAAGATTTTATAATTAAAACAAAAATAATATTAAAATTATTAATATTTATATATTATAAAATAAAAAAAATTAATTTATTATAAATTATTTATAGTTCTTGCAAAGCAAGTCAAACTAGATGTGTGGGTTCTCTGTCACAATCTTACTTTTTACCAGGACTATTTTTTCTTAAATTTAAAATTATGAAATTCTAAGATATATATCTATAAAATAATAAATTTCTTATCCTTTTTTATTTTTTGAAATTAAATTTTATACTTTCATTTATATGCCCCTATTTAATAAAACTTATGAAATGATTTTTTTAAGAATAATAGACATTGTTTATCTATCTGATTGAGAATATTTCTCGTATATGTCCATATTTTCTTTAAAATATTATCTATAATTTTATAATATTATTCGATGATTTATTAAGGTCATTTTTAACCATGTTTTACTTTCTATAAAAATGTTTAAAATGAAATCTTAATTTTTTTTATAATGAGGTGTTTCTTAACAAAGGTGTGAATGTAATATTTATTTTGACCCATACCAAAAAAATAACACTTCCTAATATCATGACTAATTCTTCATTCCAGGATTCCATTACAAGTTTCCATGTATTTTTTTCAATGAATTTATTTTCTTAATCTTATTGAAATTTTCAGACATTAAAAATGATATTTGAGAATGAAAATTTCATTTCCTCAAAAAATGTCCCAATATTATTTTATTTTTATTTTCAATTATAATAACATGTTGATGTTTCTTATTCATCACTAGGGATATGATATTATGATACTATATTTATTCATTCTATATATAGTTTATGATTTTGATAATGTAAGGTTCATGAAACATGTTTTTTATATGTGATAAGCTACATGAAATTGATAATTGGTTTAATGAACATGTCATATAAATATAAATAGATTATGATTAGGGGATGGGTGGGTTCATTATAGACATCCAATTAATTAGGTAATATTTTTCGTTTATGAGATCAATGTGTAAATAGGGGGTTATCGCATGCTTGAAAGAGGGTTCAAATGAGGTTATCATATGCACAAATGAGGTATATAGTTAGTTATCCCAATCTTTAGATGTGATGAAATGATTGATATATATCCTTAAAAAAATTATTTCTAAGATTATAATTATATAAATTTTCCTTCCACTCTCCTTGACATGTTCTTATTATTATAATACGAACTCCAGGCTCACGAAATTTTATTATTCTACGATTTATGTTTTATGATCTACCAAATCATCATGCCATTATTATTATCTATTAATTAATAGGTATGATTTTCGAATGTTTAGCTCATTTTATCAAGACCTTATCTCAATGTCATGATTACATGTGATCATTAGATGATATCTCCCACATTTACCCATAATTAGAATTTAAGCTTACCCATTTTTATGTTTTCTTTTCATAGTTCATGAATAAAGGATTTTAGTAGGGTGTGACTATGATGTTTACTATATGTGATTAAATTTTTGTGATATGTTGAAGATATATCATGAAATATGATGATTATATATCTTGTAATCTGCAAAACTAAACCATTGCGGTCCTTGAGTAGGTATTATTGTGATATGTATTTAATATTCATCTAAAATGATTCTAGATTTATGTATATAATTTTCAGGTGAACTCAGGGAAACCTCTCATTTTATCATTAAACCTATATGAAAAATCTATAATTTATTTAGTTTCATAAAACTATGTGTTATAAAAGAATTATACATAAGGAACATTATTAATTATGGAGAAAATTATTTATGTAATCTTAGGGTGGAAATATAGATATGGTATTCTCACTATTCACTCAATTATATTGTCAAGATGAATGAGGGTTAATTACCTCAAAGGAATAGGTATGTTTATAAATAGTGGAAAACAAGGCTGACATGTAGATAAATAGAGAAGAGATATGAAGAAGAAAAATGATATAATTAAAGTGATAAAGGTCTCACATAATTCACCTTACACTCTTTAATGATTTCATTCATATAATTTTGGTCATCATGCAAACCAATACACCAAACCGAGGTTTGATGAGGACAATCTTTGTTAGAAACCTCCAATCATAAAGGATAGAGTAAAATCATTGGTGATCACAATTACTGAAGTGTTTTGTGAAAAAAAAGTTGTGAAATGTATACTTATCATTCCCTAAATAACTAAAAAATATCTCCATTAATTGAAGTTTTACTACCTTATTTGTATTATGAATGTCTTATAAAAGCACTAATTCTCTATCCTAGTTATTATATAATGAATTATTAGTGAAAATAGATAGTGCTGTAATTCTATAATCTCATGGCTAAAACTATTATCTACTTTTGGATTGTAAAAATATTATTCCAATCAATCATGTAATCCTCCCTTTGATGTAATTTTATTTGATTTTGGTTATTTTCAAGATCTCTTGGAAGATATCCCACATAAATTTTCAAAATAGAGAAGTCACACTTTATATCAAAAATCAACCCATGACCACTTATTAGTGAAATAATGACTGTGAAGTTCAATGAAACTTACTTCCCTTATACATATCTTAATACCCATACATGAGGGGTATTTAGCTCAAATTTTTATGGAGAAAGCCTATTTGAGGAGATGATAATTTTTTAATCATATTTTAATGCATATCCTAAAATATTTCATAGTAATACAATATAAAGTGGGATTGATTTTTAACTTATAGTCATTCCTAGTTCTATTAAAATAGAAAATAATACATATATAATAATCTATTTTGAAATTGAGGAATTAAAAAACTATAGAAAGAGAACTTGGACAATGGTTTTATGTGCCTATGTGCCTCATTATGGGGATACCAACCCCATTTTATATGTAGAAGGGTAAATCAATTTATATTTTCATTTATTTTCAATGAATAATCCATGGTTTGGAATTTTTGAAGAAGTCGTTTTTATTTTCCACCCTTTTAAAAAAAAATATTTTGTGGAATGAAGCTGTTATGTCAAACAACCATTTTCTAGGATATCTGAGCCTAAAATATATAATATGGAGCATCATATTTATGAAAACATGATTTACTATGTTTTTATCATTCGTATGAGTTTAAAAAATAACTTATATGTCCTTAGTATTGTTGTATTATATAGAGTGAATTATTATAACTAGGTGAATATGGGTTCTAATAATCAAGAAATATATTTTCTAGATGATATAAGAGATAATATGAGGCTAGATAATGGGACATGGGGATGATACATAACATTATGTTATGATACATAATATTTCTCACTAGAAGAACTAAGAATTATAAAAAAACATTTGAACATGTAAGATATTGTTTTGAGATACTGGGAACCCAACGTTTCTCTACTAGATTATGTGTTTTGGATGTTATACTATAATGTAATAAAAAGATAATGTGGTTATGTGAGGTATGAAGTTTGGAATATCTAAATGGTTCAGAAATAAAATATAACGATCGCACACTAATCATTCAATGAAATAAATATAAAAATTATTTAATAGAAATTTATATTACGAGATTATATAATCATATTAATCCAAGGTGAATGTATGAAATATAATGTTGAAGACTACAGATGACAAATATATTCTTATATTTTAGTATGGAAATACATTCAGATGACCCATCATATAGGTATCAGTATGATAATAACAAAATTTTCCCTATTATAATTTCTCCTATGGTATCAACTAGAGGTATAGAATTTTAGTAGATGAAGAAGTTTAATATTTGATAAAATACATTGAAAAGTTAAGAAAATATTACATTATGATTTATATGTTAAAATCATTAAATAAAAAAAAATATTTAGGTGGCAGTGAACTAATAAAATCATGAATGTTGGTCAACTGAACCTTAAAATGTCCCAATTATTATTATTAAGGTTTATAAAATAGATGTTTTGGTTTCACATGTTATTCATGAATAGAAGGTGTGAAAATTTGACAAATAAATAACCGGGTAAATCCAAACAGGTAGAAATTAAGGTGATTAGAAGTTAAAAATAATTTAAGGTGAAGTTGATTATAAGTTTAGATTATTTTTTTTAAAATAATAATTTTAAACAATGTAATTAGAGTAAGAGAAAGTGATCAATGGATGATAATTATCTAAGTTATATTTTTCACAAATAATCAGACTTTATGGTAATATAAGTAACTTGGATAAAATTTAAGAGTCAAAAACAAACCACAGAACCTGGATGATTAGAATATATCAAGTGTGACATTGTTGAGTTCGATGTCGATGATGAGTCTAGCCAATATTTTCAAGGGAAAAAATATCTTTTAAAATGAAATTTTAGGGGACCTTGATTAATTCATATTTATTATCATCAAATTCATTAAAAGGTTGTTGACTGAGATATGTATAAGGTGCAAGATATGGAGCTTAATGACAAAGGTTTATCTGATAATACTAGTTTTATATTAGGTTAATCAATAATGATCATGGGGATACTATGATTTTGAAAGAAGAATAATATATTAGACATAAAATTCGATTTTTATTATATTCATAAGATTAATGAAGAGTGTTATGATTAGAGAAAACTAGATAGTGAAGTTGAATCAGGGGGTTACTCGATTGATTTTTTTTTCTTAATTGTAAGTTATTATTTTATAATATTATTCCTATCTTAGAAGGAACAATATTAATCCTACTAATAAAATAATCATTACATAGACTCATTTATTTTTAATATCAAATGCAGAATTATGAAGAATTCCCATGAGATGGGGATTTTACTTGATTACATAAAAAGCTTAATCCAACGAGTATACAATGATTGTTTATCAATATACTAGATAATAACACTAATGACTAAAAATATTAAAATTTATTAGAAAGGCACACTATCAATCGAGGGGAAATCTCTCTTTTTATCCTCCACATAATGATTAGGTGAGTATTTGTAAATTTGTTTTATCTTTCTTATATGTTTCCCCCTTTTACTCCATATTTGTTATTTTCAACGTTTTCAAAATTGAATAACTTTGTATATATCCATCATATCTTTTATAAGATCATACTTTAAGGTGATCTATTATTTATTCTATACATATCCTTCCAAAATAAAATAATGTCTTACACAATATGGTACTAGTCATTTTACCATTTGTGTATCTACATATCTCCAAAACATTCATAACATTTCAACTATTCATAATTTCATATCCACCATGGCATGGTACTTATCAACCGTATCTTGAGTTCTAAATTGATACACTAGTTAAAAAACAACTTTAACTCCATTGCATCCATTTACACCACCACTATGACTTAACAAAATTCACCATGGTGTGGTGAATTCCATAGTGAAGAGAAATTCCAAAAAAATTCCCGTAGCATATTCTATGAGTCTCTATATAATTCCATGTTTCATGTCTTCCCATATATTTCATTTGCTTGAATAATCATAAAACTATAATAATTTAATTCACATCCATTGATAGTAGTAATTAATAAATTATTCATCATTGGAGAACTGAAATATTTTCTCATGAAAAAAATTATCAGCTCTAATTCAAATATTATAGAATATTCCACCACTTCGTGAATATTAAATGTTCTCATTCACTTCCACCAGTACTATATCCCCCTGAAATTCCATATCAAGAACAATGTATTCGATAGCATGTATGAAATGAAACAAAAAGAGTATAAGGTAATATAACATTCACTGCATTAAAAAATGTTTATAAATTTAAATAAATTATATTTATTATATGTCTTGAAATGCATGTGATACCGAGTTAGTATGTGCTGTATGCTACAATGAGTTTCTTCTATGACGTTCATTACATTCAAGATAGAGTTTTACTGAACTACAATATATATTTAAAATATTATTATTTAATATGATAAGCCTTAACATAGCCATTAAATTAGTTATTATGAATATTATTAATTAAATTATGAAAATATATGGACTAAAAAAATGAATTCAGAGGTTACCAATTAATTAAAATGAATATAAAAATTCAATGAATATAAATGAAATGTTTTTATGCTAAAAAAGGTGTTCTATCCTAATAAATTAAATAAATTACTATAAATCAAGGATATTACTAATATATATTTATTATATATTGAATAAAATGTTTTTAAATTCATCCAATAAATTTTATTAGCAAAATATTACAACCACCACAAATTTACGAATAAAACCTTGTATTGTTCTAAAGGAATTTTTACCACTTTTTAATAGAGAACCAATTATAAATCCAAAATTGTGTAAATTTTATAAATTTTCTATAAAAATAATAATTTATTAAATAGGATAATCAAAATTTTCTTAGGTTTAACTTTTTTGTATTTTTATGATATTTTTCATCATTTGAAGAATAGTGAATAAATTCTCAATTTTAATTTAAAATTGGTTTTTCATCTATTTTATTTATAAGGTTAAATTATATTTTAAATTATTTTTAGAGTAAAATTATATCAATTATAAAATATATAATAAAATTTTGGTCATTTGAATCAATTTCACATTGAAACTGGTTATAAACCTATCTCAAACTTTTGAACATTTTTATTTTGAAACCCTGCATTGTCCTCCCATTAGCGATTATAAATTTAAATTAATTTCTAAAACATTAGTGATTATAAATTAAAAAAAATAAATATTTTTAAAAATAAATATTTTTAATTTATAATAATTTCAACTAAGTTTTGACCAAAATGATTAGTGAAAGTGATTAAAATTAATTACAGTGATTAAGAGAAAAATTATCTTAACAAGGGACTAAACCATAAACATAAGGGAAACAACGACCCAAAAACTTGAACAAAATCCATTTTATGGAAATATTTCGACCATATAGTCCCTTTTAAATAATTTTTTTTATTATTTTCAGAACATTATTTACGAAAGACCTCTCAATAGTGTTTACCATTTTATATTGACAAGAATGTCACTCCTCCTACACTATAAAAAGGAACTCAAACCTCAAACTTACTCACACAACTCAAGAGAAATGGATCAAAAAAAACATACCCCAATAAGCTCCAAAACACCATAACTGAAACATATATGACTCAAATTGGGCATAAATCTATCCAAGGAAGCCCTTTGGTGGAAACCAAAAGGAGTTAACTGAATAATAGGTGACATCCTTCCTCAAGATCTCTTGTTTTATTTTCATTCTGCACCCCCTAAAATATTCTTATTCCAGGATAAATTAATAAAATAAGTATCATAAATATACTGAGATTTTTTTATACTATGTTTTTTAACTACACGTACAAATGCCTCTATCTAATGGGTAACAAACTTATAGTTCATGTGTACAGTGGACTACCGCCTCCCAAAACGATGATTGTTTGTTCTTCTTTTAACAGCTATCATGGTAGGATTTATAATGTAAGAACTATTAATATATTATATATATTATATTTAAAAATTATTTATTCTTATTGAATTTTTATATAACATACACCCCTTGGATATCTATTTTTTAAAATATGATAGCATCTTTTCTGTATGTGTAGAGTACCGCCTCCTCAAAGCGATGTGATTCGTCAGAACTATAAATGGAACATATAATGGTAATTTTTAAAAAAAAATACGTTTCATATATAAAATATATATTTTACTTTAATTAAATATATATATATATATATATATCATGAAATGTATTTTTTTAAATAAGTTAATGAAATGGATGTAGTGTCCATGTGTATGTTCGACCTACGATCACCAAGAACGATGAATTTCATTTCCTATATCGAAATATTATGGATTTTTATAAATTAATATATATTGAATATATATTATAAGAACATAATGTATTTTTATATGATTAAATATTGATTTAATTTATTGTACAAACAAGTAACAAGTAAAAACATTCTCAAAAGACTAGACAATTAACACCCGAAATAATGAAAATAATGAAATATTATTAACAAATAGCTATTAATATATTTTAATAAGAAAATATATGATATTATGAATATAATATGTTGATTTTTATATATTAATAAAATGATTTAAAACCATTATAAATTAATTTAATAGATTTTGACTTGAATGGAAATGCAAGTTAAGTTATTTTTGTCTCACTTTTTACATTGGTGAGATAATGTCATATTCACCACTAACGTATTTTTTGGGATGTATATAATTCCCCATTTAGTATATTATATCATGAATTATTTTATCTCCATGGAATTTAAATATTTTATTTTTTGACTTTTATTTTTGAGGTTTTCTAATTCAAATGTTACCATAGTTGTATGGGTCCTCGTCTCAAATTCCATTTTAAGGCATAATTTGTTATGTTGCACCTAATTTATTATATATTTCATAAATACAACCACTTTTAATTATAATATCATGATTTATTAATTTTAAATTCTATTTTTAGTTTCAATTTTAATCATTTCTTCTAATGGGATTTTGATTAAAATTTACTAAGTTATAAAGAATTTTATAGCCTGATTCCTTTTTATTAGGTTATATTACTTCCTCACTATTGTTAATATTATATTATTCCACTATTTACTACATATCATTATATTTAAACTTGTTTTACATGGATTTAAATTTGAAACATATAATTTATTAATTGATTAATTCTCACTTTATTGTCATAGTATTTTTATGTTTTTATTCAAAAATCTCATATTATTCATGATTGTTTACTCTTGAATTTATGTTGAAGAAAATTATTGATTATTATTAAATAACCCTTTATACTTAATCCACTTGGGATATGTTTTATTGATTAGACCCATAATTTTCGTTTATATGGTTTATGATTGACTTTTCCAAGTATAGTATTGACATTCACTTCATTGATTCCTTTATTAGTCCCCTTATAATATTCAATTTACTATGATCATTAGAAATTGAATTTACACTAATTTTAAATTTCCTTTCTCTAGGATATGTTTATTTGCAGAACCAAATTTAATTTTTATGTACCTTTTTTACATTGAAATTTAATTTATTTTCTATGGAAATATTGATATATATGTATCCTTTTTAAATATGGTTATTTTATAAGGAATATTGTTTATTTTATATGAGGAAATATTTGGATATGAAATGATAATTGGGGCCTAGACTTTATATATCCCCTTGTTGAATCAACAGTTTCTCATGATAAATATTATCCATGTAGAATAAATAGGTTTCTACATGTAGTGTTAAAATGTCTTGTGAAAGGTCTTGAAGGGATATGTTTTTCATAAATCTTAATCATGATGTTGAATAAATAATAATTTCCTTCATATTGATTTATAATTTATTATAAATGATATTTTCACGATGAAAAAGTATATGGATGAATTTCATTCACATTTTATAGATTATATGGAATGTGT
This sequence comes from Viscum album, assembly GCA_963277665.1. NCBI lineage: Eukaryota > Viridiplantae > Streptophyta > Magnoliopsida > Santalales > Viscaceae > Viscum > Viscum album. The sequence goes on from OY728166.1 coordinate 1,145,863,817, forward strand.
TTTTAGTTTCTTATCATTCCATATTGATTTTATGTTATCAAGTTATTTAAATTGAATGTGATGTCAGTAATTTATCTTTTTATATTGTTTATGCACTCCCTTATTAGTTTATTGATTAAAATTAATGTACATTATCTTATTTACCATTATATTATTATTATTATTATTGATTCATTACTACTTCTAATTTATTTACTCTTAATAACCATTTTAGCACACCCTTATTTTGTTTCCTTTCCCAAGGATTTCTTGATGTATACTATGAAATATATTCATGGAAACACTAGGTGGAATAAATTTATTATCTTTGAAAGATTTTTTTTATAATTAGTGTATTAATTTATAATACAAGGCTCCTGTATGAATCAAGTTTAATAATACTACTAAACAATTTTCTCCATTGGGACATGATTTACTTGTATCTTATGACATTGTAATTGTAGATCGACACTGGTTGTAGGATATCTGAGGTTGGTTTAATACCTTTGGTATTAGATAATGTTTATTAGAAACCTTTGAAACTTTATTTAGTAAGGCATAGAATAGAAAACATATCCCTAAGGTATAATTTGAGGATAATTATAGAAGAACATACTAGAATTTTGTAATGGTAGAAATTATATGGGTCTTCTTTGAAATGCATTCCGATCTTGATACTACAAGTGGATGCGGTTCTAAAATAGATGTACATTGTGGTAAAAAATTAAAAAATTCCATCTAGCCTGACTCGAGTGTAACTTATCACATGACAACACACCTTATTGTGCAGCTGGATTGACACTCCAAGAGGGTATTCTTAAGATAAATCACATTTAATTTACAAACCATTATAAAGGATTTGAATATATAATGAAAATGAAAGACATAAGTTAAATCTGAACTGTATTATATTGGAAATAATGTGTCAATATTTAGAAAACCTAAAATTGAGTATATGTTTTTTCAGTATAAAAATTTATGATCACACTATAATTTTTAGTTTTAGGAAATTCCCACTTTTAAAGGATAAAATCTTGACCGAGGAAGGAATTATGTGGGAACAAATTGATGATGTATTTATGTATTAGGGTTACATCAAACACCATAGTTAAAAGGATTTTTTAATTTCAATGCTTTTTATCATATTTAATTTGGATTAGAATATTAATATTGTTTTTTAAAGGACAACCTGTATACCGAGTGATGACCTGTAATGAACCGAACTGTTATAAATAAAATTACACTTTTTATTTTAATGAAATATATTATTATGTAATATTGTTATAGAAAAAACCTCAAATTATTTTTATTTATTATATTCAAATGGATTTAAATGACTATTATGTATCATTACCATTGAAAATATTGTTTTCGAATATTGATCACATGATTAGTATAAATACCTGGTTTTAAAAAATCCAATTGTCATAGACAAAGGAAGTGATGGCCCCAACTAGTAGGATCATACCCTATGAAGCCCATTTATCAGAGCTTATGAGTGAGATAGAATTTATGGGATTTTTCCTTGACTATAGACAAGTTTAGATCCAACAAATTAATAATGTATTAAACCATGTACATGAGGAGTTCAAGATCATCGAGACCACGACCCAAAATATGTTCACTGAACTGCCCCGTGAAAGTCCCACCATCACAAACCATACTATTAGGGAGTTTTTTAGTTTATTATATGTATAATTATTAATAACTTAGAAATACGAGTATGTACATTATTTTTTATATAATAATGAATATATTTTCACCCTATAATTGTTACATCATTAATGATTTTTATTGATAGTATTTTTAGGTAATATTCAAATTCAATTAAGAAATACATTTTGAAGAATTAATGGATCTTTTTAGAGAAATAATATTTTATTAAAATATTATTATTATTAATTTTTTTTACTGAAAATATATGATCAAATAATTTTTATGATGTCAATATTAATTTATATAAGAGTTGAAAAATTGTTATTGTCAAAAAACCTGTCATTTTCTATAAAGTCCGGTTATTATTTCAAAAGTGAAAATTCAAATATTTAGAAAATTATTTATATAAAATTAATACTGTTTGGAATCAAAATGTTGAAATTTCCTAATGGTTAATTTTTCATAATTTATTGAGAAAGATGAATTTTTGGGTAAAAATTAAATATTGTAAAAATATACATTGTGTTTTATGACATCAAAATGACCCTATAGTGGTATAATAATGACTATAAATTAGATCCAAGACCAAATAAATGTATTAAATTTCAAATAATTTTATTTTTCATATATTTTTTTTATTTTATAAATCCATTATGAATCTCTCAAAACATGTAATATATTTAAATGTTTTAAAATCATTTCTCTAGGAGTATGAATCACCTCCACATAATAAATGGGATTATTTTATTTATTTAGACCCTTAAAGATATAAAATATTTTAATAAACATCCATTTGTTAGAAACCATGGGAAAAAATCAAGGTATGGTTTGTGTATTTTGTTATTTTATTTTGTAAAGTCTAAAACCATAATAATAAAACCCCCCTCATTTCCTATATAACCCCACAACCTCTCATTTATCTTCATTAAAAATCCTTTTTATTATGTTTATAATCATACCTAAACTCTCTAGGGTCCTCCCAAGGTTCCCCATCATCTCAAGAATCCCCTCCCAATCATTATGGGTCAAACACTCAAGTAAGGGATCCTCACCATCCTCTCCTCCTATCAATTCAAGCGCATTCTATGGAATATTCCTTCTTAATTACAATTGTTTATAATGTAATTTATTTATAAAAATTACCTTAATTTCCAATTTATTTTATTTTAATTATATATTATTTATCCCCCCTCATTTTGAATATTATCTAAGCAGTTACTATGCCAAAATGTTGTGAGGGGTCTCCATCTTGTTTTTATTCAAGAACATATTTTATGTTATGATTTCTAATCACAATTTTATAATATTTAGATATGTTCCTCTATATTACCATTACAATAGAATTTATTTATAAATTATTATTTTCTCCTTTATCTCTCATTAATCCCTCCCATGAACCATTATGTTAACCAATTACCATGACAAAATTTCATAAGTTATTTAACTCTCCCCATTTTCATTTAGGAAATTCATTTATTTTATGTATATTAAATTCCATTTTTTTATTTTGGAATATATTCTTATATCTTTCCCTTACATTAAATTTAATGTATACATGATGATATCACATTTACCCCCCATGAATAGACCCAAGATCTTTTATGTACACCCGTTACCATGCTGAAATGTAGTATTAGTTCATTTATCTATTAAAGTTTCTTCTTTAACTTATGACCTATATTTCAATATTTCTAATGTTGGGATATGATTTTAAAAATCCATATTAGTGACCATTTTATTTCTATATGATTATAGACCCATTTATTTTTCAAAAACACATTTTTATTAATATTTATGTGACAATGTTATGCTATCAAAATTTCACCATGATCCTCCATGATAAAATAATTGTGTGGTGAATACCATACCCATTTACTACTAATAGTGTTCACATTTATACTCATATAAATATTATTTTGGACTTAATCATATTTATTCCACATGCATTAATCATGGAAGAAATTATGATGATAAATGAATCAATGTTTTCAGATCTATTAAGAAGACCTAATAATTAAAATGAAATGAATATGACAGGTAAACCAAGATTGTGCTCCAATGCATTGCGTAATGTTTAGTATCATTATATGCCACATTGGGACAGAGATTGAACCTGATTCCTTAAGGTTAAATTTTCTACCTTGATGTCTTGGTGGGATTAGCATTTACCTATGTTTATTATTCAATGTTTTATGTACTTTCCACATTTTACATATTTCCATTAGGATTATCGTATCTCATTATTCATGTTCATGATTCTTGATATTCCTATGCCTCATTGATATTACTATTGTATATCATTTATTATCCTCTTAATGTTATTCCCTTACTGGGATTTATATCTCACCCATTTTTTATGTCTGTCCCCAGTTTATCCGATGTAGTTTTAATAGACATGGAATTTTAGAATCACGGTAAAGAAGTTTTTAATAATGTTTTGGTATCCCATGTTAAGCCTATTAGTATATTTACCTAATTCCCAAAGACACTTTAATTATCATTATTTTGGGTTGTATTAAGTGTAATTTTATAAAATAAATCAAGTATTAATGTATAATAAAAATAATGGTTGTCATATAACCCACCAAACATGGGAAGGTGGTGGGTCTTTAACTAACAACCAAAGTACAATAAAGGGTTCATGCCTACAACTGGCCTATGAGATTTCCTGGTTAATGTGTAATTATTTTTAGTTAAAAAACATTATGAATAAATACTGATGATGGATATGTAGTGTTAATTTTTAATTTTAGAGATTAATGTATTAACCATATTGTATTTGGATAATAGTTAGAGATAAATTTAAATACTTTTTACTCATTTACGAGCTTTACAATCCATTAAACATGTATTTTAATATTTCATGAATCAACAATAATTTTTGGATATCCATTTCATTAAGTAATGGATAAATTGGAATTTGATCAAAGTAAAAACAATGGATGAAAGTTGTGTTTATAGAAATATTTCAAGTAAGTTTATTTCCATATATTCATTGGAAGAAAAATAATTACTCAAAAATATAAAATCTATAAAAAACATTTCCTAATACCTTTGTTTTTATTGAACTATTGGTCCTTTAAATCATCACTGATTTATTTCATTGAGGTCCACAACTTTACATTTATCATTCAATTATTTGGGATTGATGACCTCAATCTCTCCCTAAATATATTTACTATTTTTCTTCCATTCCATATATTCATTTTCAACTAATTTTCTCCTACATAGAGACTTTAGTTATTTGTTAGTCCTTATAAACATTGCATTTCACATTATCCATTTTCTAGAGGATATTTTATGGAACCTTATCACAATATGGTATTTGAAAATTGAAAATATCAAAAACATTATTACCATAGTAGAGTTTAAATTGTGAGAATATAATTTATTTAAAGCGGGGAGAATGTAATTCCCCCGAAGTCTGAAGTAAGAACATTGTATTTGATTGTGTGTATTACATGGAACACCAAGAGCATAAGAGACTATAATATCATAAAAAATTAAAATATATTTTCTAATTTTTAAAACAAAAATCTATTATATAAGATGAAATTCACTTGATAATGAGTTAGTATGCATCACACGCAAAATCTCGTTTCTTTTGTGACTTGCGTTGTATGCAAGATTGAGTTTTACCGAACAATAGTATATTAATATACTATTGTTACATAATATAATAAAACATAAAAAAGAAATTAAATTAGTAGTTATTAATATTATTAACTAAATTATGAAAAAATATGATTTATGAAAATATAAAATGAATTCATTGGTTATTATTTAATTAGAAATGAATATAAAAACAAATTGAATATGAAAAATGTTTTTATGCTCACAAAGGTACGTTATCCTAAAAAACATTAATTAATTACTATTATTGAATGTTATTAATTAAATATATATTACATATCTATTAAAATTTTTCTACATTCATATAATATATTTGTTTGTCATAAGATAAGAACAAACCAAATGTTATGCAAAAAAACCTTATTTGTTTAAATGCAATTTTTTCACCATTTAATGGAGAACCTATTTTAAGTCTAAATTTCTAAACTTTTATAAATTTTATATGTCAAAATAAAATTAAACTTTAAATAGTAACATAAAAATTAACTAATGATGAATTTTTGGATGTTTTATGAGAAGTTTCATTTTTGTTTGAATAGTGAAAAATAACAAATTTTAATTCAAATTTTTTTCATCTAATTTAATAATAAGGATAAGTTTTATTTAAATTTTGTTTTAATGGAAATTAATATAAAAAAAATTATTCCAAATTATTCCATTTTAATTAGTGTCTTATTGGAATTGGATATAAACCCATCTCAAACTTTTGAACATGTTTTCTTTGAAAACCAGATTTGGCGTCCTGTTTGTGGGATTAAATTTAAATTAATTTATTAACATTATGTGATCTATATTTGATAAAATGGATTCCATATTTGGAAACAACAATAATTTAAGTAATAATAAGATGAAATTAGTTTTTTTCCAAAAAAATAGTGAATGTGATTAAAAGTAATTATATTGATTTAGAGAAAAATTTTCTTAACAAGGGACTATACCATAAATAGAAAGACCAAAATTAACTATAAACTTGTCCAAAAGATATTTTATATCGATATTTACACCATATAATTCATTTTATCAATTTATTTCATTATTATATTCACACGATGTAAAGGATACCTCTAAATAGTGTTTACATTTTTATGTTCACAAGAATGTCATGCCTTCTCCACTATAAAAAGGAACTCAATCCTCGGACTTAATAACACCTATCAAGCCATTTCTATCACCCAAAATCTTCCCAAATAATCTCAAAAACACCCTAAACTCAAAATATAACATTCATTTTTGTAATAATTCCATCCAAGGAATCCATTTGTAGCAAACCAAAAGGGGTTACACAAACTTGAGGTAACATGCTTCCTGAAGCTCTTTTGTTTTATATTCAATATCCACCACCTAAAATGTTATTATTACATGAATAAAAAAAAATTCAGTATAATAAATACTATTATATGTTATTATATTAATGGTTATACCTACACTTATACAAACTTCCATCTAATGGGTAAGGAACTTAAAGTTTGTGTGTACGACAGAATACCACTTTGCGAAACAATGACTATTCGGTCTTCATTTACCACCTATAATGGTGGGAATTGTGATGAAAATTATGTTTTTATATATAATATATTATATTTATAATTTATTTATAATTATTATTTTTTTATATAAAACATACCCTTATTCTTTCTATTTTTTGGAAATAAGATAATATCGTTTGTGGACATGTGGATTACCACCTCCTCAAAGCGATGTGATTCATTCACATTATAAATGGAACGTATAAAATATGGTTTTAATACAAATATGATACATATATGAAAAATATATGATAATAAAATTCAAATATAACTATATATAATTTACTATTAATTATTTTAAATACAACATGGAAATGGAAGTAGAATTCATTCGTACATACTATCGACCGTCTCCAGGAACTGTACATTTAGGTTCCTATATCTAAATTTTATGTATTATTATAAAAAATATATAATTAATATACATTATAATTACATAATTAATTTTTTAGACAATTAAATCATGATATTTTTAACATGAACAACAATAAACTAGTCAAAACATGCTTAAAAAACGAGACAATTAACACCCAAAATATTGAATATCATAAAATATTTTTAAAAAACTGGTAATTAGATATTGTATGATGATAATATGTTATATTATTATTATATTTATGGTTTTGGTATAATTTAATATCATTCTATAAAACCATTATAAATATATTTAAAGTATCTTCAAATGAAATGAAACACAAAGTAAGGGATTATCCTATCACTTTTTACATCCACGAGATAAATGTTGTATTCCCCACTTACTTAATTTTTGTGGTGTATATAATACTCTTTATGGCATATTATATCATTTATACTTTTATCTTAATTTAATTTAAAATTTCTAATTTTTTTTATTATTTTCGTGGTTTCTGATTCAAATTTCATCACTGTTGTAAGGGACTTCGTCTCAACATCAATTTTTTGAAGAATAAATTTTTTTGTGAACCAAATTTCTTATATATGGTGTAGATACTTCTAATTTTAAATATAATATCATTATTATTTAATTACAAATTTTATTTTGAGTTTAAATTTGAATTGTTTCTTCAAATGGGGTTAGAATTAAAAGTTACCAAGTGGTAGAGAATTTTAAAACCCGATTTCTTTTCATTTGATTATATTAATTATTAATTGTAATTATTATTATATGATTAAGAATGTAATAAAATTTTAGTATCTATTGTGGAATTTAAAATTGTTTTATAAGGATTCAAATTAGACAAACATAATATAATCATTGATTTATTTTCACATTAATGTTATGGTATTTTTAGGTTTTTTCTTTGCAATTCCATATTATCCAAGATTGTTTACACTTGAATTTATATTGAATAAAATTAATTGATTATTTTTGAAAAACCATTTATCCATACTCCATTTGGGATTTTTTATATTGATATCATACAAATTTCATTATGTATGGTTTATGATTGTTTTAGCCAAGTATAATATTAATAATCACTTCCTGGATTCCTTTGATAGTCCACATACAATATTAAATTTCCTATAATCATTAGACTTCGAATTTACCATAAATATACATATCATTTATTGTGTATATGTTTATTTCTTGAAATGTATGACTTTTTTAAATATGTTGTTTGCTTTCATTTTTTTTTATTTTCTATGGAAATATTGATAAATAGATATCCTTTATTCAATACAGATATATGATAAGGCATATAGGTAATTTGATAAGAAGAGTGATTTGGACATGAAGTGATTGGTATGACCTAAAATTTATATATCCCCTTGATGCATAGAAAATTACTCACGAGAAAAAATAGTTATGAAAATTAATCAAGTTTCAACCTATAGTATTAAACCATCTTGTGAAAGATCTTTACGGTATAGTTTTTCATGTGCCTTAGACATGCCATCCAATAATTAAGCATTGCCTTCATTTTGATTCATTGATTATTATCTTTGAGATTTAAACTATGAAAATTTATATGGATGTATTTAATTCTAAGTTTATTGATTATATTCCATGTTTTTTTGTTTTATTACCATATCATATTTATTTCCCTTATCTAGTTATATAAATGGAATGTGTTTTCAATTATTTACCCGACCATATTTTTTATAAACTCCCTTATAAGTTTATTTATTACATGGCTTGTGTGTTCAGTTATTTACCATTCCATAATTATTATTCTCATTAATTAATTATTACTTCTATTTTACTTTACCCTTATTGAGAATTTGAGCACACCCTTATTTTTATCCTTTTCCTAGGTTTCCATGAAGTGTACTATGAAATATATGAAAGGATACACAATATAGAATAATGATATTATTCGGGAAAGTGAAAAAAATTATGTTGTTATTATTGTATTAATTTTCAATACAAGGCTCATTTATGTATGAATTTTACCCAGACTACAATTTTTTTGGTACTTTGGGATACAATTTACTTGTATATTAAGCCAAGGTAATGGTATAATGACAAAAGATTGATGATTTATGGGGTTGGGCCACTAAAATTACCTCCAAATTATAAATGATATATCAATATCACACTAAAACTCCTTTTCTAGGCATTTCATTTACATAAAAATTCATACATGAGAACTATTTATATTAATAATCTCTTTATATGCACTAAAATAATTCCCCAGTGAATTAAAACTAATCTAATAGGAAATACACATATTTTATGATAACTTTATCCCCCATTGTATATTTTTTCAATAATATCAGAAATTAATCATCTATTAAAAAAATGTCAAATATCTCCAAGTCTAAGAATTTTTTGATTATTTTATTTTCTTCCTATTTGAAATTTAAATGAAAGGGGCCTTCTCAGTGATATTTTCATCATTATGCACACACCTCAGTATAATTCCAGATTGACCATTGAGTTCACACTTTTTATATTTTAAAATCGATGGGGGTTTCTCTAACAACATCTACTCTAGACTTTTCAATAGTCACATAGAACATCATTTATAATAATATCTACAAAGTTATTAGTGGTGAAAGTTGGATTTATCAAGATTTTTAAATTTACATAATGAGTTAATTTCTCTTCCTTTTTACGCATTTATTCTCACCACACTTTTCACTAAAATTTTATAGATAACACATTCTTGACTTTGTCAACTATTTTTGAATTTTGATCTTCATATAGATTAATCTTTTATATTTTATTCAAGATTTTCATCTGGTCCTATACAACAATAGTTTCCATCAAAAACGTCATTATACTAAAGAAATATCAATGAATGAATTTATGACGTGGAATTGAGTAATTAACAAATTCTCTAAGGCTACTGAGGTAGATCATGATGTATTAAATAAGAGTTTAACCCAATAATCTCAAGTTTTCCATGTCACACACCTTTTTTAACAATTGATAGTATCTTAATCTCTTACTATTTAAAAGAAATTCTTATGACCTTAATGTCACTAACCCAAAACCAACAATGAATAATATATAAACAAAGTGAGTGTGATATACCATTTATTGAATCTGTTTAAACCATATGTGTATGATAAAAGATTCATACCACCTAATTCTCATGAATATTCTTATATCCATGTAGAAAATTCATTTTAGTTGAGGCTTAAAATCTTTTAAGGTTTATAAGAAACTCCCAATAAGTGGATTTAGTTTTTCACTGATACTAATTGTAAAAGTAGTATTCCAATCACAAATACCTACTATTGGTTAAAAACATTTCTTGTCAAAATTTATTTGGTATGTGTAAATACTCTCAGATGATACACCATTTTTTATTATGAAAAAAATAAAGAATAAACCAACTAATGTTGTTTTTTATTACATGACACTACCATCTTCTTCTTGAGGGCCTTATATCACTTTAATAAAACTAGATTATTAATTTTACCACTATTTTTGTCATATCTATCTTGATACAACATATTACACCATATGAGGCATGAAAAACATCCATTATTCTTAATTAGGCTACTAAATTAGATCTTCTTATTCATTCTATCATGAAAATTATAGTTTAAAAAATTTTATTGACACCACTTGTTTTATTTGATATATTTAATCTCAGTAACTTATTCCTTTTTTAAAAAAACCCTCCCCTTGAATCATATATCGAAATTAATTATCCCCAATATTATAATAAAATCTTATAATCACTTAAATATATCTATATAGGAGTGTATTTTGACATTATCAAGTTGTGTAATGTGGTTGGTCTTGACATACCTACCCTTTACTTCAATTATGTTTTCAATCATTTCTCTGTACAATGCCACTCATGAAAACATCTCTATGGATGTTTGATTCTGAATTATTCTTCTTTTATGGATGAGAATTTATATATTTAGTTATAATTATATCACTAGTTAAATATTTATTCTTTTATTCTACAACTATGAATTCTTTTCGAAATTTATTTATCTATTTAATGGAAAATCCACCGATCTTATGATCTTTTTTAGTTTTGGTATGAATGAAACCACTCAATATTCAATCTTTCTTATATTCTATATATTCCATTTTTATTTTCTATCTTGGATGAAATTTTTATTACACATCCATCAATAAAAGTTATGAGATAATCCTCTTCCATATTCATTGTTCTATATGCTTGCATAATTTATTTCTAGGAGAGATGGTGTGATAAAAAACCCAATGGTGTTTGATGCACTCTATTATACTCTCTCAATGATAGCTATTGTGTATAAGCCATCATTGATACATGTGGATTATTTCTATGACTTCTAAATTATAGATCATCCAATATTGTGATTTTTTTTCTAAATTAAACAAAATTATCGTCCTTATATTAAAAGTTTCTTTCTATTATAGGAGTTGGAGAACTCATCTTAGAATGTCTATCATTTTTTTCTACTAAAATACCTCACCACATGGCCATTGTTAATACAAATATAATATCTCTTAACAAACTCAAACATTTTAGGATGATATGTTGTTTCCATATATATTTATTCTCTGATAAAGCTTCAATATTCTATACAAACAACCATTTTGGGTCCCAAACAATCGAATGAAATTCATTATAATTTCTCATTTTATTGAAAAAACTTTACTACAATTTTAATTGGAGTTTTTGTCTTTTCCATAATTTTGTATGTCATTTATACTTACTTCCTACACAATTCAACATATCTTGAATCATTAGTGTTAGAAATATTTAAAACAACAGGTTCTCCCTCATGCTTCTTAATGATTAAATCATTCTTCTTTAGGTCATCATTTTTATTCTCAAGATGAGAATTTTTCTTATCATGTATAGTCACCATCTATTATTTACACATCTCTATAGGATTATATATTTATGCTTCATTGATTATTCATTATTATGATGGAATCCTATGTGGTTTACACATTCTGATCACCATCCACTGAACATTTATGTGAGTTAAAAACTATATATCTATATTTATAATAAATAACTTTTATATTGTTAGATTTATATATTAACAAAAAATTAACTTAATTACCCACATTGAGAGTGTTCCATGTCTTGGTTTTTGTCTTTCTGTTCATCTTTTTCCATGTTCTGGAAATATGTCATTATTATTCAACTTGTTTTTTCCAACACAAGGAGATACAACATAGTGATCTTATTTATGCACAAATTATTTACCAAAAATATCCTTTAATATCATCTACACATACTTTAATGTTATTCAAGTATCCATCTTATTAGATAAACCTACATCAAAAAATATTTTTAGGGCTTTTTAACAGATGAATCAATATCAAATTTTCCTTTATTTAATCATTTATAATTCCATTACAGAATTATAATACAAATACAAATTTGTACATTTCCATATGGATTCAAACATGTACCAACAATTATGATATTAACCCTCCTGCCAATTATAAAAATGATTTCACCCATAGAATGGATTATTTTCAATAAGTTCCATAACCTGAAGAATCTTTAATACTTTAGAAAATAAGTACAACATGTGAAATCTCATGTAGAAACTATTATATATTATATTAACTTTTAACAATAGTAGGACCATGTGGGTGTGGGGTTGAATCAATTTTTCACTAAATTTATAAATTTTCCTTCTACTCTTTAGTTTTTCATTTAGGATATTGTTACCATGTTGGTTTGAACATTCTTCAACCTATTGATTAATTACTCTTCACACAGACTCACTAAATCTAAAGCCAAAATTTAGAAATGTAATAAATTCACCTAACAAGATGATTTTAAATGTTTAAACTAAAAGGTATAATAAATGGAGTATATTTTTATAGTGTTTCAATGTAAAATAGTGTAACACTACTCATTGTATATATTTCAATGTTTTCAGAAATGTGCATTGTTGATCATGGTAAACTACCACTTCATCATATCTACACATTACTTCAATGAGGGATAGGAAAATTTATATGCATGAAAGTATCTTGAAATGTTTATAAAAATGATGGTATTTTTTTGTTTAAAATATATTTAAAAAATAACATATATAATACTTTTCAGGTTGATGATTCTACGAGCTTCACTTCATGGTGATATCCTTCTTCAACTCTAGATGATATAAACCCCTTGATTGAGGGTTACCTATTTTAATTCTGTAACCATATAAAAAAACCTTACTACCCTCCTTATAAAGATAATTCAAAACTATAATTAAAATGGAATTTCTCAATTAGATATAGTCATGTAATGCCTCCTTTTTCTTATATCGAGCTGTTATTATAGGACAAGTCCATATAAATTGATGTAATTATCCTCCTACTATTTATCTTCTAAAAAATATATATTCCCATATGCTCAATCTATCACTTATTATTTTTATCTTATTATTATTAGATTCCTCTTTCATTCATAATAATAGAACTATTATTTTATTGGGGATTGGAGGTATTTTAATTTTCCTATCAGTACAGTTTATATGAAGTTACTTTGAAACTCCATTCATAATGTTTGGCCCGACTCCCTCAATTTTATGCCCCATTAAAATAATACCCATATTTGGAATTGGGACACATAATATATCCCTTTTCATTTCATTTTTTGACAAATATATCAATGAAATTGAATATTTTATCTCATTTTTATGTCACACAAAAACTATTTATATTATAATCAAGTATCTCACCAATACATAACACTTCTCTTAATTTGGTACAATTCATTACCAGGTGAAGTACTAATAGATATTCTTATGGTACCCAATTTTCTCCTTTTCTCTAGAGACCAGTACACACAATACCCATAACACTAAAACCCCTTATTCCATGGTGTATGGTTCATAAGCTTATTTATTTTACTCGCCTTACACAGGTCAACCACATCAATGAAAACACATGTAGTTAGTGTATATGTTTTTCACTGGAATTTTGAATTTTTTTTACAGTGTATACTATTGAATGGTCTCATTGATCTAATAATTTAAAATATGTACTTTCCTTTTTCATTTTACATTGAATTCCTATGTCTCCCACTATTCCCAAGTTGGGTTTCTAGTTTTACAGTGGGAAATACCTAATGAAAAATACCCATATCCCTGTCATAGTGCATAATGTTTGTCTATATTTCTATGACTATGATCATCATGCTCTTTCTCCTGAACATATTGTGTCTCCCTTCACTACACTGTTATGTAAAAACAAATATTATATTTTAGCAAACTATTTTTGTGTCACATATTGATGCTTCACATTTTACGACTACTTCATGATATGACACAACTCTCTACACATTGCTCATTTCCCTTTCGTAGTAGCACCTCATATTATATAAATTATTATCCATAAAACACTAACCCACACTACCTATTCACAATTTCCTCAAACCACTCTACACTAGCCACATGAATATCTATAATTCTATCACTATTACTGACTTTGATCCAAGTAACTATCTGTTTGATGACTAAAAAATTGAGTGGTTCTATAATGAGGGATGATTCTATTTTATGATGTATTCATCATTATTTTTTTCTTTCACTTCATACTTTTCCTTTTCCAAATTATAAATATGGAATATGTTTGATCATAGAAACTATAACTTATACAAGATCAACATGAATTGGTGATATTCATATTTTATCTTAGGTATCCTTCAAAAAATATATTTTACCATTTTGTAGTGATAGTAATTTTATCATTTGGATATATTTAAATCTAAAATATATTCACATAACCTCTAATGTGGTTGTTCCATATTTACCATGGTCGGATATCTATATACCATTTCATGACCTATTGATTTAAATTCTATTTGACACACCCTCTTTAACTTCTTTCTCTTCATTTCCACCTTTACTATAAATGAACCAGACTCACCAGGACCAGGACGATTCCATGATGAAGTCTTCTATCACCAAATATTCTACAGTAACTTCTATGCATCTCCATAAAATTCCTTATTTCATATCTTACTATAGCCTTAATATACTTGAATTATCATTAAACTTTAGTAATTTTCGTCACATCCATAATTGGTAGGAATTTATCAACATTCCATTATCAGAGTTTCAAACTCTTATCCTCTAAAAAAATCATATCTAATTCAAAAATTCTAGAACATTATAAAACATATAGAATATATGATCTTCACATTTACTTCCTATGTTGCCTGGATATTATGCCACATATAATATTATCATCCTCAACCACAATTATTAGGTAACTTGTATCTTCACTAATGCTTCCATGAACATTCTCTTCCAATTCACATGAATACTTATACATTGATTGAATAAAAACCCAATACAAAACAAACACATTTTGTTTAATAAAAACATTTGTTTATGTTGGTTATTAAGAGAATGTAATAAAATGATATTTGAGATGAAAAGATAAGACATTAAAATTTATGATCATTAAATTTTCAGAATGGTGAGTAATATAATATGAGGTAGAGATAAGTATACTATTCACATCAATTTAAATTATCAATGAATGATTAAAAATTATTCCAATGGAAGTCTGGAGTGAAAATTTTTCTTTCTTGTTATGGTTGTATTATAATTTTATATAAATAGAAGCTAATATAGTGAACCTGTTTGGTGATAGTGAGATATTTTTTAGATATACCTCACTAAATTTGACGTGGTTAATATAGTGGAAGTCTATATATTATAATAATAACTCAACACAATAAGGAGAAGGTACCCACATTTCTAATAAACCTTATAAATCTTGTGTGCCTTGCATTCAATTTCATTACTACTATATATATATTTGGATGAGATATTAAGTTAAGAGGATAAAAAAACTAACATGTTATTGATTTTTATTTTAGGCTAAAGGAAATTATAAAATAATATCATCTATTTGACCCCTATCCTAATGGTTCACATATTTATTGTAACTTCAATTTGTGAACTAAATTTGTTCCTAATCATGAGCATGTATCCTCTACAATATAATGATGTCATGTTCTATCATGTTCAAGGGTCTCAATACTTATCAAAAATAGAACTCTTATTTTAATATTGTCAATAATATGTGAAAAGAGATGATATTTCTAATAAAACATTTCAAATAATACACAAACACACTATGAATTCATCTTAATTCCTTTTGAACGTATAATTTAGCTTGTTATCTTAACATATTTAATGAAAATAGTACTTATAGATTTATATAATCAATTTATTATAGTATTTATATATGATATTATCATATATTATAAGAGAAATTAAGAGTATGCTAAGTATTTGTGGAGTTATTTAAAGACATTAATAAGGGAGAAAATGTATGTTAAATTATGTATTATTGAATTCTAATAACTGAAAGTATCATTATTGGGATTTTTTGTCACAAGATCAAGAATAACCATCGTTTCTTCAAAGATATTGGTTATTTAAAAATGGAATAGAAAAACTGCTATAACTGAGATCCATAATTTTCATCAACTACTTAGATACTATAAAAACATTATGACAAATTTCTCATGATTTTATAATCCACTAACCAAGTAAACTCATAAGAGAGTAAATTTTTTTTGGTTTATGAATTTGGGAAAAATTCTATGTAACATAAGATAAGGATGGTCACCTCAACAATAATCATATTTCCAAGTAGTGAATAAGGGTTTGTGATATATAACAATGCATTATAGAAGGGAATGGGGTGTGTCCTTATAAAAATCGTTAATTTTGTTTCTTATTCATTATTTCAATTAAAGGGCCATGAGAAAAATTAACAAACACCATATTTTAGCGATATCAATGGAAATATATTCAAAAAATTATAGAGTGATTATCAAAATGCTAATAAGTGTGCTATATATATTGATCACAAGTTGTTAAATTATATATTCACATAGGTGGAGTTAATTATTCACCAAAGGAGATGTTTGGAGTTGATCAAGGACAATTAATGCTCAATACACTACAATGTGGGGAAGGGGAACAAGGTGGATGATGACCAAAGTAGAAAAGAACATGATACATTATCGTTAATGATGATTTAAAGAGACTTGATTCTCATTGATTTCCAAAGGATTGGCATGGAGATCATATAAGTGAAGTACCCCAGAACACCCTGAGAGGAGAGGGGTGAATCAAGGTGTCAACTTTTTCTTTTTAAAGTTGTGCATCTTGTTCCCATATTGGTAGGAACTTGTTAAATCTATAAAACAAATCAAAGTAGGGAGATAACAAAGCACTTTTACTTGGTTCACCAAAAATGGCTTCTTCCAAGGAAAATACCCTAACAGTTTTTTGGCTTTACCTAAATCCCCTAATCTTTACTAGTGTAAGGATTACACAGTTTGGTCATAGTCAATTGGTTCTAGGAACACTTCCTTTTAAAAGGTTCAGGGATCGCTCACTATATCCTTTAGATCACATCCCATGACTCCCCTAATCTCACTAGCCTGATAGAATTCAAGCTCGGTTTATTGACTTGAAGGTCTCTTCAATAGATTTGCATTGATTTCTTTGTCTCTGTTCATCATGAGGCACTACATTCATCGAAGTCCTGAATTTATGCACTTGAAAGCTCTGAACCACTGATCCAGATATTCAGAACTTGTGTTTAGCATAAACTGACAATTACGCACAACACCTACCCTATGCGCACAAGATTTACTTTTTTTGCGTGCAAAACTTTTGCGCAACTACAACCTTTAGGTGTAAATTCATTTTTTTTGTGAAACTCCAACTTTTTTGCACAACATGGACTTTGCCGTGCAACATCAACTTTTACGTGCAACACAAAATTTTAAGCGTAACAACAACTTTTACACGCAACATGAACTTTTACGCGCGACACCAACTTTATTGCGCAACCCAAACTTTTATAGGCAACACCAACTTTTACACGCTGCTAATTTTTTGTGCAACTTTTACGCACATGAGAACTCAGATATTCTGTATGTCTTTAGTCATGCCTAATGAGGGGGGTCACCCCTTATTTATAGGCATTTCCGACCCCCACGTGAAAAACCCTCTGTGTGCACAAAACTCTTTTTCTGTACACAATTATTTTACCGTAAGAACCATTTTTCACGCACATCTTTAGATTTTCTACATACCTGATGACTTTGTAATTTTTCAGCATTCTGATCCTGAAACAACTTTTTTGAAAAAAAACCAACATGATTTCACTATTGCGTGAAAAACCAATTTAGCACGCAATCCATGTTTTCCACGCACCACTACTATATTTTTCATAGCTCATGACTTTTCTATCTTTCGACGTTTTGATCCTGAAACATGCCTTGCACACATGTTTCAAAAACACATACAATATTGTGCACAACTTCCTTTTCCAAATTTTTTTCCAAACACTAGGAAATTACGCCACCTTAAATAATGTTTTCTTATTATGTTGTATGATCCCTTTCCTAGAAAAAATTATGAACTTCCAATGAGAATTGACAAAAAACACAAATCAAAATCCATTTCTTGCATATAAATATCCTAGTTCCAACAATAAGAAGGTGATAAATACTATATTTTTCAATTTACTACTCAACTATACATATATATGAAGATTAAATATGTATATAAGGATGATATGGAGATCTAGAAGAAGGTATAAAGTATTCCATAGTTAAAAATTGATAATGTTACAATTATGTTATTCAAGAAATAAATATGTACCCCTTTAATAATATAATTTTAGAAGGATTAATTCAATGATTCATAATAACATTCATTCTCTATCCATCCTATAAGTAGAAAATGTATAGAAGTATCATGGATAATTTCTATTAATAAACAATATAGAGGGAGATTGTAGAGTATATATCATGATTTCTAGTCTACCATCATGTTAAGGTAGAATGATATAATTATAATGGGATGATTCAATTGGTATGCATACCATTACGGAAATGAGATAACATCACCATGTATTTCATAGTTAGTCTTCGCAAGATTTCTAAATTATATAGTTTCATTTGGGTTGTGGTTTATTTAATTATAAATTTGACTAAGTTTATTTATATTGAAAAATATCAATCATCCACAAGCTCAGATACACATAAATGAATTGGTAATTTTATATTAAGTACCATTAAAAATGTTTTTATTAAAGTTACAAGAATTAACTTGAATTTATATATATTTAATTAAAAAAATTGGACACATTAGAGTTATTTAACATGTCATGAAACACTCAAAATTATGGTCTATCTAGAAGGATAATTCAAACTCTATAATATATGATTAGATCTTGTTCAATTTTTTTCAAAGTAGGTTGAGATAAATAACTTCCCCTATTAAATTTCCAATAAAATTAAAATTTATATCCTATTATTACAGTGAAACCATATGAGGCTCTATATGGGAAGAGGTGTAGATCTCAAACTAAATAGAATGAAGTTAGAGAGTAGCTATTGTTGACAATAGATCTAACTAAAGATATATGTGAGAATATTAAAACAATTATATGACATATTAATGTATCAAAAATTCATAATAATATATACAATGATAATTTTCAATAAAATTTAGAGTTTGATGTTGGAGATAAAGATTTCCATAAAATGTAATAATGGAGAAAGGATATATAAATCATGATGGAGGGAACATTGAGATCAAGATACATCAAACTCTTCAAAGTACTTGATCAGGTGTGGAAAGTATCTTATCAACTTATTCATCCAACGAACCCCACACATGTTCATGCCCTATTCTATGTATCGCTTTTGATGAAGTACATACACAATCCATTATATATAGTAAAATCAAAGGATATAAAATAAGAACATGATGTCTCTTATAAGAAACAAAAAATATTGATATCATACCCTAGAGATAACATACTATAAAACATAACCACTCACCATGTAGAAGTTCTATGGCGGAATCAATAGTTTTAGTAATCTTTGTTGAAACCAAAATATGTAATGAAGAAGAAGTAAAATCATATAGTTTCATATATGTAAAGATATTTCATGGAACAATAATTATTTAATAGGGGTAGAATGTGATACCTAATTTTTTTATTCTATGAATAAGTTGAAGGAAATGTTTTATACAAAAAAACAAAAAAAATACTTACTTTATAATGAAAAATGTTTCAAATACAAGATAACCATTACTTCATTATGTGAAATAAATATAAAACATTATTATGAAAATTATAAGAGGAATAAAACCAAAATTAAATAAAAATAAAATCAATGGGAAATATCCATCATCATGGTTTACCTTGAAGACCATACCACCAATTAAATCTATAGAAAGAAATAAAATAAATAGATATATAATAGAAATTTTGATATATAAAAAATAAAATGGCATGAATGAATCTACGAAAAGTATTTGAGAATATATATAGTGGTTAAAATGATAAATATGACTCTTATATGGTCATTGAATATATTGATGTTTATATATGGTGAATTGGTATACATATATAAAATAATTATATTGAATATTATATAATTGAACGTGACTAAGTTTTTTAAAATAATATAGTTGATATGTATTTAATAAATAACAAATAATTCTAGAAAATTTAAAAAGAAATTAATTCACTCTTGAAAATATTTATCAATTAATTTTTTTTATATAATACATTTTAAAATAAAATTTTCACTTTTAAAGAATAATTGTAACAAAATTGACTGATTGAATTAAAATAATGAGTGGAAAAATAATTATATAACATAAAATAATTAATCAACGATTTATAATTAGTAAAAAACTAATTATTCATGGTTTAAGAAATACGATTTTCTTAAAAAATGAATTTAATATATATTGTATGTTTTTATTTAAAGGATAAGTTTGTCACATTTTGAGTAAAAATATTTTTAATGTTATTTATTTATATAATAAAATGATCAATCATTCACTTAAATATGTGTAATTGGTGAGAAATAGAAAAAAAGTATTTAATGTTTAAAAGTTTTTTTTCAAAAATTTGTTTTTTATAAGTTATGCATTATTATATTAAATTTATTTTTTTTAATAAATTTTTGAAATTGAATATAATAAATTTGATTCAATATTTTAAAAAATCATGTTAATTTTAGTTAATAAAGTCATTTTTATTTTTAGGTAAAAAATTAGTTAACGGTATAAAAATATTTGTCACCATAGAAAGGTTAAAATTGTTTAAAGAGTTAAAATTAAGGGTTAAAGTCATAAAATATCTCAAAATATATATATCTTTTTTTTAATTATGGTATCCATGAACCATATGTATTATTTTTCTACTTTGGAAGCACATGTCTTGTAAAATATCATTTCTGTCACATTAAGGAATTGGTATTGGTGGAAATTCCACTCAAAATCACTTTTTAAACAAACCTCCTAGAATCAATTCAAACCACACTATCCATTGAGTTTATATTTCTATATATTCTTTAATTCCATGTAACAAATTATTCTTACATTTTTAGTAGATTATTCTTCCAATAAGGAGGTCTAAATCATTCATTTTGATGGAACACGTTATGAGAATGAGAAATTCTATTTATGTATCTAATACTACTCTATGATTTTAAATTACCTTATCATATCCTATCCTAATAAAAATTATTCCCCACTATAATGATTTATTATCAAATCCATTATTAGACTTTAAAATATGTATTACTATAATATAGATCTATATTCTTACTCATTCATTGGTATAACATTTTCTTATTTTGTTTGGTTTAACCATCCCAATAAAAGATGTTATATTATCTTGAAATTTTAAAATAGGAATGAGTATATATGTTATTAAAGATTAATTAATGTTATGATTATTTTTTTAAAATTTATACAAAAAAATGAATGGTCATTATAATGTAATTAGTTATTTTTGACAAATCACCAAAAACATATGTATCGTGAAGACATTCTAATGAACCATTCTCATAACATCCATATAAAGAACATGGGATTGAAAAAATAATTTTAAAACTATTATTATTTATATATCAACTAATCATGAAATTATTAAATTGTTACCATGGAATTAGGATTAATATTTCAATACAAATACTTGTTTGAAATAATCCAAAAGTCAAGAATTTGATAATGATAATACAATAAAAAAAAATAACATATACATAATTAATGAATATAATTAAAAAGTATAACTTGAAACATACTTGACCAATATTATAACATAATATATTAATTTATCTATATTTATTAGACAATAGGTTAGAGTTAATTCATATAAGTTGGGATTAATTGCAAGGGTTTCTCATCTCAATTTCCTTTCATTGAGATATGCTTCATATTCCCCACATAGTTTATTTTTTATAGTGTATATACTACCTAGTAGATATATATTTTTCATTATTTTCATGTAATTCATGTGATTTAAAAATCCACATATTGTTGTCTCTTTCAATTACTTTTGATTGAAACATTATAAAAAAATGAAATCTTTCCTCTCCCATTATTCCTTCATAATTGAGACTGTCAAGGATTAATAGTACATTAGAATAATATCTATAAAAAAACCAATTAAATCCCCCATTATTTTCTTCTACAATATTTATGTGGGGTTTTACATTTCTTTTCATAATTTCCATATTTTTTATTTAAAATTCTTCCATAATAACATTTTTACAGGTAATTATCTTTATCTTTTATTTTTGTTATTGAATATTCCTCTTCAATTAAAATATTCACCATATTGTTTTTCCAATATTATTAACTGTAATTATATGTTTTTCTAATATATATTTAAATAGATTTTTAATTTTTAAAAATGTTTTAAAATGTATACTTTTATGTTTCTAACTCATTTTTTCATACAAAAATTTTCTCCAGTTTCATCATGATGCTTCCTTCCCAGATTTTCAGGATTCTTAAAAATAATTCTTAATCATGTTATCATTTTTTTGAAAATGTTTATTCATATTTTATTTCCTTACAAAATGTTAAAATAATTGAAATTATATTTTATATTATTTTCTAAATGATTTTATATGAATCATCTAAAGTGTTTTTGTTTATGTCAATATCCATTAATGTTTATTTTTATTTCATTGGGGATATGTTTCAATGTAATTAGCCACTTTATTTCATTGAATGATTAATTTTTATTCCTTTCAATGATCATTATAAAACCCATTTAATTTTCATGGGTAAATTATGTTATGATTGATTTATGAATGATTTTATGTTTATGTGGAACACATAAGTATGGTTAATCATTATTTGATGGTTGAGGAAATATTATAAAGTCCTCTAATGAATTGGTTAATGATTTATATCTCATTATATTATATGTTATGGGACATTGTATTTGTTCTAGTCCACTAAATTATGGGACATGTCTTTCCTCTATGTGATGATGGTCTTGGATGCGAGCCTTGATACATGATATGTTTATCCATGATTATGTATGTACCAAAATTCAATGTTAATATGTATTACTATGATATGTATTATGTTTATGTTATGATTCATAATATGATCCACAGTATTTAATTATTTATGTATAATTTTATAATTATGTTCTCATATCTGTATATTTATATTTTGATCAATTATGATCTTCTTTACGTTCACTTATGTTGAATAGACTGATATCCCTTATGTTTTACCCTAAAAAAATACGAGTCTCAGTTTTTTATTAAATTTCCATTACCAAGGTAATGAATAAGGTTGTTATTTATGATATTTAAAGAATAATATCATATTTGGTGGATATTTGTGGGATATATTAGAAATTTTATATAATATAACATTGCAATGTATAATATTTCAAAGCACACTATACATGTATGTTATGGGGGTGTAATTTAATATGGCATATAATGTACATTCATTTATAACAATGTATTACGTATATATGCTGTGGTTAAATTATCTTACTGGTATCTTCATAATATCTCATCTTCAAAGCCTCACCCTTTTATAATTACCATAAGGATCAAACAAACTCCAACTCTATCACCACATACGATAAAATATTTATTTAGATAGTTTTAACATCCCAGTTAATAGAGAAATCCTCTATAACTATAATTACTTGTGTTAGTACTAGTTGAATATTCCTTGAATAATATTATTTTTAATTTTTTTGTGGTTGGTATGTTTTGGGAGATGGGATTAAGATTCATATTTCAAGAGTTTAGACTCATAAAAAAGAGAGTTTCTCATGATTAGTAAGGCTCTTGAGGTGTCCTGAGGTCTTAGGAGGTCCCTATAGTGTGTTATGGTGGATACTATATATTTGAATGTAGAGATAATAAAAGTTGTTTGGTATCACCTCAAGATTTCCAGTGGCCTTAAAATGGCGATTATTTACATTTTATCCCCTCAAATTTTAGAGGGGCTAACACTCTTCTACCACTCGATTTTTGTGGCTTGGACAAAGGGCCTCCCTCCCTTCCACCCATCTTCCTCCATTGAATAAGGAATGATGTTTGTGGATATTTTATATGATTAGAGTTGCATTTTTTATTCTATAAACCATTTGTAATCTCATCTTCATCCATTTATTCTTTTCTTATTACCCCAAATTAGGGATTGATTCCAATTCAAATGTTGTATGGTGGAATACAATGATTCTCACATAGGTTTTTCACTTCATAGTGAGGAGACTTAATGATAAAATGTTCGAGTACCATTGTTCATAGATTCAATTAATGTGATTCATTTAGTGAGTTTATTTATGGGTTTTATTATAAATTAAATTAAATTTAGGTTATAATGGAATTTTGTGTGGGTGATTTGGGTGAGGATGATGATAGAAATGTCTAGTGCACCCTCCAAGTGTTGTTGGATGTGATTCATATGTGTTGGGAGTGTTCAGTGAGTTTTGGATAGTTATACCATTTTTAAATCAATGGTGTATATAAATATAAGATATTATTATCAAATTTTTGGATGTTTTTTCATGGAATAGATTATTGGTTATGTTGGTGGTGGTTGTGTGGGCCATCAAGATATGAGGAAATATATGGAAATGACTTATCAGAGCTTCGATATTACAGTTTACAAAAGAAAAAGCATCAAACAGGTAGGTGGTCATATATATTAGCAGTATGTCATAATGCCTAATGTTTATAAGAATTTTTTAGTGTACATACACTCTAGGATTGTAATGGACCTATAATTAATACAGTTATTATTTTAATTTAAATATTTTAATCCCAATTAAACTATTAAATTAAAATGGAAGCCATGAATAATGAAACAATGTGTATTTTCCACTATGGACACTATGAATTGGCTTTATGCCTTAGCCATTAGTGGCTGACGTAGGCACTAAGAAGTTAACCCAACACCTAGACACCTCTAATAGGGGATGTTAAATTACTTGAGGTGGATGGTTTTAGTAGGATGGGTGAGGAACCTTAACACATGTCTTACCCCAGTAGAAAGACCCTAAGTATGTTAGAGGTGGGTTAGATGAGATGACTATTCTAGAGTGACTATATACATAAATATTCACCTTGATACATATCTTGAGACTTTAATGAGTGATATATACCTTCATAGATTATGAATTTTTATGTCGACTTGGACTATGTTGTGAGATTAGATTCCATATAATTATCGGGCATTGACTATATGGACCAGCCATGAATGAGGACCCTGTGTGGGATACCTCCACTCTTGAAATGTTATAGGGAACCCAAGTGGGTTCCACTTCGAGATTATACTCTAGGAGGATCTGTATGGATATGGGTAGATAAGGGTTATGGGTTTCACCCAATAATCTGAACAGATTGTTATGCTATGTGGGGCAGTGATTATATGTATGGGAATGAGCCTTCAAACAACACTTATTAAGATATATGTTATTTATTATTTAAAATGTTATGTTATTTTATAGGACTCCTTATAATTTTTTATTGAGATATGTACTACTATTATTTTACAAGATTACTAAGAATCACCTATTGAGATGGCTATGAACCTCAGATGGATGATATGTTTGGGATCCATTCACATGATTTATTGGGGGACGATTATTATTCTAACTAGCATCTATTTTTTATATCGATGATGAATTTTGGGATTACATAAGTTGGTTTCTCTGATCTAGCATCTGAGTGGTGATGGTGTGAATATAGGAATTTCTAGGATGCATGGTATTCCAATGACATTGTGAGACCATTATGAATGCCCTTGGATCCAGGTATTCAAATAGATATACAACTATACCATTAAGAATTATAGGAACCTCCAGGATATGAATGGAGGTATGAGGTGTTGGGTGGGATTATATCCATCAACATGGATATTGGGAATCCTAATATACTATTTAATAACCTTGATCAATTCATCGGATTCCCCTAAGTATATTGTGGATTGAACAATGATAGTTCTGCTATGGAGACGTGGTATGTGGATTCCCGGTGACTGATCATTGAATCCAAGAGGGTTTTCCATTTGATTTCCTAGGTCACTCTATAATCAAGAAAACCTAGACATATTGTATTTTTTAGGACCTTCCTCCTCCTAGGAATCGGTCATTATCCTGACACTAAAAAATGGTTTGTACAATAATGGGTTACATCCATATTGCTTCAGGAAGAATGATTCCTATAGATACACTATATTCTACTACACGTAATTATGGAGGAATGAGATTGGAATCCCATATGTGTGGATAAATTCCCCCTAATGTGATTCTCATGGTCAAAGACACTTCAACACTAGCTGATGTAGGTATGGTCGATTAGGGTCATAGACCTAAGGATGAAAAAACATAAATGTTATTGGTACATGTTATATGGATATTCGATTCGGGTGGTTGTGATACATTTTTTTAACATTAATTATGCCGTTATTAGGAAAATTCTAGAATTAGGAAAAATATTTTATTTTTAATGTTTTTATATCATTATTCATTATAGATTATTATTTTATCATATCATGTCACATACACAAATCAATTCATTATTAGTTTAGTATGGGGCCAAGTTGGTGGGTCCTTACTTAGTTATGTACTCACGCCCTTCTCGGGTTGGAATGACACTTGGGTACCTTAGAATACTCTCACTTTACTAGAGGAATATGTTGGTATGAGACCACGATATTACATTGTCATGTTGGAGTATCTTAGATGGAATTAAAATATCAATATTAGTTGAGGCCCAGTGTTTATAGTAGATAATTAAATATTTATATATTAGTATTTACTTATTTTCATTAGTCTATTATATATATGAGATATTACTAGTGGGTGGTCAGCCTTGTATGCATATGTTAATGTATTTAGTTTTCATATATAATGTCCAGTGTATTTATTATTTGTATGTACAATAATTGAATGGTTACATATTATGCTCGATTATTTTATTATTTTTGTGCACTCTAATATAGGATGTATAACTCCCCATGGTACTTCCTTAGACCCATGGTGCTAGTAAGCATCCACTTGTGTTAGTGGATGAATGCTTAAGGTCACATGGTGGTTCAGTCTAGTTACTATTCATAGTGAACTAGGGACGGAACTAAAAAGTGATACTAGATGATTCTTTTTTTTCTTACTATTTGGGATTTTTATTTAAGAGATACGGGGATTCATCAATGTTTTTGATGTGAATTGTGTTTGTGTGTCCTAAATACAGTTTCTTATAGGATTATTAGGTTACCAGTGGTGGGGTTTTAGTTATGTTTTTTAGATTTTATAATAGATTGACTTCTCCTCGTGTGACACACATAAGGATTGTGTTTTCTGATTTATTTGTTTTTTATTTTGACTAGTGTAGGTAAGAGGAGTTTAAATGAATCATTCCCATCACATAGGGATTCACATGAAATATAAGATCATTTGTGTGTAATTTATGTCACTAATGAGAGGATCGGTTGTGTAATGTGTCAACACTATATATATGTAGTTTTGTCGTATAAATAAATTTTTGAATTGTACTCATCTTTCCCAATATCGATTTGTATTTTCCTCTTATGAAAGGTTATTGGATATATAGAGGGATTTTTGATTATTATAATGATGGAATTGTTCCATGTTCCATGGAGGTTCAATGGCTTCTGTAGTTTATTAAGGTACACAAAGACATTTTGGTAAACCCCTAGTGGGTGTTCATATTTTTGTCTAGTAATCTAAAGAATTTGTAATAACCTATATGTCATTTTACCATATATATTAGAATTAAATTATACTAAATTTTAGAAGTGATGGTATTTCATTGGAATGAATCTTATAGGATGGTTCTATTGATAATGAAAATGTAGTTCGACAAGTGTCGGCCCTTAAGGGAGTAGTTCTATAGACAGATGCTCGACGTGGATCATTAGCTGGTGGGTGGTGATTTTTTTAGTGTAATTCCATTTATATATAAGTGAGATCTTTAATTTCATGATTTGTACTATGTTTTTTCATGGGACTCTGGACTGGAGTATGGATGAAGTCCTATGAGTTGTGACCATCTATGATTTATTCATTTTGGGATAGGTTAGAGACCTAGAGACGGTTATAATCGACTCAAGACATGGTGGTTTTGTTTTAGTGATGTTTAGAAGAATCCCATGAGAGTGGTTGTTTTAAATTTTCTATATTCTTAATGGAAATAATAATTAAAGGTTTATTATATTTGCGATCTTTGGATGGATTTTCTATTGATAATATGAAATAGGCATGTTGATAGCTTGTGTTTTTTGATAAAATATCCCTGAGAGCTCTAGTAGGTATCAAGGACAATTTTGGATGGATGTATCACTTTTATACCGAAAAAAATAATTTCAGGATTAACTATTCATGTGTAGTGAGTGCATGGGTTGGCACTTAGATTTTTGAACAAAACTGGTTGGCGAGCATTGTGTGTTTACGCTTGGAATAGGTACGGTACACGTTTTTATGAAGCTGTTCCAATGGTGTTTTGGTTAGATAAGACTACCATGCCAAATAACATGGAAAATGTTTAGGTGTGTGGCCTAGTTTTGGTGGCATGTGAATAGTGGGAGTTTGAGTCTGGTTTCTTTTTTTGGGTAGTGATATAGGGAACACCCATCATTTTTAGGTGAGATAAAGGTAGAACACACTATTATATATGGTTCGTTCAGAGTTGTAAATTAGTGGGAAGTTATGTGTGAGGTGAGAAAAGATGATAAAATATGAATTCATGGGGAATTATTTCCCAGGGCTTAGATCAAAATAGAAAATTTACATTCTGGTAGATGACACATTAAAAATAGGCCAGATGTGGTGGAATGATTAGGCTGGATCAATCTAGGATGATTATTGAAAAGATGAGGGGCTTTGATAGGGAGTAGAAAAAAATACACAGTGATGGTAATTGTTGAGGTTTTTTCTATCGGTTGTGTTTTTGTGAGCTAAGAATATGTATTAACTGGTGTTTTAGTATGAAACTCAATTATTAGAGGTTTTATCCATGTACATTCATTATGTTTGTTTGCAGATGAGGATGGGCTATAATGATTTGGAATTTGATACAGTGATTTTAATATAAGGTCACTCCAATGGTGGGGAGTCTTATATATGTAGTGGTGATACTAATATCATGATAAGGGGTCATGGATGAATTAAATTTCAAGTTGGACAATTGTTTTGGTATTGGGATTCTGATTAGTAAATAGTTTTGATTTTAATCAGAATCATATGAAATTGCCAAGTGGATATTCAAATACAGCTCCAGATGGACTTCATACATCATCATTCAGAATAGAATGAATTGAGGTGATCCATGCATGTTTAGGCCACATGGGGAAATGATCATGGTGTGGTAGAGCATGAAAACTATTAGAGTTTGTTGAGGATCAAACTGTGGAATTGAACTAGTAGTCAATTCGATCATTAATGAGTATGTTTGGAATAGTCACAAGGTGCCTCCATGAGTAGGGGAATTAAATTGAGTATTAGGTTATGTGACCATGGTGTATAACAAGAATCTTGAAGACTGGTCGGCTTGAGGAGTCCGGAATGATCAATTTTTCATGTAACTAGATGTGTTGTGTTGGGAACTTCATTAAGAATCTCATTTCAGATACAATTATAATGTTTCTTGTATTGGAATGAGATTTTCTTTGAAATCGTGACATGTCGGAGATGTTCTTGGATGATATAGGTACATGTAGTTGAGTTTGAATTAAGGGATGAGGAAGAATATTAACTTTCAATCAATGCTTTCATATATATATATATATATATATATATATATTTTATTGTAATATTATGAAAACTGCACTAATCACATCATTAGGTAACTAGAAGGGTTCATGGTAGAAGATTTTAATGGAAGGGATCCCCAAGGTAATATATTTTTACATAGCTTTCTTAAAACAATGGTGGGTAGCAGTATAGGCCCAATGTTTAGTTGGATGATGACAACTTCATGTATACATGTGGATGGGCTCTCGTAAGTGACATTTCAATTTTTTTTGAAAATTTATATGAGTGTTTGGTTTATTTTATGGATTTGTGAACTATTTTTTAATAGTTCCTTTTCAAATGTTATTTTTTTTGAAAAAGGAATGCATACATTCAAATTGGAATTAATGACTGACACAAGTTAGATGAGAATGTTGGGTAATAGTCATTTCTTCTCATGTATGAGAAGTGATACAGTGGGGATAGAGTATTAACCTAAGTCTGTACTAGTTGATTTTTTTGAATTAATTTACTCATTCATATTGGTGTATGGTTCATTTTGGGATGTAGGATTCAATGTATAATTTTGAGATTTTGGAATCGTGAAAATAGCGTTTTGGATGAGGATTATAGCTCGGTAGGTGTCCAGAGTGCTCAGAAGTGACCCCAAAGGGTCTGGGGTGGCTACTGAATCCATGAACTTCATATTTCATAAGGCATAATGAAGTTTCATATTGAAATTTTTTTTTCACCATCAACTAGTTAGTGGAAATGTAGTGGATACTTGGTGGACTTAAAATAGGAAAACAAACATTTTTTATTATTCAATTTTTAGAGGGGTAAACCCTCTTATCCACCTACATTTGTCTCATAAGGACAGAGGGCCTCCATCCATTAAACCCCTCTTCCTACCTAGATTAGGGGGCGATGTTTATGGATTTTTATAGTGATTTGAGGAATGTTTTTTATTACAGCAACCTTTGATGACATTCTACTCCTAGAGTTCTTATTTTCTTATTCCCCCTGATAGGGGTTCGATTCTAATTCCACCTAAGCATGGTGGAATCTACTTATTATCATGAGTACTTTGATTTTTATTGTAATGGGATGTCCCGAGACAATGTTCATGTTCCATCATCTGATGATTCAACCAACCTACATTATCTGGTTAATTTATTGATGGGTTTTCTTTACAATTTTATAAAATTTCTAGTTTTAATGGAATCAGATGTATGTATTTTAGGCTGGGATGATGCCAACAATGTAATGTGGAAACAATATGAGTCAATGTATTTGATTCTAGTATTGTAGGAGCACATTCTGAGATTTTAAAAATTATTAAAATTTTAAATAAAATTTATTAATAATTAACTATTATAATTAAGTTTTGTGGTTTCATGTGGTGGAATAGGTACCCGGGTTTTTGAGTGGTTTTCATCTGAGAAAAATAATCCATGTAATGACACAAACATTACTTAGTAGAGATTATGCAAGCTGGTTTATAAAAGTATAATCTTAAAAAATGTTTGGTGGTGATTTATAATAGCCTTATGGATTTATGCATGTGGTTTATATACATGTGTGTGTATACAAAATCTATTGTATGGAGATAAACATGTTATTATTGAATTTTTTAATTTATTGTATAAAATTTAATTTAATTTAAAATTTTAATTTCATATCTGAACCTAGGAATAAAGGGAAAATGTTTCTTGGACACTATGGACCTTACACACTAGTTTTAAACCTCATCCAGTGATGGTTGATGTTGAGACAGAGATGTTTCCCAGACACATGTACACATCCAAAAGGGGGTGTTTCCTGACCTGAGGAGGAAAATATTAGTAGGTAGAGTTATAAACCTTGATATATGATTTTCCTAGGTGGTCAGACCATTGATAGATTATATGTATGTTGTATGAGTTGTCTAGCATGGAGTGAACCATGACATAGAGATAGACCTTGTCCCATCAATAAATACATTCACCAGTTAGATGTACCCTCAAGGAATATCAAATTTATAAAATGACTTTTATGATTTCATGGGACATGATAACCTCCAAAACCAAAGGAATAATCATTATCAATGATACATATTGGGATCAATTTTCTATATTAATGATCTAGGGGACTCTTGTTGGTTTCCCTTTGAGAGTTAAACCTAAGGGTATGCATATAAATATCATTAGATATGGTGTTGGGTGTCACCCTAGTACTAGAACTGATGGTTAATAACTATAGACATGTGGTAATAATTTTGGAAATGGTCATCTAATCAAAACTTTTTTTTGATCTATTTTATTCATTATTGAATATGATATGTGATTACCCATGTCACCCAAGAATCAACAATTTCAAATAAAACTATTGTGTTTTCATGGGGAACCTGAGAATTACCAATTAAGACGGGTGAGACACTAAGATGCTTGATATATCTAGGATCCAGTGTCATAATTTACTAGGTCTAGATGAATTATTTGAATAACATATAGTGTATTTATAGATCATTCAATTGTGGATTCCCATAGGTTGTCCCTAGGATCCATCATTATTAGAGGGGATGGAAGGAATTAGGAATTATTGAGATGCATGGTTTTCTATTATATTGTGAGACCATTGTGAATTCCCTATGTTCATGTGATTTGAATAAAGATATCATTAGACCATTGGAAATTCCAGGAACCTCTAGGATATGAATGTAAGTATATCGTGTTGGAATCAAATATATCCCTGAGTGTAGATGTTGGATGTCCCCAGGGAGATTATTGGATCCCCCTATCAATGCCTAAGATACCCCCAAGGATAAAGTGAATGAACTAATGATTTTTTTGACAGAGGATCCATGAGATATGGATTCCAGAGTTATTGACTATGGGATCAAGGCGGGTGTTTAAATTGATTTCAATGGGTCACCCAGTAATCAACCATGCCCAGATATATAAGATTTACAACGACCTTCCCCCTACTAGGAACCATAAATTTCCTTAAGAATGATGAATTATGAGGTACTACCATGAGGTTTATCCTAAGGTATTGAGGATGACAGACTGCAGGTGACACCCCAGGGTCATATACTCATCATGGTGGAGGTAGGAGCATGGGATCCTTAGTTTGTTTTAATAAAAGTCCCTCTGAGGTGACACTCATTCCCTAACATAGCCTTATACTGGTTGAAGTAGGTATGGTCGATCAGGGTCTTGAAATTGAGGATTAGTAAAGATTATTGTGTTAGGACCATTTTATATAGATATTCTCTTAGGGTTGTTTTGATACATTGGTTGGAAATGTTTTCCAAATATGCTCATAGAAATTCAAAAATCCTTATAAATTATGGTTTGTTGATGGTTATATATATTTATTTATAGTATGATATTATTTTATAAGATAATGTCACATGAATATATCACTACATTAATGGTATAATATAGGACCAAATTGGTGGTTCCCTACAAAGTTATTTACTCACTCTCTACTCACTCATCCATGGAACTTAGGTACCAAAGAATAATCTCACATTATTTTAGGCATATGTTTGGATGAGGCCCTGTCAATACATGGTCAAGCTAGAGTTAATCAGAGTGGATTTAGAGACCAGGATGAGGTTAGTCATGAGGTTTGTAGTGGGGCCTCTTGTACTATCATCTAGGTCTTTATTTATTTTAATTTGTTTATTTTTTATATGTGATTGGCCCAATGACTAATAGATTATGTGAGACTATTTGCAAGTACTTCCCTTTGATATATTATGCTCACTTTTTTAGTATTTATGTGTACTATTATTGGTTGTATATGTGTTATTATTAGTTAATTTATTTTTGTTTCTAAATCTAATAAAAGGGATATAATCACCCCCATTATATATTTAGACCCCATTTCAAGTTAGTAGGCTTTGGATTTCACGGTGGTAGGCCTAATTTCATGTAGTAGTCTAGTACGATTATTGTTCATTCTAAATGTGGGTGGGGTGTTATAATAATATTTAGTTATTTCAACAAGTTTATTTACTTCAAAACCCATATATTCTTCCATCCATTTTTACATTTAACAATTAAATCAAATTTAAACTTATAGAATTCAAAAATTTACTCCTTAGAATCTCTACCATTATAAATACTCTATTATATCTTCTAAACTCCTAGTTTAGACAAAATAATTTTTGTATTTTCAAAGAAACTATAATAATTTCTTAAGATAAATTCCTATTTTTTCTCCAGGTTTAAAATATCTCCCTTATATACCTAAATTTAAAACATTATAAGGGAGTAAACTGACCACAACACAAAAAATCATTGAAAAATCCTATAAGAATATTGAGTTAGAACATAGTGTAAACAACAAGAGTTTAGGTGGATAAATTCCAGGTTGTCCTGTTCACTCACTTACATCAGTACATGAAAATAATAGTTTTCTAGCGGTTCCATAAAGCATTGTGTAAACAATTTTCATATATTTAAAAGTGATAAATCTTATTAATATATTGGTGTTTTATATAAGTGATTTTAATAAAAATTTATTGATTGTTATTCATTATTTTGGTGATGGTTTATATCATATAATTATTTAATAAATTTATTGGAGAATTAACACAACAACCACAATAAATTAAATAATATATATTAATTATCACTACCACTAAAAAGAAAAATTGATTTTTTTAAAAATACCTCCTACAATGGTTATGAAAAACATATATACAAAAAAGATTTAAATAAATATTAATCAATTATAAGGGATATAAATATTCAAAAATAAACTTTTATATTAAACATATATACAATAAAATCAGTCAATAATAATTTTTTATAAATACATTTATCAAGCAGACAACATATATAACTTTATAAAAGATCCATCCTCAACCCATTCATGTCCATCACTCTAACAACTCCACAGTATCTGAACACCTTTTTTGAAATATCTATACATATCAAACAAAAAACACAATTAATCACTGTCATATCTAATAAATCATAACTAATTTAGAAATCAATATAAATGATCACAAAAAATAATATTTATAATATCATCCATAATAATGTTTAACCATGTTAAGAATAAAATCAAATATAATGGATTTAAACAGTGCCATTGGTTGAAACACTAAACCTCCAACATATTACTAAAATATGTAAATGTAATAGAAAACCATAAAATTTGAGAGAAACACCATTACAAACAATAGGCATAGAACATATTTAAACAGACATGTCCTAAAAATCCAAACACATTTCAAATAATGAGAACAATCCAAACATAAATATATTTTTTTAAAATATACTAAGATACCATTAACATAAAATATGTCTAATAAAAATCTATTACAAACAAACACAAATAAAAATAAGAAAATATAGTTTCAATGAAACCACATTAACATAATTAAACAACCAAATACAAAAAAATATTCCCTTCATAAAAAATATAAAATAAATTTTCAAAACCCCCAATGTCAGCACATCATATTACAAAAAATAAAACATATTCAAAAAATTAAACACTAAATAATAAAGAGTAATTTAAGAAAATTGAAATTACATGAATAAAATTACTTCAAATCAATTATAATAATTATTACTAGTTTTCAAAAGACACTCAGAAAACCTCATCATTTAATCAAAAAAAAATTTGTTCAGTTTTATAAAAACCCAATTTAATTACTTATTATGTTATCATACAATTTATGAAATTTAATGGAATTTAATTAGATATTTATCAGTGAAAATTGATCTAATATGAATTTTTAGATCTGAGGAGGGTGATTTTTCATTTTACTATTTGTTTATGAATTTGATTGTTGATGGATGAAACCATATTTATTTTTATGTGAACTACAAGGTCTTATAGATGGTTGGATGGTTCATATACGCTATGATGGGTTTTTTCCAGCACTTCTAAATTTCTACACTCAATAGGAACCAGATGGGAGATACTTGGATCCAGATGAGTGAGGCAGTCAATGGGGTAGATTCTAGATTCCTTCAGGTACTCGATGGCCCCATGTTGAGTACTTCATATCATGACTATGATTTTTTTAAAAATTGGGGCACTTCATTATTTTTCTAATCAATATATTTACTCAATTTCTTCCATTTAAATTATATTTTTATCATCCAATTGAGATCCACATAAATCAAAATTTACAGGTTTTAATTTTTTGTTTATAATAGATGTTCATTCTATATTTTTATGGTTTATATAAAATTTACAATTTGGTAAAGTATTGGTTCTTCATTTTTAACATTATATATTATATAGTTGTTGTTGGATTATTTGAGAAAGTCTATTGAAATGTTACATTGTTTTAAAATTCCATATTATATAAACTTCTTATCAAAATTATGATCACATATAACCTATTACATTTGGAAATATTTTTTATCGTTTTATTAATTCGGTTTTATATACATTAAAAATATTATTATAATGAAATTATAATTGTGGGAAAATAGATTTTCAATTATATTTAATTTTTGATAGACTAATTATATTACTTTCTGAATGATGTGTTGGGAACCATGTTGATATTGAAAAAAAACATTAAATCATGTGTGGGATAAACTTACATATTTAATAATGATAATAGAAATATCGACATTTATTGAACCAAATTATCTTTCGTGGAATTTAATCATTAAATTTTTATTATTATCATGTTTTATGTTCATGGTATCTCTATGTTTTCATCTTTAAAATAAGAATTCCATATTTAATACCACATTTATTTGGTAAATGTTATGTTTAAAGTATTTATTTTTCCATCTGTATCACCATTTTTCAAATTCTATTACTATGGTTTTTATGTGAGCATGCCTATTAATTTTTTGAATAGAGCATGTTAATTATTGTCATGTGATATGTTTGGGTGAATTTTTATTTCTTTTATATAATGAATATTTATTATCTTTATATATAGAATGTATATTACTTTAGTGTTGATCATGTATATTAAGTTGGTATAGAGCATTTCCAATGAATGAATATAATAATCAAGTTGAAGGTGTTTTATATTATTTTAATATATCTATTTAGAAAGAATGGTGATATATAGTGATAATGGATAGGATAGAATTTCCATAATTCAAGAATAAGAAAAATTGTATCACAAATCATAATAATTACACAATCACTGACTATGTTTGGAATTTATCTTTACATAATTAGATATAATGGTATAGATTTCCTTAGGAAATTTTTTCAGAATCCTATTGAATAAAAAACTAATTCATTACTCATTATTGACCACAATTGATCCAATTCTACCTATAAGAATCAAGTTTTATGATTTTTTTCCGTATGTAAATTTCAATTTATGGTTCCAAATAAATTAGATTTTTGATAACCCTAATTGATAGTTTAATATTACATGATAACTAAAAACCACGAAATAAATTTATTGGGGTTTGTTTATAACCCACCCCTTATACTTTCATAGGATACCCCTTCCCTAAAAAATTATAACAATTTCATTTTGGGAAACTAATTATGATTGTGATGGTTTTGAATCCCAATATTTGTTATATTTATTCTATAAAAACAACAATATTTATGAATAGTTTATTAATTATTATAACATAATAATTGTGATGAGATATAATAAAATTTTCATCGAAGATTTTTACCCAAATTTGTTTACATGGTTCATTCATGATAAAATCATCAACCTTCTAATAAACATTAATCCACTTATTTATCTTTCACATCAGGTGACCTAAATCATTAATCTTTATAAAAAATGTATATACAAATAATGTTTAATTTTTTTTTTTGGAAAAACATAACAATATAAAAAATAATGAATAAAATTTCTCCAAGATTTGTCTTTTCCTATAAACACTCTATGAACCAAGGGTTTTCGAAATTATTTTTTTCATTAGTTAAGTTTTTTTATATTAGATTAGAAATAATAACATTAATAAAAAATATTTTTTTTTGTTTTTGTTATTAAACTATTTTAAATGGAGTTAATACAATATAGGATAAATCTATATTAATATCAACAAAAAACTTCCCCGACACATGTGACACACCTTCAGGATTAGTTTTTAATTTTTTTGAGTGCTTAAGGAAGTGTCATTAAACTCATTTCATATTCTACAAACAAATTATCTTCATTTATTGCCTAAATATTTCAATGTTTAAGTGTGTTAAATAAAGATGAGAATATTTAAATAAATAAATATAAATAAAAACACAAAATATTATAAGTTTATTATAATATTACAGATATAGTTTTAAATAAATCATCATTGAATGTAAAATTAGTATTACCATTATTTATCTATAGTGGGAATCATTATTTCAACTTATAGAAATATGCATCTAATATTTTTAATTCATGGGACAAATCACTCTCTCAGAAGAAATATTCCCAAGAATATATGTATAGATTCTGAAAGCATCACCAGTTGGTAACCCAAACAAATCAAATGAAGCCATAATATTAAATTCATTAAGGCCCATACAAATGTTGTATTCATAATTTTATCTCGTATGTTATGTTTAATTATTAGATAAATGAATTAAATATTTAAAAAAATTTATATTTTTTTATAATTACTTATATAGTAGTAATAATTACGTTCCTATATCCCCTAGATGGATGAGTGATGCTTTTTTTGACCCATCAAGGGTTCATTAGACCTTGAACTAGAAAAATCAATTATGAAAACGGGTGGCTTTCTAAAGGTTTCTGTTGTTATGGAATCCCCCAAGTCTATTATGGGTGATGTGACATGCAATGTTCTCCATGATTTAGAATATCTAGAATCATAGTTTTGAGTTCCCAACATTCATATAGTTCAAACATATTATAATATATTAGATGTATAGAAAAATATAAAACTAAAATAATTATAATTTAATTAAAAATAAAATTTCATTCGTTTCCATAATAATGTAATATTATATATGTTATTATATATTTCATTTATGCATAACATATCGATACTACAAATGTAATAGTTAATGAAACCACTCATGAGTAATGAAATATATAATTCAATAAACTAATTTACATATATACACTATTAATTACTAACAGTTGATAAGAGTTAATAGTACAATTCCATCCAAGTTATCACCTAGAAGAAAAAAAACTCTAATCAAATTTGTAAAGGAATTGTTAAAACGAATATAATAAAATTATTAAGCAAACATAACCAACCTATAACCAAAAAAGTCATATTAATTTTTTTAAACCATCCATTTGATTATAAAATCAGCCAATTCCCATCAATATATGAATGGTGAAACAGATTAATGATTAAACAAAAATAATTATATTTTCTCAACCAAAACATTTTATATGATACATTTTTTACACAACCTTATAAAGTTAATTTAGTATCATTATTAAGCCACATATATTTTCATAATAACAAAAAAAATCTCAATAAACAAAAACAAAATTTATTTAAATTTTATAGACAATTTTATCCCATGAAAGTAGTTTTATTACCTAATTAACGAGTAACAATTTAAATAGAACATGTTTTACAGAAAAAATCCTCTATATTCCATCCTAAATAATGTGATTAAATATAAATAAGCAGAAATGTCCTAGAAATTAGTTTGAAAATTAAAGTATAGAAGGTATTTATGCTAATATTGAAATATAATAGAATCAACAACATCAAATTGTCATTATTAAATCAAAAAAAAAATAAATAAATACATATAATTGATTACTGTAACATAATGAGACTACCTAATGCAATTAAAAAGTTATCTAAACACTTGAAGGGTGTGTAAAAGGATTTAGAAGTAAAAAAATTTTACTGCATGGAATAATCTTAGGGATATAGACTATTGTTAAATGATTCATTAAGGGAGATGGAAGCAGGTGTATGATGGGATATAGAGAGTTGGAGGTGACTATGGTGTCTAGTAGAATACAAGGAGGAGGAGGTGTGAGGGTGCTAAAAAATAATTAGTGTTTAGAGATGGGAGGATATTTAGGCTATAGAGGGAGAACCAAAATCAAGATATGAATAGAGGGGTGTTGGACTTAGGTTATTGAGGGAGGAATTGTGTGGTTTTGGGTTAGAATTTAGGTGTTTTTTAAAATCTAGAGGCAATTATTTAAATCACCATTTCTAGATGTTTATTTTAATAGTATTTTTAGTTAAACAACACATTAATGTATTCAATATTTTCTTAAATTTCAAATATATAGGTTGTTTAAATAAACCAACACTATATATAAAATAAAAGAAAACAATTACCAGTGATTTGGAAAATATTAACTAAAAAACTAATTCTATTAAATCATGTTTTAGTTGTTACTAAAAAATCATGTAACTCGAAAATTTTCATCCATTGATTATCTCCTTATTATCTCAATAAAAATTGTATGAATCCATCATTATATAAAATTAAATTAAAATTGTGTGAGTAATACAATATGGTGAACCAATTAACACAAAATGTTATAGAAACTCATGATACCACTTATAGTTCATGGTATATCCTTCTCAAGGTGGGTTTCTCTATTTCCAAATGAGTAAAATCATCCGTTGGTTCTTTCGCATAAGGTCAAATCAAAATTATTCATCTATAAAACTAATTAGTATGAAAATTTTAATATTTGGAGGCTAATTTATTTAGATTTAAATATCTTAAAAATTATTAAATGAAATTACAATAAGAATAAATCAATCAATAAATCACCAATGAATGAAGATTCTTCTCCTATGTCTATATCATTTGAAACCACTAAATATAG
The DNA here is from genome assembly GCA_963277665.1 of Viscum album. Taxonomy (NCBI): domain Eukaryota; kingdom Viridiplantae; phylum Streptophyta; class Magnoliopsida; order Santalales; family Viscaceae; genus Viscum; species Viscum album. The sequence continues at coordinate 1,145,904,756 of OY728166.1, forward strand.
GATGTCACTACTTTTTGAATGTTTTATTTGGATTATAACCACTATATTAATCAAATTAAACTATGAATCATATTTAATTTCAAATAAGTTTTAAAAAAATTGAATATTCCCATCCAGAAGTTAAATTTAATTTTTAGAGATATACAACTTGAATTTTAAGATTGGTTTTTGATATCAATTGATGGTGCTTCAAAATTTCATGTATTTACATATCATTCTATGATTACACTTTTAATGCATCTATGCACTTTTAATTCAATCTCTCTAAGGATAATATATTATTATTTAAACCTATATCTCTCCAATAATAGTTATGAAAATTTAATTCATTGTGTGAGGGGTTATTCCCAAACAACCTCATGTAAAGGAATATGGATTTTCCTAATGTAAAAACCCATTACATAAAAATACTTCCAAGTATTTTTGGTGGTTTTTATTTATTTTATACAAAAATTTAAAAAATATATTTTTAAATATATTTTTTAGAATCATCTAATTTTATTGTGTTTTCATCCATCCGAATTATGTGACTAATCCCATTTGTGATCATTTATTCCATCGATGATTCATTATTTAATCCTCCATCAAGATTACAAAAATAACTAACAGATCATTAACTGGTCTTCCTACCTTATATGTTAACATAATTTTTGAAACTAAAAAGGTTTGTATCTTGATTTCATTCCTTGATATCCACTAGAACATCCACCAAATTGTTTATCCTCACAATATTTTATTCAATAGGGGATTATAGCAAAGAATTATTTAAAAACAATATTATTTCATTAAAATTTTATTATACAACAACAATTTTACCATTAATTTATAATCAATTTCATGATTGATCTAAAATTTTCCCATATTTTTATAGAATAATTAGATTTATTGATGATTACTACATGAAAATTAACCAGATTGGTAACTATATCTAGTTTTCTATTATATAATAGAATCATCAATTAATTATAAATCAATGATGGAATATATATCTTCTGTGTTTCAAGAGGTTTTTATAATAGTATTTGAAATAGAGTTATCCGTATATCTATTCACACTAACCTCAATAGGTGTTATCATATTTTCTATGGTTTCTACATCTTAATCCTTCATTTTACTTTTGTAATCCTTGAATTTTCACCATATTGTCTCATGAAAATATTATAATCACCATATCTACAATTAGAATATAATTATGAAATAAAAATTACATCATCCTCCCTAAATTTCTATTTTATTTCCCCTATTATTTTTCATGTCTCAAATATAGTGTAAAAATGGACAGTCTTCTTACATTTTAGATTTTTCCTTTCTTTAACAATTTTTTTGTTGCATCAGGAAATCCTTCATTGTGATTTATCAAATGAAAAAAATGATGTATTTACTCTATAAAATCATCACTACTTTCTTATAAATAAAAAATCATCCCATATCTCAAGTAATAAAATTTTTAACCATTAAAAACTATATGCTTCATTAATGTTTCCCTAGTTTCAAAATTTTTAAAAATATATATGATGGGTTAAATATTCAAATAAATACCTATGGGTTTAAATACTAATTTTTAAAATTAGTGAGTGATGATAAGAGTTATGAGGTTCCTTGAGAGTGAGATGAATTAGGGTACTACTAAAATTTATCTTTATCTTACTTAACCCTTTCCCAAATATTTATCATGTTCCCTTGTGAGAAGGAAACAATTAAATATATATATTTATGATCTTTTCTTACAAAAAAATAAAAAAAAATATAAAAAAACTAATTTACCAAAAAATATATGGATTTTACTTTTTTATCAAATACTAGGAAAAATTCAAGGAGCATACACTGAGTGATTTCCTAGTGTAACAAAATCTAATGTACACAATGTTTTCTAAATACAATTTTAGGTCATTGTAACTCCACACCTAGGTTCACTACCTCAATAATGGTTTAGGGATGGAGAACAACCTATCAATCCAAAATGGACTTAGCCCTTTTGTCTGAGCACTATGTTGAGGTAATATATCAAAATAGACACTTAAATATCTCATTGTTTAGTATAAGAAACTAAAGTATTATGTTTCATTACTTCATATTTGATTCCCAAATGAAATCCACCTCATTGTTCATTTCTTCTCCAAATATACGTAAGATCATATCACTATTGATATTTGAATTAATGTTTTCCATAGAATCATAGAAACAACAAATAGTTCCTCTAGATAATGAATACTTCCACACTATAATTCAATTTATTACAATCCATGTTCTTATCCAATTAATGTTACGATAAAATATTTATTAAAAGTTATTTTAATGCCTCATACATAACCAAAACAACAAAAATAACTCCAATATAATAAAAATAATTTCATAATGGAGTTATATTCGTTATTTTTCATATTCTTCAAAAGATCCAGATATGGTTAATGAAATTCCATGAGCATCAAGAGATACTTCAATCAATTAGATATATTAATAATGATTTATGTAAAGGTATATCTCCTCATTTTAAATCTAGATAATTCAATTCCATTGCGTTCTTTTGATTCATTTTTATAACATCTATAAACTTCTTTATATAAAAATATATCCGTAGTAATTTAATTCAATGAATAGGAACAATTTTCAATCCTTAAACTCTCTTTGATCATTTCATGTGTCATAGATGTTTAATTTTTCTTAAATTTAAACATTTATGTTGAGTACACCTTCCAAATATTGATCCTTACATCACTTATCCAAATTCAAAACTAATATTTATGATTTTATGAATTTATTCAAATCACAGTTAGAAGTATTTCCTTGAATTTGGATGTTATTTTGTAATAATTCTTCTAAAAACATTCAGTTAATAAAATTTTATCCCATGAAATCTCCTAGTTAATCCTTCTTGATTTTTAAGGTCTGAACAAAACATGGTGTGATGTATTACTTCATGGTGTGGTCACCAATTCAAAAGAGACAATAGATAACCACATCCTTCCATTGTTTCATGATCAAACATCAATCATATCTAATATTCAATATGTTTATGGATTGGAATATCCTTTTACAACATGACACTCAAACCTTAAAAAATATGTTAAACCAATTATTTCATGGAGTTACCATTATAGTGAACCATTTTACTACCTGATACAATCCCTTATATTTCAATGTGAGAAATTCCTTTTCATCCATAATTATCTAAATATTTATTCATATGAAATAATTAGGGAATAATAATTCTTTATTATTGTGTAATTTTTTTCCAAAATCACTGAATATTATAAAACTTCATTCAGGATGTATAATCGATCGTTCATGGTGTAATCCTTCAATGATCTCCAAAAAATCAACACAAAATATTCACAGCCTTATATTGTGAAGTCGCTTAAAAACCCTAGAACAAGACCCAAATGTACAGTGTGATTTATTTCCAAAAACTAAAAAAAATCAAAACTTACATGAATACCATTATATAATAATTGAGTAGGTTGGTTCATGATTTTTTCCTTTTCCAAAATCAATTTTAAATAAACACTACCTTTTATAATCATTCCCGATACTCGATATCTCTCTATATAATTTCATGATATGATAAAACATAAAATTTATACAATATATAATATCTATAATTCAGTAATATATCATTAGAAACAATTAAAACCATGTAGCACTTTTATCCAATCTAGATACAACATCCTTTGATATTATGATTCTAGAAACATGACTTATAGAATAATCATGCTATTTATTAATTATAAATCCATATAGATTTTATTTGGTAATTTAAGTGACTTAAATAAAGCATCAATTGGAAATTCATACTTGTCCTCAAGATCTAATTCCATGTATTTCAATATTATTCATCATTTACCATGTTTGGTCACTATTTTTGACAACCATAATCAAATTATATTATTATTTAGTTTGTCTCTATGTGTCCACACATAAAATCTTTAACATCCACACCATAATTCACTATAAATACTAACCATACCACATATTTATGGGACCTCATGCATGCCTCTTCGTATGGAAATGGCTACCAACTTAAAGTGAGGGTCTAGGGTTGTACATTGGTAGTTCACACCCCAATATTAGAGTGATAAATATAAGATAAAAAATAATAAAATATCATCTATAATTATAAACACCTGAGTACATAAAAGTGATAAACCAACACATCAATTTAAAAATGTAACATGGAAATACATAGTCATACAAACTCACTATCCCCCCAATAGGCTGATCATTGATTGAATATTCATACAAGAACAAGATAATTGATCAAGAGGTTATGTTTCGTCTGTGAACATCACCTAGTACCAAACACCAATCACATCTAAGATACCCCACTCTATCAATATATTCAGACCTATTCTCTATTGGAAGCTAAAAATTTTGAATTCTTTTTTATTATCCAAGAATCAAGGACACCTGAGTAGGGTATGAGTATAACTCAGTTGAGAACCATAAATGTGGTCCCATATATTACTCTAATTAAATATTAAACATATCATATGATCAAAAAATAAATATATTTTTGGTTTGGATGTGTAAAAAAATTAGCATTGTCGACACTTGGGTATTGCATAAAACCCAGTATTGACTGACATCGTCCAATGTTAAGGTGTCTCTAATCATGTTAGAAAACCAATCCCTCCAATATTATACCCAATGTTTGAATCCAAGGAGTTTTCCAAGGAAATGAAAAGCGTGTGCATAGTACACTTATCATATTGAGATAGTGTGAACCCTTCCTCGAGGCATGTCGTCTGTGTATATGGATGTGACTATGCCTCTCATAAATCAACTAATATGAATCCAAGGATCATGTCAAGGAAACCCCAAACTATATCTCTTTTTGATATGAGGATAATGTATAAATAATCCCAAATTGTATCACATTGGAATACAATGAGTGTGTCTAAGGAATACTAAAATCATATGAAAACATTGGGGATTTCTCTATTGGGGATAATGATCATTCGAGTCCATGGAGTGACTATACCTAATAGTCATCATATCATAGTGGACTATGAATCCCACCCTATAGATCCCGGGAGCATGTCCATGTCATCCCCAACAAATCAATAAACTCTAAGGAATACACTTCTGGGAATCCTCATCATTTGAGTCTAGGGAATGACTTGACCTAACAGACATCACATCATGGTGGATTATGTTTCCCACCTTATAGATCCATGGACCATGTCCATGAATCCCAAAACAATTATAAATATTAGGGCATATCACAATAGGTAATAATCATTATTAGAGTCAAGGGTGCGACTCCCCCTACAAGACATCACATCTCGATGGACAATGCATACCACTATATGGATCCCATGAGTGTATCCAGGGCATCCAAAACATATAAATTAGTACAAGGTTTGGAATCTAAATCCAAGGATTATATAATAGATGTCCCATGTATTCAGTATTTCTTAATGTGAATTAATTACCAACCAAATTGTATCGTATGAATCATTTAAATGGGGTCAACCATTTCTCTGATCTCGTTCAAACCCTAAGGTCAGCCACACCGGTTCGCAATCCATCCTTATCACAATAGCTATAAAATTATAAAATAAATGATTCATGGTTTTAGTTGACAGCTGAAACCATTCCTATAGTATCCCAGGCTTATCATACAAAGATATTAAATCTTTTTAGATGAATATTAAATACATTAAAAAAACAAGAACCTAATGAATACAATAGTTTAGTGTCATTGGATTCTTGGAAAAATAAACAAAGGTTTTATAGTTGAGATAAATCATCTCCCACTATTTTCGTCATATATTTCACCCTTCTTATAAAAATCATATATAATAGGTATTTTTATAACATGGGGAAAGGAAACAAAACAAAGGTTTATCTCAGATTCTCAGTAAGGTAAATCAAGGGATATACATAAGCATAATATGAATATAAGTGTATGTGAACCTGAGAATAAAATTTGAAAACCACACCCTATATATCAAAGATAATAATATTGAGTAATTGAATAAATATTGTCCTTTCATAAGACATTACTCATATGGGAATCAAATAACATGATCCATGAGTGAATAATATTGGCATAAGACATAGATTTTTGGCATACACATTAGAATATAAATTATTATGTCAAGGATTCCCACTAAGAAATTCATAACACATTAGGCTTGGGATAACCTCTAGTGTAGCTACTTCAGAATTGGGATGACCTCCTATGGACCATTTTTTAGACATGGGATAACCTCTAACGCACCATTTTATCTCATATTACATTAATTATTTCCCAATGAATTAAAGGTACATATAGGTCCCACCAATCAGATAATGATAATCATATATATGTGTTCAAAAATATTATAAAACATTTATCACATCATGACGCATGAAATGAAATGGGGTCTATAAACATTTTATCATATAATAAATTGTTGAAAAGTGACATGTTTCAAAATCATCTCTTTATTTCATCGAATAATTAGCAAAAAAAAGAATCAGGTTTCAGAGGAATTCTATCATAGTATAACCCGTAGAAGAGAAACATGATTCACAAATTTTTTTTCATAATAAATAATTTAGATCAATAATAATAAGGGTATAATTGATTCATATCCCATGTTCAAAATAGGTGACATAAACTGACGTCTTCTTAGATGGAAAATAATTTGGAAATATCATTTAAATCATTTCTTGAGTAAAATATCCTTTTAACTATAAAAAACTTTTTAAAACAAAAAAAATTCCATAATCATTTTATTTGAAATTAAAAAATAAAATTTATAAAGAAATATTCAAAGAATATAATGGTCATAATGGTGGGAATGTTTTTTCAAATCATACACATTAAAATAAAGATTCCATTTACATTTTAATTAAATGGAAAAGGGGAATTTTTTGGAGAATGAAATGCATATTTTTATTAATTTTTTTTAAAAAACTCAATCAGGGGTAGAAATAAATTTTCAAAATCATAGTATAATAGTAAAAAAAATTGAAAATATTTTTAGAAAACACTGTTTTGGAATAAAATGGATTTCTGACCAAAGAGACAAATAAAGTCAATTTTTCATAAAAAAAATAAGATCAATTATTTTATGAACCAAAGAGTTGAAATTAGTTTTGTTAATATAAAAAATAACTAGATAATAATAAAATTCACGAGTTTCTTGAGACATAGTGTGGCCCAATTCACATGACCATGAAATCCACATTTAGTGTTCAACATAGGATTTTTTTCATGACTGGAACATGATAAGAGAAACCATACACCTTAACAGTGTCAGGTCTTCCAATGGCTAGTAAAGGGAGAATAGTCTATGCAAAGGTTCGCCAAACCATTTTTAAAAACAATGAAACCAAATTTTGAGTGTGAAAATACCTTTTTAACATTAATAAATCTATTTAGCCCATTTTCATCTTTCTTCATCCCATTCCCAATGGAATCCTTTTTTTCTCCACCAGTGATCTCCCATATCCTATAACCTAGGTTCTTCAATATCTTTAGTGGCTGAAGTCTGAATCATGATCCATTGAAGGCATTTGATAGCTAGTGGTATTCCCTATATATATCACCCTTCATATTTCCATTTATCTTTTGATATGTTATTCTATTTAGGTTTATGATAATTTACTTTATTTTTATGTTGTTGGACCATTTCATTGATTTTTACCAATCTACTTCAAATCTGAGGGATACATAAGATGAGGAGTCATCAACAGACCTAATGTAGGTGGAATCATCATTTTCTATAAAATTTAATGTATTTTCATATATTCTCCATTATGTTTCATGTCGTCCTTTTTTGTGTGTCTCCCTTTAAATGATTTCTTCAATATAAATTGATTTAGGAACGTCAATATTCTATCGTTGATCACTTTTATGTAAATAAGGGACTTAATGCATTATCATGGACACACATTGGGTGTGTCAGATTGAATATACCCTTTTTAAATTAGTTGTTAAATTTATTAAACTCCTCCTAAGTGTTCAGACTGGGTTTTTATTGAATTTTTTCATTCCCATAACAATGTTTAATGGATCCAAGAAACTCTTCAGCGCTTGTATTTTTTAATAAAAGGAATATCCCATGTAGGTAGTTCCCTAATAAAAAATGTCACCATATTAATGCCTCATTGAAACTTAACATGAATTACCATGTATTTGATATATTAAATAGAATATATTAAATTGATTGGATTGATGATATTGGTTTTCATTTCATGAAATAATTAAATGGTTTAAATGAAATGAAATTTAATGTTTGGAATGCTCATGATGATTGTTACATTATTTATCAAATGAATATATAACTATAATTCCTTGTTGTATTTGGACATGAATAATAATATGAATGAGAGGAAATTCCTTATAAATATTCTTATAGTCACAATTAGACCATTGATATAGGTTGTGGAATGATGGTATGTGTTCTATTGGGAATGACGATTTCATGGTCTCCTATATCAAATGTTGAGCATGACATCTCACAACACTGAATCTATTTTAATGGTAAAATGATGCATCACATCCTATGTTTTAGGTGTTTCCATGATGACACACCAACCATCCGAAGTGTTGGGAATAATTTCTGTCACTCTTCATGGGATGTAGGTAATGTACCCTTTTTCTCGAGCTTATAGGCTCATTTAGACTAGTCGTGGATGTCTATATTATGCCCCGGTCTATCCAAGACCTAATATTCCTGGTATTTGGAAACTTAAGTCCACATGTAATTAGTCCTCATAGGTTGATGAAATATATAACTATTCTAGGTATATTTTTACAATACATATGGTCACTGACCGGAAGCTCATTTTGCCCATGATCCAAAGTAGGCAGTACTTCCATGAGACCTTTAGGAACCTGTGTAGGATGGTAATTTTTTTAGTATTGTTTCTTATTTATTTAAATCTACACACCGTTATATATGAGAATTGCTTTCATTACTTCTAGGATGTATTGGAAGTAAACTACTCGGATTTTATCTCACACCCTACATGGTCCAATATTGGCACCCAAGTAGATTATTTTTCCATAGGTATGGATAAGGGAAAGCACCCTGATTTAGAATATTTATATTCTATACTTATTGTTATAGCCTATGAGAAGAGGGTCGAGCATAGGCTCGAGATTATAGTGGAACATTATGTTTTTCCTTTTGTAGTTATTGTATAGCATGGTTGTATATGTCTATCCTATATTCCCATTTGAGTATATCATCATGTCATGCATCCATGTATATTACACTTCCAAGTGCCTTTAAATTATTATTCAGCTTTTTATTTATTTATTCCTCTATAGTTATTTAGTACATCTCTTTTATATATTTATTTAGGATAAATTAGGTTACTAGTACAATAATTTAAAATATTTTTATACCATGATTCCTCTATTTAATTCTTATTATTGTCATCCACTATGCCACTTTTATATGAGGGTATATTCTTTCCACCATACCACCATTACACCCTAAAAACTAGTCAGAAGCCTCTAGAATACGGGGAGGCACACTTGAGACTATGTGTCCAACTAGCTCAGAGCCCTAGTTTAGTGGACACCTAGTCGGGATGTTACAAAGTGGTATTAGATAATATTTTTCCTATTTAATTACTATTTGGTTATTATATATGTTACTAGAAGTTAAAGGAATTTTTAAATGACTATGTTCGTAGACGTTGCTAACCCATGTAATGGTGAAATCCAAATTTCCTTGGATGGGAAATTTCATTTAAACTTTTCTCCAATTATGGTTGATATGAATTATAAATTGGGTGACACACATAATTTAATGATATTATTGATATTGGTATAATTGAAATTATTATTTAAATTACTTTTTTCCATTGAAATTATGGTGTTTAATTCAATTCATCATCATTGGCACAATAAGACTAACATGACATGCATTTCCTATGTCATGTCTATTTCTAGAATGCATTTTCATGTTGCATATTATTGGTGTTGTGGTTTTTATATTGAAATGTTCTGACATTTATGTTAGGATTTCAAAAAATAATTGAAACTTAATGGGAATCCCTTAACCTAAAAGTTTTTTACTTTATAGTTTACAGAGGATATCTTATGAAGTTAATTATGGAATGTTGTGCCATGGACTATTGGTCACTGGGTATGGAACATGTTATGGTATGGGTTAAGTGGACATTATATTTTGGTTCATGAGGAGTATTTGCCTTTGTGAATACAAAATGGTGATCCTACTAATACCACCATTTATTGAATTTTAAATAAATTAAGGAACATATATTCAAGAATTGAATATCAAATAAATAATTAAAGGGTTATCTTTTACAGTTGAAGTAGTGATCTATACCTAAACCCGACTATAGAAGTGGGTATTGGGGTAACTGGTATGTTCTTAGGGCCCAAAATGGTCTTTTATAAAGCCTAAACCTAGATTTTGGTTTAGGCAGGGAGGTGTGATCATTTTTATAGGAAGTATATGTGTGTATCCTAGTTTTCTATCTACGTTATTTTCAAAAATTAAAATCTATTCTAAGATGTAGTTTGACATTGTAGTTCCATGTGGCCATGACATCCTCCAATCGAAGTCCTAGAAGGCAGTGAAAAACATGCATCTGGGGTGGAGGGCCTTGAGACACCAATGATTCCTCCTATAGTGCCACCTGTGGAACCTCTTCTGGTACCTAGTATGTGAACTGATGCTCAGTTTTGAGAGGGATTCCTATGGTAGTTGAAGAATTTTTACATTTTTATTCGACCTAACTGCAGTATATCAAAGTCAACTTCATAATTCCAGCAGAAGCATACTCCCACATTTTTGGGGGGATGGGGGACCATACTCTAAATAGTTACGAATAAAAGTTATTATTTCTATATCAAAGCATATTGATATAACCCCATAGTAGAGGGTCAAACTGGATTCTTATATGCTACATAATTCTGGAAAGCAATGGTGGGATGTTATTACCTTGGAAGATTATCATAGGGGTATTTTTGTGGAAGATTTATAGACTATATTCTATGAATATTTCTTTCTCTATACATTGAAGGACGATAGGGCAATAGAATTAATGAACCTAAATCAGTGAAGTATGTATATTATGAAATACTCTTCTTGTTTAATGGAGATGTAGTGGTTCTATACTACTCTAGTGGGTGGTGATATAATGAACACTAGGAAATTTGAGTAATTTTTAGTGTAATACATCTGATATAAGTTAAATTTATTCAGGTCTAATACTATTTATGTGATAGTGAACAAATACCATATTATAGAGGTAAATATGAGGGATTTTGATGGTGTGAGTTAGGGTGGTTCTATTCCTAAATATATTAGTGGATCTTCTAGATGGTGTAAGTATCACTTTTAGGTTTCTCATAGATGTATCAACACTCATGATCCTCAAGCTGACAAATTTATGATATGTCACCAATACAGGAAGTCAAGACACACGAAACCTCAGGGCTTATGAGATAGTATAGAAATCAAAGCTTGCAGTAGGATGGGCCATATCCAGCATTTCTATAGAAATTTTATGACAATCCCAAGAGAGTGGGGATCTACACCTACCCTATGTTTTGGATTGGGTTGAGTAAGATCACAATATGAAAACAGTTATAATAATATTGTCCACTCATGACTACATTTCTGTCGTGGAAGAGGTAGTCAGACTCATGAGTTTCAGTGCTAGCAGAGCGCTCACTCTCAGGGTGGTAAGGCATTGACTCAAGGCCACAATACATTCCAGCTACATGTAGTCCAACCAAGGCCAAAGAAAAAGAGCACAATACCTTATACAACTTGTGGTATTATTCTAGTAGGCACCTCATTAGCTTATGATTTATTTTACATAGTCACATCTCACTCGTTTATCTCTCAGACTATTATGGAGTGTCTAGGACTCAATATCAAACACTTCTATGGTGTTATGATGCTCAATACGCAATTAGGTATCCAATCTAAGGGTGTTCACTATTATAAGTATTGTCCTCTTGGGATATGTGGATACCTCTCTATATGTAATTTTTTAATACTCGACATTATGAGATTTGATGTAATCATCGAGATGGACTGGTTAGTTCCCTATCATTTACATACTAATAACTCTCATTGTATGGTGATGTTTACATCACCAGCGGTCATCATACACATGCGCAATGGATAATCAAATGTTCAATCTATGGGATTAGGACCCATACAATTGATGGAGGTTGGTATGATAGTTCAAATAGATTGTCTTTTCTTGGATGATTAGGGTTTACAACCCAATGTTTATCCTCATATAGTGGGTTATTTATGGGACTTATTTCCTGAAAAATTCTCTAGTCTACCTCTAGTGTGAGAGGATGGATTCAATATTGGGATTATTCTAAGAGAAGAACTATTGAACATTATTTCTTATAGGATGAAATCTATAGAGATTTTATTTCTCAAGAAAGAGTTAGAGGATCTCAAGGATAAAGGCTTCATACACCCTAGGACTTATCGGTGTGGTTCAATTTTCATTTTTACCAAGAATTTGAATGGTACCATTTTTATTTTCATGGATTTCCATTGAATGAAACAACTCACAGTAACGAATCATTATCCATTGCATAGAATAGGCGACCTATTTAATCAGCACCATGGTGTGAAAGTGTATTGAAAGATAGATTTGAAGTTGGGTTATCATCAGGTGCATGAAAGGTCAAAAACCATACATCACAATGCATTAAAGAGTAGGTATGGTTTATATGGTTACATAGTCTTGTCATTCGGACTCACGAATGAAACTATAGCTTTTGTGGCTCTAATGAATCGGGTTTTTTAAATGTATCTATATTCATTACTTGAATTATTTATTGACAATATCTTAGTGTATTCACACTCTAAAAATAAACATTATAATACACATTAGATCATGGTGGATACACTGAGATAGAATCAACTTTATTCAAAGATAATTAATTCCCACTTTTGGATCAAAAAAGTCCACTTTGTGGGTCATATCATCTTGGAGTCGGGAGATTAGGTAGACCTAGAGAAAGTGATAAACATATTTTACTAGGTGCATCCCAAGAATGACTTTAGAATATAGTGATTCTTGGCTACATCTGTATATTACACACACTTTATCTAGGATTTCTCATGTCTTTCATCACCACTTATGGTCTTGATAAAGAAGGGTGTGAAATTCGTGTCATCAGAATCTTAAGAAGATGCCTTTTAGGAGTTTTAGGGAATATTTAATTCACTGTTGATACTAGTTCTTATGTATCATGGTAGGTGGCAAATGATTTATTATGATGTATCAGTACTTGATATTAGTGATTTTTTGATGTGGGATGAGTGAATCTCTATGTACGGGTCTCACTAGTTAAGGCCTCATGTGCAAGATTTCCCAACATATGACCATGATTTACTTTAGTTCACACTCTATACAGCTGGAGAGACTATCTACATGGGGATTATTTTTTTATTCACTTTTCCGAAAATCCTCAAGAACATATTTACAAATATTTATATAAATTTCAAGTAGTAAAGGTGGGTTGCACACCTAAAGTTATTTTATTTCGATCATAGTTATACGCATGGGAATGGAAATGTTGTAGTTGATGCTCTAAGCTAGAAGAATCAGACATAGGTGGTTCACGAGGCTAGTGGATAATGGAAACTCATGGCCTTATGATCAGATATTCAAATTGAGTTTTAGGAGGAATAATTTCATGTTATCCCCATTTCTTTAGTAGTGACTTGTACTCTTCTAGATAAGGTATGAATAAGGAAACTATCTGATCCTGAAGGTCTAGTCCTAAATAAAAGCATCTCATATAATGAAACATATTCAACATGGATTGTGGATGGGGAGGACCATTAATATTCCATGGGCAGGTATGGGTTCTAGATGACATTAGAGAGGAGATGATGTAGGAATTTCATTCCTCAACTAGGGCAATTCTTCTTAAGGTCATCAACATGTATCTAGATCTATGGTGATAGTGTAGGTGGGATAGAGTGAAATTTGAGATTTCTAGATTTATTTATTTTCCATCTATTAGTAGGTGAAGGTAGAACATCATCATCATGCATGGAATTTAGAACTATTTACTACTCATGAGTAGAAATAGGATGATGTTTTGATGGATTCTGTGAATGGTTGACCCAAATCACATTGTGGAAATGATACAGTTTCATTTTTCAATGATCATTTGATGACGTTCATGGGCTTCCTACCTATGCAAGATACATTCTTACTAGAATATCTAGGGAGGCTATACATTATGGAGTTTATACGTCTTTATGTAGAACCTCATTCTATCATCTCTGATAGAGACGATCTCTTTACTTCATAATTTTGAATTGGGTTGAAAAAGGAAATTGGAATATAGGTTCTTCTTAGAATGAATATCACCCTCAAATTAATGGATTGAAAGAGTGCAAAGTTTTTGTGTTAGGTGACATGATCCATACAGGTTTCCAATAATTTTGGGGTTCCTGGGTGAAATAGGGCCTACATGTTGATTTCTCAAATAATAAGGTATTTTCGGCTTCCAATGGGATGGATCCTTATGAATCCTTATATGGTAGGCTTTGACATTCACTTCATTCTTTCTATAGGTAGGGGAGGTAGCTATGAGTGGGCATAATCTCATGAAGGAGACTATAGAGAATGGATAGTTGATCAGAAAGTGCATGATGATAGCTTAGTCCAGACAATAGTCATATGCGAACCAACATTGCAGACCTCTCGAGTTTGAGGTTGCAGACTGAGTTTTCTTTTGAGTCTCGCACAGGATGGGCGACATAAATATTTTTAGGAAAGGTCATCTCGCACCCAGGTTTGTCGGGCTCTTCAATGTAGTGAAGTATATCAGACTAGTAGGTTAGAAAACAGAACTTACCCATATATAAAGATCAATGGTTGATGTCTTTCATGCATCTCAGCTTCAACAATATTATCCAGAATTGACACATGTCTTTTAGCCTAATGAGGTTGAGTTGGATGTGGATTCATCCTTCAATTATTATCTCATTTTTATTGTGGAAGAGAGCATCAAAACACTACAATGAAGTTTAGTTCCTTTATAATTGGTGATCTAGAAGCATGGATGAGTACCTAACAAGATCTGGGAATGAGAAGATAACACAATAGATTAGTGGACAAAAATATTTCTGATGATACCTCTTTCCACATAGATTTCCAACTTAGTGGGTAGTTTCAATAAGTAGGTGAGGTTGTATATAACCATATTTTCATGAATTCATAGATAATTATTTTTTGGTTTATATTCATTTAAATAGCCCTTATAATATCACCCAATGGATCCATAGAGGGAATGGGGGTGTTTTAGGCTTGTTCACAGCTCGAAATTCTAAAAATTTGGAAAATAGATTAGTGAATGTTTAGTAGAAACCACGACACCCATCCCACAAGGTATCTACTAACAGTGTAGGGTGAGGTAGAGGAAGAATTGGGGGTCACACAATTTCTATGCAACCATGTGACCTAAGGCACATGACTGTGCAAGCCATCTACAATTTTTGACAGAGTATTTTTTCATGGTTGGTGTGTGGTTAGGTAAACCGTATGCATTAACCTTGTGAGGTCTCCCCTTTGATAGTAAGGGGAAGAATATTTATGCATATTTTATCGGAACCATGCTGAAAAATTATGTGCCACCTATCTTGAGGGGGAAATGGAATTTTTCCCCTTAATGAATCTATTTACCCCTTTTCTTTAGTTCTCATTCCGATATCTATTAGAGTTCTTATTATCACTCGTGAGCTACAATATCATTCATACAAGGTTCTTTAATATATCCCACATTCATTGTCCAATTAAAGATCCTTTAAAGGCATTGGATACTTAGAGGTATTGTATACATTCATCTCCCTTCACATCTCTGTTTTTATTCATATATGTTGTACCATTTTTGTGAAATATAATTTTCCCTATTTATGGTAATTGTACGATTTCTTAGATATCTCTCAACCTAGTTCTAATTGATGGCCTCCATCAAATTATCAGTCATCAACATCCCTGAGGTAGGTATTATCACAATTTCCCCTAATACTTGTAGTGTTTTTATATATATTTCATTCTACAACATGCCACCCTTTTTCACGCATCTCCCTTAAATTAATTTCACCAATCTAAATTGATTTAAACAACTTTATATTCTCCACATGATCATTATTATTAAAATAGAATATGTCTACCTTGATCAAAAACACCGATTGGGTGTGATGGCTTAAATTTCCCCATTTTAAATTAATTTTTGAATGTCTAAACACCAATAAAGTTCTTAGATTAGGTTTTAATTGAATTTTCCCACTTTCATATAAACTTTTAATGATTTTAAGAACCTCCTAACAAATTCTCCTGTTTTGTAAAAGGAATTTCCAATTTATGTAATTCCATATTTAATAATGGATATTTGTAAATTCATGACTGAGATTTGTGACATAAATTTCCATGTTTTTTGTATAATAAATGTAATTTATTAGATTGATTAGGATTTTCATGTTGATTTTAATTTCTTAAATAAATTAAACGGTTTTAATGAAATGACTTTTTAAGTGTGGAAAGGTCACACCGATTGTTACATGCTTTATCCAACACATATATGAATTATAAATCCTTGTTGTATCTGGGATTGACTAATACGATGAATTAAAGGTAATTTCTCATGGATATTATTGTAAATATGATTACACCTTCGATATATGAAGTGAAATGATGGAAAAGGTTATCTCAGGAAAAATGATTCATGCTCCCCTTCATCGGGTGTTGAGAATGTTGTCTCTCACCATTGACTCTATTTGGATGGTGGGTATGAAGAAACTAATCCCTTGTTTAGGGTGTTATCATGAATACACACCCACCATCCCAATTGTTGAGAATGAAATATCTCACCCTTTATGGGATTTAGGGCATACCCTTTTTCTTGATATTTTTATCTCATTTAGACCGGTTATGGTTTTTTGAGTCACAACCTAGTCCAACCATTACATAGTATTCTAGGTGTATTGATAATTTTTTCCATACATACATAGTCCATATAGGTGGATGAAGTATATAAAAATAGTATATATATATATATTATTAATATATATATATTATTAATAACTAGGCACTCATTCTATCCTTGAGCCGAAGCAGGTAAACCCGCCAAGTGTCCTTTAGAAACCAATGTAATCTGATTATTTATTCAGTGTGGTTTCATATTTATTTATAACTGTACACTATTATCTATGAAAAATTATTGGATTACTTCTAGACATCATTTAAGGTGACCTAATGGTATTTTCTCTCACACCCTACTCGGGATGCCTTTGGTATCTGAGTAGATCACTTATCTAAATATATGGATAAGGGAAAGTTCCCAACCTCATATTCTTGATATGCTTTACTTATAGATGTATCCTAAGATCATAGGATTGAGAATATTATCAAGATGATAGTGGATCATAAATTGGTTCTTTTTTAGTGTTTATATGACATGATTTTATATTTCTATCCCCTATTCCCCTTTTTTGTGTATCATCATGACATGCATCCATTTATACGACACTACCTAGTGGATTTCAATTATTATACAATTGTTTAATTATTTCTACTTCTGTATTTAATTATTATATCTATTGTATATTTTTATTTACACTAAAGTAGGTTACTGATTAGGGAATTTATCATTTATTTATATCATGATTCCTCTATTTTATACTCATTTTTTTCACTGTGGTACTTTCAGATAAGGGTGTATTCTCCCCACTATACCACTTTTACCCCCTCGCTGCTAGTCAAAAACCTCTAGTATATAAGTAGGAGCACTTGAGGCTATGTGACCCATTAACTCATGGCCCCAGTTAATTGAAAACCATGTCCAGATGTTACACATGGATCATAATAATATATCATGAGAAAAATAATCACAAAAAATCCTCATACACAATGAGATTGCGACATAAAATATTTACAACTTTGAAAAATTTTAATCATATTAAACACTAAGGAATAACATAAAATTAAAATTAAAATAACATTAGGATAAATAAATTCATGATATTACATGTCATAGGGTCTTTATATACACCTCATAAAACTATATAGGTGTATACTATAATATATGTCTCAAAGATGGAAAATTGAGGCCAAAGAATCCCTTACCATAAGTCTTAAAATCCGTTATACACATTCAAAACTCTTATATAATAAATATAAGTTTATTATTCACCCATTAATGAAAATTATTTATACATATCATACCATATATTATTTCCTTATGACCTTTTATTTTTTATTTATATACAATTCCGTGTTAAAGTTATGTTTCGGGTAATTACCGTGTCTTTCATATATGTTTTGTTTTGTTAGTTTTTAGTCCTCTTAATCTGTTCATGATTTAATAATATCCTTAATTTTAATAAGTATATACCTATAATATATTTCTATTATATATTTATTTATAATAATCCATAAAAAAGTTTGATAGAAAATGAAGTATATTGTTCATGAAAACGGTGGGTCGTACGTACATGTGAACGATGTTTCCATTTTCATGTAGGATTGATAGAAATAATGGTGTATGATATCACATCATTGAAAATTGATTTTTATTTCATCTATATAACATATTTTCATTAAAACAATTTATATTACCTTCCATGAAATTCTTTAACCGATCACATCACTTCGTGGGGCAGTAGTCCGTCGTACACACGAGCGACATTATCGTATTACCACAAAGTAGAAAGCCTGAAGGTAAGTGTGATATAATAATTAAAAAGGAATAATAATATCAAAAATATTTTTTATGAATAATAAATTTAAAATTATTTCTATCTATGAGAGGTGATAATGGTCAAAAGAATGCCATTAATTTGTGTGGCGATAGTCCGACGTACACACAAACACTGATTTTTTTAATAGTTTGAAGGAAGAGGACATGGTTATAGTTAATTAACATAAAACAAATAAATAAATATATATATGGAAGATACTAAGGTAGTTATATCATCATGGTATAATAATAATTGAATTATTTTTATGAATAAATAAAACAAAAATGCTCCTTGATAAACGTGACCTCTTCTTCGGGTATCCTCCTAAGATTTTCACCAAAAGCATTCCTATATTGGATTTCGATAAAATATAAGGATTATAGGATGAGAAGAGAGAAATTTTGAATTTATTTTATTAGTAATTGGAAGGAAAAAATATTGTTTAAGGAGTAAATAATATAGTATAGTTGAGGCCTTTTATATTTGAGGTGTGTGGCGCACTTATAATTTTCTGAAAAGAAAATGTGTAACCATATTTTTTACATGGGACAAGGGTAAAATATAGATAAAATTATAACCATCTAAATTCAAGGGTTTAAAAATTTATATATAATATATTTGGAATAATTATATTTGTAATTTTAACTCTTATCCTTTTAGTTTAACCCAATGTAAACCCATTTTTTACATTAACCACAGTAATTAAATTTTATTGTTTTTACTATTAATTGTGGTAAACAATTAAGTTTAAATTATTAGCTAATATATATAATATTATTATTCCAAATATATAATCCCTTTTTCTAAAATCCATTAACATATTGGCATAATTTAATTTAAAACTATTCCCATAGACGTGATAAGAAATTTGTTTTTAAAGAGAAAATGTTCAATTGTTTAAAAAGTGTTTATAGTGAAACTCAATATGAAATTGATTTCATTAAACTAAATTGGATTAATTGATGTATTATTGAACTAATTTTAAATTAAATATTATTTAAAATACAATTCAAGTTTATAACAAAATTAAAATAAATTTAAAATTTTAATTAAAATTCATCATTTTTCACCATTCATCTAAAAATGAACCTTTTCACAAAAATCCCAAAATTTCACATTAAATTAATTTTGACACTCTGATTTCAAAAATTAATTTTATTTTACTAATTTCGTTATCAATTTTTCCAAAAAATAATATTACTATTGTACACAAAAATAAATAAAAATCATAATTTCAAAAAATAGTATTTTTAAAACATATAAATACATTTCTAAATATTATGTTCCTTGTTACCAATATATTATATTTATACAAAACCATTATCAATAACATTTAGAATTGTAACATTAAGATTCATTTCACTAAGTGTAATTTACACTCTATAATCGATGTTTTTAAATATCTATATTAAAAATATATCATGGTTTTGTAAAAACTCATCTTTATGTGTAACGAAAGCTAACCTAGTGCTATGTGTAGAACAAGTTAACTTGGTGTATTCTATAATTCAATCTTAACATAGTGTTTCATGTAATAGATGTGATAAAAAATTAGTTTATTATAAAAATTATTTTTCATAAAAACTATTTTTTTTACATTCTACCCCATTTAAAATGAATGTCTCACTCTAAATCCATCACACTAATGAAAATAATTAATGATAATTCTATCTCATCATATCCTCAACTTCCCACATAACTTCATAAAAATTATGGTTTCTCCCCAAAACATTGACCAAGTGAGTGGTCCTTTTTCATATAACTTTCTTTGTATGACCTAGAGTCTCTAACAATTGTCCCTCATAAGAAATATATTTCTATAGTGGTATTACCTATGAGTTCAGTACATGTAAAGCGTGAGGAATGTATTTCCTCATGAGAGATACATGGAACACATTATAGACTTAAGATATGTTTTTTGGAAGAACCAAGGGATAATATATGGTCCTGATATGATCATGAATTTCAAAGGGACCAATATACCTTGGACCCAATTTCCCTTTCGTCCTCAATCATATAACCTTCTTCTATATTGGAATTATTAGAAATAGCCTGTCACAAAATCTAAATTATAGATCACAACATAAATTTTCAGCAAAACTTTTTTTCGATTCTAATCTTCTAGGGTGTTCTGTATAATATCTCTAATATTCTATTTATTTCGCATGTTATATAAGGTTCCATTATCTTTCATTCTCCAGAATATTATAGTACATTAGAGTACTATATTTCTTTCCCCAGAGAGATTCATAAATATATATATGAACTCTTGAGTATAATATGTTGATGTAAGAAAACTCAACTAGAGGAAGGTGTTGATCCCAACCACCTTTAAATCCAATGAATATGATATCAACATATCCTCTAGGGTTATAATTGTTATTTTAGACTAACCATATATCTTATAATGATATGAAGTGCTGAAACCCAATTCAATATCAAGAAAATGATCATGACTTTGAAAGAACATTGAGGTAAACATGAGATTATGATCAAGCACAAGAGAATGTAGTACTCCAGGAAGACTTACCAGTTCATTAATATATATTCTAGAAATATGATCTAAAGATAATAATTATCTAAAATTGATTAATTGTGATGAATTGGTAAGGATATACACTTAAAAACATATATCATTAATCCCTTTATATGTTTTGGGTGGTCTAACAAAAAAAATCGAGGGAGATGCTTTCTTACTTCCATTCTAGTATGGGTAATGGATCAACATCCCCTTTGAATTTTTTACATCATCCTAACCATGATAACATATAGATCACTGAGATTCAAACTCTAAGATATCTCTATTAATTCCATCCCACTAGGAATACTTTCTCAAAACTCTATACTTCTTCATACTTCCCGGATGAATAGAGAAAGAATAAATAGGGTTTTAATCTAATAACTCCTACTTAAATTTTGGTATGGATGGAACACATACATTTTTACTGAACCCTATCATTTCATCATAATATAGGTTAAAGTAGAGAACATTTATAGGCTACTTTCATAGAAATACATCTTTTATATATTAGTTCTTAATCCTTATTTGGATAAATGGTTGTCCATTCAATTAAGAAAGATAATATTTCCACCTTCCTTAAATATTTCCAGAACATCCTCTACAAATATAAAAATATTATATCTCTTTTAATACTCATCATGGATAGGCCATCATGATCCTTTTTACTCAAAGTACTAACCACATTGTTCGCTTTCCTAGGGTAGAAATCTTTTTAGTGGTCATAATCATTAATCAGCTCTACCAAAATTTTTTGTACCATATCAAACTTCATTAGCTGAAATATATAATTTAAACATTTATGATGGGTATATATATATCACAATTTTCTCCATAAAGATAATACCTCTATATCGTTAATGAAAAAATTACTACAACTCACTCAAAATCATGACTGGGGTAATTTTTATCATGAATATTAAATTATCATGAGGTGTAATTAATATCCATGTAATTATTCATAATAAAACATCCTAATATCTTCTTGGATGCATCACTATAGATTACAAACCCTTCTCCACTACAAGTTAATTTAAAAACAGGTGTACTGACTAACCTTCTATTAAATTCATTGAAATTTTCATCAAATTCAACTTTCCATAGGAACTTGGATCCCTTCAGAATTAACAATGATAGAGGATTATATATTCATGAAAAATTATCCAAAAACCAACAATAATATCCAAATAAAACAAGGAAATAGTGGTCCTCAGTCACCATGGTTTTTCTAGGCCAACATTTAATATCCTCTGTCTTTGATGGATCTACCAATATACTCTATCTTGAGATTATATAACCTAAAAATTAAAACATTTGTAGAATGAAATCACACTTTTTAAGTTTTTTAAATATTATCTCCTTAATTAGGGTCTTTAGTACATTTATCAAGTGATATTAATGAACATCCATAATCTTTGAGAATATAAGAATATTGTCTATAAATCCATCCACAAACCAATTGAGGTAGTAACTAAAAATTATATTCATCAAATCGATAAATATATAGTGTGAATTAGATAGAAAAAATGGCATCACTATATATTAATAGTTTCCATTATTTTTATAGAATTATATATTGGGTATATATTCCTTGAACGTTAATTGATGACTTCTAGAATGAATGTCCTTCTTGGAAAAGTGTTGAGCACCACTCTGTTGATCAAAAAAGTCATCAATGCAGAGAAGAGGTTACTTGTTATTGATGGTGATTTTTTCAACCCCTGATAATCAATGCAGAGTCTCATTGATCCATATTTATTTAAAAAATAATAATTTCAACCCAATGTGACACACATGGATGAATTAATCCCTTTTAATGCTTCTCCTGGAGTTTTCCTTACATTATGAAACTCAATTAGGTCTATTTTTCCGAGAATATTTGAAATTGGTGTGGTACCACGTATGAGTTCTATTGATAAATCAACTTTAAATTTTGGTGGTAGGCTACTTGACTATTTTTTAAAGTAAAAAACATGTTCCCACAGAATTAGTAATTTCATTAATGTCATGTTTCTCTCCAACCGTCTGATATGAAAACGTTTTTTTAATGGGAATTCGAACCCATAGAATGTATGTTGTCTCTATTATAATTTCATAAATATTACTTCATTGATAGAAGATCATAGGGTGGTTTGGAATAATAATTGTGATTTATGTTCCCCAATAATTAATGTTAGATGTATTTAGAGAA
Organism: Viscum album; assembly: GCA_963277665.1. Lineage (NCBI taxonomy): Eukaryota > Viridiplantae > Streptophyta > Magnoliopsida > Santalales > Viscaceae > Viscum > Viscum album. The sequence goes on from OY728166.1 coordinate 1,145,928,178, forward strand.
AGACAATCCATGACTTTGATAACATCAAATTCCACCATAGAAAGAATTACATTTTTTCTGGAAGCACATTCCAAAAAACTTGAACTGGAGAAGAATAAATTACTTTATATATGATGATTATACCATTAGGTATATTCAATTAAAATTCTATATTTAATCTTTTTGGTGGAATCTTGATACACTTATGAATTTTTTTGGCTATGAAAGAATGTGTATATCCTAAGTCAAATAAGACATTAAAAATTATAAAGTTGATAGTAAATGTACCTTTCACCACATCATTATCACACCCATTGTCATAAATAGTCACCACATGATATTTACCATTTTCTCTTTCCTTAAGAGGTGGTTGGAAATGGAAATAATAATTAACCATCATATTATTTATTTTTCTAGTATAATTCCGAAACTACATACATTTGAAAAACTGAAGTGTGGAAGGTGCATTATGTGGATCTTTCTCATTATTTTTATCATTATATATCTTATTCTCATCACTTCAGCATTCATCCACCAAATTACAATATCTTAAACACAAAAATTATTTAGCAGTCCTATTATAAAATGTTACCCCATGCTCTATTCCACAGATTTATCATAAAGGAAAGATTGTATTCTTCTCTAAATGGTTCCTATATTTGTATTTGAATAAAATTTTACTATTCATATCAAAACATTAGGATTTATATATAAATCCAAACCCTTTTTACACCTTGATAGAAAATCCCAAAATATCTTCAAATATAGTGAACTATATTTTGGATAACACCATTCAAAGACTTGGGTTTAAGATATTTAATAAATGATCAACCTTACTTTTAGGTTGGATGATAATACATGAATTTGACCTCACATGTATTTCAAAATTTACCCCATAAGTAACAAGAGATTAAACATCATTTTTATTTAGCTTAAAGAACTCCTTCTCCATATTCATATGGATAGTACATGGAATGTACATATTAAAAAATGTTTTCATGAACCCAACCCAATCCATGGAGGATATTACACACAATAGATTCATATACTTGATAAAATTACACCATTTATATTATTCACTTTCCAAAAATAAGACAACCAAAATCCCTTTTTTTGTTCTGAACATTGGAGAATGGAAAATATCATTTCTGTTGTATTGATCCATTGTTTAATAACTTTTTTAACATAATACCTACTAAAATATGGTGGATGTTTCCTCATGAAGGAATCAACAAAATTTTTTCCCTCCTTTTCGTATTTGGAAGTCTATCTTGATTCATGGATTGAGAAACTTATATAAGAATGAAAACATGATTTTTCTTTCAATATAGCATAACATTTTTCTGTTCAGGAGGAAAATCATTGTATTATCTATCACACTGAGCATTAACGTGATTCTTTTGGGTTCCAACCATTGAATAAAACCAAAAGGTATTGTGTAAGAAAAACCAATAATAGGTTGGAACTACATAATCAGGAAAAATATCTTATCAGTTGTCTAATTCATGGAACCTTATTTTAATATAATAAAAGTCATGTTTATCCTTGGTTATTCATATTCATAATTAATTTAAATCCTTCATAATGGTTCATAAAAAGATTTTGAATTTCCAAATTGTATCCCCTGTGAATTTCAATCCAGGTGTGCATCAAGCCTTGTTTGTATGAGCAAGGTGAGGATTAATTCTAGATCAATGTGTTATTTTTGGAGTTATTACCCATAGGTACCAATATTCTAGATCCACATCCACATTTTGTATCCATACATGGATGTTGTTTCCTAGAAACCTCTTTCTCCATTCATTAATAAAATTATGGGAAAAACTCATGTTCCCCTTTTAGATTATGTTATCCTAATCCTTACCTAATAAATAGGAGGGGGGTATTTTTCGGTCCCATCACATAATGAAAACCATACATATGTATTACATAACATTCAAAAACATTCATCACATAATAACCTATGAAATATACTCGGTTTCATAAATATTTCAACATATCATTAACTATGGAAAAGAGACCCGTTTCATATTCATTCTGTCATTCCATCATAGCATAATCCATGAAAAATAAGAGGGTTTCATAAGAATTTTACCATGGTGTAAGATATGGAATAGAAAAGGGTTTCATAAAAAATTTTAATAATAAACCATTCATATAATTAATTAGATTTGTATCCTTAGTCCATATCCACATTAAATAATATGTATCATCAATGAATGTCATCATTTATGAGAAATGATTCTGAAAGACTATTTAAAATATTTCTTGAGGAAAATAACTTTTCAAATATTAAAAACAATTTTTAAAGTAGAAAACATTTTAAAAGTAACTTTATTTGAAAATAAACATAATTAATATTAATTAATATTAAAATAAAATAATGTTCATGATAGAGAGAAGTTTCATTCATGTAGTAAACATTAAAATAAATATTTATTTCACAATTTTAGTTTAATATGTACATGAATTGTTTTGAAAACAACATGATTATTTCCTTAAAAAAATTAGTAAAAATTATAACTTGGATAAAAATGTCTTTTAAAAAATCATAGGATAATAGTATCCCATTTTTGTAAAAAAATTAGAAAAAATTGTTTTGGAAGAGAATATATTTCTGAATAAAGTGATAAATAAATTCATATTCTCTTAAAAACATCTTCTCAATTATTTGAAATACCATAGAGTGAAAAAATGGTGCTATTAATATAATGAATAGTTATAGGATAATAAAATCCCTAAGTTTCTTGGGATATGGATCATAATATTTTCTCATTATAAATATAATTATAAACAATCCCAATAAATGTTTAGATTGTAGCATAAAATCTTTACCACTTTGGTGAATTTGAATTGTAAGCCCCATGAATGAATAAAAAAACATGAAAATGAAAATATCATGAGGATAAATAAAATCATGATATTACATTAAAAATGTTATATATATTCACCCATTAAGAGAAAATATTTTTATGAGATCATATATGTCTCAATGAATGAAAATCAAGACAAAAGTATACCTTACCATATGTCTGTAATTTTTTCATATAAGTTAAAACCACATGTATAATATATATAATTTTTTATAAATATATTATAGAACAATATTTAAGCATATAATACCATAAATTATTTTTTTATGTCCATTTAATATTTGTTTATTAACAATTCCATGTTAACGATACGTTTTGGATTATAACCACTTTTCTTTTCATATATGCTTTGATTTGTTATTTTGTGGTCATACTAATAAGAGGATTATTTAATTATATAAATAAAATTAAAAATTATATATATATCTATATATATATCATATTTATTCATTACATATATAGATATTAATACATTAAATTTAGTGATATAAAATGAAAGACATTGCTTATGGAGATAGTAGTTCATACGTACATGTGAACGTTGTTTCCATTTTCTTGTTTGATTGAAAAAGTAATATAAATTATATATTATAATTTTAGAACAATCTTTATGTCATATATATCACATAAATTCATTAAAACCATCCTTATTACTGTCTATGTGAAGCCTGATCAAATCATGTCGCTTTACGGGGTGGTAGTCTACCAAACACATGAGAAATGTTATCGTATTCCCAAAAAATGGAAATCATGAATGTTTGGATGAAATATTAATTATAAAAGCATAATAATATTATAAATATCACATATATAAAATAAATCTATTAATATCTCCAATTATGAGATGTGTTAATGTAAAAACAAATGATTAGGTTTGTGAGGCGGGAGCCTGCCGTACCCATGAACGATGATTTTGTAACCCATTTGATGTAAGTGGACAAGGTTGTAGGTAATGAACGTAACATAAAAAATAAATTTATATTTAATATTCTGAGTTTATTATATTATCATTGTATAATAATAATATATGGATCTGGTGGAAGAAATAAAATTATTACTCTCATTGATGAAAGTTACATCTTCTTCATGTATACTCCTTGGGTTTGCTACAAAAGCCTTCTCTAGTTGAATTTATCTATAAAATAAGGATTATAAAATAATATCAAAGATTTTGGGTATATATTTGGGTAGGTATTTTAATAACCAATAATGTTTAAAATTATTTTGAAGATAGGAGAGGGGGTTTCATTTTATAAGTGAGGTGAGGGGTACACATGTAACTCTTTGAAAAGAAAGAGTTTTGCAATGTTTTTTCAGTTAAAAAAAGGGTCAAAATGGATAAAATTAGAAACGTATACACAATAAGGTTATAATATACAAATAATATAGATTTTATAAAAGTTTATCAGTCATCTCTACACATATATTTTTTGATTAACCCCCAAAAAACCCATTTTTACCAGAACCATGGTGAATAATATTTAATGTTTTTACTAGTAATTTTTGTTAAAAATTAAGTTAAAAATATTATATAATATGATATAATCATATAAAAAATATGGAATATATTTTTCAAAATTAAAATCACATAAGTGTGTAATTTTAATTAAAACTTAATCACGTATATTCGACGAGAAAGTGAGTTTTTAATAAGAAAATGTTGAAAAGTTTAGAAAGTTATTTTATAATAATTAAATATAAAATTTATTCTATTTACATAAATTGGATTAATAGATGAATTATTGATCTAATTTTACTTTAAAATTTATTTAATATACTTTATCTTTATAAATAAATTATATAAAGACATTTTTCAACTTAAATTTAGTATTTTTCATTATTCATCAAAAAATGAATCTTTTCAGAAAAATATTAAAAATTCAACCTAAGATGATTTTGATAATATTATTTCAATTTTTTTTTTATTTTATAATTTTTTTTCTAAATGTTAAATAAATTAATTTTATTATTATTTATAAAAATAAATAAACCTCATTTTTTGATAAAAGAGTATTTTTGAAACGTTTGAAGACACTTCGAAAAATTAATTACCTTTTAAAAAATATTATTTATTTATATAAAAACATTATACTTAATATTTAAAAGTTATCTATTAGTATTCATATGTATATGTTAAATGACTAGGTTATAACAGTTGTGTTTAAATAATTGTATTACTAATATATCAGGATTTTGTTAAAACTCAATGTTGTGCATAACACAGTATGACCTAGTGTTGCATATAGCGCAAGCTTCAATTGTTTTTTGTAATGAATTTGTATATTGATGTTGTTTGTAATGAAATCTATCATATAAATTTAATTTATACCAACTAATAAATCATATATTATTACGATGTTACAATCACTACCCAGTTCCCACACTCACCAACATAAAGGGAAAAAATACCACTGGGACTCCCACTGGGGTCCCTTGGGCCTTGTCAAACATAGAAACACTACATGGGTTCCCCTATCAAAAACAAGTATCTCGATATGACACTCATCACTCAGTGGGAATGGAATCCCTCAACATAATCTTCATCGCATCATGACCTTACTATCCTGACAATACCTATCTTAGTTCCATCACTCCAAATGGATGTCATAGATCCAATCTCAAAACCTATGTTACCACTAGGATGGTCCCTACATACATAAACCATCCAAATTATACCTATGGTATATCCTTCTAGGTACTCACATCCCAATGGGGGGACTCTCATTCTATTGTCATCTCATCAAGACCAAGGATTTATGGAATCAGCAGATCCATACATAGAAAATCCCAAGACCATCTATCTTATTTCATTAGTATCCTTAACGAAGAAGACTCTAATGGATTCTAAAACAGGTAAAATAAATTACATTCATTAAATTTAATTGACATCCCTTGATGTCCATGTTTTTTAATGAATTAAAATATGATTAATTAATCAGATATGTTGTAAAATAGGGTTCTCTAGACCAAACATTATATGTACTTTTATATTACCATTCCATGTATATAGTGATTTATACATTATTCCCTCATAACATAATATTGCTGATATATCTACATCAACTATTTTAAAGGTGATTTCCGTAGATTAAATTTTGCATCAAAATGTTATATAAGTTCCCAAGATAGAATGAAAACCTCAAGATACATTGAAATTAACCATAAAAATTTGTCTTATGGTGTAAATACATCATAAATCCTAGGAAAAGTTCATATATGAATATTTAAGACTAGGGGCTCATAATAATTGAGAATTATTCCCATGTGGTTTTCACTTGGTGGTCTTTAGTAGCTGAGATCATAAGTACATACCTATCTATAGGTAAACCACATGTTTTGGGTGTTATTGGTTATCCCTATTAATAAAATTATGTATCGGTCTCTTGATATGATATCATTCTCATTTTTTATCATTTGATCACATATATTGATGCAATGTGAAGCCCATGAAATTAAATTCTTGGAGAGGTAGCTTGTATTGGGTGTGTAATTGGTGGTGTGGTATTTTTTGAATGGTCAAGATGGAATTTGTTTATTCCGAGTTGAAGATGTGATAATTAAGGAAAAGTTGATTAGGATGGATTTAACTTCATAAATCATTGTATATGTTAGTTGACGGTAATTCCATCTAGTTACATCAATAAATAATAATGTAATAAAGGATTAAGACACAATTGTGTGTCCTACTTTAAGATATATTGCGAGATAATGAAATTTTATCATGCAGTATGTGTTTGTATTGTGGTTTTCATTTCTATGACAATTCTTTATTTATTTACATGCCATGATGGGTTGCTATAATACACTTTTAGTCTATGTATACTATTCACTCCTATTGAGATATGGTCCTAGAGGGTCACACAAAAAACTGTATTCAAGAATTTTTCTTATTCTGGTGAATAGGTATATATAAGAAATCACTGGCCCCACAACGGGGTCCAAGAGTATTCCACATATTAGTGATCATTGAATAATAAATAAATTCATTATTTTTTGAGTAGAAAATAATGGTTTGGAATATATCTATAAAAAATTATTCACATGGTGATTAGTTTATACCAGAATAATATTATAGAAATGAATATTATTTTAATAATAAGGTTTCATTTAATATTAGTGGGAATTGATAGGGGATTTAATGAATTGGTTATGTAACATAATATATGTAATATATATTAAAAATATTTGAGAAGATATAAAAAAATTTGTGATGCTATTATTTTGTCATAATTTTTTATTTAATTCTTATTTTGTGGGTGTTTTATTTTTGGGGCTCAGGGAACCCTTTCTGAGTATTTGAGACTCCCACTATATAAGAAGTGTACAGTCAATAATTTTTGGTGTTTTTTATTCAAATAGAATGAGAGCCTCTCTCTCATCCCTCCTAGTGTGATAAAGTCTCTCTCGAGAGATCGATCAAAGAACACCTTTTACGGATCAAATGGACAAGATCGAGGTGATTTTCAAAACACTGAAGGATTCATTAGAGATCCATAATAGCTCCAAGAATACAATGAATATTCAGTGTGCAGATTCTTGGATCATGTGTGGATGATTTAGAGCGGTACATATTTGGATCCTTTTAGAAAAGATCCTTGGTTACTACTTCAGTGAAAACACTACCCTATCAAATGAGGTATTCTTTTATCTAACATCTGTTCCTATGAAATTAACATGAGATCCTCATACTTCAATCATGGAACGAGACGACAAGTTCCATCGCTCTAATGATAAAAATTTTAATCTCTATCCCACAATCTTCTGCTACATTCCATGGTACCTTTAGATTCTATTAGAGGGATCATGCAGTTTTTTGAGCCTATAAAAAATATATATGCATTAAATTATGTAGAGGGTGTTAATTTGGGTCCCAAAAGAATTAACTATGCATCAATATAATTTTATATGGCCATATTATAGCCATACTAATCTTTTGTTATGGAATATTTTTGTTGTTTTTATAGTATTAAATTTGGAAAAAAAATATTATTTTAGGTTATTTTTTATCATAATATGTTTTCAGTGGAGATTCTGATGACCACCTATACTCTGGTAAATATCCGACCATATTTAGATCACTGAAATAGTTCATTCCGATTGGTGAAAATCCATTGTTATATGGAAATTTAATTTTTATCTTATTGTTTAAAAAACAAGAAAAATAATTTCAAAATTCTGGATGTAGGATTTACAAAAAAGCTGGTTTTAAATGTCCCATATCTAGGTTTGATAATTTATATAATAAATAAAAAAATAAGGAAAAAAGTTTGGGTGGTCTTCTTTCATGAATCAAAAAAATTAAAGGTCAAAGGAGTAAAGAATTTTTTTTATTTTGTGGGTCAAAAAGTGTCTGAAAAAAATGGAACCTTCCCTATGAAGAATCCACTACATGTGTAATCAATACCCTCCCTCTCATGATGGTGACCATAGGAGCTAGACTCCTCCTCCATCTCTGATATTGGAGCACCTCGCCAGAATGTAACTAGACCTTCATCGCTCACCCTCTGGATGGTTCCCCTCAAGACCATCATGGATGAGTCACCCAAGCCCCAGCCACCTAGAACCAACATTTCCCAGGGCCTCCCATAACTGTAGAAGGTAATCACCCACAACATAGGATGTTGATACTTCTTGGGAGGAGACACATCAGGCCGACCACCCACCTCCCTATTGGTGGAGTCACTATCAGCTGATCCCCCCTATGGGTCACCGCTGAGACCTTTTCCTGAAGCCGTCCACCTCCCACATATGGATTCATCCTCTTTCAGTGATGAATCTCGCATCATGAATTCCATCTCTTCAATAATCGCCCACTCGGGGTGAGCCTCTTTTCCCAACTGGTGAAGTTCCTGTCCCACCATCCATGTCATCTTGGTCACTACTGTTTTCCATCCTCTAAACCGATATGTTACCTTCACGGGTTGTTCCATGCTATGACCCCACTATGTACGACAACTGTCATGACCTGTCCTAGTGGTTCCCGTTCCGCGACTCCCCATGCCAGCCTGCAATAGGCTAGTGGATGGTGAGTAGCACTGAGTAAGAATATCACTAACATGGGGGGAATTTCCTATGTACCTGTACACATGTGCACATCACCAATACCACAAATGATGAAATGTAAAAAAACAAACACAAAGGAACAAAATTCATGCATAAAACTAAACCCAACCGATAGAGTACAAAAGATCTAAAGTGCTGAAAGTAAAACAAGGATATAATACAAGCCCACAAAAATAAGAGTCTGAAACTAAAAAGTCCAACTTGTAAGAAAAAATATGTACTGGGACTGATGCTCATAGCCATTGGTATAACTCAGCCTATAGGGTACTCAAAAATCTCTATCTGGTCCGGGTCTACCCTAGACACCATCAAAAGGCCGCTCATCTGCACAAGACACGACATATGAGGGCAAAGCCTATGGAGGGGTGAGTATATCAGTACTCAGTAGAGGACCCCAAAACCGCAAAGAAATACAAAAACAAATGGTACAGTCTTCTCTACACAGTGTATGTCTACTGAACATATAATAGGTGGAACATAATCCAGATATACTCAAATGTCAAGACCTATTCTAGAGGCTAATAACACAACCGCATACCACCACAAGGGATTTAGTTCGAAGGTTCCATGATGAACCCATCTGGGAGAACTCACTCCTTGAGTCTGGAAGCTCTGATGTTGTCCATCTGGGGAGTACTGTTCGTCAGGAAGGATCAAGAGAGTCAGATGCACTCATTCTGGGAGAACACACGTCTGAGTGGGGAAAGACCATGATACAAAGATGAGGATCACTGCCTGGGCCTTGGCAGATACTGTGACTCATCCGGATTCACCTTCTAAGTTGAGGAACGACATCCTGTAAGAGTAGTCATGTGGATACCTGACTCTACCTTTGGTCAAAATGGATAAAGGATCTATCTCTCAGCCTCTCAGAGAGATACCTGACTCTATCTCGAAAAGTAATACTGAAGGGATCATAATACTGCGAATGGAAATGATACTTGGCCTTCAGGGAAATGAAAAAGGGGCAGAAACCCACAAGAGAATTGTCCAATATACGGTGGACAAGAATGATAAAACCATTTCCAGGATATACACAATGTGTTGAATGGTTACATGTTGGCTCTCTTGACTCTGGGTACTGCCCATGTGAAACAACCCAAGTCATAGGAACATGTCATGTAGAAAGGTATGTACACGGCATGTAGTACATACCACATGCCCTGTCTGAGAAGTCGGGGTTCCCATTGTGTACACGACCATGTGCTCATACACAGTTGTAACCTATGTGTGCTATCCCGTGTAATCGGTACATGGGTTAGTCCATGCAACTGGCACGATCTGGCCGTGTGGTGGAGTACACAATTGTGTATGCACCCTGGGCCCATGTATCACCTAGGATATACACCGAGTCTCGTGTAAGGACCCACAAATTGTGTTTTTTAGAACACTCAATGTCATCGCCTCAAGAACCATGGAACCCTAGCCTCTACTTAATCGGACCCACATGGCATGTTCTTTGGGATACACTCTGTGTGTTCTGGAAATTCCCATAATGATAGGTTCTTCACCGCTGCAAATCCATAAATTCCAAATCATCGACCAAACCACATGATCCTCGCAAAACACCAAGGTTGAGGTCACCCCAACACCGCAAGGCCATTCCCATGGGTTTCAGGCCTCTGATTGGCCCCGAAAACACTTACATATTTACCCACATGAAGAACGCTTGAAGAACGAGAACTCCCAAACCTTTTTTATTTGTCTGTCGCAATCGTTGTCACACCTCCACTAGGTTATTGTAATCAATTTCTCCTTGAAATTGGATATAAACACATCTTAAAATGTTGAACTTTTTTAGTTTGAAGAACCTATTCGTCACCTCATCTATGGTATTAAATATAAATTAATTTCTACCACTTATGTGATTTTTATTTTGAAAAAATGTATTCAATATTTTAAATAATAATTATTTATAATTTATAATAATTTCAACTAAGTTTTTTACAAAAACTATTAGTGAAATTGAATAAAATTAATTTTTGCGATTAAGAGAAAAAGTATCTTAACAAGAGACTGAACCATAAACTTATGGGTTAAAATGACCAATATTCAGGTCTAAAATCCATTATATAGAAATATTTAGAATATATACCTTATTTTATAATATTTGGTTCATTATTGGATGCCCATGATGTAAAAGAGACCTCTCAATATTGTTTTCCTTTTTTTATTTACTAGAATGTCACTCTTCCTCCACTATAAAAAGTCACTAAACCCTCCCTCTTACTCAAACCTCTAAATACAATTGGATAACCCAAAATATTCCAAATTAATCACCCAAATTCAATTCCCTCAATTTATTATCCTCACTATGGCTATAAATCCATCCATAGAATCCCTTTGGTGAAAACCAAATGGAGTTACCCAAATAATATGTAACATCCTTTCTCCAACTCGTTTGTTTTATTTTCATTATCCACACCCTAAAATATTATTGTTACATGATTAAATAATAAACTTATTATGCTCAATATAAGTAATTTTTTTACATTATGTGTTCTACCTCCACTTGAAATCACTAATATTTGATGGTTAATGTACTTACTATTCAAGTGTAAGGCGGACTACCACATCGCGGAATGACGATTATTCGTTCTTCCTTTACAACATATCAAGGTGGGAATTATAATGGAAAAACTATTTATATATACTATATATGATATTTATAATATCTGTATGATTATTTAATTTTTATATAACACATGCCCTTATGAATTCCATTTTGTGTAAATATAATGACATCGTTTGTGGACATGTTGACTAGCACCTCCTCAAATAAAGGTGATTCAATCAAAATATACATGGAACATATAAACGATGGTTATAATAAAAATATGTGTCATGAATGAAATATAAAGGATCCTTAAATTATAATATACATATATGTTATTTTATTTTCATTCTTTTAAATAGGATAATGAAATAGAAGTATCGTTCATTCGTACGTATGACCTACCATCTCCATGAATAGTGAATTTAATTTATACCTCCTAATATTATAGTTTTTGATAAATAAAGATATATTTAATATATATAATAATGACATCATTGTTTTATAAATGTTTAAATCAAGATCTATGTAATAGTAACAACATGTAAAATGTCAAAACATACTAAAAAACAACACACGAAATTGTGAAAATAATGAAAGATTATTAATAAACGGTTAATAAAATATTGCTAGAAGGTAATATAGGATTTTATTAAAATAAATTTATTTTTATAGTATAAATTAATAACATACTTTATACATGAATTTAAAAGATGTTCACCAGAAAGGAAACACAAGTTAAGGGATTCTTATATAACTTTTCATTACAAGAATCATACACCATTTTCACCACATATTTATTTTGTATGGTGCATATATAACTCCTATTTTATTTTATATAAAGAAAAAATTTATCTTCATTTTATTTAGAGCATAATTTTAATGTTTTTATGGGTATTAAAAATAAAAATATTCCATGTAATACGGGACTTCGTCTCAATTTCAATTCCTTGAGACAAGCATTATTATTGTGAACCCAATTTATTATATATTCTTTACATAATGCCACATTGACATATAAATTCACGATTAATTATATTTAGAGTTTCAATTTTCTTTTTTTCATCTAATTGTTTTTTATTAAGCATTACCAAGTGGAAAATAATTTGAATACCAAATTTTTTTCTTTGGGTTATATAACTTCCTCATTGTTGTTAATATTATAAAATTATGTGTGTAATAAATGTTTAATATATATTGTTTTATTTAAACATATTTTATGTGTATTTGAATTTCACACATATAATATTTTTATTTATTTATTCTGATATTATTTTTAAGATATTTTGAAAGATTTACTATATAATCTAATTTCGTTCAGGAATGTTTACATGTTAATTTCAATTAGTGGGAATTATTAGGCCATTGTTCAAAAAAACCCTTTAATTTCCTGTTAGAGTGGTTATTCTTGAACATTATAAAGTAACAATACCAATTCTAAACTCATTTTTTCTCAAAATGGGTTAGATAATGTTTTTAATCAAATCCTATCATCATTTCACTCTTTAGTTTGAGAACCATTTTTCTTATAAAAAACATGTTTTATTAATGTGTTTTCAAAAATGATTTATCAAAAAAAATTACCCTTTATAAAATGTTTTATATTTATAAAAGTGATTTTAAATGAATGGGTTTTTCAAAAAAAAAATTAAATGAAAAGGATATTTTCCCCAAGAATATTTTTGAAGTTTCTCTTCAATTTTATTAATGACAACAACCCTTCATCCTTACTCAAATTGGGTTGTATTGTATTTATTCAATCCTTATTCTTACTCAGTATGTTTTTTGATTTATTTGAATAATGATACTATTGAAATTTACTTCCTTGATTCCTTTTATCCCCCTTAAATATTCAATATTATGTGATCATTATACATTAAATTTTTCCAAATTATCCATCTAATTAATCATGGACATGTTTATTTCCTGAACCATATATAATTTTTACATGTGGTGTATAATTTTTGTGTTATTTGATTTTTGGGGGAAATATTGATAAATAAATATACTATATGTAATACCGATATTTGATAATACATACTATTTAGTCTATATGAGGAATGGTTTGGACACACATTGAAAGGTGGGCTTGGACTTTATATATCCCCTTGATGAATCAACATGTTCTTATGAAAAAAAATTGTTGTGTAATTTAAACATATTATTAAAAATAGTTTTAAAACATCTTGAGAAATGTCTTGATGGTATGAGTTTTCATGTGCCTCACACATGACATCCAATAATTAATCATTTCCTTCATTTTGATTTATTATTTATTCTGTATGATATTTTCTCTATGAAAAAGTATATGAATGAATTTTATTCTAATTTTATTGATAACATTAATTGTGTTTTTAGTTTATTAAATTTCCATATTGAATTTTCCTTATCCTTTATTTTAAATTTCATGTGTTTTATGTTGTTTTACTTTCCATATTTTTTATGCACTCCCTTCTTAATTTATTGATTGCATGGCATGTGAGTTCCGTTATATACCATTCCATAATGATTATTCTCATGGATCCATTATTGATTATGATGTACATTAACCATAATGATCAATTGATCACACCATTATTTTAATTACTTTAACTAGGATTCCTAGAAGTATACTAAGAAATATATGTAATGATATACTAGATGGAAAAAATTTATTATTTTAAAAAATTATAATTAGTGTATTAATTTGTAATATAGGACTCTTGTATATATCAAGTTAACCAAGAATATTAAACTGCTAGCTTTTGGATTTCTGAGGTCATCATTCAACCGTTGGTATTAGAGCGAGTTTAGTAGACACCATGAGAACTAGATTTATAAAAACATAGATTAGAGGAAATATCACTAAGGTGGAATTTGAGGATAATGATAGAATAACATCCTAGAATTATGGTTTGGTAGAGATTATATGTATATTCTAATAAATTCATCACTTTATGGATAACACTAGTGGTCATGGTTTTGGAACAGATGTATGAAGGTGTTATAAGTATGAAAATGTGTTTTGGACTTGACTCAATAGTAACCTAGTACATGATAATGAGACATTAAATCAAATGGGTTTAACACTCACATAGGATACAATTAGTATTGTTCACATTCTATTCACAAACCGTTATGAAGGATTTGAATATATGATGAAAATGAATGGCCTAGGTTAAACCTAATTGTCTTAGATTGAAAATAATGTGTCTTGATTTAGATATCCTAAAAATGATTATATTGTTTTTCCAATATAATAATTTATGCTCAGTCTATGGTTTTTGGTTTTATGAAATTACCACTTTTAAATGATAAAATCTAGTCTAAGTATTGTCATATGTGGAAATAAATTGATGATGTATTTATATATTTCGATTATATTGACAACCTTAGTTAAAAGGATATTTAAATTTCAAGGAAGTAAATGATAATTATTTTAGAACTTATATTAATATAATTTAGAAAATAAAAGCTTGTATTTCATGTGAAAATCCACCAAATATAGAAAGAAGATGGTGATTAAAACCATGACCGAAGGATGATAAGAGTTTCTCTCTTACCACTGGCTGCATGATATCCTTATTAATGTGTATTTTTTTTTCAGTTAAACAATTTGAAGAAAAAATATTAAGGATGAACATGTAGAGTAACATTTTTAGGTTTATATATTAATGTATTAACCCTATTGGATTTTTATATTTGTTAGATACAAATATAAATACATTTCAATATTTTATGGGACTTAAGATCTATTAATTTTGTATTTTAGTGCTTCCAGAATCAAACTTAATTAATGGATATCTATTTCTTGAAGTAGTGAATTAATTGGAAATTGATCAATGCACAAAAAAGTAGAAAAATTGTATTTATATAAATATTTCATGTAATTATACTTCCTTATACTCTTAGTTAGTGAAATAATTACTCAATATTAGGAAAATGATCAAAAAAATTATTTTCCTAATACCATAATTTTTGTGGAACTGATGGAATTTTAATTCATCAAGAATTTATAGCTGTGAGGCCCTAAAAATTCCATTTATTATTTACTTTTTTGTTATTGATTAACTGAATATCACCCTATAAATATTTATAATTTTTCACTATGTCCATATATTCAATTGTCACTAATTTTCTCCAACTTAGATACCTAGTTATATGTTATTCCATTTGAACTATTTACTTCCCATTATCTCTATTCTAAAATATGTTTTTAAAAACATTCTCTTGACATGGGATTTCAACATATGAAATATCAATCAATTTATCAACAAGGTAAAGTCTAAATTTCATGGAAACATTTTCTAAAAGGTGGGGAGAATGTAATACTCGGAAAATCTAATGTGAAATAATTATATTTGATAACACGCATGAAAATCAACACCATGCACCTAATGTAATATACTATATCAATAAATTATAATATATATAATATTCTAAACAAAAAAATCTATGATATATCCTGCAATGAACATTATACTTAGTTAGCATGTGCCTCACAAAATAACAAGCTTCTTCGATGACTTGCATTACCCGAAAGACCAAGTTTTACATAATAAAAATATATTGTTAAAATATTATAATTTAATATAATATGGATCAACATAGAAATTAAATTAATGTTTATGAATAATATTAACTTAATTATTAAAATATATGGTTTATTAAAACATAAAATGAATATAGAGGTTACTAATTAATTATAAATTAATATGAAAACAAATTGAATATAAATGAAATGTTTTTATGCTAAAAAATGTTTATTATCTAATTATAAAAAATTAATTAATATTAGTGAATGATATTAATTAAATATTTATATTACATATCTAATAAAATGTTTCGAAAATCATCCAATATATTTTATTGGTATAAGATAAGAACCAACCCAATTTTATGCATAGAAACCAATATTTTTTAATGGTTATTCTACTGCCTTTTAAAAAAACATATTTTAAATATAAATTTTAACGCTTTTATGAATTTTATATTTCAAAAGAAACATAATTTTTTGAAATCATAACATAAAAATTATCTTAGAGTGAATGTTTGGTATTTTTTTGAGAAGTTTAATTGTTTCATGAATAAACAAAAATATAGAATTTTAATTCAAAACATCATTTTCATATAATATCCTTATAATGTTGAATTATATTATAAATTGTTTCAAAAGTAAAATTTTATAAATTATATAACAATTAGACAAATTTATGTCTTATTAATAAATATCTCATTCAAATTGGATATAAAAAATATCAACCTTTTGAACATTTTTATTTTCAAAACCCCCTTTGTTATCCCTTATGTGGGAAAAAATTTAAATTAATTTCTAAAAATTTAGTGATTGGAATTTTGAAAAATGGATTCAATATTTGAAAAAAAAATAATTTATAATGTATTATAATTTCAATAGTTTTTTTCTAAAAATATTAGTGAAAGTGATTAAAATTAATTACAACAATTAAGAGAAACATTAGGGACTAAACCATAATCATAAGGGCCAAAATGACCTAGAATATTGTACAAAATACATTGTATGGCCATATTATTACTATATACTCCTTCTTATATAAATTTGATAATTATTAAATTAACATGAGATATGGGATAGCTCTCAATAGTGTTTACCTTTTTTTATTTACAAAGATTCTACTCCTACTCCACTATAAAAAGGCACTCAACCATCCCACTTACTCACACCATTCAAGAAATTTGGATCTCCCAAAATATGAAAAATTAAACTCCAAAAATACTACCCCTAATCCAATAATCCTCACATATATTATAAATCCATCCAATAAATCCCTCAGGTGAAAAAAAGGTATTACACAAATAAGAGGTAATAACCTACCTCGAGCTCCTTTGTTTTATATTCACTCTCCACCCTGTCAAATATTCTTATTACCTGATTAAATAATAACCTAATTATCCTAAATATACTTATATGTGGTTATATTAATAATTATACCTACACATACATGAACTTACATCTAATGGGTAACAAACTTACAGTTACTATGTACGGTGGACTATAGCCTTGCGAAACGATGATGATTCATTCTTACTTGACCACCTAAAATGGTGGGAATTATGATGAAAATGTTATTTATATATGATATATATGATATATATAATTTATTAATTTTATATAATTTTTAAATAACAGATACCATTGTTATTTACATTTTTTGTAAATACAAAACAACATTTGTGGATGTGTGGACTACCTTCTCCTTAATACGATGTGATTCGCTCACTGTATACATGGGATGTATAAAGGATAGTTTTCATAAATTTATGTGAAATATATGAAAGATATATTATAATTTTATTAGAATATATATACATATATTACTTTTCATTTTTTTAAATACGTTAATGAAA
Organism: Viscum album; assembly: GCA_963277665.1. Taxonomy (NCBI): domain Eukaryota; kingdom Viridiplantae; phylum Streptophyta; class Magnoliopsida; order Santalales; family Viscaceae; genus Viscum; species Viscum album. The sequence continues at coordinate 1,145,946,013 of OY728166.1, forward strand.
TAGAAGTAGCATTCATCCGTACATACGACCTACTGTCTCCATGAATAGTGCATTTCATTTCCTATATCAAAATATAATGGATTATTCTAAATAAATATACAATAAAATATATTAAAACAATATCATGGTTTTTTAGATAATAAAATCATGATCTATATAATAGGAACCATAAGTAAAATGTCAAAACATTCTCAAAAAAATAGATAATTAACACCTGAAATAGTGAAAATAATAGAAGATTATTAACAAAAAAATAAGATATTGTAATAAGATAATATATTAATTTTTTAATATAATTTTTTTTATTTTATAACTTTATAAAATATTTTAAACCCATTATTGTGTAATTTAAAGGGCATTAGCCGGAAAGGAAACACAAGGTATGGGATTCTTGTCTCACCTTTCTTTTTATGAGGCACACACCATTTTCACCACATATTTATTTTTCATATAGTATATACTGACCCTATTTTATTTTATATAAAGAATAAATTTTTATTCATAGTATTTATATTTTAATTTTAAATTATTTATTTCATGGTAATTATCATTCAAAGGAAACCATGTATTTATGAACATCGACTCAATTTACATTCTTTGAGACATATTTTATTATTGTGCACCTAATTTGTTATATATAGTGTATATACTTTCATTTTGACATATAATATCAGGATTCATTAATTATTAATTATATTTTGAGATTTAATTTTAATCATTTCATCTAATGGGATTTTAATTAATTGTTACCAAGTGAAAAATAATTTTATAACACAATTTTGTTCTTTGAGTTATATTACTTCCTCATTGTCATTAATATTATCAGATTATGCGTGTAATAATTTTTTACTATCTATTTTTTTATTTAAACTTTTTTTATGTGAATTGAAATTTGAAACACGTAATCTATTAATTTATTGATCCTTACATCAATATTATGTTCTTTTCAAGGGATTACTTTAAAATCTCATATTTTTTGGGATTATTTACACTTGAAATACAATTAGATGAAATTATTGGATAATTGTTTAAAAAAACCTATAATTTCATTATAACCTATATATTAATGACTTTTATCATTTAATAATACCATTTTCTACCCTTTTGTAATCTAAATATTTATGAAAATGTTTATAAGAATACCTGACTTTATTTCTCTCTTTAGTCAGAGAACCTATATTTTTAAAAAAAAACAACGTTTTATTAAAATATTTTCAAAAATGATTCTAATCTCATGAAAATGATTTATTAAAGGTATTTTCACCCTTTAAAAAATAAGTTATGTTTTAAAGGTTATTTTCAAAGAAAAGGCTTTCATATGGTTTTCAAAGAGAAATGATATTTTCCTCAAGAATGTTTTTAAATTTATTATTCAATTTCATCAATGGAAAAAATATATTATCATTATTACACATGGGATATTTTTTATTGTTAACAAAAACTATTATTACTCTGGATGGGTTTTGATTGATTTTTACCAGGATAGTGTTGACATTCACTTATTTGATTCATTTTTCAGTCCCCTTGAAATATTCAATTTCATATGGCAATTAGACATTGAACATTACCTAATTATCCATATCATTTATCAGGGATATGATTACTTCCAAAAACATATATCGTTTTACATATAGTGTTTACTTAGATAGTTGTTTGATTTTCTTGGGAAATATTAGTAAATTAGTATCCTTTATTAAATATAGGTATTTGATAATTCATATATTTTATATGATATATGGAATACATTGTACATGAAGTGGATGTTGGGGCCTAAACGTTATATATCCCTTCAATGCATCAACAGTTTCTCATGAGATAAATTAGTTGTTCAAATTAAACAAGTTTCTTCCTGCAGTTTTAAACCTTCATTTGAAAGGTATTGATGATATATGTTTTCATGTGCCTCAAACATGTAATCAGTTAATTAACCATTCCATTCCTTTTGATTAATTATTTATTACCCGTGATATGTTTACTACTATAAAGTCTATAGATACATTTAATTATCAGTTTATTGATTATATGGAACATTTTTTAGTCTCTTATCTTTTTATATTGATTTTTCCTTATCTATATTTTTAAATGGAATGTATTTTTTGTTAGTTACCTTGAAATATTGTTTACGCACTACCTTTTCAAATTATTTACTACATGGAATGTGTGTTTAGTTATTTAACATTCCATAATTATTATTCTCATGGATTTATTATTGCTTCCACTCTAATTTATCATTACTTATCATTTGATATTACCCTTATTTTGTTTCATTTACCTATGATTCCTTGAAGTGTACTAGGAAATATATTCAAGGATACACTAGATTGAATAAATTTTTTATCCTCTAAAGAAAAAAATTATGTTGAAATTAGTGAATTCATTTTTAAAATAAGTCTTGTGTATGAATCTTGTTTACCAAGACTACTAAACTGTTCGGTCCTTTGCGATGCGATTTACCTACATATTATACCAATGTCATAGTAGAACGACACTGGATTCATGAATTCTGGGGTCAGGTCACTATAGTATACAATATTATTTACTATAAAATGTCAATGTCCTATCCAGAAATATTTTCCAATAACAGTATAAGAACCTTTCCAAATTACTATGCTATAGTAAATTCAATGTCCTGGTGTCCCAAATAAATTTTAATCCTCCTAGGGAATCAAGTGTGATCAAAATTCTTATAGTAGACTCATGTATGATGAATATTATGGTTACTTCAGAATTATATCATCAACATATGATTATAATTGGGGATGATACATAAGGACATGGATGGTTTTTAGATTTTGTCTCATATTTGAGATGATTATGAGGATAGGGAAAATAATAGATATGAATTGGTGATTATGACACTTGATTTGTGTAAATTGAATTATGGTTCATTATCTTTAAATGGATACCCTATTTATATCATTTTCACCCATTTAATACATTTTACTTATAAATTACAAAATGAAATGTATGGAGGAAATTTTTCATTACCTTCATGGTTAGGCTCAATGAGTATTAATATATTATGTAAAGTTTAATCATTAGTTATTATGGTGGACAAGTTGCAAGAAAAGGTGAAAAGGAAAATGGAAAGAATAAAGTCAAAGGAACATTCACAAATTCAATAAAAGAGAATAGGTTGGTTGTTAAACAGAAGGTTATTTTTTATATCATGAAATAAAACTATGGAATTTTGAACACAATGAACTAAATATAATAAGAATGTAATAACTTATTCTTCTTGTATATTCATTAATTTTAAGTAATGTATCTAATTTCACTTATTCAATATTGAATAAAATATGATTATCACATATGTTTGTTGAAATACAGTAACCATGTTTGTTTAGAAACGTTATACGAAGTAAAGCATGTTCTCTAAGTGTCTGAGATAGGGTGGTTCCTAAGAAAATAGTGAGAATTACACATCTTCTAATTTCTAAGTAAATGATTCAAGTTGAACATTTTTTGAGTATTACTAAATCAATTATCTCATGTGTCCTTTTTACACAAGGATACATTATTCTAATTCTAGAATGAATATTGTCTGTTCTGTTTAGTATTCAAAAAATAGTTCTATAATTCTTGAATCAATATGAATACAAGATCAATATAAAATGTAAGACATATATACCTAGTCTTGGTAATATAATTAAATTTCAAGAAAAACTAATAATTTTTTCAGGGATATACACTATTTTTTGGATGCATTGGATAAAATGAACTTAGGTATTATTTACACACTTATGTACTTAATTTTATACAAAGATTCTTTTAAAAATAAAGACAATCCAAAATGCATTCATAACTAGTTTAACTAGAGAGAGTAAACTATTTCAAGGATAAGCTATTGTTAAAAATTCTTCATAAGATTCCATTATTAGATTTAAGAAATGTGAATGTGAATTAAGGTATTAGCAATAAGATATGATTTTATTCATTTTTTTATGTCAAAGAATATATTGACAAAGTATTCATCGATCAACACAATTTAGTGTGGAGTAATTCATAAACACACATTACCTTATACACATCAAATCTATTCTTCTAGTAAGGACGGTCGATGATGATTCTTAAATGATAATATTGTTAAAAAAATTAGCATGGAGAAATTCGAAACTTCACATATCCTTATACAAATCAAAGTCATGATGTAAGTAAAAGGATCATTAATGTTAAAATTTATATTAATTGTGGATACATAAATAATTTGGGAAAACATCCGTGTACTGGTTCACCACTACATGATAGATCGGACTCTCCACATCAACAGCACCGAGGGTAAGACTATCCAACTGATGAGTGATTGGCTCCACACTCCTTCGGGTAAGTCCATCCTGTGCTGAAAGGGATCCCTTATCGCCAGTGAAGGTAAACCTGGTCCCATCCATACAGACACACCGCACCTTGCGCCTAATATAGTCTATGTGAGCATGGAATGTAAGTAACCGGTCCATACCCAATATGATGTCGTAAGGCCTTGACGCCGCTATTAGGAGATACCAGCTGATGTTCTCGCCTCCTAATGTAAGCTCGCACTACCGAAACCAGTGCGTAATCGTCGAATCTACTTCCGTAGGAGTCTCTAGCTGTAAGGATATAGCCAACGGCTCCGTCAGAATCATTGAGATCTGAATAAAGGCAGTGGAAATGAAATAATGACTGGCACATGTGTCTATAAATAATACAGCTAAGGTGGGTTAGAAACAAATTGTACCTCGTATCATCTCCATAGTTCCATGATCGTAAGCCTCAGCTACCTAGAGATGAGCTCTCCCATGTACACATGCTTCCTGTGGTTGGGGTGTACCTCTTGGTGGCTGCGGCAGTAACATCTAGAATCGTTTCCCATTGCCAGCTGCTCGACCAGCTCCTCTGACACGTCCGCCTACTCCCTGTGGAACTCCTTAGTCGAACCTTTGTCTCTTCTTGGGCTATCCTTTGACCGTCTACCGATCATCCGTATGACGGGTCGAACAGTCACGAGCCTAGTGACCCTGCTTGCCACATGTGTAACACTACCCGCTCCTTGCGTGATTGATTCCGACTCGGGTGCCCCACACAACCGATCACGAGTCATGTGGTCGTACACCTGTTGGTCTGGTCCTCTTGGACCTCTGCGACATCTATCTTCTTCCAGCTATAGAAGACTCTTCTATGTGACGATAGGTTGTGGGTCTCACCTCTAGTGACTACAAGTCAAGGAAACTCTCCACCAAGAGAGCTCTATCTAACACCCCCGCTTGTGTTGGGATACTGAGTTAGATCATCGAAGACCTGATATCCTACATGAGACCATGCTAAAAGGACCGGGAATTGAATAAAGGGTCCCCCGCCATATCAGGGGAGTAATGTGAGAGGTCTGCAAACCTCATAGAATACGGAACTACAGTTATGCTACCCTGCTGAAGATGAAGAAGCTGTTGTATGCGCACTGCTCAAAGAATCACTGGGACAAACTCTGCCCAAAACAGGCTCTCGAAGTCTGCCCAGAGAACCGTCACCTCATCGTGGACTAGGAGCATCAAGCTCCACCATCTACCTGTTGGTTCCTGTAGAAGCCTAGCGGTGAGGAACATCATGATATTGGCTGGTGTCCCTCTGAGTCAGAATACTCTCACCACAGCCACCAGCCAATCCTTCGCTACCTGTGGGTCCATCTCTCCCCTGGACCTGGGTGGCCTCTGGCACTAGAACTCATGCAACGTGCTCATGTAGTGGTCCCTCTCTGCTGTTGGGGCTGGTGGAATTGGTGGCCCAATGGGGAATGGTATTGATGGTGCCTCTGCAGGTGACTCTACTGGAATAGGGCCCTGCATTGAGGCCTCATCACTCGGTGGGAAATCAGTGAATGCTACTCTCGGAACCCTGGATGGTTGTATATGTGGAGGAATCCTGAAAATAAATAGGTGCGGCTTGGTTAATAAGTTATACCTGGTGATCTGACTCAAGAGTTAAAAAAGAAGACTCTTCAAAACAAACACGCAATCAGTGTTTTCATGCACTGGGTCGGAAATCAGAAGTCAGGGTCATAGTGTATGGATATTTATGTCGCCGCACCAACACTGGATACCCTAAACTGTAAACTACACTCACTTCACATAACACTATTTTAGTTAAAAGAATTATTAGAGTAATATGTTCTTAGGTAGAACTGATTCCTCTGATAACAATTTTTCACGACCTATCCCCAAGGCTCGTGCTGTGACTAACCCCATGCCTGCCTTCCTCAGGCCGTGGGATGGAGACTAGCAGCAAAGACATATTCCCCAAAATTGGGAAGGAATTTCCTTTATAAACTGAAAACACACAAAATCAAGAACACAACAAGATACGAACACAAGTCAACGGTATAGAAAAAAGAGTCCTGAAAGTAAAACGGGGTTGGAATACAAGCCCAACAGTAATAGTACAAGTACAACTGAAATACAATACATCCGAAGAAAGAGAAAAATAGCTACTAGATCATCCTCTGAGGTTCCTACCTAAAGGGTAGGTACAGATCACCTTCTTAGCACTCAACGTCCACCCATATCCTCTGCATACCGTCACGCCTTATGGTCCTCTTCTGAGCACTATCTAGTCCTATAACTCATAGCCATAGTTAGCGTTGTAAATCCTCTGTATCCAAAAAAATAAGGTGTGGGCATAACCTGAGTAGGGGTGAGTATAACGATACTCAGTAGGGGCCCTGATACCCTTAAGGTCTCACTAAATCCACCAAATATATACCACAAAGTATCAAACCAACATATAACCCTACTTAGGTATATGCCCATACATATATCTAAATTATAAAATAATCCATCTTAATCATGAGGAAAACACAGAGGTACTGACTCAACTCACACCAGTATTTATTCTTGGGGTAGTATTAAGTAACATTCCCAGTCACAATGTTTAACACCTCATCTACTGGAGAAATCATCCTTTATCGAGTACAATGGGGCTATCGTGTCACACAGAGGCACCTCCCACTAACCTTCGACTGCTGAGGTACTCCTCCTGTCGAGTACTGTGGGTCTATCCTATCACCAAGGAGCTCCCCACCGTGGGTCTGCCGCGTCACCAAGACGCTCCCCCTCATGGCCTATTGAGGTACTCCTCTTGTTGAGTACTGGGGTCTGCCGTGTCACCAAGACGCTCCCCATCATGGGTCTTCCACATCACCAAGGAGCTACCCACTGGGCATGTCAAGTCACTCCGAGTCGAAACGATCAGCAGTCATCATGTCTTATCCAGCCACTTGGTTACCGCACTATGCTCACTCATCTCCAGGAGGATCCGCACCACATGCTACTTGTCGATACTCGAACTTCCTAGAAGTCCCCCGAAAAATTATCTCAAAAATCCACCACGTCATAGGGGTCTCAATGCAACAGACTACACATCAATCGTATGCACGATCTGTGAGTTATTAGACATTTAATCTCGGGGGACCGTTTGGATTCTTTCTCGATCCAACCTGACCATACCACATATCAATTCAAATCTCAGGGGGTACCACTCAAAGGGACCATCTTGCTCCAATGTTCCCAATTCTGCTGACGGTTCATCAAATAGAAATCTGAGGCCAAAGTTATTGCCAAAAGAAGGTAAATTGGTCGTAGTGGGCCCGAGATCTATCCGACCTGGTCGGACCGACCCGGCCCGACGTGGCCTAGGCCTACCAACTAGGTCTGGCCCGACCCGCATAGTGGTATAGCCCGTTTTGTTCGGCTCAGCCTGCTGGGTCCGGCCCGGCAGGCTGCAAGGGGTCGCGGGTGGCCGTGAGGTCGCGGAGCGGGCCGTGAGGGCACGAGGGCACATGGTGGCTTGGCTGGGGATGACAGATCTTCCGTGGGGCAGCGGTTCGGCCACATGGTGGCGATCTGACCACAGGGCAGTGGTCCAGCCATGGGGCGGTGGTCCGGCTACGCGAGGTGTTTCAGAGCCGGGGATGGCGTTGGTGGCCGCAGTCGGCGCAGAGGTCAAAGGGCAGCAATGGTGGCCGTGGGGCAACGTCGTTGCGCTGTCACCTTCTTCACGGACGACAGTTGTGCTGACCATCATTCTCATGCCCAAACCATGGATGGTTTTCATCCTCCTCCATCGGGAAGAACACCTCAAGATTTTTAAATGGGTCGATCCATGTTGGTTTGGCCCATACCCTCAGCGTTAGGGTGGTAGCATATGGCTCAATAAGAACATGAATGCAGAACATCAAGCTTTACAACCACCCACAATGTTTCATTCCCAAACCACAAAAGAAACTAATGAAAGAAGAAGGGACAATATTCCCACACAAATAAACCCCTACCTCGTTTTCTTGATGACGAAGAGGGAAGTCGAAGTTGTTGACGTTCCTTGTGCCTGTCACACACTTCCGATCCCAATATCGTTCGTTAGATTAATGTTCTTCGATTGAGGCAATTCTTCATTGTTGAAGATGCCCACTGAAGGAGGATGTCTCGAGGAAAAAGGTCAAAGTTGAGTTCGGCGTTCTTCGTTCCGATAAGAAGTTCTTCGTTCAATGAAGAAGTTATTCATTGGCGTTCTTTGTCTAAGAGCTCCTCCTCTCCCAAATTCCACCAAAATGAAATCATAGCCCCCAAAATAATAGATTGTGAGATCTATTATGTTTGTTGGCATAAAATTGAAATTGGTTTAATTAATTACTTAGCATAATTATGTTGGGGAGGGTTGGAATAATTAATTGAGGAGGATTGGCACAATTAATGTGGAGTTAGCTCAAGAGGATCCTCCACATTAATGTGGGAGTTGATGGGGTTTAGGCCTCGGGTGGTCCACACCACCATAACCTCTCATGGGAGGTTAAGGTCTGGTGGTCCCCACTTATCAACTTCCACATGGTGGTTTTAACAAATAAAATAAAATGTGTGGTAATTTTAGTTTATTATTTCCACATAAAACCAAAATATTAACTTTCACACTTGACCAAATGCCATCAAGGTGAAAGTGTTCATAAGTGAATACGGGCGTTGCAAGTCAACAGTGTCCTCAGATTTCAATTCTGAGCACCGATTCAATAGTTAGGAAAACCCGCACTCCCATTTACTAAATGTACCCAAAATAAAGTTCAAAAATTCATTCTGGGCACTCTGAGCCACAAAATCTCATGCCATCAATTTTCATGGACTTGTAAAATTCCCATATATGAAAAAAAATACATGGAAAATCCCAGACATTACATTCTCCCCACCTTAGGGCTTTATTTCCACATAAGCCACAACTCAATCTAAGGGAACAAGTAGGGGTAATGAGCACGCATCTGAGACTCCCACTCCCATGTGCACTCTTGGAGGTTCCCATGCTTCCAGTGAACGTGCACCAGAGGTATCGACCGTCCACAAAGGACCCACACCGGTCAATCCACAATCTTTACTGGAACCTCTGAAAAGTTCTCCCCATCGCCAATGTCTAGCTCGCCATGGTTGATGACCTGGGATAGGTCATGGATGTATCTCCTCAGCTGGAATACATGGAAGACGTCATGCACCCAGTGCAACTGAGGTGGAAGAGCTAAGTGGTATGCCACCTCACCAACTCTACTGAGAACCTGAAAGGGTCCGTTGAACCTCGATGATAACTTTCTTCCTCGGCCAAATCTCAACAAACCTCATCGAGATGTGACCCGTAGAAAGATGTGGTCACCATCTGAGAACTACAGAGGTCTCCGTCTCCTGTCAGCATATGACTCCTGCCTGCTCTGTGCAGTCTTCATCCATTCTCGAATGATCGACACATTCTCTATGGTTGCTCATACCATCTCTGGTCCCACGAGTGTTGACTCCCATGGGTCAGTCCCGCACAAAGGTGATCTGCAAGGTCTCTTGTACAGTGCCTCGAAAGGATCCATCCCAACGGTGGAGTGATAGCTTATTTTTTATGAAAAATCAACCAAAGGATAGTGATCCTCCCAGCGATGAACTAAGTCGAGGACATAGGCATGCAACATGTCCTTGAGGGTAAAAATGGTCTGGTTAGTCTTAGCATCCGTATGAGGATGGAAGGCGGTGCTCAAATGAAGATGCGTTCCAAAAGCCTCCTTCAACCCCTTTGATAGCCGGGAAGTAAAACATGAATCACAATCAGAGACAATCATCGAGGGTACTCCATATAGCCACACATTCTTCTGCAAATAGAGTCATCCAATGCTCTCTACTGAACCCTGCTCTCTGATCGGTAGGAAGTGGGTTGACTTGGTGAGTTGGTCGATGATCACCCAAATCATGTCATGTCCCCAGGATGTACATGGAAGTAATATCACTAAGTCCATGGTTATCCCATCCCACTTCCACTCTGGGACCTCTAAAGGCTGAACTAAGCCTGATGGTACCTGATGCTCGGCCTTCACTTTCTAAAAAGTGAGGCACGGAGAGACAAACTCTGCTACTGCTTTCTTCATTCCCTCCCACCAGTGCTATCATCAGAGATCCTGGTACATCATCACCACTCTTTGATGTACCACTAGAGGGGTTGTGTGTAACCCCCTTCAACAGTTCCTATTGAAGTGACACTGGTACCATGGTACATCCACTGAAAATGATGACGTGCTCCCCACCTTCATAAAATCCATCTGGTTCCTATCCTATAGATATCTGAGCACGTCATGCCTCGCAGTCAGTGTCCCCACATTGCGCCTCCCTGGCTCACAGAAGAAGTGGGGGAGTGACTGTAAGAGACTGTAGAAAAGCTACTACGTCCCTATCCATAATGGGTATCTGTAAAGCGGCCAACTGCTTCGTCGCCTCACCTAGAAGTTGTATACCAGACCTCCTGCTGAGTGCATCTACTACAACATTCCCCTTCCCAAGAGTATAGAATATCTCGATGTCATAGTCCAGGAGGAACTCAAGACAACATCACTATCTCATGTTCAGGACCTTCAGGGAGAATAAATACCTGAGAATCTTGTGATCAGAGTACACTGTAAAATGATCTCCCTTCAGATAGTGTCACCACATCTTTAAGGTGAAGACCACTACTGATATCTCCATGTCATGGGTAGCATAGTTCTATTCTTGTGGTCTCAACTATCGAGAACCATAGGAAAGAACTACTTTCTCCTTCATCAGGACACATCCGAGTTCGGTTCCTGATGCATCGTATTAAAATACGTACCTTATGCCCTCCTCTAGAAGCCTTAATATAGGGCCACTAGTCAGCCTCTACCTCATCTATTGAAAACTCAAAAGGCATTTCTCTGACCAAACAAATGGTTTTTCCTTCTTCATCAATGATGATAGTGGTGCTGCAACTCAAGAGAAGTCTGACACAATCCTCTAGTAGTATCCAGCAAAACCCCGGAAACTCTATACCTCCATCACACTCCTTGGTGGCTCCCAAGTAATTACTGCCTCGATCTTCACTGGATCTAATACAACTCCAGACTTCAATATTTCATATCCCAGGAAGTGAACCTCTCATATCCAAAACTGGCACTTCGTAGGCTTACCATAAAGATAGTGCTCCTGGAGTGTGTCCAGTACTACCTACAAGTGATAGGCATGCTCCTCTTTAGTAGTCAAGTAAATCAGAATGTCATCGATGAAGACTACTACAAAGCGATCAAATTATGTCTGAAATATCCAGTTCATGAGTCCCATGAATACTGTTAGAGCATTGGTCACACAGAATTGCATAACCAAGAACTAATAATGGTTGTACTGACACCTGAAAGATGTCTTCTGAACATCCTCATCTTTTACTCTGAGCTGGTGATAACGTGATCTAAGGTTTATGTTTGAGAACCACCGTGCTCCCTTCAGCTGATGAAATAGGTCGTTAATCCTTGATAGTGGGTACTTGTTCTTCACGGTCACCTGGTTCATGCACCGATAGTCAACACAAAGCCTCAAGCACCCATATTCCTTCTTGGAGAATAGAATCAGGGCTACCTAGGGAGAAAAACTTGGCCAAATGAATCCCTTCCCCTACAAGTCCTCTAGCTATACTCAAAGCTCATGAACCTCTGCGGGAGGCATCCAATATTCTTGTGTAGATATCAGTGCCATCTCGTGGTACAAGTTAATGTAAAAGTACACCACTCTGTGGGGAGGTAGACCTGGGACATTATCAGGGAAAACATTCGCGTACCTGTTCACCACTACAAGATAGCTCAAACTCTCCACATCAATAGCTCCGAGGGTAAGGCTAGCCAACTAATTAGTGATTGGATACACTCTCCACTAGGTAATTCCATCATGCTCTAAAAAGGACCCCCTCTCACCGGTGAAGGTAAACTTGGTCCCATCAATGTCGAAACACCGCACCTTGCACCTAATACAGTCTATTAGATCATGGAATGTAGAAAACCAGTCCATAACCAAGATGACATTGTATGTCCTCGATGCCACTATTAGGAGATCCCAGCCGAAGCTCTCGCCTCCTAGAGTATGCTCGCACTGCTAGAACTAGGCGTAATCATTGAATCTTCCACAATAGGAGTCTCTAGCCGTAAGGATCGAGCCAATGACTTTTTCAGAATCTCCTAGATCTGAATGAGGGCAGTGGAAATGATAGAATGACTGGTACATAAGTCTATAAGTACTACAACTAAGGAGGAGTAGACACAGATTGTATATCGTATCATCTCTGGAGCGCTGTGATCATAAGCCTCTACTGCCTGAAGTTGAGATCTCCCCTGTCCACATACTCCCTGTGGTCGGGGTGGACCTCCTAGTGGTGGTGGCAGTAACATCTCAAATCATATCCCACCGCCAGCTGCTCGACCAACTCCTCTACTATGTCCGCCAACTCCCTGTGGAACTCCTCTATCGAACCTCTATCTCTGCCTGCATGGTCCTTCGACCGTCTGCTTATCATCCATATGACGGGTCGGACAGTCACGAGCCACATGACCCTACCCACCGCAAGTGTAACATTTCCTACAGCTTGCTTAACTGGTTCTGCCTTGGGTTCCCTACACAACTGATCCCGAGTCATGTGGTCATCCACCTGTAGGTTTGGTCCTCTTGATCCTTTGTGACATCTGTCTGCTAAAAGCTACAGAAGACTCTGCTACGTGATGACTGGTAGTGTGTCTCACCACTGGTGACTGCTCGGTAAGGAAACTCTCCACCAATATGGCTCTCTCTAACACCCCCACCTGCGTCGGAATGCTGAGTGAGATCGTCAAATCCCTGATATCTTGCCTGAACCCCTACTCAAAGGTCCTAGATTTGAAGAAAGGGTCCCTCACCAAATCGGTGGAGTAATTTGGGAGGTCTGTGAACATCGCTGAATACTGAGGTATAGTCATGATGCCCTGTTGCAGATGAAGAAGATCATCTATGCGCACTGCACGAAGAGTCCCTGTGACAAACTCTGCCCGAAACATTCCCTCTATGTATGAACAGAGATATGTCACCACATTGTGAACCTGGAGCATAAATCTCCACCATCTATCCACTACTTCCTATAGAAGGATAGCAGCAAGGATCACCATTAGATTGGCTGGTGTCCCTACGAGTCAGAAGACTCTCACCACAGCCTCCAACCAATCCTCAGCTGCCTGTCGGTCCGTCTCTCCCCTGAACCTGGGTGGACTCTAGTGATGGAACTCAAGCAACACACTCAAGAGGCATGCACTCTCTACTACTGGTCCTGGTGGCATCGGTGGCCCAATGGGGAATGGTACCGTCATTCCCTCCACTGGATCCTCTAATAGAAGAGGGCCCTACACTGAGGCGTCATCTCTTGGTGGGCTATCAGTGTGTGCTACTATCAGAACCCTAGTTGGCTGTCTGCATGGAGGCATCTAGAAAAGATACATGTGATCCATGGTTAATAAGTTATAACTGGTGAGCTAATTCAAGATTTCACAAAGAAGACTCTTCAAAACACACATGCAATCAGTGTTTTCGTGAACTAGGTTGGAAATCATAAGTTTGGGTCCTTGTGTACGGATACGTCAGCCACCACACATACACCGGATTCCCTAAATAGATAACCACACTCACTACACTTAACACTGCTTCCATTAAAAGAAATATCTGGGTCCTACATTCTTCGGTAGAACTGACTCCTCTGATACCAATTTTTCATGACCCGTTCCCTAGGGCCCATTCCTTGACTAACCCCAAGCATGCCTTCCATAGGCCAGGGGCTGGTGACTAGAACCAAGATAGTATTTCCTAAAACTGGAAAGACATCTCCTTTATAACTTGTAAACACATGCCAGGAAGCACACAACAAGACACGAATGCAAGTCAACTGTATAGAAAAAATAGTGATGAAAGTAAAATGGGGCCGGAATACATGCCCAACAGTAATAGTACAAGTACAACTGAAATATAGTACAACTGATGAAAGATAAAAATAGCTACCGGATCGTCCTCCAAGGTACCTACCTGAATGGTAGGTACAGATCTCCTCCTCACCACTCCACATCCACCCGTCTCCTCTATGTAGCGTCACGCCGTATGGTCCTCCTCTGGGCACCATCCAGTCCTGGTACTCTCAGCCTCAGTCAATGTTGTCTGTCATCTGCATTCGACACAAAAAAGGTGCGAGCATAGCCCGTGTAGGGGTGAGTATAACGGTACTCAATAAGGACCCCAAGACCCTCAAGGTCTCACAAAATCCACCAAGAATAAATCACAAAGTATGAAATAAATTGATAACCCTACTTAGGTATAAGCCAATACATATACCTATGTTATTAAGTAATCCGTCTCAATCTTGGGGAAAACATAGAGGTACTGAATCAACTCACACTAGGATTTATTCTAGGGGTATTATCAAGTATCATTTTTAGTCACAACGTCGAACACCTCAGCTGCTGGAGAACTCCTCCTCTATTGAGTACAATAGAACTTCCACATCACACAGAGGCTCTTCCCACTAACCATGGATTGCTGAGGTATTCCTCCTGTCGAGTAACTTGGGTCTGCCCCATCATCAAGCCTCTCCCTACCATGGGTATGACGCATCACCAAGGCGCTCCCCCTCATAGCCTGCTAAAGTACTCCTCCTGCCGAGTACCATGGGTCTGCCGCCTCACGAAGGTGATTCCCACCGTGGGTCTGCCACATCACCAAGGAACTCCCCAACGTGGGACTACCGCGTCCCCAAGGTTCTCACCACTGGGCTTGTCAATTCACTCTGAGTGAAAACTGTCAACATTCGTCAAGTCTCATCCAGCCACTGGGTTCCCGCACTATGCTCTCTCATCTCCGGGAGGATCCGCTCCACAAGCTACTGGTCGATAATCCAACTTCCATGAAGTACCATGAAAATTTATCTCAATGGTCCTCCATGACATATGGGTCCCAAAGCAACACACAACGCGTCAATCAGACTCTCGGTCTGTGAGTTATTAGCCTTTTAGTCCCAGGGGCCTAGATGGATTCCAACTCGATCCAACCTGACTGTACCCCATCTCAATCCAAATATCAGTGGGGGTACCACTCAAAGGGACCATCTTTATCCAAGGTTCCCAACGCCATTGAAGTTTTGTCAAATAGACATCCAGTGCCAAAGTTGTTTCCAAAACAAGGATATTGGGTTGTAGTGGGCCCGGGTCCTATCTGACCCTGTCGGACCGACCCGGCCTGACATAGCCTGGGCCGACCCGCTGGGTCTGGCCTGTCCTGCAGAGCTTCCAGGCCTGTTGGGCTCGGCCTGAATCACTAGGTCTGGCTCGGTAGGCCACGAGGGGCCGTAGAGGGCTTCGGGTGGCCGCAGAGGGTGCCGCAACGGCGCGGGGCGGCTCAGCTGAGGATCGCTGTTCAGCCGCGGGGTAGCGTTTCGGCCCCAGAGTGGTCGTCCGGATGCAGGGCGGTGGTCTGGCCACGCAGGGTGGTGCGAAGCTGCGGACGGCTGCATGGGCCATGATCGGTGCGGAGGCTGCAGGGCAGCTGCGGTGGCAGCGGGGCGGTGCCGTCAACTTAATCACACTCGGATGTGGTGCTGACCGCCATTCTCTTACCCCAACCACAGATAGTTTCTATCCTCCTCCATCATGAATAACACCATAAGATTCCTGAATGGGTCGATCCATGTTGGTTTGGCCCATACCCTTCACATTAGGGTGGTAGCATACGGCTCAACAAGAACATGAAAGAAGAACATCAAGCTTTAAAACCACCAAAAAAGTTTCATTCCCAAACCAAAAAAGAAACCAAGGAATGAAAAAGTGAAAATATTCTCACTCAAATAAACCCCTACCTCATTCACTTGATAACGAAGAGAGAATTCGAATTTGTCGATGTTCCTCGCGCCCATCATACACCACCGATCCCGAGCTTGTTCCTCAGATTAACATTCTTTGATGGAGGTGATTATTCATTGTTGAAGATGTCCACTGATGGAGGATGGCTCGAGGAAGAAGGATGAAGTTGAGGTTGGAGTTCTTTGTTCAGAGAAGAAGTTCTTCATTCAAAGAATAATTTCTTCGTCAGTGTTCTTTCTCGAAGAGCTCCTCCTCTCACCAATTCCACCAAAATGAAATGATAGTCCCCAAAATAATAGATTATGAGATCTATTATGTTTTTTGGCATCAAAATCAAATTATGTCAATTAATTACTTATCATAATTAAGTGGGGGAGGGTTGGCACAATTAATTAAGGAGGGTTGGCACAATTAATGTGGAGGAATCTCAAGAGGATCCACCACATTAATGAGGGAGTTGAAGAGGTTTAGGCCTCAGGTGGTCCCCACCACAATAACATCTCATGGGAGGTTAAGTTATGGTGGTCCCCACATCTCAAATTTCACATGGAGGTTTTAACAAATAAATTAAAATGTGCTGTTATTTTATTTTATTATTTCCATGTAAAACCCAAATATTATCTTTCACCCTCGACCAACTATCATTGATGTGAAAGTCTTCTTAAGGGAATACCGGCACTGCGAGTTGAACAGTGTCCTTGGATTTCAATTCTGAGCACTGTTTCAAAAGTTATGAAAACATGCTCACCCATTTACTAAATGTACCCAAAATAGAGTCCAGAAATTCATTCGTGGTACTCCCAGCCCCAGAATCATGCGTTGTCAATTTTCGCGGACTCGTAAAATTCCCATATATTATAAAATAATTACATGGAAAATCCGGGTCATTACATTCTCCCCACCTCAAGGCTTTACGTCCCCGTAATCCACATCTCAAACTAAGGGAACGAGTGGGGGTACTGAGCATGCATCTGAGCCTCCCCCACCCATGTTCTCTCATGGAGGTTCTTATTCTACCAATGAACGCACATGCGAGGTATCAATGGTCCATGAAGGACCCACTCCAATTGATCCTCAATCCTACTGGAACCTCCAAAAAAGTCACCCCATCGTCGATGTTCAGCTCACCATGGTCGATGACGTGGGAAGGTTCATACGCGCATCTCCTCAGCTAGGATGCGTGGAATAAGTCAGGCACCCAGTGCAACTGAAGTGGATGTGCTAAGTGGTATTCCACCTCGCCAACTCTACTGAGAAAATGAATCGGCCCAATGAACCTTATAGATAACTTGTCGCCTCAGACAAATCTCTACAAACCTCATCAAGGTGTGACCCGTAGAAAGACGTGGTCGCCATCCTAAACTCCAGAGGTCTCCATCTCCTATCAGCATACAACTATTGTCTTCTATTTGCTGTCTTCATCTGCTTCTGGATGATCTGCACCTTTGTTGTGGTATCCCGTACTATCTTTGGTCCCACGAGTGCTGACTCCCCTGGGTCATTCCAGCACAAAGGTGATCGACAAGTTCACCAGTACAACGCCTCAAAAGGTTTAATCCCAATGAAGGAGTGATAGATGTTTTTTATTAAAACTCCACCAAAGGAAAGGGATCCTTCCAGCTGTGATTGAAGTCGAGTACACATGTATGCAGCATTCCCTCAAGGGTCTGAATGGTCCGCTCTGTATGACCATCTGTCTAAGGATGAAAGGCGGTACTCAAACAAAGATGCTTCCCAAAAGCCTCCTACAACCCCTTCCATAGCCTAGAATTAAAACATGCATCATGATCGGAGGCAATTGTCAAGGGTACTCCATTTATCAACTCAATCTATTGCACATAGAGGCATCCCATGCTCTCTACTTAACCCTTATCTCTGAAGGCTAGGAAGTGGGTAGACTTGGTGTGTTGGTTGACGATCACCCAAATCTAGTCATGTCCCATGGACGTACATGGAATTCATTTCACGAAATCCATTGATATCCCATATCACTTCCACTCTGGGACTTCTATAGGATGAAATAAGACTAATGATAACAGATGCTCTTCCTTCACTTGCTAAATAGTGAGGCACCGAGAGACAAACTCTTCTACTGATTTCATCATTCCCAGCCACCAGTGCTGTCATCGGAGATCCAGGTACATCTTCGCCACTTCTGGATGTTCCACTAGAGGGGATGTGTGGAACTACCTCAAAATATCCACCTGAAGTGACACTGGTACCATGGTACATCCTCTCTAAAGGATGAAGTGATCCCCATCTTCAGAAAATCCATTAGGTGCCTATCCTGTGGATATCTGTGCATGTCGTGTCTCGCAGTAAGCATTCCCATGTTGCACCTCCTTGAATCACTAAAGAAGTGGGGGAGTGACTGTAAATGAATCTAGAAAAGATACATCATCTCAATCCACAAAGGATATATGTAAAGCGGCCAGCTACTCCGTCACCACACCTAGCAGCTGTATACCAGAGCTCCTGCTGAGTGCATCTGCTACAATGTTCCCTTACCCAAGAGTATAGACTATCTCAAAGCCATAGTCCTGGAGGAACTAAATCCAATGTCACTGTCTTAGGTTTAGGTCCTTTTGAGAGAAGATATACTTGAGAATCATGTGATCATAGTACACTGTAAAACGGTCACCCATCAGATTGTGTCGCTACATCATCAATGCGAAGACCACGACTGCTAACTCCGGGTCATTGGTAGCATAGTTCTTCTAATGCGGTATCAGATGTCAAGAACCATATGGAATCACTACTCAATCCTATATCATAATGCATCTGAGTCTGGTATTTGATGCGTTTTAGTAAACTACGTACCCTGCACCCTACTATAGAATCCTCAAAATGGGGGCACTATAGTCAACCTCTGCCTCAGCTCCAGAAAACTCCGCTGGGATTTCTCTATCCAAACGTAGGGTTTCCCTTTATTTTTCAATGCTGATAGTGGTGTTGAAACTCCAAATATGTCTAGCACAAACCTCCGGTAGAATCCAGCCAATCCTAGGAAACTTCGTACCTCCATCACACTCCTGGGTGGCCCCCAAGCCAGTATTTCCTCAATCTTCACTAAATATACTGCAACTCCAGCCTCTGATATGACATGTCCTAGGAAGTGAACATCTTAAATCCAAAAATGGCACTTCAAGAGCTTAACATAATGCTGGTGATCTCAGATAGTGTCCATTACTTCTTGTAAGTGATAGGTAAGCTCCTCCTCAGTAGTCGAGTAAAACAGAATGTCATCAATGAAGACTACTACAAAGCAATCATGGTATGGCTAAAAGATCTAGTTCATGAGTCCCATGAACAATGCTGGAGGGTTGGTCATGCAGAATGGCATAACCAAGAACTCGTAATGGTCATACCAACACATGAAGGTCATCTTCTACACATCCTTGTCTCGTACTCTGAGTTGGTGATAGCTTGATCTGAGGAATATCTTCAAGAACCACCGTGATCCCTTTAGCTGATCAAAGATGTCGTTAATCCTTGGGAGTGTGTACTTTTTCTTCACGATCACCTGGTTCAGGAACCGATAGTCAACAAAAATCCTCAAGATCCCATCTGCCTTCTTGGCGAATAGAATCGAAGCTGCCTGGGGAGAAACACTAGGCTGAATGAATCTCGTTCCCTGCATGTCCTCTAGCTGTACTCGCAGCTCAAGAAGCTTCGTTGGAGACATACGATATGCTGGTGTAGATATCGGTGCCATAATGAGGTATAAGTCAATGTAAAAGTACACCTCTCTATGAGGAGGTAGACAAGGGGTCATTATGAGAAACATCTGCGTGCTGTTCCACCAATACAGGATTGCTCAGACTCTCCACATCAACAGCTCCAAGGGTAATCCTAGACAACTGATGAGTGATTCGCTGCACTCTCCTCTAGGTAAGTCCATCATGTGATGAAAAGGATCCCTTCTCACCGGTGAAGGTAAACCTAGTCCCATCCATGCGCAAACATCACACATTGGGCCTAATATAGTCTATCATAACATGAACTATAGATAACCAGTCCATACCTAGGATGACGTCGTCATGTATCGACATCGCTATTATGAGAACCCAGTTGAAGCTCTAACCTCTTAGAGTAATCTCACACTGCCGACACTAGTACGTAGTCATCGAATCTTCTCTCGTAGGAGCCTCTAGCCATAATGATCGAGCCAACGGCTCCATCGGAATCTCGGAGCTCTGAACTAGGGCAGTAGTAATGAAAGAATGATTGGAAATTGTGTCTATAAGTACTGCAGATTACGTGGGGTAGACATAGATCATACCATGTATCATCTCTAGAGTGCTGTGATCATATGCCTCCACTGCCTAGAGTAGATCTATCCCATGTCCACCTACTCCCTGGGGACGGGGTGGACCTCCTGGTGGTGGTGGCAGGAACATCTCGAATCGTCACCCACCGCCAGCTTCTCAGCCATATCCTATGCCACGTCCGCCTACACCATGTGGACCTCCTCGGTCAAACCTATATCTCTGCCTAGGTAGTCATCGACCATCTTCTGATCATCAATAAGATGGGTCAGACTGTCAAGTGCCATGTGAGCCTGCCAACCACATGTGTAACACTACCCGCTCCTTTCCTAACTGGTTCCACCTCAGGAGCCATGCACAACCAATCCTGAGTCATGCAGTCGTCCACCTGTAGTTCTGGTCCACTTGGACCTCTGTGAAATCTGTCTGCTTCCAGCTATTGAAGACTCGACTATGTGATGAATTTTAGTGGGTCTCATCACTGGTGACTGCTCAGCAAGGAAACTCTCCGGCAAGAGGGCTCTCTTTAACACCCCCGCCTGCATCGGGATGCTGAGTGAGAACAAAGATGTTCTGATCTCCCTTATGATCCCCTGCTCAAAGGTCGAGGCCCTGAAGAAAGGGTCCAACACCATATAGGTGGAGTAACATGAGATATCTGTGAATGTCATTGAATACTGAGATACAATCATGTTTCCCTACTGCAGATGAAGAATCTTTTATATGCGCACTTAATGATGAGTCGTGAGGACAAACATTGCCCAAAACAGGCTCTCGAAGTATGCCCAGAGAAATTTCACCTCATCAGGAACCTGGAGAATCAAGATACACCATCTTCTCACTGCTTCCAGTAGAAGAATGGCGACAAGGATCACCATGAGATCAGATGGTGTCCCTACATGTCGAAAGACTCTCAACAGAGCCTCCAACCAATCCCTAGTCACCTATGGGTCTGTGTCTTCCCTGAACCTGGGTGGCCTTTGGAGCTGGAACTTGTGAAATGCACTCAAGTGGAATTCACACTCTGTCGCAGGTGCTTGTGGAATCAGTGGCCCAATGGGGAATGGTACCACTGGTACCTCTACCAGAAGAGGGCCCTACACCAAGGCCTCGTCGCTCGGTGGGATATCAGTGCGTGATACTCTCAGAATCCTACCTGGTTGTCTGCGTGAAGGAATCCTGAAAAGAAACAGGTGCACCACGGTTAATAAGTTTTACATGGTGATGTGACTCAAGTGTTCACAAAGAAGAATCTTCAATACACACACGCAATAAGTGTTTTCGAGCACTGGGTTGAAAATCAGATGTTAGGGTCCTAGTGTATGGATACATTGGCTGCCACACTAACACAGGATTCCCTAAACTGATAACCACACTCATTACACTTACCACTATTTCTGTTAAATGAAAGATCAGGGTCCTATGTTCTTTAGTAGAACAGACTCCTCTAATACCAATTTTTCATGACCCATCCCCCAAGGCCCGTTCCATGACTAACCCCTTTCCCACCTTCTATAGGCTAGGGGCTGGTGACTAGCACCAAAGGCGTATTCCCAAAAACTGGGAAGGCATTGCCTTTATAACTTGTAAACACACACAATAAAGAACACAACAAGATACAAACAAAATTAAACTGTATAGAAAAAAGAGTGTTGAAAGTAAAAAGGGGCCAGAATACAAGCCCAACAGTAATAGTATAAGTACAACTAAAATACAATACAACTAAAGAAAGAGAAAAACAACTACTGGATCGTTCTCTGAGGCTCCTACCTGAAGGGTAGGTGAAGATCGCCTCCTCATAAATCCACATCCACCCATCTCTCTTGCGTATCGTCATGTCATATGGTCCTCCTCTGGGAATCATCTAGTCCTGATACTCTCAGCCTCAGTCAGTGGTGTCTGTCGTCTGCATCCAACACAACAAGGGGCGGGTAAAGCCCATGTAGGGGTGAGTATAAAAATATTCAATAGGGACCCCAAGACCCTGATGGTCTCAAAAAATCCACCAAGGATAAACCACAAAGTATAAAATCAAAAGATAACCCTACATAGGTATATTATCATACATATAACTATGTTATAAAAGTAATCCATCTCAATCATGAGGAAAACACAGAGGTATTGACTCAGCTCACACCAGGGTTTATTATAGGGGTAGTATCAAGTAACATTCGCTGTCACAATGTCGGACACCTCAGCTGCTAGAGAAATCCTCCATGATCGAGTACAGTGGGCCTAACGTGGTACACAGAGGCACTTCCCACTTACCTTGGACTATTGAGGTACTCCTCCAATCGAGTATCGTGCTTCTGTCGTGTCACCAAGGTGATCCCCGCCGTGGGTCTGCCACATCACCAAGGCGCTCCCCCTCATGTACTGCGGAGGTACTCCTCTTGTTGAGTACCATGGGTTTGCTGTGTAAAAAAGGTGCTCCCCACCGTGGGTCTGTCGCGTCACTAAGGTGCTCTCCAATGGGAATATCATGTCACTTTGAGTGGAAACAGTCGGCAGTCATCCAGTATCAGCCAGCAACTAGGTTCCCACAGTATGCTCGCTCATCTACGGGAGGATCCGCTCCACAAGCTGCTGGTCACTACTTCAACCGCAAAGAAGTCCCACAAAGAAGTTTCTCAAAGGTATGCCACATCATAGGGGTCTCAAGGAAACAGACGGCGCGTCAATCGGATGCCTGGTCCATGAGTTATTATTCATTTAGTCTCGGGGGCCCGGTTGGATTTGTGCTCGATCCAAACTTACCATACCCCATCTCAATCAAAATATCCGTGGGGTATGGGTCAATGTGAATTTCTCGCTCCAAGGTTCCCCATGCCATTGACAGTTCATCAAATGTATTTCTAATGCCATAGTGATATCCAAAATAAGGTAAATGGGTCGTAGTGGGCCCGGGTCTAGTCTGACTCGGCTCGACGCAGCTTGGGCCGACCCACTGGATCTGGCCCAGACCGAAGAGTGACATGGCCTGTTGGGTTCACCCCGGCTTTCTGGGTCCAACCTGATAGGCCAGAAGGGGCCACGGAGGGCCACGAGTGGCTGCGAGGCCACAGAGGGTGCCGTGAGGGTGCGAGGCAGCGGGGCGGCTTGGCCAGGGACGACTGTTCAGCGGCGGGGCGGTGGTTTGGTCATGGGGGAGTGGTCCAGCCGTGGGGTGGTGGTCCGACTGCATAGGTTGGCATGGATCCGCGGATGGAAGTGGTGGTCGCGGTCAACGTAGAGGCCGTGGGGCGGCTGTGTTCACCATGGGGTAGTGTCGTAGCACCGTCGCCTTCATCACGGCCGATGGTGGTGTCGACCGTCATTCTCCTACCCCAACAATGGATGGTTTTTGTCCTCCTCCATCTCTAAGAACACCACAATGTTTGGGGAAGGGTCGAGCCTTGTTGGTTTGGCCCGTACCCTCTTTTTTAGGGTGGTAGCATATGGCACAACAAGAATATGAATGAAGAATGTCAAGGTTTACAGCCTCCCACAACGTTTCACTCCCAAACCAAAAAATAAACCAAGGAAATAAAAATGAAAAATATTCACATGAAAATAAACCCCTACCTTATACTCTAGATGGAAAATAGTGAAGTAGAATTTGTCAGCATTCGTCACGCTCGTCACATGCCTCTGATCCCGAGATCGTTCATCGGATTAAAGTTCATCGATGGAGGTGATTCTTCATTATTGAAGATTTCCACCGATGGAGGATGTCTTGAGGATGATGGTCGAAGTCGAGGTCGGAATTCTTTTTTTGGAGAAGAATTTCATCTTTCAAATAAGAAGTTATTCTTTTTCAATCTTTCTTCAAGATCTCCTCCTCTCCCAAATTCCACCAAAATGAAATGATAACCCCAAAAATAATAGATTATTGTATATATTATTTTTGTTTCCATAAAATTTAAGTTGGTTTAATTAATTACATAGAATAATTAAGTGTGTTAGGGTTTCCATAATTATTTAAGGAGGGTTGGCACAATTAATGTGGAGTAATCTCAAGAGGCTCTTCCACATTAATGAGGGATTTGAAAAGGTTTAGGCCTCGGGTGGTCCTCACCACCATAACCTCCCATGGGAGGTTAAGGTCTGGTGGTCCCCACTTCTCAACTTCTACATGGAGGTTTTGAAAAATAAAATAAATTTTTTGGTTTTTTTATTTTATTATTTCCACATAAAACCCAAAAATTAAATTTCACCCTCGACCAACTGCCATCGAGGTGAAAGTCTTCTTAAGCGAATACCAGCATTGTGAGTTCAACGGGGTCCTCAGAGTTCAATTCCAAGCATTGGTTTAAATGTTTGGAAAATCCACTCACATGTTTATTGAACGTACCTGAAATAATGTTCAGAAATTCATTCTGGGCACTCTAGGCCTCAGAATCATGTGTCGTCAATTTTTGCAGATTTTTAAAATTCCCATATATTAAAAACAATTACATGGAAATTTCATGTTTTTACAATTGATGTTATTTATTAAAAAAAATTATTCATAGATTTCTTTCACATATATATCTAGATTATTATCCCTTAATTTCATGGGGTGATACATTCATTATTTTCATTTATAAAAATTACATCATTATGAAAATCCTTTGATTGTGATATGAGGAAAGATTATGAAACCCATTTTATTTTTATGGGAAATTCTTATGTTATGCCATGTGATTGATTTCCCTTTTTTGGAACACATAGATCAAGAAAATGTTATGATGGGTGTGCCAAGATATAATTATAATTCAATGGATAAGTAGTTTTTTCTTGTAAGGCATCATGTATGGGATTAGTTAGTGAACCTAATCCATTATGGAAGTTTTTTCATAATGATATATTTTATATGTTGTTATCCTTGACTTGTTTTTATTTAATGATATATGTTTCTTAGATATTTACTAGTATTTGATGATATTATGAGTCCATGTTATTTATGTTATGCTTATATGTTATTATCCTCAAACCATATCTTATATGAAATCATGATACAAATTTAACTCACATGTTATGTTTTCTTTTCATATTTATTCCCATACTGGAATTTTTAGCTCACGCCATTTGTTTATATATTCCCCATGTTATAATAAGAATATTTAGAATCTTGAATGGATTTAGGATCTCTTTATAGAGAATAAAATAAAGATGGTTTATGTTAGTATCACTTTGGTTTAATGTGATAATAGTCTTACAAAGACACTAGGAATCACTAGATTTGGGTTGTAATTAATAGATGTTTAAATTAATAATCATGTAATAATATGTGGAAAGTAATTGGGTCACTATAGTTGGTATTAGTGAAAGGACTAGTTGTTTTATTTCTGGATTTGTAATAGAATAATTTAATGATAAACATAGGTATAAGTATAAGAATAAATATATGTATAATAATTTATCCAATAATTTTGGTAAAGTATAGAGTGAGTGTGTTCTAAGAAGTTACATCTCTATATGGATACTATAAGGGGACATGGGTATGGTAATGTTACCTCGGGGTAATAACTCTAAAAAGAGGATATTGGGTTTTATTATATCAACACCTAGTGCATGGAAATGGTTCTTCTAGTACATTTATTTTGGAACTCTCGTGGGATTTGTTTTGAAAATTTAGAAAATATTTACGAACCATTATGAAGGACCTGAAAAAAAATTAGGTTAGAAAACCGATTATGAAATGTTACAATGGATAACCAAGATAAAAACCTAGAGACTCATAATCTGGATATACTTATCAATTATAATTTATTACTTATTGGAATATAATTATTCCCTTGTGAATTACAATGAATTCTAATCTTTTTTATTTAATTATTTTAGTTAATGTAGATAAATAATGGAAATAACGTCAAAAACCAATGTGATAGGAAGTGTAATGATTTACAAAATGAGATACATAACACAATAGTATATTAAGTTAGATATCTTATAATCATTCCAAATTATCAATCTCGAATTACAGTTAATAACTCAAAATTTAGTGTAATTTCTAAGAACAAAAAATAAGAATAGGATGGAATATCATGTATGTTTAAGTTTGGTGATGATAAACGAAAATAGTTTTCCATTTCATGTATGTCAAAAATGTTGTAAAAGGAATCATAGAACATTCTTTAATGGAACTGTATTATTTCTTATATGTGGAAATAGAGGGTACAAATAATCTTATTTTCAAAAGAAAAATTATTATTCTTACTAACAATATATGGGGAAATAATGTTCAGCCTAAGGAACCACTAATAATTAAATGTCATAAATATGGGTAAATTGGTAGTTATCTGATTCAATACCCTAATCCAAGGATTAATTCTTAATGGCCAGTGTTATAAAAATAATTGAAGTGAAATTAATTTTTTATATGTGTTGGAACTTAAAAATCACGTTTTTTAATTACTCTTATCAATGTTATAATTGTTATAAGAATAAAAAAACCACTAAGAATAGTTTTTCAGTAGTTTTTAGTTATTGTTTTTAAGAATAAGTTGAATGATAATACTAACATATAAAATTGATTTAGTGGTAAGGTGATATTTTATGAAGACCACATGATTTTGAAAATTATAATCTTTGATATGTACTTCATTTTGAGGTAATTATAGTTAATTAAGATTATTTAATTTTTTGGTAAAAAATAATTTGTACATAATAATTTAATGTATTAAATTGATTTGATGATTAATTTTGTTTTGAGGATGCTCATAATTTTTTTGGGAAATTTTACAGTAATTATATAAATATAGTTTTATAAAAAGGACAACCTATATATCTAGTGACAACCCATTGAATCTGGATAGGCCATAGAGTTGAAACCAAAAATTGAAGGGTGATAAGGGTGAAATATCTACCAATGGAGTTTGTGATGTACTAGCCAACATGAAATAGTTTTTATTTAAATTATTTAAAGGATAAATATTAATTAAATTTTTTGAACCTATTTTAGTATTATAGCTATTGGTATTTTAAGGATTTTTGGGGGTTTTGATATATTTTGGGAAATGATTAATTAGGTTGAGTTATTTGTAACCCTTAGGTCTAACATGTGATATAACATGAAATATTATTTGGGAATAACACAATTAATTATTTTAATTTTGAGGTTATTTGGGATGTAGGATTATATAGATGTTGAAATATTTAATTTGAACATTGTATTTGGAGATTAATACGAATGTGCTTTCATTTTGATAATTATCCTACATAGTGATAACCATTTTTTGTTTTGTATAATTTCTAAAATCAAGAGGAATATCTTAATATCATTTTTTTGAATCATGTGATCTATTAGAAATTTATTTTAGTGCTTCAGGAATGAAAAATTCATCTTGATTAATAATGTTTTGGAGAAAAATATGATGTTATGGTGAAAAATAAATAATTTATGAAAGTATACTTCTCAAGTAATTATATTTCTTTATTTTATAATTATATATGGTAAAAGGTTCCCTCAAAATTTGGAAAAGGACCTTGAAATAAAAATGTAATTAATTTTAGATATTAATGGTCTCTTATCTTGTAAATTATGTATAATGTTATCTCATAAATGGAACTTATTTCAAAATAAATATTGTCACTTCCCACCAATTTACTAATATTTATAAAACTATTTATTTTATGAACTATTTATTTCATTTCTCTTATTTTTCAGATGAACCTTAAATAAATATTTTTACGATGTGGGTTTTCTATAAAAGAATTCTTGAATATATAGAAAAAGTTAAAATTGTGAGGATTAAATTTATTTAAGGGTAGTAAAATTTAATACCCCATGGTTTTAAAAGAACACTATTCTAAATATTAAATAAAACATACAATACTGAGTTTAAATGAACAACAATATACAATTAAAATTTTATTATTTAAATGAAACCCTTATAACCCAACCCTTAAATTTAGAGGTATACATAATAATAATGAAATTTGGGAATTATTTATACAGGATAAAGAACAATTATTGAAAAATAAGTACACAATTATTTGTAAAGTCATTATAGGCTTTGAAAATATATTTTTCATAAAAGATTGGGTTTATTACTTTTTATAAAGAAATAATAAAATTAATTTTCACAAATATTATAAAATGTAATTAAAGAATCAAATATTTTGAATCCAAATTTAAAAATTAACTTCTGGTGATTGTTTTGGATTTTTATTGAAATATTTATTTTTTTAATGATTTGTTAAAAATACTACTTTTTATTGATAATTTCATTTTTGTTTAATGAATTTACAAAGTTATATTATGTTTTAAAATATTTAAAGGTACTTTTTGGTCATTTATGTAATTATAAATCTATTTTAGGTATTTGGAATCCATTTAATGTTGAATTTGTATATCAAAACATTTTATACTTAGGAGAATGTTTTCTATTGAAAACTGTTTTCCATTGCGTCTATGAGTTTAATTTTAAATTAAATTTTTTCACTTCTATAAATTGAAATTTCAAAAATATAACCCATATTATTAATCATAATAATTAATATATATATTAATGAAAGTATAATGTTGTTCATAATTCATAGTAAAAATAGTAAAAATTAACTACTACTATTAAGGATAACACGGGTTTATCGAGAGTTAAACTAATAAAATGAATGCTAAAATGACCTAAAAGATTTTTCATATTATATTAGATGGAAATTTTTACACCTTATATCATAATTTTTTTTATAATTATTCATTTTTTCACCTTTATACTTGTGTAAAACCTTGTTATATATTTTTATTTTTTTAAATCCTATTATGTCCTCTCTCCCACTTATTTAAGGGAACCCCATATATTCTCATATTTACAATTAAAAATCCATGTGGTTTGTTAATGAAATTCCCAGATACCTTCCTTACATCCCTACCTACATCCTAGAGCCTTTTTTAATCCTAAATCCAATCCAGGGGATTTAGTTATAATCATAAGGAGGTGGTTTGAAGAATATGAATTTTTATTAACCGAGCATATATGTTTTATTTTTTAATTAAAAAACCTTAAAATATTACTCAATCATAATGTTATAATAAAATAAATATCTCCCATATAGTAATATTTTATTATTTCCATTTAATAAAATAAATACATCTACTATTCAATCAAATTTGAAACAAAAACATCATTAGTGTGTATGACGGACCACCGCCTTACGAACTGATGTAATTAATTATCCATCATATAATCTCATGAATATTTATGATTATGGATTTAAAATTTATATATATGTTAAAAAATAATTTTTAATCAACCAAAAAATTAATATATCATATACTAACTTACCCTACCATCGATTTATTAATGGGAATGTTGTTCGTGTGTACGGTGGAGTACTGCCTCGCAAAGCGATGTAGTTCATTTTTAATTGATGTATCATGTTGATGGTTTATATAATGGTATTTAAATAAATAATATAACATTTATGATACTATTATTATAAAAAGTATTTAAATATAAAATTACACTTACTTTATTTCCATCATGAACGTTGAAAATTGAAAACATTGCACATGCGTACGTACGACCTTCCATCTCCATTATTTTAACATAGATCATTTTTCATAACCCAAAATCAAGGTTATTTGTAAAATTATAATTTATTTAAAATAATTATAATAATTTAATTATCATTACTCTCTGTTTGATGGAAAAATTACCCATTTGATCCATGTCAACACATCGACGTCGTTTTGAAATTATTAATTAGGAATCCTGAAAACACCCAATGTGGACCTAATTGATTATATAATTAAATGCATCATAAAATAAAATAAATAAATTAATCTAAAAATATTATTTATAAATAAAATTAATTTATATAATTTTATTATAAATGTGTTAAACTACACACATGAGAAATTATAGACCTAGGGTAAGGGGTTCGTCTAAAAACATCCTTCTTTAAGACACATGTTTTTTGCACATTATTTCCTTTAAATCATGTATATACTAACCATTTACGTATTATATCATCAATAAATTATAATTCATGTTATTTTATGTCTCAAATCATTTACATCATTCAATTTTAGTTATGATTCAAAACATTCCAAAGCGGTAAGGGTTTGTATTTCAATATCATTTTAATTGAGATTATATATGATTGAATTTTCATTATAGAAGATTATTTGATAACATTAGAATAAAACCAATTAATGTTATTTTCATATGGTTATTCATGAAATTTTCATGTAATAGTTTCATTTTCTTCTCTTTGGTATGTAAAATTCTTTAGTGTTTTTTAATGAGAATATGACTTCATTTCTATCTTCAGCAGAAAATAAATTTTTCCCATATCTATGTTTTCAAAAAATATTTCCAAGAATATTTTTAATATTATCAAAATTTTATATTAAAATAATGTTTACCTAGGTTTTACTTTTTATGATTTTTTATGAAATTAATCAACTATATATTTGTTAAATGATGTACTTTTAAAACATTTTACAACAGTGTGGAAGGATTGTTTTTAACTTATTAGGTAATTATAGAATTACCCACCATCATGAAAAATCAATTATTTGAATCTTACATTATTATTATAAGATTTTTTTTAAATAAAATGTCTTATATAATATTTTTTTAAATTTTAAGGCTTTGAATAATTTATTTCAATGGGAAAATATTATTTTCTTCAATAAATATTCCATGTAATGTTTTAATGATATCATCATTAAAGGAAAAAATCATTTATGTGGTGCATTAAAACATAATTATGTATATATTTATATCACATATAAACCTAAATTAGTATACTTTATTTTTCCCAAGTGATACATTCCTTATGGTCATTTTTCAAATTTCTCATTATGAAATTTCCTTTGATTATGGTATGAGGAAATATTAGGCAACCCATTTTCTTTCAATGGGCACTTCTTATATTATTACTTATGATTTATTTACATTATATAGAACACATAAATCATGAACATTTAATTATTTGTTTCTTTTAGATAAATCTTTAATGAATTGGTTAAAACTTTAGTCTCATGAGGAATCATGTTTGTGACTGGGGAGAAAAACACATCCATTATGGGACATTGTCCACAATGAGATATTTTATTGGTAGATATCCTTGAATCATATTTATATCATGTTTTATATTGTTTCTAAATTTCCTATGATTCAATGATATTATTACACCATATAATTGATGTCATATTCCCATGTGATTACCCTTTATCCTTCTATTTTATGATATCATGTTATACCTTTTACTCACACACTATGTTTTCATATCTTGTATAGATCCTTACTCGTATTTTTAGATCACCCATTTTTTCTTATTTTTTCACCAAGTTATGCCCTGCAGTTTTAGGGGAACAAAAGGATTTAGGATCTAATTATGTATAATAAAATAAAATAAATTTATTTTATTATGACTTTTATGTATTGTGAAAATTATCTTCAAAATAAACTAGGTATTGTGATCTTTGGGTTGTAATTAATAGATTTTTATATTAAAAATCATGTTATAATATGTGTAAAAGGATTCGGTAACTGTACCTAACACTTGGTATATTCCGCAAACCCATAACCACATCTAGTAACAAATGTTTTGGATGTTCAATCTCTAATAATCTCATTCCAATTCATAGTCCTTAAAAAGAAGCTTCCACCAAATCCAAAAATCAAATTCATTTTGAATTTAATAACCAATTAGGAAATATGATTTAACACTATTCTATCTATGGATGTAATATTATTTAATTTCATGATCTTACAAAATTTATTGTAACAATTTATTTTCAATAAATAATATAAACAACATCTTGGTTGAAACATTCTGGTATTTAAATTACATGTAGAATTTTATTTTCTCAAACGAATAAAAAAATAATATTCATGAGATCCACCAAAGAATATAACACAATATAAAAATTAATAAATCCTTCAATACTTAGATAATCCAAGATTATCTAGATACATTACTGTAATTCAATATATTTTTAAAAATATCATATATAGTAATGAAAAACATAGAAAAAATAATGATGCTCAAGAGGTATATCCGTACAGGGGAATGGAAAATATTTCATATTCCAGTATACAAATATGAATGGAAAGGGGATAAAATAATCATGCGTCTATATACATACACATATGGGGGAGGGGTAAAACATAATGAGGTCTTTAGGTACACAATCTATCTATCCATAAATTCCTTCATTAAATGGTTATATGTAAAAAAATCAGGAACCTATAAAAAATTAATATCCACATCTCCATGAGGCATACCTAGATAGATAATTAATATAGTATATGTATAAAACTAATCAGCATAACCAATAAAAAAATATAAGTTATAATTATTTCCATAAATTGACTATTTTAAAATTGTAAAAATATCTTTATAATTTCTAAATGCTTCCATCTTGTTTAATGTAATAGTAAAATAAAAGTACATTTATGATATCAATAATTAGAATATTATAAAAAATGTTTCCATGTTAAAAAATGAATAATTAATCTATATAAATATATTTAACAACATGAGACATATCAAAGACTCGTATTGAATATATATATATATATATATATATTCTATAATAGGATAATAATGTTATTTAATCAAGTTAAATTGAAAATTTTATTGTTTAGGATAACTATTTTTCAGTTATATAATCATGATTACACAATTTTCTCCCAATAAACACCTAAAACCATCTTATAAAACTAATAAGAAGTACTTACTAATGATCCTTTATAAATATCACCACCCAATTCATAGTTAATTTTGAACATCTTCCCATATTTAAATCCCAAAAAAATTATGAATATAAAAACACCCACACATAAAAGAACCCAATTATAAACTTTGATCAACCAAAATTCCATTCACTAATCAATCATTAAACTCCATAATCTACTTATGATATCTAAAACAGTCACCCTCTATAAGTACACTTATCATAATATGTATTCTTTACAATAAATATTTCAACGAAGTAAACTAATGATCCCTAAAAGGATACAAAAGAATAAAAAGGTAAAAGGTTGAAGTAAGAATAATTCATCACCCTATTGAAAAACAATAATGATCATTAGTAAAATTATAATATAATTAATAACAAAACATATAAGAAGAAAATAAGGAAGGGATGAAAAATTAATTAACCATATTATCTAAAAAAAGATAACTATAACTATGAATAAAATATAGAGTATGAAACAATAATCTTATGTCATTATAGATAAATAGGTACTTGAGAGAACATGAGAATAGGGAAGTTATGTAATCAAGTAGAAAACCACTCCTAAGAAAAAAAATTCTCCAGTATGATTTTTTGATTCTCCATGTAGGCTAACATTTTTTGGGAAAATAATTTATTCATAAGAGTTTCTCTAAAATACCCACAACATAAGCAAATAGGAATGAACTTTATAATTTATTTATTTTTAATAAGGAAATAAAATTAAATATAATGAGAATAAAACAAACCTTTATAATTCATTAAAACGATTTTAATATTTTATATTGATGCAGTATCAAAACAGAATGTTAAGTGTTTTTCGTTAACCTGTAATTCATTTATGTTATCTACTAAAATATATTTTTTCTCTTTAAATCAAAGAAAATATTTTTCGAGATCATTATTGACAAATAAAAATTTATAAAAATAAAACACTAATCAAGAACCAATTCATGATCATGTATATAGTAACCTATATGGGAAAATGTATATATGATGATATAACCCTATACAAGAATAATAAAATTTAATTTTATATTAGATATGAAAGTAAACATTTAATTTATAATTATATATATATGAATCATAGTAATGGATTATTATAAATGAATTAACCATTCATATAATCACATTACAAGGATATCAAAAATAAAAAATTACATAAAATATGTACACAAAATTTAATAAAATTTTCATAAATAAAATATTAATTTATTAGGGAAATTATATTTCAAAAACATTATATTATTTATTCTAAATTTATCATGTATTTATTTAGAAATATTTAAAATAAATTTATAGAGTATCATAGGAAAAAAATATATTATATCTATGGAGTTGATACTGTATACCCTTATAACTCATTGATATAGTCATCCTGAAATGAAAACATTAATATAGTTTCCTCTAAGATATAATTTGAAGCATATAAGTGATATCTCTAAAATAATAAGTTAAACCAACCACATGAAACATCAAATATATATCTAACACCACTAATCACAAAAATCCCTATTGTACAAAACAGGGAAAAAATTGTTTTTCACCAAAATAAGAGAAATAATTAGGTTAGTCCACCTAACAATGGCCATCATAAAAATAGTTATTAAAGAAATGAAATTGATCCTCTTCTACACCGTTGGACATAAAATTTAAAATAGTTATCAATGGTATATGATTTCTCAATGATATAGTATAATTTCATATTTAAATCAGTAACCAATGGACCAGAATCAAATTAGCGATAAAAACACAAGAAATGATGATAAATTCAAAGGTAATACCATGAGAATATAGAAAAATATAATATAGGTTCCATGGATTTATGTTTATAGGAGGGAGATTCGAGGATAAAAAATAAGATAAAAACATAATTCTACCACTATGTGTGGAAGGTCTGGTAATTTTGGAACCTAAATGAGTTTAAGTATATTTTTATAAAAAGGATATCATTCCCTCAATTAAAGAAATTTAGGTTACACTAGGTATCTGATTCCTTCTCACTTTCCACTCAGTATAATGCAGTAGGTACTACCCCAACAGATTATTCACTAAGTTCCTATTGATAATCTATAGATTACATAATATTCACCTACTATGACCAAATTAAAATAAATAAATCCATACACACCACTAAAAGAAATTATAATATTTCTAAATCATCTATCTACCCTTAAATACTCATTTCAATCTTTCCGATAACACTATATATCACCATTCACAAAAAATAAATCTTATGATTTTAAAATAATTATAGACCTTCACCATCAATTTCAATAAATTAAATACAAAAATAATTATCTAATATTTAACATATTAAATGTATAAAAATAGGTAATGGAATGATTATTTTGATAGATTGAGGGATCAGTGGATTTATTATGATTCACTATATTTTAATTTTTTTTTCTGAAATTGTTGAAACCGTATGGATTGAGAGACATGATATGTAATTGGGTATTATTCAAACTGAAACAAAAAGTAAGTGAATAAATAATTTAAGTGTTTTTTGATTATTTAATTAAACATTACCATAGAGAATTTTGTAATTAAGTGAGATAAGATTTCACCACAGTGAAAAATGAGGCTATATTTGAAATATCATAATATGCAAAAAAAATGAAATAAATTTTGATGGAAGTCATTTACTGTTATTTTTTTCATTTAATAAGTTATATTATAAAGAGAAAAAGTTATAATATATAGAATTTATAGTTACTTTGTAGTCAAATTATATGTGATCATGATTTAATATTAATGATTTATTTTTTATGTGAAATATATTTGTTTCATATGTGTAATAATAATAATTCTAAACATAATGAATTAAATTTCAAGGAATAATGTTCAGTTACATGTAATAGAAAAATTAGTGAAAACCTAACTTAGGTAATTAATGTGTGAAATAGAAAATATTCCCCACCCAACACATGAAGATTTCATGGAAATGAGTAAAATAGGTTTCTAAAAAAACAAAAAAAAAATCAATGCACACATAAAAATAATATTTTGTTATTTATACCCAAATGTATGATATAAATTAAGTCACATCATGTTTATATTCAAAATAGTATGAAATTATTAATGGGAATTTATTTTTTTTGAATAGATATTTTATGTAATCACAAATCATATTAAAAAATTGAGAGTTTGATATTTCTACTCAATACAACCATTGAGTAGGATATATCTCATAAAAAACAACATAATAGGTATTTTATATCAAAATAAATGATGTATAATTATATTTTATATCTTATGTTCAAATTTTGATTTTGTTTCAAAAAATAGGAAAAGAGAATATTTTAATCCATGATTTCTAGAAGATTAAAATCATTATATTGAACAGACCCGCATTGACTTTTTTTAAAATATGGTCAATTTTATAACTATTTTACTTATAATAGAAAAATAAATAGATTATTTAGGTGTTGATAAGATTTATTTATTCTAGTTTTTTTTATATTTCTGTTATTTTGTTTTTTATTAGTTATATCTAATAAATAGATAGAGAGAAAAGAATTTTTTTGAAAATTTTGTTATCAATTTCATTGAAAGATAAAAATTCATAAGAAAGATTAGATTTTATATTAATGGAAATTTTTATATATTGATATATCTTGGGAGGTATATTTCTATATTTTCTTCAAAAATACAAATGGACAATTTATTAATGTGAGAAAAATCCTATTTTTTATTGATTTTCATTATTATTGAGAAAAAATTGATTTTTAAAAAAATGTGATAGGCCTAGGAATTTTGGTGTGATTATATTATTATGTATAAAGCATAATACCTTCTCCAAAGATTCAATATAAAATATTTACAATATCTAATGATTATATGTGTCCTTTTTTTTGAAATGTTGGTTTTGTTAATGGATTTGAGGGATTATCTTTTATAGATAAAAGATATATATATTGTTAGTGACCTTAAACTCATGAATGGGATGAATCCTAAAAATAAAAAGTTTGGATATTAAGAGAAACTAGAGATCAATATCTATTAACAACCAATACTATATCAAAAGAAACATTACTGTATATTCCAAAATTGTAATTAATATAACTCTGATATTTTCCAATATTCTAAATATGTATAACACAAACTCTAATTGGGATCCTAAAATATCCTTTTTAATGAAACTAATAATATTATTATTTATTATAATAATATTTTCTAAATAAAAATGTTAATGATTACCTCAATAATTCTTCATTACAATTTTAGAATATAACATAGTGAATTTTCCTTGTATAAGTATTTACCACATTCTTATTTTTTATGAATTCAATTTATTCTATATACAAAAAAAGTTATATTTGTTGTACATGAACTTCATTATGTATAGTTATAAGGCCCCAGCCTTAAACCTTACTTAATCTTGAGTTATTACAAGATTACACATTGAGGATCTTTTCAGGTTTAAAGTTTTAGATAATTAGATCATAAAACTTGCATTACATTCCACATTTAATCAAAGTGGTTACATAAAGATATTATTCAATTTTTCCCATAAATAAAACATATTTAAAATAAAACATGGATTCTTTCTTGACACTTCCTTGACACTATCATCATATCATGTACCTTTCCCTTGACCTGTGAAAAACATTTCAAAAAAGACTTGGGATGAGCATAAAAAGCTCAGTATGGGTTATATAAAAAAAATATGGAAAGGAAACATGAGTTCATATATACATAAGAATGAAATCATACTTTACCCATAAAACATAAGCACTTTAACATACCTCATCAAATCATGAATAAATCATTGAAATCATAAGACATAAAGGTAAATTGAGGCATTTATAACATTCTTACGTAGGGAGTAACCCTCTTGGTTACGTTTGGAATACCCATCACAGTATATTCCCTAAATCTCTTTGGAGAAACCTTAACGTTTCACTCCTTTGCATTACCCAATGCATTGGAGAGCTATATCGGGCTCACCTGCCCTTAGTCTATCACGGAACCACCTGTCTTCATAATAATGCCCAAGAACCTCAACATAACCGTGTCACATAAAACATGCATAAAGGAAACATAACATTTCCACCTTTCCATCACAAGATATCAATACCACACATTGATATAAAAATATTATGAAAACCATTTTCAATACCAAAATAAAAGAAAAGTAAAACATGTTATTTATTTTTCTTTTTAAAAAAACGGTATGGCTTGTAGAGGAAGCCGAAACTCAAATAATGGTCACGACGGCGAAGAAGTAGTTGTCGTTGCATACGTACGACAAAAACATTCCCTTTTGTCATTTAGTAAACGCTTCGTATAAAAAAGATTCCATTTGAATAAACTTAAAAGTCAAAGGGGTTTATACACCGTATAAAAGAAGGTTGTGTATAAAACAAAATATGCCTCAATGAAAGGAGATTGAGACGAAGTCCCATACCTCAGGTCCGACTTGACTCGTTCATTCTTTAATCTCCTGAATAATAAACTTGAGTTAATTTATACTTGTTTAAGAACCTTTTTCAAGTTCATTATTCCTATTTATCACTTATTTCCATGTCATGAAAACTATGTAATTATTTAAGTTAATAACGGTCGTTTTAACGATTTTTGGTAGTTGAGTAAAAATAAGCCCTTGTAATTACAAGTTTTTCATGTATACATTATATCCGGAATGGTATTCATGATGTAGATATCATATATGTCATATATATCCAGTACATGCAATCATTTATAATATTACATAATCATTTAGAGGTAAGAAATGAAATGCACCGTTCATGGAGACGGTAAGCCGTACGTACGCATGAACGCTACCTTCATTTCTATTTCATATTTTATAGAATGGAATCATAATTATATAAAGGTATATTATAATTCTAGTGTAATATCATATATAATATCATAACTCCATCCTTTATACGTCCCACATATGGTATTTAATGAATCAAATCACTTTGAGGGGGCGGTAGTCCGCACTTCCTTAAATGAAGATATCGCGTTTACCCATAATGGAAACCATAAAGGTATGCACAAAATGAAAAATAAATATGCTTAAGGATAACATAAACATATTATATATCATATATAAATATATTTACATCTTAATGGCCACCTTTGAAGGTGTTAAAAGAATGTTGAACAATCATCGTTTTGGGAGGCATAAATTCACCATCCACGGAAACAGTATGTCCTTTAACCATTAGATGTAGGTGTGTGTAATTGTTTCTCGAATACTTCATATAAACACATCCTAGTATATTTAAGATACTGGAGTTGTTACAAAATAAATGAATAAAAAGAGTTTAGGGGGTTGTAGAAGCCAAATAATGCAAAATGACTCAAGTGAAGACATTACCTTAAAATCGGGTAACTCTCTTTGGTTTGAGATAAACGGCTTCCTTGGGAAGAATTCTGCCCAAAGTGAGGCTTAAAGGAGTAATATAGGGATTTGGAGAGACAAAATGCTCAGGGGTTGGCCGAGCCAAAGTCTTTGGGAGTGTGGGTAAGGAGGTAGAGGTGGGGGTCTTTTATAAGAGGAGAGGAGGGGCACTCTTGGAAAGTAAAAAATGTTACATTATTTGAAAATGATTTTCGGATCCAAAAGGTCCCACAATGATATAGTTCAGGGGTAAGGTGATAAGAGTTCGAAATATACCCACCCAATAGGTTTTGGACATGTGTAGGTCTTAGATTTTACATTATCCTTCCATTTTATTTAAATCGTCAAATAATGAGGTCATCGCTGCATCATTATGATGTCATATATAATTTAATTTATTTAATGTATAAAAATTATAATAAAACTACAATGATGTAGAAAATATTTTTATCTTTCCAATGAATATTTATAGTCTAAAATATCATCTATGTAGACAAAATTAAAAATGTTTTAATCAGGTGATACATTCTTGTTATATTTACTTTGTTTAAAAAAAATAAAAAGATAACAAGTCACTTTCCACAAAAGTGATTCCATGGGGTCCCCAAGTTTGGCACAAGACATCCCATGGTCGGCCATGAGACAACCAGTGGAATTAGGACACATGTTGGTGTCATTTTCTTATTATTATGATATTATTTTATTATCCTTAACTACCCGATTAGTCATTAATCAAGATAATTAAAGATAATTACCGCCGTTACTATTCATAATGTCCAAAAACAAAAGAGTCTTGATTAAATAATTTGGACCTTCTGATTCCAAATATGTAATCCATTTTAAAAAATTCCAAACACAGAAATTTAAAATAATTGATTTAAAAATAATTCCCGTTGTCAAAACAAATAGATGGTTTTTTTGAAACAATATCTATGAAAAGTTTGGCATTAGTTTATGAAAAATTTCAAAGTGAAATTAATCCTAATGAGCACCATTGGATTAAATGGTAAAAATATATTCATATTACACTTTAATACTAATTAAGAATATAATCTAACCATATAATTAAATGAAATGAAAAAACAATTTTGATGTAAAATGCAGTATTTTTCACTATTCATTAAAAAATGAACATTGTCATAAAAATACCAAAAATTTATCCAATGTAAATTTAAATGTCCCAATAATAATGAATATGTTTATTTTAACAAATATATATTATAAAATTGTCAAAAGTTTGAGTTAAAAAGGGTTTTCCATCAAAAGGCATTAAAAAAATCTTTTAAGAATATTAGTGTATTCCATGCTTAAGATTGGATTTATTTTCATTTTGAGCCTCTAAAACACTATATAAATCATTAATAGACATAGATAGAAATATCTATTATTCATTACTTACTTGGGATGTTACATCCTTCCCCCCTTTAGAAAATTTCGTCCCCGCAATTTATTTACTTATCGAATAAATGGGGGTACTTATCCCTCATTGCATTTTCAGATTCCCATGTTGCCTCTTCCATCATGTGGTTTTTCCACAAAACCTTTACCTGATTAATCATCTTATTCCGTAACACTTTCTCCCTGTGGTCAAGAATCTGGATAGGTTGTTCCTCATAAGAGAGGTTCTCTTCCAGCTGAACTACCGCTGGACTCAAAACATGAGATGGATCTGGCATGTACTTTCTCAGCATCGAAACATGAAAAACATTGTGTACCTGAGATAAACTCGGAGGTAAAGCCACTCGGTAAGAAACGGATCCAACTCTCTCCAGAATTTCATATGGTCCAATGAACCTTGGAGTCATGTTTCCTTTCTTACCAAATCGCATCACACTTTTCCATGGTGAGACTTTGAGAAAAACATGATCACCTACCTCAAAAGATAGATCCTTCCTCCTGTTGTCCGCATAACTCTTCTGCCTGCTCTGAGCTATTCTCATGTGTTTCTGTATCAGCTGAACTTTTTCTGCCAACTCTTCTACCAATTCCGGTCCCATCAAATTCCTTTCACCCACTTCATCCCATAAAGCTGGAGTTCGACACCGCTTCCCATATAATGCCTGAAATGGTGCCATCTGTATACTAGAATGAAAACTATTATTATATGAAAATTCAACAAAAGAAAGATGTTGGTCCCAAATTCCCTAACAATCCATCAAAAAAGCTCATAGCATATCCTCCAAGGTCTGAATTGTTCGTTCTGA
The DNA here is from genome assembly GCA_963277665.1 of Viscum album. NCBI lineage: Eukaryota > Viridiplantae > Streptophyta > Magnoliopsida > Santalales > Viscaceae > Viscum > Viscum album. Next base: position 1,145,987,672 of record OY728166.1, read on the forward strand.
CTGCCCATCTGATTGAGGATGAAATGCTATACTAAAATTTAATTCAGTACCCAACGACTTCTGAAGGCCTTTCCAAAAGTTACAAGTTAACCTGGGATCATGATCAGATACAATGGAGAGAGGAACTCCATGTAACCTGAATATCTCTTTAAGATACAAACGGGAAACTTGATCTAGGGAAAAAGTATCTCGTATAGTAAGGAAATGAGCAGACTTGGTCAAGCGATCAACAATAACCCAGATTGCATTATTACCTCGAGATGTCTTCGGTAATCCCACAACAAAGTCCATGGATATATTCTCCCATTTCCACTCTGGCACTGGTAAAGGCTGAATCATCCCTTTCGGTAACTTCCGCTCTGCTTTAACCTATTGACAAGTCAAACACTTCATAGTAAAATCAGAAATATCTCTTTTTATGCCATCCCACCAGTAATACTCCCGCAGATCTCTGTACATCTTAGTACTGCCAGGATGAACTGAAAACGGAGAACTATGAGCTTCACATAACAACTCTCTCTTCAACTGTGAATCACAAGGCACACACAACCTCTTCCCAAATCTCAAAACACAATCATTATCAATGTTGAATTCAGGCAACTTACCCTTTTGAACCAGCTCTACCTTTTTCTGCAACTCACTGTCTTGCTTCTGTGCTTGCTTGATTCTGTCTGATAGAAATGATCTCACTGATACCTAAAACAAAAAAGAAGAACTTCCTGCACCAACAACTTCTATGCCAAATTTCATCAAATCCTTAACCAAAGGATCACATTCCAAACACAACATTTCTAATGAAGAATTACTTTTTTGACTCAAAGCATCAGCCACTTTATTTGCTTTTCCCGGATGGTAATGAATTGTACAATCATAATCCTTGATTAATTCCATCCATATCCTCTGTCTCATGTTTAACTCTTTCTAAGTGAATATATACTTTAAACTTTTGTGATCAGTATATATTTCACACTTTACTCCATACAAATGATGCCTCCAAATTTTTAAAGCAAAAACAACAGCAGCTAATTCCAAATCATGTGTATGGTAATTTACCTCTTACGTTTTCAACTGACGTGAAGCATAAGAAATTACCTGATCATTCTGCATTAGGACACAACCAAGTCCTTTCAATGAAGCATCACTGTATATAACAAACTCACCATTCCTGGAAGGTACTGCCAAAACTGGAGCATTCACCAATCTTCTTTTCAATTCCTGAAAACAATCATCACATTCTTTTGTCCAGATAAAATTAACACCCTTTCGAGTTAGCTTAGTCATTGGACTAGATAACCGTGAAAAAGTTCTAACAAACCTTCTGTAATAGCCTGCCAAACTAAGTAAGCCACGAATCTTAGTTACATTTTTGGGTCTTGGCTAGTCTTCCACAACCTTTGTTTTTGCAGGATCAACATTTATCCCATATTTTGAAACAATGTGACCAAGGAAAGAAATTTGTTGCAACCAAAACTCGCACTTGCTGAACTTCCCATACAATTTCTTTTCCTTCAAGGTTTGCAAAATGACCCTTAAATGTCATTCATGTTCTTCTTTACTTTTAGAAAACACCAAAATATCATCATTTAAAACCACCACAAACTTATCCATGAACTCATGGAAAATTCTATTCATTAAGTCCATGAATACAGCAGGTGCATTGGTTATCCCAAAAGGCATTACTACAAATTCATAATGGCCATATCTTGTACGAAACGCAGTCTTCAGAACATCTTCTTCCTCTACCTTCAGCTGATGGTACCCCGATCTCAGGTCAATCTTTGAAAAATACTGAGCTCCCTGGAGCTGATCAAACAAATAATTGATATGAGGCAAAGGATATTTGTTCTTAACAGTGATATTATTCAAGGTCCTATAATCAATGAAAATTCTCATTGAGCGATCTTTATTTTTAAAAAACAACATAGGAGCACCCCATGGTGATGTGCTAGGTCGAATGAATCCTTTATCTAATAAATCTTGCAATTTCTCCTTCAACTCTAAATGTTCAATTTGAGCCATTCGATAAGGGGGTTTTGAAATTGGCTTAGCATCAGGAACTAAGTCAACAGTAAACTCAAATTCCCGATCTGGTATTATTCCAGGAAACTCATGAGGAAAAACATCAGGATACTCATTTACCACTGGCACATCATTAATCTGTACAGTTACTTTATTTTCAACTATGTGTGCAAGGTAACATTCATTTCCATCTTTTACAAGTTTCTTGGCCTCTTGATAAGTTATCAACATTAAGGGTTCATTCTCGTACACAAACTGAAAGTCTTTGTGAAAAGAAGATTCTTTAGCTCTATCGTCAATCTTAGCATGGTAAATAGAGAGCCAATCCATACCCAAGATAACATCAAAATCTACTAGAGGTAGAATAATAAGGTTTGTAAGTAGGTTCTTTCCACAGATAAGGATAGGAAGATTCTTATAAATTCTTTTTGCCTCAACATTTCCCCCAGGTGTTTTTACCACAAGTTCAGGAGTCATTTCTTGAGATGGTATTACCATTTAACTAGAAAAGGTTTCAGAGATGAAAGAATGTATAGACCCCAAATCAAACAACACACTGGCATAATCTGAAAAAACAATCAAAGTACCTGATACAACTTCATTGGATGGCCCGACATCTGCTGAAGTAGTTTCAAAGGATTTCACCACCCCTTTCTGCTTGTAGTCTAACTGCTTCCCATCACTCAAGCTCTTTGTCGGACACTCGTTTTCATAGTGACCCATCTCATTGCACTTAAAACATTTCACTAACTGTAAATAAAATTTGGTCTTACCTTCACCTTGATCTTTTTCAGTGCAATCACGAGCCTTATATCCCATATTACCACATCAGTAGCACTTTCCAGAATTCGGAAAACATTCCCCATCATGACTTTTTCCACATTTCTCACAAACTAGAAACTTAGATTTCTTACCATCAGACTTTTTTGAAGAATTTTTCCCTTTCTCCTGCCACCTTGGTCTCTTCTTCTGTTGGTTGTTATAGAACACTTGACCATAGGCAAACTCCATTTCCACCTTCTCAGCACATCGAACAAGCTTTTCATAACTTTTAAACTCACGAGAAGCTAATGCCCTTCGATATTTTGGATTTAATCCTGAGTAAAAATGATTGATTTTACTATCAAGGTCTCGGATAAAATTTGGAGCATACCTTGCCAATCGAGTGAACCTTTCATTATAGGCAGCCACTGAGTCTTCCTCTTACCTCAATTCCAAGAATTTCTTTTCCATCCTAAGTCAAACAGCCTTAGGAAAATACTTCTCAAGAAACATACCTTTGAATTCATCTCAGTCAAGAGCATCAATCTCATCAGCGTCCCTGATATTTTTAACCATAGACCACCACTGACCTGCCTCACCCTCCAAACGGTAAATAGCAAGACTAACCTTTTGATTGTCTGAACACCCCATGACATAAAAAATCTTCTCTAGTGCTATAATCCACCCTTCAGCTAGCACAGGGTCAGATTATCCTATGAATGATGGGGGATGTTGCCTCATGAAATGTTCCACCACTGACATGTTCCTATGCGGTTGATCTGGCTAATCTCGTGCATGGATACCACCACCATTTATCGCTTGAGTCAACTCTGCCATTACTGTAACAAACTGTTCAGTTCCAATTCCGACCATCTCAGGATGCTAATTCGGAAGGTTATTTCCTTTTGTATGCCTTCCTAGCACTGCTTCCCTGTTTCCTCTGTGGAAAACCATTCTGAACAAACATGTCTTAGATGAAGCAACATGGTAATCTTCAAATGCTATATCATTTCAAAAAAAAAAATATTTTTTGATAATCATTTAACAGAATTATAACTCCTAAAGTTATCTAAACCGACATTTGATACCAACTATAAGGCCCCAGCCTTAAACCTTACTTAATATTGAGTTATTACAAGATTACACATTGGGGATCTTTTCAGGTTTAGAGTTTTAGAGAATTAGATCATAAAACTTGCATTACATTCCACATTTAAACAAAGTGGTTACATAAAGATAGTATTACTTTTTTCCCATCAATGGAACATATTTAAAATAAAACATGGATTCTTTCTTGACACTTCCTTGACACTATCATCATATCATGTACCTTTCCCTTGACCTGTGAAAAACATTTCAAAAAAGACTTGGGATGAGCATAAAAAGCTCAGTATGGGTTATATAAAAAAATATGGAAAGGAAACATGAGTTCATATATACATAATAATGAAATCATACTTTACCCATAAAACATAAGCACTTTAACATACCTCATCAAATCATGAATAAATCATAGAACTCAAAAGACATAAAGGTAACTTGAGGCATTCATAACATTCTTACGTAGGGAGTAACCCTCTTGGTTACGTTTGGAATACCCATCACAGTATATTCCCAAAATCTCTTCGGAGAAACCTTAATGTTTCACTCCTTCACGTTACCCAATGCATTGGAGAGCTATATCGGGCTCACCCTCCCTTAGTCTATCACAGAACCACCCGTCTTCATAATAATGCCCAAGAACCTCAACATAATCGTATCACATAAAACATGCATAAAGGAAACATAACATTTCCACCTTTCAATCACAAGATATCAATACCACACATTGATATAAAAATATTATGAAAACCATTTTCAAGACCAAAATAAAAGAAAAGTAAAACATGGTATTTATTTTTCTTTTAAAAAAAGGTATGGCTTGTAGAGGAAGCCGAAACTCAAATAATGGTCACGATGGCGGAGAAGTCGTTGTCGCCGCATACGTACGACAAAAACATTCCATTTTGTCGTTTAGTAAACGCTTCGTATAAAAAATATTCCTTTTGAATAAACGTAAAAGTCAAAGGGGTTTATACACCGTATGAAAGAATTTTGTGTATAAAACAAAATATGCCTCAATGAAAGGAGATTGAGACGAAGTCCCATACCTGAGGTCCGACTTGACTCAGTCGTTCTTTAATCTCCTGAATAATAAACTTGAGTTAATTTCTACTTGTTTAAGAACCTTTTTCAAGTTCATTATTCCTTTTATATCACTTATTTCCATGTCATGAACACTATGTAATTATTTAAGTTAATAACGGTCGTTTTAACGATCATTGGTACTTGAGTCAAAAATAATCCCTTTATAATTACAAGTTGTTAATGTATCCATTATATCCAGAATGGTATTAATGATGTAGATATCATATATGTCATATATATCCAGTAAATTCATGCATTTATAATATTACATAATCATTTAGAGGTAAGAAATGAAATGCACCGTTCATGGAGACGGTAAGCCGTACGTACACATGAACGCTACTTTCATTTCTATTTCGTATTTTATAGAATGGAATAATAATGATATAAAGGTATATTATAATTCTAGTGTAATATCATATATAATACCATAACTCCATCCTTTATACGTCCCACATATGGTATTTAACGAATCAAATCACTTTGAGGGGGCGGTAGTCCGCACTTCCTTGAATGAAGATATCACGTTTACCCATAATGGAAACCATAAAGGTATGCCCAAAATGAAAAATAAAGAAGATTAAGGATAACATAAACATATTATATATCATATATAAATATAGTGACATCTTAATGGCCACCTTTGAAGGTGTTAAAATAATGTTGAACAATCATCATTTCGGGAGACATAAATTCACCTTCCACGGAAACAATATGTCCTTTAACCATTAGATGTAGGTGTGTGTAAGTGTTGCTCGAGTACTTCTTATAACAACATCCTAGTATATTGATGATACTGTAGTTATTACAGAATAAATGAATAAAAAGAGTTTAGGGGGTTGGAGAAGCAAAATAAAGCAAAAGGACTCAAGTGAAGACATTACTTTAAAATCGAGTAACTCCCATTGGTTTGAGCTCAAAGGCTTCCTTGGGAAGACTTCTGCCCAATGTGAGGCTTCAAGGAGTACGATAGGGATGTGGAGAGACAAAATGGGCAGGGGTTGGCCGATTCAAAGGCTTTGGGATTATGGGTATGGAGGTAGAGGTGGGGGCCTTTTATAAGAGGAGAGGAGGGACAGTCTTGGAAAGTAAAGAAATGTTACTTTAATTGAAAATGATTTTCAGATTAAAAAGGTCCCACATTGATATATTTCTAGGGTAAGGTGATAGGGGTTTGAAATACACCCACCCAATAGGTTTTGGACATGTGTAGGTCTTATATTTTACATTATCTTTCCATTTTATTTAAATCATCAAATAATGAGGTCATCGCTGCATCATTATGATGTCATAAATAATTTAATTTATTTAATGTCTAAAAATTAGAAAAAAAATACTTTGATGTAGAAAAGCGTTTTAGATTTACAATGAATATTTATAGTATAAAATATAATATATTTAGACAAAATTAACAATGTTTTAATCAGGTGCTACATTCTTGTTATATTTACTTTCTTTAAAAAAAATAAAAAGATAACAAGTAACTTTCCACAAAAGTGATTCCATGGGGTCCCCAAGTTTGGCAGAAGACATCCCATGGTCGGCCATGAGACAACCAGTAGAATTAGGACACATGTTGGTGTCATTTTTTTATTATTATGATATTATTTTATTATCCTTAACTACCCGATTACTCATTAATCAAGATAATTAAAGATAATTACCGTCGTTACTGTTCATACTGTCCAAATCAAGAGTCTTGATAAAATAATTTGGGCCTTCTGATTCCAAATATGTAATCCATTTTACCAAATTCCAAACACAGAAATTGAAATTAATTGATATAAAAATAATTCCCGTTGTCAAAACAAATAGCGGGTTTTTTTGAAACAATATCTATGAATCTTTTGGCATTAGTTTATGATGAATTTCAAATTAAAAATAATTCTAATGACCACCATTGGATTAAATGGTAAAAATATATTCATATTAAACTTTAAGAACAATTAAAAATATAATCTAACCATATAATTAAATTAAATGAAAAAAAAGTTTTGATGTAAAATGCAGTATTTTCATTATTCTTTAAAAAATGAACATTGTTAGAAAAATACCGAAAATTTATCCAATGTAAATTTCAATGTCTCAATCATAATTAATATGTTTATTTTGACAAATATAGATTATAAAATTGTCAAAAGTTTGATTTAAAAAGGGTTTTCCATCAAAAGGCAGTAAAACAATATTTTAAGAATATTAGTGTATTCCATGCTTAAGATTGGATTTATTTTCATTTTAAGCCTCTAAAACACTATCTAATTCATTAAAAGACATAGATAAAAATATCTATTATTCATTACTTACTTGGGATGTTACAATAGTTTACTCCCATTATCCCCTATGGAATATAAACTTTGTGGTATAAATCCTGTCCCACATTAGTTTGGGAGATAGATGATAGCTATAATATAATCTCGGTGGGATACTTCTATAATAATGAGTTAATTTTAGGATAAAACCTCATTTTGGATTATATGTCAAACTTGAAAAATAAGAGATCAATAATATTATTCCAAACAAGTTTTATTAGAATAACTATTTTCCTAGAGTTGATATATATTTCTTACCCCTAATTTGACTTTACAATGATGATGGTGTTTCTATTGGAGAACATTAATCCATTACAATCCCTCATATTGAAATACTTGTATATAAAAGTGGTCAGATAGTGTTTCCCAAAGAAGAGACAATTTGGATACAAGAAGATTTTATTTGGCATATTATAATCGAAAGAGGCACCCATATGTGTTATTTATGTTTAAGGGGAGGATTATTGGGTGAAAACCCAATACTAAATCATTTTGAGAAAGGAGTGTTTGATAATATATAATATTGGTTGAATAATCCTCCTATCACCAAATAGTTATATGATGGAATCCTATTTGGGATTCTATATTGGGATCTATAATATATTATCAAGAATAATAGTAATTATAATTTCTTTTTTAAGAACTATAATTTTGTGAGTTTTAAATTAATTTTATATTTTCATATAATTAATGAATTATTTATATATGATATCAGAAAAATAAAATATTATTATGTGGATGATTTTAATAAATCATAATTCCACTCATATAATTTAAATCCATTTAAAATTGAAGTACAAAAACTTTTTAATTCATAACTTATATTGTATATGATGGATCCTCTATGGTTTTATTTTTTTGGTTGATTTTTTAGTAATTGATGTAATGATCATGATTGATGCACTATGTCATATTTATTTTAAAATGTGTAAAATATTGAAAATAATGTTAATCATTATGATGGAGTAATTCCCATTCGGTGAAATAGACATATATCAACCCATGTAAAAAATTTTAAAATGTGTGTCGATCTTATCAGTGCCTAGAATGGTTTAGAGAGATGTGTATCATATGGAATTTTATTCATAAATTCTTCTACGATAAGAACTCAATGATTGAACCAGTTTTATTCTTTCTTAATACATGTATATAGAGATTGATTGGTTGTACCACTACTCATAACAATAATAGAGGGACAGTTTTTGGTTTATCACCACTTATATCAAAGGAGTGGAGAATATATGGATAATTTCCACTCATCTGAAACATATTTAATGCGGTATATTAATACCCAGATTATGGTGTAAACAATTTCATGGATAACAATTAACTTGTAACATTTTATGTGTCTTGATGATTTCTTAGAATATTGAAATAATTATATTACATGAAATGATAAATACAAAATGAAAGTACTTTATGGTTTGAAAAAGTGTTAAATAGATAATTTATGTAGTATAATTATCATAGGGGGAAATAAGAAGATAAAAAAAGCCACACATATGTCACAAGTTGAAACAAGAGGATATCTCCATTAAAATCAAATTTTAACATATAATTATGAGAGTATTATAGATAACATCATATCCAAATAACGTACTATGTTTCTAATAATGATTGTTTTATAACTATATCATTACTCTTAGTATGAAAATTTTAATAATAATATCTTATACCCTACTATTTTTCCTTCTTGGGATGGATCATTCATGTAAGATCATTTAAAAGACCAATGTGTTGTTTTTAGAAATTTTGAGTATGGGTTACAATATACATATGCTAATCTTGGAGTACAGTTATATCTAGATTAATAAAGAAATTGATTATCATGGTATAAAGAGAAAAGGTGATGAATATCATTGGATCATTTTTTGGACTAAACTTATAATTTTTACACTAATTTCATTTAATGAAACTATTTTGACAAGAAAGGTGGAAAATGTTTCAAAATGATTTAAGGAAAAGTAGGATAACACATTGTGTGACCATGGTGTATGAGATAATGATAATACATGAGGTTGTAAGAGACGAAATGAAAATATAATATAAAGAGATAATACTAATACAAAATTAAATATACTCTATTAATTAAGTTTTCATTGATAATAAAAGGGAGATCTATATATATGGTGATGGAATTATACTAAATAATTCACTTATTATATAAAGGAGTTTCAATTATAATTTTCTATCATATATTTCAAATGCTTCCCCAAAGATATATAGTCATAATTTATTGATATGTAATTAATAGTGAGTTTCCCAATGCTATTGTATCAATAAATAGTGGTATTATAGTTATCTATAAGATGAATAGTAAAATACTACTCACACCATGGATATAGCTTACACTAGGTAAACCTGGTAAAACAATGTGTCCCTTGTGTGGGAATATTTCATTCCATAGTATCATATAATTGCATTGAGGTCGATACATCTTAGTATAAAAGATATGGTCTTTATATGAATCACGTATTTACTAAGAAGTTATGCTCATTGTTTAATAACTATATTCACCCCAAGAATGTTTCTAATTTGAATCATTTTATTTTATCACTAACTATACATTGATTTCCTATAGAAATAATAAATATATAAAAGTTAGTTTATATTGAGTGTTATGGTTTAATGAATTAAAAAATTATATCTAGTTAACATTATAGAAAAAAATTTCATTTTTCTAATTATCGGTAGATTATTTTGGAAAATAATTTCATACTCGAATATTTTTGAAGAAAAATAACATAATTAATCCACAGACATGTTATATAATAATATATAGTAGACAATTTATTATCTATTTTATAAACAATCTAACATGTACATTATACTAAAATATGGTTAATATTTTAAATATTACATTTATATAAGAAAAAAACTTATTCCTTATTTATAATAACCCATACATCGCTTTTCCTGAAAAATATGAATAACATTCATCATAACAATAACTCAATAGTTTACAGACCCACAATCAATGAAATAAATCAATCATATAAGATGATGTTTATCATATATTTCCTTCTAAATATAGAAATCCTTATTGTAATGTATTATCATAAATATATAGATTCTTTCATTAAATATTTATTCACTTTTTAATCCTAATTTATTTAAAAAAAGTTTAATATAAAGTATGACTATTATAGTCATGAATCAAAATTTATGAATGTAAATTTTATTAGATAAATACAAAAATTGGACTATTCATGTTTCTTTCATGAACCTTTTATGTATACTGGGAAATTATGTTTCCAATGATCATATTGCACAATGAAATAATTTTCACTATGTTTTAGTCTTAAAAAATCATGTGTGTCACCATATACTCCAAAAACATTATTATTATTATTATTATTATTGATCATTTTTTCTGTTATTGTTTTCACCAAAGTAATATAGATAAATATATAACCTAATATATCATGATATATAACCACCAAAATATTGAGAAGAACCAAAAAACACTAGTATAATTTATTCATAAAATGGATAATATTGAATTGATTAAATATATTAGACAATTATTTCAAGAGGAAATACATTTCATAATCCAGACATTTTGAATAACCAGTAATTTAAATTTATTGAAATACTAAATCTTATTTATCATGTGTGTAGTGAAAAATATTCCTTTTTATATTTTATAGTAAATTAATTATTTTTATACTTATAAAAATAATTTATATGGTTTTTTAAAGATATTTTTTAAAATATTAATTATTTAATGTGTGCCCTTATTATAATTTTCTAATATTAATTTAGAATCCATAGAACCATTAATAAGAGTAGGAATATCATATTATTTTTAATTTTAATAAACATAATAACCCTATTCTAGTTGTTGATCTCTATCAGATAATGCCTTGTATAGTAGGAGTTTCCCTAAATCATATAATTTTCTGACCAATTAAAGAATAATCCCCCATTTTCAATACCAATATAATAAATTATAAACATTTATACATTCCATTTGAAAAATATATCTCTAGAAAATTATTACTGAAATAATATATATTTCCACTTAAAACTATAATAAATAAATTTTTTATTTAGTATCATATTTTTCATAAGTAACCAATTAATGACTTGGATTGAATTCATCCCAACTAAAATGACGATCCCTTAAATCATATTTTTTATTTGCAGAAAATTCATATTTTAATATTTTTTCATTTAACACTTCATGTTTCCTAAATTAATAATTATTATGATAGAAAAACATTTCAATTCTGTCATATATAACTCTCAGATAGATAAATAGGAAAAAAAATTATAATTTCATTTAATAAACTATCTTAACTATATTTCTAATGGAATATAATGTTTCGATTTACATATCCATGTGTCACTTAATATCTTAATAAAATATAAATTAATGACTCTAAGGGTTATCTATACTCTTCAATTCTTACTAAATTTAATCTATATGAAATCACTCTCTAATGGCCTCATTTATTTTGATCATGATTGGCCTGAAGGCCCTTTTTTTATTCATTTTTGATAACCCCCCATTCAAGGTATTAGGGGTAAACATTACATGGACCATAGGCCTAGATATTACATGACCCGTAGGTCTTAGGAAATATATAGACTATACTTGGAACTCCTCCCCCTAGCTTAATTTTTCATGATATCAGCTCACCACATTCGCAAGGCTGTTCAGCTAGGCTTATCGTGCTAGAATAAGTAGGTCCCGATGGGAATTTTATACCCTCTCTTATTGAAAAATCCTCTTAACTTATGCTTAGTGAATGAACTTGCTCTATATCCCCATCTAGAGTCTGCTTATTTTAGAGTTTGTCTGACCATCCAGCACAATTATCAGGTGTCTCGATTGACCTGAGGTGGCCCAAAGGACTTAATGTGGCATTAAGGCCTTGAGGTGCCCCGAAGGCCTTAAAGGACCCTAACCCCAAACCGGTGGCCCAAAATCCCAAATGGATGAATAGTTCTAACTCTTATAGTACAAGATTGTGTATGTTATAGTGCTGGCTATAGTGCTGATACATTTCCTGGAAATATGTCTCCATCTAGTTTTGAACTCGGGTCTCTTGGATTAACTTGTCGAGTCCTTACCAACTAGGCTGAGGCGCTTGTTAAAACCTCCCTTATTTTAATGATATCAATCACAATGATTGTTTATTTGGGAAATAATTTTACACCTTGGTATTTTTAGGAGTATTAATGATTTCTATTTTTCAAATGAATCTCATTCATATTGTATTTCATGAAATCCATATATATGGATTCTTTTAAAAATATAATTTTTTAATCTCTATCCTTTGACTAAATTAACTTAATTCACTGACATTAATGTATAAATATTATATAACCAATTATTTTTTATAAGTTTTATCAATAAAAAATTAATTAAAATGTCTAATAAATTGTGGTATACATCATTTGTAAGTGTTACATTTTCCTCTTTTCATTTAATGGACTAAAATCATACAAAATTAAAAGTTTAGACAGACACATATTATGTGTGCTAGGTAGTCAACACTGAAATTTATAGATAAGTTCTAATCCCCAGTTATATGGTAATCCCCTCCCACACTCATATTATCAATAAATCATTACTCAAGAGAGCTTCAAAATTTAAATATAATTTTAACATTTAATATACTATAGTTATTATAATAAGTAATTACCAAATAATTATAATAAATTATATACATAATTTTGGTTGAAATAAAATAATATTTTGAAATAATTAAGATTAAGCTCTCAATATGAATGATATAGTATGAATAATATTTAATTTAAATAATTTAATAAATTATATTAATAATAAAAATTTAGTAATTCTATTTTCTTGAATACTAAAATATGGAATTAAATAAGTAGATTAAAATTTCATATATTTAACCTGGGATGTAACAACCATAGACTGAGAATTGTAATTTTTTTTATAAAATTAAGATGGGGGAGAAATATGAAAAAAATGACTTCATGGGGGACTAAAATAATGTAGGCCAAGTTCATACCCTTGAATGATGGTATTATAGTCTTGAGGGAGGAAGCCTATTCTCAAATAACTAATAATAGACTCAACTTAGTCACAATTTGAAACATGAACATCATCCACTATATTCCCCTCATTCCATGTATGAAGCATTTCTACATTTAGTTGAAGTTTGATATGAGCTTTTCTTGTCTATATAAAGAAAGACCCAATTGGAAGACGAGGAAAATATCATCCCAAAAAATGGTAAGGTATAAAGTCACCCAGATATAGCATTACCCATTTGGGTATATGTTGCTTAAAAATGAATTTTTTTAAAATTATTTATTTATTTATTAGTTATATATCGTATATCACATACTATAATGTCCGAAAAACCAATATTGTTTGTTATCATTGAACAAAGGCACCATGATAACTTATATCAGTACCACATATATCAAATTCAATGATATCACATATTTCTCATTATGATTTAATAGATAATAATTATCACATTCTTGAATTATTATAACATCCAAAAAATTTCATATCATGGGGTATGATATCCATGTATTACTATTTTATAATTAATTAAAAACATAACATTTACATTTTGACACTACTAATGATATTATTATATCACTCAATATATCACAATAATTTATTTTAATTACTCAAATCCCAAAATATTACATATAGTGATTTCCTATATTTATTTTTGTGATATATGATCTGATAGTTAAATATTATACACATCATCTAAGAACATATCATTACTTGAATGATCCACATATTAGTGCTTTTGATATCATTTTATTCTTAAAACATAATCTTTCTATGAAAAATATAATTTCGATAAATATTCATAATAGTATATGAAATACCATTAATGGATATTATAAATATCGAACGTGTCTATAATGTATTATAAATATAAACCTAATTACAATATCCACTAAAATAATAATAATAATAAATAATTTAGTGATATATATTTATAATTTACCTTAGTATCAAAACAATATTCCATGTGTGGTGATTTAGATAATTGTTACAGAGAAACTACCAAATTGTTCTTGTATTATCAAGTGATCCTCTATATATAGAACCATGATAAAATATCATAACATAACTCTATAGACCATGAAATGTTAGCAGCTACATTGCAAAGGAAGATATACTAATGAGAAATAGATTCAACAATGAATTTATCATTTAAGGATATTTTTTTATTAGGACACAAAACTCCTTGTATATCTATCCTTCACTAAATAAGGGAGTTTTTATAGATAATGTGTTCCAAAATTCTTGGACAATTTTTCATCACAAAAGTATAATGTTATAATGTGATAACATGAAACCACACATCCATTAATTTTTTAATCATTTAAACAAAATCCAATATATTCAAACATAATTAATTATGTAATATAATGTTATGGTTTTTATTATGATGATAGTTCACATTGAAAATAAAAATTACACCAATTTATAATGATATAATATATATCAAATAACCATGTATATCATAGGCCATAATATAGTATATTTTGTAGTATATGATATAGCATATTTACAAAATATAATTAATTTTACAATGAAACATATCTCTTTATTTTATTTTCATTAACATCAATTATGTTTTCACTATTATCAAATTTTTCATTCATTTTATTCTTCTTATTTTGAGGTAATGATAAAATTGGTAAACATGTTCCACAACATTAAATTACTCAAGACTTGTCATGTTGGGAAGATTCACCTATAAGATTTTAAATATTTTTAAAATACAATAAGAAATATTATTAGAAAATGTAAGAAATTTTAAAGGATTAAAAAAATTTAAAATAATAAAATATTTATTGAAAATATAATGGTAATAAATAACAAAATCATTGAAATAAAAACAAAGAAATATTTTAATAGAAATTAAAGAAATAATTATATAATAAATATTTTAAAATGTTCGAAAAAACAAATTTAAATATAGATAATTTTATATAAGGATTATGTAATGGTGAATTTATTAAAGTATTAGTTTCTTTCATAGTTTATTTTCGTTTCTGATTTCGTAAATGGTTTTAAATTATTTCTTCATCATTATTATTTGGGAAATTTAATGAAAATGGTTGTATATTATTACATTACATCATGGTAACTTGTGTTTAATAAATTATGTTTAGAAAACTCTTATAACATAATAACACATTAGATTCAATACCATCCATTCATATTTATCCTTTTTGTTTTAATGGATATGATAATCTACTTTCAATCTATTTGGGAAAAATAATGAATTTGTTGACTAATTTTTAAAAATATTAACAAAAAAAAATTAAATTTTAAAACGTTATAGAATGATAATTGAATATCTTCTCCACCTTCCTTGATTATTTAATGATACAACACCAATGAATTAAATTGTCATGGTCTAATGCATATATGACTAGGTTTTCTACTAAAACAATAAAAACAATAAAATTATTTATCATCATTATGTCACTAAAATGATTTAGTTTATCAAAATTTGGATGATATAATGCCTAAATAATTATAATTCAATACCACTATGTGCTTATTTAACTTTCCCCCATTTTTATCATGATCCTTCTACACCGGGCATGGGGGTAATACCACTCATTTTTTTCACTTTTAAAAAATGATTCAAATATTAATTAAAATATCCCATGTGTAAATTATTAAAAATTAAATATCAACTCTAAAATGTTTATAACATCAGTCAAAATAAAATATAACATTTGAATAAAAACTATTAATAAAATAACAATATAAAAAGTCACCCATGCATAGACATTTTAATTATCCCAAATGAAATATACTCCATATTTTCAACTTATAAATTTGTATTACTATATAAAGTTATTAAATAAGTAAAAATAATAATATTTAATGTTTTTTATATAGATAAACATGGGTTCAAACTCAAATCTTAAATTTCACAAATACTTTGGATTGAATTAAATGGATAGTTATTACATAGTAAAACAAATAAATAAATTCAATACATTCACCACATTTCAAGTGTTTATAATAAATAATTTAATATATTATAAAAACTAGTACAACTAATAATTTAAATAAATAAAAATATATAAAATTAAATTTGTAAAATAAATACATATGAACACTATAACTTGTAGAAAGTATTGGATCCAAATGGTTTGGCTGCAGGCATTGCATCTAAGAGGTTTAGTGGTGAAATCCTGATGGCTCCATTTATAGCTCCCATTTCAGGGTGGGGGTGAGTGATCTTCAACCTATGCTAACAGGTAAATAAATGTACATTTTTGGGAATATAGAGAATCAAAGGTGAAAGGGGAATGTGTATTTAGAGCCTATATGGCCTCAGATGTGAGCAATGATCTCATGTCACCGTACTCTGATAGTGTGAGTAGGCCTAGGATATGGTGGAGGTGTGTAATGTAAGGGGGTGGGGAAGTGGACTTCGAGAATAGTGGTATGATATTATATTCATTCATAGGTGGTGTTATCTAGGGGAGGATATGGATAGGGTTAGTGTTGAATAGAGTGGGATGGGTGTGGCCATGGGCCCATTTGGGTCAGTTTATTGGTCATGTGGCCCAGGGCTTTCATGCCATCATTTGGGCATAATTTCCATTGGTCCTTTTGACCATACAAGGGACCCATGGGTTATGTTTCTCTTTTTAAATTATTTATATAGTCCTATGGTAAATTCCTAAATATATGGTTGTAACTGGCCAGGGATACTACGAGTTGGGTGCATCCATGGCCCACTTTGGGAAATGTTCTTTGGCCTACAGGCCATCTTGTGGGCTTGTATTCAAGGGTCTTTTACACCACGTACATTCCCTATGTGATAGGATTATATTAGGGATTTTTTACCTAGTACTATGGTCCTTATAATGGGTTTCCCACTACCCAAAAATATATTGGTGTTATCTTTTCTTATTAAGAAAAAGAGGCTTTGGACCTAACTTTTAACAAAAATATGAACACCATGACTAAGAGTTTGAATTTTCATTGGACATATACCTAGAAAAGAAATGTTTTTATAATACAAATTATCAGTAGGGAAATTTTTTTATGTTATGGAATAATTGTTTTATAGATAAATAAATTGAGAATGAGAAATCTAATTTTGGAATTAGAATATAGGATTGTGTGTGGGTTACATGGTCATTACAAGACCATTACAGGGGGATTTGTTGGATGTTTAAACAATCATTATGAAAATTTTTTAGTTAACTAAATTTTAATTTTATAAATACTTGTTAATAATCTCAAATCATAGAATAATTATACATAAAACGTTCTTATGAATAAATTGAGTGAAACATTATTTGGGATTTTTGAAAAATAATTATTTTTTAACAAACAAATACATGTTTTTATAGACATATTGTTTTTATTTAATAATTAATATTTTGATATTGTATTTCTAAAACTTTATAGACAATTTATATTAATGATTATTGAATTAGGTATGTTTGATATCATGTGATTTTTTTAAAAATGGTAGAATTTTGTAATAAATTTAAGTAAACTTTTTACAAATATGGTATTCAATATGAATAAATTGTAATTTAAAAATGATGTAATAATTAAAATTATATTCTCTATGGCATAAACTTTATATTTTAAAATAAATAATTAATTTTGAAAATTTTAATTCAAATCTCAGCTTATAAATTGATTTTTAAAGAATAAAACATATTTTATCTTTATATTTATAATATGTTTTGGTTCCATTTATGATATATCTTGGAGAATGTTTTTTGGGAGACATAAAATTTTTAAAAAAGAGAATATAAATCAAATAATAGGAATCCAAAATCAAATATCCTTGGATGAAACTCATTTATGAATTTTTATATAATAATATTTCAAAACCAAGATTTCAAGGGATATAACAAAAAATATTAAACTATTGCCCAAGATTAACTATAAATACCCTCAATACCCATATCTATAATACCATTTATGAATTTTTAATTATAAAAATATTTTAAAACATAATCCAGGTGGTATATAAATTTTTTTTTAAATAAGTTTAATTTCTGTTAATCTAAAGATAAAAATCAAATTAAATATTGATAAATATGAAATAAATGTTTTAACAATTATTATAACCTCTAATGAAACTCCTTTTTTGATTTTAGAAAAAAATGCATCAAATAATAAATTCATTCCTCCTTGAAATATAAATATTCAACGGGAATATTATATTGAATCTAAATGATTTCTCAAAAACATTGTTATACTAGAATTTTTCAATGAAAAAAGTGAGGAGGTAGATAAATCAAATTGGGAAAGGAGTTCTCAAAGACTGTTTATATATGCAATTATGATTTTTCATCCATCTATGGAAGCATCACAATAAATTTAAATGGTTCCATGAGATATAAATATTTCAAAAAATTATGTGAAAATTCAGTGTAACATTTTTTCCATTAAGAATTTTAGATTAAAGAAATATTTGAAATATCCAATGTGCATACCATTATGTTTGTAACTTCATTTAATTTCATCTTATGATGCCTGAAACATTTTGGATAACTAAGGTGGAGAAAATATGACCAGAAAATTATAATATATCAAAATATATGAAATTTTTATATCATATAGTATTATTATAGATCATGAATTATGTCTGATATAGCTAAAACTATTTAAACTCATAAAGATCAATATCATAGATTTAAAAAAAATTAGTGAACCAAAACCTTAAAACTAAGGTGCCCACGGAAGATGAATCTTATAGAGATAAGTGTAATGATTAACAATATAAAAATTATTATGGTCTATTTTATGAAAAACTAATGTTTTAGTGAAGGTAATATGATCTAAATTCTTCACAAGAACAAATAACCTCTTCTTCATATAAACATTAAAAAAATGAAACAAAAAACTATCAATATATACCATACATTTTTATATGATATGAACAAATTATGACCCAACCCTAGGAAAATTATTAGAGTATATAGGGGTTTCCCCAAACCTACCTCTAATAGGTAAGGGGTTAGACGTTAAAATTGAGAGTATGATAACCCTTACAAGAGAAATTTTCTTATAAGTAATCATGTGTAGCATGAAAAAAAGAAATAAAAACCTATAAATACATGAAAATGGTTATAAATTTATAAATAAAAGATAATATCTATAATATACATTCATCTATATCAAGAATTCAAAGGAAAATTAGAGTATTAAATTATATGTATAAAAATAACCACCAAACGCCACATACAATTACTAACCAAAATTAAAATGGGATTATAAATTTATGATCAATGTGTCAACATTATATTTATCTAAAAAAATTCCATTCATAAAAACCCCTATACACAATTCCTACAATATAATTTCTTAAATACTACTATAAAATTATCTTGTAAATTTCTATAGACACAAATATAAGGATACACTTTTCTGTAAACTTGGATGGATATTTCTATTTAGTATTCATCCTAAAACTATGAATTGAACTTGGTAATTATGAATAAATCACGGTAATATAATTATGTATATTATAAGGTAATTAAATAAATACTTCCAACATGTTCATAAGGTATGTTCGAAAAATCCTGATACAACCCCTCACTATAGTATAAAAAACATTATTAAAACAAATAATACATATATAATATAAAACCTACCATTTAACACCACAACAAGAAGGACCCATGAAATAAAACTATTGTTAAGTAGTAACTTATAATCCAAGGAACAATCTCCCCTACCTACATATACTAAAAATAACATATAGGTAGGGGAGACAATTGTTACTATTAGAACAACCCACCAAACCAAGGCCCTACCAATTCTGACATTAAACATAGTGTGTCATCCTAATCCCACATTTATTAGGTTAATGGATAAAGAAAAGAACCAAACACTTAAATATCACATATAAGAATCATAATTATATTATAAAAATTTATATGAGCATTTAATAAAGAAATATATTACCAATGGTAATGTAATAGGAATGGAAAACATGTTTAAAATACCACAATACATCAATACATACAATAATATGAGGATAAACAATAATATCCAAAATCCTAAAATAGAACCAACCACATACAATGGGGATGATACTCCAAATCATTCCTTCTCTAACATCAATAAAAATTATTTCCACCAAGATTCACAAGGAAGCTTCTCCATCCATACTGTGACCATTGTAGTCTCCAATGAACCATGCATTGTTTTCGTAGATTAAATATGAGTGGGATTGAATATCATATTTGGGTAAATATTATTGGTAATATTAAGCCTTGTCAAGGTGCTTATTTTATCAATCAAAATAAGTAACTTTGGATGTTTTCTTCAGTAAAATTTAGGGAGTGGAAGTGGGATCAATAATAGTGGTAGGATTATATGGTTCTATATTTTTATTTATGGGGTTTTTACTAGAAGTTGATGATATTGGGGGGAACAGATTGTATTGATTTATTTGTTTAGTCTTATATTATTTATACTGAAGTCATCCCAATAGTGATTTATGCTAATAGTTGAAGCATATGGTCATTGGTGGATCTCTTATGGATAACATGGAAAAATCATGATATTTTGAGTTTTATGCATAAAATTCTATAGGATATCAATAGTCATCACAGTTTAATAATGGTTAAATCTTTTTTTTCAAATGGTATTTCAACCAGACGACCATTCAGGTTCTACTATAAAGGTGGGGTGGGACCCCTTGTTCACATGTTCCATGACATGGATTCAAATTAGTCTGGTATTGTTTATGCATACCAATCATTATTGAAAATCTCTATACCATTTAATTAGTAAAATATTAAACAATTTTAATCCAATGGAAATTGGAGTTGATTTTCTAAGTCACATGAAACTATATGTTTTCTTATTTCATTGATTTATTTTGGTTGGGTGAATAATTTTTAGATTTATTTGGTGTGTAGAAGTGATCAATTTTTTTATTTAGAATATGTTTCTTTTAATCTTTTGGTACATCAATGTTAAAAGGAAAATGTGTGATTTATGGTACATCTAGAGATTTTATGTCCATTTTGAATACTATCTTCTATTGTGTGTCTCTTTGAACAATTTTGAATAGTATCTTCTATTGTGTGTCTCTATGAACAATTTTGAATCTCTACCCCCAATATTTTCTAGAAGATAAATGTTCAAATCGTAACAGAATAAAATAATCATAAAAATTAAGTAACGTTATCTTATCATAATTTTATCTCAATTTATTTGGTTTTATTTCATCAGAAGGTAACCCATAAAAATATAAAAGATCTATATAGAGATATTTAATAGGAAATACTTTGGTTTTTATATAATGAAGTTGTTAGATTTTGACTTTCTGAAGGACCAATAAGTTTTATTAACTAGTATCAATCGATATTACATAGAAAAATAATAATGGGATAGGTTTTATAGAATGTAAATTTTTCTTTTTCAAATTTACTTTCTTATATTATTTCTATAACATCTAGGATATGGAGATTTCAGTTTAGTTGATAAAAATCGGTTAAAACTTCAAGAAATTCCAATAGTAATGAATATGGAGTTTTTGAGGCTATGATTCTTCAAATTGTGAATATTGGAAGATATAAATAATCACAATCAATTGAATTTTTTTATATTGACTGAATTTTACCTATAAAATGTTAATTTAAATTTTTTAAAGATTTAAGGTCACTTTTTTTGTTTTCTTCCCTTCAATCATGTTCGGATGCGACAATAACTATCATGGGAAATTATTATAGGGAATATAACTTGTTTTTTAAAGACATTTAAAGTATTTTAATAAATTTTAAAAATACATGGAGGGAGATATTGACACATTTTGGGAGTTAATTTAATAAAAATTGATGATGATGATCCCATCATTGATGAAGTAAGTGAAAATTAGATGGTACATCATGTGAGGAGAGATGAGGTAAATTTTTTAGTCCAACTATGATATGTTAAAATTATAGAATGTGAAGTAATATAAATGAAAAATATATGTAAATAAAGGTAAATTATAGAATGGGTGTGTTTGGAAGCATAAGTTTCAAGAATTTTTTAGAAGTTAAAGGTGGTAGTATCTTACTACTGAGTGTGCATGTACCACTATAATTATGGATCAATGATTATGGATCATTATTTTATACCATGGTAAAGAAGAGATACACTTTCATTTATGAGTACAAAAAATTCATAAATTTATGTTTGATGGATGGCGAGGCTCTAGAAATAATGGATATGTGTGATGTTATGGTTCGGATGAAGAGCATAAATTTCTTTGATCTTAAAGAAGTTCCACACATACCAAGATTTTGAATAATATAATTTCTATTTAAAAACTATATAAAGAAATATAAGGAAAATTCTTCAATAATGGAGTGTGGAAGATCACTTGGGGAAATGTGGTTTAATTTAGAGGGATGAATGACGGAATCATATATTTGAATGAAAAATGTGGTGTAGAAATACCTCCCTGAAAAATAATTTCTAAAAGTTTATAGATAACTATTTTTTAAATAAATAATCTCAATGAGAATAACAAGATATTTATAAAGGATTAATTCATGTTGAACTAGGATAACTATAACATCAAAATATTTAATAGATTCATACATATAATGTAGAAATTGGCTTTTTCAATATGAGTAAAAGGACACCTAATAACCTGAAGTTGGAACTAGTATTCATGGAAATTTGGGGGCTTATCCCTATATAATATTGTAGTGGGTCATAATATTTTGAGACCATCATTAATGAATCCATAAGTAAAGTATGAGTTTTCTTTTAAACACAATTATTATGTTTTTAATGTATGTAGAATTTGATAATGGGGCACTCACTTCCTGAAAAGAACGCACCTCATATGCCTGTTCAATTTTCAAATAATCATTCCATTGAGCAGGATTCCCAACCAGTGATGGGTAATTTTCTATATAAAGTGCTTGAGATCTCATCAGAGGTTCCCATTTTCTCATCACCTATTTCATCTTCTCCTATCGAGTTGGTGCGTTAGCCCTCCCATCCCTCTTTAAAGGTGCTTTGATGTGTTATTCTACTGTTTTTTTACCTAATCAAGACTATTTTCACCGCAATGATCATCTTATCTCCCCATTTCTTAGAGAGGGGGGAAGGGTTCTTTTAGGTTGATATGTCAATGGAGGAGTTGGGGAGGCCAGAAATTATCATATATAGACTTTGGTGATGATATTTTGTCATGAGTGGTCAGCGATAGCTTAATTTCAAAATATTATTTCTTTCTTGAATTTAAGCATCCAACCTATGGTGCCTTCCATCCCATAAAACACCTTTCCATAAATTTATTTTCTATTGAGGAATTTGTGATGGAGATGTTGCAAGAGGGGAGAGTTTTTTGAGGTTACATATTTTCACTTTATAGATGGTAATGGGATGTTCATAAAGGTAAGGACACTAGCTTAATGATGGTTATTCTAAACAATTAGGGATTTTTTTGCCTTATCTTAATCCTAGGATCCTTCAAAGTATAGGAGAATCCTAATATGGATATATGTGTTCCTATGGAGAATCAAAAAGCCTTCAGTCATCTTTTGTTCCTCAAATATATATAGCAGTGAACATGCATATTCTATTCCAAATCACATTCTAATTCAAACATGATAATACTTATCACGGTAGAAGTGAATCATATTTTAGTCACCTCCCAGGTAATATAATTTTTGTCACATAAAGGGATAATTTTTCTTTATTATAGGTGAAATGTTAATGAGAAAGGGAACACTCTTTAACATAAAGATTGTGAAGCTATGGTTTTCAATGATCTGGGTACCTCAGCGACTTCACATCTTTTAGGTGATATGGATTTAAATCTATCTACTAATATCTTGGCCTCAAAGGATAATTCATACTCATGGTGAAAGTGTCTTTATTGTGATATGGGGAAGGATTCTACTAGACCAGGTGAAAATCCTAGAGCTATAATTTTTTATTTAATCTCTCCTACTAACAAGGTATTGTTGGATGTTGAAGCATCCAGTGATCTTGATTTTTACAATTTGGCTACTTCCCCTTCCCTTCTTATAGTGCATGGATCAAAGGATATATCATCTCTTGAGAAAAATATATTCGGTCTAAGTCAGGGTAATGTGTCATGGTGGGTTGATTCTAGTCTTATTACTCATGCTATGGAATGTGTGTCAATGGATATTTTCTTTTATGTGATTCAGATTATTTTTTGGATAATCATTCTTCTTTCAATGTTGGCATTGGGCCTTCTCCTAAAATCCTTCTATTATCTCATATGGGAGAGTGTAAGATGACCTGTTATAGTTTCATTGTACTCCCAACCACTTAGAGGTCTTATTGAATTCTTCTAAGGATGCTAATAGGGGTATGTTTTTGTGGTTGGTTTAGGATACTAGTCCCAAATATTATTTATCTTGTGAATCTGAAGGTAGAATTACCCGTTCCAAGTCCAAAGGGCCCCCCATGTCTTCACTATCTGTTTCTCCTCACATTTGGTCAAAGGGCCATAAGTTGATTGTTACTTTTTAAAATTTCATCTATTATCACGTGTAACAATAAGGGTATGTGTGCACGGGCTAGAATTTGTTCTCTGTTTAATGATATCATTAAGAATCAAGTTTCCCTCTTGGCCATTTTGGAACCGAAGCAGAAGGATCCTTCTTTACCTGTTCATTTAAGGAGACTAGTTTTTTCTCAATTTATCCATGGGATCCCATGAAACACTGACACCATATTTTTTGAAGAGTAATGCAACGGTTGAAAAAGAGGACACGTCTCACAAAAATTTCACAAAAAATATATCCACGATAATCTCATATTTCTTCTTATCCATTATATATTTCTGTTGTGATATGTCAGATAGAGAATATTTGTGGTAGCATCTTTCCTTCTTTCAACTAGATAATCTTTCTTGTTTTTTGGGTGGGGAATTTAATACTATATGTGACAGTTTGAAAAATAAAATATGTCAGAACTATTTACCTAATTGATGTAGGAATTTATTGTATTTATGGCCTCATTTGGCCTTATGTATATTGGTTATCAGGGATACCTTTTAAGTGGTATAGTAATAAAAAATGGAGATAAATAATTTAGTGAAGATTGGATGGATTCTTGTCAAACATCCAAGGTGTTGACTACTTTTCTCAGGCTAACGTCAATCATTTATATCATGTCCTATTTGATCATGAAACCCTTATGATTCTCATCATGAGGGAGGATAGATGTCTGACTAATGTTGGATTCTCAACTAGTTAGACTTGGGAAACGGACTTCCTTCACATTTATAAAAACTCGTGGGACCAATATGTGAGTGGAATAGCCTTTGGTGGAATTTTTGACCATTTGAAAAGACTTAGAGGTCAATTATATTATTGGATCTCCTCTATGTCCAAAAATGGATATTCACTTGAATATATGAAATAAGATATTTAAGGGATATATGAGAAGCTTCAGGAGAGTAGGGATGGTGGTGTGTTTCCCTTGATGATGTAGAAACAAAAAATTCTTTTTTGAAAGCAAGATGAAATAGAAATAATATGAAGAGAGAAAGTAAATTATATATGGATAATTGTTGTGGATAATAAATTAGTGTACCTCCATGCCTTCTATAAAGAGTGGACATCTTCAAGGAAGATAACTATTTTCTTAGAGGATGAGTCGTAAATTGGGGTTTTGGAAGTTGATGGAAATATAACTAAAATAATTTTTGTAACAATTTCGTGGGGACAAGATTAGATGGTTATGGAGTCATAATGAGAGGTCTGAGAAATTAGAGTTTTCTAATAATCCTTCTGATGTTGGATAAAGATATTGATAATGATAAATTGGAGGCTATTCTAAATGAGGAAGTGATTAGACTATTTGTATTGGCTCTAAATTCTGATAGTGGATAAGGACCATCTGGAGTTCGGGGGTCCATCTATATTTCATCTTGGGAAATCATATCATCTCAGATGTATGAAGTGGTGAAATAATTATTCATTGGGTGACATCTCCCAAGATTACTTTGTGCTTCCAATATGGATCTCGTCCCTAAAGAAAATGATCTGACTAACATCAATCAATTTAGGCCAATATATCTTAGTAATTGATTATAAAATTTTTTTTATAGTATATTAAATATGTTATTGGGAAGGATTGTAACTCATAAAATTTCAAAATAATAGAAAATTTACATTTAGGGGAGGAGTATTCTGGGTATTATGGCCATTTATAAAGTGATGGGGGATGATCATAATAATAAATAAAATGGTTATAAGATCATGATCACAGTGTATATGGAAAAATATTTCAATAAGATTGAGGGTGGTTTCATTATAAAAGTTATGAGATTATTTGGATTCAGAGGTTCGGCATGTGATCTGTTGTTTATGTGTTATAATTCATCATGGCTTACTATTTCCTTTCTAAGACATAACTTCTGTTTTTTCAAATCAATTAGGGGACTTCAATTGGGAGATCTAATTTTTCCCAGAATCATCATTATATCCAAAAAGTATCTTTTAAGGTACCTCAATCATGGGATAACCTAAAGATAGGTTATACCATTCAAGAACAAGTCAAAGGTAGGTATTATATCTCATCTAATGTCTGATGATGACATGTGATTTTTTTTTAAATGGAAAGAGTAATTACATCGACGTATTCAATAAAATTATTAAAAAAATATTGTGTTTGGATTAAGGAAAATTAGTCTCTAGAATAGAATTATATATATCTCAAAGGCTTTCTCAGATCAATGTGCAAGTCAAATTCATGAGATACTTGACATCCAAAGAAGATATATGTTGATAACTTACCTTAGAACCCAAATTTCAAATGGAAAAATAAAAAATTTGATTTTTTAGGATTTAGTAAGTCACGTGATATGCTGTATATATTATTGTAAAAAATATGATGTTTTAGTTTGGGGGTAGGATAGAGCTTGTTATTAGCATTCCAACATCCATACAAATTCATATTATCTCAATTATTAAGGCTTCATATGGTACTACTGTGTGGTTTGAAAAGATCCTGAATTTATTTTTATGGGACCTAAAACAATGTTGGAAAATTTATTTTTCCTCATGGAACATAATAGTGAAACCTTTAGAGGAGGGTGGAGTCAAAATACATAACATTGAGATGATTATTCATGGAAAGTAAGGAAAATTGGTGTGGGAATTATTGATGGAAAATATTTTTGTTCTATATTTATGAATTATCGATTCATATAAGAATGGATAATGTGGGTTGATCATCATGGTAAATTTTCTAGCCTAGAATGGTGTATGGTCTACCACTTAGAAAAGTTGAAGCCCTATGTGAACTATATGGTTGGGAGAGGTGATATAAATTATCATAAGGATAATTGGGCAGAACCTCCCTTATTTTCTCTTGGATGTCCATTTATATAAATAACCATCCATCATTCTATATTACACCCAAAAGTCATTTCAGACACCCTAGATGAGTAGAAAAAGATTATCCCTAATAGGATAATTTATTTGGTTGAGACAAGAAAAATTTTTGTTCAGGTTTTCATCTTTTAGTAACATTTTATCTCTTTACCATAAGATTGATATTTGGGGGAATAAATTTTTGTGAAAGAAACCCCCAGTGAAAATGCGTTTTTTGGTTTGGAGAATCTTTAATAGAATAATTCCATCCGAGGAAAATATTTTGAGGAAATGAGTGAAGTTGAAATTACATTTCTTGTGTTCTGAGAAGAACAATATTAAATCTACAAGGCATCTATTTTTTTGATAGAAATTGGGCTAATTTTTCATGGAATATTATCAGGATGAATATGGTTCTCTCTTTATAGGATGGAGATATGAACTCGTTCTTGATCTCCTTGTTTCGATGGTCTGAGAAGAAATCTCATACTATCTTGATTTGGGGGATGTCCCTTTTTATTGTGTGATGTATACTAAGGGATGATCACAACAAGAGATGTCATGGAATGAATTTCTCTCTTTTGTTCCACATTTTTCACATTTTATCATTGACTGATGAATTGAGTACACTGCATCCTGCGGTTAAAAATACGGTCTCCAGTAATCGACTGCTCTATAATATAGTTAAAATTATGGAAATTAGGTATCATGGGACATAAGGAACATGTTCCAAGTGTACTCCACCTTATAATTTATTTAAGTTAAATGTGGATTTATCATTCAACTAGGGTTCCATAAACGGAGGTGGATTGGTTTTGGATAATAGGGGATTAGTGTTTCTTGGTTTCAATACATACTTTGGGACATTAAATTATATAGAAAAAGAATTTAAATCCATGATCAGTGGTCTCTTTATTTGTAGGTTGTATAGAAATAATTTTAAATTAATTGAGTCTTACTCCAAAATTATTGGTTTCCTAAGAGAAAATTACACTTTACCATGGTCTGTGGGGTATGAAATTCAGATGTTCAAGGTCATTCTAAGAAAAAATGGATATTTATCTCACTTTGAGTTAGGGGAATTTAACTACAGAAAATCATTAAATTAAGGGATATCTTTTTGAAATATGCATTATTTTTCTATAATATAGGTTATATTTAAAATGATTGTAATTTAATTATAAATGGTTCTTCACAAGGGCTTCATCACTTTAGAGCCCCTTGAATATAATTTTTGAATAAAAATTAAATGGTGTGTTAGTGGAAGGTCATGATTTATAATTATTAATGAAAAATGTTAAAGTGATTATACACATATAACATTAGTGAGTATATCAGATGTAAAATTCAGAACATCAAAATGAATAGAGGGGTAATAATTTTGAATACCATACCTATAATGAAAGAATAGACTATTTGGGATGAAATAATGAATTTAATATTAATAGAAAAGTTATAAATCAAGATGATTTATTAAAAAAAATCAAATGAAATTTGGATGGAAGTGGTCAATTGTGAAACATACATAGTTAATCGAACTCTATTATCTCTAACAGGGAACCAAATTCTAGAAGTACTGTTGTATAGAAAAATACTCAACCAAATATTTTTTTTTTAAATTCATTAATATGTCCAAATATGTTATTAGCATCAAGATAAATATAATGGAAAATTGAAGGTATCCATTTTTATTTGATATTAATAAGAATAAAATATAATCCACATTGGGTTGATGATGAGGCATAAGTAACCAATAGAAAAAATGTTCTCTTCCATGATAAGGTCTTGTAAAAAGACGATAATATTGTGAAGAACAAATTTTAAGGCATTGATTAAATTGATAAATTCAATGTTCATCAGAATGAGAATGATAGCAAGAAAAAAATTCTAACGAATTTAGAGAGAAATGAGTATATGAAATTAGAATATTAAAATATGTACCAATGAGGACGATGCATGATGATGCTTGATCCATATAACTAAAACTTTAGAATCATGAACCATTCCTATATTATATGGTTTAACCATATTTTTCATTATATTTTTTGATGATAGTCATATTTTTTTCTCAAATGTACGTAGTTGATTCAAACATCAAACTTTTAATAGATGGAGGGGATCCCAAGAGCTAATAAAAAGATATCATAATTAGCGATTTATGAATGTATGAGTTATCTATGAATAATTAGTAATATTGTTTTTCATGTGAACAAATCATAAGAGTGAATAAAAATTCCACATAGTGTAACACCCTCATCCTAGTTACCTTGAGTCAGTGAATTATTACATAACATTTTCTGGATCACAAGAGATTAAGTCTCAAAAAAGGGATGAGTTTAGTAACCTTGGAAGTACTAGAAACATACAGATGTTTTACATTACATTATGAAATAAAAAAACAACATTGTTTCTCCTTTGAACACACTCATATCCCTTAGCATAACCATGATCGTCAGTCATAATATAATTCTTATCATCTTGGGAAAAATTAAAACATAAGAAAGGGGTGAGCTCAGATTCTCAATAAGGATAACAATATGGAGGAAACAATCATAATTTACCATAAACATTTAAGGAAATCTATAAGACTAAAACAAAATACTTCTAAACATATACCTCAACATAATATGGAAAATATAAATCAAAAACTTCCATTTACTTATTCACATGGGTATTTAACTAGTCAAATAATCACATCTAATATCAATATGTAATTTCATAATGATGGAATTCATAATGTTGTACATCTTAACCAATATGCCAAGGCCGATTTCCAAGACCCTAAATATAAATTTTGTCATGGCCTTGTACCAACACACTATTTGGTCTCATGAGACATATCGATTCATTGAGTGGCGATAGCGGGCCATGCCCTTCACTTACTATGTCCACTTCATTACTCATATGAAAATGGTGAAACATAATCTAAATATTGTTATTAAAACATGAATAAAAAATTTCAATACTATATCCACAAATCATGAATGGTATAAAAATAGCACATCCATAGTCAATCATAATTCATTAAATACAATATTGAATATTGTTTTACAATAAATCATCCTTGTTATAGAATAAAATACAATTAATGTTATTGACATAGATGAATATAATCAGTAAAACCATTTGAGAGAAATATCCCCTTTTTCTTTAAAACATTTAAAAGTCGGACTATTTTTCAAAGAAGACCTTTAAAATAGTTTTTTGAGTAAAAGTGTATCATACCAAATTGTAACTTTTGAAAGGAATATTATGTTTAAAAAGTTAATGTCCATATAAATATATCCTTAAACCCATTTTTAAAACATGTATATTAATAATAAGTATTTAGAATAATAAATCATTAAAACAATATTTTAGTTAAAGAGTTCCTAACCAAATAAGAGAAAATTGAATAAAAATAATTCAGGAATAACATTAATAAAAAAAATTATAATATAATGTTAATAAAGGGATTCATGATATAATAGGCCCAAGGATAGTATATAGACCATATAAAAGTGAATTGGTGCATAACAACAATGAAGTCTCAATGGAATGTAAATTGAGACCAAATATCTTATAAAGACTGTATCCTTAGATTAAAGATAAATAAATGACATAATTATGTGTGAAAAATATTAAAACACTCAATATTATTGGATATTTAGTTTAAATAAATCAATGTAAATTCACACATATTCTTGTAAAAATAAAACCAATAACTTGGATGTTTAACTCATTGAATGGAAATTGAGTTAAGATTACCCCTAACAAGTTCATATAAATGACTTGATAATATATAAATGGAGTGATTATGGGTAAAAAATGTTTATCCACACAAATTTGAGTTTCAATTAATATATAAATAATTATATAGTGATTCCACAAGTAATCTTGGAGTAAAATAATCAATGAAGTACGCGTAAAACCCAATAAGTGGAAATTGAAATTTGATATTCCGTTAACAATTTGATAACTTTGGAAAAAGACACCCCGTGATTGAATTATCATGAAATGAATATGTAAATACCCAAAAATAAAACTATATTACACAAATAATACACTTATTGGCAGTACATACACCACACAAAAGGAAATAGTGGAAAATATGGCATGAATCTCAGAGGAATAAAAAGTGAGACAAAAACACCTTACCTTGTAACTTTACTTTTTAGAGGGTACATTATCCTCATGTATAATGGTTAAATAATTCTTATTAAATTATAAAATAACCACGTACCTAAATAAGATACCATATATGATCCTCTGATATTGCATTGTTAATAGTATTTCAATAGTATCATTGTTTTAGGTGTTAACTGATTCATTTTCTTTCATGTGTTTGGTTATGTAAGTCATATACATTATGGATAGGATGTATTTTATTCATATAAAATATTATATTAGGTTCTTAAACATTATTTATAATCATAAAATGAAAATTATTCTGGAATGGTTACGATGGGGAACGAAATATCATCGCATCATGGAGGTGGTAAGTCGTACGTATGCATGAGGGACAATATCATTCTATTGATGATGATATAGTGTGTAATTGGGTGCTATATTATATATAAAGAATCATTAACATGTTATATTTATTATTTAAATCAATTATACTCATTAATATACCTATCCAAAAAAATTAATTGTTGAATAACAAACTACACCACGACGTGGAGACGCTAAGCTGTACGTATGCACATATAGTGACTTTGTCATTCATATGATGGATATAATAATGAACATGGTTGTACCATATTTATAATAAAATATAAGTATGTAGAATTTATTTGAGTTAATATTTTAGTATAGAAGAAACAAAGCAAGAGGATGTGGAAGAAGAAAAGAACTTTAAAAGAGGAGGTGAAAGAATTACCTCTTCTTCAAGTGCTTCCTTTTTATTTTAAAAAAAGGGCCAAATAGGTTGGCTTTATGATAAATTTAATGCCTATTTCTTTTAATTTAATGTAGTTAATAAGATATTTGATCATGTTTTGTCCGAGACAAAAGGCTTTGGAGGTGTTAATTTGAGAGAAGGGGAAGCACCCTTTTATAAGAGATGTGAGGGGCACTTTAGAAAGAGCTTGAAATATTAATTTATTATAAATTTATTTTCTATTTATAATATCTTAAAATTGAATTATTTGAAGGAAATGGTGGGGATGGTTCAAAATACACTCAATAAATAGGTTTTATACATGTTTAGCTCATGATAATAACCTTATCTTTCAGATTTTACTCTTAGTAAAATGGTTTAACTTTTTCCACATCTTTATGTATTTTTATATTATATTGGTTATATAGTTACTATAAAATGACAAGAAAACCTCAAGTGGTTCATCAATAAAATATTTAATATTATATAATTCCTTTGTAAGAATATTATATTTTTAAAAAATTTATATCATTTAATAAAATAGTATTTGTTTAAAAAAACTCATTTAAGTCAATTTTAATACTTTTTAGTATTAGGTTTTTGTTAAAGTCATAACAACTTTATTACCATAAAAAACTTTAATCAACCCTAACATGTCATATTCAACTATAAAATCCATGTATGACATCAAAATATCCCATTTAAACTTATTTTAATATTTATAACATCAATTATTTTAATCATTCATTAATAAGGTAATTACTACATCATCATTATGTCAAAAATAAATTACACTATTTAAGGAATAAAAATTATAAAAAAATACCATGTTGTAGGAATAAATTTTATCTTTATAATAAATAATTATATTTTAATTTATCATATTTATAACTCTATATTAAAAATGGTTTAGTTAATAAAATTTGAATTTAACACTTTTAGCACTTCTTTAGATAAATTATTATAAATTTCATAATCTAATCCATGTGGATCAAAAATGATCGTAGTTTTTTCCTAAGGTTGAATTTGGTCGAAATAAAATTATCTAATTGAATTAAGACATGTGTTGGGGTAATTTTATATTATTATAATATTATAATTACTTTTAATTTCCTAAGTTAATTTTAATCGTGGTTAATAAAATTCAACAGTTACAATTCAGAAAAATTATTTTCATCCTATTGAACCAAATTTTACATACTGATGATGACCGTGTCTATCTTATTTTTGAAATTCAATTTACACATGCTGTAAAATTACATTTTATGTGAATTTTCAAAGGTTCCTAGAAGGTGGGTAAAAGACGTTAAAAAGTTCAATAAAATATTTATATATCCAATACTATTATAAAACGACTCCAATGAATTAAATTTGATTAATATATGTATTCTTATTTTTTTTACTTTAAAATAAATTTAAATTTAAAAATAAATATTTAAATAAAAATCAGGTTTAAACAAGAACGCAGTGTTTTTCACTATTCATCAAAAATTGATTTTTTTCTGAAAAATACAAAAAATTAAGCCTAAGCTAATTTTGATATTCCGAATTCAAAAATGAAGACTATTTTACAAAATTCAATTTTTAGAAGTTTCTAAAATTAATTTTTTTATTGTTCACAAAAAGTCTTAAAAAGTAGTTCTTTTATAAAAATAGTTTTATAAATATATAACTCTTTAAATAAAACTTAAAAATTTAATTATAAATAAGTTTCCTTTATGTAAAAACATTATAAATAACATTTAAAATTTATTTTTTACTATTCATGTTAGTATATTAAATTGATAAAATAAATACATTGTTTAAATAATTATAATACTAATGTGTTGTATCGGTGATACTAAATCTTGGGTATAACAGAAGACAAGTCGGTGTTGCATGAAATATAAGCTATTAAATTACCTTAAAGTGATAACTTACTGTGAAATCATTGGGTGTTACATTCTCCCCTCCATCGATAAATTTCTTCCTCGCAATTTAAACTCAGGATTGAAAACTATGGGTTTGAAATTTCAAAATATCTTAGTTTAAATCCCACATCGAAAAATCGATTAATGAGTCCGATATTTTAAAATAAAAACACGAAATTATGAAGGTTACCAGAAATAAAACATATTAGGGATTCATATAGGAAAACATTGATGTGGAAGAGAAAAATAACCATCATGTTCAGATTGAGAGTGATAGAGAATATTATTAGGAGAAACTTAACAATCTAAAAGCATTAAACTTGTGATGGGTTAAATGGTATTTAATTACATAGTAGGAAGAGTAAACGGACACCGTTTTCTTGGTTTTTTCATTTTCAAAATGATGAGTAATTCATTTATGAGATTGACTAATACCATATGGAGATATACTTATATTATGTTGGTGCCAAAATTGGTGAAGAAGAAGAACAAACGGAATGCCTCAGGGGCTGTCGTGCGAAGACCGTTCGCGGAGTCCCCATGGCTCAGCAGGCTCCACGGAGCAAGGAGGCGGGATTCCCCACGAACCCCTTTGATAATCATCAGTCCACCATGGATCAAGGAGGCGAGATACCACGCGAACCCCTTTGAAGTTCGTGAGGCTGCCACAGAGCAAGGAGATGGGATTCCCCGTGAACTCCTTTAACATTCGCAAGACCGCTGTGGAGCAAGGAGGTGGGATCCTTTTTGAGCTGAATTGACATTAGAAAACCCGTCACGAAGTAAGATTCATCTTCACGATGAGCGAGCTCTGCTTCACGATGCCTCTTTCCTACAACACAGGGCTCCCCTCAAGCCCAACGGATGGATTATCTGTCTATTCTCCTTCCAAGCTCCCGAATCACGAATCACATCCTGCTCTGTGAACCATGAGCTGCTTGAGGTACTTTTTCATCGTGAAGTTCATCCAACTTTCTTTAATTTTTCCCCTCTTCCAAGAGGGATGCCTTTTGTGGAGCCCACGAGCCACTCTAAAGGAAGGGTATCCCCAAGGGGACTCAGGTCCTCATAAATCACTTATGATTCACGAAGAACCCTCCATACACATATGACCAACATGCTAAGGCAGTATCTCTGTTCTTTACGAAGCACCTTTCTTCAAAATCCTACACATCGTGAGGCACCCTTTCTTTGCGAGGCATTGATCTACGAATGAATTTCAACGTCACGAAGCACCTCCCATATGCACCAATTCCCAATTCCTGGGCTAGGACACTTCACAATGTGAAGTATACCACTTTACGAAGCCCCTCCACTACGTGGAGCACCAAATCTTCAGAAGGACTCTACATATTGGACCCGTTTCTCTGGAATCCCTTTTCCTGTGCAACTCTCTAGGTTTGCACAAAGTAACGTCAAAGTCCCTTGGGCCGTGTTTTTCATTTCATTTCATTGCCTCATGCTCCTTCTCATAGGAACACTAACATAAATTTCTTCTTCACATAGACACACTAATGTAGACTCCTCAGTGGATCACTCCACGACACACCCTCACTATGGAATTACTAATGCCTTCCCTTCACCAAGGGGCGGGATCTATTAGTCATGTATTTCCTAGGGGTGTGAAGTGAAACCACCACATCTGATCTATAGGACTTTAAACTGTCAACAACCATTGTCCTCGGCACATGATGTTAAACTATGACTTCAACGTAGCCTGTGTCTGTTGGGAAAGGGAAACCATCTTGTTGTAAGCCCCTGGGTTTTCCTGTAGGAGGCAGTAGCCATGCTCCTCCTCTCTTATTTTGTGCCAAATACTAAGAGGAGTGATAGAGACATAGATTTTGTTATACATTCTCTCTCCATATGGTATTTTTCTCCATCTGGGCCCCCACCCTGGAGTGAGTCCCAGTCTCCATCTCCCTATGCTGCGAACCACTTGTAAACCACAATTTCCTTTTTGGGCCGCTAACCACATGTAAGCCCCATTACACTTCCCACGGATGCACCTTTCACGATGTGATCGTTAGGTATTTGATATCTCTTGTTTCTCACACCATGCATTACTCACGTCGGCTTAGAGTAAGAACTAACCCTGACATCCTTTCTTGGTAGTCCAGCACATAATTCACACACAAAAAAACTTCTGAACTATGTGAACTTTGATCCTTTCCAATGCAAGGTATGTAGGAAGTCTCCCAGAGGTTCAATCCCTACACCCGGTCATTCCGACCCCCCTCACGTTTGTTGTCCCACACACTTCTGAACTACGTGGACACTGATCCATGCCAAGGCAAGGTATGTTGGAATCCTCCATGAGGTTCAAGCCCAAAACCTGGTCGTTCAGACCAATGTTCACGTCAGTTCGCCCACACACTCTTGAACTACATGGACTTTGATCCATGCCAAGGCGAGGTATATAGGAATCTTCCCTGAGGTTCAATCCCAACACCTGGTCAATCCAACTCCCTTCACGTTGGTTCGCCCACACATTTCTGAACTATGTGTATTTTGATCCATGCCAAGGCATGGTACGTAGGAAGCCTCCTTGAGGTTCAAGCCGAAATCCCGGTCATTCAGACCCCCTTCACATCGGTTCTCCCACACACTTCTGAACTATGTGGACTTTGATCCTTTCCAAGGAAAGGTACATAAGAAGACTCTATGAATTTCAAGCCCAACACCTACCCAATCCGACCCCCTTCATGTCGGTTCACCCACACACTTCTGAACTATGTGGACATTGAACCTTTACAAGGAATGGTACGTAGGAAGCCTCCTTGTGGTTCAAGCCCAACACTCGGCTGATCCAACCCCTTCAGTTCTATTCACCCAAACACTACTGAAATATGTGGACTTTGATCCTTCCCAAGGCATGGTACATAGGAAGCCTCCCTGAGGTTCAAGCCCAACACCCGATGGTTCCGAACCCCTTCACATTGGTTCGCCCACTCCTTCCTAAACTACATGGATTTTGGTCCTTGATAAGGCAAGGTACGTTGGAAGACTCTCTAAGGTTCAAGCCCAAAAACCAATGGTCCTGACCACTTCACGTCAGTCCACCCCCATCCTACATGACCTAAAACTGTATTCCCCTTTTGTGCCCCATATAGTAGTAAGCTGTTGTGACCCCCTACCCAACGACAAGCCATTGTGAACCTCATGCAGCAGTATGATGTTTTGATCCCTACTCAGCAGTAAGCCATCGTCAACATTAGTCAGTGGTGAGCCATTGTCAACCTAAACCCAGTGGTAAGCCGTTTCGTCCCCTTTATTGAGTCCCATATCTCTGGTCTATTCCAGTGGCATTAGATCATCCTTAGGCTGCTAACCACACATAAGCCCTAGTATATCATCGGGTCACTGTCTTTTGCACAGACCACAATCCTATTACCCCACCTGAACTATGTGGACATAGATTCCCCACCACGGGGATATGTAGGAAGTCACTTTGAGGGTCAATCCCACCATCAATGTCACCCTCAAGTCGAATCCATATCATTCTTCATCCACTTCACTTAACCACCCATCACCCATCCTGATTCTTACCCAGGCTGCCACATCTATTTGAGATCATTCTAAGTCACCTATCCACCACTCCTAGTAGTAGAGAAGTAAAAAACCACGCATTATCCCCGATATCAGTGTTCCCTCAAGGGGTTACACTTATCTGATCTACTCTAGTGAGCATTCTGATCAGTGTGATCTGTCTCCACTAGACGTTAAACCTGTGTCATACCCCGTGTTAAACATGGTAAGCTAAGGAAAACCCCATAAACATTCCTATCACATACAATTCCTCACATTCGACGTAAGATTCCTCATGCTTCTACTCCCTCATGAAGCCTTATAATAAGGGGAAGAAACCCAGACACACTAGTGTTACAATGTCCAAACATTCCAGTGATATCCTACGTGAATACTCCCCTAACCGAAGGATACTACCCTGGCTCGAACCCTTGGAATGTCCCAACAGAAGTAGTGTAATTAACTGGCGTCTGTGAAGATATGGCACTGGGAAGAGTTTCACGAACAACGTCTTAAGTCTATAAGGGACACCCAGACTTGGTGACGAGTTTCGAGGAGGAATCCAGGGAAGTAAGAACCGACATCCCATCATCCCATTCGAATAAGGAGAAAATGTCCCTGAACAAGGAATAGATGTTGCATGCCTTTTGAAAGTGGGGATGCAAGGCAAAAAACAGCACAATCGTCCCCAAAACAGACGGACGTGCGCACCTCTTTGAAAGATTTGGAAACAAAAATGGTGAACCTGACATGAATTATTCTCCTCAATTTTGGGATTATTAGAGTTCGAGACATTAGTGGACTATCATGTCACGTGATCCAGTTATCAGGTGTTGGGTCCTGCTAAAAAAAAGTGGGTCGGGCATGAAACTCACCAGAAGTTGGGGTTGTCAAAATGTTGGTCATATCGGTCTGAAACATTGTCAGTGTGGATCCCTCCCACTAGCCAAGGAAGATGGAATGGATTTGGGGAACTAGACGTCGATTTCTTTGTTTCCACATTAGTGGTCCAGTCTCCCTTATTTTCAGGAACTAAGATGCTGCACCAGGTGCCCAATCACCACCCACCCACCGACGAATGGTCATGGGAAATGCAAATACAGAAAACATATATGGCTCCACCACTTCTTCAGTGACCTCCACAACCACATATTTTGGGTGGCCACACCCAATCTCCCCTTATGAATTCATCCAGAGAATTAGGATAAACAATCTCATATGCCGGTACGAGGAGGTTGGGATTATCCCGAATTAGGATGTGGCCCGCCAGGATATAGAGTGGATTGTGACTCATCACAACTACTACCCCAAGGGCTGCGCTGGGAGCCATTGCTCCCCACCCCAACCTATAATCATTTCTGGAGACTCTCCCCGGAATTCCTTGATGACCCTTCCCCCAATTCCGATGAGGTAGGGGATGTCTGGGCTAGCCCAGTTGGGATCCCATTTTAGGGCCCCCCCAAGGAGGGCCCCCACTAGCCAGTGCCAGTGACGACATCCAGTCCCTCGAGCTGAAGAGAAGGTAAGCTATGTTCACGCACCACCGTCCTCGGTCCGTCTGACCTGAAACCAGCATCGGGCGCAAGATGAAGAGGACACCTGCCAAGGGGCGTCAACGTCAGCAGCTACTGTGTCCCGAGCCACGACCAACGTATCTCACGAAATCCATGTGTGTGATGAGAAGGGGAATTCAACTACCTGACCTGGATCGATGCCCCAACCACCCCACAGGCAGGCTGGTTCGACTCTCTTGGTCACTGTAATAGGTAGTGGCTGCCACAGACCAATCTAGTATGATGAAACCCGGTACAGAAGTCCCCCCGGAAGCACCACCATGGATAGCATGGGTCCTCCTAACTTCCAAGCTCAGCATGGAGGTCTACCCTATTCCACCTTCAACCCAAATGAGGGTCCTCCCCACGATGACAAAACTCAGTATGGGAGTCTCTCCCATGCTCATTACACCGGTTATGGAGTCATTCCTCCTACCACAGAATGCTGGGGAGGGGATGTTGCACATCTAGTAACTCTCCAATATGGTGGCCCTCCACATGTTATCATAGAAGGAGAAGGTCCTCCTTGCATTGGCCATTAGAGTGGTGGTAGTCATCTTCACATCACCAGAGCCCAGCCTAGAGGTCCTACCCATGTTCGGCCCGACCAGTATGAGGACCTGCATTACACTGAGTTCACTAGGGGAAATAAGCATGGAGGTCCTACCCATGATCCTGTCTTCTCTAGTGGAGGTATTACCCACTACAGCAGTACCCACAGAGGTCCTCCCCATGTCCCCCTTGATTTATGCCCTGGTGCTCCTCACACCCTACCTTACTCAGGATGAAATCCTCTTTACCCAATACCAGTATGGATGAAGGACCCCCACATGCTGGAAATATACCCTATCCCCAAGAGCCATCCATGGGCAAGATGGCGGGTCGTCGCTGCCATATGATGTATTCTGGGAAGTTACAAAGAGAGATCAAACCGGTCTGCTTCTCAGATTCCTGGACAGATTATGACTCTGTAATGGAACCCTGTCCTAGGTCCTCTGTGTGAAGGACTGGGGAAATAATGAGTCACATTAGACACATACTCCCGGAATGCGAGGATCATCAGATTACCACCTCCCTCTTCATGTATTTTCAGGAGGACGAATATTTGGTAGCTCCATAGGTTCCGGATATGAAATCTCCTCTATCATCACTAGAAGTACTCTCTACCTCGACTAGAGAACATGAAGATCTATTTTGGGGACCAATGATGGACAAGCTGTAGTGTGGTCTCTCACCAGCAGTCGTAGTCCCTGATCCAGATACTGCGATTGTCAGCCCATCCTACCGTGATGTGGTGGCCATGTCACTACTCTCTTTAGAGGAAAACCTGAGATACGATGGTTTTTCATCTCGCTCCCCATATTCTCCACTAAATAGACTACCTTCCCAGTGGTCTGCTTTGATACTACTACCGGTTCCTCAGCTGCCTCTGGTTGATCAGTTGGGTAATGAATGGTTAGACCCTGAATCTGAGCCAAGGATCTTATGGAATATCCTCACAGCGGACAACTTCTCTGAGTTGTTTTGGCCCGTTGCATCTCTGTATTTTTGTGCACCAGAATCTCTCACCCAAAGGAAGTAGAATGTTTCCATCAAACCCTATGGGTGAAATAGTTCTATCTTTGACACCAGCAAGTGGCTTATCCATAGACCCAATCACATTTTTGGACATTGGGGATCAACGTGGTTTGGTTGATCTATCTGCACTCCCTATGGCCCAGCGCCCTGAGTCATTGGGCCATCGTAAGTCCATCCAGCACCGATGCATTCAGAGTTTCAAAGTACTCCTATATATTATCAAAGAGGCTTCTACCCACGTATAGATATGTGGCTGGGTGCAGTATGTTGCCCTTATCTTTAGTCATATCCTTCTACAACCTAACTTTCCAGGAGATATTAAGGACATTCCCCCAGGTAATGTAACACCCCGAGCTTCCACGATACGCTTCTCATTCAATAATGCAATAGCTTGTATTATACGCAACTTCGAGTTCTAAAACACTGCGACTAATTAAAGTAGCTGTTATGAATAGTAATAACCACTTTTTAAAATTATAGAAACTTTATATTTCAAAATGGACTTCATTTTTGGATTCGGAATATCGAAATTAGCCTATGTTGAATTTTTGGCCTTGTTCTGAACAACTTCAATTTTTGATGAATAGTGAAACCACTAAGTGGTAGTTAAATAACTGATTTTTCGTTTAAATGAAATATTACCACTTCTGTGATTTGATTTTAAAAAATCCGACATACATGGTTGTCATTAAGAAGTAAAATGTGGTTCAATGAGATTAAAATAATTTTTTGGTGAATAGTAACTTTTAAGTTCTTAATCGCGATTAGAGGTAATTAGTGAAGTTTAAGGTAAAAACAATGTTTTAATAATATGATATGAGCTTGAAACTTGTCCTACTCCTATTGGATGAGTCATGGCCGACCAAGACAACCCATGGGTCAACTTGGGGACCCCATGGAGCCACTTTAGTTGGAAAATGACATTAATATATATTTATTTAATGTTAAAATTAAATTGACACAAGCATGAGTTGTTTTACTAAAACAGTTTTTAATTAGGGTTACACAAGTCCATATTTTGATTATAAATATTCATTAGAAAGCTAAAACGATTTCCTACATCATAGTATTTTTTTTATAATTTTTAGACATTAAATAAATTAAATTATTTATGACATCATTATGATACAGCGATGACCTCATTATTTAACGATTTAAATAAAATGAGAAGACAATGCAAAATCCAAAGCTTAAACATGTCCAAAGCCTATTTGATGAAGATATTTCGAAACCTTATCACCTTAGACTCTAATTATATAAGTGTGGGACCTTTAGAATCCGAAACTCATTGTGAAATAATGTAACATTTCAATCTTTCCAAAAGTGCCCCTCCTCTCCACTTATAAAAGGCCCCCACCTCTCCCACCTCATTTACACTTTCAAGCCATTTGTCTCGGCCAACCTCTGCCCAAATACTCTCCCAACTTCCCCCTATTAATCATAGAATCCTTACTTTGGGATGAACTCTTCCCAAGGAAGCCTTTGGCTCAAATCAAAAAGAGTTACCCGATTTTGAGGTAATGTCTTTTCTAATGTTGTTTTGTTTTATTTTTCTTCTCCAACCCCCTAAACTCTTTTTACTTCTTTTGTAACAACACCAGTATCTTAAATATACTAGGATGTTGTTATAAGATTTATTTGAGCTACACTTCCACACAACTACATCAAATGGTTAAAGAACATAAGGTTTCCGTGGATGGCGAAATTCTGCCTCCCGAAACGATGATTGTTCAACACTCATTTAACACCTTCAAAGGTGGCCATTATGATGTCACTATTTTTATATATGATATATAATATGTTTATGTTTTCCTTAAGCTTCTGTTTTTTTTCATTTTGGGCATACCTTTATGGTTTCCATTATGGGTAAAACACGATATCTTCATTTTAGGAAGCGCGGACTACCGCCCCCTGAAAGTGATTTGATTCGTTAATACCATATGTGGGATGTGTGAAGGATAAAGTTAATGATATTATATATGTTATTATACTGGAATTATAATATACTCTCATATCATTATGATTCCATTCCAGAAAATATGAAATAGAAATGGAAGTAGCGTTCATGCGTACGTACGGCTTACCGTCTCCATGAACGGTGCATTTCATTTCTTACCTCTAAATGTTATGTAATATTATAAATGAATGTATATACTGGATATATAAGATATATATGACATCTAAATTATGAATATAATGGATATTTCACCACATTAACAACTTGTAATCATAAGAAGTTTATTTTTGACTCAAGTACCAAAGGTCGACAAAACGACCGTTATTAACTTAAATAATTACATAATGATCATATCATTGTAATAAGTGATATAATAAGGATAATGAAATTGAGAATGGTTCTTAATAAGGTATATATTAACTCTAGTTTATTATTCAGGAGGTTAAAGAACGGTTGAGTCAAGTCGGACACAAGGTAAGGGAAATTCTTAACCCAATTTCTGTTCTTTGGGTTAATCTCCTACTTTCAAATTCTGTCATGATATTGTTATGTATTATCTTGTATTTGTACTTTCTTTATGTGTACTTATAGTTAATACACATAATAGATCTATTTTATTTATAAATGATCTTGTAAGGGAACTTCTTAACCCAACTTCCATTCTTTGGGTTAATCTCCTACTTTCAAATTATGTCATGATATTATTATGTCTTATTTTGTATTTTTACTTTCTTTATGTGTACCTATAGTGAATACACATAATATATCTATTTTATTTTAAAAATGATCTTTTTAAGGACTTCGTCTCAATCTCCTTTCATTGAGGCATATTTGGTTTTATACACAACTTTATTTTATACGGTGTATAAACCCCTTTGACTTTTACATTTATTCAAAAGGAATCTTTTTATACGAAGCGTTTTGCTAAACGACAAAAGAGAATGTTTTCTTTCCGTACTTATGCGGCGACAACGACTTCTCCGCCGCCGTGACCATTATTTGAGATTCGGCTTCCTCTACAAGACATCATTTTTTTTAATGAAAAATAAATACAAAGTTTTAACTTTCTTTTATTTTGG
Source organism: Viscum album (assembly GCA_963277665.1). Classification (NCBI taxonomy): domain Eukaryota; kingdom Viridiplantae; phylum Streptophyta; class Magnoliopsida; order Santalales; family Viscaceae; genus Viscum; species Viscum album. The sequence continues at coordinate 1,146,031,743 of OY728166.1, forward strand.
TATTGAAAATGGTTTTGAAAGCATTTTTATTATATCAATGTGTTTTATTTATATATTGTGATTGAAATGTCGAAATGCTATGTTTCCTTTATGAATGTTTTATGTGATATGATTATGTTATGGTTTATGATATGTTTAAACCTATTCATATGAGGAATGCATTGGACTTAATAAGTGACGGGTGGAGCCCGCTATAGCTCCTCGATGCATCGGCAGGTCTCATGAGACAAACTAGTGTCTTGGCACAAGGCCTTGACAAAATCTTATTTGTAGTCTTGGCACGAGGCCTTGGCTATGTGGTTATGATAGTCTGGCATTATGCATTCCATCATTATGAAAGTGGTTATTGATATTACATGTGATTATTCGACCAGTAGAATATCCATGTGAAGAAGTAAATGGCATTATCTCATTTTACTTTTGCCATATTATGTTGAAGTTCATGTTTAAGAGGCTTTTGTGTTAGTTATACATTGCCTTAAATGTTAATGTTTATTTATGAAAGCTTCCGCATTATTGTTATCCTTACTGAGCATTTGAGCTCACCCCTTTCAATGTTTAAAAATTTTCCAGGTTGTGAAGAAGTATTTTATGACTGACTTGCAAGAATAATCAGTGAAGATATGAGTGTGGAATATGAAGACCATGTTTTTTTGTAGTTTGTTTAATTTTGATGTAATGAAAGACTTATGAATGTATCTAGTGTTTCCAAGGCTACTAAACTAATCGGTCTTTCGAGACTTGATCTTTTGGGATCATGCCAATGTTACGAAGTAATGCACCGGCTCTGGGTAGCTGGGGTCGGGGCGTTACAGTTGGTATCAGAGGCAGTTTAGTACTAACCTTGGAAGCTAGATTTAGATAAACTCTGATTAGAGCACATAGCCCGAAGATAGACTTTGAGGATTAGTATAAAAGAACATCTTAGAATATTGGTATTGTAGAGATTTTGTGAGTTTTCCAAGCAATACATTCCTGTCTGGATACGAGCAGGTAGAGGCGGCTCTGGCACAGATGTACCTAGGGGTAAAACCCGAAAACACCACTTTGAGCTAGACTCGAACGGGAACTGGTGCACGACAACGGGCCTTGCTGCACTCTTGGTTACGACACTCCCGGGGGATATGCTTTGGATAATTCCCATTTTCTTTACAAACCACTATGAAGGGTTACGAGTATATACTTCCTCAAAGAATACATTTTTATAATTATGGATTATATCCATAATTAGTTCAATTTATGTTAAGTGTTTTACAAGTATGGAATTATGTATTTTGATTCATAAACTAATCTAGTTTATGCCATTGTTTAGAAATGGCGCCTAGTAGAAGGAATGGAAACAGTATCAATGCACGAACTCCGTGTAGGGATTGCCCTCCTGCTCAGGATAATTATGGTGGAGCTAGTGATACAACTGGTGCTGATCAGCTTCTCACCATACTGGGACAACTCACGCAGGTTATGAATAACAACCTTACTCGTATGGAGCACCCTGATCCGCAACGTGGAGGATCAATGCTAGACCGTTTCATGAGGCAACAACCGCCAACCTTCAATGGGAGTACAAATCCTATAGTAGCTGAGCAATGGATAAATTCCTTAGAGAAAATATTCCATGCCTTGGGGAGTAGTGAAAGGGAGAAGGTTGTCATGGCAGTTTACCGCCTCACTGGAGATGCCGATCAGTGGTGGTCGCTGATTCAAAACACAAAGGAAGATGACGACGTATCAAGTATGGAATGGAGGGAGTTCAAAGAGCTTTTCTTAGAAAAATACTTTCCTCGTGACCATCGAGCAGATATGGAAAGGCAATTTCTGAGTCTGAGGCAGAAGGAGGATGAGAATGTCGCAAAGTATGAGGCTAACTTTACAAGGTTAGCGAGGCATGCTGCCGATTATATACGTAACCCAAGAAGTAAGATTGATCGTTTCTTTGATGGGTTAAAACCATTTCTCCGTCGAGCTCTAGTGTCACAATCTTTCTCAACATACGAAGATATAGTCTCATGTGCTATCAAGACAGAAAAGGAATTCTCTAAGTCTTATGACAACAAAGTAAAGCAAGAGAAGAAGAGAACGGTGGAACAAGAGACAGATAAAGGGAAAAAGGGAAAGAAGGATTTTCCATTATGTGATAATTGTGGGAAGAATCACCCTGGTACTTGCCTAAAAGGAATGGGAGTCTGTTATAAATGTGGAGAAAAAGGTCACCAGGCACGTGATTGCAAGGGAAAGAAAGAGGCTGTCAAAGTTGAATGCTACAATTGTAGAGAAATGGGTCATTACGCAAATGAATGTCCTAAGCGTCAAGGAATCTTACCTCAGAAAAGGCCAAGGGATCAAGGACAATCTTATGCTATTACTACAGTTGAAGCAGAATAACTAATGTATTGATGCTTTCGGACTCATGGATTATATTCTGGTTATTAGAATAATGTGATCTATATAAGGATTGTACTGCAGTACTTGTTGGTTTCAGTAAGGTTTTAATATGATTAAGGTAATCATATTTTTAGTATGTGACAATAAGAGAAACTTTTCTTTGTGTGGGGAATCTGATGTTACAATTGATTTTGGAATTAAGAGACCTTTTAGAGAAAGTTTGGAACAGAGGTATTTTGGATAACTATAAATGTTGGGATGGATTAAGTTGAACTTTGAATAGTATTGTTTAAGGTTAAAACTTTTCTGAAGATTATTTCTGGAATACTATAATACTATATTTTTAGAAAAAGGACAACCTGCAGGGTGGGGAATAACCCGTCGCGTCGGACACAGCTGCAGGAATCGAACCCACAACCATAGTGCGACAAGCCTTTATTTCCTACCACTAGCCTACAGGAAGTCCCTGGTTATTACAAAATAATTTTACTAATCTAAATGGTATGAGTTATCATTTGGAACCTTATACAATTAGGATAAGTATAATATTTTTGGGTTCTATTATCTTTTTGAGTGAAAGGTGAGTTGAAGGTTGAAACTCTAATTGTCAAGCATAAATATATATATATATCTATCTGTTATTCAATGAATAAATTAATTCTTAAACTTTAGTAAAGGGATATTAAAACAAAAAATGTGTTATCCTAATACCTTATGTCTTGTTGAACTAATGATATTTTAAATCAACAAATGCTGAAGGCTTTGAGGCCCTCAATTTGACAGTTGATTGTGATTGATGATCTCAATCACTCCCTACGAATATTTACGTTTTCCTCCAATTATATGTCTCTAATTTCCACCAATGTTCTCCTAATCGAGATCATAATTGGGTGGTGACTTTTTCATTTCCCTTTCCCTCTTATTAAGGCTAAATTTTATTAATCTTATTTCCGATTTGGGTTTTCCTCAAAGGTATTTTCTCTTTTCAACCTTTTATTTTCAAAGAAAAATTTCAAATTGCGAGGACGCAATTTATTGAAGGAGGGGAGAATGTAACACCCCGAGCTTCCACGATACGCTTCTCATTCAATAATGCAATAGCTTGTATTATACGCAACTTCGAGTTCTAAAACACTGCGACTAATTAAAGTAGCTGTTATGAATAGTAATAACCACTTTTTAAAATTATAGAAACTTTATATTTCAAAATGGACTTCATTTTTGGATTCGGAATATCGAAATTAGCCTATGTTGAATTTTTGGTATTTTTCTGAGAACTTCTAATTTTTTATGAATAGTGAAAAATACTTAAAAACAACTTTTTTGATCAAAATAATTTATAGTGATAAATTATACTATTTAGTGGTTTTAAAGTATAATTATAATATATTTTTACCATTTTATCCAATGGTGGTCATTAGAATTAATTTAACATTGAAATTGGACATAAACAATTGCCAATCTTTTGATATAAATTGTTTCTTAAAAACACGCTATTTGTTGTGACAGCGGAAATTAATTATAAAATTAATTAATTTAACTTATATTTTTAGAATTTTGTAAAATAGACATCATTTTTGAATTCGGAATATCATTTATAGCTTAGGGTGAAATTTTGGCCTTGTTCTGAAAAACTTCAATTTTTGATGAATAGTGAAACCACTAAGTGGTAGTTAAATAACTGATTTTTCGTTTAAATGAAATATTACCACTTCTGTGATTTGATTTTAAAAAATCCGACATACATGGTTGTCATTAAGAAGTAAAATGTGGTTCAATGAGATTAAAATAATTTTTTGGTGAATAGTAACTTTTAAGTTCTTAATCGCGATTAGAGGTAATTAGTGAAGTTTAAGGTAAAAACAATGTTTTAATAATATGATATGAGCTTGAAACTTGTCCTACTCCTATTGGATGAGTCATGGCCGACCAAGACAACCCATGGGTCAACTTGGGGACCCCATGGAGCCACTTTAGTTGGAAAATGACATTAATATATATTTATTTAATGTTAAAATTAAATTGACACAAGCATGAGTTGTTTTACTAAAACAGTTTTTAATTAGGGTTACACAAGTCCATATTTTGATTATAAATATTCATTAGAAAGCTAAAACGATTTCCTACATCATAGTATTTTTTTTATAATTTTTAGACATTAAATAAATTAAATTATTTATGACATCATTATGATACAGCGATGACCTCATTATTTAACGATTTAAATAAACTGAGAAGACAATGCAAAATCCAAAGCTTAAACATGTCCAAAGCCTATTTGATGAAGATATTTCGAAACCTTATCACCTTAGACTCTAATTATATAAGTGTGGGACCTTTAGAATCCGAAACTCATTGTGAAATAATGTAACATTTCAATCTTTCCAAAAGTGCCCCTCCTCTCAACTTATAAAAGGCCCCCACCTCTCCCACCTCATTTACACTTTCAAGCCATTTGTCTCGGCCAACCTCTGCCCAAATACTCTCCCAACTTCCCCCTATTAATCATAGAATCCTTACTTTGGGATGAACTCTTCCCAAGGAAGCCTTTGGCTCAAATCAAAAAGAGTTACCCGATTTTGAGGTAATGTCTTTTCTAATGTTGTTTTGTTTTATTTTTCTTCTCCAACCCCCTAAACTCTTTTTACTTCTTTTGTAACAACACCAGTATCTTAAATATACTAGGATGTTGTTATAAGATTTATTTGAGCTACACTTCCACACAACTACATCAAATGGTTAAAGAACATAAGGTTTCCGTGGATGGCGAAATTCTGCCTCCCGAAACGATGATTGTTCAACACTCATTTAACACCTTCAAAGGTGGCCATTATGATGTCACTATTTTTATATATGATATATAATATGTTTATGTTTTCCTTAAGCTTCTGTTTTTTTTCATTTTGGGCATACCTTTATGGTTTCCATTATGGGTAAAACACGATATCTTCATTTTAGGAAGCACGGACTACCGCCCCCTGAAAGTGATTTGATTCGTTAATACCATATGTGGGATGTGTGAAGGATAAAGTTAATGATATTATATATGTTATTATACTGGAATTATAATATACTCTCATATCATTATGATTCCATTCCAGAAAATATGAAATAGAAATGGAAGTAGCGTTCATGCGTACGTACGGCTTACCGTCTCCATGAACGGTGCATTTCATTTCTTACCTCTAAATGTTACGTAATATTATAAATGAATGTATATACTGGATATATAAGATATATATGACATCTAAATTATGAATATAATGGATATTTCACCACATTAACAACTTGTAATCATAAGAAGTTTATTTTTGACTCAAGTACCAAAGGTCGACAAAACGACCGTTATTAACTTAAATAATTACATAATGATCATATCATTGTAATAAGTGATATAATAAGGATAATGAAATTGAGAATGGTTCTTAATAAGGTATATATTAACTCTAGTTTATTATTCAGGAGGTTAAAGAATGGTTGAGTCAAGTCGGACACAAGGTAAGGGAAATTCTTAACCCAATTTCTGTTCTTTGGGTTAATCTCCTACTTTCAAATTCTGTCATGATATTGTTATGTATTATCTTGTATTTGTACTTTCTTTATGTGTACTTATAGTTAATACACATAATAGATCTATTTTATTTATAAATGATCTTGTAAGGGAACTTCTTAACCCAACTTCCATTCTTTGGGTTAATCTCCTACTTTCAAATTATGTCATGATATTATTATGTCTTATTTTGTATTTTTACTTTCTTTATGTGTACCTATAGTGAATACACATAATATATCTATTTTATTTTAAAAATGATCTTTTTAAGGACTTCGTCTCAATCTCCTTTCATTGAGGCATATTTGGTTTTATACACAACTTTATTTTATACGGTGTATAAACCCCTTTGACTTTTACATTTATTCAAAAGGAATCTTTTTATACGAAGCGTTTTGCTAAACGACAAAAGAGAATGTTTTCTTTCCGTACTTATGCGGCGACAACGACTTCTCCGCCGCCGTGACCATTATTTGAGATTCGGCTTCCTCTACAAGACATCATTTTTTTTAATGAAAAATAAATACAAAGTTTTAACTTTCTTTTATTTTGGTATTGAAAATGGTTTTGAAAGCATTTTTATTATATCAATGTGTTTTATTTATATATTGTGATTGAAATGTCGAAATGCTATGTTTCCTTTATGAATGTTTTATGTGATATGATTATGTTATGGTTTATGATATGTTTAAACCTATTCATATGAGGAATGCATTGGACTTAATAAGTGACGGGTGGAGCCCGCTATAGCTCCTCGATGCATCGGCAGGTCTCATGAGACAAACTAGTGTCTTGGCACAAGGCCTTGACAAAATCTTATTTGTAGTCTTGGCACGAGGCCTTGGCTATGTGGTTATGATAGTCTGTCATTATGCATTCCATCATTATGAAAGTGGTTATTGAGATTACATGTGATTATTCGACCAGTAGAATATCCATGTGAAGAAGTAAATGGCATTATCTCATTTTACTTTTGCCATATTATGTTGAAGTTCATGTTTAAGAGGCTTTTGTTTTAGTTATACATTGCCTTAAATGTTAATGTTTATTTATGAAAGCTTCCGCATTATTGTTATCCTTACTGAGCATTTGAGCTCACCCCTTTCAATGTTTAAAAATTTTCCAGGTTGTGAAGAAGTATTTTATGACTGACTTGCAAGAATAATCAGTGAAGATATGAGTGTGGAATATGAAGACCATGTTTTTTTGTAGTTTGTTTAATTTTGATGTAATGAAAGACTTATGAATGTATCTAGTGTTTCCAAGGCTACTAAACTAATCGGTCTTTCGAGACTTGATCTTTTGGGATCATGCCAATGTTACGAAGTAATGCACCGGCTCTGGGTAGCTGGGGTCGGGGCGTTACAGGTAAAGTCACGGTCAACATGGACAGTCTATCGGAAGCGGAGAATCTGCTAGAGCTCCTTGACGGGGACCATCCCCCTGAAGGCATTCCACATCTATTGGATCCGTTGGGAAAGGTTCTTCTCCAATAGAGGAGCCTTCTCGGTCTCCTTGTTCCCACCGACTCATTAGTCCTTATCCATAATGATGGTAAGGGTAAAGAGCATCTCAGAGCTGCCAAACCATCCAACCCATCTAGCTTAGTATAGAGGACGAAAGAAGACCCAGAAACACCGTGTTGCATCAGAAACTTGCTGAATAGAAGAATATGGTAGACGACCTCCTTGAGGAACGTGCTGTAGAGCAATGGCTAGACTATGGAGATCCTCATCCAGGCCTGTAGGGGGAGGCACAACATCCCCTTGGTGAACTACCCCCGAGTGACACTAATCATCCTACCCACACAGACAGGGTTGAGGTCGGAGCATACTGCAAGAGGGATAGGTGCGTATCTCTAAATCCTTTGGAATGGCATAAGAACCCTCAAGACCCAGCTTGGGCTCCCCAAGCTGACCCACAGGTTGTTCCACCTGCCGCCCCATGAGACGCTTGGCCACCTTATCATGTTGAAGAACCCTCCAACACACTGGAAGTTAGGGATACCCGTCAAGAGAGAAACCCCTTCCTAGATGATCTGATTATGGCCCTTATTGCTTTCCTTGAGGCATTAGAAACATGATAGGTGGTGCCTTCACCTAATGGTATTCCATATCCAGCATGGGTGGATGGTATGCCAGCAGCTCCGAGTTTTAGGAATCCCACCTTTTCCCCTTCTAATGGGACAGAAGACTCACCGCAACATTTCTCCCATTTCATCTCAAGGTGTGGGCCCATATTGGGTACCCTAGCGTAGTAAGAAGCCGCCAAAATCTAGTGTTTTGTGCGGACATTAGAGGGATTGGAGTTCGTCTGAAATGGACAGCTCCCTATCGGATCCGTAGCTGGCTGGGAAGACCTTCATAGGCAATTCATCTACTAGTTCAGTTCCACCACCCAAAGAAGAGTATCTCGGACCTCTTCAAGTGCAAGAAAAGGCCTGATGAGCGCGTTTCAGACTTTGTTGCCCGGTGGAAAGGGCTCACGTACTCCCTTGACATGCCACTAACTCAAGATCAATTACTGACGATGTGCATAGGGAATGTCAAGATGGAACTGGTTCCCTCTTTGAACACCCAAAATTACACCAGGGGATTCTATGAGTTCTCTAATAAGGCCCAGTGCCTAGAGGAATCCCTACAACAGGCTAATCTGGCATGTTTATCGCCGCTTTCAATCCCCATGAGAAGAGACACCATTGATGAAACCACCACAGTGGGCCAAATAGAGGCCCCCAGGCAACTAGAATTGTTACCAGTGGAGCCGGCTCCACTACCTCGTCGAGGACCTCCACATCAGGCGCAACCTTCGGCCCAGAAAGGCCCTCCTCAGAATCGGCAGGTTCCCCCATGTAATGCACCGCCTCCACTTAGGCAAGGTAACCAGGCCCCACCACCTTGACAGGCTCCTCCAGCTCCCTATTGGGGTCAACCTTTAAGGGCCCCCTTTCCAGACAGGAGAAACCAGACCAACTCACTCATCAAGGCTATGTTCCCTGGTTAATTCCATAGTGCCTTAGATTAGGGGATTGTATGCTTACCTGAGTGCAGAAGGATAGAAGAGGAAAACCTCACTAATCGCCTTAACTACAGTCCTTATCACCAGATCTTCGGAAACACTCTCAAATATTTGTATGTGTTCAAAAATAGGCTCCCATAGTAGGTGGATATCAACATAGTCCATTTAGTCCTAGCCTCGACATAAGTGGAATGAATCTTAGTGAGGCCAGATAGCAGCAGTGACAGTGAGGGTGAGAGGAAACATGTTTCTAACTGTGTCTCCCAGAAGTATGATGAATATATGGCTTGCAAAGTGGTCAGCCATGCACGTGGTGTTATCCATGCACGCCTGAATCGACTAGAGCCTTCAGAATTCGTAGCCACTACTTCTGCATCATCATATTGGTCGTCCTCCTCTCAGAAAAGAAAGCATCAGCAACACAAAGGAAAAAAAATTCCCCCGCTGGTGCCATCGTCATCCCATACTCTCAGTGAATTCATGCCACCAAAGATGGTTATTAATCCCAGAATCCATAATGTAGTGGATTAATCTTCAAGTGATAGTCAAGGGAATGCCTTGGTTAATATGGTAGAGCTGGTAAATCCCGACAAGATTCCTAACGAAGAAGAGCACCACACAGATCCTCCTAACGACCCTAGCCATCATCAGCTTCGGTGGAGTCGTGGTTATATGGGCTGTCAGAGTGCTTTAGTGAGTACATCAAGCCTGGCTGTAGATGCTACTGAAAAAAGGCAGCAGGCCCAACACAATTCTTAGCATGCAAATCTTTCTCATCTGGTGACATCATGCCCTCCTTCGCCGTTGTTCATACTAATGGATCAGGTAGAGCCACCCAGACCTTACTGTGACTAGCCACGCCCTACTACAGGCCGAACTAAGTCATTTGGCCCTCCTTCGGTAGTAACTCTGCTCGCTTCGACTAGTGATCATTGGGATATTCCTAGCACAAGCCAGTTTCCAGTCCAACCGACATGGCCCACTATATCCCCTGTCATAGAGTGACCTCCTGTAAGAAGAAGTTCACAACTAGAACGGAAGTATGAAGTCCTCAAGCATCTTTCCAACATTACAACAGGGCTATCCATCCTTGAAGATTTGAGGCTATCTTCAGACATGCTTGAGGCCCTTTCCAAGGCTTCAAGAAGCCCCCCCCCCCTCTAGTTTGAGATGGAAGTGCCATACACAGAAGCATTTCATGCTAAGGTAGTCAAAAAGGCTGAGTTCCAGGCCATTATCTCATTTTCTGGAGAAGATGAAGGCTCTTCCATATAGGGGCACATTTTCCCACTGTACATCATTTCTAGTTCAATGGTGTGGATGTCCACCACTGTCTTTTCAACATGGGATCTGGGATATACGTAATCCCAACATGAACATTGTGAAAAATGGGATTGTCTAAAGATGATTTGAGCCCCTCTGACCTAAAAATCCATGTTTATGATAGGATGGAACATTCATCAGTCAGAAATATCCTATTGAAGACCTAGTTTGGTGGTCTTATTGCCAGCACTGAGTTTATGGTTGTCTCCCAGGACACGGCCTACAATGAATTGATGGGAAGACCATGGCCCCACCTGGACGTGACAGTTCCATCATCATATCATACGTGCCTCAAGTACTCCCTTAATGATTGAGTGAGCATGCTTCAAGGTGATACACCTCCATTTGACTCTAATAAAGCCCACTATCAAGATGACGATTACTACAAGATCATGTAGAAGAATATTCAAACCAATGAGGTTGAGCATGCCACATCTACGACTGACCCATGGATAGATCAAGATGATGCCTACGTCTTTCCAATCCATCGATTGTAGGCTACAACCATGGACATGGGACAATGCTTCGTTGTTTCTGGAATGAGGGGGAAACACATTCCCATGTTTAAGAGATGGTAGAAAATCACCTTGCACTCTTATACAAATCATGCTCAGGTGACCCGAAGCCTCATACTCCCATAAGATATCAGGATGTCCGCCGCATGGCAACAGAAATACGTCATTCAAGTTTTTTTCGCTAGGATTAAAAAAAATAGCTCAAGCCCTTGCACCACTACTGCTTTGACATCATCAAATGTGGCCCCTTTGGTTGAAGACCAGATGAGATCGGATCAAAAACCTTCATCGAAATGGTTTTTGTGGCACATGAGTCCCCTGATACAATTTCCACTGCCGCTCAGGCTGGTACCAGCCTCCCATCAGGATCTTCTCACTCAAAAGAAACTACTCCCGCTGAGGATCTCTTCTAAACAAGCGAATAAGATGATTCATAGGATCCTTCTCACGCCTTTGAGGATGGAATCTCCACCACAGTCGATGAATTGCAACAGGTGAACCTTGGTAGCAAGGCAGACTAAAAACAAACACTGATCAGTGCTGCCATGACCCCTGAGGAGAAATAATGGTTTGCAGATTTCTTTAAATGGAATGGCAATGTGTTTACCTATAGTTACAATGAGATTTAGGAACTAGATACTCAGGTAGCTGTCCACTGCCTCGGTCTCCCAGAAAATCATCACAGGTTCAAGCAGCCTCCTAGAAAGATGCACCCTTCCCCTGGTGCCAGGGTTGAGGTAGAAGTTGATAAGATCATCAAAGCCAATGTTTTTAAGAAGGTCTTGTATCCCAAATGGATATAAAAAATTGTACTAGTCAGGAATAAGAACAGACAAATCATAGTCTGCATCGACTTCCAAGATCTCAACCATCACTATCTGAAGGATGATTTCCCCTTGCTCTGACAGAAAACTTGATTGATGCCACAGATGTGTTTCATGCCCTCTCCATCATGGATGGGTACTCTGGGTATAAATATACCCTAATGGCCTCCAAGGATGAGGATTCTACACCCTTCAGGGTACCACATGGTATATTCTTTAACCAAGTCATGCCCTTTGGTTTAGAGAATTCATGTGCCACCTATCCGCGGTCCATGAATCACTTATTTAAGCTAATCCTTAGGACATTGGTGAAATGTTATGTAGATGATCTGGTGGTCAAATCAAACCAGCTTTAGGACAATCTCAAAGACGTTGAGAAAGTGTTCAGCTCCCCCCGTTTCTGGAACCTAAAGATGAACCCATTGAAGTGCGCCTTCAGGGTCACCTCCGAAAATTTTATCGGCTTCATTTTTAGATATCGGGGCATCATGATTGACCAGGAGAAGATCATGGCCATCATACAAATGTCCCCCATAAGCAATATATGGGAGCTTTGAGGTTTCCAAGTCCACTTAGCCTACATACTCTGATTCATTGTGAATTTGGCTGGAAAGTGTAAGCCATTTTCTTGGCTCATGAAGAAAGTCACACTCAATGAGTGGGATGAATAATGTTAGACTACGTTTGAGGAAATTATGCAGTATATGCTATAGCCTCCAGTCTAAACGCCACTTGTCTCTGGAAATCCACTTGTCCTCCATGTGACTGCCCGGGAAAGATCTCTCGGCACCCTTCTCGCCCAGAAGTACAATGAGGGGACGGAGGATAGACTTTACTACCTCAACCGTTTTCTCTTCAATAAGAAGACCAGATACTCCCGTATCTAAAAGTTATACCTTGCGCTAGTATTCATAGTATAGAAGTTGTGACATTACCTGCAGCACCATGAGGTATAGCTGGTGTCCCTGGTAGATCCACTAAAGTACATCTTGAACCGTCCCATCGGGATATGTCGTCTATCTCGGTGGGCGGTAATCCTCCAGTAGTTCGACATTAGGTTCATTCCTTAGAAGGTATCAAGGGGAAAGCACTGGATGAATTGCTTTTTGCCTATCTAGCTCCTGCTGACCAATCCTTGGATCTCTATTTCTCCGATGAGGTGATCCTCTCGGTGGACCAAGAAAAGTTGTGCTAGCAGATGAATTTCGATGGGGATTCCTGAAGTTCCACCGGCAGAAAGATCAATGATCCTAAACTCAACTAGGTGGGCCTAGGTATCATCTTCATTACCCCGATGCAAGCTATTCTTCCATAATCATTCTTGTTGTTAGAAGGTTGGACCAAAAATGAGGCAGAGTATCAGGCTCTCATCACTGGTCTGAAGTTGGCCCTAGAGATTGATGTCCCCCATTTGTATATAAAGGTGGATTCTGAGCTAGTCATCTAGAAGATTAAAGGTGACTATGTTGTAAAAAATCCAGAGATAGTACCTTTGTTGGAGCACACTCTCCGACTAATGGCCGAGTTCCCATATAGGATGAAAGTTACTCATGTCCCCTGATCTCAAAATAGTTGGGCTGATGCCCTAGCCAGCCTGGCTCTATCGCTTGTAGATCTTGAACAAGATGATCTGATTCTGCACACGGGACACTGAAGATTCATTGCTCTAATAACACCATATGACGATGATAGTCTACAGGTAAGACACTATACCATTGGCGCCTCCACCTCAATACCCCTAGGTCCCTAGGATGTAGTGATTGGAGTGACTAATGATTGGAGAAACTCCTTTGATGTGTACCTCCAAATTGGTAATATCTCAGCAGATCGGGCCGAGTGTGAGCGAATATGACACCGTGTATTACAGTTCACCTTCTAGGATGGACCTGACCATGAGAAGATCCTCTACAAGCATGGGTTTGACGGTGTTATCCTCCTTTGTATTCAAGGAGTTGATATTTCTCACCGGATCTAGAGATTGGGGTACCTTTGGCCCTCCAAGATCAATGACTGTATCGAGTTCACCAAGAGGTGCCATGCATTCCAAATTAATGCTAACATCATGCATCGGCCGCCAGAGCCTCTCCACTCCACCAAGTACTCATGTCCATTTGAGGTATGGGGACTTGATGTCGTGGGACCATATCCACCGGTGATAGCTCATCAGTGTAGATTCATCATGACCACCACCGATTTCTTCTCCAAGTGGTCAGAGGCAGTTTTTCCCTAGGTGGTCAAGGATCGTTCTATTGTTGACTTTGTGAGCTCCAACAAAATCTACCAATTTGGGGTCCCTCATGCAGTCCTCACCGATAATGGAACAAACATCCAATCAGCGGAGCTAAAGAAACTATATGCTAAATACAACATTTGTTCTAACCATATTTCTCACTATAATATGCAATAAAATGGACAGATCGAGGCATTCAATTAAACCCTCTCTAAAATTCTTTTGAAAATGGTTGGTCAGAACCAAAAGAGTTGGAAAGACAAGCTCCCCAACACCCTCTGGGCTTACAGAATGATGACTCATAATTCCACCCAGGTGACCCCATATTCCCTAGTGTTTAGAATTGAGTTCATCATTCCCATCAAGATTCAGTTTCCCTCATTGCGCACAACTGTCTACGATCAACAAGCACCACATAAAGTTGTTGAAATCCATCCGGCTGAACTGGAAGCGCTCGATGAGAACATGCTTTGTTCCCTACACAATTTGGAAAGGCAACATAACAAAATGGGTATATCTTTCAACAAGAAATTTCACCTTCACTCCTTATTTTAGGGAGATTTGTAATAGGCCTCAGGACCACAATGATACCCTGAAAGAAACCACCCAAGTTTGAGCCCAAATGGGAAGGACCTTAAATTTTTCACCTGGTTAACTCCAAAGGAGCATACTCCTCGGTTAACATGGATGGTGAGCGTATACATCCTCCCACCAATGCCATATTACTCAAGTAATGCCTTTCCCGAGTCAGCCTAGTCTAGCATTACCCTAAACTGCCTGGTCTTACATGATCCAGAACTGAATGGTCATGCATGAACCTAAAATATCGAGTCCGACATGACCCTAAAATTCTAGTTCATGCATGACCCTAAACTGTTGGTCCCGCGAGACCTTAAACTACCATGTCCCACATGAAATTAAACTATACTTCATCCCACACAACGTTAAACTACACCCATATAACTATATATGGATTGATTCCCATCCTCATGGGATACATTGGAATGCTCAGACGTTACATCATGAGTTCATCCCCTAAACTCATCTCTTCGATTATCCCTCCTAGGTACAGTTCTCTCAGAGGAACCTACATGATAAAGTGCAGGATTCCCTATATCTACTCATGTTGAGAGCATGACGGTCACACCATGTGCTCCCTCCTCATTCTTCTATTCTTCCAAGTCCCCATCGCATGACATTAAACTGCATGGCCTTCAAGAACTACATACGGCTTGATTCCCATCCTCATGGGATGCATATGAATGCCTAGACAGTTTGGCTGTTAGCTCATCCCAAACATCAGATTCTACCATCGGGTCAAACACATGGTGTTGCGTATGATTCCTCTCTAATTCACGTCGAGTTCATCAAAACCTTTCCATACATCCCACCTAGTGGATACATTCACCTATTTTACTGCCATGCATAACGTTAAAATGCATGGGAACATCTATGCTTCACTCAATCCTTTGCTTAGGGCTCCATAAAATTTCTTATCCAAATAGACTCCCAACTTGAATGGATGTTCGGCCCAAGTAATCTCCTACCATTTCGGGCTAACGTCCTCAAGGTTTTAGACAAAAAATCGATACATGCCCCGCATTGAGAATATGGTCAGTGGTCGATGCTCATTTGTTGTGCCCATTTTAGATCCACACGATACAGATGCTGCATTTCAAATATGGTCAATGGATATCCTTTGTCGTTGTCACTACCCCCATATGTCCTGAACATTGAGTGTTTCGGTTCATCCTTCCCCATTGTCTCTTTAAGCCTCAGTCCTTCACAGGTGGGAGTGAGATTCTGGCTGCTGGTCCCTTATGAGATGGGAAGGCCTATTCCTACTCATTGATTCCCACACCGAGAATTTCCCCCATGGGCTTAAGAGATATGATGAGGCAATACCCACAATAGGGGTCCTATGTATACAGTTTGTCAGGATTCACGGCCTCAAATACCTCGATCATTTTTCCACCTTGTCCAACTACTCATTTATGATTGTGCGGCATGGTATGGACCCATGTCCCCATTCACGTCAGGTTATTTTCCCATGCCCCAAAAATCCCCATGAGATATTCCTCCCTCCATGATTCACGAGCCCCTCCATTTGGGTTTCTATCATCTTTAGGTCCAAAAGGACCCCCGATTGCCATGGATATTTAGCCTAAGGGATATCCTACCATTTAGGTCCAACATTCCCAACATCCCTCGACCTTCCCAGGCCCTGGGCCCGAGGTCTCATTTATGAATGTACGGTGTGGTATCAGATTATGTTCTCATTCACGTCCTGTTACTCACTGTGTCATACACATCACTCTTTGGGACATCTTTCCCTTACCCGCATCCTTATCGCAAGATGATAAACCTCACGACAACCTCTAGAACTACGTGTGGCTTGATTTCCATCCTCATGGGATATGTAGGACCGCCCGAACGCCTAGCATTCAGGTCCAACCCCACTTCTTGGAAATATCCCCATATTTTTGGCCCCTAGGCATGCGTTATTCCAGGAGTGGGATCTACGGTGTCATATGTGATTATGTCCTCATTCACGATGGGTTTACAAAAACCATGCCGCATACATATTTCTCATAAGTGGCCTTCTCTCCCATTCCCTATACTCATCTATTTTAGTAGACTACTTCTTAGTCGGGTCCCATGACCATCTTTTTTTACTCAACAATGTTCCCAAGAGTACTCTGGTCCAACACCTAGAGTGTTGAATTCTATCCAGACATGTTATCACCCACCATTTAGGATTCTTGTTCCAATTTATTTGGGCTTCTGTTATCTTTCACATCTGAAGCGACCCCCAAATGGAATGGATGCTCGACCGAAGGTCCCTTCAACCATTACAAGCCAACTTCCTCAAGGGTTTTAGACAAAAAAATGATTCCATTACTACGTTGTGAATATGGTCAGCAGTTGACGGTCATTTGTTGTCACCATTTCAAGATAACACGATACAGATGTTGTGTTTCGAACATGGTCAACAATTATCCTCTATCGTCACACCAACTCCTTAAATACTTAAATAAAGGTTACATGATTCACATCATTTTCCACCCCATCATGTCCAAGTGGAATCTCGACACACCTAGTTCTATCCAGCAGTTCACATTTGCAAGTTAGGAGGACAAAGTAGGGGTACGACGTTCTTTAGGGCTCTGCACTAACTTCCCATTTAGGCGCATTCCATGTACTTCGAAGTTCTCTTGCAACATTTTTTCCTACACTGAGTTCAACTCATGTAGGCTTAGGGATTGGATAGAGGATTGCACCTATTTGGAAGAGTTACTCTTTTCCATGGTCCGAGTTCTAAGGCCTTAAACCAGTATCTCTTTACGGTTCCTCTCTTCTGTTCTACCTTTTGGGATCTCAAACTTATAGGACCACATGGTGTGGCGCATGTGGTCTTATGCCCTTATTCACATCTGGTTTTCAATAGCTGCACCATGTACGTCCCTTTCAAGAGTTATCCCTCCAACTTCTCTTCCTACATGACATTAAACTGTATGTTTTCCCAAATGAAGTTAAAAGGTACCTTCAAGAAATATGTATGGATTTATTCCCATCCTCATGGAATACGTAGGAACACTCGAACATCTAATTTTTGTGTCCAACTCATCTGAGAGATGGCCTCTCCTGTCCCATATCCTTTAATCTTTCCCAGACCCTCGTCCCGAGGTTTCTCTCTATGAATCGCACATGGTGTGATGTGGACCTCATCCTCATTCACGTTAGGTATTCATTATTTCACCATGCACATTCCCTCTAGAATCTCATCTCTCTTATATACGTCCAAGCAATATTACATTAAACAGTGTCACCTGGTCCCATCACATGACACTAAACTGTGACATTAGCATCCTGGATGCATGATGAAAAACTGCACTGCATCTTGGTGTCCTCACATGAGGGGACAACTTGTTTGGTATCGATCACACAACATACCATTTGTCAATTCCTTCACACGACTATATTATTTTAGTGATGCCTATATTTTCAGTCATCAGTTCATTGCTCAAAAAATAAAAACAACAACAACACCCATTCATCCTAAAGGACAAACTAGACTTATCAAATTCAGCTTCTTTTGGTGTAAGGGAAAGACCCAGACAACCTTATTATACCTAGAACAAGTATCCTACTATTCCATACCTTTAACTATGTGCGGCTTGATCCCCATCCTCATGGGGTATGTAGGAACGCCCGTGCACCTTGTCTCGAGCCCAAACTAACTTTTTTTTAGGTCCCTCGACCTGAAACCTCCCCCACGAAGTGCATGATGATGATGACTCTAGGTCCACATTCACATCGGGTTGTGTAATTACATCGTCGTGTGTCTCTCGAATTTCCTACCATCCATGGTCCGAGCTCTATGATCATAAACTAAGATAACTCTACATCCATTCTGCAAGATGTTAAACTATACAACATATTCCAGAACTATGTATGGCTTGATTCCCATCCTCATGGGATACATAAGAACGCCCAAACATATTTTCTCCGGGTCAAACCCCAGGAATCTAAAATCATGTCCTCTAATTTTCAGCCCCTTGGCCCGAACTCATTTAGGAACATGTCTTGTGGCGAGTGCCTCTTAGGTTCGCGTTCACATTGGGTTTTACAATAGCTACACCATGTTCTTACCATATCTTTTCCCAGCATGGTCTGGGTTCTATGACCCTAAACTATGATTCCCTATGGGAACTGCGCGTCACACTTGGTTATTTTTCCACCCTCCACACAGTCCATTAAATCAAGCACCCCTTAATGGTCCACCCAAGGACCTTAAGTTAGAAGTGTGCGACCCCATGACTCTTTTCCTTGAGAAAGGAATCCACTCACACTATCTGATACGTCTCATTGTCATACACAAATTCGTTTTAACAAAGAATATGAAGTGTGGAGTTTTCATGAGGGCATTCCCCTCATTCCATGTCCAAGATTTGTGAGCGTGTTATTTGGATCCCCATCCTCTTCCACTTCCAAATGGACCCCATTCACGGCCTTTTCTCAGGCTGTCTCGTCTCACATAACATCTTGGGATAATTTCCCTGAAGAACCCGAATGACTTTTGAGTCAGGTCCTGTGTTTCTCACATTTTCAGCGGTAGACCCTCATCTGTCTGTCCCCATATCAAGATAACGTGATATAGATGTTGTGTTTTGAAAATGGTCAAGAGCCATCCCCTATCATCATGCTGCCATATTTGTGGTCCATATCTTGATAATCAAGATTCTAATATTTCAACGTTCTTATGTTCAAGGGGAATTCCGACATACCCAGCTTTACTTCATCGGGCAACTAGGTTCATTATATAGAAGGGTCAGCATTATTGGGATGTCATTTACCGAGCATCCCCTCGCCCCTAACACATTCCTTCCCATTTTAAGAACGTCCCACCACTACTTCTTCTTTCCCACACCGAGCATGACTCACATGGGCTTAGTAGTTTTGGTAGGATGTGTACCGGCTCATAAATTCCCACAATCGTCCCACATGATGTTAAAATGCGCTCATAGAACATCGTGCATCTTGATTACCATCCTAATAGGGAACGTTGGAATGCCTCACCACTTTTCATCAGGCCCAGCCTAATTTTCAATTTTGGTCCCTTGATCTGAAGAACATCTTACGTGGGTACGTGATGTGATGTGGACCTCATCCTCCTTCACATCGGGTTTATAACCACCACATCGCATTATCCTTTCCTAGGATCATCCCTCTTTCCCACCTTCTTTACCGTACAATGTTAAACTACCAGTCTATCACCTTTAGAATTGTTTCCGACCCTTGATCAAATAGAGATGCCCACCTAATGTGTTTACACCATGGTGGCCTAATTTCAAGAGTGTTGGAATCCATTCGAACAATCCATCACTCTGCCCTCCATGCTTTGTGTGCCCCTATATTCAGACCCTCATCCCCTTTCACGATAAAAGGAACCCCCTAACAGTATGGATGCTCTGGCTATGTCTTGCCTACTATCTTAGGCCAACATTTTGGAAGACTAATGGGTAGTATTTTGAGTCAGGCCTCATGTTTCCAACAAGGTCAGTTGTCGGCCCTCATTTGTGGTCCCCATTTCAGGATAATGCAATAAGGATACTGTGTTTTGAACGCAGTCAACAGTTATCCTTCATTGTCACACCGTCCCCATAGTGTTTCGACATTTGTGTTCCATGATTTAAATGTTCCACTCCACTATGTTCGGATTAATTCCAATTCCCCGAGCGTTACCCCACTCATTCACTAGAGCACAATGTAAGGATGACACGTCGATTGATCTAAGGTCCTCAACCTCCAATCGGGCCTTTACAATTTTCCATGGAAATTCGGATTGGTGGTTCAAACCCCGAATCCCCGAGTCTTGGTCGACACTCTTAGGTTTAGATAGAATTGCATGGCAATCATCCATTGTTTCTCACATTGGGCTCGACCCACGACAGCTTATTGATTGATCACTGGGAATTTCAAAAATATAACAGATGCATGTAAAACCAATACAAATAACATAACTGATGTATGCATATGGTGTACAACAATCAAATAATGAAAGAATGTTTGAGGGTTTGTAATATTTACATCACTCGAGGGTCGATCCCTCCCATGGATAGGTTAACCCCATCAAAATATAGTTGCAGCTCAGCCACCCTCTGGCTTGTGGCATCTGGGATTTCCTAGAGCCTGTTCTGCTCCTTCTCCTGCTCTGCAGTGATGTGCTGCAATTCATCTGCCATAATCTGAGACCGCTCTACATCGGTCCGGATGATAGTTATCTCTTCAGAGGATGTCTTCATGTGCTCTTAGGACTCTCCTAGCTTGGCCTTCAATCGCAATATTAGCTCTGATTACGCATTAAGGGAGGATAAGTGCTCATCTTCCCAAGCCTACAGCTGCTGAACTTCGTTTTCAGCCACCAAGAGCCTCTTGATGTTCACCACTTTCCCAACCTACCAGCCCACAGTGAGGGAATGATCATACTCTTGAATCTTCTCCATCACAAGATCTCGGACAAGCATGTGAGGATGCTGGGCATCCAATCCCCCAACACATAGTTCATGCAACCGTGAGTGAATTCTATGAATCTCATCCAGCCATTGTACTTGGGGGTGTCTTCGATGAAGTTATAGATCAACATCCATGATCGGTGATGGAATATTTTTCTATCATCTTCATTAAAGGCCATCTCGTTCCAGTCGGTGCAGTTGGTAGACTCATTAGTGAGGAACACCCCCAGGAACTAGTCGGCAAGGTCCACATCTTTTGTTTGATTAGGCATGGAAGGACCCGAACTATCTGATCGATCTTCATCGTCGGATCCCACCTCAATAATCTCAGTCTTAACCCTGCTGATGATCCCACCAGTTATTGGGAGTGATGTAGGTCAGTCAGTTTGGATATCCGCTTCCACGATCACCGACATTCCCCTGGTAAAGGCGCCACTGGAAGTCCCGACCAACCTCTCCAAAGAAAACCCACACCATTTGGAGAACTATGCATACCAAAAGGGGAGAATGGACGTCAGTTAACATGTTAAAGGGGTGAAATTCATGAATTTTGAAAGAAACATATTGAGATCGAATTCCCGGTCTTGTACTTGGGTTGATGCTACGGGACCCCGAGATGTGGACCTCCGTATATTGTTAGAATGTCTGAAAATTATGGAGGAGCCACCTCAGGTGTCCTAGGACAACCAGACACGAATGTAGATACGGCCACAGGCATGGATCACGAAGGCCCCACATCTGCATCCACCGAGGGAAGAGAATGAGTTCTGTGTACAAGGTCCTCCTGCATAGTTCAGATGTTAGTAAGGAGTCCATAATCACCTGGAAGCAGACCGTGAGGAAGGAGTTTGGGATTTTACCTTGAGGTCCTATATAAAATCATCAAGATTTGTGTCTTGATTGCCTACTTCTCCCTCCTCCAATGGGTTCCCTCTATTAGCCTCTCCCCGCAATAAGATTCATCTGATTATTCTAGAAAAGGGAATCATTTTCTCAAATCAGCAGCCGAAAACTGTGGGGGGAGTATACCATCCAGTTGCACCATGACACGATCTTTCATTGGATGAGGAGAACCCCAGTAATGCACGAATTCCTCCATCTCAGTTAGTTATTGTTCCCCCTCCTCTTGGGACATCGTAAATCTGGCCCTGGTAGGGACTGTTAATGGAAAATCCATCCAGAGATGTTTTAGGAGTTTCCACATCTCAGATGGGCCGAGGAATTTTCTGTTGACATCCCAAATGTTTCAGGACTCTAAGAAGACAACATTCTCTAGCATGTCTATATGGTGCAATAGCTACCTTGGGCTTGGGTGGATATTATATTGAGTCCTCTCAGTGGCATCCCCTCTGGATGACTTTGTTCTTTTGGAACCACCAGGTCCATTACAATAGTTGGATACTCTGCTCCTGCGTCACCCTCAAATAGTGTGGGCCTTTCTTCCACAATAGCCTCGTAACCGTGAGATGTCATTGTCATCTTCCATCCCCGGACTCAAGGTCGAGGAGGCACACCGTCACCGACCTGGATAGTTGGCTGCTTGAATATCTCACATGGGTAGTCCTCCTCCCAGATTTTGGCGTATCCCTTCACCAACCCAAAGATATTTGTGGGCAAAGACAGCTCATTCTGCATCTTCCCGTCTTCCCATGTGAATATGATCCTAATATGCCTCAACACACATGTATGTTCCTCGTAGAACACATCTAAATAAACTTGCGGGGTTAGTTTCTGCATTCAATGAAACTGCCTAGTGAATCAGTGTAGTGTGTATGGCTCACAAAGAGGCTCATAGTCCAGCCTTTCCACCAGGACTCCTCCTCGATAGGCCCGGAGATAGGACCAGTTCTCCTTCATTCCTTGGCCATCATCGGTAAAAAACCCATAGGTTGTGGAAATGGGTGAAATTTGAACTCCTTTACCTTCCACACCAGGTTCAGTACTAACGACGTGGTCAGTTTGGCCGAAAATCATCCTATGGAATTTAAGATGGATGGGTGTAATTTTTATTCTAAAGGGGAGATGGGGTTTATACATTCATAAACCCCCTAGAAGTGCACCGCTATCCACCCATAGAGGAGGTGGAATGGCCCTCATATCCTCGATGACATCTTCCCCTTGCTGATATGCCACAACAACTTGTACAGCTTGGTAATCATCATGATCCCGAGGTTGACCCACCCTCCTGTCGCCTACATTGATGCCATGATTAATGTGCTTGGTCACATTCCCATGTTCGTATCCCTCACAGGTAGGATCCAACCGCAAATGAGAGCCGTGATGAAGGCCGCCAGCCCGACTACCAGTTGTTGCTCAGTGCTAACATTGAATCCCCAGGTCTTCCATTGGATTTCCTCCAAGATCCACTAGTATGAGTGCTCCTTGACTCATTGATCCCCCTTCAGGAAATTCTGAGGCCTCACTAGAAACTGCCTATCTTTTGGGAAGTTCAGGAATCACTTGAACCACCATCTGAAGTGGACGTCTCTCACTGCTTCTTTGTCCTCTCCCGACACCAACTCCATCAACGCCATTGCCAGCCGTAGAATTTTCTCTGGATCCTCCCACACACCCATGATGGGGGGGGGGGGGGGGGGGTAATTCATCATACATCGTCCCTAGTATCAGGACCCCTAAGATCTGGTTCACATCCCACAATATGATACTATATTCCCCATGGTGTAGGAGGATGGAATTGTTCTTCAATGACCACTTACTTAGAAACTCCTGCCTCAACTGCGTCAGTTGAGAGATGTGGAATTCGGAGGCCCAAGCCACCTCATACAGGCCCACTCTCTATAGTTCTTCCCCGAACTCCTCACACAAGGAACCTACCATGTAGGCCTAGGCCAACTCATCTGTGAAGTTACCACCCTGGCATAGGTCCTACTCATCAGACCATCGCTTCTCCAGGTTCCTTAGGGCTGCCTTCAAGGTTGTTTGGTACAGTTGTGGGTGGGGGTGCTCAGACTACCACACCTTCCTGTACACATTGTTCAAGTGATTATACTTGTAGTCGGCAACGAGAGGTGTGAAATCCCCTCAGTCATGGACGTCAGCCGCCCTAAACCATTGGCAATGGCATGGTGTACTCCTGAACCAGTATGCTGGTCTTCCCTACATGATTCTAGGATGAAGACGTCATCCCTCATCCTGAAGCCATACAGCAGCAACCTTTTACAGAGCGGAATGTTCCTCTGGATTTCTGACAGCAGCTGCACTAGTGAATTGTGGTTACAGTGGATCCATATCAACTCTCCTTGAACCAAGTTATTCTCCATATCCTCTATTAGAATAGTGTCCGCAAGGACCCCATAGCAGCCTCCTAGAGGGCCATTTTATTTATGTTTGGGAGTTTTTCTTTGTTCGGTTGGCGAAGCTCTTTTGCGGAAAAAATTTGTGATGATCGTTCGCAAAGGATATTTACAGAGCCCTTCCCTGGCCATAAAATGAAAGTCTCTATGCACTATTGTGGAGTCAAATACCCGTTGTGCGCCACAAAGCATAGTTATCTATTCGTGGAGATCAAGCATGGAGATTCACAAATCTAGAGCATAAGAAGACAAAATCACAAAGGATATAAAGGACAAAAGAGACGTCAGCTCCCATATTTATAAGCGATGACCTTTGGAGCTTCGTGGTGTGTCTAAACTGTGGTGATATTCACAGTGCACTTAGCCGAACCGTCACTTTCCCACTTTATGAGCCTCTTTCATGCGACAGATTCACAAACGGCCAAGATATTGTGGCGATTGTCCCTCACACCTTGACCCTTGATTTCAACTCGGCTCCTAGCCTAAGGGGGTGCATTTTTTGACGCCAAATTGGAGAAGAAGAAGAACAAGGATAAAGCCTCAAGGGCTACCGCACGAAGACCATTCGTGGAGCCCCCACAACCCCTGAACTCCACAGATAAAAAAGGTGGGATGCCCCGCGAACCCCTTTGATGTTCTCAAGTCTGCCATGGAGAAAAGAGGCAAGATTCCCCGTGAACCCCTTTGACATTCGCGAGGCCGTTGTGGAGCAAGAAGGCATTATTTCCCATAAACCCCTTTGATGTTCACAAGGCCACCACAAAACAAGGAGGTGGGATTCCCTACAAACCCCTTTGACATTTGTGAGCCCGCTGCAGAGCAAGCAGGCGAGATCCTCCATGAGCCGATTTGACATTCATGAACCCACTACGAAGCAAGATTCGTCTTTGCACTGAGAAAGCTCTGCTTTATGTCCCCTCTTTCCAATAAATACAGGGCTCCCCTTGAGCCCAATAGATGGATCATCTGACCTTTCACTTTCATAGCTCCCGAATCGCGAAGCACATCATGCTCTACGAAGTATGAGCTGCTCGAGGTACCTTTGCATCGTGAAGTGCCTCCCCCTTGCTTTAATTCTTCCCCTCTTCTGAGAGGGAAGCCTTTTGCGGAGCCCATAGGCCTCCACGAAGGAATGGGATCCCCAAGGGGACTCAGGTCCTCATGAAGAACTTGTGCTTCAGGAAGCACCCTCCATAAAAATATGACCTGCATGCTAAGGCAGGGTCATTGTTCCTCATGAAGCACCTTGCTTCACAATTCTACACTTCACAAGGCACCCTTTCTTTGTGGGGAATTGCTCTGTGAATGACTTTTCACTTAGCGAAGAACCTCCCATATGCACCTATTCCATACGCCTAGGATAGGCCACTTCATTTCGCGAAGTATACCCCTTCACAATGACGATCCACTACATGGAGCACCAGAGCTTTACAAGGCCTATAACTATGGGCCCCTTCACTCTGCAATCCCTTTTCACGTGCGACCCTATTGGCTTGCACGAAGTAACATCAAAGTCGCTTGGGCAGTGTATTCTATCACATTGCTTTGCCTCATGATCCTTCGCATAGGCACTCAAACCACTATTGCTTCTTTGCATTTCCACACGGACATGGACCCCTCATTGAATGACTCCACGACACCCCCTCACTATGACATTTATGATGCCTTCCATTCACCAAGGGGCGGGAGGTTTCAGTCATGTAAGTACTAGGGGTGTGGAGTGAACCCACCCCGTCCATGTTGCATGACATTAAACTACCAAGAACCATTGTCCTCGACACATGATGTTAAATTTTTACCTCACCCCGGCGTCTGTCCTTGGGGAATGTGCAACCACCTTGGTGTAAACCCCTATCTTTTATTGAAGGAGGCACCGCCCCTTCTCCTACTCTCTTCTTCTATTCCAAAGACTAAGAGGATAGATGGGGACATGGATTTTTTTTATCCTTTACCTCTCCCTTTGAGATTTGTCTCCATCATGGCCACCTCCATGGAGTAATACCCAGTCTCTGTCTCCCTAAGATGCGAATGATGCGTAATCCCCTGTTTCCTCTTTGGGCCGCTAACCACATGTAAGCCCCACTCTACTTCCCATAAACACACCTTTCATGACATGATCGTCAGGTATTTTCTATCTCTTATTTATCACTCCAAGCATGAATCATGTGGGCATTGTGTAAGCACTGACTATTATATACTTTTTGGGCATCCCATCATGTAATCCCCACAAAAGAAAACTTCTGAACTACATGGACTTTGATTCTTTCCATGGAAAGGTATGTAGGAAGCCTCCCTGAGGATCAACACCAACACTTGGTCGTTCCAACCCCCATCATGTCAGTTTTCCCATACACTTCCAAACTACGTGGACTTTGATCCTTTACAAGGAAATGTATGTCGGAAGCCTACCTGAAGTCCAAGCCCAACACTCAGTCATTCTGAACCCTTCATATCGATTCTCCCACACACTTATGAACTAAATGGACTTTGATCCTTGCCAAGACATGGTACGTGGGAAGTCTCTCTAAGGTTCAATCCCAACACCCGGTTGATCCAAAACCATTAAAGTCGGTTCTACCACACACATATGAACTATGTGGACTTTCATCCTTACCAAGGCAAGGTACGTAAGAAGCCTCCTTGAGATTCAATCCCAGCACACAATCATCTTGACCCCCTTCACATCAGTTCTACCACTCAATTCTGAACTACGTGGAATTTTATCATTGCCAAGGAAAGGTACGTAAGAATCCACCATGAGATTCAAGCCCAACACCTGATCGATCTGACCCCCTTCACGTCAGTTCGCCCACACACTTCTGAACTATATGTACTTTGATCCTTTCCAATGCATGGTACATAGGAATCCTTCCTATGGTTCAAGCCCAACACCTAGTCGATTTGACCCTATTCATGTCAGTTCTCCCACACACATCTGAACTACATGGACTGTGATCCTTGCCAAGGCAAGGTACACAAGAAGCCTCCCTAAGGTTGAAGCCCAACACCCAGTCATTCCGACCCCATTCATGTCAGTTCGCCCACACATTCATGAAATAAATGGACTTTGATCCTTTCCAAGGCAAGGTATGTTGGAATCCTCTCTAAGGTTCAAGACCAACAACCAATGGTCCCGACCACTTCATGTCGGTCCACCCCCATCCTACAAGATGTTAAACTATATGCCCATTTTGTTCCCCATCTAGTGGTAAGACGTTGTGATCCCCTACACAAAGGAAAGATATTTTGAACCTCATGATGCAGTAAGACGTTGTGATCCCTACTCAGTGGAAAGTTGTTGTAAACATCAGTCAGCAGTGAGCTGTTATCAACCTAAACCCAGCGGTAATCTGTTGTTGTCCCCTTTGTTGGGACCCATATCTTTGGTCCATCCCAGTGGCATTAGATCAACCTTGAGCTTCTAACCACACATAAACCCTAGTATATCATTTTTTTGATGTCCTATGTTCACACCCCGATCCTATTCCCCCTCCTGAACTATGTAAACTTTGATTACCCACCACGGGGATTCGTAGGAAATCTCCCCAAGTCTCAAGCCCACCAATACCATCGCCCTCAAGTCGACTCCATCTCATTCTCCATCCACTTCACTTAACCAACCATTAGCCATCCTGATTCTTACCCGGGATGCCACATCCTCGTGAGATCATGCCAATTCACTTCTCCACCGAACCTAGCAGTATCCGGGTAACTAACCACATGTTAGCCCAAACAATAGTGTTCCCTCAAGGGGTTACACTTATCTTATCCACTCTAGTTAGTGTTTTGATCTGTTTAATCCATCTCTGTTTGATGTTAAACACGTGGCATACCCCGTGTTAAACGTGGTAAGAAATGGAAAACCTCAGAGACATGCATATGGAATATAATTCCCCACATTCGATGTGGGATACCATGGGACTTTTCACCCTTGAGAAGCCCTATAATAAGGGGAAGAAACCCAGAAGCGCCAGTGTTCCAGCGTCCAGACATGCCAGTGATGTCCAACATGACTACTCCCTTGACCGAAGGTTGCTACCCTGGCTGGACCCCTTGGAATGTCCTAACCAACGCAATGTAATTAACTAGCATCCATGCAGATATGGCATTGGTAAGAGTTTCACGAACAATGTATTAAGTCTATAAGTGAGACCCAGACTAGGTGACGAGTTTCAAGGAGGAATCCATGGAAGGAAGAACCAACATCCCATCATCCCATTTCGATCAAGGAGAAAACATCCTTGAATAAGGAACAGATGTCACCCACATTTGGAAAGCTGGAATGCAGGGAAACAAATAGCATTGTCGTCCCCAAAACAGATTGACTCTCACTTCCCGGTGAAAGCATCAAAGACACATTACAGGTAGAGTTTCATCCTTTAATAAATTTCTACCACAAACTCATCTTTTGTCCAAACAATTTTTATTCAAGATGACTTTATAACAGCAGAAGTGTTAGGATCTGCTTATGGAGAATCACATAATCCACAAAATATGAACTATATATTTCCCTTGTCTTTAGACCTCAACCAAATCCAAAATGTATAGTACAAGATTAGATTATCTTGAAAAATGGATAATTCTTTAGAGAATGAAATAATACTCTTAATCTCCAAAATTTAAAAAAAATTACCCAAAGTTCTACAAAGACCATTAAATAACCAATTTCCTTAAAATTCATTAAAATAATCAAAACTAAGTTTGAAACCCAAAATTCAAAAGGATTTTATTACATGGTTTTCCAGGATAAATCATAAAATTTCACCCCAAAGAACTTTGACAAATTTTAAAGTCACATGCTTAATATTTATTAACATAATCACATATTCTCAATGATTGGTTAATCATTTCCATAAATAACTCAAATCTCGATAACTCCATGAAAGCACATAGATTATTACAAAATAAAAATCTTATATTACTCCTCAAATGAAATCCCATAGTATTATATTTTCCATATGTATATATTATTCCCAAAAGAGAGAACATCATACAATATAACATTTATCACTTAATCAACAAATCATTTTTGTATACTGAGGTTATCCATTTGATAAATCATAAGTCCCCAAAATCAACATATTCTTGATCCCTAAAATTATTACCTTGTTAATGCTTCCTCAAAATTATGAGGTAAAATGTGGGTCCCTTTCAGAAAAAAATTTCCATTGGCACACCATGGACCCTCACAACCTCTTGAACATACAACAGGCTGAACTCATCCACTCTAGTAGAATCATTAGTCATAATTAAATTAGATGGAATGGACTTACGGTAAATAACCACCCAAATGGAATTTCTTCCTTATGGATTACGATGTAATATAATAATTATGTCCCTGGAAAACTCATACCACATACATGTATGAATATGCAGAGGGTAATGAAAATGGTAAGGTCTCTGGTTCTCTACATTAACCTACTGACATGTATAGAATCTTTTTAAGAAGTTGGTTATATCTCGTCTCATAATTAGCCTCCAAAAATGCTCACACACATCATAAAAAATCTTGGTTGCACCAAGATGAATAGTCCACTGAGACTAATAGATATCCTAGATCACCATCATCTGTAACATCAACGGTGAAACAAAGTGACCTTAAAAAAACTGGAATCCCTTAGGAGAGAACAAACATGACTTAGGATCCACCCCACCATGAATAAACTGCATAGAGTTCTGGAACAAATCATCATATGGTGTCTCATACTAAATCAATTATAAGAGGGGTGGAATAAATAGCATGATATCCATGAACACAACTTCATGGTGCTCCTTGGTCTCTAGGTGCATCTGATTAAAGATCCCCATGAATTTCCACCAATTACTAGTCTTCTTCAGCTACTACATTGTAACTTTTCTGCTCAAGTCAACTTCCACCCCATTACCTTTTCTTGGCATATAAACTATATCAATGTAGAAACTTTGAAGGTACTCAACCCAATAGTTTTTCCTCTAATTAAAATCATTTTGGGAGAAAATATAATCCAAAATTTTAACATCATAATAAACCACAAACTTAACAACAAAAAGTTAATGATGCCACATATAAAAGGATTGCATCACCACTTCTAATTCAAGGTCATGGTTTTCATAGTTTTTACCATGTGGTTGAAGTTGGTGAGAGTGTGTTCCATGACAAGATCATCCTATATCAACTTATAATAATGACCCATAACATAGGCATCATAATAAACCACAAAATCATTTTGAGATTCTGGAAAAATCAACATAGGAGTAGTGGTTAATAACTTCTTAAGATCCTCAATAGACACATTAAATTATGGTATCTATTCAAGAATTTCCCTATTTTGGGTAACAACGGTCACATATGAATAAATACAAGATCATTTTCGGACAAACCACATATAATACCCTTCCCAGTCAAAAAATCTCATAAACTCAAAAACATTCTTCAGTTGCTACTATGATATAACAACATTGAACTTCTCTAGGTTAACCAAAACCGATTTCTTTGAGATCACATGGACCAAAAAAATAACTTCCCTAGTCCATAAGGTGAACATTGAAATCATCATATAGAGGTGATGGTCCTGATGTGTTCCCAAAACAATTCTCAAATACCGCTCATAGTCCTCCATAGATCTAGAATAAAACGGGATTTCATCCATGAATACAAAAATTATGGAGTCATGTTACTGGTGGAAGACCCTCTTCATTAGTCACATAAAGACTATAGGATCATTTTTCAATCTAAAGGGCATGAACAAATAATCATAGTGGTTGTACCTACTTCGGAATGTTGTTTTCGGAACATCCGCCTCACCCACTCTAACTTAGTGATAACCAGAGTGTAAATCTATCATAGAAAACCACCTCTCCCCCTTAACCCGATCAAAAAGTATTCAATGAAGGGGAAGGGATATGAGTCCTTAATTTTCACCTTATTAAAATTCAGGTGATCTATGTACAATCAGAGATATCCATTGACTGTATTTTCAAATAATTTTTGGGAAGCCTAAGGAGTGATGCTCCGGTTAATGAATCCTCTGGATTCCAAATCATCTAGGTGTAAAATTATTTGCCTCAACTCGGTGGGGTATATACAATATGAGAGAAGAGATATTGGTTGTGTTCTTGATTATAAATCAATGAAAAACTCCACATCCCACTTTGATGGGAAACCCAATAAATCATATGGAAAAACCTATGAGAACCCATCCTCTATGGGAGTTAAATCATCTCCAAAACTACTACGACTTTCCTCAAACATGAGTGATCATAATTTATTCACAAGGTTACCAATATCAAGGGGTGTAGGTCTATCATGACCCTACCAAGGATATCATTCTCCATTAAGTACTTGGTTACTCCAATTAGGTGACACAATGATGACTTTCAGCCTATAGTAATCAATGTTCTCCTGAGAAAACTCATTCTAATCCATTATGAGGATTAGATTGAAGATGTCCATTTCTAAAACTTGGAAATACCAACACAACTTGACCCCCTGATATGGTGACAGCACAGGATGGACCCCTAATACCCTTATCTCACTTCTTACTAGGCGATGTTAGAAACCCCATCATATATGGAATATGTTCAATTGGAAACATTAACACATACACAAGACTATAAAAAATAAAAGAAAACGTTAGACCAATATCAAGAACAATAAATAAAGATAATTCAATAAGAACGATACATCAAACTACCATGGCCATTGCATCCAACTCCGTTGGTGCTCTATCCACCACCTGAAGGTGACTCATCTCATCATGAGCTGATGAATGAGTACTAAAACATGAACTAAATCTACCCAAATGAAGACCCATCCCTATCTCGATGACCACCAAAATGAGATCCCACTGTCTAGGAAGGTTCTAGCCAATCTAACATCCCCTGTAAGCCACAGATCCAACACCACTATGATATGAGGCGACACCTTGTAAAACCACTGCAAGTTAAACAAAGGAATACAGTGATGTAAAGGTCTGTGTGGGGACAAAAACACAGATCACATGTGTCCCTTTTTTCACACTGATGACACATCACTAACACTACACTTGAATTCATAGATGAAGATAACTCAGAAAGATAGCCTGAACCACCACCACCCATCTTTCCGACCTCCACCGACATTCTATTATCTTAACATTAACTACCACTTCATGCTACTGACACAACCCTAACAGAACCAAACTTTAACTTGTGATCAATATCTACCATGAATGCATTGTAAACCACCTCAGGATTGGGTTTCAGATTAAATAGAAAGTCTCAAGAATGAATTTCTATACATAACCCCTTCTTGAACCTCTCATTTTTCATCTTATCTCTATAAACAATCTCAGGTGTGTACAATACCAAATATAAGAAGTGAATGGAAGAATCCACCAATTTATATTCTCCTTGGGTTTGATCCATGAATTCTAAGTACCTAGAATAAGACAATCCTTGGGAAAATACTACCCAATGATGGTGATATTGAAATATCTCTAATCCAATCACTCATTCTTTTCAGATTGAACCGTTGAATCCCACCACTTCTAATTAGGGCCTTATAATAGAAAAGAGGAAAATTTTAGTAAAATATCCTTAGGAGTGTTAATGAATTCAAACATCATGTCTATTTTCTCAAGACACTCATATGATTCCTGGTGGTTCTGTATTACCCTTGAATGAGGGAAGTATGGTCTTAAGGTGCACCTAAGCTTTGTTGTTTATAGGACCTGGTTTGTTTCCATGACCTAAACAGGACCAGATCCCACTCCTTGTCCCAAATCATGAAAATATCAATCCACTTCCTTTACTAGACTCTTATCAATTGGTGAATGAGGACACTCTCTAATATCTTCCCATGACTGTAGAAGAAATATTCTAGGGGTCATTCCTCCAGAACTGGTGATAACCATAAAGAAAACCATTAATAAAACCATTATGAAAATATTCAGCAATAGAAAAAATATCAAACACATACATATATCAAAACATAACCAAATACACAAAAATGATAATCCAAAACAACCAAACCACTCCACCCCTACCCAAGGTCCTTATACAGTCTGCAGCCCATATGCCTCATTTGTAGGAGAAGTAAAAATCAAATCCTAGCATCCCATTGCATCTTGAGTCCCGTCACAAGTTGTGCTACATAGAAACCCTACTCCAGACTAGAACAAAATTTCCCAACAATCCCAACACAAGAATATCCAGAATCTTCCTAAATATCATGGTCCAAAAAGAGAAAAAATTCTTCTGTTATAGATTTTTCATGAACAAAGTCAAGATACCATCCAACCTAATACCTAACCAATCCCGACAAATGGACTGAAGTGAATTCTTGATCCCCAAGGGATAGAAAAATGTACCTATTTATAAATAATATACATTGAGATACATTTCACACATTTAAATAACAATAAATTGCCCACAAAATTATGTAATCACATAACCAATAACCATAAAAAAACAGAATACATCAATATCTAGACTCAATGTTTTACAATTTTGACCAGAATCCAAAGAATAACAATGGAATGTGGACCAAAAAACTACCAAAAATCCTCTATGCAACATGAGGGAGATAACCGTTATAAAACCACATCCAACACCTACAACTAGTGGAACTCTATAGAAACCAAAAGCACCATCACCGTGACACATCCTTCCTTTAGATTATTCATACATAACAAAGTATACACACACCGAAAGGTGTATGTATGGTGTGAACAAACACCAATTAAGATTCCTCCCAAAAAATGATTCTATGATACAACATTAGCAGATAAATCAACAAGCACATTTATATGAAAACACGTGGAAACATTTTCATAGGATACTTCAAGTAAACATTTTCAGAAAAATATTCTTTCAAGATAAAACATTTTTTCATGAAAATAGCTTCAATTAGAAAAGGTAAAAAAATTCCATGATATAATGACAGTCGACAACACATCACATATATAATTTCACTATAGATCACCACATGTAAATCCCTTGGGGTATCTAGGACACTCGAGTCACTAATAACTTTATACCTTAGTGATTTATATCTTCCAACTAAAATACCAATAATTTTCCCATGCACGAGACACTAGGAGGGATCTCTCTCATGGGTCCACTGGTCTCCAAATAATAAGATAATACTAATTTATTCTCGTTCATGAGCCACTAGGAGGGACCATAATAAGGGCCTAAAGGTCTCAGACAATATCATATTTTTAGTAAGTACTGAAAGTGTAAATCCTACTCAGTGAATATAGGCGTTTCCACTTATGAGTCATGTAGAATCACTCCACTAGAATAACTCAGGATTCCAATCCCATATCAATAGAATAATAGTTATTGTTTTTCTAATTACATACTCAAGATACCATTTTTTATCAAATTAAATTATCATATAACCCTCACTATTAAAAACACATTCCAGGACACATTTTCACACAAGGAAATCACCACATTCCCAAAACATTACATAGAAATCACTATTTCTATAAGGAAAAAAACATTTTAATTTATGTACACAAACACCATTTCAAAACACATTTTCCATAACTTTAACAATATATTAAACCCATTTTGATTTATTAGAAGAAAAACATATAATCAATTCAACAATTTTAGTGGTACATGCCCTTTCAAAATCGACACATAAACCAATTTGACATTAAAACATGATTCACATTATTTACATGATTCCCACATAACTATAAAGGTGAAAAATAAAAAATAAAACATGCCAGAGAGATCTATTTTCTTGAATAAACCACTTTCAATGAATTCAGACCTCAAGTACCTTCAATAATTCAATTCACACAATTCAAAAAAAAATCATAAAACATTTCCATGAAGTACAAAATAAATACACACATGAAAATATAACCATTTTCCTTTGAATATACTATTTTCATCACATATGCTTTTCAAAATCATTAAAAACATATTTCACACCACAGAATAAATTCATAGAACACATTCATAAATAAAAACAAGCATATCCAAAGCATCTAAAAATGTTACTACATGGAACCACCTACCTCACACTCTGAATCTTCCACAAAAAAGTGCAAAACCAAAATTGCACCACCAAAAGACCACATAAAATCATGATTGAAAGACAAATAATTAGTATCTTCTACAATTACACAATATTGTACCCCCCTCTATTTCAAACATCAATATAAAAAAACCCAATAAAGTGGAAAATAAAACACAGAAACATGGAAGAATCAATAGAAAACAACTTACATGATGATTCTTTTAAGTTATTAAACCAAAATAGCATAATGAATGATTCCCAAGAGGTCTATGGAAGATTATATGGAGTTTTAATGGATTAAAATAGACTTTGGTGTAGAATGGGGGCAGTTTATAGTTAAATATTGAGTAGAACCAAATGAAATTTTTCAATTTTTAATAACCTGGAAAAGTTTCATAGTTTTTGTACATATTTTTTGAAACCATGGAGAAATCATGAACCCCTAACATTCCAATGGGAACACACCACATGGTTAGACCTCATGGTTTAAATAACATGCACTATTTTCATGGTAAGCCACAATCCAAAAATGAGAACAAGGAGAAAAAATTATTGGGAAAGGTCACATGGTTTGAAAAATTGTGCCCCCACTAGGCGCGTCACACTGTTAAGAACATAACATTATTTTTCTCCAAAAACACCCAAGAAAACTAAAGGTATAACCTGTTATCAAAATAAACCAAATAAATTCCTAAAAATGAAGACACGTGTGTGAAAATGTTCCCATAGATTCTAATACACTACAAAAAACCATAGCATATTAAATTGAGCATGACATACCATCCTCATTTGGATGGTCAAACAATGTGGGCGAATAAAAATTTATAGGACATGATCCAAGCATGTGTTGTGGATTTTGGTAGTTCCTAGGATATTCATTTGTGATTGGTTGAGTTCACATATTATAACAGTTACAAATTATCAATTTGGATGGTTCCTTTAGAGTAAAATTATGATCCGTCATGTCATTCCCCTTTGAGTTTGGATAAGGTTGGTGAGACCTTGTTGTTTGGGAGAATCCTTGGTCCAGAAAAATCTAGGAAAGTGTTGTTGTTCTATTAGTTTTTTCTGATATCTAAGAGTCATTATAATCCATTTTCTGATTAGAGGCACCATAATTTAGAATTTTCTATGGGGGACCAGTTATTCTTGAATGTGGCACCCTTCTTGGGTCATCATCGTTTGGGTCAACATGGGAGGTTTATGCCAAGGTATATTGGGCCTTTTGGGATTATCGAGAGAGTCATTAGGGAGGAATATCTATTAAATTTACCTTTATATTTGAAATTTATTCATGATGTGATCCAGGTTTCATAATTGAAAAATTATAATCAGGATCCATCCCGTGTGTTGAATTGTGAGGAGTTAGTCTTTGAGGCGGATATATATGTGTTTAAGTAGAAAGTGTAGACTATAGACTCCCAAGAGAAGTTTCTACATGTGAATTTTATTCCTCTAGTCCGAGTTACTTGGAAACATTATTGTGATGAACATGAAACATATTAGAGTATTCCTTGGGATGAAAATGAGTACCCATTATTGTTTTTAGATCAGAATTAGAGATAGCATTCCAGGTGTAAAAAGTTTTGATGTTGTGGAGAATTATCAGACATGTGTCTTTATTTTCATGTATTTATCAAGTTTTTTAATCTCTTATCCTCGGATGATTTTTACCATGTTTTTTTGGTGAATAATGTTTTTTGGGGGTGAAAATAATGAGGTGAATGGTTGGTTCATGGTTTTTCAAAACCATGTACCCTTTCTAAGGAAATCATGTGGAAATGTTGCATTTTTAGAGAGTGGATAACTGCATAGTTAGAACATTGTTTTTAAACCATGAGGAATAACCATGTGGTTTTTTCCTATAGGGTAATGAGGTTCATACAGTTTCCATAAATTTTGAAAAACCATGCACAAAAGTTGTGTGACTTGTCTAGGTCAATAGAAATTAGAAAGTTCTATTTGTTTTCTCTTGGGAGATAACCCAAAACCACCCCATTCCACCCCATATTTCATTTTCAGCCATTTGATCTCCCTCAAATCTCCCTTATACTTCTTAAGCATCATTCCTTGGGAAATGTTGGCTTATTTAATTCATGTAATCTTCATGTGAGGGGTTTATCTCTGATTATTACCTCTTTATAGGGTCTCCCCCCACATTCTTTGTGACTTATTTTTCGAGAATATGCTTATCCTAGAGGGGGTCTAATATTATGATATTTGGGATGATACTGATGATTTTTGTTTAATATTTCCTTTGTAATGTCTTGTGGTTGTGTGGTTGTGGTATATCACCATTTTCATGATGTTTCCATGTGTGAGATAGGTGGTTCCATTATCTAACATTTTTAGATTCAATTGAGATGCTTGTATGGTTATATAAAAGTGTTCAATAAATTTCTTGTGTGGTGAAAAATATATTTTGGAAAGTGTCTAACAAGAATATGTTTTGAAAATGGTATTTTCACAGGAAATGGTTATTTTTTCATGTATACCTTGTTGTGTTACTTTAGGGAAGCGTTTTATGGGTTTTTGAAAGGTTAGAAAAGTTCATTGAAGGAACTTTAGGTATGAATGTATTGAATGTTTGTTTGTAATATGAAAATAAATTTATTTGGCCTAACAAATTTGTTTTTTTTCACCTTTAAGGTTATCTGTGAATCATATAAATTATGATAATAATGTTTTAATATCAAATTGGTTTATGGGTGGATTTGAAAAGGCCTTGTCCCATAGAAATTGTTCAATTGATTATGATCTTGTAATTTTTCCATTGAGTTTCTTGGATTGGGGATGTAAGAAAAATGCATTTTGAAATGGTTTTCATGAGCGTAAAATAGAAAGTGATTTTATTTATGGAAATGGTTATTTCCATGTAATTTTTTGTGGAAGTGGTAATTTCCATATGCACATATATGGAATGGAATGTGTTAGTGAATGTGATGGTTATTTGATAATTTAATTTGAGATCAGAGTGAATATAGTTTATGTAGGTGGAAAAATTGGAGCTAGTAGTCTAGAGATTTGGATGTGGAAATTCCATATTCTTCTAATGGAGAGAATCTATTTGACTCAGATGTTTAAATACATGGATTCGCTATGTTTTATTTACACTTTCCACACTAACTAAACATATGAAATGGTCAGAGACCACAAGGCCCTTAGGATGGTCCCCCTAGTGGATCATGCATAATAATGTATTGGCATTGGATTATTATTTTCAGACCACTAAGCCTATGGGATGGGACCCTCTTAGTGGATCATGCATGAGAATGATGCTGGTATTTGAGTTAGAGGATATTTATAAACAAGGTATGGAGTTCTAAGTGACTCACTTATGCTAGTTACCCTTAGGTATTTACTCATTATTCTCTCTTCTAACATTATATATGTGTTGTGGTGCCAACCATTATTATATGGTGGACCTTTTATTCATTATTCCATTGAGAATAGTTTCTTTTAAAAAACGGTTTATCTTGAAATAATATTTTTCTAAAATTTTTTAATTAAAGTTACATTTGAAAATGTTTCCATATGTTATCATATAAATGTGCATATTGATTTATCTATTAATGTTGTAGCATGGAATATTTTTTATTGGGTTATATCTTACCTGAATTTGGATCACACCCTATATACACATTTTGATGGATATATATTTGTTATGTATGACCCATGTAAAGGAATAATGTGTTGTGGTTATGGTGGTTCCAGTTTCTAGAGAGTTTCACTTATTATTGGTGTTGGTGGTGGTGGCTTGAGGGTGATGTCCCTCATGTTACATGGAGGATTTTGGGATGTTTAGTGTCCCTCATTACTTTTTTTAATTTTTTATGTGGTTTAAATTATAACACATTGATTATGAAATTTTTTGTATCAAGGTTTTGTTATGGTTATTGGTTATGTGTTGAATTACTTTTGTGGGTTAGTTATTGTTAGGTAAATAGTGATATAATTTTCAATGTATATTTTTTATATCTAGGTACAATTTTCCATCCCACAGGGATCAAGAACACCCTCTAGGCCTTGTCTCGGGCTCGGTCGGGTATCAAGATGGATGGTATCTCGGATTGGTTTTAAAAAACATGGCTTATAATTCTTGTTATAGCTTTTCAATTACCAAAAGAGGTTTTAATAAAGTGAAATTAATGATTGAATATGAATGAGTAACTTTCCTAAGCTATAAGATGTTGGAAAAAATTCTCCAGATTTTAGAGACTCTGAAATGATAAGTCCTTTGGATTTTATAAAACAATATTTTGGAATATGTGATCAACTAGGGCATTTCCCTGAAGAATGTGTGACTACTCTTTCAGGAAAAGTTTTTCATGAAATAAAATAAAAGAAATCATGAAATAATAATGTTTAATAAATATAATTTTTTATTGAGAATTTCTTGAATGAATGTAAAAAAAAGAAAAACCATTTATTATTAATAGTTGTTGTTCTTCACACATGATATGTGACTTTAAAATACTTAATACTATTAAAAATCTTTATAGAGTTGTTTAATCCTTTGGTAATGATTTCTATTTAAAAATAAGATGAATCAGAATTGCTGATATTGAAGAGGAAAAGTTGAAATATACAAGCGCTTTATTTGCTGATAGAATAGAACATAACTTAGTGTAAGTCAACATTGTGATTCTTGAAAAGAAGTGAATTTTATAAAATATTCTTATATCATCAAATGTTTGAAATATAGAAAATTTGTTACAAAAGAAATTATAACTAATGTAAATATCTTTCAAATAGGATAACGTAATAACTCGTGTTACTTGAGTGATGAAGATGAAACAAATGTGGCACCTAAGACTTGGGTCCCTTGGCTAGACAAAAAAGTAAAACATTATATGGTTCATACTGTACAAAAATTTTCATTACCGAATACAAGAGAATAAGAGGTTTATTATAATATGTCAGAAATGTAAGATGACTAAAAAATGTATAAGAGATATGAGTTTCAGTATACCATACCTCTTGAACTTGTTCATTCCAATTTCTGTGGGACAATGAGACATAAAACAAAAAAAGTGGTTTATACTATATAACTTTTATTGATGATTTCACTCAGACAACCAACATCATGTTTATGAAACCCTTTTCAAAGGTAGTATAAAAGTTTGGAGTATTCAGAAGATATGATGAGAGAGAAATTAGTGTCTATATAATGAATTTGAGAATAAATAATGGAACATAGTTCACATGATATTCTTTTGAAACTGATTTAATAATGTATGGAACCAAACATCAATATATTCCTCCATATACTCCATAAAAAAATCGAGTAACAAAAAATAGATGTTTGGTAGAAATTGGAAGAAGCATATTAGCAGAATAAAAAATATGAATGTTATATTTTAGAGAAGTTATTAGTACTACTATATATGTTTAGAATATATTTTTATTGAGACATAAATCCAACATGACTTCCTATGAAATTTGTTATAAGAAAAAACTTCATTAACATACTTCATTGTATTTTGAATAATTTTTTTTGTTAAAATAAAAAATCTAGATAGTGGAAAGTTTGATGAGAAAGATGAGGAACGTTGTTTTATGGCTTATTAAACTAATGGAAGAAGTTATAAGTGTTGGAAAAAATGTTTTAAAAAGTTAGTTGACTCATATGATGTGAAATTCCTTGAAAATCCAAACATCATACCAAAATATATCAAGAATGTCAAGGAAGATAAACAAATATTTTTCAATAAAATTGATAATGATAGAAAATATAATTATCAAGATTCAAAAAACTCGTTTGATGAGGAATTTTATGTTTGAAGAAAACTATGAAATTTCATATTTTACAAAAACATTTGGAGGATGAAAATATTCTTATGAATCATAAGTCTCAAGATCAAACTATAAGAAATTTGAGTTGAGAAAATCAGACATCACTTATTTCAAAAGTTGAACAAGTGTCAGCTTTAGACACTAT
The DNA here is from genome assembly GCA_963277665.1 of Viscum album. Lineage (NCBI taxonomy): Eukaryota > Viridiplantae > Streptophyta > Magnoliopsida > Santalales > Viscaceae > Viscum > Viscum album. The sequence goes on from OY728166.1 coordinate 1,146,072,855, forward strand.
TAATCATAAATAATTGGTGAATGGTATTACTAACGAATTGGATCAAATTGGTAAAAATGAATCATGTGAACTTTTAAAACATTTAAAAAGAGATTTTTTTTTCAAAACAAAATAGGTTCATAGAAATAATCTGAATGAATTTGGAGAACATTCTGGAAAAAAGTGGGGCTTGTTTGTAAATGTAATGAATATATTGATGGTGTGGATTTTCATGAAACCATTTACCCCATTATAAGGTTATAAACTGTTATAATTTTTCTGGTAGTGGTGGCACACCAAAATTACGAATTTTATCAGATGGATGTAAATTCAACCTATTTAAATGACACGATTGAGGAAGAAGATTAAATTGAAAAAACATTTGGTTTTATTCTTAATAATGATGAAAAAATGATTTGTAGGTTGATGAAATATTTGTATAGGTTGTTACAATCCCCACATGAATGATATTAAAATCTTCATAGTTGTTTGAAAAGTTTTAGTTTTTCTAAATGAATGGTTGATAGTAATTTTTATATGAAAAAAGTTTCACCCTAACACACTATGTATTTTTATATGTGGATTATATAATTTTTTTGGGGATTAATAAAAGATTTCTATTGAATTTTATTGGAAAATTAAGAATAATTTTGAGATGTCAATTTTGGTATAATTTACTTTTTTTTGGATTATATATTGAAAAAAGGAAAAATACAATTTTTATCTGATGAAATATATGACAGGGAACTATTAAAAAAAGATTGGCAAGGAAGAATCCAAATTATTTTCTACTCATATTTTAGTTATAACATAGTTGAGTAATGATGAATATTAAATATTGTGAATCATAATGATTTCTAGGAGCTGAAAGGAAGTTTTATTTATCTCACACCCTTAATAACATATATTGTTTATGTTTTAACTTTTTTGTTCGAGATATCATTGTGATCAAAATGAATATAACATGTTGATAGAAAAAAGAAATCTAATTTATTTCAAAGGAACAACTATACATGTACTTTTATACAATTTATGTTGTGAAATGAACATTAATGGTTATAATGATGTTAATTGGGATGGAAATTGAACTAATTGAAAATCAACATTCTAGAGGGAAATATTTCTTGGGTGAATGTTGTGTGAGTTGATATTGTAAGAATCAAAGTTTAGTAATATTGGGCACAGTGGAATCACAATATGTTAGAGTTACTTAGGTTTGCAGTCAAATGTTATTGAAGAATGTTCACCATGAAGATTTTAATGAAAATGTTTCTAAGGCATTAATAATATTTCTTTATAATCAGATTGTAATTGATATTTCCAAAAATATTTTCCAATATTCATTATCAAAACAAATTGATATAAAATTTCACTTAATAAAAGATAAATCTATTTCTAGAGATTTGTTTCGAGAATATATCTCAATAAAGTATCAAATTGTATACCTCTTCACAAAACCTATTCAAAAATATTGATTTTTATGTATTGAGGTTGAAACATAATGTTCAGCCTCCTCTAATGACTTCTGAAAAATAATGATGAAAACCCCCACCATGATTTTGGATTATATTGGGATAGGGGGAGAATATGTATAAAATTATCATTTCAAGGATATAGAAGTAATTTACTTAGATAATGAATCTAAATATGTGGTATCATAAAATGGAGGAGAGAGGAAGGAAAGTGAGATGAAAAGATAAACTTTTGGGGGAGTTTATCTTAACATGGATCCAAAATTTTCTTATCACTGTGGGATGGAATTCCTTAAAAACATTAATTTATCTAGTAGTGTGGTGTTGAGATTTGTTTTTTTTTTTTGAAAAATACTATATTTTTGTAAATTAAAAAAAATGCATTTTAAAATTTATAAGTGTTTAAAAAATGATGAGTTGAAAATGTTGTCAACAAATAAAAAAAGGGTGATATAATATCCTTGAGGATTGGATCCAATCCATATGAATGGGTTTTTTAAGAGTGTTTAATGTTTCTAAATATTTGAAGCAAAAAGAAATAGGGTAAAAACGTTTTGTTTCTGAAAATATTATTTTCCAGATGTAGTATATCTAACATTACATAACCAACCACTAATGTTCTGAGAAAGATGATTACTCATAGTTTTAAATTTTTTTTGAATAGATATTCCATCTATCATAGATCTATCATCATAATGTTCATGATCCATCATTCATGATGTTTTTTAGAAAGTCGGTAGAAAAAATTACAAAAAGTTAGAATGTTGTTAAATTGGGGATTTTATGTCTCAAAGGATAAAAGAGATAGAATTTTCTTTACATTCTAACCTTAAATAAGATAAATATTTTATGATCTTGTAGTTCCCATGAACCCTGATAAAGTCTCATGACAAAATATATCTAATAATGGAGACAATTTAATGTATCTAAGAAGTTTTCATCGGTTCAGGTGACCTAGACACAGTCCATCTGACTGAGTAGTGTCGGAAAAAAATATTCCAGAAGTCTGAATAAGTAATGTTGCTAATGTTTTAAGAGTATCTTAGTGGATTCAACATCAAATTAAAAACATTATAGTAACTATTATTTCTGATAACGATCCACTAGTAATAGATATGTTAGAAAAAAGTGAATACTCTTATGCATTTGATGCTTATAAAAGTAAAGGAAAAAAGAGTGAGTAAAATTATTAATTTAATGATCTATGATACCAATAGACGAGGAACATGCATAAATCCATCAGATGAATGTTTTACACCAAAAAATAGCAGATAAATTGGTTTAAGAAAATTTAATGGTCTATGAAAATTCCTGAAGAATTATATCATTATGATATGTTAATTATGATGAAAAACTGGAAGGAGTTACAGAAATTGATATATCATATTCAGTTTTTATTAAAATGTCAAATCAGAATAACTCTGATGAAGAATGTCAATTCTGAATGATCTAATGATGTTCCATCATAATGAGTGAGCAAGTTCCCTCAAAATGGGATAAAAAAGTTCTATCAAACTAAAGAAATGTTTGGATGTTTATGATGGTCGATTACTTAGAAGACTTAATACGTTTCTTGAAGGGTCAAGACGAGTTAATGCTATCAAACATGAAGTTAAAATATGAGTGATTTTCAGATGATTTTGAATTTTAGTAAATGTTTTTTTCTTTTTCCCACCTTTTACATTTTGTGAGGACTATATATATATATATGAATAGTACATTCGTACTTTGAAACCATTTCACTTGCACAAAAGGTAGAGAACTGGATGTTTTGTTTATGGAATAAAGAACATTAGACTGTGGAAAATTAGAATATGCAATTTAGTAGAGTTTTATAAGTACCAATTGAGAATTAGTTAACCATAATAATTATTTTAGAGTAATTTCATCATACTGAGGCAATATTTCTCAATTTCATATCTCTGAGGTTTTAAACATATTTTTTGGGAGAAATGTTTTTTGTGTTCTTTAGTTTTTGGCACAAATATTTGTAATAAAACATTGTAAATATATGGGAGTAACTGTAAATTTTTTTGGGGGATATAATGCATATAATGGGAGTGGTAGAAATATTTATTCACTTATTGTTAATTGTGAATTTATATTGACCCATAAGAGTGGCTATGACAAGGATGTAGGTTCTCACACTAAGGATGAATATTATAAATCCTATACTCTCTACATTATTTCCTACATTTTAATGTATTATTTTATACTAAAATATTATATTTTTATGAACAAAAAACAATAAATAGGGGTTAATATTCATAAATTATTGAATCTTATAAAATTTGACATAGGATTCAACACCACCCTTCACTGTTTTTTTGTCGATCCTTAAGAACATCATTAACACATTGGGTAGGTGTCTGAATTTTTATAAAGCTAAAAATTTTAATTAATATAGTTAATATAAATTTACTAGTATATATCTCTATGGTGTGAAAAATATACTTCATTACAAGGTAATTCAAGTTATTTAGAGAAAATATAAATTATTTTAGAGTATAGATGAATATGGAATATATTGATTTCGATGAAAATTTATTAGGGTTAGGATGAAAATTTGGAGTATAATTTCCCTAAATATTGTGTTTAGGATATACTATTAAATATAGTGATTTAACAATTATTTTAAATTAATAATACAATACATTTATAAAAAATCTAAGGTATTAATCTAAATATAGAATGGAATCTTGAAATTTTGGTAAATTGTAATGTGTGGTTTCCCAACAATGTCATCCTTGTATGGATACAATGAAGTGTATATAGAATCTATAATAGATTCAACTAGGGGTAATAACCCTAAAAAATTATGGTTATGTAATAACTCAATCTTCACTTGGTGCATAATATGTGGGACAAAATGGAAACTGGGTTTGAAACTCCCATGGGATGTGATTTTTATTATTCAAAATCTCTTTACAAATCATTTTTAAGGATATAAAAACATTTTTACAAAATTATTGATGTAATATAAATCTACCTAGGTTAGAAGACATAATAGGAAAATGATAGTAGAAATCCTAGGTTGAACTAAAGGAGTTATACGTTGATTAATTTATATTATAGTTTAAATAAAATTACAATATGATAAAACATAGGGGTTATAGAATAATATGTCATATAATTTAGTTTTCATATTCATTAGTATATTTACATTGATTTGATTTGATATTATTATATCCATTTCGGTATAATAATTTGGTAATAAACATGAATTTTATAATAAAGCTATATATGGTATGTCTCTAGACACTCATAAGACATATTAATAACTAAAGAGACCTATTTTGACCATATGGTTAAGAATATAAATATATGAATTTTTTTAGAAACTATTATTTTCCTAGAATCACATTATTTAATAAGGATCATATTTGATTTGAAATTATATATTAATTCCTAAATATTATAATGAAACCCATACTTATTTTCATTAGTGAGGGGAGATTAATATTCTGAGGACACGATTTATTTAAGGGTGTAGAATGTAACACTACATAAATTAAAATCCCTTGTATTTATGATAGATTATTTTGCACCCAACATTGTAAAAATGAACAAGTTTATAATTTAAATATGACCATTATAATATATCCCTTAAATTAGTCAGTATAAATAGAAATATCCATATTATAAAATCAATACAGTAAGTAATGGTTAGGATGATATAAATATTTAATTATGATTGTAATAAAATGATCACATGTATTTTTATATATTTTAATTTTATACCTTTAATGGAAATATATGTTAATTTTTAACAAAAATATATTTACATTCATCTCATAGTTATTATTAGGTAATTAATATGAATGAATTTGTTTATTCTTAGAAGATACATTTATATAAAAATAATTTTTATGTGGTATGTGTTACTATTTTAGAATTTGTATTTCATCAACTCTAATAACCAAGTTTAATAAAAACAATTCATATTTTTAATCATCATAATCATATTTTTAGACAGCTAATTTTTATTTTTAACATAAAAATTGGTTACCAATGTAAATATTATTTAGCACACAAATACACTTATTATTCAATAATTTATTTTAAAAAATTTGAGGTTTTTTTTCAACATAAATAGATTGATTAAATGAATAATTTAATATTATATTTAAATATATAATCAAATACAGTAACAATAATTTATCTTGTAATTGATCTAAAATAATAATAAAAAAATTAATTAATAATAAATGATTTAAATACCATTTTTTCACAATATATTAAATTTTTATTTAGAATATACTTTGATCACATTTCAAAACTATATAAGGTTAAATGGATTCCATAATTTAAATCATCATATGTAAGTTTTTTAAGGTGGGTTAACTTTTTTTTAGCAAAAGAATAATTACCATATTGGATTTTTAATAATGGATTGGGAGGATAAAAATGGGTAACTTAATGTGGATAAAATTTTGATAAAGTATCTTGAAACATGTAGAAGAAATATTTTGGGTTTTAATTTCAAACACACGTATATCACCAATGTTTCCCCACCTAACTCACATATATCCTATGTGATTCTTTCTTTACCCATCACATAACATTAAATTCCAATGAAAATTACCTTACTTTCAAATATAAAAGGATCTCACTTATACCCACTTCCATCAATAGTTACCCTTATACTTACTCGTAAAATCCTTACCATTTTATATCTCCTAGAATCTTTTTACTCATTTTTCATCCCATGGTAAAATAAAGTGTCACAGGTTCCCCATTTACAAGAAGACCTCCAAGAGAAGAATCAAGTCCTCAATGTGATTGTTATCCACTCCAAAAACATCCTACCCTATCATTATCATACAATAACATTATAAATGTACTAATATAATGACATAAATATAATTAGTATACTAAAATATTATTAAATTTATGGAAAAAACATTATCTATATCACTCTCATCCAATCGAAAAAATAAAATGTTACTTGTGTTATGTCCCGATTATCACCTCCATAAATGAAATAATTATTTTATCATAATTTCTAATATGGATTCTTATAAGACTATATTTAATGAATAAAATACCATTTTATGAAATTAATACGGTTCTATAATGTTAAATTTTTTAGTCGAAAAATAATATTAATATTAATTTTTCATTATAAGCCCCCAGGGTGCAGCTTGGTTGGTAACGACCCTGTGGGGTCTCAGTGATGTCATCAGTTCGAGTATCGCTGAGTTTTTCTTGTATTTAGTGTAGTGATATTCTTTTATTTCTCCCCCTACCATGTCTATTATAATAATTTGTCATTATAAATTTAACCACCGAAAAACGAACATGGAAAGAGGAAACCCGTTTTCTTCATTTTAACTAATAGGTTCTTATTTTTCTTTTTTTATCTAACTGTTTTCAATTATTATAAATATCATTAATAGTATATGAATAATATCACTATTCCTCAATAATTATGATATTATAATGAAATAACTTTTATAATATTCTATTAGTGATGACATGATCTTTTTTAGGTCGATTTAACCATTTATATGAATAATGATTTAATATTTTTTAGCATAGATGGTTAAGGAAACCTAATTTATGGTATAATAAAATATTTATATATAATTAATGCTTTGTTTTGGGTTACTGAATTTAAATATTTGGCCTTATACTTTATATATTTGAGGGTCTTTAAATGAGAGTTCACTTTATTACATCCCCAAAGATATTTTAGATATTGAATTTTATATTGTTAAGTGATAACTATTATATAACAAACCCATTTATTAAAAACTGGAAACATCTATTGAGTATCCATTTTTCACACCCAAAAAATATTTAAATATAATTTTTTTTGTTTTTTGATGAAAAATATTCACCTTATTAGACTTTTCATCTTCTTTTAAATTACACATCCTTAAACCTAGTGAAAAACATTTAAAAAACCTATATAACCAAAAAAATCTCAGTAAGGGTTATAAATTGAATGAAAATTGTTAGTGAGTGAAAAATATGAAAATAAATGAAATATTAACCATTTTCTTTATATTCACTATTTATATGAAATAAATAATTTTCACATGAATTACCCAAGAAATCGATTCTCAAAAAATACCCTTGAACCCCACAGAATGAATAGATAAAATATGTTGAAAACCTTGGATATCATTATCATATCACTATTACATTTGGAATAAGTCTTACAGTTACACATAGAGTAACAATCAAGGTTATACATAGAGTAACTAACAAAGAAAATATTTAAATATCCATAAATGATGTACTTGGGACAACCATGTCTGTAAATTACCATAATCTTTTAGTTTAAAACAATTCGGATAAATATTTCCATTTACTAAATTCATTAAAGAGTTGTGATGGGGCTCACCCTTCATATAAGCTATTCAGGATAACATGTCATGAATAATGGGGATCAATGCACCATATAAGTTTCTCTAGGATAACATGTTTCTCATACAAATATATTTGGTACTATATCTGGAATAAAGCATTTTGTCTTCCTCTATGCAACATAATACCTTTAAATGACAATTTGAAACCCATATACAAAACACTTTTGTGTATCAATATAACAATTTTTTTCTAAAACCCCATTTTCTATATTAAACTATTCCAATAACTGAAAATAATTTTTTATTTTAATACAAAATTATATATTTTATAGTAATCCAGATATCAATCAAAGGTTATGATGGTTGGAATTTTTTTTTCACCACATAAATTAAAATAGATTATTACTTTGGTATTTTGTAAAAACATCATAACATTCCATAAAAATATTACTTTTCATTTTTTTGAGAAAATTAAATAGTGAAATAATAATTCCACCAAAATAATTATATTTATATATAAATTCATCCTTAAAATAGTTTTTAAAATATAGGGAGAAGGAATAAGAAGCTATTTTTAAGGAAGATACTAAAAGTGGAATTTTTAAATGAAACTCTCTTACCTTGAGTCCAACTCATCATATACAATCCGTATATTTTGGAATAATAAACATCTATTAATTATTTAATTTATTAATAGATATTTTAAAATTTATAATTCCTTTTAGTTTAATTATTACTAGGTTATATACAATTACATAATGCTTTAAGTTCACATCATATGTTTGGATGGTATTCAGTTCATTATCCAAAATGAATTTGATAGTTTGGGTATGGTCAAACAAGTCCATATTAAATAATCTAAAAAATTATAATAATGATAAAGTTATAATTTTCATACAAAAATTATACTTTCTAATCTAGTCATTAAATATGTTTATCAATAATTAATACCATTACAATACTTGAGACGGTAGGTCGTACGCATGCTTGAGTAACATATAAATGTTTCAATGATCATTATGGAAAGAAGATAATTATTATTTGATACTTAAAGAATGGTAGTAATATAATAAATATAATATTATTTTTTTAAATATACTTTTATTTATGTTACATGTGATTTGGTAATGAAAAATAAATCCCATCTCTTTGTAGCGGTCGTAGTCCATGAGTACGCATGAACGACGATAACATGTTTCAATGAATACAAGTATAGGAAATTTAATAATAATATATATTTTATTAATATAATATATATACACTAATTACATCATTATGAACAAAGTTGTGAGGTGGTTATAGAAAATGAATTACAACTGTCTCTGAGGTATGGCCCACTGTACACCCACATGATGAATTACATTCCCATTTGATGGATATTGGATGTAGATATTGTTTATTGAATTATCATAATAAAATATTTGCATATGATAGATTTTTCTTTCATTATATAGGATTGGATGAAGTTTATTTAAAGGATGTGGAAGAATAATGAAGAAAAAAACATTCAGTTAAATGCTTTACCACTTCTTCGGAAAATATTTTATTCTTTACAAATTAAGATGACTAAGATTGGTATTAAAAACAAAAAATACAGTATTTATAGGGTTTCTAAAATGTTATCTGGGCGGGTATTGGCTGAACTGATAGGTGTTTTATATATAAATAAATGAGAATAATTTCTTCCCTTCTATAATAGAGGGGATGTAAACTTTTAGAATTTCATAAAATATTAAATTTATATAAATGAATATTATTTCCCAAATGGAACCTAATTTATAATAATTGAATATGATATTTAAATTATTTGTAAACTTCTTATAAAATAATGTTCCTACATTTTTTATCATATTTACATTTATCTTTTATTTTTGACACCCAATTAACCCTTTTCACATTAACCGTGACAACAAGGGTTTTTACACTTTCCGGGCCGTGATATTGAATATAAAATGCGAAAAAACCATTAAATGGGCATTGGTTGATATTTTATTCAATTTTAAAATCACTACGATGAATATATTATTTTTAGGATGATTAATTAATTTAAAAAATTATTATTTTCATTAAATATTGTTATTAAAAATTGTAGAACTATTCTTTTAATTTGATACTAATAACATTTAGAAAATTAATTAAACATGAATATGATATTTTAATAAATATATAAATGTTTATATTAATTTATAATATTCATGTGTCCCACTATTTATTGTGAATTATACACTTTTAGTATTTTAAATATCATTTCTTTTATTTTTTCATTATTTGAATAATTAATATGTCAATGTTACACCAGAATTAAAGGTGATTATTTCATAACTAAAAAATTAATGTAAATTAACTTGATGAAAACAAATAATTTATATTCATAAATAATATACATAAAAAATATCCTCTATCTATACCCATGTCAAAAACATTATAGTTATTAAAAATAAGTGTTTGATATTTTTTACATTTATTTAAATAAAATATTATAAAGGTTATAATCACATTAAACAGAATGTCATATAACATAATATTGGATTATTAGAGATAAATTGGACTCATAAAATAAAACTATGTATTATTTTAGGGACATTTTTATTACATAACATTTTATATTTATCATTAATTACATTTATTTACCCTTTATCATAGTAAAAAATTTCCAAGTTTACTACTCATGTTGACCAAAAATAAAAGATAATTATTTACCACATTTGAATCTCTGGATTAAAAAATTGGAATCCAATTATCAAAATTTAATAAATATTGTGGGATAATTTAATTTAAAATTAAACCAATAAAACACAAAAAATAATGGATTTTTCATGAAAATGCCATTTTTAAATTGGAATTGATATTATACTAAAATGAAGTATAAAATTAATTTAGAAACATTAAATAGATTATTATTAACAAAGAGAAACAATTGAAAATTTAAAATTAATTCAAAACACCATTTTACAAAATATTGAAATACAATTTCCAATAAATATATGTATTTTTACTATTCATTAAAAAATAAAACATTTTGGAGAAGAATATTAATAGTTTAACCTAGTAATAAATTGATATGATTATTTCAAAATTTATATTTTGAAATCAGATAATAATTATAAATGAACCATAAATTAATTTTATTTTATTTTCAATAAAATAAATAAAAACCATTTTTGAAGAAAACATATCAATGATGAATATAATGGATTTACTAAAAATGAGTGGTTATTTACTAGTAATTAAGAAATTTTTTTTAATATATTATAGTATTTATATATACATTAATTGTTTTTAATCAATTTTTTACCTTTCATTTTAATGGCTATGAGTGAATGTTCATATTTAAATAATAATATTTTGGGGTCCTTCTAAGCTCAGTGTTTGGTTTTATACACATAATCAAATAAAACATCATTCATTTTAAGTATCCATATATTAAATTGTCCCCTATTAATAAATTAAGTCCTCATATTATGAACGTGATCTTGGTAATCAACATTTTTTACATTTGAAAATACCTTTCATGATATCCCGCATCATTAAAAGGGTTAATAAAACATCATCTTGGATAGAGGTAAATAGAAGTAAAAAAAGTATTCTGGAATAAAAAATACTAGGTTTCAAAAGAGTATAACACTAGTGGGAGGAGATCATATTAGAATCAAAGAAAACATAATGTCCAAGTGACGATGAAGATTGATAGATAACATTGATCACAAGTAAGTTAATGATCATGAGAATGTTAATAATCTCAAAACTATAAATCTATTAGGGGTTAAAAGACCATCAATTCATTATAAATAAAGGTAATAACATATAATTTTGGTTTGAAATCATTTTACCTATAATTAAGGAATTACATTACCATGTATAATAATTTCTTATTGAAATATACTTAACTTATATGTATATTTTCATCCATTAATCATTATCAACTACAACATTATCTATTTCTATAAATGATGAGTATTTAATATTATTTCTTATGAATGAATTACTAAAAAAACATTAATTAATTAAATAATTACTTAGATAATAACAATCTATTCTTCCAATAACTAGAAATTAACCAAAACCAGAAGAGTTTTAACATGGTAACATATTTACCATAATGTATAAACGTCCATTTAAATAAATAACATATTAATCTCCAAAAATTTTAATGTGATGACCAAATTTTACACTAAATCATTCATTAAATTAATATCATTCAAATTGTTCAATATAATGCATACTATTATTGAATCTAGAATATTAGAATGATTTTATCATGTATTAATTAAATAAAAAAATTTCATTTATTTCCAAATATCACTAACCACTCTGAAATTATTATATCAAAATGTATATGACCTAATCATATTATATCCAATACATGATAATTATTTTCATAAATTACCTAAGTCACTATAATGCCTCATTAAAATCATATATCCTTCCAAAATATAATTTTACCATTAATTCTATAATAAAATCCTAAAAGATTATTTTTACCTACATCATATAATTATAATAAAAAATTATAGTGAACTTTTTATAGAATAAAAATAATCACTTAATCCCCAAATCAATTTTTTAGTACCAAAATAATCTTTATGATAAATGATAAGCTACCAAATATTATTATCTCATAATTACCTTAATAAAATACTATCATATAAACCCCAATGTTTATCAATATTTTTTAAAATTATCTCTATAAAAATAATAGAGCATTCGTTATAAAAATACTATTAAAATGTTAATCTTACTGGTTACATATAGCCTAAACATATATCAATACTCATTAAATATCTCCCAAAGTACTATCATAATATAAAACTTAAAAATAGTATAAATTATTATGAACTAGTGAACATCCTTAAATATACCACTGTAACATAACATTACAATCACTACATCTAGAAACCATAAACATTAAATGTTCTTTATTAACCATTATTTTCCATATTATTATTTAATACATTCTTCATATAAAAAATAATAATCGTGTACTAATATTAAATAATATAAAAAATAATCTATTATATATCCTAAAAATTTATTTTTGTTCCTTGTTCCTTCATATTCAATAATAGTGGCATTATTCATTACAAAATGATCATCTATATGGTTGAGTTGATCTGTTTCTTGAGCATTCATCATATAAAAATGATTTTCATAGTTCCCATACTCCCCAAATTTGAAACATTCAATGGATTATTTGGGAATAAATTATTCCTCATAATATAATCAATTGAATGGTTCATTTTCCCCTAGTATAATATTTATTTATTCACTCTTTTTCCACTGACAAAACAACTTCTTATTGTTTTAAGACATTTTCATGAGTGGTTATTTCCACATTCTTTGCACATAGGTTATTGAATATTTTTACCTTTATGATATTTATCATATGAAATTCCATGAGTCTCCAATTATCGTTGATTTTATGAGATGGGAAACTCATGTGTGTTCATGTAGTTAATAATATCTTGTGATATCTTGTTAAGACTAACCACAAGTTTTTTATATAGAATCCATTATGATTAGGTTTCATTCAGAAAACTACCACATTTCCACTCACATTAGTCATTAATTTGGTTCCCACAATATCAAACCATTTACCAAAACCAACAATGTATGTGTGATAATATCAATAAACTCAAAATAAACTATATTATGAATAAGATAAATATTATTATATCAGCAAATATTTTATAATATACTATTTTTATTTATCCAAAATAACTATAATTTTACCCAACATACTACCCATTTTACATATGATGGACTTTTAACTAGTGTTCAAATAAAATACTAACCTCTAATTCTATCCCAACAATTCTTTGATAAAATTTGATGTACCTGACCAAATAGTTTACATATTTTGGTGAATCTAAACTAGAATCGACTTTATGAAATTCCCAAATATCTTTTAGTTTTAGATTATTATAGATTTAGGTAAGAAATCATACATAATAAACCCATTTATTATAAACTGAACACTTATATTCAGTATCCATTTTACAACTAAATCTAACATTTATTAAGAAAGATCACTGCTTTTTGTAATAAATCCTCACTACTTTTAACATAAATTCATCATTTCCCTTACCCATATATAAAAACCATGATTTTTAAAACATTTTATGGAAAAAAATCTTAATAAGGGACATAAAAAAAGAAATCCATTTTTCTTATGAAAACAAGAAAACATACGAAATATTTACATTTATTGCAATATTCTATGAGTGATGAAAGAAATAATTTCCACATCAAAATAACAGACACATTTTTTCTCAAGTATGACAGTTAAAAACCATATAATGAATAGATAAAACATGTAGGAAACTTGGAACATCATCATATCACTATTCCAAATGGAATTATCCTCCTGGTTACACATAGAATAACAATCACAATTTTAATTGGAGTAACCATCACTGTTAAAATCAAAATAATCCTCATAATTACACTTGGAAAATCCCATATATTATATCTGAATAATCTCTTAGGAGAAAACTAATCGGTTAACCTCGCCCCTTTAAAAAATTTATTTAAGAGATATAATGTGGAGTAACCATTATATAAGATATATCGGGCTTAACCGTGAGATATAATGTGGCTCAACCCACTGTATAAGTTGCAATGAGCTCACCCGTTTCGTCTATATAATTATCATGAACCATATTAGGAATAAATATTTTTTTAGTTTCATTATTCATTATAAACCCATTGAAAAACTATTTTGAAATCATCCAAAAAAACATTTTGAATTTCAAAATACCATTTTCAATCAAAAACCCATTTTCATTATCAAAATACCAAAAAATGGAAAGATGGGTTATCATTGAATAAAAAATGAAAAATTGTAAAGGAAGATAAACATAAAATAAATGTTATCGTATTGGTAAAATTCATTTTCACCACATATTATAAAATAGTACATTCATTTTTTATTATGTAATTAATGTCAAAACAATTCTGTAAAAAATATTCATATTGGAAATTATTGAAAAACATAAAAATATATATAAATTTTCCGTTATTTTTATTTATCTCTATATTAATATATCAAAAAAATTTTTTAAAATATATGCATTGAAGTAAACGTGAGATTTAAAGTATATATTTAAAAATAAATTTTTTAAAAGAAAGTTCATTACATCAAGACTTACTTGTCATGTACGTTTATTATATTCTAGAAAAGTAAAATTATGTATATGATTAAATTTATTAATTTTTTTAATGTTCATTATCCCATTTAGTTTACTTATTATTATGTTATATAAAATTAAATATTCATTAATGCTCACATCAAATGTTATGATAATATGCAGTTTATAGCGACAAAATGACTTCGGTTGACTGACTATGGCCAAAGTGGTAATTGTACTATCATCCCGAGAATAATAATCATGAAATAATTATAATTTCTATACACCAATCACACTATTAAAATAATAATAAAATATAGTTATGAAAAATGAAATATGTTACAATCATGGAGAAAGTTGTTTGTATGTATGCATGAGTAACATTACCAAATTTTAACGACCATTATGGAAAGAAGGTAAGTATTATTTTATCTTTAAAAATAACCGTAATACCATCACTATATTATTACTTCATTAAATAAAATTATATATCATCCATGTGATGTTGTGATGTAAACATATCACGTCACTTCGTGGAGGTGGTAGCCCACATGTACACTCAATCAACTTTACTAATTTTTAGTGAATTAAAAGCTGAGAAATTAAATGATTTATTATCATTTAATAATTATATATATATATATATCATTAATTATATATCAATAAATAAATTCCATCATTATAACTAGTTGTCAGAGGTAGTGATGGAAAAATAATTACATCGGTTCATGAGGAGGTAGTCCATCGTACACTCAAACGATGAATAAATTTCATATTTAATGGAAGGTGGAGAAAGATATATGTTATTATTTTGACATAATAAAAAGTTAGTATATTTGAGATGATTTTTTTACTATCTAGGAATTGTTGAAGAATATTTTAAGGAAGTTTAAGAAAAAATAAAACAAAAACATTCATTTAAATGTTATACCTATTGTTTAGATAATATTATTTTCTTTAATCCTTAAGACATCTATGATTAGTATTAATCCAAAAACAAGTCCTAAAAATTTATTTTAAGGTTATTATGTGAATTTTATTGTTATTGGATGAACGAAAATGCATTATATATGTGATAAATGTGAATATGTTGTGCCTTTCAATAAGATATGGGAGGGGACCTTTTTTAATTTCATAAATCATTATATTAATATAAATTAATTTAGATGTTCAAAGGGATAAAAATTTAAAAAAATTAATTATATAATTTTTATGAGTTGAAATAAACTAATAAAGTAATATTTTTTCATGTTTGGATAATAGTTTTACCTTTAACTTTTTCTTTTGATGTCATGTTAAATCTTGTCATTGTTACCGTGACAACAATATTTTTACACCTTGAGTGTCATTATATTTAATATAAAATTGAAAACAACTCGTAAGTGGTAAATGGTTGATATTTCCATTCACTTGATAATAACATGGATGAATATATGATTTTTATAAATTTTAAGTTATTTAATGAAATATTTTTTTTATAAAATACCAGTAATGTAATGTTTATAAAAAAAATTATTTACTTTTACTTTTGTAACATCCAGAAAGAAAATGAATTTCAAAGTAGAACATTTAAAATATAACTAAAATGTAATTGTTATCAATAAAATTACTATTTCCAAAAAACTCTTTCTAATTATATTACTTTAATTATTTTAATATTATTTATTTTATTTTCCCATAAATTTAATAATTATTGTGTCAATGTTTCATTATCATTTAAGGTAATTATTTCTTAACTATAAATTAAAAAAAATTCATTATAAATAAAACTATTTTAAATTTAAAATTACTATTTATAACCAAACATATCCTATATTTATCCCATGTGAAAAATATGATTGTTAATAAAAACAAGAATGTGTCCTTTTTTAATTTTCTTTAAATAAATCATTATAAAGTTCATAATCACAACCAAATGTAAAAAAATTCATAAAATTTAATATTGGATAATCTACAATGAAATAGAGCCATACAATACAATTATCATTTTTTTCACTCATTTTCTGGTCCTTGTCATTTTATTTTTATCTTTAATAACCTGACCTTTTTCCTTTACCTTATTAACAAAAAATACTATGAAAAGTATTCTCATTGACCCAAAATAAAAGGAAAATTCTAACAAAATTTTCACCTAATGATTCCAAATATGGAATTGATTTTTAAATATTTAAAAACATAAGTGGTGTAATTTAATTTAAAATTAAACTCATAAAACATGATGAAAATCTGGTTTTTTTTCAAAAAAATATCCTTTTAAATATAAATTGTTTCTATAGTAAATTAATGAAAAACCATTATTCCAAAAATTAGAACAAAATTATTTTTAATATAAAGGAACTAATTAAATTTTAAAATGTAACTACAAATGAGTTAGAATAAATAAGAAAATATAATTCATAATAAAAAATTTATTTTCACTATTCATTTAAAAAAACATTTCAAAAACAAAAAAAATTCACCATAATTTAATTTTTATATGATTATTTAAAACCATGTATTTCTTTAAAAAAATAAAATTTATAAATTTCACAAAAATTAATTAAATTATTCACTCAAAAACGGTAATAAATAAAATATTTTAAGAAAGTATACCTTTTAAGAATTAAATTAATTTAACAAACATAAAGTACCTATTATCTAATAATTAATCAAAAAAATTGTTGACTAGAACCTTTTTATTTATTTTAAAATTGCATAATCATATTCATACATGATAATTTAATAGCTAGGTTCTAATGGTCATAATTTAAAAATCAACTTTCACAATTTATTTAATCTCAGTGTTGTGTGTTGTAGATGGTATCAAATATAATGTACTTCATTTAAATATCTTGATATTAAATTTTTTATTTTCTTATATGGTTAGTTAAAGATTCTTCGTGGAAGTTAAGTGTAATGGAAAGTGTTTCACAGTTAAATTGTTTTTGATAGATATGAAATATTTACTACTTGTTTTATTTTTTGTTGGTTTATATACTTCAATAAGTCTGTATTTTATCAACAATTTCATGAAAATAACAGGATTTATAAATCCATATCTGGTTTTCTCTTTTGAGGGATTTCTATTTAAAATATAATGAAGCCATATGGATTTCCATCTAATTTCCTAATTATAGATATATTAATTTATATTTTTAACACATTATTATTTCATATGGGGTAATTACTAACCCACTAAATTATGTAATAATAAATATCCAATAATCGTGTGATATAAAACCTAATTTCACATTTCTTATTTAATGTTATTTTAATTAATTACCTACCCATGATATAATATTTTTTTATAATACAACTTTTATTTCATTTTCTTATGTGGTTTCTTCTTCAAATTACATGTTATATGATTATTTTTAATATAATATGGTCATATATTACTTTATTTAAAATTTTATTTTTTAAACCTCATTATCATTAAAACATTTTTAAATAATTTGTATTTCCATGATTATGATATTCATAAATAATTTTTTTATTCAACCATTTTTCATTTTCTTATTATAATTATTATCAAAATTAATTATTATGTTCTTCTTATTTTACTTATATTTTTATTTTATATTAAATTTCCTATTTCATTCAATGAAAACTATATTATAATTAAAAATATATTATTTGAGGAATATATATTAATAATTTTGATGTTAAGAATAATTCTCATCCCTCATAATAAACTATTTCTCTTTTATATATATTTTATTTCATTTAAAAAATTATTATATACTTATTTTAAAACCCAAATATTTATTATATAATGTAAAATAATTATTTACCTAAAAATAATTTCAAAGTAAGATTTGTTATCTTTTTTATGATGAAGATTTAAAAAATAAATTTTAAAATAATAACTGGCCTTTCAAGTTTTTTTACCTATAACTCCACACTTCCGAATTTTAAATTCATTTATTTTATGGGTTTCATTAAATTGAATTATTTTAAAATTAACCAATTTAATGTACCCTTTGTAACCTTTTAAAATGATGTTTCCAAGATACATAGTAGTTCATTATTGTTACTATATACAAGATCTTTATGAAAAATTTTTTTATACATTTGGATTCATTTTCCTCTTAAAATATCAAATATCTACATCCTTTGATGTTATGTTCCCATATTTATCTTATAAATGATATTATGTCACTTTCCTTTTGGGGGATGGATTCATATCATCCAATGATCTAACTATTTTTCTCTTATAATTTGAAACCATTCCAAAATATTCTTATTATAATTTAGATTTTCATGTATGTCAACATCTATAATATTTTATCTACCTTTACATGGGATATTCACTAATTATACTATCTACCTTAATTATCAATATTCATTATAATTATTTATTAATTGGGGAATGTATTGATATCACATATTCATTTATACCAATAAAAATTTCTATTGATTACTAAGACATTTTAATTATGTATTGAATTGTTACTAATTTTATTCAAATGATGAATGAATTAGAATTAAATTAGTTATATGTGGGGCCCAAAATTATATGCCCCTAGAAGACATTAGTTGGTCTCATGAGAAAACGAAAACTGTGTACTTGTTTTATGTAAAGTAATTTATTAATAATTTTTCCATTGAGGCCCTAAAAATATGTATTAAGAAATTAATAATTCATTGAAGATATATAGGATGTATAGGGATGAGTCCATAGTGGGAAGATCAAGGTATTTAGCAGTATAAATTTCACCAATTTGAAACCAATTATTACTATCTATATAATTATTTTCATTTCCATTTTATTTATGGATATATTACATTCTCATGTTATGAGTTATATTGAATTATTTTATTTTTTTATTTCCATATTATTCATTCCTTGTTTGCTTAATGATATATTATATTATATGCCTCCCCATACTATGTTATTGAGTTCGTACTTCTTATATTATCCTTTTCTATAGGTTTTTATGAAAATTAATAAGTAAGATATGTCGAGATGGGTATCTTAGGGGGAGAAATTTTGGGGAGATATTGAATACTTATAATAAAATAATAAATCATTTCATTAGTGGAATAATTCTCTATTGATAGGAAAGATTTGGAATTTGTTTCTAAACATTTTTCTTAACATTCTAAAACACCAAACCTAAAAGGTCCTTGGTATGTATGTGAATAATTATTTTTTATTAATATTGTATTTATGGATGGTTATGTTTGGGTTTCTTTAATTGGATTCCAATAGATTATATAAATAATTGTTTTATTTTCTCCAGATATGGGAGTGTGGGTATAGTGTTTCACAAACTATAATATGTGGTCCAGTTGTTAAGGGAGTCTCTCAACTTCTCAGTAATGAAGGAAAACAGTGGTCTTCCCTGTAATAATAAAATTGATTTCCCAATCATTGAGAAATTAATATATGGTTCAAATTATTTATTAAATTTAGGAATATCAAGAATATGGATTGTGGAAAGACTAAACACAATTGAAATAAAAATAGTTTTAACACCATTACCTTGAGGAAATTTTTATTTCATTAATTAGTTTGTTTGTCAGCCAACAAATGAGGTGATGTGCTAATGCAAACACATATAGAAAAAAACAAGGTCCTAAAAGCGACACATATTAACATTATTTTCTCATTATGACCTATAAAACATACATTTATAATTTATAAAATCTACCATGCAAGTGTTGCAGTGATAGGATAATCCTTGTAGATGGATGGAATACTTTTGTAATTTTAGTACAGTCAAAAAAGAAAGGTAAATAAACTTTTATTAGTAGTGAAATAGATTATTTTTGTTATAAATAAATAAATACTATAACTATAAAAGATATTAAATAAAATTTTAACAAATTTAAGGAAATAAGAGAGGGAATTTATTCTTATACCAATAATGAAAAATAAAGGGGAAATCATTTTAACATCATGTGCTAAAATATTATTTAAATTTGTTACCAATGACTTACTAAACTAATCACAATAATAAATTACATACACCATCAAGAAATATTAATCATATATTAAATAAATTATTATATACTTTTTATGTAAAATAATTTACAAAATAAAAAAAAAATCGATTTGATAAATTTTGTTATCTTAATTTATCCATTATTCAATGAACAATTTTTTCATTCTACAAATGTTCCTAAAAAAATCATAAATCAATAATTTGAGGATGAAATAATTTAGTTATATATAAAAAGGTTTATAATGGAATTATACCATAGTATATTTATTAAATTATAGAAAAATATTTAGAAATGAAAATTTAAAATGTTTTTTCAATTAGAATAAAAATGGAATAAAATTGACTAAAATAAATAAATGAATTAAAAAAACAATGTCAATATAATTTACAGTAGAATAAAATTTTAAAATAATTTTTTAAATAAAAAAATATGCAATAAAATCCATTGATAATTAAAAATGTAAAATTAAAAATAATGTTCAAAGAGAAGAAGAAACTTCACTGAGTAAAAAAAGGTAGATTATGTTAAAGTGAACTGATCAATAAATGAATGATTTCTCTTCTAGAATGATTCCAGATAATTTTAGAAAAAAAAAGTTCAATGAAAAGGTATTAGTTGAACTAAATTGATCAGGAAAACACATAAATCAATAAAAAACCTTATCTATGTTAGGGACAACAGGTGATTAGATTCCCTTAGAGGGGTGGGAGTGAATCAATATATGGATATTATTTTAAGAATTATCCATGACCCACTATATCTTGATCTCATTTTATAAGGATCAATTTATTTTAAATTTAGTTTTTATTATGTGATTATTATTTCCAATATTATCTACTTATGATTCATAGAATGTATATCAAGAAAAAATGAAAAAAATATTAAAGTTTTTACTTATTTCACCATCACTGGGATACTTCTAAAGAAAATATGGAAATAATTAAACGATGTGCCAAATTAACTAAATCTAAATAATAATATATGATTTAGGCTAAATCAATTCTAGGACCACATTCACTACCTTAAAAAATTTATTGATAACTCACTTCTTCCCAAGGGTCACTCCCTCAATCTTTCATTTGATTGATCACATATAGTGGAAAGGATAACCTTATTTAACTTCCTTTTCTCACATCCCCATAATAGATTCATACATAGTTTATGTATATGTAGGTCCCTTGATCATAAATTATGAATGCATTTTTAATTTTAAGTAGATTCTCTATTGATGTTCTTTCTAGGATGCTCCTCCACTTCAATATAAACACCACGATGCAACACATCCAATTTATGGACACCTAGAATAAATATTTATTTATGGTAGACACAAAAATTACATACTCTATGGCTCTAGAAATATAATCACTAGATTTTATGTCTTCTTTCACTACCTTTGATGTTTTAGTGAAAAAATCCTTCTCTATGTAATATCTTATGGTTCAAATCCACTTCCTTTGTCTTATTCTAAATTCAAATATGACAATGATATTGATCACCGAGTAATAAAGAATTGTATCTCCTTACACAAGATTCAATTGTGATACCCCTATGTGAGACTCTATAATGTAACCCCTCAGGCCTCAAATAGAGGTTGATGGTTGATTAAGTGTAACAACCTAATGATCATATTTTTTGTTTTGTGAGGCATAGATTGGTTTGAATTTTAAATTTCCACATGGTGATGGATTCAATCGATGATGATGTGGTGGTCAAGGATCTATGTACAGTGGTATTATTTTTCAAACTGACTTTATATTTTTAGGTTGAGAGGTTTTTTTGGTTTTTGGTATTTCCAGTTGAATTTCTATAACTTTGTTTAAATATTATTATGTTTTACACTTAACCTTTAAAAGTGTTTTTATAAAATAAAAGAAATATAGATTTATAGATAATATATTGCATTATATCCCCATGTTTGACCCTTTATGTGTGATCCTGATGTGATACCCCATGAATGAGATCATGGCATGTAACCCTAGAATGAGATCCTGGCATGTAACACATGCATGGGATCCTAGCGAGAGACCCATCCATGAGACTCATCCATGAGGCACACTTTAGATCACACATGTCATGTGACCCAACCAAGTGACTCCTTCACAAGACCTATTTTCAAGAATACTAAATGATTATTTATTCTATTTATGTGGATCATAAGGCCTTTTTCAGATCAAGTGGATCACAATACCTTATTCAGACAATTCAAATCGTGATACCTTATTCTATTCATGTAGATTGTGAGATATTTATTCAGTTCATGTGAATCATGATATATGAACGGGTCTTCCTATAAACAGAAACACAATGTGCATATATATCTTCACAATATACCATCAGGATACCACTTCACAATAAAATTTTATAATTAAAAAAAACAAGTGATTCAGGTGTAATGATTAATTCTTCTCGTGTGAATCACTTATGTGATGTCAATCACCTATACTCCTTCAATTCACCGAAAACCCCTTCCCTAGATATTAATTTTGATATATATTTTCAGAAAAGATTCTTCACTTCATATGGATGGGTAACTAGGTATTTATATGAAATTTCCATTACCTTAACTCCATAAATCACAACAATCCATTCATTCCACCACATCAACATCACACACTTCACATAATCCCTTTAGGATATTCGGATACATTCATCTGACGGAAAAAAATCATTGTCTTGCAGTACATCATGTGATTGTGGAATGAGATCAAAATTTAATACTCCGTTCTTCATATGGACCCATCACAGAATCCAATGAAAATCATGAATTCAATGATATTGCCTTCTGACACTTCACGTGATCCCATCACGAGATCCAGTGAAAATTATGCCTTTAGTGACATTTTATTGTAGAGATTCACGATATCATGTCAAGATATCACTCCTAATCATGAGATTCAGATGATTTCAAAAGACCATGATATATATCCCTCATTTCCCTATTCTTTTTCTGCATGCACTTCACATGCTCTCTTCCCATGATCCTCTATCAATCATGAAATTCCTTTTGGTGCTTCTGATTTTCTCTCTCTAAGATCCTTAGAAAATCCTGATTTATCTTTTTGCACATTGGATGATATTTAAGTGTGATTCTTTGAAAATAATGTTATATATTAAAGTTCATTGCATGATATCTCTATGAGAACCTATAACAATCTTTATTTTATATTAATGTGCTTTGTATGATCTCAATTGATGATCTTCTTAAAATCATCTGTTCTCTGTGAGATCATTCTAGAAATTCATATTCAATAATTTCATACATTACCCTCCATGACATAGGACATTCACACTATTCAAGATCATCCATTCATGATCAATGAGATTAGAAATTTCACCCTCCATGAGATTAGACATCTTTTTCTCTATGATATTAGACATATCCTTCTCTATAATATGAGACATCTCACCCTCCATGAGGTCGGGCATCCTTCCCTTATTGAGATCTGAAATCTAAACTTACTGTTCATACCTTCTATCATAACAAGTATTCATCCACAACATCAATACTTTTGGACAGACACAATCAAACCAAAGTCACCAAAAGGAGGGGGTTTTTCAACAATATCCACCATTATATTTGTTGAAAACACCTAAAATCATTAATAGCAATTTTTTTACAAGTCTTGACCATGTGAATCCACTTTCCCTCCGTAACACCAGATAGTGATCAAATTATTCCTTATTACATATTCTAAGCTCACATGAGTAAAATTTATATAAGAAATAAGAGTATAAAAAATGTTAAATAAATTAATTACTTTACTCTCAATACGTTCTCTAGAAACCATCATGATTATAATATATATAACATTCTCATCCTTCAAGAACACATGTAAACCTGCACATGTCAACTAATCTCATCATGAACCAAAACGAAACTACTTTTACGATTCTTTTTCATTGAAATCCTAGTTTTTGTATCATCAAATTTATAACTACCCCAGTTTCACTACTCCAACTATCATCTTCTCCCATTTTCATGATTAATATAATTTATCCCTATTGTAAAATAAACCCAAATATTACTCCTTTATGGTCATTATATGGAAAATAAAAAATATAATTATATAGGGGAGTTGAATAAACATTATGATTCAATTGATTCCATTAAAACACCTCTTTGGTTAAGGCCTTTATTGGGATGTTTACAACATATACTTTAGTAGGAACATAATCTATCATCACATGCCAATGCCATAATTTCATCTCAAATATGTGATATTTTATTTCAATATTGTTTTTATCTGAAATTGGGGATGACCTCATCAATTTAAGGTTTAAACATTCCAAGCAGTTTATAACGGGTTTGTTCATAGAACTGGAAACATCAAATGATTCCATATCCATTTGAACCTACTTCCCAAAGGTAGGCACTAATTATTTGTGGAATGATGATGCTTAGTAATTTACATTGGTCGAGAGGATGGGAGGTCTGACTCATCACACCTTTTTAAGGGGAATTATTGTGTACTCCAGGACTCTCTTTATAGATTTAAGTTATGTTCATGAATCCTTATTATATTACCAAGTATAAAATGAGATTTCCTTTAGATCTGACAATCAATGATAGATATGTAGGAAATTTAGAGAATCTTTTTTATATATTCGAGGTTCTTCATCGTAGAAAATCATCTGTATATGTTAGAGATTCTTAGTCAATGGTATCCTTTGATACATAGAAGTCTCTTGGTCATTATGATGACCATACTGGTTTTAAAGCCACTCAGTGGGGCACCTGAAGTTTATTGTCATTCAAAAGGACATTGATTATTTCAGAGTTGGGATCGTACCTGCAGATGGGCTACCTATGTATCCTATGTTTTTTTTGGAAAAGGATTCAGAACCCACATAGTTCGAGTAAGGGAGTATGATGTTTATGCATGATTGATGGCTCAAAGAAAGATGTCATGATTACTTTTACACTCTAAGTTCACGTGAGTCATGCTCGGTGTGAGAAACAAGAGGTATTGGTGAAACCAGACAACTGTGCCATGAAAGATGCTATGATGTGGGGCTTATGTGTGTATGACTACCCAAATAGATGAGGATTAAGATTTACTTCAGGAAAAAAATCCAAGAACAGGGTCCATAAAGGTATATGTGCTTCATGGAGATTTGGATATTCTAATATTGGGGCTTACTCCTAAGGAAGATTACCAAGTTTGGAGGGGACTTATGATTGGGTTTTACTCCTGAGAAGGAAGCCCAAATCAAAAGGAAATTAAGACTTGTTAAGAGAAATTAAGGCTGGGGCTTACTTCTAAGAAGAAGGCCCAGGTTAAAGGACTTTAAAAAATTAAGGGACATGGGGCTCACTCCTGAAGAGGATTCCCATATTTGAGATTGGGGCTTACTCCTGAAAAGGAATCCCATGTTAAGAGAATTATGGTTGGGGAATAATCTTAAAAAGGATGCCCATATTTGGGATTTTTTTGATTGGGGCTTACTCATGAAAATGAGGCCTAGGTTAATGAGGACTTGGGGCTTACTCCTAAGGTGGATGCCCAGATTTGAGAATTATGATTGGGGCTTATTCCTAAAAAGTAGGCCCAGTTTAAGGGGTTCTCTAATCTTAAAGGATGAGGTTGAATGAATGAAATCTCAATCTTTAGTGACATAAAAATGTGTAAATCACTAGGTTTTGAGAGATATTCCACAATAATTCCTTTTAGATAAGGAAGTTAATCAAGAAAACATTCCATAAATGTCTTTGAAGAATGTCTTGAAGATTGAATCTTGAATAGGAGAGGTGGAATGGTATAAAAGGGGTTAAATGGGCAAGAAGGGCACCCAAAAAGGCAGGGGCGCGCAAGTCCTGGAAGGTGCGCAGGTACTGCATGGGTGCTCAAGTACTGGTCATGCAGGTATACCTGCGCGACACATGGGTACTTGCGTGATTGTTAACCACTAGGGTAACACTTGGGAGATCCATGACCAAAGCCATTAGAAATATCCTGAGGTACTTCCCGAAGAGAGGCACGAATGTTTTGATGAAGAAGTAGGGAGTAGTGCAAGTATGATCATTTCCCTTAAGGGTAAAACACCTTAGGCGCACAAGTGTTAGGGAATTCTAACACTTAGACCTTACTCCTATTGTTTAGACCTTCCATTCTAGGTAAAGAATTACCTTAGAAGTGTTCGGAAGACCTGAAGAAGAGACTTGGGCCTTCTAAGCTCAATATCTGAATTATGGAAAAGTTCCTCCTCAAATTTGGGGCCCACCAGTGGTATTTATAGGCTGGAGAAGACCCTGGGCAGTTATCACTTAGGGCGTGCAAGTTACTTGCGTGACCATTAGGCATCGTGCAAGTGTACTTGCGCGATAGTGTGGGAACTTGCGCGGCGCATGTGCATTTGAAG
Source organism: Viscum album (assembly GCA_963277665.1). Lineage (NCBI taxonomy): Eukaryota > Viridiplantae > Streptophyta > Magnoliopsida > Santalales > Viscaceae > Viscum > Viscum album. Next base: position 1,146,100,041 of record OY728166.1, read on the forward strand.
CATTGTTCATGCCTTTGTCGATTTTTGATGTTTTCTTCAAAGGATGTATCACTTTATGCTAAGTATTTTTCCATTCCATTCCTTTAGAAAATGTAACAAAAAGGAGCGTCATCAAAATTAACCCATCATAGTTGGATCCGAAAGAATAAGGATGTGACTCTGAGGAAAAGAAGAAATCCCAAGGGAAAGAGGAGCGCAGGTGTTCACCGCGCAACCATCATCACGCAGGTGCGAGTCGCGCAGGGCTGGAGCATGCTGGCCAGGCGCGCAGGTGGACAGTCTGGCCTATAAATATGCGCTCATTTGTTGTGCATAACACTGACTTATGGATTTTTGAGCTCTCGTCGCGTAGGTCACCTTCGCCGCGCAAGTTGCTCATTTTCCGCTGTTTTTTTTTCACTGTCGCGCTACTGTCAAGGTATTTGGACTTACGCGGTGATACTTGCGCTCCAAATACTTGCATGAAACATTATACTTGTGCGCCAAGTTTTAGACTTGCACGCCTTAATTCCTTTGCCATTTTTTCTGAATTACATCCCAAATTTTATGAAAAATCAACTTAATTAAGAGTTAATTATTCAACTTTTGTGCAGAATCAATGGCTCTCAGGAGAATCGGAGTAGCTGATGAACTGGAAAGAAAATATCTTTATGATATGATGTATATCATAGGCCACGATTATTATACCATCAAAAATAGCACTCTTCCGGATTTGGCTATGTATCAGAAGAAATATCATCGCGACTTCCCTCAAAGAATTTATCTGCCTTTGTATGGCTATGGTCATCTGCGAGAAGTCACTATTCCAAAAGCAAAGAACTATCTCCCATTTTCGTGGTTTCAGAATTACACCAACATTGCTTCAGCAAATACCTCATGTGGAGGAGTATTTAAAAGTGCTAGAACATTGGAGAAGGCCCACATGATGCATCATAGCCCTTTGTACGCCAGATCTGAAACCTCATAAGCCTGAGCTGCAACCACATTGCCATCCTTCAATCATCCGAAATGCTCAGATGGATCAATCCAAAGGCTATAAGAAAAGTTGGGACTTCCATCCTGGGGGAGGTGTGAAGCCAACTTGGATGTGGGCATACTGGGTGCGATAAGCCTGTGCAGAGTTTGACGAGGATCTGAAAGGAGTGGCGATATACAAAGCTGTTTGGGTTGTAAAAACATATGTTTACAGACATGATAACTTCATACCGGAGATACTCAGCCACTGGAGCCCATAAACTAATTCTTTCTATCTGACTCATGGAGAAGTAGGCATCAATTTTTGGGATGTCCACAAGATCTCAGGGGCTCCAATTTTGGGCGACATGTATAATTCATTCATTCCACACAAGGTGACTTGGAATGATTCAGAGAATACTCCTGCTTTAGGTTAGGAATTATTTAAAATCTTCCATAGGCTCAAGAGTTCAGAGACCTTGTTAACTCATTCTAGAAATGATATTCATCCGGAGGAGTGGATGAATATATTTATAATTGAGAAGAAAGAGAAGGAGTCAATGGAGAAGGATCGGAAGGAGAAAGGATCCCAGAAAAAGAAATCCATGGATAAGAGGCCCAAACGTCCTACCACCTGCCCAAAACTAGAGAAAAGGGGTGCTCCTGGAACATTCTATCCAACTCTAGAAGCAGGAGAGTTTGTAAAATGGGGATATGAGGTGAATCAATGGATTCCAAAGAAGACTCATCTGGAGGGCTTCTTGGCTTTATGGCTCAGCATTTATCTCTTTCCAGTCAGGGATTCGAAGGGAGTGGTCAGGCCAGGGACCTTCATTATTGCGGAAAAGTTGGCTGAGGGAAAAATGGTTGGGTTGGCTACCCCCATTTTATCAAAGATTCATAAGAGTTTACTTCATGTCTTCATGGGTAAATCTCCTTTAAGAATAGTGGGACCATTCCAAGTTTTATGGGGATGGATCGCCACTCACTTAAGTACTTACAATGTACAGAATGGATTACAAATTCCTGGAAGTTCTTTCAGGCCGTCAGTGCAAGAATTATCTGGAGTTTCCCCATTAGATATTAATTCCTATGACATGGAAGTGAGGCTGAGCATGATTAAGGAATTCAACTTCTTCCCTATGGAAATCATCCAACCGGGCGGTTTGTTGATGATGGAACAACCCACTTGGATTTGAGGGCATACATGGTAGCTTGCCGAGATGGTGTGCTAGTTTCCAGGATTGACGGAGAAATTATATGCGAGGCCTATTCTCCATATTTATTTGCATGTCAATTCAAGTGTCTACAACATATTTCTATATCTCCCCCAGTACATGTCAGGTTAGAGAAAAATCAGATGGTTTCTCGGCAACTGTGGCTGCTGATGTCAAGGGAGAAGACATGGTCTGTATTTGATCTACCCGTTGAAAAAGCGGCACATAATCTGACTACATGGTATGCTGAGCACTGGATAAAATCATACCCTAAATGGGTGTTGAACCACCCAGTTTATCAGGTGGGGAAAAGGAAGAGGACTGTAGAGAAAGAAACCCTTCCTCAGGAAGGTGATTCTTCCCCACCTGAAGCTGATTCACCAGATTCCTCTTCTAGGACTGATTCACCGGAATCCCATGATGGGGATGATGAGGCACAACAAGTAGAAAAGCAGCCTCGTGCCCGATATAATCCTCTGGTTAGAATCAAGAGACCTACTCCATCAAATCCCGGTGAGTTGCTTCATTGTAGTAATTTAATCACTACTACATTATAAAGCAATAAGTCTTATTTTCTTATTCTCTATCTGTAGTTGTAGGAGATGGGACGAAATTGAAGTGAATGATTGTAGGACCTTCCTCACAGCCTTCATATCTAAGACCAGAGGCTGTCCAGACATGGAAGAGTTTATACTTTGGTACTGAGACCGCCTGGCTGGATTTGTGTGAGGGCCTACAACTTCCTGTAATAGGGAATCCTCTCGCTTCTACATATATCCAATACGTGGATAACCCCAATGAAGTGTAGGCTTACATCAGAGAGCTATAAATTCTCATATATTCCACTGATGAGTCCGTTCCTATCACCAGGAAGGTGAAGGAATTGATTGATCATGGTGCCGCTGAGGGGACTGATGAGGAGTGGTAAAATTACTTGGCTCCTAAATATGTAAGTTTTCTTTCATTATTAGCTTTGTAACTTGATTTTAGTCGATTCTTTGTTACTTAAGGGAGTTATTTTCTTCATCTTGCAGCTTGCAACGAAATGAACTACTGAGGATCCTTTTCCACAGTATAGTCTTGGTGGTACTGCCATTGTGGCTGCTGCTGATTCTCCACGTGAATCAGGTGAGATATCTCTAGGATAGCAGGCCATGAATGAGGCGTTGGACATGACTTTCCATTCGCCAATTCAAGTGCAAATAATAGATACTACCGACACTCCCAAAAATCCAAAAGGACAAAGGCGGCGAAGGAGGAAGTCCACTACTAAATGTTTTATATATAGTGGTAAGTCCGTCGGATAATCATGAATTTTAAATCATGAAAAAGATTTCTCACCCTCCTTGGGATTGCAGGGGATTCTTCAATTTCCCCTCTGAGGGAAAGGACTGAACCTCCTTTAAGGACCATAGAGGGTGATGTGGAACAAATACAAATTCAAGCTGACTTGGCTGCTCCTAAAAAAGAGCCAACATCTATTCCCAGCACTGCTCCTAATATTTCTACAAGTAGAGAAGAACTTGTACCAGAATCATTGGCGGATGCAGCAATTGAATCTGCCATCCTTCCTGAAGAAGCTGTTCAGGATCAGGGGCCACAGAATGAGGGTCGCCAAGAGGACACATCAAATGTTCCCACTGGTGAGACTAACCAGGATTCTGAAATATCATTGGATGAAATGATATAATCGTGGCATGTCTTTCGAAGAATATTATGATCATGCTATGTTATCATGTGATTCAGAAGACCTTGGGCGTGAGTGTTATCCTTCATCCCATAAATTTTCTTATAATTTACACTTATAATCATGACTAAAAATAATATGCAGTTCCATCCAAAGAAGCTTCTGAACTTCTAATTCCTAAAGAGGGTGTGGACATTGATGTCAAACCTGTCATTGTAGAAACATTAGATCAAGTGGAGCTAAACCCAGTAAACCCTCCTGAGACCCATCTTGAAGATCCTGTTGAAACTGGGAAAGATGGGTAGGAGTCTTTTCAAGATGCTGATATACTGCTAGGTAATGATTGTACTGACTTTTCAAGATAGACAACCAACTTCCATTATTCTATGAAACTAACCATACTTTTAATTGATCAAACAGGGCTATCAACATCAATGGCTAGAACTAGAGCTGATGTCTCAACCTCCACCCAAACAGCTGTAGAAGATGAAGAAACCAGGGTTAGGGGGGAAGGAGAAGAACATGGCACTTCTTTAAGTGCATTAATCCCAGATTACATGCACCCCTGTGATGATGATGTTGAATCAGAACCAGAGGTGCTTAAGGCGCTCAGCTTTTCACGACGCAAGGCATGGAACAACATATGGAAAATCATATATGAGGTGCCTTTAGAAGAGTTGTCATCAATGATTTCCCGGTTGTCGTCCCAGTTTGTGATGATAGGACTTGGTGGTTTTGGATATGGAAAGATCCATGCCGTAGTGAAATAAGTCATTTTTAGGAGGGAGCATGAGCAAAAGTGTCGTGAAGATCTAACCAGGGTGAAACTATCAGTCAGCTTCAGCAAATTTGAGACTGTAGTATCCCGAGATGAGGATGATTATGCTACCAAGATGAAGGAGCTGAAGCATAAGATCAAAGAAAAAGTCATCCAGCAGGTGCAGCTCCAACAACAATTAGATGATGTTACTGGGGAACTTGACCTGGTCAATAATTCATTGGAGGGAGCTCAAACGAATGGTATGAAAGCCATTGCAGATGCCAAAAAGGCACTCCATCAAGCAGAGAAGTGTGAAGCTGGTCGAGTGCACGAGCATCAAGTAGCTACTGATGAAGCTCGGGATGCGGTTCATCAAGTGAAGTTGTATGTCGTCAACCTGTTGTAATTTCCTGAAAGAAAATAAGAGACTCCAATATGTGGATTTCCTTCTAATTCTTGTGCATCAAATGGAAATAATGATTTCATCTTCAATCACTTGTGCATGTATTTTCCTGCTACCTGCCTTAAATTTTATCTAAGCCAATGGGCCTAGTAAGCATAGTTTGATTTTTACTAGGATTATTATAAATAACCCTAAAAAAATTGAATCTTTTAATTTCTCAATATTACCTAAATCATACAAAATGTATGTTTAGTGAGCTAGAACTTAAATTTTATTCAGAGTTCCCTTGACTTTTGTGGGCAGTTTAATGTCATGCACGTCGGATATAAAGAGGATAATGTTTAAGGTCGAAATAGCTTTGACCGAAATGGATTAAAATTGACTCAATTCCTTGAAAATTTATCTGAAAAAATATTACCATACTTAAGTATGAGAAAAAATATGTAAACTATGACTTAAGAATATTTGAATCTGAGGAATGATATGAAAAAGAGCTAAAAGTCATTAGAAGAAGTAGTTCCCAAGAATTAAGCTACCATTATTTAACAAACCCATTAGGGGGTTGAATTATGCTGGGCCACCTAAGGGCATCGGCTGCATATTAAAATAAATAGCATCTTTTGGCTGACAGGTCTGTTATGTATACTACTTATGAAAGAGCACCTAAGGGCACATGATACATAGTCAGGAAAAAGAACTCTCATAAATTTTACTTTCCTAGTGCTAAAAAGCCAGTGAAAGTTTATGGAGATTCAAATTTTCCAAAGTATAGAGTTTTCTGTATGGAAAGAGGTACTTGAATATGTAGAAGATATTTCCAAACAATATTATCGAAGAATTGCATGGATATCACTCCTACGAAGGAGTGACCCAAACATAGGGAAGGAGAATATAAACCATAGAATTGAATACTTTCAGATCATGAAAAAGGTTATAAGACAAGTATGTTAAGGATGGCTATTTTTGTGGATCCCTACATATTGTCATTAAGACAAATATGGACAAAAGAGGATTTCTTAGCAAGAATGAAGTTACCAGTATTTTACAAACCCGTTAGGGTGTTGAATTATGCAGGACCACCTAAGGGAATTGACTGCATAGTCAAATAAATAGCATCTTTTGGATGACAGGTCCATTATGTAGACTGTTTATGCAAGGCCATCTAGGGGCATGTGCTGCATGGTCAGGCAAAAGAACTCTTAGAATTTCAAGTCTTTTGTGATTAGAAGTTAAGAAAAGGGTTATGAAGATCTGAAAATATTTAAGGTTAGGATTATGACACTTAAATATGGGTATTGTCCAATGTATGTAGATATATACAAATCAATGCTAACCAAAATCATGTTGTGGCTGGGTCCTGAATTGAAATGTTGGACTTCACTACGTATCCCATAAGGATGGGAATCAAGCCATACGTAGTTCTTGAACTATAGTTTAACATCATGTGGGACAAAAGGATTGGAGATCTTAGTTTAGGGTCATAGAGCTTGGACCATTATAAGAAATACACAGTGTGTGTTTTTTTAATGCCCTGACCCCAGTTACCCAGAGTTGGTGCATTATTACATAACATTGGCATGATCACAAGAAAGATCAAGTCTCGCAAGACCGATTAGTTTAGTATCCTTTGAATAACTAGATACATTACTAAAGTTTACATTATAGCATAAAATGAAAACTACAACAATATAGTCTCCATAGACCACACTCTTATCCCCTCATACTATCCCTGCAGGTCATTCATAAATTACTTCTTCACATCCTGGGAAAAATAAAACATAGAAAAGGGGTGATCTCAAATGCCCAGTAAAGATAACAATATAGTTGAAACTTTCATAAATAATAATAAACATTTAAGGTAATGTATAACTAAAACAAAAGCCTTTTAAACATGAACTTCAACATAGTATGGAAAAAAATGAAATAATGCCATTTACGTATTCACATGGATATTCTACTAATCGAATATTCACATGCAATATCAATAACCACTTTAATAATGATGGAATGCATAATGCCGGACTATCATAACCACATAGCCAAGGCCTCATGCCAAGAATACAAATAATATTTTTCAATGGCCTTGTGCCAGGATACTAGTTTGTCTCATGAGACCTACCGATGCATCGAGGATCTAGAGCAGGCTCCATCCGTCACATATTAAGTCCAATGCATTCCCATGTGAAAAGGTTTAAACATAACATAAACATTCGTAATAAAACTAGCATACGAAATGTAAATACTTCATCCATAAACCATGAATGGTATAAAAATAACTCATCCACAGTCAAACATATCACAAAACATTCAATACAATATAGAAGTTTTGTATAAAAATAAATCAACTTCAAATAAGTGAAAAATCCATCAAAGGATGTTGACATAGATGAAATCAAATCTCTTTTTAGAGAAATATATCTTTCTATTTTGAAATCATTTATGATTCATATATTTATAAAATAAAACATTTTCTTTGAAAATATTCTTATAAGCTTATAAGGGAAGCTTCAATGATTTTATAACGGTGGAAATTAGCCGCACCAGTCGTATAAGTTAGAAAAACATTCTTACCTTAATTATGTCGAAAAGGTTAAAAAGGGACTTCTTTGGAAAACGACAGAAAGATTCCTCTATAAACCACTTGTAAAATTCAACAAGGGTATAAATGATTTTAACCCATATTCTAGTAAATAGTAAAAATGTTTTTAAATACATTTTTAGGAAAAATGGATGTGGATGATAATGAAGTCCCAGTAGATTATTACGTACAAACAACCTCTGATAATGAAGAGATTGCGAAATAGACCCTTAACTTATACTTTTCCTTGGTTGGGGTAGGTTAACCTCCTATATAATAGTGAAATAATTGTTTTTAAATTATACAAGAATCATATACATTAATATGATATCATATATGATCTTTTAACATTTATTTGTTAATAATATCTTAGTATTATCATTGTTTCGGGTGTTAACTTACTCGTTTTATTTTATATGTTTTGTTATGTAAGACTTGTTTATCATGGATAAATTGTATCTTAATCATATCCAGAATGGTATCAAGTCCTCATATACTATTATTAATCATCAAATGAGAATTAGACTTGAATGGATACGATAGAGAATGAATCTCATCACGTTCATGGATACGGTAGTCCGTATGTACGCACAAGCGACAATATCAATCTTTTGATATTAAAATAATATATAATTGGATGGTATATCATATATATAGAATCATTATCTTGTTATATTTATTATTTACATGAATTACACATCATTATTATACCCATCCAAATAATAATTTATTGAATAACAATTACACCACGGCGTGGAGACGGTAAGCCGTACGTACGCACGTATGGTGACATGTTATTCAAAGGATGGATAGAATAATGAATATGGTTGTACCATATTTATAATAACATCATAGTATATATAATATACTGGAGTTATTATTTTATAATGGGAAATAATTAAGAAGTTGAAGAAGAAATGAACTTGAAAGAGGGTGGTGAAAACATTACCTCTTCTTCGGGTTCTTCCTTTTGATTTGATCAAAATGGCTCCTTAGGTCGGCTTTCTGACAAAAGGAAGGCCTCTAGGATGAAGTTAGGGAAGTTTAGAGAGTATTGGGGTAGAGTTTGGCCGAGCAAAATGGCTTTGAAGGTGTGAATTAATGATAAGGGGGGGGGGGGTTCCCTTTTATAAGAGGGGTGAGGGGCACCTTTGGAAAAGCTAGAAATATTATTTTATAATAAATTCTTATTCAGTTTCTTATGGATCAAAAGTGGATTATTTAAAGTTTAAGGTGGGGATGGGTCTAAAACCACTCAACCAATAGATTTTAGATAGGTTTGGGTCATTATATTAACCTTATCTTTTAGTTTTAACTCTTATTTAATTAGTTTGACACTTACCATGTCATATTGTATTTTTATATTATATAGTTAATAAACTTACTATATACCTCAAAGAGACCCCCAAGTGGTCCATTAATGATAAACCTATCATGATATAAGTCTCTTGGCCGAACCTTAGATTTTTAGGAATTTAATATCAATTAATAATATAATATTTATTTTAAAAACACTTTTATGTCAATTTTGACACAATTTGGAAAATTGATTTTTGTGAAAATCATAACAGAATGATTACTTCGAAAAAAATAAATTAAATCATTGCTAAAATGTCATATTAAACTAGAAATTTATTTTAATTCCTAAAAAGTCTCAAATTGTATTTATTTGTGTATTTATAATATCGATTATTTTAATTTTTCACTATTACGGAAATTACTGCATCATCATTGTGTCATAAATAAATTAAATTATATAATGTCTAAAAATAATAAATAAAATATCATTATGTATAATATCTTTTTAGATTTCTAATTAATATTTATAATCTAATTTATCTTATGTGTATCCCTATATTAAAAAAAGTTTAGTAAATAAACTTTGATTTTAATTCTTTTAACTCTTCTTTGAATTAAATAATGATAAATGTCATAATCGAATCCATGTGGACCTAAATTATAATATTTTATTACTAAGGTTGTTTTTGGTCGATATAAACTTGTCAAATAGAATTATGAAATGTGTTAGGGTAATATAAATATCATTTTTACCCTTAATTATCCTATTTACTTTTGACCGTGGTAAATAAAAGTAAAAAGTTACTATTCACCAAAAATTATTTTCATCTCATTGAACCACATTTTACTCCTTGATATTAACCGTGTCTCTCGTATTTTCGAAATTCTACTCATAGAAGTGGTAAAATTTTGTTTTATGAAAAATTCAGTTTTTTTAACTACCACTTAGTGGTTTCACTATTCATAAAAAAATGATGTTTTTCAGAAAAATACCAAAAATTCACCCTAGGATAATTTCGATATTCTGAATCCAAAAATGAAGTCCATTTTGAAAAATAATATTTATAAATTTCAAAAAGTGGGTCTTACTATTCATAACGGCTAGTTTGATTGGTTGTGGTGTGTTAGAACTCGATGTTGCGTACAACACAGGCTATTGCATTATTCAGAGAGAAGCGTACTGTAGAAGCTTGGGGTGTTACATTCTCCCTCCTTCAAATAATTTCGTTCTCGAAATTTCTAGAATACTACCGCATGAAGAGACTCAGGTGGTTCTTCATCATAAGTTCCTCGGGTTCCCACGTTGCCTCTTCCATCATATGGTTTCTCCACAAGACTTTTACCAAACGAGTCGTCCGGTTTCTCAGTACTTGTTCTCTCGTATCAAGAATCTTGATGGGCTCTTCGCAATAAGACAGATCGGGTTCCAGTTCAAATTCCTCATATATGAGTACATGTGTTGGTTCAGGCATGTATTTCCTCAATAGTGATACGTGGAACACATCGTGAACTTTGGGGAGATTTGGCGGCATTTCCAAACGGTATGCTACGACCCCAATTCGTTCTAGAATTTCAAAAGATCCGATGTACCTGGGACTCAATTTACCTTTCATACCAAAACGTTTGACTCCCTTCCATGGAGATACCTTTAGGAAAACATGATCACCGACTAGAAATTCCAAATCCTTCCTTCAATTATCGGTATAGCTCTTCTGCCTACTTTGAGCTGCTTTGATATGGTTTTGGATTACCTTCACCTTTTCCGTAGTTTCCTCCACCAGTTCGGGGCCTACAAGTTTTCTTTCTCCAACGTCATCCCAACAGGTTGGTGTGCGACATCTCTTTCTGTATAACTTTGCATATGGTGCCATCCAAATACTCAAACGGAAGCTATTGTTATAGGAAAATTCTACCAGAGGTAAATATTGATCCCACATACCCTGAAAGTCAAGTTAGTAGGATCTCAACATGTCTTCTAAGGTTTGAATAGTTCATTCTGATTATCCATCTGTTTGAGGGTGGTAAGTAGTGCTCAAATAAAGTTCAGTATCCAAGGATTTTTTAAGACTCTTCCAAAATCTTGAAGTAAAACGGGGATCACAATTAGAAACAATTGATAGGGGTACTCCATGAAGTCTCACAACTTCATTAATATATAGTCTTTCTAGCCGTTCCAATGGTAGATCTTCTCTTATACCAAGAAAATGTTATGACTTGGTAAGACGATCAACAATAACCCATATTGCATTGTTCCTTCTAGGAGTCTTTGGTAGTCCCATGAAAAAGTCCATAGTGATATTGTCCCATTTCCACTCCGGTATGGGAAGAGGTTGCATGACTCCTCCAGGCTGTTTCCTTCCGGATTTTACTTGTTGACAAACCATACATCTTGACACAAAATCAACAATCTCCCTCTTCATGTTGTCCCACCAAAAATGTTCCTTCAAGTCTCTATACATTTTTGTGCTCCCGGGGAGTATAGAGAAATTGGAACTATGAGCATCATCCAGCAATTCCCTTTTTAGATCAGGTATATCGGGAACACAAAGTCTCTTCCCGAATTTCAAAATTCTTTCTTCATACACAAAGTTTCTCAATCTCCCATCATTCGTAGCTTTAATATTCTTTTGAAATTCTTCATCATCGGTCTGAGAACTCGTAATCCTTTCTATTAAAGATGGTTTGGGAACAATTTGAAAAAGAATTGATGTTTCACCTTCTCTGGTTATTCCAATGTCCATCTTCACTAGATCCATGAAAATTGGATCCCTTTCAATTCACATATTGTTCAAAACTCCATGATCTTTTCTGCTCAAAGCATCTTCCACCTTGTTTTCTTTCCCCGTGTGGTAGTGTATCATGAAATCGTAATCCTTGAGTAATTAAACCCATCTCCTTTGCCTCATGTTGAGTTCTTTTTGTGAGAAAATATACTTCAAACTCTTGTGATCAGTATAAATCTCATATTTTTCACCATAGAGGTAGTGCCTCCATATCTGCAAAGAAAAGATCACAGCTGCTAATTCGAGATCATGACTAGGATAGTTTTGTTCTGAATTTTCAACTATCATGATGAATAGGCAATAACCCTATCATTCTACATAAGGACACAACCAAGTCCTTTCTTCGATGCATCACTATAAATAATGAACCCATCATTCCCCGATGGTAGAGTAAATATAGGATCATTGAAAAATATTCTCTTAAGTTCTTCGGAACATTCTTCACACTCTTTTGTCCAAACAAATTTAACACCTTTACATGTGATCTTTGTTAATGGGTTAGCAAACTGGGAAAAATTCTGGAAGAAATGTCGATAATAACCTACTAATCCAATAAAACTACGTACCTCAGTTATACTCGTCGGGGTAGGCCATTCATGGATTGCCTTGGTCTTAGAAGGATCAACAGAGATTTCATCTTTAGAGAAAATTTGGCCAAGAAAAGAAATCTCCTAAAGCCATAATTCACACTTGCTAAACTTCCCATATAATTCATGTATTCTCAGAGTCGTCAGGATAATGCGCAAGTGATTTTCATGATCTTCGTAGGTTTTTGGGTATACCAAGATATCATCAATAAATACCACCACAAATTCATCGAGATATTCGTTGAAAACTCTATTCATCAGATCCATGAATACAGAGGGTGCATTAGTCAATCCAAAAGGCATTATTTTAAACTCGTAATGCTCGTACCTAGTTCGAAATGCTGTCTTCGGAATGTCTTCCTTCTTCACACACAACTGATGGTATCCAGATCGAAGGTCAATCTTTAAAATGTATTGAGCTACATGTAGTTGGTCAAATAAATCATCAATGTGAGGTAAGGGATACTTGTTCTTTATTGTTATAGCATTGACCTCCCTGTAGTTGATACATAACCTCATAGATCCATCTTTATTTTTAACAAAAAGAACAGGGGCTCCCCGTGGAGGAACACTAGGGTGAATAAATACCTTATTACTCAATTCCTCTAGTTGTTTCTTTAGTTCAACTAATTCTACAGTGGCCATTCTATAAGGGGTATTTGATATAGGCCTTGATCCAGGAATTAAATCAATGGAAAACTCAACTTCTCGTTCTGGAGGATGACTAGGTAAATCATCTGGAAACACATATACATATTACTTCACAATAGGTAAATCCTCTATTTGAACATTCCTTTCCTCACACACTGTAATTTTATTTTCTTCCTCCCTAATAATTGAATTTATTTGAGCTACTGGGGGTGGATATAGATAGGAATTAGTTGATGAAGATTCTACTCTAAAGATAAGGTGTTCCTTATCATCATCATCAAAAATCGTAACCTCCTCCTTCTTATAATAAATCTTTGCATCATGGTCGGAAATCCAATCTATGAAGGATTATATCAAACTCAATCGTAGGTATGACGATGAGATCAAGAGATAATGAACATTTATGTGCTCTAATGGGGACCGATTCACAAAACATTATTGCAATGATACATACCTTAAGAGTTTTAACTAACAACTCCCTTGTTAAATCTAATTGGAAATATCTAATTTTCTTAGAAAACTGGGAAGATATGAAACAATTCGATGATTCAGAATCAAATAATGCATTTTCTAAATTTGAGGAAACCATTAAATTACCTGCCACCACGTCTTTCGGAGCTTCTACCTCAGCAGTAGTGATAGCATAAGCTTGGCCTTGATCCCTTGGCCTTTTCTGAGGTAAGTTCCTCTGACTCTTAGGATATTCATTTGAATAATGTCGCATCTCCTTGCAATTGTAGCATTGAACATCAGTAGCTTCCTTCTTTCCCTTACAATCACAAGCTTGGTGGCCTTTTTCACCACACTTGTAATAGACTCCCATTCCTTTTAAGCAAGTACCAGGGTGTTTCTTCCCACATTTACTGTAGGATGGATATTGAACATTTCCCTTCTTACCCTTACTTTCATTCCCAGATTGATCAGTAGATCTCTTCTTCTCTTGCTTTGCTTTAAAGTCATAAGACTTAGAGAATTCCTTTTCTGTCTTGATAGCACATGAGACAATGTCTTCATACGACGAGAAGGATTGTGAAAGTAATGCTCGACGGAGAAATGGTTTTAACCCATCAAAGAAACAATCAATCTTACTTCTTGGGTTACATATATAATATCCAGCATACCTTGCTAACCTTGTAAAGATTGCCTCATACCTTGTGACATTCTCATCCTCCTTTTGTCTCAGACTCAGAAATTGCCTTTCCATATCTGCTCGATGGTCATGAGGAAATTATTTTTCTAAAAAAAGATCTTCGAACTCCCTCCATTCAATATTTGATACTTCATAATCATCCTTCATGTTTTGAATCAATGACCACCATTGTTCAACATCTCCAGTGAGGCAGTAAACTGCCATGATAACGTTTTCCCTTTCACTACTTCCCAAAGCCTGAAATATTTTCTCTAGGGAATTTATCCATTGCTCAGCTACTAAGGTATTTGTACTCCCATTGAACATTGGTGGTTATTTCTTCATGAATCGATCTAACATTTATCCTCCACGCTGTGGATCAGGGTGCTCTATACGAGTAAGGTTATTATTCATAACCTGAGTGAGTTCTCCCAGCATGGTGATTAGTTGATCAGCACCAGTTGCATCACCAGCTCCACTATAATTATCTTGAGTAGGAGAGAAATCCCTACATGGAGTACATGCATTGATACGGTTTCCATTTCTTCCACTTGGATCCATTTCTAAACAATGGTATAAACTTGATTAGTTTATGAATCAAAATACATAATTCCATACTTATAAAACACTTAACATAAATTGAACTATTTATCGATATAATCCACAATCATAAAAAATGTTTTCTTTGAGGAATTATATACTCATAAACCCTTCATAATTATTTATAAAGAAAATGAGAGTTATCCTAAGCATATCCCCCAGGAGTGTCGTAACCAAGAGTGTAGCAAGGCCCGTTGTCATGCACCAGTTCCCGTTCGAGTCTAGCTCAAAGCGGTGTTTTCATGGTTTACCCCTAGGTACACTTGTGCCAGAGCCGCCTCTACCTGCTCATATCCATACATAGATGTATTTCTCAGAAAACTCACAAAATCTATACAATACCAAAATTCTAGGAAGTTATTCTATACTAATCCTCAAAGTTCATCTTAAATCTATGTTCTCTAATAAGAGTTTTTCTAAATCTATCTTCCAAGGGCTATACTAAACCTCCCTCTGATACCAACTGTAATGCCCCGACCCCAGTTACCCAGAGTCGGTTCATTATTACATAACATTGGCATGATCACAAGAAAGATCAAGCCTCGAAAGACCTATTAGTTTAGTAGCCTTGGAATAACTAGATACATTAATAAAGTTTACATTACATCATAAAATGAAAACTACAACAATATAGTCTCCATATTCCACACTCTTATCCCCTCATACTATCCCTGCAGGTCATTCATAAATTACTTCTCCACATCCTTGGAAAAATAAAACATAGAAAAGGGATGAGCTCAAATGCCCAGTAAGGATAACAATATAGCGAAAACATTCATAAATAAGAATAAAAATTTAAGGAAATGTATAACTAAAACAAAAGCCTTTGAAAAATTAAATTCAACATAGTTTGGAGAAAATAAAATGAAATAATTCCATTTACTTATTCACATGGATATTCTACGAACAGAATATTCACATGCAATATCAATACCCACTTTCATATTGATGGAATGCATAATGCCAGACTATCATAACCACATAGCCTGTGCCTCGTGCCAAGACTGAAAATAATATTTTTCCAAAGAATTATGCCAAGACACTAGTTTGTCTCATGAGACCTACCAATGCATCGAGGAGCTATAGCCGGCTCCACCCGTCACATATTATGTCCAATGCATTCCCACATGAAAAGGTTTAAACATAACATAAACATTCGTAATAAATCTAGCATACAAAATGTAAATACTTCATCCATAAACCATGAATGGTATAAAAATAACACATCCACAGTCAAACATATCACAAAACCTTCAATACAATATATAAGTTTTGTATCATAATAAATCAACTTCAAATAAGCGTAAAATCCATCAAAGTATGTTGACATAGATGAAATCAAAAATCTTTTTAGAGAAATATCTATTTCTATTTTAAATTATTTAAGAGTCATATATTTATAAAATAAAACTTTTTCTTTGAAAATATTCTTATAATCTTGTAAGGTAATCTTCGACGATTTTATAATGGTGGAAAATAGCCGCACCCGCCGTAGAAGTTAAAAAAACATTCTTACCTTAATTATGCCGAAAAGGTTAAAAAGGACCTTGTTTAGAAAACGATGGAAGGATTCCTTTATAAACCACTTATAAAAGTCAACAAGGGTATAAATGACTTTAACCCATATTCTAGTAAATATTAAAAATGTTTTGAAAAACATTTTTGAGAAACATGGATGTGGATGATAAAGAAGTCTCTGTAGATTATTACATATAAAAAACCTTTGATAATGAAGAGATTGCTAAATAGACCTTGACCTTATACTTTTCCTTGGTTGGGGTAGGTTAACCTCCTATATAATGGTCAAATAATTTTTATTAAATTATACAAGAATCATATACATTAATATGATATCATATATGATCTTTTAACATTGATTTGTTAATAATATCTTAGTATTATCGTTGTTTCGGGTGTTAACTTACTCATTTTCTTTTATATGTTTTGTAACATAAGCCATGTTTTTCATGGATAGGTTGTATCTTAATCATTTGCAGAATGATATCAAGTCCTTAGATACTATTATTAATCATCTAATGAGAATTATACTTGAATGTATACGATGGAGAATGAATCTCATCGCGTTCGTGGAGACGGTAGTCCGTACGTACGCACGAGCGACAATATCATTATTTTGATATTAAAATAATATATAATTGGATGATATATCATATATACAGAATCATTATCATGTTATATTTATTATTTACATGAATTACACATCATTATTACACCCATCCTAATAATAATTTACTGAATAACAATTACACCACGACGTGGAGACGGTAAGCCGTACGTACGCACGTACGGTGACATGTTATTCAAAGGATGGATAGAATACTGAATATGGTTGTAACATATTTATAATAAAATCACAGTATATATAAGATACTAGAGTTATTATTTTATAATGGGAAAGAAAGAAGAAGTTGAAGAAGAAAGGAACTTGAAAGAGGATGGTGAATACATTACCTCTTCTTCGGGTTCTTCCTTTTGATTTGATCAAAAGGGCTCCTTAGGTTGGATTTCTGACTAAAGAAAGGCCTCTAGGATTAAGTTAGGGAAGTTGAGAGAGTATGTGGGCAGATTTTGGCCTAGAAAAATGTCTTTGATGGTGTGAATTAAAGAGAAGGGGGAGTTCCCTTTTATAAGAGTGGTGAGGGGAACCTTTGGAAAAGTTTGAAATATTATTTTATAATAAATTCATATTATGTTTATAATGGCTCAAAAGTGGATTATTTAAAGGTTAAGGTGGGGATGGGTCGAAAACCACTCAACCAATATAATTTATACTGGTTTGGGTCAATATATTAACCTTATCGTTTAGTTTTAACTCTTAGTTAATTAGTTTGACACTTACCATGTCACTTTTTATTTTTATATTATATAGTTAATAAACATACTATATACCTCCAAGAGACCCCCAAGTTGTCCATTAATTATACACCTATCATGATATAAGTCTCTTGATGAATATTATATTTTTAGGAATTGTATATCAATTAATAATATAATATTGTTTTTAAAAACTCTTTTATGTCAATTTTGACACAATTTGGAAAATTGATTTTTTGTGAAAATCATAACAGAATTATTACTTTGGAAAAAGTTAATTAGATCATTCCTAACATGTCATATTAACCTATAAAATTATTTTAATTCATAAAAAGTCTCAAATTATATTTATTTGCGTATTTATAATATCAATTAATTTAATTTTTCACTATTATGGTAATTACTTCATCATCATTGTGTCATAAATAAATTAAATTATATAATGTCTAAAAATTATAAATAAAATATCATTATGTAGGAAATTTGTTTATCTTTCTAATGATTATTTATAATCTAATTTATCTTATATGAATCCTTATATTAAAAATGTTTTAGTAAATAAACTTTGATTTTAACTCTTTTAACTCTTCTTTGAATTAAATAATAATAAATGTACCAATCTAATCCAAGTGGACCAAAATGATAATATTTTATTCCTAAGTTTGTTTTTGGTCGATATACACTGGTCCAATAGAATTATGACATGTTTTAGGGTAATATTAATATCATTTTTACCCTTAATTTCCCTAATTACTTTTAACCATGGTAATAAAAGTAAAAAGTTACTATTCACAAAAAATTATTTTCATCTCATTGAACTAAATTTTACTCCTTGATATTAACTGTGTCTCTCAAATTTTTGAAATTCCACTCACAGAAGCGGTAAAATTATGTTTTATGAAAAATTCAGTTTTTTAACTACCACTTAGTGGTTTCACTATTCATCAAAAAATGATGTTTTTCAGAAAAATACCAAAAATTCACCCTAGGATAATTTCGATATTCCGAATCCAAAAATGAAGACCATTTTGAGAAATAAAATTTATAAATTTCAAAAAGTGGGTATTACTATTAATAACGGCTAGTTTGATTGGTTATGGTGTGTTAGAACTCGATGTTGCATACAACACACGCTATTGCATTATTCAAAGGGAAGTGTATCGTAGAAGTTTGGGGTGTTACAGTTTTCATGGGGACTTTTCAGCCAAGGTACTGAAAGTGGAATTTGGGGTTAGGCCCAAAGACTTGGGGCTGGATTCGAGGGATACTCGAACGTTTCTATGTAACCCATAAGGATGGGAATCAAGCCCATGTAGTTCTAGAAATACCCTCTGTACAAGTTTGGTTCGTACATGTGAAGGGTGAAAGGGGACCTTAGTTCAATGATGGTTTAACCCAAGATAAAAGGTTTGGGCATTTCCATGTATGCACGTAGTCTTTGAAATGAAACACGATTAAAAGTAAATGTAAATAATGATTCCCTCTCAGGTGAGGGTATCAAAGAATATTGTAGTTTATTATCATAGTGGAAAAAAGTGTTGTATAGTTTAATGTCGTATAGCAAGGACGAAAGTGAATCAATGTAAAGATACTGATTCTAGGGGCAGTTTCACGAATCAACATCATATGAGATGTAGGTGAACCGATGTGAAGAGATTTGTTTTGGGCTTGAACCTTGGGAGGTTGACTACGTACCTAGCCTGGAAGGCAAGGATCAAAGTCCGCGTAGTTCAATTAAAGAATGAATTAGTGATCAAGTTGTCTTTGGGGACAACGACCTAAAAAAAGTGTTGGGACTTACACATGGTTAGTAGCCCAGAGAGAGTGTTATGGTTGAAGTTTGCTCTAAGATCATGTGAGTCATACTCGGTGTGAGAAACAAGTGGTAGCAACAACCCTAACGATGCACAGTTTAATGCCATGTAGGACATATAAAGGGACTATGCAATTTAAATTCTTACAGTCAAGACTATTGGTGTTGCACAGTTTAATGTCATGTAGCAGGGACAAAGTACAGTTTAATGTCATGTAGGACGTATTAAAGGAAATTCTGTATAGTTTAGCGTCTTGTAGTTATGACGTTGGGGACAATACAGTTTAATGTCATATTGGAAAAAAAGAGGATTGTGCAGTTTAATGTCATGCAGTGAGGAAAAAAGAGTACACCATTTAACGTCATGTTGGAAGAAAGTGCGAATAGTTTAAGGTCGTATGCATGGAACATAGATGATGCAGTTTAACATCTTGCTGGACATAAGGGACATGCAAATAGTTTAGGGTCATATGCTGGACCATTGATGTATTTTGTGTTCATAGAAAATATTTCTTCAGAAATCTGGCATTGGATGGAGTAGTGATGAGTTCTCCATCCATTGAGATTAATGAATAAGCTCCATTGGAGTATACCTTATGTATTGAGTAATGTCCTTCCCATTTTGGCTCAAGTTTGGGAGGTTTCTTTCCAGGTATCATTGGAGTTATGAGAACTAATACCAATTCTCCCTAAGTGAATGAACGAAGATGAACTTTTTTGTTGAAATCTCGTGCTATTTGATTCTGATAGACTTCCAAGTGGTGCAAAGTGCACAATCTTTTCTCATCTAGCCGTTCCAATTCATTCAATCGCTTTTGCGATTTCTCTTCTGTAGATGACTGATCACAAATGGCTACTCTGAGCGAGGGTAGTTGATCTTCAATGGGCAAGACGGCTTCCGTTCCATGTACCAGTGAATATGGAGTTGACCGCGTTGCAGTGCAGGTGGTGGTTCGATAAGCCCATAAATCATGAACGAGTTTATCAGGCCATGGTTTCTTATCTTTATCCACCATCTTTTGCAATATATTTGAATGAGACTTGTTGAAGGCCTCTATATGACCATTGGATGCTTCATGATACCGAGATGAATGATTGGATTTGATGTTGTATTCTTGATACAACTTCTTCACCTCGGATGAACAGAAGTTGGTGAAATTGTTCGTCAATATGGTATGAGGGACACCATATCTGGTAATTATGTTAGACTTGATGAAGCTACCAATGCATTTAGAACTGACTTCCTTGAGAGGTATTTCCTCTGCCCATTTGGAAAATAAGTCAATAGCAGTAAGAATATACTTAAACTGCTTGGCCGTAGCTGAAGGGTAAGGTCCCACCACATCCATTCCTCATGTGGCAAATGGCCACAAGTATTTAGCTGTATGAAGCAACTTTGGAGGTTGATGAATGATGTTGGCATGTACTTGGCATGAATGAAACTTCTTTGTGAAATCAACACAATATTGTATCATTGGAGGCCAAAAGTATCCAAGCCTTCGAATCTGATCAGACAGTCTATGTCCAGATTGGTGGGCACCATAGACTCATGCATGCACTTATTTCATGAAATCCATTGTCTCTTCACCATCAATTCATTTGAAGAGAACTCCATCAAAACCACGTTTGTAGAGAATTTTCTCTAGGTGATTTGGGCTATCATAAAGAGTAAAATTGACCACACGTCGCCAGATTTGTTCTTTCTCGGCTCTTTCCGGTGGAAGTGTTCCATTTTGAAGGTATTCCCTGATTGGTGACATCCATCCTATAGTATGACCATACGGTTCAGGAATGGGACTAATTTCATTAATTTCCTCTGTTCTGATTCGAGCATAAGGTGAATTTTCATGACGGTGGGCAATAATGATGGTTTTCTCGTCCTGATTTGAATCTGCCAGAGCTGTGCCTATATTATCCAGTGCATCAGCTTTAGCATTTTGTGATCTTGGGATATAAGAAAATGTCGGTTCTGAAGGGAATTCCGCCATTAAATCTCTAACGTAATCATACAAAGGTATTTTTTCTTCTTTTCTTATGGCATAATCCCCATTGACTTGTTTGATTACGAGGTCTGAATCACCTTTCACCATTAAGTGATTCACTTGTGCTTGAAGTGCCAATTCCAAGCCTGCGATGAGAGATTAGTATTCTGCTTCATTATTGGTACCACATTCCCACAATAAGAAGGAATAAGGTAACACTGCCTTTTCTGGAGAAATAAGCTCAATTCCTAAACCAAACTTGTTGAATTTAGAATTTTCCATTTTCCTCCCTGTTGGACTTCTGGAAGGACCATCAAAATAAATTTCCCATGCCTGAGGACTTTCTTGAATTGAAAATACTTCCTCATTAGGGAGTTCAATATCTGAAGATGTGTTTACCACTGAAGGGTATTCAGCTAGGAAATCAGCCAGAGCTTGTCCCTTTATTGCCTTTTGAGACACATACTGAATGTCGAATTGCTGCAAAATAACTGCCCACCTTGCCAGACGTCCTGTAAGCATTGGACGACTAAGAATGAATTTGAGCTGGTTATTGCGAGATTCCAATTGGACCTCATGATGTTGAAGGTAGTTTCTCAACATCTGAACTGCAAAGATTAATTCCAAGCAGCACTTCTCAATACTTGAATACTGGGTTTCTGCTTTAAGCATAGTCCGACTGAGGTAGTAGAGGCTGTTTTCATTCCCAACATCATTCTTCTGAGCAAGAAAGGCAACCAATGATCACTATAAATCTATCACGTAGAGGATAAGTGGTCTTCCTTTAATAGGTGGTATGAGTATCGGTGGACTCAAGAGATATTTATAGAGAATACCGAATGCTTTCTGACATTTTTTACTCCACTGGTAAGTGACTCCCTTCTTCATCAATTTGGTGAAGGGTAAACTTTTTCCTGCCAAATTGGCGATGAAACACCGAATATTGGATAAGTTTCCTTGAAGTCCTCTTAATTCATTCAAATTACGAGGAGGTGACATACCAAGGATTGACTTTTTCAAGTCAGGACTGACTTCAATACCACGATGGCATAAAAAGCCAAGAAAGTTTCCTGAGGTTACCCCAAAAGCTCATTTTAAGGGCTTCATCTTCAAATTATGTTCTCGAACTTGCGAAATATGACTTCCAAATAAGCCAAGTGATTAGAATGTTGTTTGTATTTGACCACAAAATCGTCAACATAGCATTCAACAAACTTCCCTAAAAAGGGTTTGAAGATACGTTGCATTGCATGCTGATATGTTGCACCTCCATTATTTAAGCCAAAGGGCATTACCCGATAGAAAAACACACCCTGAGGGGCTCTGAAAGCTATAGATTACTCATCTTCTAGATCCATTCATATTTGATTATATCCGGAATATCCATCCATGAAGGAACGTGCTTTATAGCCAGTTGTTTCACCAATCATGAGTTCTGTAATCAGAACTGGAAAATCATCCTTAGGACAATGCAGATTAAGATCTCTGAAATCGATGCAAACTATTATTTTTTCCATTCTTTTTCTTCATAGGTACAATATTAGTAAACCACTTGGGATATTGAACATCTCTGATGAATTTAGATTTGATAAGCTTATCCACTTAAGCTTCAATTTTGGAAGTATAAGTCGGGTGTGTTCTTCTCGCGGCTTGCATAAATCATCGATGTTCTTCTGGTAATCCCAAGTGATGAGTAGCAACATCAGGATAAAGCCCAGGCATTTCTGTATATTTCCAAGCAAATATGTCTTGATTTTTCTTTAGAATGGAAATATACATCTCTTGCTCTTCAAGAGTCATGGCCACACTGATTAAAGTGGGGCGTGGATCTTCTTTTGTACCCAGATTTATTTCTTTGAGTTCATCCACGATGGTAGAGATACCCTCTTAAAATGCCGGAGGAGCATCTCTGAGATCTTCCTCTTCTTCTTCAACATGTGTTATTTCTTCTGTTTCTACTTGCATAGTAGATGATAAATCAGAATTTCCATGATCATAAGAGATGTTAAAATTTGAACATCTTGAAGAAGAAGCTTCCACTTCTGACCCGATTGATGATGAAGGGTCTTCCTTGGGAAATAAAGAGGAGATGTTGGATTGAGAATTGAAATCATTGTTCACCTCTGATGTTGCTATAACTTATTCTGGACTGATTGGAGAAGTATAGACTTGTTGGATTTCAGCAGATGAAATGAAGAGGTCACCATTTGGGCTTTCATCACTGCTTGTTGGATCAATAATTTCTCCCATGTTGTCTGGCTAGATTGTCGAAATTGACATTCCGGATTTTTCCATAAGAGTATTTTTATTTGGGTCTATCCTGTCAATTTTACTGATAGGCAACACATAATCTATAATCACATTAGCAAATGGATTTACTGGAATCTTTTCCAAACCATATGGAGCATTTACTTTGGTAATCTCCCTGGTTGGGGATTTATCCTTTCCCTCCATGTGATAGAATTCTCAATCAATGTATTTCGACTCACATGTCTTGAATGGGGCCTTATCACAATAAAATGTCCCAAATTGACCATCAAAACAATATTTGAGACGTTGATGGTATGATGAAGGGATTGCCACATGTTGATGTATCCAGGGTTTTCTAAGCAAGATGTTGAAGGCCGAGTCTTGATCAACAACCATGAAATATGAATTTGATACAAGATCTCCAAACTGAGTATTGAGTGTAACCTCACCCGGTGGTTTTTTTTCATTTTTATCATATCCTTGTAACACCATGGTAGAAGGAGATAAATCAGATTCTGTGAGGCCCAATCGACGAAGTGTACGAATGTGCATGAGGTTGACTCCTGAACCATTATCAATGAAAGCTCTTCAGAAGTCTATGCCATTGACCATTCCAGATAAGTACAAAGGTCTAATATGTCCATGCATGACATCGTCTTCATCTTCATCAGTAAAAGATATTACTGCATGGAATTATACAGGATTATTCTCTATGTGATATACTTCAGCTGCAGAATTTTTAGTTTCAAACTCTTGAGGACTTGACAAAGCCTCGATGAGTGCCTCCCGAAGATCTGTTGATAGATTCAAAGCATCCAAAATTGATAACTTGGCTGGTACTTGGGCCAGGTGTTTCGATACATCATAATTTTGACCAAGAGGTATGTGTTTCCCAATAGGAACATGTGGTTTATCAAGTGCCTTGGAAGCAGATGCTTTGGAAGTTGATGCATCTTGTATCGGGATAGGAGTTGGTAATATTCCTGGTTTTGGAAGATTAGACCGATTAGATCCATTTACTTGTTGATATGATGAAGGTGGAACCCCCAACCGATCCTCCAAAATAACTGTGCCAGGACAGAATTTTCTATTGGTGGAATAACTTGCTTGTTCTTGATGAGCTCGATGAAGGCTTTTCCATGAGTTTCTAATATATACACAGTTCTAGCAAGGGTAGAATTGGAATAATGGCTTCTGGGATATCCACATCTTCCTTTGTATCCCAAAACCCTCTAACTTCCTCTGATTCCTCTATTTGATATAGGGAAATTGGGCTCATCAAAATTGAAACTGCAACTAGCATATGGATTTGTTAATTGAATCATGTTAACAGAACCAAAAATAAACTCTTCATTTGATGAAGACGCTGCCTGATTAGCATGTTTAGGCTATGCTCTTTGGTGGGATGGTGCCCGTGGCTTCGATGTAGATGGCATGAAATCTTCCAGAGTCAAAGACAGCTTAGGCTTTGGCACATACTCATCTTCTTCTAATTGTTCCTGTTTCTTGGAACTGTGCCATTTCTTTGTGGATTTTCCCTCTGATGAAGAGGGTTTTACTGTGGAATTCATGGCAAAAGTTACAATTGGTTTCTTCAATTGTGTTCTCAAAATAGCATGAGTTCAGTTGATCATCTTTCTGACCATCCAATCATCATATTTCTGTGTATTTTTTCTTTTGACTTATTACCACTCGCATTCCTCATCAGGAACAGTAGCAGTAACACATGCTACCTGAGTTGAAGAACCTTTCAGTTTAACTTGTCTCGAGTCGACCATATTTTGCAGGAGTTCTTTGACGACAAAACACTCCTAGATGGGATGCCCCAACATTTGATGAAACGTGCAATAGTTGGGACGGTGTTCATCTCCTTCCTTGTTTGGCCTCTTGGGCATTGGCAATTGAACCAAATTATTTTCCAGAGCCGAAATGAAATAACCAGGAACTTGTTCATTTCATAAAGAGTAAACTTTTATTTTCAAATCCTAAAATTGTTTCCGTCTTGGATCTCTTTTATTATCTTGATGAAAAGACCTCTGTTGTTGGTACTCAGGAGGTGGAGCCCTTTGAGAAGATGAAGGTTTTGATGTAGAAGCAGGTACATGTGCTTGTTTAAGAATAACTATAGCAGTTTCTGCTTTACCCATTCTCCTTCTTGGAGCTGATGGAATTACCTGTGATTTATCCTTAGTCTATATAAGAGAATCATCAATCTGTTGAGCGATTGAAGTAAGGTCTCAAAACCCTCCTGTGTATTTCACTGGGATCAGCGGTGTGAGTAATTAATCACGCAGATTTTCCACCCATATTGGCAACAGTTCCTCTTGAGGAAGTGCCAAGCTTAGGGAATATGTTTATCCCTTCCAGCAAGCAATGAAATATGAGACCCTTTCATTCTCCCTTTTCTTACAGTTTGTAAGATAAAAAACTGTTGTATTTGGAAACGTTGAGCTGAATTGGAGAAGGAATATTTGGTGAAGATCCTCCCATCCAGTAATTGACTGGGATTTCAAGCTTGTATACCAGAAAAAGGCTAGTCTTTGCAAGGTTCGCATGAAGCATCTGAGTTTCACTGCTTCTTGCTGTTCTGGAGTTGCCATCACAGGATTGCAAAATGACACATAATGCGTCAAATTCTATTCAGGATTTCCTGATCCATTGAAAACAAGGAATATAGGGTTTCCAAAACCTGATGGGGGAGAGACTGAATCTACTCATTCAATGTAAGCTCTCTTTTCTAGTTGAACCTGCACACACTTCCCTTCCATAGTCTCTAACCGAGCTGTTAATGACTCAATGGTAGTTATTAACTTGTGAGAAACATCCGGTTGAACATGGACCTGGGAAGGTGCAATGACTGGAGCTTGGACAGGTATGGTAGCTGGTACTGCAACTGATGGCAGCACTGCCAATTGTTGTTGCCCTTGACCCGTAGGATTAGACCTGTGAGGGAGTACTGATAGAGGAGGATATTTTTTATACATCTCAGTAGCTGCAACAAACTCCCTTGGCTAACTGACTCCAGCACATTTAGGAGGAAGACTACCCTCAAGTAGTTCTGCATTCATCCTCCTCAATTCCATCATTTCTTCCTCATGTTGCGCAAATCTTTGCTCTAATGAGAGCGATTGGAATTCTCCGGAGGAAGGATATGTAACATGATTCTTTCCCTTCCCCTTGTTTTATCCCTTTCGGAGATGGAGAACTGGGTTATTTGAAGGAACACCCAGATTTTGGGAAAACCTTTGATTTCATGTACGCACACCTTCTTCATTTGTGTCTGTGTGTACAACTTCTTGAACAGGAACCTCTTCATCTGATCTCTCTGAGTGAGGCTCATATGGTTGATCAACAACAATGGCATTGATGAAATTAATTGCTGCATAATGCATTTCATCCCTTATATCATCATTTCTGTGATATTGCCTTTTACCATGCCTCTGACGAGACATTGCCTTTTTTTGGTTTGATCGCTCAGGGACTTCTTGGCGAACCGTAATTTGGAGAGAGTATCCTTATAATTTTGCTCTTAGTTCCTCTTGAGGATTCTTCTCAAATTGAGAGAAGACCGACTTTCTCTGAGGAGGGGATTGATGATTTGAAAAAGTCCCCAGTCCGGTAGACTGGGGTTGTTCCTGCTGTTTCCGCTCAACTCCTCAAATCCTATTTCTTGATTCCAAGGGTTGGTTTAAAAGAGTCCCGAGTCTGGCAAGCTGGGGTGTCTCTTAACATGTTTTGTCTGATACTTTCTTAAAATCTCTCCTGATCTTGCAGACCTTAGTCTGGAAATTAGCTGGATGCATTAATCGACATCCACTTTTATCACCCAGCTCGAAAGACCATTGGATGATTTCTGACACTTATGTCACTTGATGATGTGCTTTCTCCATACGAGAGGCCTTTTTAATATTCTTGTTTTCTTGATGCAGGAGTAATTAAACAACTTGTTCTCTGTATTCTTGATTTTGAGAAGAACTAGTTGAGGCCTGTTCTTGGGAAAGCTTTTGATTACAAAAAAAACCCCATTGACTATGACCGGCCATGGGCAATAACATTGCATGAGACCATTTTCAGCGGGCTTTGCTGACTAGAGAGCACAGTGAAATGTAGTACTCCGTGAACACCCCATACTCTGACATGAATACCAGATGAGGCATTGGCAATTAGCTAGCTCAATCTTCTTAGTGCACCTAGGCATGAACGATGAAGGGCTCTCTACTACTTTTCAGCCTTCGGATATCGAGATACTGATAGAGATACCAAATCAATATGACATTGTAACCCTTATATTATCATAACATGATTTTCATATTCATCATAAGATAATACTTTCTTTTTCAACTAACAAAGAGTTCTCCATATGTTGAGATGAATATCATGAATTCCATCTTCCGTCAACATCTCTGGAATGTCATACTGAGAGTCAGCCAGAGGCCAAAACATGACTGGCACTTCACCTTTCTCCATTTGTTTTCTCATGTTCATCATTTTCTCTTTATCATTCATTGAAGATTATTCTACCTGATTTGACCAGAGCTGGTTCTACCTTGTTTCTTCATCAGATTCAACAAGATTGGTAGAGAAATCACTGATCAAACTAGAAGATGCATGACTTAGGGGTGGTTCGGAAAATGACCTACACCCTAGGTTATCTTCTGATTGAGAATGTATTTCACCTACTAGCGATGATGCATCAGAAATGACTGGTTTCACATTTGAAAGTGCCTCAAGATAAGAGGGATTTCTCAACACTACATTTTCCACTAGAGCATTTTCCGGGCAATGTGCATCACTATTGCAGAGAGTACTTTCGCAGCGAAATTCGTTATCATTGGGAGGACCACTATGGTGGGTTATAGAAACAGATGATATCTCTTGATCCTTGGTCTTCTGACCACACAGAGGGTTCCTGTGGCTCTCATCTAAAGATGAAACTTCAATATCGACCAAACATTCATGAAGAAAGCCTTCATGAGGAAGTGTCTGTTGAAGACCTTCAGAATTAATATTCCCACTATCAGGAAATGAGGGAGTAGAATCTTGAATTCCAATAGATAACTGTCTGAGGGATTCAAGAACTCTAGCATCGAGAAAGGTCTTGTTACAGATTATGTCTTGATCTAATGATTGTGCTGGGCGGGTCTTCTTCTTAGACACCTTCTTACTCACCTTAGAAACCACTTGTTGAAGAAAGTGGCTGCTCTGAGCAGGTGTATGTGCCTGATCAGGAGATATGGCCAGGTTAGCCTGACGATATCCTCTCAAATCAGGTGTATGTGTCTGACTTGGTTATCCGTATGATATGGGGGAGTATGCTCCACAACCTTCTTGGACTGGAACAAATGTGTGTGTCTATTCCGGAGTGAACTGTTGATGTGTCACTCCACTGGTAGGGATAGATTTATGTGTCTTTCCCTGAGATGTCGATGAAGCTGTTATATTATCCTGGAAAGCATCAAGAATATGAGCAAGGATTTTATTCTGCTCCTTCACCATTGATAGAATATTTTTGGTGACTTCAGCTGCCTGAACGGGGATATACGTCCATTCCGTGCTTGGAGTATATGTGTGTTCCTACTCCTGTCCTCCTTTTCCTATCAATGAATCCTGACATTACTCAAGTGTAGGAGCATAGAGTTGAGTCTGCCTCCGGTTTGTCGTCGGAGCTTTCCGACCGACTTCTCCTAATGCTACCAAGAGAGACTGTTGGTAGGCTTGATCAGTACTAGCAGGTGTATGTTCCTGCTGATTGAACATTGTAGAACATGGTTGATGAGATCCATCATATGTAGTAAGATGATCCTATAGACTAGATGATTATGTATAAACAGGTATATGTTCCAGCCTATAGTACTCCGCCGGAATTGCCTGGTGGGATTGGCATGATGCAGCCAGGCGAGTCTGCTGGATAGTGGAATTTAAATGGACTGGTGTATGTGCCCGCTCGTTTCTTTCCACCATGTTAGGTTGGTGGACTTCTCCTGAGATGGAAGAGATCAGAACCTACTCACTGTTAACCAGATTTCGCCTCTGGCGATTCGTCTTGCCTGCTCGGGTTCTAGGAACCTGAGCCGAACGCCTAGATTCGGTACCCTCATCATGTTGAGGGTGCACTGCCGCAAAAGTATGGTGGCGATTGTTAGTGGGAGCCCTTGGAAAGGACTCCTGTCTCCTTGAATTAAGGCCCTTAGGGGCCTGCTGATTCACCTCCCCAGAATATGGGAGTGAATAGTGATTGTGTTCTTGGGATAACGACCCGAAACGATTAGAGATAGTGGTTAGCACCACCTGCTTCTTGATCACCGGTCGTCGTTGTCTGGATGACTGGTGTAAGTTGTTCACATAGAGGGCATTTCGGGCATCCTCCAGAGTTGGAATGGTACTATTTTGACGGTACTCCTTAACCGGTGTGTTTGATACCCAGCATTAAAGACGCTGAGTAGGTGATTTCATCATCAGAGTGGATGATGATCTAGTAGGAGTAGCAGCAGTGGCATTTGTAGCAGCGGTATTCACAGCTGTGAACTTGAGAGCATCCATTCATAGAATGCAGAAAATCATGGAAAAGAGTGCTTGTTTGATATAACAGACGTAATCAAGAAAATTCAGCCACTACATCTTTTGGATGAGCACATATGTCAATGATTGTTTTAGTTGGCCCTCTCATTGAGTTTAAAATAGGGACCTAACAAATAAGAAAAACATCATTTTAACTTGGTTAAGGATTCACGTCGGGTTCACCATTTTTTGTTTCCCTCTGGAATTGGGGATGACCATATCAATTTAAGGTTCAAGCATTCCAAGTGGGTTCTAACAGGTTTTTTCGTAGAACCTGAAACATCTAATGATTCCATATCCATTGGAATCTACTTCCCAAAGGTAGGCGCTCATTAGTTGTGGAATAATGAGGCTTAGGAATTTTCATTGGTTGAGAGGATGGGAGGTTGGACTCATCACACCTTTTTTAGGGGAATTATTGTCTACTCCGGGACTCTATTTATAGATTTATGTTATGTTCGTGAATCCTTATTATATTACCAAGTATAAAATGAGGTTTCCTTTAGATCTGATAATCAATGATTGATATTTTGGAAATTTAGAGAATATTTTATATCTATTCGAGGTTCTTCATCGATAGAGAATCATCTGTATTTGTTAGGTATTCTTAGTCAATGGTATCCTTTGATACATAAAAGTCTCTTGGTCATTATGATGCCCATACAGGTTTTAAATCCACTCATTGGGTAACTTGATGTTTATTTTCATTCAGAAGGACATTGATTATTTCAGAGTTGGGATCATACCCACAGATGGGTTACCTATGTATCCTTTCTTTTTTGGAAAATAAATCAGAACCCACGTAGTTCGAGTAAGGGTGTATGATGTTTATGCATGATTGATGGATCAATGAAAGATGTCATGATTACTTTTACACTCTAAGCTCACGTGAGTCATGCTCGGTGTGAGAAACAAGAGGTATTTGTGAAACCAGACAATTGTGCCATGAAAGATGCAATGATGTGAGGATTATGTGTGTATGACTGCCCAAATAGACGAGGATAAAGATTTAATTCAAGAAAGAAATCCTAGAACAGGGTCCATAAAGGTATATGTGCTTCATGGAGATTTGGATACTCTAATCTTGGGGATTATTCCAATGGAAGATACCGAAGTTATGAGGGGGCTTATGATTGGGTTTTACTCCTGAGAAGGAAGCCCAGATAAAAAGGAAATTATGACTGGTTTAGAGAAATTAAGGTTGGGGCTTACTTCTGAGAAGAAGGCCCAGGTTAAAGGACTTGAAAAAATTAAGGGACATGGGGCTTACTCCTGAAGAGGATGCCCATATTTGAGTATGAGGCTTAATCCTGAAAAGGAAGACTGGGTTAAGAGAATTATGGTTGGGGCTTACTCCTAAGGAGGATGCCCATATTTGGGAATTTTTAAGATTGGGGCTTACTCATGAAACGGAGGCCCAAGTTAATGAGGACATGGGGCATACTCCTATGGAGGATTCCCAGATTTGATAATTATGATTGGGGCTTATTCATGAAAAGGAGGCCCAGGTTAAGGGGTTCTCTCATCTTAAAGGAAAAGGTTGAATGAATGAAATCTCAATCTCTAGTGACATAAAGATGTGTAAATCACTAGGTTTTGAGATATATTCCACATAATTCCTTTCTTATAAGTAATTTAATTAAGAAAACATGCCAAAATTGGATTTGAATAATGTCTTGAAGATTGAATCTTGAATAGGAGAGGTGGAATGATATAAAAGGGATTAAATGGGCAAGAAGGGTACCCAAAAGGCAGGGGCGCACAAGTCCTGGAAGGCACGCAGGTACTACGTGGGCGCACAAGTACTGGTCGCGTAGGTATACCTGTGTGACGCATGGGTACTTGCACGATTTTTAACCAGTAGGGTAACACTTGGGCGATCCTTGACCAAAGCCTTTAGAATTATTCTCAGGTACTTCCAGAAGAGAGGCGAACAAGTATTGATGAATAAGTAGTGAGGCGCGCAAGTATGTTCATTTCCCTTAAGGGTAAAACACCTTAGGCGTGCAAGTGTTAGTGAATTCTAACACTTAGACCATACTCCTCTTGTTTAGACCATCCATTCTAGGTAAAGAATTACCTTAGAAGTGTTCAGAAGACCTGAAGAAGAGTCTTGTGTGTTCAGAGCTCTATATCTGAATTCTGGAAAAATTACACCTCAAATGGGGGGCCCACTGGGGGTATTTATAGGCTGGAGAAGACGTCGGGTGGTTATCACTTAGGTCACGCAAGTCACATGGGCGACCATTAGGCGTCGCACAAGTGTACTTGCGCGACAGTGAGGGAACTTGCACGGCGCATGTGCATTTGAAACCTTGTTCATGCCTTTGTCGATTTTTGATGTTTTCTTCAAAAGATGAGTCACTTTGTGCAACGTCTTTTTCCTTTAGATTCCTTTAGAAAATGTGAAGAAAAGGAGCTTCAAAAAATACACATTTCCCTTGTTATATGGACTACATTATTTCTAATATTTATAGAGTATGAATTATCAAAATGGGTACCAATCCAATAATTTACATTAATCTTCCAATTTTCCATTAAAATCAATTGAGGAATTATTTATTTAAGAATTTAATTCCCCTAGTCAATGTCCTCCATAAATTAGATTTTCCATATTATATAAAATCATAAGAGGACCATACATTTCTTTTATCTCAAGAAGTCTGGATATAGATAAATTACACTCTTCATTGGTTCATGCACTTCTACATAGCCCATGAAACACCATAGGTTGACATCAAAACACCACAATGGTATATCAACTATAATCAATTTCCCTTTTGACTGTATTTATAAAATTTATATTGATACATTGATTATATTTGAAATTTCCATAATCAGATTAATATTCTTCTTTATGAGTGAACATTGTTAAAATATTTCCATTATGTGAATTTACAAGTTGGCATCAAGTCATTGATAGAACCTAAAATCCCACTGAATGATAACTCTTTGTAGGATACCAGAATTTAATCCATTAAATTAAAAAAAATCAATGTCACTCACTTACTTCCATGGATTCTAGTATCATTACATTTTTTAATTCATAAGTGGACTATCTCATCTAATGAGGCTATATTTTTTAGAGTTCTTATCACCATGTCTCCCTAAAAACCTCATGATTTTTAAAATCCCCAAAATAGTCATCTGATACCACAATGTAAGAATAAATTAGATAATCATGAAATACATGAATTTTGGTGATTCTCCACAATCAGACATCTCTTAGTAGAAAAATAACACTAGAACTGAGGTCCAATACCAATTGTTAAATATTCAATGTGACTTGTAAACAATGGTCTTTGAAGTATAGCTTTGAAAATTATTTAGTTTCACATTAGCCTCTTAATCAAATAATCTATATATTCCATTGAAAAAAAGTTATAGATATATATTTGAGAAATAATGTAGTTTTAGAACACCATTTGTTGAATCTGATAGTGTGTGGTAATTTCATGAGTTTGGATTCTCATTTTCTCATGCATCTCTATTAAAATTATGCACCTATTCTATTTCAGTAAACAAACAAACCATAGATTGTATTTACCCCCTTATTCATCGATAAAATCCAACTTATATTAGAAATATTTAATACATAAGGATTGGGGTAACTCTAGATTCCTCAATTATAGGATTGTGTTCAATTATAATAGACCAACCCTTTAATATTTTCTTATAAAACTCTATGCTCTTATTTTGATTGTTCTAACTACCCATACAACACAAACTGTTCTAGAAATATAACTAGACATTTATTACCCACATTCGTATTCTAGTTATTATATTTATATTATATTGGATTTGTATATTTTAAAATTTTGGGTTTAAACCAACTAATAAAAAATTACTTCTTTGATGCTCCCCTAATATTCCATTTTTTCATGATTCCTTCATTGAGTTGTAATCATTACACTAGATTCCTGTTCTTTGTTCATCCTCTACTAGAGGGATATTTATAATACATTAACTTCTCTCCTTGTGTAATGAAACATGAATTTATCAAGGAATATTTTATTCATTTTTATTTTATTTGTCATTTGATTCACTGAACCCTTCTTATTGGTCATGATACTTTCATTGAAGTTATATTTTTCATACTCAAAACATGAAAATAAAATCCCTCTTTTTCTAGGATAATTCACCTTCATTATAAGAGATATTTTCTAAGTGTAATATTGGGTGTTCTTGGTACACCATTCTTGAAGTCCTTGTCTTTCCACTAAGGTTTTAAACACATTTTTCAAAAAAGTAGGTTTATTTATTGTATAGGAGATATTTTTATACACTACTATAGTTTGGTATCTTCTTTTGAGATTATTTTCCATACCTATTATCTCCCATTTGAAATATATTTCCAAATTCCCATGATTATAACATATAGAAATATTCTATTAAAAAAATACCTTGCATCATCATTTCTCAGTTAAGATATTGATGCATCCAGAGTTCTTCTTATAACATTTAACACTTGGGATTATTTATCCATAATCATAGTCATTTCTTGTATTCCACAATTATATAATTTGATGGCTCTTATCTTCTGAGATATGTTTCTTTTAGAAATTTCAATAATATTCTTCTCATTTATATATTTATAAATATTTTGATCTTCACAATATGACATATATTCCAATTCTAGAAAAAAGAATTTTAAAGTATAATCATTTTCCCATATAATTACCATATGTTCCACAAATTTTTCTATAAGTCTTTTTTGGTCTGTTTCCATCAACTATAATATTTTTCCTCTTTTTTGAAGTTTTTTGGAATTTTCCTCTCCTACTTGGGAGGGGGTTCAGCATATCCTATAAATGATTTTTTCCAAACTACCCAATTATTAGGATGATGCAATCGTTTTATTTTTAAACTCTGAGATAGTGCGTTTTATTTTCATTTCATTATTACATACTGAATAATAGTCAACTAGTAAGTCTGAATCATCCTTAATTCAAAGTATCCTTTTCATTTTATCTCTTTACATATTTCAAGACTGACTCTAGATCTTCTCCCAATTATTGTATCTGATACTCAATATATTCAAGATGATTATTATGTTATCTCATGAGAGTAATCAAACTACTCACCCCATCTTCCATTTTTTGTTAGATACTATCCACCATGTCATTTAATTACACTATTTAATATCTATCTAACAAATATATATATATAAATAATCCATCATCTTGTTACGTAATTTTATTCACATTTACTATTTCGGATAGGTGTGTTTAAATATCATCATTTCTAGATTCAAAATTTTGATTTTATTTCTAATTTAAAATTCCTTCCTTTGGTATCAAATTTGAGTTTTTTTCATTTATTCATAATGGGATTTATTCTTCCCCCTTATATTTGTGTCCACATCAACGTGTATTTTTTTTTAACCTTCTATCATGTTGACATGAATTTCTTACAATATGATCAAGATATCTTTAGACACATTTTATTATTTGAATTTATGATTTGATTCCTTTTTTCATGGATATATCCACTTTTATAATTATTTTAATTTCTTGATCGTCCATAGTTCCAACATCATTTGGAATATCAGGATCTTCACACATTCATATAGAATTATTCAATGAGAAAATATGTTTTCTATCCCATTCATACAAACCATTACTCATTAAATTTTTTGTTTCCTTCAACTAAATCATACTCTTTCTATAGACACTTCCACATTGAGTAATTCCACCATACTTCTACTTCATACTTGAACTTATTCTCTTTTACATAACTAAAAAAAATAAGAGTAAACAAAAACTTCAATTTTAACAATAAAATATGGAATTTAGATAATGAAAATACAAAAAATCAAAAAATCAAATGATAAAATATTTTAGGTACAAATGGGGCTTAGATACCCCGAGTGTAGTGGTGAATCAATGAATGAATATTTTTTAGAAGTTATTCATGCCCCACTAGAACTTGAAAAATTTATTACAAGGTTCAATCCCTGATATCTTTGTTGTTTACGATGTTATTATTCATTCCTACATAATCTGGTGATGAGGGAAAGTATTTAAATTGACATATAAATCATAAGGACTCGTTGATTTTTACTTGGTTCACCATAATTAGGTTGCATAGCTGGAGAAGAGAACAATAGTGTACCGATTTATCAAATTCACTAAATCTCTCTACCAATACAAAGTTCAGGATAGATCACTTTTATTCCATGTTTCAATACATTAAATGATTTAGGGATAGCTCAATGGTTTCCAAGGTTCACTCCCTTGATCTTTCCTTTAATGTATCACTACCCTTTGAATGTATTGCCTTATTCCTCTTCATTTTCTCACTTCTTCAAAAATAATTAATGTAAATGTTATGGAAATATAGATCCCTCTATATATAATATTCAATGCATATTTCATTGTAGGTAGATGTCATATTAATTTTATTTCTAGGATGCTCCTTCTCTTCTATGAAAACATATTTATGTAGAAATTTAAATTTCTAAACACCTAGAAAAAACATATCTTTGTTATAGACACAACAATAACATTATTTTTAGAACTAGTAATATTTTCATAGGATTCCACACCTTTCATTTACATCCTTGGATGTATAAGTGAACATAATCCACCTACAAGTATTTTAGAATTGTGTATATTTCAATATTCTTATTATTCAAAATTTAGATATGAAAATGATATTTCACATAGGATAGTAATGGCACATATATACTTTCACAAGGCTCTAGTGAGATACCCTTGAGCAAGAATCTGGTGTATAACCCCTTGTGCATAATCCTGAAGTGTAACCCTTTTTATGAGATTCTGATGTGAGACCCCTTTCATTAGATCTTGGAATGTAAACCTTGTATGAGATTCTAGCACAATAACCCTTAACTGAGATTCTAGTGTTATACACCTCAGTGAGACTCCTCCTTAATATAGACTTCAGAAGACAAGGATCTTATGAATGCACCACAAGACTCATTCATGAGACCACTTTGAGAAAATACAACACTATTCCTTTTTCTATTAACATGGATTAGAATTCTTTGTTTATATCATGAAATATTGTGTTTCTTTATTTAGATCAAAATAAGCGAGATACCTTCTTTAGTTCATGAAGATCCTAAGATCTTTTCAATTCACGCGGATTGTGAGATATCAGCGGGTCTTCCTATGCACACAAACACCCTCCACATACTGATATTCATAAGATACCATCATGAGACTCCATCATAATACTTTTTTCTAATTTGGAAGGCTATATGATTCTAGTGAAAGAAATAATTATGTTGATGTTAAAAAATTACATGAATTCAATTAAATATTATTATTCACTTTATATGAAACTCCTTCACTAGGAATTGTATTAGATTGATCCTTTAAGATAAAATTCTTTACTACATAGGTATGGGTCATTTGGTATTTATTGGAAAATATCAAATGACTCAACACCTCAAATCAGAGTCAGTCATCCATTCCACTACTTTTATATCACATGATTCACATGATACCATTGCAAGATCTGAATACAGTCATGCAATGGTCAGCATAATTTTCATTTGTAACATCATGTGATCCCCTCAGGAGATCCAAATACAATCACGTGTTCTTCACATGATCCCATTTTGATATGAAATGGCAATCATGTGTCTATATATATTGTCTTATGGTGCTTCGGGAAATCCCATTATGAGATCCAATGAAAATCATATCATTAGTGAACTTATCTTCTAGAACTTATTAATATCCCCTAATGAGATCCTCTAAAAATCATGTTATTAATGTTATTTTGAACAACCATAGGATATATCTATCATCTCTAGCATCATTAAATTCATGCACTTTACATGATCTCTCAACGGGATGCCATGATATTCATGTGATATCTTCAAGTGTTTTGTATGATCTCTCTATGAGATCCTATGAAAATTAGGATTTGTCTTCATGAATGTCAGATGATCTCTCTCTTATATCCTATGATAATTATTATTTGTCTTCATTCACTTCATATTATCATTCCATGAGATCCTCTGATAGACATATGATATCTACATGTTCTTCGCATGATCTCAATATAAGTTCCTCTGAAAATCATGATTTTTCATCATGTTATTCAAATGATCTCAACATGAGACCATCTATATATCATGTCTAATTCACAAGATAATTTTAGCTATTCCTGCATCAAGAGATTATACATTCACACCCTATGAGATTTGAAATTATCACTCCATCATAT
The DNA here is from genome assembly GCA_963277665.1 of Viscum album. Taxonomy (NCBI): domain Eukaryota; kingdom Viridiplantae; phylum Streptophyta; class Magnoliopsida; order Santalales; family Viscaceae; genus Viscum; species Viscum album. The sequence continues at coordinate 1,146,138,329 of OY728166.1, forward strand.
TATACATTCATACTCAGTGATATAAAACATATCATGCTCTATGAGGTGAAACATTTCATTCACTGTGATATTAGACATATTCTTCTCTGTGATATCAGAAAAAATTCCCCCCAAAAGGTTATAAAATCATTCCCTCTATGAGATCAGACATCTATACTCACTCTTCATGAAAACTTTGACAACCATCCGTTTTCAACCACCTAAAAATGTATCAACAGACACAATCAAACCAAAATCACCACATGGATGGTTTTTTATTCAATGGTATAATTAAAGACACATTTCAAAAGAAGTAATCAAGTAACAACTCTCTAATAAAGAACTCTAATATACACCTCAATTGATAATAATATAATATCCTAACTTGGTTATTTTTGCTATTTCTCATGCCTAAATTACATATAACCACATGTTCCCCTACCCATACATAAGAGGCTATCAGCTGGAATTGAGGTCTTAAGATAAACAATGAGATATTATGACCTTAAATAAACCTCAATTTTTATCCCAAACCATAAAATATTAATTATTACCCACTCAAATATCATATATACTAAGCCTTTATAAAAATAAATTGATTTTCAATAGTAGAATCACAAGTTCAATTGTATAAAACTAAAATAATTAATATGATTTGTATCTATACATATATCAAAATAGTCTAAAAGTTCATAAAAATAAAATAATTATAACTTTCTATCCCCATGATCATTACATGTGTTCTACAATTAAATAAATAAAAATGGACTCATGTATAATAATAATTGAAATGTATTTATGAATTAATATTTTCAATTAATATTCTAATAAAGACCCTAATCTCTATCTCCATATTGATACTTGTACATGAAAAAGAAAAGAAGTTTGACCCATATGTATAAAAATTCATGTCATGTATATGTGTATGGAGTGACTCAAATGACCTAGTATAGTGAAACTATATTCTGTAACATATTGGATTTCATATAAAATCATGTAAGAATATTTTAAAGGATGGGTTTCTTATTAGGGATGGAATTCTTTGAAAATCCTTTCACCACACCATAGTGAATCTTATTAATCCATAATGAATCAAGAAATAACTAGTTAAAATTTGAAGTGGATGTTTTAAACATAATTAGAAACTGAATTTTTTAAGTATGAAATGATCAAGCTAGGTTTTACCTTAGAGGACATAATTTCAATTAATATTTCTACATATGTTAAATTTCATTGATTTTAAATTCCATCGTCCATCAAATGGTTGAATATGTAAGATTATTATTATGGGAAAATGATCCAAATTACAGTATAGGGGAGGCATATGTAATATTATTTAGAGTTGTGAAATGTTTTTATGAAAACAATCAGACTCTATAGATATTGTTATTCTTAACTGGGGATATGTTTAGCTCCACACCATTGAAATATGCATTTTTCCTTGATAAAGTGCAGGTGACAAAATGGAGATTATAAGAATTTTCAATGTTATGGTAAATTTTATATGGGATTGATTGACCTCTCATAAGAATGGTCAAAAAATTTAATTTAGAAATCCTATGACATGGGGGAAGGATTGTGAAACATTGGGTTTCTAGAGGGTTGGATAGAAATGATAATATTGACAATTATTCAATCATATTGAAGAGTTTTTGCACATAAAAAAGTTATAATGTGTAGTGTATACTTACATGACATGGTTTCTCTATTTGGGTTTCAAACATAATAATTTTTATTAGGTACCATTCAATGTTGTTTTAATCTTCTTCAAATTAATGTAATTTGTGGCTCATATCTCAAAAAAACGAACTGCTATTGTGATGATTTTATTGATGTAAATACAATGCTCATATATGAAGAAGAGGAAGTGTGAAGTTCCTTGAAATATGAATTTTTAATATCAAATTCATAATTAAATGATAATAAGGGATCCATCATGTAAAATAAAAAAATATAAGGATATAAAATAAAAATATGAGGAACTGTGACAATTTTTAGAAAATAATCTCCACTGATGATCTTTAAATAACATGTAAGGATAAGTTCGATCATTTTGTGATACCTTTAATATAAGGTAGAGAAGATTAATTTTTTTCTATAACAATCATGATATATAACTAATGAAGTGATCATAATAATGAAAACCCATTACTATTTGGTTTTTTATATCTAACTAATATCTTTCTATGTTTGACCATCATGTTGAATATATCATTGTAACCATCTTGAATGTAGTGAGGGGAAAAGATAAAGAGGCTATAAACCAAAGCTGACTAGTGATCCTTTCATAAAATTATAATTAAATTCTAGTGGTGTTATGGTTATTTGGAATATCAATTCAATATTGATATATTATATTTATATAAATCCACGTTGATGTGATCCAAGTAAAAATTTCAGTGTTTATTCTTAAAAAAACCCAACCAACCGAGCCCCTGCCTACTCTAGTATTAAGATGAGTATGACACCCCATTACCACCCTGAATATAATAGGGATCATGAACTATCCCTGAGTATGAATATATAAAAAATGGGATGCCTTAGAAAAATAAACTAGTAAAGAGAAAATATACAAGTATATCACAACCAGGTTGGAGAAATAAATGAGTACTAAACCAAGGGGAAGGAAACCATGTGATAATAACTAAGATTAACTAGAATAATTTTTTTAAATATATCCAGAATAATGGGAAAATGAATTCAAATCCAAAATCTATGTGAGTTAAACCCAAATAATAGATGTGAAGCATTTCCTACTCATAAACTTTTAAACGACCACTGCATGAGAACACTATCACCCCACATTAATAATTCCCACCAATACATGGCTTGATAAGGTCACCGTCTAACTTCCTATCACCTGTATAATATAAAAAACATGTGGGAAAATTCCCTGTATGGGTGATTATATATATATATTAACTTTAAAAACCCAAATAGCCAAGAGAGAAGCAAAAGAATAAAATAGTCATTGAAAATAACAAGAGAATAGGAAAAAAAATACTAAACAATTGATATTTTATGAGAGGTAACTAGATGAATATAGAGATATAGATAGAGAAGGAGGTGAATCTCTCATTCTCAATATCCAGTTAAGGATAACGTGTTTATCTATAGTTCTTATTTCCAATGTTCTCATAATGATTTTAGTCGAGCATAGTCCCCACTATATTAGCTATTAGGGTCCAATGAATCACCAATGTTATGTCATGAACAAGGAGGTGATCATTCCAAATGATTAAAGATCCATTCATCATCCATCCTTGAAAAAGTGGTGTTTCTATTTCATGGGTAGAGGACAGATTCCTTGTGGCGTGTGAAGGGGGTTGGGGGTGTGCCAATCAGACAATTACAGGAATTGGGAGAACCATCCCTTTACTAGTACTATCATAGAGGTTACTAACCCCTTTATCACTAGATATATAACTCTTTAGTATTAATATCATCCAACCATCCTATAAGAAGAAAACTACTCTTTCCATATCTCTCTATATCTCTAATGTGAAAAACATTCCAAAATTTTTTCATATCCAGAATTCTATTCCGAATAAACTATTAATGTACCAATTTTTTTACCTAGATATTGACATATATATGTTAGAAAATTCAAATAAAATTATTTCATTTTTTCCATTTATGTACATAAGGGGTTCTCACAATTCCATTACAACATGTTTTATGCTACCCTAAAAGGCATGTGAAAATCAAAATACATGGTGTTTCACCATGGGGATATGGTCTACAGGACCACATGGGGTCCCAGTCCTATACATTCTATACCTTGATCGACTGTCTAGATAGTTTCATATGTTATGTGGGCCATCTATACTAATGTGTGATATTTATATCAGTTTCGAAACCTATCAACTATAAAATAGGGATAGACGATGTTTATTTTTCCGAAAAATATGGTATTCTCCTATAAACATACTTGGTCCACCAATATCACCACTAAATATAGAATTAACCATCAAGATTTCCTTATAAATCTCTAGAATCATTGATCATAGATCCTCCATCACTGATAATGAATTTTCATCCCTCTCTTTATTGGAATGAGAATATCAATCAAAGATCATATCTCCTAAAAACCAAATCCTATAAAAATCAAACTGATTCCATTTTTAAAACTTGATTCATATGTTTTATAGAATTCTACCAAGAATATATAGCATTGAACCCATCCCAAAACATGGTTAAATGAATTTAGGTGTTTATTCCAGTCTCAAATAGGACTGGAAATGGTCAAAATGCCACACAAAATGCCACTGATGGTGAAGAATGTAAAGAAATGAGGGATTAATCAAATAAAAAATAAAATTTATATCGTTATTGGATGATTTGGATATGATAATTGATTAAATTTATAGAAACCGAAGAAATAAATCTTTGAATATAATATTTATAAATAAATATTAACCAAATCTCAAATGTGTAAAAATAAGGCCATGTGAATTTAGGAAGGGATTGGATAATTGAAGAAGATAATTATATCCAGGATAGAATCATAAATATTTAGGGTAAAATATATAAAACAGTAACCCTTAACACATTTTTTGGATGGTCATTGATGAATAATGGATTCACATTGATGCTTCTTGGGATCCTCATTGATTCAATCATTGATCATGTGGTCTCTAGATCCTGATCTGGTAAATCCTCCCATGAAGACCCTCCTATAAACACCTAGTTTTAGGAGAATAAAATATTTTATTTTTTATAAGAAGGATTAAATACTATGTATTGTAGGTATAAAAATTATAATTTGATAAATAAATAAATTGTTCAATTAATCAATCAATAAATTAATTAATATGTTATTATTCTTTGATAATGAATTGTGAATTTTTGTGGGTCTCGATTGGAACAATACGTACATCAAACATAGGGTTAAATCCTCATTATAAAACAAAAAATGGTCTCATATTTCCCATACGATACATTCATCAATTAGAAAACCATTATTTATAAAAATATGCTTGCTAATGATTTAATATAATTAATATTTTTTATATGTGAATTATTGGGCCTACAAAACCCATAAATATTTTTCAAATCCAAGTAATACCCCAATATAATTGATTTAATAATCTAAATTGTCTAAAATATTAAATTAGAGTCATTAAATACTCCCCATAATCATTGATGTTCACCATCAAAAGAAAACTCACTTGAAAATGTGTGGGTATTGAGCCCATATCTAACTACCATTATCCTAAGATCTATCTCAGAGGTTCTGATGCTACCAAAGAACTCACACCAGAAAATATTTCACCCATGAATGATCTTATATTTTTAATAACAAATTAAATTTTTTTACTATGACAAGGTATATATGTCTTCAATCTCCCATTAAATGCAAATAATAATGTGTAATAGGTTGTGGATGTTACTATTTATCATTTATATGTAGAATATTTCATTCATCGGGGCTAACATTGGGGGTAATACTATGTAGTAAGAATACAATGTAACCATATATAGGATCTAGAATGGTCAGATTGTCATCAAGAATAAATTTATTCCATTAAAAAACTCCACAAACCTTATTATGGATAAGAATTCAGGAATTTATGGTCTCCCTATTTTAATTCCATAGTCATATGATGTTAGTCCACTAGATATTTTTATGGAATATAAATGGTTTTCATTTATTATTATATCATATAAACTTTCTCCATCATCATTTTCACCAGTTTACTTACTATAAGAGACAACATGCCTATCTCGATCTATCAAAAGGATGGCCAAAAGGGTCTCTCAAAGCATAAAATGGTTCAATGTTGATTTTGGAGTGATATTTATTATCATAAATAAACTTCTGTAAATGTTGGTGATCCTCCCAATTCCAATAAAAGTATAATACATAGCCACTTTGTATATTTTCTAAATCAAGGATGGTTTATTAATTTTCTGGCCATCTATTATGGTGTAGATCATCTTACCCAACCATAACATATACCAAAAATCCAAACTCAACATTACCATAGTGATAATGTGGACCTAGAATCATGGTTGGAGACAATCGTCAATGTTATTATTTAATAACTGAAGATTTATTTCATGTACAAGTACCCCACATCTATGCACTTATGAAATCTCAACCCAAGTGCCATAGGAAGTCTCCTTGATATGGTGGTCCACATGGACTCAAGTGCCCCCCTCATAATCCAGAGGCTTCCGACTTGCATTGAGGTCCTAGGGTGTGACCATGGGGAGACTGAGGGCTCATGTTGGAGTGTATCACAACAGATATTAAATTAACATAATATTGGAAGTAGTATAATAAATAAATAAAATTGGTGTCGGAAGAAAAGATTAATCAACCATATAATAATAATAAACTCTTAAGAACAAAAGTATCATACAAAAAATGATAACAGAATGAAAAGTCTCTACAATGTTGGATAAACTAGAAACAAATCCAGATGAATAATTACGACACATTCTATACAAAAATAATCAAAATAGACAGAAATAAACAAGCATCTTGAGCTTCTTCTTAGTAATCTACAACCCAGATATATCCTAAAGTAAGAAAGATATTCTGGTTCCCAATGTAGGATTCTTACCCTTATTGAAATCAAAATATATATAATCTTCCTGGGTACCATCAGTGTCACTTATAGGGTTTGAGATAAATATTTTTAGGCCACCACTATTGGAATCAATACCATCTAGTATGTGAATATAAAATGACTAGTGTGCTGGTATATATAAATGTGAAGTAATGATAATGTAATCACTCATACCTTCTTTAGCCTCATATAGTTAGGTCTCTAAACATGAGATAATTTAATTAGTTCATATAAGATCACTTTATATTGATGAATCTTGTGGATGTTTTAGTAACACTATAGTAGATCATAATAATAATGAAAGAAGATACAAGAGTGAAACCAAGCCATCCATGACCACATGGGTAGACCATATCATATTATAAATCGTGTAGTCTGTCAATAAAGGGTGTTTTAGTGTAATCCAAGGTTAAATCCCCAATTTATACCACTATAAAATATTCTATCTGTATCTAAGGATCTTGTCCTAGGTAACCAATACCTAAGCATGATTGGGCCTAATGGGTTGAATCCATGGTGCTAGGTGTCTGAAGAAATCAAGTTGGATCTAAGTAGTGAATCTGATGTGTCCTAATATATGAAGATAAATTGAGGTATCATATAGAATCATTCAAGTCATCCACTAGTATTGGGACCATGTTCCAAGGCGGGTATCTTCTTTGGAAACTATCCCCTTGTAATGGAATGGTGTCATATGAGTGATCAAGGAATTCCATCAGGAATACAAGTATATCTCAGGTTTGACCATTCCTACAATGATGAAAATTTCCATATGATATAGCCACATTATACATATATCATTATTTAATTTATGAAATGTAATACTCATTCCATTTGATAATACAATAGGTTTATTCAATTGGATTTTATTTTGGGGTACAAGGGTAAGTAAGACCTGAAACCGATTCAATTAATTGTAATAATAAGGTCAAAGTGATATCAATAAAAATAATCCTTTGATTTAATAATTCATTAGGTTCATCCATTACCTTTCATCCAAGGGGTAATGTTTAGATATGATAAGAAAGCAATTCCCATTTTCATTTATATGAATTTAATAGGGTGTTTCCAATTACTTTTATGTGGAATAAAAATAAAAATCAAGACAGGAAACCAAATCAATGAAGTATATATATCAAGGCCTAGTGATATCAAAAATATAATTTCTATTGTTAAATTAATGATTAATTAATTAATTTAAAACACTTAACTTATCATGTTCAAGTCCATCACAACCAAAAAGTGTCGCAGGTAAAACCTACATTGGTTACTAAGGAATAAATATGGAAGACCCCTATATAGGGTGATCGATGTTAAGGGCATAACCTCCAATGACATGATGAACATGTATAGAAATGGATCTAGAATATAAATAAAGGAAGATAAATTTTTCAAAAATCCCAGGTGAAACCATCATTCCCAAAAGTAATGTTTTTATAATTGATGAATCATTTAGGAAAAAGTGATAGAAAAATGATATCATGAATGTAGAACTCTCCTAATATAGTATAGAACCTTATATTTTATTGGATCTAGATAAAATAGATGAACATATAAACACACTAAAAATAGGGTATATGAGCCTTTATCAAAATAGAATCGTTGAGAAGACAAAAAAATGAACTAATTTTAATAATTGAGGGACGTACAGATGACTATCCAAATAGATCAAAAATTCTAAAATGGGATTCTGAATGGAGAATCAAAATAAAAACCATTGAATAAGTGGGTAGGATGTTCTCCAAAGGTGAAAATTTGAGATTCTGTGTGCTTAGGAGGGAAAAAGAAGAAAGGGTATATTTATAAGAATCATAATGGTAAAGAATTAATTTTACCTGAATATTACTAGATCGCACGGATGGAAAAACCATGCACCATCCATTCTCACCTCACAACTTCAAGAGGGGAACATTATGGGTTGGTTTAAAGGTTTTATAAATATTTATCTTATTGTGTAATATGGGCATGTTAAAATTTATAGATGAATAACACATGTGTGGGTTCCTATGTTTAAGGATAGGGTAGACCATGGACCCTGCATTTCACTCTAAAATGACCAGAACAGTTACTGGAAACCATGTGTGTTGGGATACATAGTTTCTACTAACCAAGTGTCCATGTTCATTTTTCAACCAACCAATGTTTTGAGCTTTTAACAAGCCCCGTACACCCCTAAAACTTACATCACCACATTAGGTATCCATGAAATCTCCAATACAAATAATTTGACCAAAATGAAAAGGATCCATACCACATATAAAAACCAGGTTATTATATTTTCCCCCCTTCATGGAACTCACCACTATGTTACACTTACAAGGGTAGTGAAATTTAATCTAAGAACAACTCAAGCCATTGGGAACATACATCAGCCTCCCACTCCCAACTCTCATCATGAACATAGTTTTGCTTCCATATCATCCTTACAGATGGGATATACCTTCCATGGCGATCCTTCATGAGGTGGTCAATGATGCATATTGAATTCTTTTAAAAGGATTCATCATCTTCTAATTCAACATCCTCGAGATCATAATTATGAGACAACTGGGCATGATAATGGGGAAGATATGGAACATGGAAGATTAGTTGCATCACGTGTTACTAATGAGTTAATAGTAACTGATGGGATACCGGCCTAACTATATCCCATGATTTCAAAATTCCAAACATAATCGGGTAAAGGCTTCCCTTTTCTCTATATCTTACTATGACCAAGTCTGGGTGATACCAGAAAGAAGACACAGTCCCTAACCTCAAAATCTAGAGAACATTGAAGACGATTGAAATATGATTTATGTCTAGATGGAAAAACATAAATATGATAATAGATTAGAAAATCCTACTTCAAAATATCCTATATGAGATGAGGACATATTCTCACTTCCTCACCTACTGCTAACCAGTATAGGGGTGAATGGTATGAACTACCATATAAGGCCACATGCAGAGCCATCTGAATCATAGCCTAATAGATGTTATAAAAGGTGCACTTGATGAGAGATATATGCTTCTATCAAGAACCATAAAAATCAAGGAATAATGCGTGGAAAATTTCTTCCAACACCTATATCATCCATTCTTACTAGCCATTAGTCTGAGGGAGAAAATATGTGCATAAAAGTACCTCTATAGCCATAGCTCTTTCTAACCCCTTCCAGAACCGTGATGTGAAACCAATATTCCTATCTAAAATCATAGTATAAGGTAAACCATGGAGTTGTATGATCTAAAGGATATATGGTCTTTCAATATCACCAATTGAGAAAGAAACTCAGATGGGAATGAAGTGAGCAATCAATGTTAAATGATACATGACTACAGAAACAACATTGCTACCTCGATGAGACCTCGTTAAGCTAAATATGAAATCCAAAAAGAAAACTTCTCATTTCCATCCAGATATTTATAATGAATTTAACAATACAATAGGTTTCTAGTGATCCTCATTCACCTTCTGATGGGTGGAACACCTACTGATAAAACATGCTATCTGAAATTTCATCACCATGCACAAATATTGGCGTTGCATATCACAATACATCTTGGAGATGCTTCGATGAACTTCCCAATGAGAAGAACCGATCTATTTAATCTATTTATCTATCATATATTTTATAAACATTACATTATCATGTATATATAGGATTTAACCTCCATAAAAAGACAAACTTCGAGGTAGGTCATCCCGAGAATAACTCTACTACAGAATTAATCATTCAATATCTAAACTTTTCATCTCTTTACCCAATTTAGAAGGTAAGAGTTATCAGATTAGGCTATAATAGAAGTCTAAATGTGAATCTCTTGTATCTTTATATGTTGATTAGAAAATAGTTCATTCAATTTCCATTAATCACTAGATTCATGTATGGATTGTATCTGATTTTTGTGTCATAACTCATCAAAAACACAATTTCCATTTCTAGGTGTATAAGCATTCTCAAAGTCAAGAGACTGAAGATATTCAACCCATAGTAATTTCATGGCATTTAATTCACACTACATAAAGATATATTTACGTATCTTGTGTTATATATACACCTAAATTTACTCACCCAATAGAAAGTGTCTCAAGTGGTTTGTGTCATTTAAAATAATTTCTATCTCAAGGTTGTGCATTAGGAAATTACGTTCGTGAAGTCTCAAATTGTGAGACATGTACACTATCAATCTATCCTCCCACATTAGTACTACCCCAAATCAAATTCTAGATACATCACAGAAAATAGTATAACGTTTACCAGGCTCTGGAAGAATCGGAATCAGGGCTAAGGTAAGCCATCCTTTCAGCTCCAAAAATTTATTCTTGCACAATTTAAGCCATAGGAACATTAAACCCATCTTTATAAGACCAATAATATGTTCATTATGGTTTGATAATTCTTATATTAAATGAATTTAAGATTGATCGATTCCATGAAATTCTATAAATTAGACATCTTCTTTTGACTACTCTATTAAACTATAGTTCTCACTGTCTCTAGGATAAATGATACTATTGATTATAAGATAATATTACCCATGAAATTAAAATTTTCAATCTATTAGTGTCAATTTTAAATCATAGTGTATAACTAATTCTATCTTAGTGCATTTCAAATTATCTGACGATGTTTAAGATGGCCAGAATGAGTAAGATAATACACAAATATGTCATCCACAAAACCTATGATAAAGGAATATAGATAGTGGAGGAAAAAAAATTTCCTCAAGGACATTAAAACATATTCCATGTTTTTAATACCTAAAAACAAAAATATATACACCTATAATCCATAACAACTTTAGAAATCCATATTTGTTATATCTGAAGGCCTGAATAACACCTTATGAAATCAAAATCTGAGTTTGATCTTCAAGAATACCCTATATTCTTAGATCTTGTAGAAGAGATCACCAATTTGAGCCAATGGATTCCATTTCATACCAATACTTTGGCTCAAACATCAGTAATCCATTAAAAAATTAAGGTTCACATCTACCTTCTTCGTTGGGCCCCCATCCAGTGGATTCAAATTAAACGTTGATGGATCCAGTGCTGAGGGTAATGCAAGGAGTGGGGATGGTTAGGGATGATAGGGGATCAGTGGTCGTTGTATTTAGTTTTTTTATGGGCTAGGTAATTTTATAGTGGTGGAGGCTCAGGCATTTTACAGTGGTCTCTCCATGTTCAACCCGTATGACATCCATATTTTCATGGTGGAATCTGGTTATAAGAGGTTGGTTGATATGATTATGGAAAAAACAAGAATTTCATGTGACTTGATTTATTTTATTTGTAAGTTAACGTCATTACTGAAACATGGCATTGAATTTCAACATATCTGGAGGAAGGGGATTGTTTTGCTAAATCGATGTTCAAAAAGAGTAGTTCTAGTAATAGAATCATTATTTATGACTACATTGGATCCCTACCGCAGGACTGTAATGTTTTCTTCAATGGTGATGAATGTGGTTTGAATCATTTCAGACCTCTATGATGTGACTCTATAATTTTGTATTCATTTTTTTCAATAAAAATTAACTCTTTAGTAAGTCAAAATTTTCCCTCTATGATGTGAACGACACCCTGGAGTGACAGCTGCCAATATAGGCGTGAAATGAAACCAAATAGTCCATTATGAGGAAGAAATAGAAGCCTATCATCTTGAGTATAAATATTTTAAATAATAAGGGATAACTTCTTACCATATAGGTACAGTATATGCATTAGCGTATTCCCTCTAACCAAACTCCCAATGAAGGCCTAGGGTTATCAACCTAGAGAAGTACTAAATTTTCTCCCTAAGACTCTACATAGTTAAAAATGTGATAATGGAGTGATAATAACTTGTATTGAATAAAGAAGTTAAAATAATATATCCTACTAGAATAGTACCTCATACTATCAATAGCCCTATACTCTGGTCCTCAGGTGTCAGCTTTAAGTCATGCAACTTTCATGATCCGTGGCACTATGATACAACTAGACTATCCGTAGTAGGTCCACTTTGCGATTAATGATAATCAGATGTTTGGATACAATATAAAATACCACCTCCTTGGCTTGTTTATCTATTAAAAGTCCATATCCCTACCTGATGTGACACAATATATCCTGCCCCTAAAGGTGGATCTGGTGTCTATCCTCCTCCGTTGGAAGTAAGTGTAATGGTGTAACATGATTTTTTAATGATGTCACATATGACAGCAGACATGTCACTCAAGATTATATATATCACATTGACTCTTTATATTCCACTTCCACCAACACTTATGGTATATAATGGTTCTTATAATGTAGATACTCTGGCTATCACTACTCTGATTAGAAACCTTAAGCCTACGCATCCTACTACCAAAATAACTACTGCCCTATCTAGGAAAAGATCCTCTATTACCGATACTATCAGCATATCTCAAGATGCACTCAGGGATAAGAGACAAATTTTAAATCTTATAAAAGTGAGGTAGATGAAATATATTCACCTATTAGGGGATAACATACTTGAGTATATCCTTGAATCGTATCACTTTTGGCAACTCATCACCGACAAGATGTAATGAAAAGCATAACAACTCTGTAAAACACATCAAATACTCCATTATGGACACCAAACCCTATATCGGGTGAATGAAATCTTTATCTTAGTTTGATGTCATCATCTTATGTAATATGTAATCATCGAAGGAAACCTATAAGTCTACCCTGACGATGCCCTGATGATGACTAGATTGAGTAATCACATCCCAAATATGTTTGTCCAATAAAAAGGAATGTAGGTGTAATGCTTAAGGATCCTCTATGGTGACTTATCAACATGATTAAAGATAGAAATAATGGACTCTATCCAAGACTCAGCAACCAATGGACCATTATCCCTCAAATATATTGGATGACGCTGATGCTGGGACTCCCAATTAAGATCATACATAGTAGGTACATGTCATATAACACTCTGCATGGAATGCATCATACATAAGAAACTCTCTCAATGATGACTAACATGCCTAGTTTGGGAGTAATAGGAAGTGACTCTGGTGTCACTATTATAGGGATTACTGGGGGGTTATGTCCCACCTCCTATAGAGCATGATTTTTCTTACCCTATTGGTGCATGACTAGAGTAAACCATTTTGCCATAACTCTACAAATACCAAGAATATTCATTATAATATATTAAAGTAGATAGAAATAATAGTAGAAAAAGATCATAAGGATAATGGCCTCTCTAAAAATGGTATACTACCCAAACTACCCATGTATAAGGACATGGTATTGGAAAGGTTTTAAATTTATTTATTGTGGTTTTAGAAGGTTAAGGGTTAATTGTACATTACTTCATTTACTAGAAACTATTTCTTATTATGAGTCAATATTTTTTTGATGTTTTTATTTGATAATATATATATATATATCAAGGTTTTATTAAATGAATATACATTCCCATTTAATAATGGGACATGAAATATATAATTGAATGTGGAAAACATTTAATTTATAATAAACCACTATAAAATTTAGTCTCATAATACAGTGGGAAATATAAAGTGGCTCAAATATGTAAACTACCCATTCCAATTCATGGGGGCCCATAGAATTCATAAATAGAAACTTGTATTCACTCAATCATAGTGAAATCCAAGCACATGTACCCAAAGTTATATAGATCACATGGGTAAACATGAGCTATTTAAGATTCCACCACTAACCTATATAGAAAAACATTATCCAGATTGATGATGAAAATTTAAATCACCAATTACCTTATCCTTTAGAATATGATAACAACAAAATGATTTATAAAAACAATAGTGAACTCAAAAATAATAGGAAACACGAGAAATACTGGAAATAAAATGCATCTATATGTCATTTCATGTTCATGGAATGTGAATTATAGGTTCCAATAACGATTCATGTAAAATTATTCCTTGTTCTACAAGGAAAACGTTAAATATTCAATAATCCGATCAAAATACCACACTATTGTGAATCTCCAAATGGTTAAAGGATATCAATTGTAATAATAAAGATATAAAACAACAATTTCTAATTCCATGGAATATTGGTATTTACCTATAAAGTGGATTAGCTACTCCCACGAACGGATCATGACCATGTTCCAACAAGTTACAAATATCCATTACATATTCCCAAACAATAAGACAAAACAATAGAGGCATTGTGAAATCCTAGATAGGGTGACAAGCAATGGGGACCTGAACTGGTGGGCCACATGGGCTTAGGAATAGATCCATGTATATTTAAGGATTCCGATAAGCATTGAGGTCCTATAGAGTTATCATGTGGACAATATTCCATAATTTCATAGTGGATCACAACAAATATGATAATACATGAATACTGAATGTAGTATAATTAGTATATAAGACTACCAGTGGAAGCTAAGAATAATCAACCGGATAATAATAATCAACTCATAAGATAAAAAATATCAAATAAAAAATGTGGATGATATGTCATTTGTCTATAAGGAAGTAAAAAATGTATATAATGAACCATGAAATAGTACTATACAAGATATAAAATGAATCAAAATGGATAAATCTATCCAAGCATCCCATGCTCTTGCTTGGACATTTTTTACCCAACTCTATCCTAATGCATGAAAGAATATTTGGTGTACAAAGTGGGAGGATTACCATTATCAATAACGTAATACATAAAATCTACTTGGGTAAAATTTGCATCTCTGATAGTGTGTGAGATAAATCTCAATAGGAAACCACCAACAACATATAAAAAATCCATTATATGAATATCACCTAAGTACTGTATATGTATATATAAATTTAATGTAATGATAAATTAATAACTCAACCCTACTTTAGCCTCATCTGTTAATGTCACTGAACATGAGTTATTTTAATTAATTATTTTATGTTATATATATATTGATGAATCTTGTGTATGTGTCAACAAAACTATAATAGATCTAATAATAATGAATGTGGATCCTAGGTGAAACTAAAGAATTTGTAACCTCAGGGGGGCATCCAACACATAGTAGGACTAATTTAGTTTGGAAATAAAGGGGTATGAGTGTAATACAAGGGTAAATTTCCAATTCATTCCAATTTAAAGTAATCTAACTGGCTCTAAGGATCCCGTCCACATTAAGAATGTGATAATCATGACTAGGCCCAATGGGGTGGATCCATAGTGCCATGTGTCTGAAGAATTCATGTTGGATCTGAGGAATATATTATAGGAATCCTAATATCTATAGAGATACTGAGGTATCTCATTGCTTCATTTTGGGAATACATATGTTGTTATGGACCATGTTTCAAGGTGGGTATCTCCCTTAGAAACAGGATCCCTGACTTAGAATGGTGTGTTCTAAGTGCTCAAGGAATTCCCTCATGAATCCAAGGATGGATTGGGTTTGACCATTACTATAAAGATGAAAATTTACATATTCAATAGGATCCTTATACATATATCATTATTTAATTTAGACAATGTAAGACTCATTATATTTTATAATTCAATAGGTTCAGTCCCTTACCTTTTATAACATTCAATGAGCTTAAATATAACATGTAATAAATCCCATTTATTATAATAATAAAGTATAATTGATATATATACATATATAGTTTCCATTTAATATTTTATTAGGATCATCCATTACATTTCATCCTAGGTTAAATGTTTATAAATGAAATGCAACCAATACCCATTTAAATTTATAAGAATTTAATTGCTTCGATCCATTTTTATAACTAGGAATAACAAGGTAAATTGAGACATGCAATCAATTAAGTTAATCATATTAGTAAATTACATTTTTTATCTATAATAAAATTTCTATTTAATAAATAAATATTATTTAAATAATTTAAAACAAATACGTTTTCAAGGTGATTTCCAACACACCTGAATGGTGCTGCTAATAAACCAACTATCAGTTACCAAGACACAAATTTGGAAACACCATACTTGGGGTGAATGGTATTTAGTTCACGTCATCCTATGGCCCAATAAACTTGTATAGAATGTTATATAAAATAAAAGCATAATGATTATAGTAATGGAATATGAATTTTAATGGTGACACCTAGTGAACACTACATGTGCACAACAACGAAAATTTATAAACAAGGATAATTTTAGGGAAAATTCATAGAAGACCTAAATTATTCTTGTAACACTCTCATGGTCTTGTATATTATATATGATTTATATGTATTGGAAAAGAATATAAGAATTGTTCCAAACTCTAAAAATAGTGCATATGACCCAGCATTAAAATAGAATCATTGAGAGGAAGACAAATGATGAACCGAGCCTAAGGATTGAA
Source organism: Viscum album (assembly GCA_963277665.1). Classification (NCBI taxonomy): domain Eukaryota; kingdom Viridiplantae; phylum Streptophyta; class Magnoliopsida; order Santalales; family Viscaceae; genus Viscum; species Viscum album. Next base: position 1,146,155,199 of record OY728166.1, read on the forward strand.
GAATGTAATGGCATATTTACAATGATGCTTACATCATTTAAATAATATTCCAAATTCCTAATTAGTATTAAAAACTAAGAATTATTGTGGTGGTACATCTACATTGGTGGAAATTATAGTCAGTGTGTGTATAAGAGTAAATAAGGAGAAAGGATGTGTTTATAAGAATTGTTAGGGCTAGAAAATAATTTTACGAAAAAAAATTATTAGGTCACATAGTTTCACTGTATAGATGGAAAATCCATGTTCCACATGTGTACTCTTGAATACCTAAAGAGGGATCATGCAGGGTTTGGTTTCACAGTTTGAGAAATCATACACCAACCATATGGTATGAATCCTGAAAACGTTACAGACCAACCACACAAGAGTTTGACCAAGGAGAATTGTTTAAGAAGACCAATATTCTTGATATTCAATATAAAATTACTAACATAGTAACACGAAACTTTATGAGAAGGTGTGAAAAGTTTTTACTAACCATTTGACTATGTTATTTATTTCATCGATTGGGGTTTTTACTCCGAAAAATCCTCATACACCTGCTAAACATCAATGAACACATTAGGAATACATAAATGGTATAGAAAAAAATATTTTGATCAAAATTAAAAGGATTTGTACCTAATATAACAATTGGGTTCTTACAACATTGAACTATTATCCTAGACTGAAAGAAATTCTAATGACTTGGTTAGTTCATCAATAATCACCCAGATATAATCATGGCATCTCACTATCCTTGGATGCCCTATAAAAAACCTTTCAATATTTCATCCCAATTTCACTATGGGATTGATGTTACTAATATTTTCATGACATATTATCTAATAACTTTATTCATTTTATATGAAATGTGCATAATTTGTGCGAAATATTAATGTTTTAATATTAAGTATAATTTTTGAGCATTTTTGGAAGTAGTCCAATTGATTCAGTTTACTATTTTATATATAAATCCAACCCTACTTATAAAAATTTCATTTTTATTGTTTTTTATGATTCCTCTTTCAATATACAACATTTCATTAGAAGGTCTCATGGGCCTATTATGCCATTTGAAGGTTCATATGGACCACACAAGAAGACCCACATAATCTGTGATGAAACTAGACCATCCATGAAGATTGAATTACTGGGCTCAATACAGATGTGAAAACTTATTCATTATCCTCAAACATTCTGATAACAATTCAAGGAGTCAGGAATAAAAATTTCAAGGCCCAAATCTAAAATCAAGGGGCCCAAATGAAGAATTGAAGTCCATCCCACCATTTTGGCTGGGCATTAAAACCAGTACTATATTAATGACATATTTCATGATGTATTAATCAAATCAAGATGATATTTTTCATTATGAAATAAGAGATATATGCAGAATTGTTTTGGAGAAATATTTCAGATTTGATGGCATATACCTATTCAAAAATCCATTCACATTTTGTCCATCAAAAAAGCATGGGTAGAAATGGATAGTTTAACATTGTTTATTAAAATTTCCATAATATAGGCTATAGAAGTCCAATGGCCGCGACAATTTTAGGGATGACAATAAACGTTAATATCTACAACTTGGAAGAAGAGATTATCTGGATATTCTGCTTTTGGAATAGCCAAATTGGCGATGCAGGTGAAAGGATAGATTTAGACTGCAAACAGTCCACCTCCTTGGGCTATAAATACAACCCCCTCTTCTCTATGCATATATTGGTATATCAGAATAAAAGATCATATATTGGCACGACCAAAGCCTTGAAAAAGGCTTGGGAGGACTTTACATACTCAATGTTTTACTTGAGATACCTTTACTCATCTCTTTGTTTCCTTTTACTTTTGTGTTCTTCATTATTGTAATCTTGAATGTCTTTTTATTGTAATTGTATTTTAATGCAAGTTTCTTCTTTAATGTCTCTTATTCTCACAAACCTTGTGTAGTTTAATATTAATGTTCTTAGAATAGTTTAAATACAGTTGAATCCCCTCCCATTATTTTTCTTTCTTATTCAATCTAATGTTTGTTTTTAATTATCATCATCATTTGTGTGTGTTTGATGCACCACTCGTTTTATATCCCTTTATTTTTATTATCTTCTTATTTAATCATCATAATAATTATAACCAGATTATTAACCACTCAAATGGCTGAGTAAATTTATCATTGGGATGTGTTATTTTTAAGGGATGTTAAGTGATGGAGATATTTTTATCAATGAGTATTCTTTGAATTAACATTGTGTATGTTGGACTAAACAAGTCATGGATTATGGATATATATTTTTAGCATATAGATTCCATTTATGATTGGAACCATAAATAAACTGCCACAATCAAGTACTGATTGAGATTAAAATCCAAGTTAATTTATGTGTTGGATTAAAGCCTTAACACTTAGGAATTCCAGTCAACATCAACTCGTGGCATGGGTGTTAATTTAATTCAATATAAAGCAAGGCTCAAGGATATCACAAGATTAACTACCTAATTATGAACTCACCCAAATATTTGTAAATTTGTTAAATCAATATTAATCAGTCAATAATTTCATAAGCTCTACAAACAAACCCCCCAATCAAAATACAATCAAATAAAAACAATTGACTATTAAAAAGTAGCATCTCCGATGATTCGACCTGAGTGTTGCTATACACTTTAGCAGAGCATCGGAACCTTGACTGGTTAATAAGCAACAGTCGACCGCGTGTTTCAAATGGAACCATTTTCAGGGATGGATCTTTATGTAATCATTAGATTATGGTTTTTGTAAAAAAATAAATAAACAAATTGAATAAAAACACAAAGAAAAACCCACCTTCCTATTAAAAAAACATAAACAAAAAAAAACATAAAGAAAAACCAATATTCCTATTTCTTCCAATATCTCAATGAATTCCCCATAGCCTCCCAAAAAATCCCTCATATTTGTTTGACCGTGAAATTGAGAAAACACATTTCCAACTAAGGAGGAACATAAGAGATAATCAACTCATTCAAGAACCTGTCCTTATCCAACAAATTGAATTAGATATGGATAATCCTAGGGAAAAAGTACATAAAGAACTTGCTTCCATTGATATGAATTACCATCCTCTTGGTATTCAATATCCATACATAGAAGATGACATTGAACTCAAATCGGGCTGGATTCATCTTCCCCCTCATTTCCACGGGCTAGCTAGTGAGGATCCACATATCCACCTTAAAGAGATCCAAGTGGTGTGCTCTACCATAAAGCCCCAAGGGGATTCGGAGGAAAAAATCAATCTCAGAGAATTCACATTCTCTATAGATGACACTGCTATATCATGGCTCTACTACCTTCCTCTTGTTTCCATAACCCCATGGAATGACATGAAGAAACTCTTCTTAGAGAATTTTTTTTCTGCTTCTCAAACTACTTATATCGGAATGGATATTAGTGGTATCCGTCAATTCCCAAATGAATCACTCCATGAGTACAGGTAGAGGTTAAAAAAGCCTTTTGTTACCTACCCACATCACCAAATCTCTGACCAACTCTTTTTCCAATACTACTATGAGGGGTTATTGGTTATAGAGATAACTCTCATTGATGCTGCATGTGGTGGTGCTCTTATTGATAAAACTCCTACAGCTACAAGAGATCTCAAAAGTGACATGGCTGCGAACACAAAACAATTCCATACTTGATAACATGACCAAGTAAAACAAGTCCAATTCAATCAATCAATAGAGCCGAACAAGGTGACAGAGTGGATGAGTGAACTTACAGGTCTTGTGTGACAACTAGCAGGGGCAGCCAAAGACCCAACCTCATCTTCTCCACAATATCTATTCCCTCGACCAATCATGAACAATGGAATCTAGAGCTCCACATCTCATTCAACTAACACATTTCCATAAATTCAAAGGGATCAATCATATTCATCTAAACCAATGGAGATCAATTCATTATTTTCATCGAGGAACACAAACCCTCAACAATCAGGCCAGTTCATTAGAAACATCAACCAACCTCACCTTGCGCCCTTCTCTTCTACCTTCAACCAAGGCTTGAATTATGATAATCCCATCTCTCATCCCCATCAATTTCCTCCTCAAACGCTAACAATTTCTAATATGGTCAATGTGGTGGTAACTTCCATTAACCTTATCTTTTTATTTCTCAACAAAAAAAGAACAATCCTCCTCCAAGCATACACTATCCTAGGGGCCCTTCACAATTCCCAAACCAATACAATGGCTTTCCCAAGAACCAAAATCTAGGAAATCCCAATTTGGGACAAGCCTCTTCTTCCATGCACCCATGGTAAAGTGGAATGGAAGATCTTTCCTCCTTCACCCATTCGAGCCTTAAAAACATTGAAACCCAAATTGTTCAACTTGCATCCCACCTTCGTCAGCATCAACAATAAAATTCTTACCATCTTCCATCTAAACCATTACCCAAAACCAAAGGTAATATAAGTGAAATTTCACTTATATTGGGGATGAAAATTTCTATTCATGAAGATAAATCCTCCAAGCCCCCCCCCCCTTGAATGTTGACCTAGAAAATTAAAAGAAAAAGAAGCGTGAAAAGTAATCTGATGTCATTCCCTCACCTACTTCATTTCCACTTAGGAATCCAATTACTTTTCCTCAAGTAGTTTCTAAGCCAAAGAAGTTCTTTGAAGCTGGTCCTGAAATTCTCTACATGTTAATCATGTTCTAATGATAGAGGTGTTTGTGAATATTGAATCCTCATTAACCAATTCATAAATGGAGAAGTTGATTTGACATTACAAATGAAACCTTCATTGATCTAAAGGATATTGAAAACTCTTTGGAATCCAAACTCACCTCTGAAATCCACTACTCCAACTTGGATGGTAATGGGGAAAATGAAAAAAAAAATTAAATTTTTGATTAAATTCTTATTACCGAACATTCATCATATCCTATTCGTGATTCAGAAAATTCTGTTATATGTGTGGTGAACCCTGAAATCATGTGTTTATATTGTCCGGATGGTAGTGATGTTTCTGATATTTGTTCCCTAATTAATAAAGTGATCATTGGTGATGTTGATATTGACCATTCCTTAGTGAAAAAACATTGATATAAATGATATTGAAAATTTTATTCAATCTTATGATTCCATTAATCCTCATTACTCTACATCGGTAAGTGATGAAATTAATGAGTCAAAAACAATTGGGATCTCATACTCTGGTTTCATGTTATCTGAAGCTTACATTAATAAACCATATAAATTGAGGGATATTCCTGAATTTTTAAGCATAAAAAAAGCATCACTTTTTGGATAAAATCAATCGTCACGTTGAAGACCAATGGGTAGATAGTCATATTATCTTTTCACCCCCATTGAATTGAATGCACACAATCAAGGAAGGGGATAAAATATCCAATGAACAATCAGGAATCCTAAAGGGGAAGTTTTTCTGGAAGCATACTAGAGTTGAGAAAATATGGTGGCCACCATCAGACTATGGGAAGTCCACTACAACTGTCCATATGTGGAAAAATAAATGTTGACTTTATTGGTAGGCAACCCTTGTTTTCTTTTACTTTTATGTATTTTTAATTTCTTATTATTTTTTCATTATATTAATAGTTATTTTTCTTTTTTAGGTAGCACCCCACATGAGGTACATAAAGTTCCACTAACCCACCACTAGATGGAGACGATGACCCACCAAATCCAAACAAGGGGCAACTCCTTCCTTTGAACTATGTCTCTCTCTCTCTCTCTCTTCTTATTCCTCCCCCATTATCATTTTGTTTTTTTACCGCCTTTCGCATCACATTTTTTATTTACTCTTTTTATTAGTGTAGGTGTGTCTTTATAAAAAACTAAAAAAACTAAAAAAAACTAAAAAACAAAAAAATAATAATTTAAATAAATATGAAAAACAAAATCATGATTACTCACCTTAAAATTTTTAAATTTTGTCCAACCATTTTGGTGAGTCAATAGACATGTTTTCATCTCAAAAATATTGTGTTTTCCTCATATATATGGATAAAGAATATTATTTCAAACCCAAAAAATTTTGAATGCTCAATTTTTGATTAGGAAAATGATTTTTGCTAACCATGAGGAACAAAATTATCTTTCATGCTAAGGCCCCTTATGGTCATATTTTAAAAATGTTTCTTTCTTACCCCAATTTTTGATTCAAGAGTTTGTGGAACTTCAAGATGAATTTCCTACATTAGTGTGCATTAATATGATAGAGGTATTTTCTGAACCATATGAGAATCACAATAGCCATATAAACTCCCATTAACCACACATTAATCCTACTTTTGAAAGCCCCTTCAAGCCCATGAAAACCTTTTCATCGATATCCACATTACAATCCCAATACCTTATCCCACCTAAGATCAACATGGATTCTCATTGCATAATTTTTTGATATTTAAGTGTGGGGGAATGGATATCTTTTTTTTGGGTGCCATTTTATTTATTTTCAATGACTTATCATATGATTAAGTGTAATCATAAATTTTAGTGTGGGGGAGAGGTTGTCATTTAGTGTTTTTAGTGAAAGTAATGAACATTAATTTATATAACTTTGTAAATTTTATTAACAAGTGTTCAAAAAAAATCCAAAAAAATAACAACAAAAATTGGATTGTGTCTTGGGTAAGTCAAAAATAACTCTTCCTCAACCTATGATATTGTTAGAAATATTACAATTAGTGTCATGAGGAGATCAAACATGGGTTAGGATATGATTGTGTGATATATTTTATGTTCAAATTTCGAAAAATGAAAAAAGAAAAAGAAAAAGAAAAGAAAAAAAGAAAAAAATGAACACTTATGTCACTTGGAGAAGTTTCTTGTTTTATAAATATTTCATCTTGTCATCCCCTTCAAAATTTCTTCCTCTGTTGTGTCATTCTTCACATAATCATTACCTTGTAAATATGTGTTTCCATTTATTTTCATGTCTCCTTTAAAAAAATTTGCATTACTTTTTAAATATTAGTGTTTTACCCTTTTTTCCCTATCTTTCAGATATCATATTCTTACCGCCCCATAGCCACAGAAAACCCCCTAAAAAGATATCTTGATTTATGATCACTTTAGGACAGGGAATGGAATATGAGGGATCTTACAAACTCTAAGATTTTCACTTTTGGTTGGTGAATGAGTGAAGCTCTATAAATTAAATGTATCATTTTGAGAGGAGTATGTTTTGTGTGCCACCATTTTCCATTTCCAAATTTCAACATGTGAATTGCTTTTGGAAAATTTTTTCTAGAACAACTTGTTGTGTAATTCAATATGGATGAGTGAAATTTATGGAACCTCCCCAAATTGGGGAAAAAGTTTAATATTTTTTGGTGAGTGAAAATGATTTTTTCATGCTTTTATATTTTTTCCACATGAGGACATGCACAAGACTAAGGGTGGGGGAGTTGATGTTATTAATATTTTCATGAATTATTTCATAACCCCTTTCTTGATTTTATATGAAATGTGCATAGTTTGTGTGAAATATTAATGTTTTAATACTAAGTATAATTTTTGAGCATTTTTAGAAGTAGTCCAATTGAGTCAGTTTAATATTTTATTTATAACTCTCACCCTAATTAAAAAAATTACTTGGTTCTTCTTTTGTATGATTCCTTTTTAAATATATGACATTTTATTATAATTGATCACTGGACAATTCTTCCATTTGAAGGTTTATATGGACCACACAAGAAGACCCACAGAATCTGTGAAGAAAGTCGACCATCCATTAAAATGAATTACTGGGATCAATCTAGAATTTAAAATTTATTCATTTTCCTCAAACATTCAGATAATAATTCAATGAGTTAGGAATAAAAATTTCATGGCCCAAATCCAAAATCAAGGGGCCTAAATGAAGCTTGGATGTCCAGACCACCATTTTGGATGGGAATTAAAATCAGTATAGTATTCATGACATATCTCATGATGTAATAATAAAATCAATCAGATATTTTTCATTGTGAAATAAGAGATATATGCAGAAGACTTTTTGAAGAAATAATTTGGATTTGAAGGCATATTACTATTAGAAATCCATTCACATTTTGGCCATCGAACAAGCATGGGTAGAAATGGACAGTTTAACATTTTTTATTAAAACTACCATAATGTTGGATACAGAAATACATTGGCTTCCCCAATTTGAGGGATGATAGTAAACATCAATATCTACAACTTGTAAGAAGATATTATCTGGATATTCTACGGTCGGAATATCCTAACTGGCGATGCAAGTGGAGGGACAGATTTAGAATGCAAACAGTCCACCTCCTTGGGCTATAAATACAAACCCCTCTTCTCCTTGCATATGTTGGTATTTAAGAAGAGTGGGTCACATATTGTCATTATCAAATCCTTGAAAAGGTCTTGGTAGGACCTTACATACTAAAGTTTTCACTTGATAGACCTTTCCTCCTCTCTTTGATTCCTTTTACTTTTGTGTTCTTCATTATTGTAATCTTGTAACTAATTTTTTTGTTATTCTGTTTTAAATCAGGTTTCTTCCCAATACCACTTATTCCCATCCACCTTTTGTAGTTTTATATTAATGTTCTTAAAATATTTTAAATAAGGTTGAATCCCCTTCCCTTCTTTTTCTTTCTCATTCAATGTAACGTTCATTTTTAATTATCATCATCGTTTGTGTGTGTGTTCGACGCACCACTCTTTTCTTATCCCTTTATTTTACTTACCTTCTTAATGTGTCATCATAATAATTATAACCAAATTATTAACCACTAAAATGGGTGATTAATGTTTTATTTGGGTTGAGTTACCATTTCGGGATGCTAATTGATTGAGAGCTTTTGATTGAAGAGTATTCTTTGAATTAACATTGTGTATGTCGGACTTAACATGTCATAGATTATTGACATATTTTGTTTAATGTATGGATTTCATGGATTATTGGAACCATAAATAAAGTACCAAAATAAAATACTGATTGAGATTAGAATCTGAGTTATGTTAAGGCTTGGATTAAAGCCTTAACAATTAAGAATTCGAATCAATCTCAACTTGTGACATGGGTGTTAATTTAATACAATATAAATCAAGGATCTAGGATATCACTAGCTTAACTACCTAATGATGAAATCACCCCAATATCTATAAATTTTTTAAATAAATTTTAATCACTCAATCATTTCATAATCTCTACAAACAAATTCCCCAATCAAAATACAATCAACTAAAAACAATCGACTATAAAAAAAGTATCATCGGTGAGGATTCAACCTAAGTGCTGCAATACACCATATCAGAGCATCAGATCCTTGACTGGTCGATAGGCAACAATCGACCGCACTTTCTGGGATCACAAAACTTTTTGTCGAATATACTAAAACCTAATTATCTACATTCACCTACCGATATGTGAAGAATTGAGAAAAACACTTGGCAACACTCTACCTCATATCTACCCACCAAAAATAATACTAAAATTATTAATACATCATCATATCTATAAGATGTACTTTGTTAGGATGGGTATGAAATTATCTCATCACCTCTTTAGGTAACACAAAAAGAATCATCATTCATACCTGAAATATAATAATGTTCTCTCCACCATTAAAAAATTTATTTATCATATCTCTTAATGATATCTCGTTACGTAGTCAATGTCTCCCAAAAGATACTTTGTTAAAAATTGTAGGAGCGGTTGATTAAACAACATATACTATAGATATAATTACTCTATATCCTATTGGATGGTTAGTTTCAATGATGAGAACTTATTTGAATCATCTTCCACAAATCAAGAGAAGAATTTACTAATAAGGTAATATTCTACCATGTTTCCTTTTCCTATTGTGTAGAATATTAAAAAGGCATTGTATTGTAAAAAATATGAAAATACCGCTATCATTGTTTAATGTCACACTAGAAAATGATATACGCAAGACTTTGATGGTTTGAGTAAACTATAATCCACTCATCAAAAAATATTATCTCTTCATATTTATTTCAATTACCACTAATTAAAACTCAATGTCAAAGGGCACATAACTCCACTCCTAAGTTCATAACTACATAAAACCATAAGAAATAATCAATCACCATTAAATTAATACACACCCAATCTTAGATTCAGTGGAATCTCTTAACCCCACGTACTCAACACACTCCTTCTAAACTCTCAAAATAGGATCACTATTCAACCATTTTCACTAATAATAAAAGGTAAGAAGAAATATATAATTCTAATTGAATAGATTAACTTTTCATGTATACTTAGTAAAAGGGTTTTAAATCATACAAATTATTCCACAAAACGAAGATAGTATCCAGAAAACTAATAATACATCATACATAAAACGTGATATTTGGTGGGTCACATGCTAGAACTACCTCTATGTTTTCCAGGTTTACAACTAAACTATGATCATAAATCACCTAAACTACAAATTAACTCCTATAATCCATAACATACACTTAAATAGATTATAGTGTAACTGCTGATCCCAAAGTAATTATTTGACTATCCTCCCATACTCAAATGTGTTTCTAATCTCATAAATTATCAATTGGAATATAATTGATGAAGTCAACCATATAGTGATATTTGAAAGGTTGAATCATATTGTTTATAAGACCCATAATAATAAAAGTGAAATTATTCACACCAAAGGGAATCACCAAGAACTCACAGATCCCATAGAGAGATCATATTTTCATATTAGTAATATCACCCTTGCCAACACAAAGCAAGTGGTAGTTGACAATGGGGTAAATATCTGAAAACTATTTCATGTATTTCAGCTAATTGAATAAGTAATTAATGTTTGTAAATAATTACATGTCTTTGGTATTCACATGGTTCAAAAACAGATAATAAATGAATAGTATAAATATCTAGATTACATTCGACAAAAATAATACTTGACCTGTCAATGAGAATACACTATGATTAATGAAACGCTTCCCCTAATTATCATATAATTTCTCCCTCAGCTACTAATGCTCATTAGGGGTACATATAATATTCTATAGAAGATGTCAATCCAATCCCAATGTAAATGTAAATATCATATGTTATTTCTTGACATAGAGGTGGTATCAGAGCATCTTCATGGAAGACATCCATGAAATCAACCACTACTCTAGGGTACCATTCATTTAAAGAACCTACTGCACTATGGACCAAACTCATCAACTGATGGGGTATAGATTATAACTTCTTGTTTCTAAATTCCACTCCTTATGATAGCTGGTCATTGTTTCCATAATTTGAGAATATGATTACATCCAATTTTATGTACCTATCTCACCTTTGGTGATAGTTTATTATGGCATGCGGCAGGGATAACGAGTTAATAACCATAATAACTTTATACAACATCATAGAAAATATTTTGAGGTTCCATGGTAATCTTTCTCGAAATTTACTATTCCCTTATCAACTATATCTATTAGCTTTAAATAGTCCACTTGGTGGTGGAAATAGATGTATATGACATTGTAAAACATTTCCTGGTACTCTTCCTCATTGGGCCCTACCATCCCCAAAATTAGTACAACCTCCCTAGGGTCTTCTATGAGAACCTTTAGATGAACCATGATCATAATTAATCATCCATCATGAAGTCCTATCAAATTACAACAACAATGTGTAGCATTTTAAGTTAGTAAATATTTATCTATGTGATCCCAACAATTAAATAATATCACCACCTACATCTCATCAACCCAGAACCGTGGTGGGACCACTAGGCTACTGATCCCTGAGACTGATCACACTCACACAATGTCCTCTTATGACAAGAACATGATGTTTGACATCCATTAAAAGCATAAAAGGATCTAGTTAATGATGTCTACTTCCATCTCTCACTAACCAAAGATTCTCCTTGAGGAAAACCTCTTCCACTATGGCGCTCTTCAACACCCCCATATAAATGGGAATTCATAGAGTGATCATGATAGAACAAATGTACCGACAGAGTCCATACTCAAACATCATCACATATAAGTATCTGTCATTCACAATTTTTGGTGAGTGTCATGAGATTTTAGTAAATATTTATTCATATTATTCAATATTTCTATCACCCTACTAAAACATAATATGTTTTTAAATCTTAAATGAGTGAAATCTTGAAAGACAGTACTCATTATATAATAAGTGATAAAAGTCCTCTTATGAATGGGTCACCTTGTCAAGGGTTTATATAAAGACCCTATACATTTGAACAAATTATTACATGATATTTAAACATAAATAGACAATATGTGCAACCATAATATCATGAATCCTAGTTTATTTGGAATACTTGGTATACAAAATAAAAAATTAAACTAAAATAGAACATATAAATTTCTATTCCTGTTAGTTAGCTCCAAAAAACTCATTGAGCTCCAAATACTAAATTTCATAATCTAAGGAATATATAAAATAAATGGGTGGTCTATACATTATTGTAAGATAATAAAAATCATATGGAAATACAATGTGTGATCCAAAGCTAATAAATTATATCATAAAATTTAAGGAAAATGAGAAAACACATGGAAGTATAAAATAAATAACATGGTATCATTTGATTATGTCTATATAGGGATTGTGGAAAAAAAAATTTAATAGGTCATAAACACGAGTTAAGATAACTTCATAGACCACATCACATGGTGGATAGAGTCCTATAGTGGATTATGTTTAATAATCATTCCCTACATGATGTCTCATGAGACTAAATCTCCACCCAATTCTTTGAATCCCTATCCTGATGCACCTATCATAACATGTTCATGAATATGTGTTCCAAAAAAATGAAGTCAATACTAATTCATAAACATACTAATTACTAATATAAAGTATATTATTTCTATAATCAATTATAATATCATAATCAAGAGAAATTTTATAAGAATGAATTTGATAAATTAACTTAAGGAATGTATTATCCCATTAATGGAAGGTATAATGAGATATGTATCTATATAGTATACATAGATATATAATTTATAAGTAACAAAAAATATAACACCATTGGCGAAAAAATATTGAAAAGGAAACATGAAAGAATTATGGAAAAAATAAAATTTTCACTTCAAAATCACTTATTTAGAAAATAACAATTTCTAAAAAGTTATAAAGAAAATTCGTTGATATAAAACATGGGAAACGACAATGTAATCTTAAAATAATATTTTTTTTTATGATGGAGAGAATGTTTTGTTCACTTTGAAGATGTTAAAACAAAGACACCATTCAAAATTTTAGTAAAAAAATCAAAATAACCTTGTTCGGAATGAGACAATAAGATTAATTTTAAACCATTTTATAAAAAGTAAAACATGTGTTAAAATTTCTTTAACGAATTATTTCATAATATTATCAAATATTTTGTATAACATGTAACACCTCGATATTTTTAAAATAGTAGCATAATGTCTCATAGAATTTATGAGATAATAAACCAATATTAGAATAGAATATAACATCTTGGGATATTACAATACATTTATCTTCAAATTAATTCAATCTCTTTGATATCTTGTGATACACATTTCAACAAGTTTAAATAAAACATGAGACTTTATGAAAATAATATTATTTTAACATGACCATTATAATATAGCCGGTAAGTTGGTGGGTAAGAATAATAATAAATAAATTAGTATTGTTTTATGGTTTACGTGGGAATAAAATAAAATCAATGGTCAAATATTTACTTTAAATATAATAAGAACCATTTTAATGTAAAATAATTATTTTCTGAAAAAAGAAATTTCTCTAAAAGGCTGTTTAGTCTCCAATTATGCATATAATTTATAAATAATTTTACTAAATTTAGAAAACATATTTGATAATATAAACGTCATTTATGAAATCCTCATATCAAAATTATATTAGGGTTAATGTTTGGATTTTGTTTTGTGAAATGTTTCATTTTTTGACGAATAATAAAATACACATACTTTTAATTTAATACTACCATTTTGTTTAACTTTTTTATAAAGATAAATTATATTTTAATTTAGTTTAAAAAAAATAGTTCAATTATTTTAAAAAATTAACAATTTATGTCACTGTAATGTATTTTATATATATTTTATATCTTATAATAATCTATACAATTTAGAAGTTACTCTTTGGGAACCTTCTTTCTCATCATGTGTGCAAGAATAATTTAAAATTGGATTATTACACTTCCATGAATTAAATTTGAAAAAATGGGATCCATATTTTTAATCATCTTAATATATATTTTCTAATCTATTAATCATAATTTCTAACCATTACAAATATAGAAATTTGTAAATTATAGTTACTACTGTTATGATAAAAATGGTTTTCTCAAGGGGTTAAACTAAGAAGATGAGGGTTAAAATAACCTAAAATATAGTAATATCATATTTTATGTCCATGTTTACACCTTATCGCATTTAAAACATGATATTATGGTTATCTAGAAGCTATTTTAATGTGAATACATTTATCACATTGGATTCTTTTATAAAAATTCCTTGTAATTTCCACGAGGGTCCCCTTACCCCTTATAAAAGAGAACTCCCTCCCTTCAAATCTTCAAACCTCTAAATACCATTGGGTATACAAAACCCTAAAAAAATATCTCCTAAAAATCCATATACATAGTTTTTATATTTTTTCCTCCCAAAATACCATCCATAGGGTCCTTAAGATGAAATCCAAATTATATTTCTCTTATAGATGGTAATTATCTTATCAAAGATATTTCATTTTATTTATTTATTTAAAAAATAAATTTTGTATTAACACCTAAAATATTATATTAAAATTATATAATATAAAATAAGATGTTATTATTTGTTTTGAATAATTTTAATCCTTATTCACTTTTGTTAAATATGAAACGAAATCATTAATCGTGTGTACGGAGGACTACCACCTCACCAACTAGTGTACCTCATTTTACATCACTTCATTTCAAGGATTGATATATTGATATATTTACCACATTTATATTATATATTATATATTTTTATACTTATTTAATTTTAATATCACATATACCTAAATTACATTCAATTCCTTTTGAAATATGATAAATTTCTCATGTGTACGGAGAACTACCACCTCGTAAAGTGATATGATCCATTTTTTACATACTCTTTATATAGAATGTAATAAAGATAAAATTTTCTAATATATTTGGTATGTAAGATATTATATTTATCCTATAAAATTAATATATGACTAAATTTCTTACCCTTTCACACATTAATGTAATGACATCATCACTCGTGCATATGTACTGCCTATTGTCTCTAAGAAGTGATGTGATTTCTTTTCAATGTCAAAATACAATAAATGGTTCCTAAAATAAATATAATGAGTAAATATGAAATTATTACATTTTTATTATTATAAATATTATATATATATATCATATGCACAATAACTATAACACTCATGGAAAATGTGTATGAGAAAACAGGGAAATTAACACACAAAATAATTGTAGTAATGAAATATAGTTGAGAAACATGGGGTAATATTTTATAAGAAGAACATATATTTTTTTATAAATATTATAAATTCGATTTTATAAATTAAATTATTCTTAAAACCATTATAAAGGAGGTACAAATTCGTATGAATGAAATTGGAACTAAGGTAAGGGTTTTTCATCTCACTTTTACTTCCATGAGATTTATGTTTTATTCAACAATTATTTCCTTTATTTTGGTTTATATATTACTAATTTGATATATTATTTCATGAATATTATTATAATTATGGTATTTGTGTTTTATTTTATGTCATTTATTTTATGATTCTTATGATATGAAAGATATCAAAGCAGTAAGTTTTTACTTCACAATCTCATCATTTTTTATGATTATTTATATTTATATCTCCCATGGAGTAATTATTTGTTAATTATATCTTAAAATATATATATATTCTCTCCCAATATGATTATTTATTAACTTTTTAAAGTATTATTTAATTTCAATACTCATTAATACATAAAATTATTAATAAATTTTTTTAATAAAATATGACTTTATTTCTCTATTTAGTTGTAAATCATTTTTAGTGAAAGCCCAAGTTTACTAAAAATATTTTTTAAAATTTTAAAATGAGTTATTGAATAAATATTTTATTATTTTTACTTTTAAAATTTTTATTGAAATTAATATTTATTTCATTTTCAATAAAAATAAATTTCTAGATTTTACTGACAATGTGAAATGGATATTTGTTTTGACATGTACGATATGAACTAAATTATCCATAATAAAAAAACATATCTTTTTTTTGATTATTTGAAATTTTATTATATGATTATTATCAAGGATAAGTATTTTCACAAAAATTTGTTAATTTTTTTAATAGGTAAATTTTAAAATCAAAGGGTTTTTTTTCTAAAAAAATTATTATGGAATTTTTCATGGTATTTCTATTCATCAATGAAATCAACTCTCTATTTTACATACGATAAATTAGGGATATGTTGAATTGATACAATAATTATTATTTATATATATGGTTCATGTTATGTTTGACTAATAATGTAAAAATATATTACGATTCACCATTTTACTATGGATGGATTATGATTATGTTTATTGATTGGGATATGTATTAACATTGAATTTGATAGTTTTTTAATAAAAATGTTTATGTTTATAATGTTTCATTAATTTCATATTAGGACTGTATTGGACTTATTAAGTGATTGGAAGGGCATACTATGTCCCCGTGAAGCATTAGTAGGTCTCATGAGACAAACTAAATTGTGTTTTGGTAGAGGCCTTACTCATTTATTTAGAGGTCTTTGAAAAAGGACTCAACAATATGATTTTGATGTCTTGAATTATTCTTTCCATCATTATGAATTTAGTTTTTGATATTCCATGTGATTAATCAAATAGATTGAATATCCACGGTTATGTTCTCAAGATCATGTGATTATTTATATGAAATTTTTTTATCATCATTAATTCATTCAAAATTATAATCATGTTAAAGCTATATTGGAATGGGTTTTAGAAATTTATCATCGAATATTGATAATGAATTATTTATTGATGGCCTCCAATATAATATTACCATTTTTGATCATTTCATATCTGGACTTTCATATGTTTTCTTTTCACTCAGATACTAAGAACTGTTTTTTGATTTATATGCAAGGATATTCTGAGGGGAATATTGGTTTTCTCAATGGAAATTCATTATGTATTTTATATCTTCAATTGTAATGATAATATCAGTTATATATATTGTTTAACATGACTACTAAACTATTTGGTCCATAAAGATGTGATTACTTATATATTATTCCAATGTCTTAATGAACATACCATATCCGGGTTATTGGGTTTATAGATAGTAATTTTCATATGAGAGGATGTGTTGTAGAAATCATGGGAACTAGATTTAGGAAAACAAAAATTAATGAACATTTCCTTATAATATAAATTTATGATAATTATAGGATAACATAACAATGTTTTTAAGGAATATATTATGTGGGTTTTACTATTATTACATCTCTCTTCTGATACTATAAATCAACGTCATTATATAACATATGAACCTTCGGGTAATTACTCCAAAAAAGGTGTGTTGGACTTGACCTGATCTTCAGAGGGTGCAAGAAAATTGGAATTACTATGCACCTCGTTGGATAATCATGGGAGTATGCTTATGATAATTCACAGTTTATTTACTAACCAATATTAATGTTTTTAAAATAATTATATCATAAAATAAACCATGTTTATGATTTTGAGATTAACTATTCATAAAGTTTTGAATTCATGTTAACTATTTCACTAGTTAGTGTATTATATATTAAGTTTCATAAATTTTATTATCTAATATAGTTTATTTGTTCACTTATAAATGGATCTTAGAAGAATTAATGGGAAACATATAAATGTATATAATCTAAAGAATATTAATGTTAATTTCTTTGGTGATATTGAAGATATATTTCGATTGAAACTAGTCTCCCAACATTGTCATCATATGTGGACATAGTTCCATGTACTCTCAAGATAGTGAAATAATTATTTATGTATTATGGACTCAAAGTAAATTTAGATAAAAAGAGGATTGAAGGGAAAATGGGTAAGGGGAAGAAAGTAAAGACATTCTTTTTTACATGTGATAATTGTGGAAAGAGTCAACTAATTACTTTCTCCAATGGAATGAGATTTTTCAATAAGGGTGAAGTTAAATGATACCATGGTAATAATTATAACGGAATTATTGAAATTTAAAAATATAAATGATTCAATTATAAGGATACAGGTCACTGTGAAAATGAATACCCCAAGAATCAAGGAAATATACATTAAAATAAGCTACGAGATCATGGTCAATCTTATATTATTACCACTAATAAAGTGGAATGATTATTGTGTTTATGTTTCGATTCAAGAATTATGTAATAGTAGTATTTTATAAATGTAATTTGGGTTATAAGAATCATTAAATTTATAAGGAATGTATTATAATAGTCTTTAAATCTAGATTTGATTTTTTTTGAATGGTATAATGTATAGTGATTTAGCGGAATGTTTTTATTCTTGGATAATAGTTGATTGAAGGAGGATAAAAGTTAATATATTCCTAATGTTGATAAAATAATGAGTTTTTTATGGGATATTGTGGTTGACCATGAATTTGGATTAAGGTTTGATGGATTGTGTCTTATTTTTAGAAGTTTAATACAGGTGTTGATTTATGGAATATATTATAAAAAATAAAATTTGATTATTAGAAGAATGGATGTTTTCATTACTCTTTTATGGTGATTAATGTATTCATATATTTTTAATGTGACATTAAGAGAAACATGATATTGTCTCAAGGATATAATATTTATTTAGAGACCTCTCTTCTAAATTTGGTAGATATATTTTGGATGATCTTTGAGGGTAATTATTTATGAAACAGATTAAGTAGACCATTAGGTTTTACTGGATATATTTTTCCAACCATTTTGGTTTTATTTAAGTTAAAAGAAAAATATAGTTTCTATTTTTTAGATCTTATAATCTATTAAAAGGTATTTTTTGTGCTTCATGCACAAAAAAAATCATTGATATTCATTTCTTGGGATAATAAATGTTGTGGGAATTGATCAAAGAACAACTAATGGATGAAATTTTTCCAATGAAATAGAAACATATAATGTAATTATATTGTAATATATTATCAATATAGATGTTAATGAAATTCCTCTTTTGTGGGAAATGGATATTAAAACAAAATTTTATCCTAATAGCTTCATTTATGTTGAACAGATGGCCTTTCAAATAATCAAATATTGAGGTTTTATTTTTTTTAATATTCCATAAATTATTCATATTTTTATGATAAATGACTTATATCACTATCTATATTATATATGCTTTTCTTCCACGTATATATCTTCACATTCCACCATTTTTGTTCTACATAGATACCCAATGATGTGTTATTTATTTTGAACATTTTACATCCATTTCAAAATTATTATGTTGATATTTTATTAACCCTTTTTATGATATGGGGTTTTAATAAAGGAATTTTAAATTTTAAATCCCTTTTTTAGAGATGAAGATTTAATTTTGAGGAAATTAATTAAAGGTAGGGGAAGTTGTATCACACCTAATTTTTTAAAATAGGAACATCGTGTTTTATGGGGTATCTTACAAAAAAAAATTAGAATTGTATATTACATTTTTAGATTTATGAGACAGTTATTATTAAATAAATTCATTATCTTTGATAGGTTGTGATGCATGCAACATCATGTTTAAATGAAACATTGAATTTATATTAAATAATTATTATTTAAACATGACCATCATAACCTACCTGTAAATTTGGAGCATATGAATAGTACAAACTAGATCATTAATATTTAACGGTGTTCAAATTTATAAAACAAATTCAATGTTTATCTACTAACTCGATATAAAATAAAAGTAATTTGAATGTAAATGAAATGTTTTCTCCAAACTGTATTTTTCTAAAAAGAGTTTTTGTTTTTTTTTGAAGGACCCCGGGACACCCTAAGAGGGGAGGGGTGAATCAGGGTGACCACTTTTTCTTTTAATGTGTTGGATCTTGTTCCCACGTTGGTAGGAACTTGTTGAACCTGTATGATGATTATGATCAAAATGAAAACATTCACATGCACAGAGAAGACACAGCCACTTTTACTTGGTTCACCACTAAGGGATACGTCCAAGGAGCATACGCCGACAGGTTTCCGGTCGTACCTAAATCCACTATGCTTCACTAGCTGCGGATACAAAAGTTCGGGTACAGACACTCTGTCCCAGGCTCACTGCCTTTACAATAGTTCAGGGATAGCTCACTACGTCCCTCGGGACACTCCCATTGACTCCCCCTGGGTCACTGCCGTTGGTGAAGTCCCACTCAGTTTATAGACGTGAAGGTCTCTTCTTCATTTGCATAAGAGTGCATCCTTTGTTGTATGTAGATGCTCTATTGAAGTCCGATTCTCACCAGAAGAAGAATATCACTTTTCCTCAAATGAACCGAGTAGTCTCTCGGCTTTCGTGCAGCTCCAAACACGCCGGTGGGCTTCAGCAAAACCAGGCGCGCTTCTCCAAGACAGTCACGCAAGTCCCACTACGGCGCGCAAGTCCACACTGGCGCGCAAGTGTCATCAACACAGTTGCGCGACTCTTCCTTCCCCAACTACAAACTTGCACGGTCCACTTCCTTTCTCTTCCAAACCACCTTGGGCGCACAGCCAAACACCGGCGCGCAAGCTCTACTTGCGCGACAAAACAACCACCTGCGCGACTCAACCACCTGCGCGACGAGAGCTCGAACAATCTCTCGGCCTTGAACTTCGTTGCAAATGAGGAGGGGTGTGTAACGCCCCGACCCCAGCTACCCAGAGTCGGTGCATTACTTCGTAACATTGGCATGATCACAAGAAAGATCAAATCTCGAAAGACCGATTGGTTTAGTAGCCTTGGAAACACTAGATATATTCATAAGTTTTACATTACATCATAAAATGAAAAACTACTACAACAACATAATGTTTCCACAATCCACACTATTAACCCCTCATAAAATCCCTGCAGGTCATTCATAACTTACTTCTTCACATCCTGGGAAAAATAAAACATAGAAAAGGGGTGAGCTCAAATGCCCAGTAAGGATAACAATATAGCGGAAACTTTCATAAATAAGAATAAACATTTAAGGCATTGCATTATTAAAACAAAAGCCTTTTAAACTTTAACTTCGACATAGTATGGAAAAAGCAAAATGAAATAATGCCATTTACTTAATCACATGGATATTCTACTAATCGAATAATCACATGAAAAAATCAATAACCACTTTCATAATGTTGGAATGCATAATGCCAGACTATCATAACCACATAGCCAAGGCCTCATGCCAAGACTACAAAGAAGATTTTATCAAGGCCTTGTGCCAAGACACTAGTTTGTCTCATGAGACCTACCGATGCATCGAGGAGCTATAGCGGGCTCCACCCGTCACTTATTAAGTCCAATGCATTCCCATATGAAAAGGTTTAATCATAACATAAAAATTCGTATTAAAACTAGCATACGAAATGTCAATAATTTCACCATAAACTATGAATGGTATAAAAATAGCACATACATAGTCAAACATATCACAAAACCTTCAATACAATATAGAAGTTTTGTATCATAATAAATCAACTTCAAATAATCTTAAAATCCATCTAAGGATGTTGACGTAGATGAAATCAATTTTTTTTTAAAGAAATATCTCCTTTTATTTTGAAATCATTTAAGATCCATATAAAATAAAACATTTTCTTTGAAAATATTCTTATAAGCTTGTAAGGAAATCTTTGAATATTTTATAACGGCGTAAAATAACCGCACCCGCCGTATAAGTTAAAAAAACATTCTTACCTCAATTCTGTCGAAAAGGTTAAAAAGTACCTTGTTTTGAAAACGACGGAAAGATTCCTTTATAAACCTCTTATAAAAAGTCAAACAAGGGTATAAATGACTTTAACCCATATTCTTGTAAATAGTAAAAATGTTTTGAAATACATTTTTAAGAAACATGGATGTGGATGATAAAGATATCCCAGTAGATTATTACGTATAAACAACCTCGGATAATGAAGAGATTGTGAAATAACCCTTACCTTGTACTTTTCCTTGGTTGGGGTAGGTTATCTTCCTGTATAATGGTGAAATAGTTGTTATTAAATTATACAAGAATCATATATATTAATATGATATCATATATGATCTTTTAACATTGATTTGTTAATAATATCTTAGAATTATCGTCGTTTCGGGAGTTAACTTACTCATTTTCTTTTATATGTTTTGTTACATAAGCCATGGTTGTTGTATCTTATTCATATCCAGAATGATATCCAGTCCTTAAACATCATTTTTAAATCATCAAATGATTATTATACTTGAATGGATACGATGGAGAATGAATCTCATAGCGTTCGTGGAGACGGTAGTCCGTACGTACGCACGAACGCTACTTCCATTTAATTTTTATTTTAAAATAATTGAATCCAAATGATACATAGGTATATTACTATTCCAGTATAATATAATATTTTATATATGTTACTTAAGTTCATTA
Source organism: Viscum album (assembly GCA_963277665.1). Classification (NCBI taxonomy): domain Eukaryota; kingdom Viridiplantae; phylum Streptophyta; class Magnoliopsida; order Santalales; family Viscaceae; genus Viscum; species Viscum album. The sequence goes on from OY728166.1 coordinate 1,146,177,803, forward strand.
ACACCATCCTTTATACGTTCCATGTGTGGTATGAACGAGTCATATCATTTTAAGGGGGCGGTAGTCCGCACTTCCTCAAATGAAATTATCGTATGTATATACAACATGAAACGAATAATGGTATGAAATAAAATGGAATTACAGAAGCTTATATATAAAATATATATCATTAATATCATATTTAATTACAGTTCCATCATAATGGCCACCATGAGAGGCGGTAAGATGTATTTGAACAATCATCGTTTCGTGAGGCGTTAGTTTTCCATCCACAGAAACATTATGTTCATCATCCATTAGATGGAGTTGTGTGTATGTGTAGTTTGAATCCTTCTTATAAAAACATCCTAGTATATTGAGGATACTGGTGTTGTTACAAAAGAAAAAAAATAAAAAGAGTTTGGGGGTTGGAGAAGCAAAATAAAGGAAAATAATTTAAGAGAAATCGTTACCTTTAATTTAGGTAACTCACTTTGGTTGGAACCAAAGGACTTCTTGAAATGATTTCTGCCTACGTAGAAGCTTCAAGGAGGGGGAGAGGGATGTGAGGAGATTAGTTGGGCAGAGTTTGGACGAGCCAAGTGGCTTGAGATGTGTGAGGAATGAGTAGAAGTGGTTTCCTTTTATAAGGGAGAGGAGGGGCTCTTTAGGAAAGAGTGAAAGTATTACATTATAATATAATTATATTCGGTTTATAATGGTCCAAAAATCATTGAGGTCGAAGATAAGATGACTCATATTCTAAATAACATCAACCAATAAGAATTGGACAGGTTTTAGATAATATTTTAATCATTATAATATTATTTATTTCAATGATTTATTAATGAGGTAAACATTGCATCATTATTGTGTCATTAATAATTTACCTTATTTGATGTCTAAATATTATAAATAAAATATCATCATGTAGGGAATCTTTTTAGCTTTCTAATGAATATTTATAATCTAAAATCCAATATGTATAACCCTATGTAAAAATTGTTCTTCTAAAAGATGTAAGCTTATGCCATTTTTATTTTTATTTTAACTTTATTAATATAATGTGTCCCTACCACATACAAGTGGCTCCAAGGGGTCCCAAAATTGACCCAAGGATGCCCATGGCCGGGTATGTGTCCACCAATAAGTTTAGGACACGTTTTAGGGTAATTTTGTATTATTATAATATTATTTTTTAACCCTTATTTACCGGATTTACCCTTTAACCATGGTAAAGAAAATATTTACAACAGTAACTATTCAAAATGTCTAAAAATAAAAGTTACCTATTTACACAATTTGAACATCCTGATTCCAAATATGGAATCCATTTTTCTAAATTCAAAACACAAAAGTGGCAGAAATTAATTTAAAATTAATTCCCGCTGTCAAAACAAAAAGCGTGTTTTTAAGAGATAATAACTATAAAAAGATTGACACTTGTTTATGTTCGGTTTAATTGTAAAATTATGTCCAATGACCAACATTATATTAAATGGTAAAAATATATTCTAAATATAATTTAAAACCACTCAAATTCACAATTTATCACTATTAATTATTTGATTAAAAAAGTTGTTTTTAATTAAAATTTAGAAATTTTCACTATTCATCAAAATATGAAAGTTATCCGAAATGTACAAAAATTTCACCCTAGGCTAATTTCAATATTCCGAATCCAAAAATGAAGTCCATTTTGAAATATAAAATATATATGATTTCAAAAAGTAGGTATTACTATTCACAACGGCTAGTTTAATTAGTTGTGGTGTGTGTTAGAAATCGAGGTTGCGTACAACACACGCTATCGATTATTCGAAGGGAAACGTACCGTGGAAGTTTGGGGTGTTACATTCTCCCCTCCTTCAAATAATTGCGTCCTCGCAATTTCTAGGGTATTACTGCATAAAAAGACTCGGGTGGTTCTTCATCATAAGTTCCTCGGGTTCCCACGTTGCCTCTTCCATCTTATGATTTCTCCACAAAACTTTTACCAGACGCGTCGTCCGGTTTCTCAGTACTTGTTCTCTTGTATCAAGGATCTTGACGGGCTCTTCACAATAAGACAGATCGGGTTCCAGTTCTAATTCCTCATAGGTGAGTACATGCGTTGGGTCAGGCATGTATTTTCTCAACAGAGATACGTGGAACACATCGTGAACTTTGGAGAGACTTGGCGGCATTGCCAATCGGTAAGCTACAGCCCCAATTCGTTCTAGAATTTCGAAAGGTCCGATGTACCTGGGACTCAATTTACCTTTCTTTCCAAAACGTATGACTCCCTTCCATGGAGATACCTTTAGGAAAACATGATTACCGACTTGAAATTCCAAATCCTTCCTTCGATTATCGGCATAGCTCTTCTGCCTACTTTGAGCTGCTTTGATGTGATTTTGGATTACTTTCACCTTTTCCACCGTTTCCTCCACCAGCTCTGGGCCTAAAAGTTTTCTTTCACCAACGTCATCCCAACAGGTTGGTGTACGACATCTCTTTCCATATAACGCTTCATATGGTTCCATCTGTATACTCGAATGGAAGCTATTGTTATAGGAAAATTCTACCAGTGGGAAATATTGATCCCACATACCCTGAAAGTCAAGTGAGCAAGATCTCAACATGTCTTCTAAGGTTTGAATAGTCCATTCTGATTGTCCGTCTGTCTGAGGGTGGTAAGCAGTGCTCAAATGAAGTTCAGTATCCCGGGATTTCTGAAGACTTTTCCAAAATCTTGAAGTAAAACGGGGATCACGATCAGAAACAATCGATAGGGGTACTCCATGAAGTCTCACAACTTCATTAATGTATAGTCTTGCTAGACGTTCCAGGGGTAGATCTTCTCTTATAGCAAGAAAATGTGCTGACTTGGTAAGACGATCAACAATAACCCATATTGCATCGTTCCTTCTAGGAGTCTTTGGTAGCCCCATGACAAATTCCATCGTAAAATTGTCCCATTTCCACTCCGGTATGGGAAGAGGTTGCATGACTCCTCCAGGCTGTTGCCTTCTAGCTTTCACTTGTTGACAAACCATACATCTTGACACAAAATCAGCAATCTCCCTCTTCATGTTGTCCCACCAAAAATGTTCCTTCAAATCTATATACATTTTGGTGCTCCCAGGGTGAATAGAGAAATTGGAACTATGAGCATCATCCAGCAATTCCCTTTTTAGATCAGGTAAATCGGGAACACAAAGTCTCTTCCCGAATTTCAAAATTCCATCTTCATACACAAAGTCTCTCAATCTCCCATCATTCACAGCTTTAATCTTCTTCTGAAATTCTTCATCATTGGTCTGAGAACTCTTAATCCTTTCTAGTAAAGATGGTTTGGCAACCATTTGAAAAAGCATTGATGTTTCACCTTCCCTGGTTATTCCCATGTCCATCTTCACTAGATCCATGAAAATTGGATCCCTTTCAATTCTCATATTGTTCAAAACTCCATGGTCTTTTCTACTCAAAGCATCTGACACCTTGTTTGCCTTCCCCGGGTGGTAGTGTATCGTACAATCATAGTCCTTGAGTAATTCAAGCCATCTCCTTTTCCTCATGTTGAGTTCTTTTTGTGAGAAAATATACTTCAAACTCTTGTGATCAGTATAAATCTCACATTTTTCACCATAGAGGTAGTGCCTCCATATCTTCAAAGCAAAGATCACAGCTGCTAACTCAAGATCATGAGTAGGATAGTTTTGTTCATGAATTTTCAACTGTCGTGATGCATAGGCAATAACTCTATCATTCTGCATAAGGACACAGCCAAGTTCTTTCTTCGATGCATCACTGTAAATAACGAACCCATCATTCCCCGATGGTAGAGTCAATATAGGAGCATTGACTAATCTTCTCTTCAGTTCTTCGAAACATTCTTCACACTCTTTTGTCCAAACAAATTTAACCCCTTTACGTGTGAGCTTCGTTAATGGGTCAGCCAATCGGGCAAAATTCTGGACGAAACGTCGATAAAAACCTGCCAAACCAATAAAACTGCGTACCTCAGTTATACTCGTAGGTGCTGGCCATTCTTGGATTGCCTTGGTCTTAGAAGGATCAACAGAGATTCCATCTTTTGAGACAATATGGCCAAGAAAAGAAATCTCCTGAAGCCAGAATTCACACTTGCTAAACTTCCCATATAATTCATGCCTCCTCAGAGTCTTCAAGATAATGCGCAAGTGATTTTCATGATCGTCGTAGGTTTTGGAGTATACCAAGATATCATCAATAAATACCACCACAAATTCATCGAGATACTCCTTGAAAACTCTATTCATCAGATCCATGAATACAGAGGGTGCATTAGTCAATCCAAACGGCATTACAGTAAACTCGTAATGCCCGTACCTGGTTCGAAATGCTGTCTTCGGAATGTCTTCCTTCTTTACACACAACTGATGGTATCCAGATCGAAGGTCAATATTTGAAAAGTATTGAGCTCCATGCAGTTGGTCAAATAAATCATCAATACGAGGTAGGGGATACTTTTTCTTTATCGTTATAGCATTGATCTCCCTGTAGTCAATACATAACCTCATAGATCCATCTTTCTTTTTAACAAAAAGAACAGGGGCTCCCCATGGAGAAACAATAGGGCGAATAAATCCCTTATTACTCAATTCTTCTAGTTGTTTCTTTAATTCGACTAAATCTACAGTGGCCATTCTATAAGGGGTCTCCGATATAGGCCTTGATCCAGGAATCAAATCAATGGAAAACTCAACTTCTCGTTCTGGAGGATGTCCAGGTAAATCTTCCGGAAATACATCTACAAATTCTTTCACAACAGGTACATCCTCTATTTGAACATTCCTTTCCTCACCGACAGTTATTTCATTCTCTTCCTCCCCAATAATTGAATTAAGTTGAGCTACTGGGGGTGGATCTAAATAAGAATTAGGTGGTGACGATTCTTCTCTAAAAATAAGGTGCTCCTTATCATTATCATCAAGAATCGTAACCTCTTTCTTCTTACAATAAATCTTCGCATCATAGTCCGAAAGCCAGTCCATACCGAGGATTATATCAAACTCAATCATAGGTATGACGATGAAATCAGCAGATAAAGAAAATTTATGTGCTCTAATGGGGACTGATTGACAAAACTTTGTTGCAATGATACTTCCCTTAGGAGTTTTAACTGACAACTCCCTTATTAAATCAAATTGGAAATATCTAATTTTCTTAGCAAACTGGAAAGATATGAAACAATGCGATGATCCAGAATCAAATAATGCATTTGCTAAACTTGAGGAAACCATTAAATTACCTGCCACCACGTCTTTCGGAGCTTCTACCTCAGCAGTAGTGATAGCATAAGCCTGGCCTTGATCCCTTGGCCTTTTCTGAGGTAAGTTCTCCTGACGCTTAGGACATGCATTTGCATAATGCCCCATCTCCCTGCAATTGTAGCACTGAACGTTGGTAGCTTCCTTCTTCCCCTTGCAATCATGAGCTTGGTGGCCTTTTCACCACACTTGTAACAGACTCCCATTCCCTTCAAGCAAGTACCGGGGTGTTTCTTCCCGCATTTACCACAAGATGGATATTCAACCTTTCCTTTCTTCCCCTTATTTCCATTCCCAGATTGATCAGCAGGTCACTTCTTCTCTTGCTTTGCTTTAAAGTCATAAGACTTAGAGAATTCCTTTTCGGTCTTGATAGCACATGAGACAATGTCTTCATACGATGAAAAGGATTGTGAGACTAATGCTCGACGGAGAAATGGTTTTAACCCATCAAAGAAACGATCAATATTACTTCTTGGGTTGCGAATATAATCTCCAGCATACCTCGCTAACCTTGTAAAGTTAGCCTCATACTTTGTGACATTCTCATCCTCCTTTTGTCTCAGACTCAGAAATTGCCTTTCCATATCCGCTCGATGGTCGCGGGGGAAGTATTTTTCTAAAAACAGATCTTTGAATTCCCTCCATTCCATATTTGATACTTCATCATCTTCCTTCATGTTTTGAATCAATGACCACCATTGATTAGCATCTCCAGTGAGGCGGTAAACTGCCATGATAACTTTTTCCCTTTCACTGCTCCCCAAAGCCTGAAATATTTTCTCTAGGGAATTTATCCATTGCTCAGCTACTAAGGGATTTGTACTCCCATTGAATGTTGGTGGTTGTTGCATCATGAATCGATCTAACATTGATCCTCCACGCTGCGGATCAGGGTGCTCCATACGGGTAAGGTTATTATTCATAACCTGAGTAAGTTGTCCCAGTATGGTGATTAGCTGATCGGCACCAGTTGCATCACCAGCCCCACTATAATTATCTTGAGCAGGAGGGAAATCCCTACATGGAGTGCGTGCATTGATACGGTTTCCATTTCTTCCACTAGGCGCCATTTCTAAAAAATGGCATAAACTAGATCAGTTTATGAATCAAAATACATAATCCCATACTTATAAAACACTTAACATAAATTGAACTATTTATGGATATAATTCATAATCATAAAAATGTTTTCTTTGAGGAAGTATATACTCATAAACCCTTCATAATGATTTGTAAAGAAAATGAGAGTTATCCTAAGCATATCCCCCGGGAGTGTCGTAACCAAGAGTGCAGCAAGGCCCGTTGTCGTGCACCAGTTCCCGTTCGAGTCTAGCTCAAAGCGGTGTTTTCGGGTTTTACCCCTAGGTACATCTGTGCCAGAGCCGCCTCTACCTGCTCGTATCCAGACAGGGATGTATTGCTCAGAAAACTCACAAAATCTCTACAATACCAAAATTCTAGGAAGTTCTTCTATACTAATCCTCAAAGTTCATCTTAGGTCTACGTGCTCTAATCAGAGTTTATCTAAATCTAGTTTCCAAGGTTTGTACTAAACTTCCTCTGATACCAACTGTAACGCCCCGACCCCAGCTACCCAGAGTCGGTGCATTACTTCGTAACATTGGCATGATCACAAGAAAGATCAAATCTCGAAAGACCGATTGGTTTAGTAGCCTTGGAAACACTAGATATATTCATAAGTTTTAAATTACATCATAAAATGAAAAACTACTACAACAACATAATGTTTCCACAATCCACACTATTAACCCCTCATAAAATCCCTGCAGGTCATTCATAACTTACTTCTTCACATCCTGGGAAAAATAAAACATAGAAAAGGGGTGAGCTCAAATGCCCAGTAAGGATAACAATATAGCGGAAACTTTCATAAATAAGAATAAACATTTAAGGCATTTCATTATTAAAACAAAAGCCTTTTAAACTTTATCTTCTACATAGTATGGCAAAAGAAAAATGAAATAATGCCATTTACTTATTCACATGGATATTCTACTAATCGAATAATCACATGCAAAAATCAATAACCACTTTCATAATGTTGGAATGCATAATGCCAGACTATCATAACCACATAGTCAAGGCCTCGTGCCAAGACTACAAATAAGATTTTGTCAAGGCCTTGTTCCAAGACACTAGTTTGTCTCATGAGACCTACCGATGCATCGAGGAGCTATAGCGGGCTCCACCCATCACTTATTAAGTCCAATGCATTCCCATATGAAAAGGTTTAATCATAACATAAACATTCGTATTAAAACTAGCATACGAAATGTCAATAATTTCACCATAAACTATGAATGGTATAAAAATAGCACATCCATAGTCAAACATATCACAAAACCTTCAATAAAATATAGAATTTTTGTATCATAATAAATCAACTTCAAATAATCATAAAATCCATCTAAGGATGTTGACGTAGATGAAATCAAATTTTTTTTAAAGAAATATATCCTTTTATTTTGAAATCATTTAAGATCCATATAAAATAAAACATTTTCTTTGAAAATATTCTTATAAGCTTGTAAGGAAAGCTTTGAATATTTTATAACGGCGTAAAATAACCGCACCCGCCGTATAAGTTAAAAAAAACATTCTTACCTCAATTCTGTCGAAAAGGTTAAAAAGGACCTTGTTTTGAAAACGACGGAAAGATTCCTTTATAAACCTCTTATAAAAAGTCAAAAAAGGGTATAAATGACTTTAACCCATATTCTTGTAAATAGTAAAAATGTTTTGAAATACATTTTTAAGAAACATGGATGTGGATGATAAAGATATCCCAGTAGATTATTACGTATAAACAACCTCGGATAATGAAGAGATTGTGAAATAACCCTTACCTTGTACTTTTCCTTGGTTGGGGTAGGTAATCCTCCTGTATAATGGTGAAATAGTTGTTATTAAATTATACAAGAATCATATATATTAATATGATATCATATATGATCTTTTAACATTGATTTGTTAATAATATCTTAGAATTATCGTCGTTTCGGGAGTTAACTTACTCATTTTATTTTATATGTTTTGTTACATAAGCCATGGTTGTTGTATCTTATTCATATCCAGAATGATATCCAGTCCTTAAACATCATTTTTAAATCATCAAATGATAATTATACTTGAATGCATACGATGGAGAATGAATCTCACCGCGTTCGTGGAGACGGTAGTCCGTACGTACGCACGAACGCTACTTCCATTTAATTTTTATTTTAAAAGAATTGAATCCAAATGATACATAGGTATATTACTATTCCAGTATAATATAATATTTTATATATGTTACTTATGTTCATTAACACCATCCTTTATACGTTCCATGTGTGGTATGAACGAGTCATATCATTTTAAGGGGGCGGTAGTCCGCACTTCCTCAAATGAAATTATCGTATGTATATACAACATGAAATGAATAATGGTATGAAATAAAATGGAATTACAGAAGCTTATATATAAAATATATATCATTAATATCATATTTAATTACAGTGCCATCATAATGGCCACCATGAGAGGCGGTAAGATGTATTTGAACAATCATCGTTTCGTGAGGCGTTAGTTTTCCATCCACAGAAACATTATGTTCATCATCCATTAGATGGAGTTTTGTGTATGTGTAGTTTGAATCCTTCTTAGAAAAACATCCTAGTATATTGAGGATACTGGTGTTGTTACAAAATAAAGGAAATAAAAAGAGTTTGGGGGTTGGAGAAGCAAAATAAAGGAAAATAATTTAAGAGAAATCGTTACCTTTAATTTAGGTAACTCACTTTGGTTGGAACCAAAGGACTTCTTGAAATGATTTCTGCCTAAGGTGAAGCTTCAAGGAGGGAGAGAGGGATGTGGGGAGATTATTTGGGCAGAGTTTGGATGAGCAAAGTGGCTTGAGAGGTGTGAGGAATGAGTAGAAGTGGTCTCCTTTTATAAGGGAGAGGAGGGGCTCTTTAGGAAAGAGTGAAAGTATTACATTATAATATAAATATATTCGGTTTATAATGGTCCAAAAATCATTGAGGTCGAAGATAAGATGACTCATATTCTAAATAACATTAACCAATAAGAATTGGACAGGTTTTAGATAATATTTTAATCATTATAATATTATTTATTTCAATGATTTATTAATGAGGTAAACATTGCATCATTATTGTGTCATTAATAATTTAACTTATTTGATGTCTAAAAATTATAAATAAAATATCATCATGTAGGAAATCTTTTTATCTTTCTAATGAATATTTATAATCGAAAATCCAATATGTATAACCCTATGTAAAAATTGTGCTTCTAAAAGATGTAAGCTTATGCCATTTTTATTTTTATTTTAACTTTATTAATATAATGTGTCCCTACCACATACAAGTGGCTCCAAGGGGTCCCCAAATTGACCCAAGGATGACCATGGTCGGTTATGTGTCCACCAATAAGGTTAGGACACGTTTTAGGGTAATTTTGTATTATTATAATATTATTTTTTAACCCTTATTTACCGGATTTACCCTTTAACCATGGTAAATAAAATATTTACCACAGTAACTATTCAAAATGTCTAAAAATAAAAGTTAACTATTTACACAATTTGAACATCCTGATTCCAAATATGGAATCCATTTTCCTAAATTCAAAACACAAAAGTGGCAGAAATTAATTTAAAATTAATTCCCGCTGTCAAAACAAAAAGCGTGTTTTTAAGAGATAATAACTATAAAAAGATTGACACTTGTTTATGTTCGGTTTAATTGTAAAATTATGTCCAATGACCAACATTATATTAAATGGTAAAAATATATTCTAAATATAATTTAAAACCACTCAAATTCACAATTTATCACTATTAATTATTTTGGTTAAAAAAGTTGTTTTTAATTAAAATTTAGAAATTTTCACTATTCATCAAAATATGAAAGTTATCCGAAATGTACCAAAATTTCACCCTAGGCTAATTTCAATATTCCGAATCCAAAAATGAAGTCCATTTTGAAATATAAAATATATATGATTTCAAAAAGTAGGTATTACTATTCACAACGGCTAGTTTAATTAGTTGTGGTGTGTGTTAGAACTCGAGGTTGCGTACAACACACGCTATCGATTATTCGAAGGGAAACGTACCGTGGAAGTTTGGGGTGTTACAGGGTGGTCCAGTATTTATAGGCAAACTGGACCCCCTGCGCGGCGGCGCGCAAGTCCTCGACGGCGCGCAAGTCTTGTCTTCAATAAACTCTGTCGCGCAACTCACTTGCGCGACCCAACCAACACTTGCGCGACCTTCTTGCCTTAGCCAAATTTTGATGTTCTGATCCTCAAAATCATATGGCGCGCAAGTCTTTCATCCTCCAAGAGCACGGCGCGCAAGTACCTTTGCCAAAAACACTTTACTTTATTGGCCGATTTTTAGGCCCAAAAATTTGGCAAACACTGGGAAACAGCGCCACCTTCACTACTGTTTTCTGCTTGAACGGCATGATCACTTTGTTGGTACACACCCTGAACTTCCACTGAGGATTGACAACAAACACAAACCATACACCAAAACATGCTTTGAAGAACCTGGTTCCAACATTTTTACTAAACGTTATAATTATTTTTTACCAGATTAATAAAATTTATATTATAAAATATACCTCATTTCTTAATTCGTCATATCAAATTTTTCTTAGGGTGAATTTTTCTGACTTTTCAAAGAAGTTTCATTTTATGATGAATAATGAATAATACATAATTTCAATTGATAATTTAATTTTTGTTTAAATTATTTCTAAAGATAAATTAGAGTTTAAATTGGTTTTACTGGAAAATTAGTTCAATTATATTCAATTTTATCTAATTTGGCTCAATTTAATAATTTTATTTAATAATTTTGGTATTAAAACTATTTATACTGATGATAATTTTCACTTTGGAAACCCAATTTTTTATATGGTATGTGGGTATAATTTAAGAATGGATCTTTTCAAGTATATCATATTAATGATCTAAAATTGATTATGTATTTATAGTAATCAAAATTCATTTTATCTACAAACTTAAACTTAATTTTTAACCATAATGAATAGTGAAATAGTATAAAATAATAATTACTGTGATTGAGGTGAACATGGGTTTATCATGGGGTTAATATAAGAGGATAAAGGATACAATGACCCAAAAAAATTTGTAAAATTATTATTTGTTTGATTTATTTAGAAATTATCCTATAAAAAATTATATCTAAAGGTTATTCAGAAGAATTTAGAATCTGAAGTACTTTATCATTAATAATTCTTTTGACAAATTTCTGTGTAATGTTTAGGAGGGTTCCATTTCTACACATATAAGAGTGAACCCCCTCCCTTAACATTTTATAAAATATCAATCCATTTTACTGGAAAATAAAATTAATAACTATTTCAAAAAATATAAATATTCTTATTTTAGATCTTATGGTCTTCCAAAAAGACCATCCCCATTCTCTTAGAGAAAGTAATTATCTTAACAATGCACTTTTATTTTCATTCTTCATTTACACCTAGAATTGTGTACTAAATAATCAAAAATATTAAAAAATCTATCACCCTTATAATTTTATGTTATTATTTGGATGGAATAATATTTATCCATCTCAACATCTATCAGATGGGAAAAAATCATCAATCGTGTGTTTGAGAAACTACCCCCTTGTGAACTGATATAGTCTGTTTTTCATAACTACATTTAAAGGGTAGATATAATGATTGATTTAACACATGTATATTATATTTATGATATTAATATACTTATATAATTTTAATATCACATATATATTTTTTCATTCTATTCTTTTTCAAATACGATAATGTCGTTCATTTCTATAGTGTAGTAATGTCACACGAAGTGATGTGATTAATTTTTCACTTTCCCTTTACATGTAATTTTATAAGAATAAAATTAATTAATATATGTGACATATATGAGATGATATTGATTCTATGAAATTAATATATTTCCCATATCATTACCCATTGACTCATTAAAGAAATGATATCTTCGCTCGTGTATACATATGACCAACCATCTCTACGAAACGATGTGATTCATTTTCCATGTACAAAATTCATGAAAGGTGATAAAAATGTAACAATATATTGGAAAATTTATTTATTAAATTATTAACATTATTAATATAAATATATATATATATATATATATATCCATTTATATGAACCGAAAATTTCTTGACAAAATGTGCATGAGAAAATAAGGCAATTAACACCCGAAATAATTAATACAATGAAATATTATTAAAAAATTTATAGAAACATTTTATAAGAGGATAATACATAATATTATTAAAATATTATGGTTCTGGTATAAATTTATATCATTATTAAGACAATTATGCCGTAGGAACAAACATGAATGGAGGAAATCAAACCTAAGGTAAAGGTTTTTCGTCTCACTTTTACTTCCATGAGACAAATTCCATATTCACCAATTATTTATTTATTTTTATATATGATAAAAATTTGATATTTTATATCATCAATCTAATTATATTATTAGTATTTAATGATTAATTTTATTTTATTTATTTTATGGGGCTTATATTTAGATATTACCAAAGTGGTATTTTTTAATTTCACAATCTCATCATTATTTTGGATATTTTATACTTACGTACCCCTATGAGAATTATTTGACATTTCTATCTTAAAATGAAAAATATTTCTTCAATTTTGGTTATCTAATAACATTTTAAATTAATATTTACATTTATACACACTATGAAACTTAAAAGTGTTGAGATTTTTTTATTCAAATCTAAATATATCTCTCTCTTTGAGAAGAAATTAATTTTCATTAAAATAAATGATTTATAAAAATATTTTAAAATTTTAAAAAATATTTATTAAAAATTTTTTTACAATTTTTTAATTTTTACAAAAACATTTAAAGAAATATTTATATAATTTTCAAAACAATGATTGTTTCGATTTTACTAAAAATATTACAGTAATATTTGCATTAAAATTTAATACATAGACATTATTTTATACTCTCATGACTAATAACTGTTTTAATTATAGTCTAAAATGTTTTAAAACATTATTTTCAATAAATACTATTTAATTTTTTTGCACGTTTTTTAATAAGATTTTAAAAATGAAAAGGTTATTTTTCCAAAAAAAAATTTAGGGATATTTTCATTTTTTTGTATTCATCAATGACATGAGGAACCTATTTTACTTATTATCCCCGAAGGACATTTCATATCGATACCATCCAATATTTTTATAAGGATGGTTTATGATTAGTTTGACTGGGGATGTATAATATTATTACTAGACACCATTTTAATCTAGAAGTTTTGTGATCATGGTTATTGATTAGGGTATATATGAACATTTAATATTATATTTTTCCAATAAAATTTATTATGTTGATAATGTTTTACCCCATTCATAAGAAAAATAAATTGACTTAGTAAGTGATTGGATAAGACCTATATAGCCCTTGTATTTATTAATAGGTTTCATGAGAAAAATGTGATTGGGTTTGGTCAGGGCCTTACCCAATTTAGATGTCTTGGATGAGGCCTTGATGGTATGATTTAAATTACCAAAATTATGCACTCATTCATTAGGAATTCCGTTATAGACATTCTGTGTAATTATTAGATTAGTTATAATATCAATGTTAAATGTTTAAATATCATGTATTTATTTATTTATAATTATTAGATTATAATTGATTCCCACCACATTATCCCAAATTTATTAATTAAATTCCATGTGTTTAATTTATTCACATTTTTATATTGATTATGCCTTCTTTTTAGATTCTAATGTAATATTACCCTTATAGAGCATATGATCTCACCCATTCTTTCGTTTTATTTTCTCTAGGATACAAAAAATTGATTTACTATTGATATACAAGGATATTCCAATGGTAATAATGGTGTTCTCAAATAAAATACATTATGTATAATATTTTTAAAATTTAAAGTTAATTCAATTATGTATCTATTTTGGAAGGAATATTAAACTATATTGTCATTTGGGATCTGATTACTTATATATTATGATAAATTAATAAATTAGACATGAAATATGGTAAAATGGGGGTTTGGTAACAAAATAACATTTTAATGATAATAACTATATGGAAGAAAAGGAATTTTCTACAATAAAGAAAAATAAATTCAGATTATATAAAACAAATTCAATCTTTCTAAGTACCAAAAAATAGAAAAATAATATATTTACATGAAAATTTGATCAATAACCAGTGAATTTGAAGTATAAAATGTGTTTACTATAAAATTATCTAATAATTTCCTTCAAAAAAATGCACCAATAAATAATCCAAATTATAATGATATTGAAGTATAAACCTTAACCATTTTAGAAACATTTTAATCATAACCCCTATGAAAAAATTACTTCCATTGAAACATTAAAAAATATAAATATAATGATATTTATGATATAACATATAAAAGGTTATATAGATACACCTCATTGAAAAAATAGGGTTATAACACAAAATATGTTTCATTTGAGTTGAATCTGTAATGAAATCTCATACAAATATCATAAACGTGAATAAGTGATTAATAAAGGGATTAATTTTGTGTATCAATTGTAAATCCCAATAAAACAACTATATATTAAACATAAATTAATCATAATAAATAATACACATAATCTTATAATATCAAATACAATGGAAATGTAATATAACCCTATGAAAAGAAATTGAGTTCTAAAATTCCTTACCACTTAGTAACATTCAAGATAATTCCCCATTGATGAAATAATTAAAATTGAAGTTTAAAATAATTTAAAATTTAAAATTTTCATGATATAATATATAAAATATGAATTATATAAACAATATAAAATAAATTTGTTCATAATATTAACATATCCTTCAATGAATGGTGATTGATACGAAGTCCCTTACTGTTTAATAAATTACTTAACAAATACAACTTTAAAAAGAGGGAGATTAAATATTAAGTTAAAATAAAAATTATTTGTATAATAAATAATTTTAAATATGAAAGTATATATATAAATTCATATACCATTTAAAAAAAAATATGTTCATAAAAGAACTTGTGTTTTTAAGAAGGATGGTTTGAGATGAAAACCCTTACCTCGAGTCCACACTTGTCTTGTGTTTCCTTTATTTGATGTATGAAATAATTATATAAATTTATATTTTAAGATAATTGTACATGTTCAATCCTTTATACATTATCCATTTTATTTTTTAAATTAATTATAGATTAAATTAAATAATCATTTATGTCCAAATTGGGGTTTTCAGGATGCACAGTTAATAATTTCAAAACAGAATTTGTGTGTTGGCCATGATAAAAGGGTACATTGAAAATTTATATCAAAGATAATACCATTAAAATAATTATCCTTTTTTATAAATAAATTCTAAATTAAAAACTTTCCATGAAATGGGGTTATTAGAAATGACCTATTTCATAATCATGGAGACGGTAGACCGTACATACACAAGAGTAATGTTTCAATTTTTCAATGATCTTGATAGAATGAAGGTAAGTGTTATTTTAACCTCTAAGACTGAAAATTATATAACTAATATAAAACTATTAATTTAAATACACTTTTATATAACACCCAAATTATACAGTGATGGATGATGCATCACATTACTTCGTGAGGCTGTAGTCTACCATACAGACCAACAATGTTATCATTTTCTAATAGATGTTGAGTTACGAAGGTATAATATATATTAAATTTAAATAATTATGAATATTTAATTCATATTATATATTAATATAAAACTAATATTCATAAAATTCAATGATAGTTTTTTATGGACAACTAATTATATCATTTCTCGAGGCGATAGTATGCTATCCAAATGAATGATGGCATCATTTACCATTCGATGGAAGGGAATATAGATATTTATTATGAAATTAACAAATTAACATATATGTATGTGGAATATAGTTTTTTTATTATATAATAATTGTCTAATACTATTTTTGGTAGCATTAAGAAGTTGCAAAAAAAACTCCCAGTTAGAAATAATGGCTCTTCCTTAAATAACTTCATTAGGATTAAACATAAAGTGTTCTTGGATTGGATTTTTGATCAATAAAAGCCGTCTAGGAAGTGTGGAGGGAAGTAACTAATGGATTATGTGAGTAATTTGACAATATAAATAGAACATTTTTTATAGAAATTATAGGATAGGAGGTCCCATTATATAACTGATGCATGGTGGCATTTTTCTAATTACCAAAACATTTAAATAATGGGATGTCAATCTCAAGGAAAGTACCTCAAAAATTGATAAATAATTTATTTTATGGGTGATATGATCAATAAACACAACATAAATTCAAAATTAAATTTTTTTAAACCATTTTATTCTATTTTCTTCCATGTTTACCCAATATAACCACTATAGTTGTTCACCACGACAACTAGTTTTTATATTTTTTTAGCATTAATTGTGATAAAAAATTATTTTAAACATATTAAATAATATTAAAAATTATTTTTAAAAATACGGAGTCAATTTTATTAAATTAAAATCACATAAGTTGTAGAATTAAAATTAAAATTAATCCCACAATTCCTATCATGAAATTATTTTTCCAAGAAATTCATTTTTAAAGAAACAAATTATTATATATTTACATTATGAAAAAAAATACTATTATATTACTTTAAATTAAAATAAATATATGTGTAATATGTTAATTTAATTTAATAATTTCATTATTAGGGGTAAATTTAATTAATTAAAATGGATAAACAATGTGAACATAAAAATAGTTTGTAGAAAATCACATTTTTAAATATAGAATAAAACTTACACCCAAATAATGAATATTAAAAATTAAAAAAAATTAGATAATTATAAGTGAGATGTATAATTTTGTTATTTAATTCCAAATCTATAATATAATTTAACAATTAAATTACTATATTTAATGAAAAGAAATCATAATAGTAGAAAAAATGGAAATTTCACTATTCAATAAAAATCAATCATTTTAGAAAAATCCAAAAAAAGTCAACATAAATGAATTTTTTTATGATGATTTAAAATTTTTTATTTTCATTAAATTTCAATAAATTTTTTTTAATATTTTTACCAAAACAATTAAAAGATATTTGTGATGAATTTTTTTAAATGTCTTCCTAGACAATTATATGCTCTTTTTATAGGAATTTACCAATAAATTTAAATCCAATAGAGAATTTTTTATGTGTAATAAATTAGTTGATACAACTCATTCCTATGAATTTAATTGCATGGTTATATCATTTATATTCAAATAGTAATATTTTATAGTTCTTTTTGGCTCAATATTGCATGTAATATATGCTATGAATCGTAATTTTCGTTTTTTTAATCTCTAATTGAGACAATATTCCACACTATAATAATTAAAATCATAAAAATTTAAATATTATTCCATTACAAAATGTTTTTCCAAAATAAAATACATTTCTTTAAATCACAGGTATTACAATAGGATAATAAAGAATCATCATGAAATCGGATAAATGAACGTAAGAAGGTGATCCACAATAAAACAAGACTGGGTTTCAAAGTAGTAAAATATTAGTGGGATGTGAAATTATGAACATAGAATAAAATTATAAGTAGAAAATAATTGTGGAGAGTTCCAAAGATCCCTGATTTCCAAAAGGATTATGATGTTTTTAATTTTAACAACAATAAAACCATAAATATTTTATTAAATGACCATCAGTTCATTTGAAATGGTTTTAGTAGGATAAAATTTTTGTTTGAAGATAACTTTCATAAAGTAGAGAAATTTATTTAATATCTGGACCAAAAACATAATAAAATATACTTATATGTTTTCCATCTGTTTGATAAGAGTAATTTCATTCTTTGGTTAGGGTTTAATTAATTTAAACTTCATCTCTTACTCTGATGAATGAAAATCCAATAATATTTTTTATACTAGAAGAAAAAAAATTAACATTTAATATATCATAAGACCAATAAAATAATAATACTCTACTCCACCAATCATTAAATAATAATTTAAATTGTAAAGGTTTCAACAAGGTATGATAATGATAAAAATATAAACTTTAATATGATGAAATAACACATTTTAATTAAAAATTTCTATCAAATATTCGATATAGATTATTCCATAAATAAATAATCTTATCTCTCAAATAACCTTAAGATAAAAAATTTAAATTTTTCTTCAAAAAATATTTTATTTAAGATAACATGTCAGACTCAAGGGTTACATGTATGTCAATCCAATTAATATTTTCCCAAAATATCATTAGTCACATAAAAACACTTCTAAACTATTTTTTCCAATAATATGTTTACCATGGTAAAAATATTATTTTACCCCCAAATAGTTCCTGAAAAAATAAAGTCTTACTAAATGGGACATCACATAGATCAGTGGTAGGAGCTTCAACCTTGTCCCCCTTTTGTTGTGGGTTCAAGCCCCATAGCCTTTCCAAATATGATTAATTTTTACCCTGCATGCAGGTTGCACCTTTCCAAAAACTATGTTAATAAAATTTCTATATTTTTTAAAACATACCTTGAATATCTTAAAAATAACATTAATCCTCAATATTTTTTGTAACAATTGTAACACCCTGAGCTTCCATGATACGCTTCTCATTCAATAAGGCAATAGCTTGCATTGTACGCAACTTCGAGTTCTAAAACACCGCGACTAATCAAAGTAGCCGTTATGAATAGTAATAACCACTTTTTAAAATTATAGAAATTTTATATTTCAAAATGGACTTCATTTTTGTATTCGTAATATCGAAATTATCCTAAGTTTAATTTTTTGTAACTTTCTGAGAACTTCCAATTTTTTATGAATAGTGATAAATACTTAAAAAAAAAATTTAATAAAAATAATTTATTGTGATAAATTATACTATTTATTGGTTTTAAAGTATAATTAGTATATATTTTTACCATTTTATCCAATGGTGGTCATTAGAATTAATTTAACATTGAAATTGGACATAAACAATTGCCAATATTTTGATATAAATTGTTTCTTAAAAACACGCTATTTGTTGTGACAGCGGGAATTGATTATAAAATTAATTAATGCAACTTATATGTTTGGAATTTTTTAAAATAGAAATCATTTTTTAATTCGGAATATCAATTATAGCTTAGGGTGAAATTTTGGCATTGTTCTGAAAAACTTCAATTTTTGATGAATAGTGAAACCACTAAGTGGAAGTTAAATAACTGATTTTTCGTTTAAATGAAATATTACCACTTCTGTGATTTGATTTTCAAAAATCCGACATACATGGTTGTCATTAAGAAGTAAAATGTGGTTCAATGAGATTAAAATAATTTTTTGGTGAATAGTAACTTTTAAGTTCTTAATCGCGATTAGAGGTAATTAGTGTAGTTTAAGGTAAAAATAAAGTTTTAATAATATGAGATGAGCTTGAAACTTGTCCTACTCCTATTGGATGAGTCATGGCCGACCAAGACAACCCATGGGTCAACTTTGGGACCCCATGGAGCCACTTTGGTTGGAAAATGACATTAATATATATTTATTTAATGTTAAAATTAAATTGACACAAACATGAGTTGTTTTACTAAAACAATTTTTAAGTGGGGCTAAACAAGTACAAATTTTGACTATAAATATTCATTAGAAAGATAAAAATATTTCCTACATCATAGTAGTTTTTTTTATAATTTTTAGACATTAAATATATTAAATTATTTATGACATCATTATGATGCAGCGATGACCTCATTATTTAATGATTTAAATAAAATGGAAAGATAATGTAAAATCCAAAGCGTAAACTTGTCAAAAACCTATTTGATGAGTAGATTTAGAACCCTTATCATCTTATCCTATAATTATATAAGTGTGGGACCTCTAAAATCCGAAACTCATTTTATAATAAAGTGACTTTTCTTTACTTTCCAAGAGTGCCCCTCCTCTCCACTTATAAAAGGCCCCCACCTCTCCCACCTCATTTACACTTTCAAACCATTTGGATCGGCCAACCTCTGCCCCAATACTCTCCCAACTTCCCCCTCTTACTCCTACAAGCCTCACTTTGGGCAGAACTCTTCCCAAGGAAGCCTTTGGCTCAAATGAAAAAGAGTTACCCGATTTTGAGGTAATGTCTTCTCTAATGTTGTTTTGTTTTATTTTTTTTCTCCAACCCCCTAAAATCTTTTTATTCATTTCTTTTGTAACAACACCAGTATACTCAATATACTAGGATGTTGTTATAGGAAGTATTTTAGCTACACTTACACACACCTACATCTAATGGTTAAAGAACATACGGTTTCTGTGGATGGCGAATTTCTTCCTCAGGAAACGATGATTATTCAACACTCATATAACACCTTCAAAGGTGGCAATTAGGTTGTCACTATTTTTATATATGATATATAATATGTTTATGTTTTACTTATGCTTCTGTATTTTTCATTTATGGCATACTTTATGATTTCCATTATGGGTAAAACGCGATAATTTCATTTTAGGAAATGCGGACTACCGCCCCCTCAAAGTGATTTGAATCGTTAATGCCATATGTGGGATGTATAAAGGATGGATTAAATGGTATTATACACTATATTATACTGTAATTATATTATACATTTATATCATTATGATTTCGTTCCATTAAATATGAAATTTAAATGAAAGTAGCGTTCATGCGTACGTACGGCTTACCGTCTCCATGAACGGTGCATTTCATTTCTTACCTCTAAATGTTATGTAATATTATAAATGAATGTATATACTGGATATATAAGATATATATGACATCTAAATCATGAATATAATTCTGGAGATAATGGATATTCTACCACATAAACAACTCGTAATTATAAGAAGTTTATTGTTGACTCAAGTACCAAAGATCGACAAAACGACCGTTATTAACTTAAATAATTACATAATGTTCATATCATTGTAATAAGTGATATAATAAGGATAATGAAATTGAAAATGGTTCTTAATAAGTTATATATTAACTCTAGTTTATTATTTAGGAGGTTAAAGAACGGTTGAGTCAAGTCAGACATGAGGTAAGGGAACTTCTTAACCCAATTTCTATTCTTTGGGTTAATCTCCTACTTTCAAATTATGTCATGATATTATTATGTCCTATTTTGTATTTTTACTTTCTTTATGTGTACCTATAGTGAATACACATAATAGATCTATTTTATTTTAAAAATGATCTTTTTAAGGACTTCGTCTCAATCTCCTTTCATTGAGGCATATTTGGCTTTATACACAACTTTCTTTTATACGGTGTATAAACCCCTTTGACTTTTATGTTTATTCAAAAGGAATCTTTTTTTACGAAGCGTTTTACTAAAAGACAAAAAGGGAATGTTTTTCTTTCCATACTTACGCGGCGACAACGACTTCTCCGCCGCCGTGACCATTATTTGAGTTTTGGCTTCCTCTACAAGCCATCATTTTTTTAATGAAAAATAAATACAATGTTTTAACTTTCTTTTATTTTGGTATTGAAAATGGTTTTAAAAGCATTTTTATTATATCAATGTGTTGTATGGATATCTTGTGATTGAAATGTGGAAATGTTATGTTTCCTTTATGCATGTTTTATGTGATACGATTATGTAATGGTTTATGATATGTTTAAACCTATTCATATGAGGAATGCATTGGACTTAATAAGTGACGGGTGGAGCCCGCTATAGCTCCTCGATGCATCGGCAGGTCTCATGAGACAAACTAGTGTCTTGGAACGAGGCCTTGACAAAATCTAATTTGTGGTCTTGGCACGAGGCCTTGGCTACGTGGTTATGATAGTCTGGCATTATGCATTCCATAATTATAAAAGTGGTTATTGATATTGCATGTGATTATTTGACTAGTAGAATATCAATGTGAATAAGTAAACGGCATTATCTCATTTTACTTTTTCCATATTATGTTGAAGTTCATGTTTAAAAGGCTTTTGTTTTAGTTATACATCACCTTAAATGTTAATGTTTATTTATGAAAGCTTCTGCATTATTGTTATCCTTACTGAGCATCTGAGCTCACCCCTTTAAATGTTTTAATATTTTCCAGGATGTGAAGAAGTATTTTAGGAATGACCTGCAGGGATAGTCAGAAGAGGATATGAGTGTGGACTATGGAGACTTTGTTATTGTAGTTTTTCACTTTATGATGTAATGTAACGTTTACGAATGTATCTAGTGTTTCCAAGGCTACTAAACTAATCGGTCTTTCGAGACTTGATCTTTTGTGATCATGCCAATGTTACGAAGTAATGCACCGACTCTGGGTAGCTGGGGTCGGGGCGTTACAACAATAATTTTTTTTCATCCTATTTTTCCCACAAATTCATGTAATATTAATTTAATATTATTATGTAAACAATAAATATAGGATGAAACACAATTTTTTCCAATACCATAAAAATTATTACCAAAAAATATAATTATATTATTCATCAAAATACCTTTTTTGACTGAATTTCATACTGATCCCAACGTTTATATTTCCCTAAATTACCCCCAAAGTAATCTTAATCGTCGTATAATTTTATAACGTAAATACTCAAAATGATATTTATGCATTTAAAAATAAGATAATACTTATAATTACCAACTAAATAGAATTTTGATTTTTTATACATCATCCAGGTTTATTATCAATTCAATTACATTATGATATTTTGTAAAGATCCTTTGAATACACAAAACATATCCCCTTGGAGTTTCAAACAAGGTGTTCAACAAGCCTATTTTCATATGCAAGTTGATTGTTGAGTCAAATCCCAATGTTACATTTTTTGAGTAATTAATCCTTGGTAAAACTATTAGAAGTCCACATCAACTTTTAATATATATATATATAGGGTGTAATATTATGGAACCTCCTCTCTCTATACGTCAACAAAATTTAAATATACTTTTTTCTATTTTTAGTATTATCCTTATATATATCCCACGGGTTTTCACTTATTTATTCATATCATAATCCCCAAATGTATCTAGACTATACCATGATACCAAATATATTGAGTGAAGCCTTTTACACAAATTATTACATGATTTTTAAAAATAAATATCCAATAAATACAATTCCACATATCATGAGTAATGGTTTCTTAGGAAGGTTGGGTACATAAAACATAAAAAGATACTAAAACAAATCATATTTATTTTTATTCTCCTTAGTTAGATCCTAAATATCTTTGGGATCCAAAAAAATATATTAGATAACCTAGGGAATACATAAAATAATCATGCAAGCTAGAAATCCCAGTATGGGAATAAACATGATAATGAAAATAACGTTCGAGTCAATGATAGTATTTGATATCATAAAAAATTTGAAAAATTAGTAATCACATGATAGAATAACATAAATAGAATGGAATAATAAGATCACAATGCCATATGTATTTTTGAATTAACTTATAACATTACATAATCATGATTATATGATTACTGCCTCAATAAAATTACATGGTGGATGGAGTCCCATACTGTACTAGGTTTACTCCCTAATCCATACAAGACACATTATTTGAAAAAAGAATTAATTAATGAATTGCAGAACTATATAGGAAAACCATTAATAACATGATCA
The DNA here is from genome assembly GCA_963277665.1 of Viscum album. Taxonomy (NCBI): domain Eukaryota; kingdom Viridiplantae; phylum Streptophyta; class Magnoliopsida; order Santalales; family Viscaceae; genus Viscum; species Viscum album. Next base: position 1,146,201,746 of record OY728166.1, read on the forward strand.
TGATAATGTTTTCAAAAAATATAAATGAATCAAAATATATAAACATATGAATTACCTCTAAAAAGGCATGGAGATTAAGAATCTTGTCTCATATCATAATCAAGAGATATTTCATAAACAGGTCATTTGATAAGTAAACAGAAGGAATTTATTACCCCATCAAAAGAAGGGATAATCCTATATGTATATATTGAAGAGACATATATAAATAATTTTTAGAAAATCCATAACATCATGGGTTTTTATCACTATTAAAATTCATTAAATATATAACATGGAATATTTATTAATAAAGATTCCATTTTCACATTGAAATAAATCCATTAAAATCTGTAAATATAAAAATATTATATAAAAATTATATTTTAAAATAACCATGTAAACATTTATAGGAATAGTCATATTATTGAGTGGAGATGATGGTGAAATGTTTCTTTCATGTTGAGTATGTAAAAAACAAATACTACATTCAATTTTTGATAGAAAAGGTCAAAAGTACCATGTTTGGAAGAAGATAAAAATATTAATTTTAATTTTTTTAGTAAGAATTTAAACATGGGTAAAATTTTATTTATTAAAGAATTTAAATATTTTAAACAAATTTCTTTATAAAATTTTAAGGAATATATAGATATGGAATGAAAATGTATTTTGAAACAAAAATTGAAATAATATTGGCATATCTTGAAAAAACTTTTTTCAATATTTATAACTACCAAAGAGATGAAAATGGTACTATTACTTGAAATTTTTTTGAATAAAAATAGGATAATAAAATTAAAAAAAAATTATCAAAAAATGATCAAATAATTTCATTAGTATGAAATTCTTGTATAAAAATCCTAGTTAAAATGAAATTAATGTATAAACCCTTACTGCTTTGTTATGTTTTGAATTATAACCCCAATGAAATAAATAAATTCATTTTAAATACTAAATAACATGTATTTAAATATAATCAATATATTACATATCAGAGGGCCAGTAGATACACCTCATTGAAATAATTAGGTGTATAATACCAAATATGTCTCACTGAAGTGGAAATTTAGACGCAATCTATTGCAAATATCAAACAATTGATGTTTGGATTAATAAATGAATTGATTATTTGCATAAAATATAAATATATATAATTTTTAAATAAAACATAAAATAATAAAAATAAATTACAGACATAACCTTATAATATAAATGATAATGAAAAGGCAACATAACCAAATGAAATGTAATTGAGTAATTTAAATCCTTACAACATGGTAACATTCTTGTAAATTCCTCGTTGATCAAATAATTTAATTCAAACCTAAAATTAAATTATTTTTGAATGATTAATGATATTACATGTAATATTTTTCAGTACACACACCATATGGAATAAATTTTTGTATAATATTAAAATATTCCTCAATGAAAGGATGTTGAAAAGAAGTATTGTATACTTTAGGAATATGCCTCCATAAAAACCTCATGAAAGGGAAAGAGATTGTAGTTAAAGAAATAATAAAATTAAAAAGAATAATACATGATGAATATTATTCATTTGTAAGTATATAATTTATTTAAAATATAATAGATTCATAAAAGAATAATTTTCTCAACAATAGAAGTTTTGAGATGAAATCCCTTACCTTAAATCCAGACCTGTCGTGTATATCCTTTATCTATTGTGTGATAAAATTGTATCAATTATTTTTCCATAAAAATATTTTATAGTTTTAATCCATTATACTGAAATAATTTAAATAATTTAGTTAAATTACATATTTAATTACATTGTCAGTTATATTAACATTGAGTGTTTTTAGGATTCTCAACTAAAAAATTCCTAATGGAATTGGTGTTTTGATCATTTTAAATGTTGTGAATATTCCTTTATATATAGAAAAACAATAATAAATTATTATAATTATTATAAATCAATTATTATTTAAATAAAATGAATCATGGTAATGAAAAAGGAACTATGTTACAATCACAGAGACTGTACGCCATATATATATATGCATGAGTGACATTTTCATATTTAATTGTTCATGAGGGAAAATTTTTAGAGTAATTGTTTCTATAAATATTGTTAATTATTTCATAAATATACTAATATCTCTTGAAATAAACATATATCTACCATATAGATTATGTGTGACAGGAAAAAGTACATCATTTCACAAGACAGTAGTTCATTGTACGCATGAACGACGTTATCAGTTTTAAATTGAGGGAACTCTTCAAAATTATATAATATAGTAATTCCCCTAAATGATATATATATACAATGAATATAATATTTATTAACTTAACAAGTCATCATAAACTACCATGAGAGGGAAATACGGAAAATAAATTACATCTATTCCCAAGGCTGTATTCTATTGTACGCACAGACGATGGTTTCATTACCCATTACATGGAAAAGGAGATGGATGTATGTTTTTACATAAAAATTATAACATATTATAATTTAATAGATACTTAATTTATTGTATCATCATGTATTAATAATATTTAAAGGATTTTGATGATGAAACCAAATAAAAATGATCGGTTAGGAAAGATATGTCTTCATAACACCACCTGTTTAGGATTATACCTAAAGCCTTCCCGGATTGGATTTAAGATAAAAAGAGGCCATTATGTTGTGAGGAGGAAAGTATAGAAACACATTTTTTCAGTTCTTCGACAAATCCCATTGCCTATAAATTTTATAAAGGAGATGATAGGATGATCTATTTTATATGTGAGAGGGAGTGATATTATTATAAATACCCAAAACTATTCAGTAATGTGAGTTGAATCTCCCCAAAACAACATAAAAATTTGATATATAATGTATTATATGGGTGATATGGTCAATATTCACATCCATCATTCAAATTAACACATATTTTAAACATTTTATTCTATTTACCGGTCAGTTTACTCACTTTTACTATTTTAGTTTTTCACCATGGTAACCAATTTTTTATATAATTTTTACTATTCATTATAACCTAAAATTGAGTTAATCCAATTAAATAATCATATATTTTTTTAAATATGGAATTGATTTTATAAAATTCAAATAATTTCCATTTCCAAATTTAATATTGAATTTTACTTTCAAAACCTGTAAAGAAAAATCTTTTAAAGAAATGATTTTTTCTAGAAATAGATGATTTTATATTCACTCAATAACTAGGATCAATAATTATATAAATGTATGTTCATATTTATAAATTTATAAATTATTAATTTATTTTAATTAATTCTTTATTAGGGATAATTTTACTCATTTATAATATACAAACTTTATTCTCTGAAAAATAGTCTCTAGAAAGCATCTTTTTATGCATAAACAAACTGATGCCAAAATCATGAAAATTGATGAATCAAAGGAAATTCATTAAATTATGTTAATTATAATTTTTAATATTTCACTTTACTATTAATAGAAAAATATATTGGAACTCTTGAATTATTTTATTTAAATAAAATATATTATAGTATTTCATAAATCCTTTAATTTCTCTATTCATTGAAAAATCAATCAATTTAAAAAATCCCAAAATATAACCCAATGTGAATTTTGATATTATGATATAAAAAATAATGTAATTTTTATAAAATAAAAGTTATAAAATCTCTATATATTAATTTTTAAACTCTCATTCAAAATATATATAAAATATTTTTGAAGAAAACCTTTTTTTAAATGTCCTCATTAATCATTTTCTACTTATTTACCAGAAATTTATCTATAATTTTATCTAGATTAATAACATTATATTTATTTTATAAATTATTTAATATTATTCATACATTCAATTTTAATGGCTAGGATATAACAATAATATTTAAATTAAATATACCATGATTCATTGAGGCTTGATGTTGCGTGTTATATATGCTTTTGAACATTGTTGTGTTTTTAAGTCTCATGGTGTTATAGTTTAAGAGACTAGAACCAATCATCACCTTGGTGAACATTAAATATTATTTGTATAATGAGTAACCATATGATATGTCCTCTTCTATACAAGATGGAAAAATCGAGGAACAAAATCAATCTAATCATTTGATTCAAAAGGGTATGGCTAACCATGATACATGAGTGGTAACTTATACTAAAATGTGTATAGTGAACTCATCCTATGAACATAGTTTTAATATTCCATAGTAACTATTAGATTCTAAAAAATCAGGTTAATATCCCCTTGAACTACTAGAGGTGGATCAGGTGGAAGAACTACTCTATGTTTTCCTAAAGGGAACACTAAACGAACAATCCCCTACATTGATACCCCATCACTTAACTGGTGATCATCAAGATAATGTATTTGAATCATAATTTATATCATCATGGAAGCATCATGAATTTTAATAATATGTACTATGTTCATATAATCAAATCATGGTAACTAAATCAAGGTGGATAGAGAAGTCCAAGACCCATTTTTAAGTGATGCAAGCATAAATAGTTTACCTAAATTTTGTGCCTTTGTATGCCATGTTGATGAGTAGGTTATGAATATCCTAGTGTATAGATATATTTACCACATCACTATATCTATATTTATAGGAAATAATTTCATACTTGAGACACCATAACATCATTTCCGAAAGTTCCCACACCAATTCTTATAACACATCTTACTTTGATCACCATCCCTTTGGAAAAAATCAATTTATACTAATATGTCATAAATCCAACCATTAGTGACCTTCTTATAATGGTACTAGTATATTTTTGACACTTAAAGACAACATATAATGGGCCAGGGGATGATTACTAGTGTCACATAATCATATCTTAAAAACGGGAGGCCATAATCCACTACACTTATATACACACAGACACCTCTAAGTACATGAAAACTATGCATGATAAATTATATGTACTAACCCAGGAGGAAGACACTTCTATGATAATATCTCAGAACAATTTGTATATACAATTATATAAAATTCTTGGTGTATGGGGAACAATACACAAACAACATGAAACCAGGGGAGTCTCAACCTAACCACATATGATAAGAGAAGGATGGTCATTATCTCGGAGACATACCACTATTTGTTATCATTTGCACCTATTACCACTAATCATTACCAAAACCTAGACTACCAAAGTCACTTTCTAATATTCTTTCATCTATATAAGAAATGACATGTGTAGGAAAATTCCATGTAGGTGTGAGTATATATGTACCTATTAGGAATCCTTAAATAACCAAGAGGGAAGCTAAATAATAAAATTGTCAGATCAAACAATATGAATGTTGGGGGGAAACCCCAAAAAAAGGTTTTTTAATATTGGTAAAAGAATAAGGAAATATCGATGTATAAAGGATAATCACAATATTTATAGATATGTTATGGTGATGAATTTTTCCAAATATAAATGATTCATTTCAATATTGATTCTAGTTATCTAGCATAAAACTTACTAATTCATCTATGATTGATACTCATCCTTTATGTAATACATCACATCTGAGAGGGTGATGGTCCTATATGGGTGTAGGAAACAATCATAATCTATTTTGGATGAATAGTAGGTCCAATCCATATATTTAATACCCACACCATGGGATTTCGATGTGGGGGGATGCGTAAGGGTTCCAATCCTAAGTATATAAGAAATAGATTAGAGAAAACCTAACCTATGTGTCCCTATATTGATTTAAAATCCCAATTTAAATATGTATATCACTTTTGTATGTTAATTTCAGCCAACAATTCTTGAATAAGAGAACCATTTTCACCACCTCGAATGACATCTCAAATTTCAACACACGTGACACAGACATGACATACAGGAAATTATATTTATTATGGACTAACTGAATGTCCAAATACATCTATTGATGAGTGATATGTATGAGTTAGAATATCCAAATATTTTTACAAAACATGTGCCTTGGTGTACATATGATGTAATCCCATTTCCTGGTCTGGCCATTTCCAAATACCCAACTTGGTGTGTTAAAATCAACAAACATCATCTGTATATTTGAGAACCCAATATGTGGGACCACTGAGGATCCCAAGTGCATACTACCTATAAAAGGTTCAGTTGGGAATATATGGTCACCCAACATATAGGCTAGCAACATGGATGTGTGATATATACATCAGTTCAAAACCCTATCCACTGCAGAAAAGTGATATTTGGTATGTGTTCTTTTAAAACACACAGAATCTTGTTAGGAATTTAATTGAATGAAAAGGTTTATCCATTGAATAATTATGGTTCCAACAATATTATTAAAACTTAGAGGATAATATTTCAATAATTCTCAAGATATCTACAGAAGTATTAACCATCAAGCTTCCATAATTGATAATCAGCTTCCAACCCGCACTTTAATGAAATGGGAATCACAATTGATATTAATAGCTCTGACTCACCAGTTATTTTAGAAATCAACCTTATTACATCCATAAAACATGTTCTGTCTGTCATATATCATACTCCCAAGCATTGAAATCATCGCACACATCCATAACCATGACCACAAGATCAAGTTGTTTGATCGTATCTCGAAATGGACCAAAAATGGTCAAACCACCACCCAAAATGTGACTAATAGGAAACAAATATTAACTATGAGAGAAATCCAATTATACATCAAAGTGAATATCATCATTGGTAGATATGGAATGATCCAAGGATAAACATTGTGGAAAATGAAATAATAAATCAATGAATCCATGGTAAAAAGTAAATTAAAATTTAAATTAATTATGAATTAATAGGGAAATGAAAAATATATAAAAGATTTGGGATTCAAATCATATAATCATTTACATGATATAATAATAAATTAAAGGTAAAAAGCAATAAAATAACAAGACCCCCCACATTGTTGGATTCATCATTGATGATAAAAGATGTAAAAAACCCAACACTATTAACATAGATATAGTGTCCACATGATTACATTAATATATATTAAAGGGATCTAATATAGAGGGACCAATCGACATAGTAGTCTGGGAGAACCATAGATATATATGATGCACATTTTACATTTGGAAATAAAAAATAAACATTGAAAATGTTTGGTATACATGAAACAAATTTGAATATTTATTCTTCACATCCTAGGGGGAAAAAAATTTGGTGAGCTCAAATTATCACTAAGGGTTGAGTGTCACAAAATATATTTTTAAAATTTCAGAAATCCCTTTTTTGGATGGGTGAGAATCGTGGAAAGATCATACCGAAAAAACGTTACACACCAAAATCATCATCATACATACCTTAAGAAACAGTATTCTCCCACTCAGAATCAATATATGAATACTCAAACCCAAGACATGATTAGAGGCTAATGGAGAAATTGTGCATCTGACCTAACCTTCCTTCCACCTCCTCCCTACCAAAGACCATCGAGGAAACACCAAGGTTGAACCAATACCTTGCTTTCCCTTGATTTTTTGGATTTCTCTATGGATGATTATTTCCCCCAATGTTGTTATGAGTAACCAGAGGTAAAACTGAATCATTCTGAACCCACATTCCACCAATCAGATCAACCTCAGACATGGAGAGGGGTGAAGTTCCAATGGCTATTTTATTATCTCGAGGCGAACCGATAGCTGATGTGACGTTCACATTGTGTCCATCAACCATGAGAGAACTCTGCAATGTTGGGGAATCCCTTCTCCTAATAGGGTAAGCCACCACACCACACACAATAATGGAATAGGAAGGTCCATTAACCCTCGAAACCATAACAGTGATGACCTTACCCATAATGTCACCACCTAGTGCCCTTAGAATTAAGGGTGCAGCATGAGCGTCCAAACCTGGTAGACCAAAATCAAGATATCCTAAGCTCAATGTGGCTGATTATAACTAAATTCTCAATAAATTAAATTCATAACATTGTAAATCATGAATTTAGAGATAATTATATCTATAAAATACATTTATTTTTCTATGAAAATATAAAATATGGGCAGGTATACACAAAAAATGCATTTAAAAATATTGTCCTATGGATTTGTATCATGATACATGTCGATGAATAGAGGTGATATAAAATTATGGGGCCCACAAATCACTAAATTTTGAATACATTCCTTATATATTTAATGATAATTTTAATTCATAAATATCATTTATTATTAATAAGTTTCCATATTGAATAATTAATAAATAATATCAATAATTTCCTAGTCCATTAAATAACTTTCTATAAAAAACACCATATGTAGAAATTTTATTTGGTATAGGTAATAATATTATTCCAAATAAGAAAAATCTTTTTCAGAGTAGGACACCCAATAGGGGGGTGAATTGAGTTCCCAAAAAAAATTCGGTTATAAACCTTTGTTAAAAATCCACCAATTTAAAATCATAATAGGCCTGTTAGTCAATGAAGTAAATTTTTAATAGCTTTATTGCTCAATTAATTTCTCAAAATATTGATTAATTTTAGTGATAGAAATTTGAAATATTGATATAAATTTTGAAATTAATATACCAAACCAAAACAGTTATAAATATTATCTATGATAAACTATCAATGTAAAACATTATTTTTCTATATATGAGTTAAAAAGTAAACTAAATTTGAAATATCACAGAAAAATAAAAAAGATTTCTACTATCAAGGAAATACCTAATCCTATAAACTTGTTGATCACCAACCACCATGTAGTTTAAATTCAAAAACATTGATCGACTGCCTAGATCTGGGATTACAACAGCATATAGTGATGTCCAGGTCACACTAGACCTCTACCATAGTTATTCATTTGCAACAGATTATAACTATGTCACATAGACACCACTTCCATAGTTCTCCATGGGAGAAATATTGTGTAATGAAATGGTAGTGTGAGGATAACTGAAATCCTCCATCTTATCATTATAGAAATGGTGTGTTTGTACTACCAATACACACTCTACTCGAAAATTTATAAAACATAACACAACAGATCAGAAATAATGAGAGATTGTTTAGAAAGCTATGGCTATTTTCATTTAAGATTTTAGACACCTGGGATGTAGCAGAAGTAAATCTTGAGTCCTCTTATAGAAATAAACACCAGAACATAGTGTTATGTATTCTCACTATTCTAGTTTCAAGGATAATGAGATATTCTTCGAAGGGTTTTTCTCAATAGTATTTTTTGCTATATGTATGATTGGAACATTGATGCACAAAAATTTACTCTTTTTTTCAGTCTTTTAGAAAGTTTGGTATTATTTTTTTTTCTTCATGGAATCTCTTTATATTGTTTCTCGTGTGTGTGTGTGTGTGTTACACTTTTTTCTCGAGTGATTCACTTTTTATATTCTACAGGTCCAACATTGGGCATGATGGGATATGTTTTGTACTTCGTACCTCTGATATAAAATTTAATGATGTCTGTAAAAATTGATACAAGTAAATCAGTAGTATTAGATAACCATATATGACCATCGGATAAAAAGTATTAATTTAAAGAGTAACGATTTTTTGAATAGTCTATCGGTGAGTCTTTTTGTCGGTAGGTCACACTGTCAGTGATTCCTTCTATCGGTAGGTTAGTGTATCAGTGACTCCTTCTATCAATGATTCAAATTGTTGGTTGGTCTAGGCTTCAGTATTTGAGTTTGGTTTTCAGTTAGTTAGTTGGTCTTTTAGTGACTCATTTGATCTTCCAGTCAGTCAAACTATCTATGAGTCATTTGTTATGTCATTGATTTATTTTTTCTAGCGGTGAGACTTCTATTTTATTAGTGATTCAGGCTATCGGTGAGTCAGTCTATTAGTGACTCAATTATTCTATCAGGGACACAAACTCATCACTTTGGTGACTCAAATCTTATCTAATTTTTCAATTTTTCTATATTTTAAAATGAACATATACGTAACATGTTAAACATATAATTGAACATAGATAACCATAATTAATTATCATTAAACATAAATAAACATGATCTGACATAAATTAACATGATCTAATATAAATGAATGTGATTTAATATGATTGAACATGATTTGTGATTATTAAAACCAGAGAGGGACAATAATATCTCCCTTTTCGATAATCACATATCATTGCATTATTAATTAGAATCAGTTAATTCTGAATGATCAAAGTTGGTGTTCTGATTACTATCTCCATAGTTAAACTAACAGTTAAAATAATGCATAATTTTTATTCCTCTCTCCTCCTTTCGGGATTATCAAAAAGAGTAAAGGAAATAAGGAATAAATATAATGGAATAAAATAAATAATCAAAGAAATAAAATATAGTAGATTACATTGTCAATGATGATGACATTCGATATTAAAGTGAAAAATTACCTCAAAGTAGTACTATAGGTCAGTCCTATCAAACAAGTTATCCAAACTAATTCTTCTTCTTTAAAGAAGGGTATATCACTATCTTTCCATTATCATAAAATACCGGTGTAGGATAATTAGGTGTAGAAGTTGTGGTAGGAGGTTTAGAATTAATAATGAGAGAGGAAAAAGGAACTCCAATAAGGACTAAAGGGTCCGAGCAGGGATGAGTTGAGGATGGAGGGATAGTATTCTCCCTAAAACTGACAGGTTGAATCGGCTTGAAATCTTGAGCATGTGTCATTGGAAAAGAAGTCACGCTAGAATAAGTAGAGATTTCTAGTTCCATAGATTGTATGATTGGAGTGGAAACAATTACAATACTCCGGACATGTAGAAATGGATTTATAAGGTTGAAGAAATCAATTGTTATCTCTCCACCATACTATATAGAATTTTAAAAATATTCTTTATTGTCAATAAATTTTTCAATTATAGGAGTAACCTCCTTGATAAACTTCAAATGATCTCTGAAGTATTGAGTCACTAGAGGAATTCACAAGTTCTCAAGTAGAATCTTGAAGTAACTATCAAACTGATGCTTTAGGTAAATCCTCATGAAACAAAAATCCACTTTCTTGATGATTTACTCCTGAGAAGCTGTAGCCTTTTCTTAATAAAATCTAACCATGTCATATATATGGTAACTGTTTGGCCTGATTTTTGATAGACTTTTCATATTAGTGCAACCCATCATGGTTCTCAGTTATTCATTAATTACAGTCCTGACCATGTCTATGTCTATAGGGTGAGATATATGAGTTTCTAATCTAGATTCACTTTCTAAAACATCTCTCACATCTTTTTTTAGTTGGATCAGACTATACCTATCTAAATTCTATATTACTAAATTATGTTTTTTCATTACTACTATTCTAATCACCACATTGTATGAAGATTGAACAAGAGATACATAGTAAGGTGGAGCCATAGATGATTGGGAATTATTCACTGCATCCTCGACTACTGACTTCAAAAGGGCCAAAACAAGAGTTGGAGTAACATTATTAATAGGGGATATAGGATAAAGTTCATGATGTTGTAGACCTCAGTCAATAGTATTTTTTTATTCAATGAGAATTTGGCTAACATCAGCTGGAAGCTTGACCATTTCATCATATAACTTTGGACTGGCTATCTCAACAACTTCCAGAACTGATACCAACCGAGGTTTAAGATTTGAGATAACTCTTTCTACAGTCAAGTCAACATCATTATCACTAATTGGGATATATGTTCTGGTTAAACCTAAGCGACTGATCTCATAGTAGATCGAATTTCCACCTTAAAACTATCAAATTATCCTTAATGACATAGTCACCTATAATTTGAACCACTAAAGGATTATGAGAAGAAGCATATGCACCTACAGAATGATTTTAAGATTGTATAGGGTCCTCCACCACTATTCTATTTAGAGCTACACTATCATCATCAGTATGATAATCAGAATAATCCAAGCCAAGGACAAAATATCAATGATGAATTTTTCATTCAGACAACACATAGGCTTCCAAAAGAGTGAGTGTGTTAACTATCATTCTTCTAGCTTGAGGCTCCCCCTCAACTTGAGATCTTCTATATTCAAGCTAGCCCTCAACATGATCTACTCTTACTTTCTTATCCCCCTTTGCTTTAGAACTTCTTCTATCATAAACCATCTATAGTATAGAGAATATATCAGCCCCCATTTCATCACCAACTTCAAATATTTCTTCTTCTTCTCTAGTAGTAGCTTCTAATTGATCAAGAGTTTCTACATTTTTATCTAGATCCAAATTATTATAAATATCTCAATTATCAGCTAGATCATTACCAGGATGATCAAATCCACTTTTAATTAAACTTCTTTATTCATTCTTATCATCTCTATCATTTCCATCCTCATCTTCTTCTCCTTCATCCTTATCTTCTCCTCCTTCATCCTCATCTTCCTCTCCTTCGTCCTCTTCTCCACTTCTATAGACACTTCTATTCTCTTATCCTTCTATGTCTTGTTATTATTCTTCAATAAAATCCTAATCTGAGACATTTTATATGCTCATTTACTCAACACTAAAAGATTTTTTAGTTTCTTCATTATCACCTTAAATTTGTACTTTTGAAGGTAGAGGGAGAGTTGGACTGGGTGGTCTAATGGCCATTCTCCTTGGGTTTTCAGCAATATCTTGGAAACTCCTATCATATATAGGAGGTAATTACTCTCTACAAGTTATATCATCCTCTTTTCTATCTTCATCATTAGAATATTCTGCCAATTCTATTTGGTCCTAGATCAGTACCAACAACATCTCTAGGCCTAACATGATACTCTACAGGATTGAAATTATCATATATCTTCTCTTAAACTCCAACCCACTCCCTCTTCCAGAGATTCCATATTATCTTCATTCTTTTTAAATATCCTTATTTAATCAATTAGCATTTCAGACTGAAATAATATCATCACTCTCACTTACACATCTCTTTTCCCTTAGCATAGTAGAAATCATCCTTGGATAGAACAATGAATTGGCCTTATTGTATGGCTTAATCACATCACTGATGTGAACAATTAAATAGATTCAATGGTTAAACTAGTTCCCTTTATTCAACAAATATAACAAGTACACATGTAGGTACATCAAAGCGGACGAGTCCCCTTTTTTGGGACATAGTTAATATTGAATAAATTTAAATAGAACTCTTCTTTCCCAATCAAACTCTGAGGAAACATGCCTTCTATGATCCTTTTTTCCAGTAAACTCCTAAAATGTTTTATCATAGAAAAATATTTCATTGGTAGGTGGAGTAATTAATTGGTAGTTATTAAAGACTCTGTCATGGTGAACTTAGAGGAATTACTCCCAATTCCTCAATTATAAATAAATGCTTCTTCTATTAACCATATATTTAATCTAGTATATCTCACCACCCTTAAGAATGAACTATACATGACGATAAAACTCATACACAAGCATAGGGTAATACATACATTTATTATTAGAAAAAAAATCTAACTAACCTTTAATTTACATTAATCTCAATTGAAGTGACAGAATAGAGAGTAACCATTCTAGGAATACCTCATTCTCAGCAGTTACAATATTATTTAAATGAGGTATATTGATAGGTTAAGATTTTCTCAACTATCCTTTCTGCCTCTTAACTAAATGATACATGTCCTTAGATCCTTTTAAGATGAAATTTAATTTGAACATTTTGATGTTTTGTTCGTAAAGTAGAATGGTGAAAGGTATGAGGGTAAAAAGTGAAAATGTAGGAGTGTGAGAGTGAAAGTATGAGATTATGAAATGGAGTTGACTGACTTCATTTTATAACATAGGGATTTATAAATTGAAAAAGGGTAAACTGGGTTTAATTGAAAATAGAAAAACCAAAACTTTTTGTTATTCATTAAAACATATATAGACAAGCAGAATCTATCATTATGTGTCTATTAGTGATACATCATCGGTGTCAAAAAGAATCGGTCGGTGTCGGTGAGACGTAGGTTTCAGTGAGACACTAGTGTTTGAGACACTGTCGGTGTTAGCAAGGCATAGGTGTTGATGATACACGTCAAACACTTTTAGTTTCGGTGAGTCATAGGTGTTGGTGAGACACCAGTCTGATAGACACTGTCAGTGTTAGTGAGACAGCACTGGTTTGTCGTTTTTTCGAGAAACCCACACCTACTTTTAACAAATAATCAATATATGATTCTAATAAATGAATCATTACTAATTCATATATGATTTAATTAATTTTTATGAGTTTAGTGTAGTTGTGAATAAATCAGAAAACTAATGTTCTTTTCTAATAAATTTTTGAGATATATCACATTTTTTATAATGATATCTCAAAAATTGGTGACTTACATCAATATTATTTGATCTATAATGAGAAACAAGATTATTTGAATTGTTAATAGCAGTTTTATTGTTACAATTTATATGTACATGTCTAAAATGATATTCATAATCAAGTAATGTGTGTTTCATCCCCATAATTTGTGCACAAAAACTACCAATAGCTATGTATTCATCTTTGATAGTAGATAATGCAATAGAGTTTTTATTCGTACTATACCATGACACTAGAGACATTCCCAAAAGGTGACATGTTCAAGAGCTGCTTTTTCTATGTAACTTACTGCCGCCAAAATAATAATCAGAATAAAAAAATAAATCAAATTCTTGTGCTCAAGGATAGAATAATCCTTGGTAGTAAAATTGAGATATTTGAAAATTATTTTAATATCATTTAAATGAGATTCTTTATGGTTACCTTGAAATTGAGAACACATAAACACACTAAAAATAATGTCAAACATACTAATTTTTAAGTGGAGTAAACTCTCAATAATTTCACTATAAGTGGTTTGATTAACATTTTTACCATTTTCAACAAGATCCAACGTACTGGTGGTACACATTGGAGTATCACTACTTTTTGTACCATAAAATTTGAACCTTTTTGAATGATATTTTTCATATTTACTTTGTGTTAAAATATTGCCATCATTATTTAAATAATATTAAAATCCAAGAAATAATTTGAGTTCCCCAATTAAATTCATTTCAAATTCACTTTACATCATTTTTTAAAAATCAATAAATAGAGAATTTCGTGAAGATCCAAAAAAAATCTCATCAACAAAGATTTGAACTACTAAAACATATTTATAAGTTTGTTTTATAATGGTAGTACGATAAGAAATAACTTTTGTAAAACCTTTTGAATTAACAAAAGTACTGAGCCTGTCATACCAAGCTCTTGTGTATTTGTAAAACCATATAAATCCCCTTTTAATTTAAAAACATGATTTGGAAAATGATGGTTTGTAAAACCATGGGTTGTTGAAATGAAATCATCAATTAAATATCAATTTTTGAATTCAATCTTAACAACCATTTGATATATTTTGAAATTGATATAGGTTGCATATACCAGAAATATTCTATTGGTCTCAAGTCTAGAAATTGGTGAAAAATTTTCTTCATAGTCAATATCTTTTTTTGGACTATAACTTTGTACAACCAATCTATCATTACTTCTTACAATATTACCAGGTTCGTCTACTTTGTTTCTAAACACCCATTTATTTCTAATAGTCAATGTGTATTTGGGTCTATCAAAAAGATTACAGACATTATTTCTTTCTGACAGATTGAATTCTTATTACATATCCATTACCCAAAATACATCATTTATTGCATCATTAATGTTTTTAGCATCATGATATGACAAAAAATATTGATTTTCAACCTGTTTTCTCAAATAATATCTAGTATGTGTCCCTTTATCTATGTCTCCAACTATAGCATATAAAGGATGTTTATTAAGGATTCTTTTAGGTTTAGAAAAAAGGGCTAGTAATTTTATCTTCTTCAACATGTTTGGGTTTATCGTTCCCATAAATTTCCAATATTTTCTATTATTTTATGGATATAAACTTTGAAATCATAAATTTTAAAATAAATAACTTTTGGCTTCCTACTTTTCAATAGCTCATCGGGGGTTCTCTTAAGAATTGGTCTGATTAAAACTCTGTTATTTATATAACAAGCTATATTGATATCGTCTTCCCAAAAGTAGATAGGTAATTAATGTTTATTAAGCATAGTCATGGATATCTCTTGTAAGGTTCTATTTCTTCTTTCTTTAACACCATTCTGTTTGGGTGTCTTAGGAGTAAATATATTTGATGATAACAACTATGTGAGTAGAAAGATTCAAAATTGTGCAGTTCAAAATCATGGCCATGGACACTTCTTAATATTGTAATTCTACGTCCACTTAGGTTCTCAAATATTTTTCCATACGTAATGTAGTAATAGAAATAATCTCATTTTTTTTTGATAAGGAATGAAATTCCATGTGTATTTAGAAAATTCATATACTAAAACATAAACATAGTGCTTTGTATTATGACTAAAAACACTAAATAGACCAAAAATATCCATGTGAACCAACTCAAGAGGATGAGAAGTGGAATCTTCATTCTTTGGTTTGAAATACATTTTATCTTGTTTTCCCTTTTGATAAGGATTAAAGACTTTGTCATTTGGGAACTCGAGTTTGTTTATGTCCTAACTATTATTTTCCTAGTATGCTTTCTATGTGAATGAATCTTAAAATTTCATAATATCATATGCCAGAGCCAAGACACCTTTTAGATGGAACTTAATTATGAAACATTTTGAGACACTAAGGACTATATGTTTATAGCCTATACATTTTGATTTCTAAAGGAAGTAAATACTAATTAATTTTATAATTAAAAACATTTAATTCATCATTTTCAAACAAAACATTAAAACCATAATCACACAACTTAGAGGTAATAAAAATATTTTACTTTAATTCATAAAAAAATAACATTGGAAATTAAAACTGAATTAGAGTTTCTAAATTGGCCATGGCTAAATGTTTTTCCTTTAGCTTTTTTAAAAAAAGTGACATTCCCACCATCAATATTTATCATATTCTTGAAGCATGAATAATATTCTTTAATGTGTCATGAAAATCCACTTTCCTGGTACCATAGAAATCTATTGGATCTCTTCAAATAGATTTCCTACAAGAATATAAAACAACAGATGATTTTATTACTTTGATTTCGTGTGTCAAATAATATTAGTTATAAGTTCTTTGGTAACCCATACTTTCTTCAAGGGTATCATGTAAGATGTTTTTAAAGTATTTGAAAAATAATTTTTTTATAAAAAATCCATGTAGCATAAGGTTTTTCTTTTTTAAAACTAGTAGAAAAATTATCAGTTCTGGACATAAGAACTATTTTGTTAGATTTAGTTAAAAAATTATTTTTAGCTGTTTTCCTTTTTCCAGGTTGGTATCTTATAATAGTATTATACCTAGGATCAACATGTTTACCAAGAATTTTCATAAGAGTACTTTTTCCATTGCTAGAATTCTCTATGTCCTTTTTCAATTGATCATTTGATATCTTAAGCTCATTTTTTTATCTAAGAAATTGAGCATTTTTTTATTCCCTATAGTAAGGTCGGATTTTATTATAGAGGTGAGAGTATGTTGTTTCCTAAAAACTATATATTTATCTTTTAATTCATTACATGTATCTTCAACCATTTGGAAGTATTTAAACAATTCTTAATTAGTCATATTTTTAGAATCACATTCATCTCGAGAATAATAATAATTTTGTACATGAGACTCAACAGTTACCTCAGAGGTGGCTTTCACAAAACACATGTTTTCATTGTAACATTTCTCATTAGGTGATGATTCTGAATCACTGGATCTCTCCTCTGAAGCACTATATGTGGCCTTCATTTCTTTCTTTTGTCTTTTATAATTGGCCTCTTATTTCATCTTATATTTTAACTTAGGACTATTAACAATTACATGTCCACTTCTCTTACATTCATAAAAATATATTTCTTTTGATTTATAACTCCTCTTCCAATCCGTTCTCTAGTATCCCATATTATCAAATTTACTTTTGTAGTTGGGATTCCGGAAAAACATATTCTTTCTATAAATATTTTTAAACATTTTGGATAATTGATCCATTTATCATCACTGTCTAATGGTGAATCATCATAACTTATACTATCCTAATGAGTTTGTATCCTATCCTTTTCTTTATTTTTTTAAATAGTGGGTTTGAAGTCGATTAACATTCTCTTTGGTTCATCCTATTCTTCATTATTGATCATTTATTCTTCGCCATACATCATCAGATATCCTATTAGCTCCTTAACTGGGAACTTAGTAATATCACAGGATCCTATAATTAATACTAAGGTTCCTCTCTATCTTTTGGGTAGACATCTAAGTACCCGCATGATTTGTTCTCTGGCATCCATTAGATTTCCAAAAGTACTCATTTTATTGACTATCTCCTAGAACCTAAGATACATATAAAAAATGGGTTCATCTTGATATTATAATACATAATTTTATATATATTAAGTCTCATTTCTTTAACATTATTTGTTCCTTCATATGAAACATCTACGATATCCCAAATTTTATAGCCAGGTTTATAGGAAAATATTTTATTGAATTCGTCATCACCTAAATCACAAAACAGGGAATTCATAGCTTTAATATTATTATTATAAGAAACTTTTATAGCATCACTCCACGTATTTTTTTAGTCTTTGGTAATTTATATGTATCTTCTATTATATTCCAAATATCAAACCCCATACCTTCAAAGTGAATTTCCATTTTAATTTTCCACTAGACATAATTTGTAGCATTAATGTAGGGATATATTTTGGTAGAATAACATTCCATTCTATTTTCTATATTGAATAATAAATCGTTTCTTTTTTAAATAGATTAAAATTCCGAACTAACAGAAATTTATAGATCTTTAATACACATCTAAAATCTGAGTTGAAAACATTAAATACAGACATTGAAAAAAAAAGATTGATCACAATCCATTAATACCAAATTTTGGTTGTGGTGGAAAAATATTGTGGGGTTGAATTGAGTTCCTATTAAAATTATGATAGAAACCATAGTTAAAAATCCCCAACCATAAAAAAAATAGGCCATTTAATCAAAGTTATAAATTTATAATAGTTTTATTTCTCAAATAACTTCTCAAAAGATTGATTTACTCTTAGTTATAGAAATTTGAAAGATTGATATAACTTTTGAAAATAATTTAATAAACCAAACTAGTTATAAATACTATCAAACATCAACTATAAAATTGAAACACCGTTTTTTGAAATATGAGTGAAAATGGTGTAAACTAAATTTAAAATAGCATAGTAGAATAAATAAGTGGTTCAGCCTAAAACTAAGACCTAATACTATACACTTATAAATCACATAAAACCAAATAGTTTAAATTAATAAAATATTATCTACACCCTCGATCTAGGTTTACAATAGAAAACAGAGATATCTAGGTCAAGATAGACTTCTCCACAGTTATTTGTGGGCAACAGATTACAACCATATTACATAGAGACTTCTTGCATATTTATTTGTGGGGGAAATAAGGTTTAATATAATTGCAGTGTGAGGATATCTTGTATCCTCCTGCATATCACTGGATACATGGTCTATTTATACAACATATAAACACTCTAATCAAAAAGTGATAAAATTGAACACAATAGAGCATAAATAATGAGAGAAGTTATAGAATGCTCTGAGTGTTTTTCATTGATGCTTCCGGACTCCTTGGATGTAGAAGCAAAGAATCTAAAGTCTTATTCTATAAATATACCCCACAATAAGTTGTTGCGGAGGCTCTGTGATCTGTTTTCCAAGAAACTGAGTTATTCTTCAAAGGTTTTCCTCTCTAGAGTTTGTTTACTTAAAGGGTGATTGGAACATTTATGTATAGATTTTTGCACTCTGTTTTCAGTTAGCATGGAGGTGTGGTATTATTTAATTTCTTCATGGGTTCTCTTGATATGGTTACTCATGTGTGTGCTACTCTTTTTTCTCGAGTTATTCCCTTTCTATATTCTACGGGTCTGACATTAGGCATGATTGGGATATCTGATGTAACTCATACCTCTGACGTCCACATTAATGATGTCTGCAAGAAGTGATAAAATTAAATCAGTATAATTAAATAACCCAAAATGACAATTGGATAAAAAGTTCAAATTTACAGAGTAAAGAAATTTTGAATAGTTTGCTTGTGAGTCCAGTTGGTAGGACACACCGTCGATGACTCCATCTTTCAGTATGTTTGTACATCGGTGACTCCTTCTACTGGTGAGTCGTGATGTTGGTAGGTCTGTGCATCGGTAGGTGAGTTGGCATATCTGTGAGTCAGTTTGTCTGTTTGTGACCCATTTGAGTTGTTAGTTAGTTAGACTATCAGTGAGTCATTTATTTTGTTGGTGACTCATTTGTTCTGTCGATGATTCTTATGTTTTATTTGTGATTCGAACTACCGATGAGTTATTCTATCGGGGAATCAATTGTTCTGTCGGTTAATCGAAACTCATAACTATTATTGAATCATACTTAGGAAATTTTTCTTTCTTCATGTCCTAAAATATAATAATGTACATAATATTTTAAACTTATAATTGATCATATATAATCATAATTAATTACATTTAAAATTAACCAAACATGATCTGACATAAATGAACATGATTGAATATTATTGAACATGACTTTTTATTATTAAAACAAGAGAGGGACAACAAAAAATATGGATATTTACGATAAAATTAATTCCCAATGATCACAATATTCTAAATTTTTAAAAATAAAATTAATGGCCACATAATTAATAAGAGACAAGAGAATAACATAGATTAATTAGAAATATAGATTTTATAATAAAATCAAATCCTTTTTAAAAATAAATAATATTCAGTAAATATATTAGAATAATATTCCTTTATATATTTTTTTATTGTAAATCCATTGAAACCATGTAGAATAATTGAAGAGAATCAAATGATTATAGTGGTTTTAAAATCATCTAACACAATCTTTGTTAAAAAACATTCCTTTTAATTTTTTATAGAGAATGTTGAATAAAATCCTTTTAGAAAACAGTTGAAATATTACATTAAAACATTTTAAAATTCAATTATAACTTAAAATTTAATTAATAAATTATTTGTGTAAATAAAATGGAATTTGGAATATAATTTTTGAAAAATACGAACATGGAAGAGAAATATACCTGATAAAGAAGATAAATATGATTGGTGTCTCTATATATTTTATTGCATGATTCATGTTTAAAATATAGTGATATTTTGAATAAAATATATAAATTCCTTAAATATGTATATGAAAAGTAAAATATTGGAGTTTATGAAGGATTATGATATTACTTCATTGAATATTTAATTAATCCAAAAAGAATGTGAGATTGTAAAATAAATTCTTACCTGTGTGAAATTTAAAATTACACAATATAGAAAGATTAAACAAGAATTAAAAATTAATCATTATGAATATATGTATAATATTGTTAAATACCAAAAACTTTTACTCTATACGCTATATAAAAATAAATTGCTTCATAATACAAAATACGTCTCAATGGATTTGTAATTGAGAAGAAATCCAATACCTCACATTTCTCCTTAGTTTAACATGATTTATCCACCTATATAATGTTTTTAAACTTGTAATTAGATTATAAAAAACACATATTATTCTATTTAATATCATATATGAACCTCTTATAATATCTTATCACCCCTCTGTCAATAATCACTCATTATTATCATTTTTTTATATTACCTACTTTATATTCTCATTCATGTTTTTCCATGGGATTTATTATCCACCCACCTTGATTATCATTCCATAATATCGAAAAAAATTATAATAATATAAATATAAAATATAACCATTAAATAGTTATTTATTATAATCCTTCTTGAATGGAAGTGAAAAATAGATCACATAGCTTTGTGGAGGAGGAAGTCTAAATGTACATATGAGCGACATTACCGACTTTCAAATAACTGTAAAGTAAGAAGGTATATCTAATATTAATATTATTGAAGCATATTTATTTAATATATATCATATATATTCATTATTTTTAATGTTTATAAGCATAAAAGAAATGGTGATGAAAAAAAGTTACACCATTGTGTAGAGATAGTAAGCCATATTTACACATGACATATATTTTCACTTTTTATAGGATGAAAATGAGATTAAAAAGGTAGTATAATAATAAAAATTGCATATAATTATATTTATGATAATTGAGTATTTATTCTAGTATGGGTATAGAAGATTTACTGGAAACTGAATAGAAAAAGTAGAAAGAGTCATTAAATATTATTACATGTTCTTTAAAATAGATACCTTAGATATTCTCATAAGAGACCTAGGGTTGGTATTTTTCGAAGAACATAACATAAAAAAATTAGATATGGATCTTTATAAGAATTTATTTATGGTCTAGTTAATATAATAGGCTCTTGGTAGTGTATTTAATAGTGTATAAGTGGTGATTTTATAGTGAACAAAAGGACATATAGGGAAGTAATAAAATATTTAAATATAATAAATTAAATTAATTTTGAAATTGGCACAATGTCTCCATAATATTTAATATTCGATAGGATATGTTTTAAATACTCTCAACCAATATAATTTTAACATGTTTATGTGTAATTTTATACCTTATCTTTTATTTTAACCCCTTTCCTAAACAATTTCTACATCAACCATAAAAAAAATTAATATGAAATGGTTATAATTTTATATATATAAATATATATAAATTATCATCATTGAAAAATAGATTAAAGTTTAGTCCATTTGTGAACCGAATTTTCCTCTTAAATTATATATTTTTTAAATTTAAATAATTTAATAAAATATTATTTTTCATAAAATACAAATAATGTCATTTTGAAACTATTCATTTATTTTGTCTTTAAAGACATTATAAAAATAATTTTTTTGAATATATACATTAAACACATCTATAATATGTCATATATATATGTGAAATACCTGGTTAACTATAAATCACACAAAAATATAGCTTTAAATGTTTATAAACTAATTTATTTTATCTTTCTATTAATTTAGTAAATAATGCATCTACATTCTGTATTCATTTAATCTAATTATTCCCTAACTAAATATTATTAATAAACTATAATTATGAATATAAATTAATTATGTTTAAAATAATATTTCATTTTCTCTCATAACCTTCACTTATTCTTATGTGAATATTTAAAATTAATTAAACTCTATAGCAGGGCATTTTTAAATTTTATTTAGTTAAAATGATATAAATGTCACTTCGAAGGAAAACATGCCAAAAATGAAATATATTCAAATTTGGGATGGATATTTTCAAAATACTCCCATAAAATGAAATAAAGGAAAGGGTTCAGTTTTTTAATGACTCATCGTTTTATTTTTAACCGTAATTACCCAATTTTTCCATAACCAATGTGATATATTTAACCATGGATGCCTAAATAAAAATTGGGAATATTTACCAAATTTTGATATTGTTATTCCAAATATATTTTCCTTTTTTTATGATTCCTTTTCTAGAAGTGGAATAAATTATTTTTAATATATATTTGTATTTATCAATGGAAACCAATTTTTAGAAAAAAAAATAAGTTTTAAGAAAAAATAACATTTATTTCAATCAGTGAATTTTTTAAAAAAATTATATTTTTATAAATCAAATAGATCATATGAAACATTAAGAAAAAATAAAAAATAATGGTAATTTTAAATTACTTGATATAATGAAAATAAATTACAGTACATGAAAATCATAATTTTTCACTATTTATTAAGAAATAAATCATTTTAGAAAAACCCCAAACATTCAACATAAGTATATTTTATAATTTTGAAATAAAAAATAAAATTTTTAATAAAATAAAATTTTAAAAAATATATTTCTTTATTTTAATCTCATTTTTGACTAAATCTATTTGTAATGTTCTATTGATTATTTAAAAAGAAAATATTTCAATAATCGTAGCTTGGGATTCATTTCCTTACCTTCTTAAAAAAATCATCCATAATATTACTAGAATCTCAAATAAAGAATTGATTTTCGTCATTATTCATCATAATTTTATCAGGTTCCCACATCAACTATTCTATGTTATGATTTATCTAAGGTACCTTTACCAACCAGGTTGTTTTATTCCTTAGTACTTGTTAATTAGTGTCTGAAATATGTATAGTCTCTTCATAGTAAGATATATGGGGTTCCAATTATCTTTCATCAGGGGTGACAAAATTCCATTGATAAGTCATGTACTTCATAAAAAATGATTAATGGAAAACATCATGTACTTTAGATAGGCTTGGAATCATATCCAAATGATATTCAAAAGATTTAATTCATTCCAAAAAATCAAAATATCTAATGTACGTAGGGATAAGTTTTTCTTTCTTGCCAAACCTTAGGACACCATTCCATGGCTATACTTTCAAAAAGGTATTATCTCCCACTTGAAATTCCGAATCATTCCATCTATGATCAGAATAATTATTTTTCCTATTTTAAGCTACTATAATATAGATTTTATAATTATTTACCTTCATATTTGTCTCCTCAATAAGAATAAGACAAAAAAAAATTTATCACCAACTTCATCATGACATGTCACATTATAATATCTCATTCCTTATAATGCTTTATATGGTTCCATTTTAACACTTGAATGAAAGGTATTATAATATGAAAACACCCCCAAAAGTAAAATTAGATCCCAAAGACCATGGAAGTAAATTGATCATGATCTCAATAAGAAATCTGAAATTTTAATGGTCCTTTTTGACTATCCATCGGTTTGTGTGTGATATTAATTATTCAAATAATGTTCAATATCTATAAACTTCTTATGAATTTTCTATAATATTAATGTAAATTTTGGTTCATAATCAGGAAAAATTTAAACGTTTCTACCATGAAGTCATACAACCTCATTTCTATCGGTTAATTCAAGGCATTGAAGAAGTAAATTTTCTCTTATAGTAATTAACTATGTAGATTTGCTAAGCTGATCAAGAATAAAAAATATTTCATCATACTTTCTTGTTGTATTTGGTAATCTTGTGATAAATTCCATAATTATATAATCTGATTTAATCATAGAAATGTTTATAGGTTTCATGATTCCTCTTGGATGTTATCCCTCAACCTTCACCTATTGAAAAACAAGACAACTTGAAAAATAATCAACAATTTCCTACTTCATATTATCCTACTTAAAATGTTCTTCCAAATCTACATACTTCTTACTCTCCCCTACGATGTATAATAAAATTTTAGTAATTAGAATATTCTAATAATTCCCTTTTAAGATAAGGTATATTTTGAATGCATGGACTCATTCAAAATTTAAGAATTCCATCTTCATATAAAAAATATCCCAAATTCCCATCATTCACAACTATAGTTTTCTTTTAAAATCACTCGTCATCAGGATAAGAACTTTTTAACTTTTCCAAAAAAAATGTTTGGAAATCCATTAAAAATGGAGTGATGTTTCCCCTTGTTCAATAATTCCAATATCTATCATTACTAAATACTTTTTTCTAAGATCATTTCCAATCCTCATTTTTGGTTAGGACTATGTGATTAATAATACCAAATGAATTAACTACCTTATTTTCCATCCCACAGTGGTATTGTATTGAAAAATAATAACCATTAACAAGGTCGATCCATAGCCTTTGACTCATATTGATCTATTTCAATCAAGAGTTTTCTTTTAGGTTTCTATTGTCTACGTATATATCATATATCTCAAAATAGAGATAATGACTTCATATTATCAAATAAAATATTACGGCTACCAACCCAAGATTATGATTTTTATAGTTCTTTTCATGATTATTTAACTATTCTTATTCATAGGAAATAAATTTATCCTTCTTTATATGAAAAAAAACAATCCCCTTATTTTATGTGACACTATATATCACAAGTTTAATATTTCTGGATGGTAGAGGAAATACCAGATAATTCAGAGATATATTATTCAATTATTCAAAAAATTCTTCACATTTAATTTTTCATTTGAACATATATATTTTATTTGTAATCATTATAAATGTGTTAGATAATTGGGAATTTTTTTCAAAAAGTCAATGATAGTAACCCAATAATCCAGTAAATGTAAACGTCATAGATATTTTTTGTACAACATTATTTTACTTAGTTTCCCTTATTAGAAAAACTAAGATTCTAAACATAGAGAAAATATAACTATTAAAAGAATATTTTGAAGATAGAATTCACAATATCTAAATTAATTATATAAATACTTTTATCTAATAGTCTCAAGAATATTTTGTAAGGGATTCCCATGATCCCCATTTGTTTAAGAGTATAACCAAATTTCATTAATAAATACAATAGGAAAATTTTCTAGATATTCCTGAAATACTATGTTCATTGTTTCAATACAAATATAGAGTATGTTTTTTTAATCTAAATGGAAATATTGTAAAAGCATAATGTCAAAATATTTCATGAAATGTTGTGTTTGAAATATCTTCCTTATTTAATTTAAATTTAGGATAATCCTAATTTAGGTCAGAATTGGTAAAATATTGTGTTTTGAATATTAATTGATGAAATCATCAATTCCAAAGTTGTAAAGACATGGAATTTCCATGCAATTTATTTTAAATACATGGGAATTTTATGAGTCCACAGTTTCTGACAGCACATGATTCCGAGGCCCAGTGTGCCCGGAATCAATTTCTGAATTTTACTTCAGGTACGTTCAGTAAATGTACGTGCAAGATTTTATATCTTTTGAACCGGTGCTCAGAATTGAAATCTGAGGGCACTGTTGAACTCACATCACTATTATTCGCTTCAGGATACCTTTAACGTAGTTTCATTTTATCAAAGGTGGAAGTTAATTTTTAGGGAATCTTAATAAATTAAATAAACATTATGTGTGACATAATTTTATTTAAGTGGTGGTTTAATCTTCCCAGGGGAAGATAGATGTGGGGCCCACCCCCACATAACCTCCCATGGGAGGATATTATGTGGTGGGGCCCACACGAGCATCAAACTCTTCAACTCCCCTTGAACGCCCTTGAACCCCCATGTAACTCACATTTAATTGTGGAGAGTCTCTTAAACTTCTAACTCTCCCAATTTAATGTTGAAACTCTCCACCTCCCTTGTTTGAATTTTGAATTCATCCCTACACAATTAATCTATGTGTTATCACAATAAATGAATGGAAACTCTTGAGTTGTTGTGCCATAAAAATAATAGTGAACAATATCTATTATTTTGGCTTAACTTTCGTTGGAGAACTCATGGAAGAATATTGTTCTATTAAAACAAAGAACACCTCTCATCTTTGATGAACAACGAGCATCAAGTACTTCCTTCTTCGCCCGGAGTAAGGAAGGGAAACATCGCCATCCTCAGAGTACACTGATGGTGTCGAATCGACTCTATTTCACCGATCTCTACCTCCAATGATGTTGACAGAACGACATCCATCTTCCACGACGTCCGTCTTCGGTGACCCGTCAACGTACAACGATAAATATGAGATAAGGGGTTTTGATTATTTTAATGTATAAATGGTAACCTCGTTCCTCGTTGTTTGTTTCAGATCGACGATGGACACTTTTTATCGCCTAATTAGGAGGGTGCGGGCCGAACCAACATGGGTCGATGCCCCTTCGTTGGTTTTTGTTGATTGATGTCGGAGGCAAAGCTGAAAGGGCGCGGTGCCCATGCACCGCGCCAGAGAAGAACAACGGGATGGAAGAGGCGGCAGCGTCGGCGACTGGAGGCGGCGGCGGCCACTCGCCAGTAATGTGGGGGGAGACCAGCGGACACTCGGGCCGCATGGATTACGGGACAACAAGAGGGCCGATCCTGCCAAACCATGTGTAGGAGACAGGGCGCATGAAGGCACTGCTGGGAGGGAGACAGCGGCCCGCATCCGCGGGCCGCTCGGCTGGAAAAACTGGTCGGCCGCCTGCCGGCCTGGCTGGAGACCGCGGTGCTCGTAGGTGCTACGTAGAGGAGAACATATTCCACATCCTCAGGCTACTCGGCTGGGCGAACCGGTCGACCGCCTACTGGCCGAGCTAGAGAACCACGGTCCCCGCAGGCATCGAATAGGGAGAACCGCAGCCCGCAACATGGGCCGCGTCCACCAGGCCGGCCGGGCAGAGGAGGAGGCAGCACCTCATGGCATCTCCGAGTGAACCGGACCGGCCCACAGTGTAGGGCGGGTCCATAGGTGGGTTGTGCCCAACCAGGTCGATCCCGCTGAGCCGGGTCGGGCCGACCCATCCGCCCACTGGGTTTGTCGGTCACGGCCCGTCTTCACTTAAATGTGAATATCTCTTAGACCGCGTGTATTATTGACGTTTCATCTGCGACACTGGGTCCCTCACGAAGAGGCGGTCCTTTTGCGATAATCTAAGCATGTTTTGAGAAATTTTGGAAAACGACTGGGTTTGGATCGAGCGTAAATCTAATCGGGACCCTGGAATGGAAATGCCAATAACTCTCAGACTGGGTGTTCGATTGATATGCCATCTATCACATTGAATTCCTTATGATGAGATAGAACTACGGGATACATCAAAACATGAATTATTGATAGTTGATGTATCGACACTTGGCTCGAGGAGCGGACCCTCCCGGAATCGAGCGTGCTGTGTGCGGGAACCCTAGTACTGGCTGCGACTACGACGGGTACTGTACTGGAATCCTATGTGGGTTCAATAGTGACGACTACTATACCATAATCCTCTGTGGGTTCAACAATGTTGATTAATATATTAGGATCCTCCATGGGTCTGACAGTTCTGACTTCTGTTCCTGTATCATGTGTGGGTCCGACAAAATAGCTGGTCATGTGCCATATGTGGGTCCAACATCTTAGCTGGTCTTGTATCCTGTGTGGGTCCGACAGCTTAGAGGAATCAATGACTATATCTAATCATCTATATCACTCTATGAATGATGTATACCTATGTAAGATGAGTATTGTCTTACAATCATTATCATCGATATGATTTACTTACTTCGTTTGTGGACTGGGTTTTGTTTGGGCTTGAGAGTGGGAGACAGATTATGACAGGTAACTTAGGTATATGTATAGGCATATATCTAATTAGGGTTGGTTGATACTTCTTGATTGTATTTTTCTACATTGGTTTATCCTATGTGTATTCTGGGAGACCTTTGGGGGTCTCGGGGTCCCATAATGAGTATTGATATACTCACCCCTGCACGGCCTTCACCCACACCTTGTTGTGTTCTGTGCAGATGACAGACAACAGTGATCGAGGCTGAGGGTGATGGACGAGAGGATGATCGGAGCTAGACTAGATGGGACGTACCATAGGGATGAGTTGTTCGAGTTCTATACTTACCTTCTGATAGGATTCACCGGTGGACAATCCAAGAGTTTTTTTCCTTTATTTACTTGTACTTGTTGTTTAGTTGGGTTTATATACTGGCCCACTTACTTTCAACACACCTTACTTTTCTATTTTAGTACTTTTTGCCTCTACTCCTTCTGTTCAGACTGTGTGTGTTATAGTTTTAAATTCAATGCCTTTAAATTTTATCAAAGAATCGCCTTTGCTGCTAGTCGTCATCCCCTGGCCTATTGAAGGTGGGATTGGAGGAGTCACGACATAGGCCCGGAGGATGGGTCATTAAAAAATGGTATCAGAGGGGTCGGTTCTACCGCATAACTAGGAATCTAATTCTTTTAATGGAAATAGTGCTAGGTGTTTTGGGTGTGGTTATCTGTTTAGGGAAACCGGTGTTGGTGCGGCGGCCGAAATATCCATACACTAGGACTTTGACTTATGATCTCCGACTGAGTGCACGGAAACACTGATTGCGTTTGAGTTTCCTTTGAAAAAGTTTTGTTTGTGATTACTTTGTGTCAGCTCACCAGGTATATTTTTCTAAGCATGGAACACCTGTTTCTTTTCATGATGGCCTCATGAAGGCAGCCAGCTAGGGTTCCGAGTTTCATATGAGATGGTATCCCACTGAGCGACAAGGCCTCGGTGCATGGCCCCATCACAACGGTGGTACCAGCGGTACCACTACCCACTGGGCCACCGATACCACCAGCTCCAGAAACAGAGAGTGAACACCTCCTGAATGCGTTGCACGAGTTCTAGCACCAGAGACCGCCCATGTTCCGGGGATAGAAAGACCCACAGGCAGTTGAGGATTGGTTGGAGGCTATCATGAGAGTTTTTAGATTGGTAGGGACACCAGCCGACCTCATGGTGATCCTTTCCACAAGTCTCCTACATGCACCAGTAGGCAGATGTTGGAACCTGATGCTCCAGGTGCATGATTAGGAATCATTACTCTGGACATACTTTGTGAGTCTCTTTCGCTCAGAGTTTTTTCAAGCCACCTTTCGTGCGGTGCGGATTTAGGAGTTACATCATTTGAAGCAGGGAAAATGGCATTATCTCAGTACTCAGCGAGGTTCACAGATCTCTCGTACTACTCCATAGATACGGTCTCGGGATCATTCTTCAGGGCCTAGACCTTCAATCAGGTACTTAGGAATGAGATCAGGACTTCGAAGATTCCCCTCAGCATCTTGACGTAGGCGGGGGTGCTGGAGTGAGCCCTACTAGTGGAGATATTTCTTGCTGAGAAGTCACCAGTAGAGAGACCCACCACAGAGAGACATGTAGTGGAATCTTCAGCATCCAGTAGTAGAAAGATATCGCAGAGGTCCATGTTGACTAGGACATCAGGTGGGAAACCCTAGGATACAGGTTCGGTTGTGCAGGGCACACGAGACAGAGCCAGCTATATGAGGAGAAAACAGTGCTACGCATGCGGCGGGAAGGGCCACATGGCTCATGACTGTTTGACCCTCCATGCAGATGAGCAGTAGACAGTAAGGTAACCTCCCAGGCAGAGGCCTAGGTTCGAGTGTGGTGGTCGGCCGGGAGCAGGAAGATGTGGAAGAGGAGTTGGCCAAGCAGCGGGTAGTGCATGACGTTTCGAGGCTCTACCACCACCACCACCACCCGGAGGTCCACACCGACTATAGGGAACTGGCGGAAAGTGGCGGGCTTAGCTTCAGGCAGTCAAGTCCAATGACCATGGTGCACCTGAGATGATTCGAGGTATTATGTTTGTCTACTCCACCCTTGCTGCAGTTCTTATAGACATAGGTTTGAGTCATTATTTTATTTCCACTTCCCACGTTTGGAGCTCGGAGATTCCGATGGAGCCGTTGGCTCGATCCATACAGCAAGATACTCCTACGTGTGCAGACTCGATGATTACACACTGGTGCCGACATTGTGAGATTACTCTATGAGGAGAGAGCTTCGGCTGGGATATTCTTGTAGTGGCATCGAGGCCTTACGACATCATCTTGGGGATGGACTGGTTATCCACAGTTCATGCTCAGATTGATTGTATTAGTCGCAAAGTGTGGTGTATCCGCACGGATGGAACCAGTTTCACCTTCACCAGCAAGAAGGGAGCCTTTGTAGTGCAAGATGGACTTACACAGAGGAGGGGGCAGACGATCACACATCAGTTGGCTAGTCTCATCCTCGGAGAGGATGATATGCAGAGTCTGAGTTTTCCTGTTGTGGTGGAACAGTATGCAGATGTTTTCCCTGACGACGTTTTAGGACTACCACCTCATGGAGAGGTAGACTTCTGCATTGAACTGTACCCTAGGATGATATAGATATCTACTCTAGCATATCGGATGGCTCCTCCAAGCTTCGTGAGCTCCAGGTTTAGCTGGAGGACTTGCAGGGGGAGGGATTTATCCGACCTAGTGTTTCACCCTGGGCATCCCTGATTTTGTTCGCGAAGAAGGCGAATGGGAGCTTCTGACAATGTGTTGACTACCGTCGCCTGGATCAAATGACAGTGAAGAACATGTACCCACTCCAGAGGATTAACTACCTCTTCGATCATCTCAAGGGAGCACGATGGTTCTCAAAGATAGTCCTTAGGTCAGACTATCACCGGCTAAGAGTTCGGGATGAGGTTGTGCAGAAGACAACCTCCAGGTTTCCGTATGGCCACTACAAGTTCTTGGTTATGCCATTTGGCGTAACCAATGCTCCCGCAGTGTTCATGAGTCTCATGAACATGATCTTCAAGCCTTACCTTGATCACTTTGTCATTGTCTACATCGACTACATACTTATCTACTCAACTATTGAAGAGGATCAGGCCTACCATTTGTTTGTTCTACTTGACACACTCCGAGAGCACCAGTTTTATGGAAAGCACACGAAGTGACAGTTTTGGATTCAAGAGGTTCACTAATTGGGACCCGTCATCTCGGAGGCTGGAGTTGATGTGGTGTAAAGACCCATAAAATTCAAGGAAATTTTTTTCTTAATTTTCTTTGGGATTTTACAAGAATGAAATTCCTTTCGGCACTTGATTCCGAGGCCCATTGTGCCCGGAACTCCTATTCAAAGGTTATCTCGGGTACGTTCAGTGAATGAACGAGCGGGAATTTCTATCTTTTGAACAGGTGCTCAGAATCGAATTCTAAGGGCACCGATGGATTCGCAGCACCGGTAATTTCTTAGGATCACCTTTTCCGGAGTTGTGTTTTCACGAGAGAAGTTGATAAAAATTGTGGAATATAAAATAAAAATCTAACTACAATTATTTATTTTTCTCTATGTGGGTTTAAGCATTGGGTGGAAGTTGTGTAACTACCCAACTTCCCATGGAAGGTTATGAGGGTTTTGGGGTCCACACGAACCACAACCCTTCACATTCTTAAACCTCCTTAACTCACCTTTATGAATGACAACATGTCATGAATTAATTAAGTGGAATTAATGAAAACTCTTGAAATTCAAAAGTTTATGTTATGTTAATAAAATAAGAGATGAACATATTTTATTTGTGGTTGGAACCTTGTTGTGTGAACTTTGGGTGAAAAGCCAAGGATCTTGAGAACTTCTTTATCTTCGACGAAGAACATGAAGAACACGAAAAACGACGGATTCCTCGGAGGTCGACATCCACGACGCAACTTCCTCTTTCCATGACGCCTCTTTCCGCGACAGATTTTCCGTAACAAATCCTCTTTCGACGAACCTCTGTTCAAACTACGCTCAAGGTAGGGGTTTATTTAATTATATTGTTCGGGATTACTACCTTGACGTTCTTTGTAGAATATGACCAATTGCTATCGATTAACGAGAGGGGGCCAGACCGCACAAACACGGCCGACCCTCCTCCATTATCCATGTTGGTTTCTAATGTGGTTTGGAACATAATGACGTGGTGTCGTCACACCACGCGGGATCATACAGCAAGAATTTCACAACGTCGTTGCGCCGCGCCATGAAATCGAACAAGGACGTGGCGCCGTCGCGTAGCGTCATAGAAACCCGAAGTCACCGCGGCCGGAGCGGGGCCGCGGCGGAGGGGCACGACGCCGTCGCGCCGCACCGGACGAACCAAGGTCGTGGCCGGTTCCGGGCCGCTGCGGAGCAGAGTGACCGACGGCTGGTTCCGGGCCACCGGCATCGGAGCAGGACCGGCGGCCGAAAACGGACCGCCTGCGTCAGAGAAGGGAGTCGATCGGCCGTCAGCAGTCCCGTGACGGCAGAAACCGGCCGGCCGAGGCGGGCCATCCAGGCAGGAGAGGAGCTAGGGGTTCAAACACACGGATGGCCAGCTAGCGGCCCCCATTAAGGGGGGCCGCGGTTACAAAACGCGGGGGGCAGCCCCCCCCCCCCCCCCACAAACCGAATGGCTCAGCCGTTCGGCCGAGCCAGCTGGCACCGCACGCCAGAGCGCTGGGCCGCGCCGCGCCCAGGCCGGGCCAGGTTGTTCCCAGGTTGGGCCGGGCTGCGCCAGCTAGGCCGGGCCGCGCCCAGCAGGGCTGGTCTGACCCAGGGGGTCTCGGGCCAGGTCGGTCCGGGCCCGAAACTCTTGTTTTCAGACCTTTTCGGTCTTTTTCCCATAGCATGAGCTACGGGCCTCTGATCGACGCACCGTCAGCGGAGATGTGATCCTTGGATCGAGTCGGTCGTTTCGGTGTATCGTACTGAAGGTTTTGGAGTACTTTGGGTTTGTCCGGGTTGGTTCATACACGAAACTAACCGGGCCCTCGGAGCGGAAACGCTTAAATCTTGAGCCTCGAATGTCCGATTGATGTACCACTGACTATGTTGGTTTCCACTAAGTGAGAAGGATCTTTTGGATTACTCCAACCGAGGTTTGGACGCAGGTGGTGTACAGTCGGGTTGGTTTTGCCTTAAAAACCAACCGGGCCCCTGGAACGAAAAAGCCAATAACTCTCAGACCGGGCGTCCGATTGACGCGCCGTACGTGACTTTGAGTTCCTGTTGACGATACGGAACTTTTGGATACATCAACTCTGGACTATGTTTCAGTTGATGTATCAGCCTCTCGGCTCATGGAGCGGACCCTCCCAAATGAGCTTGCTGTGTGCAGGAACGCTAGAGCTTGCTGCGACTGCGACGAAGACGGCGACTGTATAGAGATCCTTAGTGGATTCTACAGCGACGACTACAACACTCATCGATCCTACATGGACCAGTGCTACAGATGTTATGTGGGTCCGAACCTATGTGGGCCAGCGCTCAGCAGTCCTGTGTGGGTCAGCGCCTAAAGATCCTGTGTGTGTTCGATCCTATGTGGGTCCGATCCTGTGTGGGTTTTTACGGGGGATAGTTACCTATCGATCATGTGTGGGTCAGATCCTTTGTGGGTCATTGCGGGAGTTAGTTACCTATCGATCCTATGTGGGTTAGATCCTTTTTGGGTCATTGTAGGGGTTAGTACCTATCGATCCTTTGTGGGTTCGATGGCTTAGATGAATCAGTGGATATATCTGATCATCTCTATCGTCATATGAAGAAGTATACATGTGTGAACTGAATCCTGTTTGCTTTCCTATGTGGATTGTGTTGAGTTATCCTATGTGGATTTATGTTTTGCTTTCCTATGTGTACTAGGTTGTACATGGGCTCGGATGTTGGAGCCTAATGAGAATTGATGACTTAGGTATATGTATGGGTATATACCTAAGCTGTGTCGGATGTTACTTCGTGATTGTATATTTCTTTTGTGGATTATCCTTCGTGGATTCTGGGAGACCTTTAGGGGTATCAGGGTCCCTATTGAGTAGCTTATACTCACCCCTGCACGGGCTATGCCTGCACTACGTTGTGTTTGTTGTAGACGAAGGACAGCATTGATCGTGGTTGAGGCTTGCGGAGTAGGACGGTACCTAGAGGTAGACCACTGGGCAGGACGTATTCGGAGTAGAGGGCCGGACCCGAGGAGCTGTGGAGGATATCTGTACCCTCCCTTCATGTGGGACTTCCAGTGGACAACTCGACACTGCGGCTCTACTTTTCAGTTGTTGTTTTCCCTTTCGAGTTTTACTTTACATTCAGTTTGGGATTGTATTCCGGCCCACTTTCTTTTTCCATAGTTACTGTTGTAATCAGTTTTTAATTAGTATTTACTTCTTCTAGTTGCTTGCTCTGTGGTGATTATTTACTTTCCAAAGGCAATGCCTTCCATTTTTACCGGGAATTATGCCTTGGTGCTAGTCACCAGCCCCTAGCCTATGGAAGGCGGGCTTGGGGTAGTCACGGCACAGGCCCCGAGGACGGGTCGTGACAAATTGGTATCAGAGGAGTTCGGTTCTACCACAGATCTCAGGACTCTGATCTTTTTCTATGTGAATCAATAATGTGAACCGTATTGGGTGTGGTTATTAGTCCAGGGAGTCCAGTGTTGGTGCGGCGGCCGACGTATCTGTACACCAGGACCCTGACTTATGATTTCCGACTTAATGCACGAAAACATTAATTGTATGTGTGTTTCAAGTTTTCTTTGTGATTACTTGTGTCAGCACACCAGGTATACTGTTTTGACCGTGGCACACCTGTTTCTTTTAAGGACGACCCCACAACAGCATCCAGCTAGGGTTCCGAGAGTTGTGCGTGACAACAGCCCACCGAATGACGAGGCCTCGGTGCAGGGCCCTTTGACAGCTGAGGCATTGACGGTACCTCTACCCACCGAGCCACAAATGCTACCAGCCCCAGCCGCTGACGATGTACGTCGCATTAGTGAACTGCACGAGTTTCAACACTAGTGACCGCCCATGTTTCGCGGGGAGACGAACCCCCAGGTAGCCGAGGACTGGCTGGAGGCAGTCGTACGAGTTTTCAGGTTAGTGAGGACACCAGCATATCTCATGGTGATCCTTGCAGCGAGCCTACTGCACGGGGCAGTAGGCAGATGGTGGAGCTCGATGCTCCAGGTGCACGACGAGGCATCTCTCCTCTAGATGGACTTTGAGAGCCTCTTCCGCTCGGAGTTCGTCCCAGCCACCCTCCTTGCGGTGCGCATCCAAGAGATTCTACAGCTGCGGCAGGGCAGCATGACAGTCGCCCAGTACTCGGCGAGATTTACCAATCTCTCGCGCTACTCGACAGACATGGTTCGGGATCCATTATTCCTGGCCCGGACCTTCGAGTAGGGATTGAGGCAGGAGATCAGGGCATCGCTGATCTCTCTCAACATTCTGACTCAGGCAGGAGTACTAGAGCGAGCCCTTCTGATCGAGAGTTTTCTTGCTAAGTCTACACCAGCGGTGAGACCCACCGCAGGGCGGTATGTAGCAGAGTCCTCTACAGTAGGCAGTCGACGGATGACTCATGGGTCCAGGCAGACTAGACCCTCAGGCAGATGACCTCAGGACACTGGCTCAGCAGTGCGGGGCACTCAGCGCGGAGCCAGTCTTTCGAGAGGCAGACAGTGCTATGCATGCGGCGGCCAGGGCCACATGGCTCGTGACTGCCCGACCCGCCATGCCGAGGAGCAGCAGACAGTTGAGGGACCACCCAGGCAGAGGCAGAGGGTCGACTGTGGTGGTCCGTAGGGTGCAGGCGGACGAGGTAGAGGAGCTGGCCGAGCAGAAGGTGGTGGGAGACACTTTGAGGCTCTACCACCACCACCACCATGAGGTCCACCCCGACCACATGTAGCTGGCGGGCAGAGATAGGCATATATCCAGGCAGCGGAGGCCTACGACCATGGCACGCCCCAGATGATTCGAGGTACTATCTGTGTCTATTCCACCCTTGCTGCAGTACTTATAGACACAGGAGTGAGTCATTCTTTCATAGCCGCTTCCTTTGTTCGGAGCTCGGAGATTCCAACAGAGCTGTTGGCTCGATCCTTATGGCTAGAGACTCCTACGGGGGCAGACTCGACGATTACGCACTAGTGCTGGTAGTGTGAGCTTACTCTAGGAGGAGAGAGCTTCTGATGTGATCTTCTTGTAGCGGCGAGAGCTTCGGCTAGGATATTCTTGTAGCGGCGTCGAGGCCATACGCACCGACGGGAGCAGGTTCACCTTCACCGGGGAGAAGGGAGCCTTTGCATCATAGGATGGACTCTCGCAGAGGAGAGGACATCCCATAACTCATCAGTTGGCTAGTCTCATCCTAGGAGCAGTTGACATGTGGAGTCCTGGTTTTCCTGTAGTGGTGGATCAGTATGCAGACGTCTTTCCTGACGACGTTCCAGGACTACCTCCTCGCAGAGAGGTAGAATTTTATATTGAATTGTACCCCGGGACAGTCCTGATATCAACTCAAGCATATCGGATGGCCCCCACCGAGCTTTGAGAGCTACTAGTATTGATGGAGTACTTGTAGGGCAAGGGGTTCATCCGACCCAGTGTTTTACCATGGGCTTTCCCGATATTGTTCTCTATGAAGGCGGACGGGAGCTAGCGACTTTGTTTCGACTATCATTGCCTAAATCAGGTGACAGTGAGGAACAATTATCCACTACCGAGGATTGATGAACTCTTCAATCATCTCAAGGGAGCACGGTGGTTCTCAAAGATAGACCTCAGGTCAGGCTATCATCAGCTCAGAGTTCGGGACGAGGACGTGTAGAAGACGGCCTTCAGGTGTCGGTATGGACACTATGAGTTCTTGGTTATTCCATTCGGCGTAACCAATGCTCCAGCAGTGTTCATGGCCCTCATGAACAGGATCTTTCAGCCATACCTCGATCGATTTGTCATGGTCTTCATTGACGACATTTTGATTTAATCGACGACTGAGGAAGAGCATGCCTACCAATTTCGGGTTGTACTAGACACACTACGAGAGCACCATCTTTATGGAAAGCTCTCGAAGTGTCAGTTCTGGATACGCGAGGTCCACTTCTTGGGACATGTCATCTATGAGGTGGGAATTGCGGTGGATCCTGCAAAGATTGAGGTAGTGATTGCTTGGGATCCAACCAGGAGCATGACGAAGGTGAGGAGTTTCTTGGGACTAGCTGGATACTACCAGAGATTTGTGCCAGACTTCTCCAGAGTTGCGGCACCAATCTCAGCTTTGACGAAGAAGGGGAAACCCTTTGTGTGGTCAGAAATATGTCAGCAGAGCTTCCAGGAGCTGAGACAGAGATTGACCAGCGTACCTATCTTGAGGTTTCATGAGGAGGGAGTAGGGTACGTAGTCTACTGCGATGCATCAGGGACCGAACTCAGATATTTACTGATGCAGGAGCGGGCCGTGATCGCATATGGATCACATCAGTTGAGGCCGCAAGAGCAGAACTACACTACCCATGACCTGGAGTTAGCATCAGTGGTCTTCGCTCTGAAGACATGGCGACACTATCTGATGGGCGAGCGCTTTACAGTCTTTTATGACCATCAGAGTCTCAGATACATCTTCTCTCAAAAGAACCTGAATCTGAGATAGCGGCAATGGCTCGAGTTCCTCTAGGACTATGACTTTGAGATAGTCTATACTCCTGGGAAGGGGAACGTGGTAGCCGATGCTCTCAGCAGGTGGACGGGCATTCAGCTACATAAGTAGGCGACAGAGCAGCTAGCCTCTTTACAGATATCCTTCGTGGATAGAGAGGGAGCAGCCATCCTTCAGTCTCTCACAGTCACCCATCCACTACTGCAGCAGGTCAGAGAGGCACAACATGGGGACGCAGACTGTGAGACGCGGTGTGCACAGATATCCTCTGGACAGGAACCTGATGGTTTCTCCTTTGGATAAGAGCATGACGTACTTTTCAGAGGACGTACCTTGGTACCAGTTTCTTTACGGAACGAGGTGATGTGAGAGTTTCACACTTCTCGTTTGGCGGTATATCCTGGAGTGGCGAAGATGTACCAGGATCTCAGACGACAGCACTGGTGTCCGGACATGAAGAAGGCTGTGGCGGAGTTCATTTCTCGATGCCTCACCTACCAGCAAGTGAAAGCATAGCACCAGGTACCAGCAGGCTTGGTACAACCTTTGGAGGTCCCGGAGTGGAAGTGTGACGGAATATCTATGGACTTCGTGACTAGAATTCCACGCACTTCCAGAAGTCACGACTCCATTTGGGTGATTGTCGACCAACTCACCAAGTCGGCGCACTTCTTACCCATCAGAGAGTAGGGCTCAGTAGAGAGCTTGGGATGTATCTACGTACAGGAGATTGTGCGGCTTCATGGTGTGACATCATCTATCATCTCCGATCGAGATGCTCGCTTTACTTCACGGCTTTGGAAGGGGTTGCAGGAGGCGTTCGGGACGCAGCTACATCTGAGCATTGCCTTTCACCCTCAGAGGGATGTTCAGACGGAGAGGACCATTTGGACTCTTGAGTACATGCTCCATGAGTGTTTCCTCGACTTTGGTCACAGCTGGGAGGACCACCTACCCTTGGTGGAGTTTGCGTACAACAACAGCTACCACTCCACCATCGGGATGGCACCATACGAGGCGTTGTACGGCCGACCTTGCAGATCTCCTTTGTGCTGGACAAACCCTGGGGATTCAGCACTTGTGAGACCAGAGATGGTCCAGGCCACGACAGAGAAGGTCATGGTCATCCAAGAGCGGATGAGGACAGCTTAGAGCCGGAAGAAGTCTTATACTGATAGGAGGCGAAGGCCACTAGAGTTTGAGGATGGCGACCACGTCCTCTTGCGTGTCTCACCCTGACGTGGATTACAGAGATTTGGCTGAGGCGGTAGGTTATCTCCACGCTTCATCATACCGTTACAGGTCCTCAACAGGATTGGCAATGTAGCTTATCGCCTGGCTCTACCACCTCAGTTGCACAGGGTGCACGACGTCTTCCACGTATCTCAGCCGAGGAGATACGTGCACGACAAGATTCATATCATTGAAAATGTGGAGCTATATATTGAAAATGGGGAGACTTTTATGGAGGTCCCAGTGGAGATAGAGGATCGACAGGAGCGGGTCCTACGTGGATGGTCGATTCCTCTAGTGCGCATCAGATGGCAGCACGAGAATCTCTAAGAGAGCACTTCGGAGCGGGAGGATCAGATGCGTGCTTAGTACCCACATTTATTTCCCAAGTATTCTATGTATCTTTACAGGGACGTAAATCCCTGAAGTGGGAGTAATTTAAATACCCGTAAAATTCAAGGAAAATTTTTTCTTAATTTTCTTTGGGATTTTACAAGAATGCAGTTTCTGGCGGCACTTGATTCTGAGGCCCGGTGTGCCCTGAACTCCTATCTGAAGTTTAGCTCGGGTACGTTCAGTGAACGAACGAGCGGGAATTTCTAACTTTTGAACCGATACTCAGAATCGAATTCCAAGGGAATCGGTGGATTCGAAGCGCCAGTAATTTCTTAGGATCACCCTTTCCAGAGTTGCGTTTTCATGAGAGAAGTTGATAAAAATTGTGGAAGTTAAAATAAAAATTTAACTACAATTGTTTATTTTTCTCTAAGTGGGTTTAAGCTTTGGGTGGAAGTTGGGTAACTACCCAACTTCCCATGGAAGGTTATGTGGGTGGTGGGGTCCACACGAACCCCACCCCTTCACATTCCTAAACCCCATCAACTCACCTTTATGGATGAAAAATTGTCATGAATTAATTAAGTGGAATTAATTCAAACTCTTGAAATTAAAAAGTTTATGTTATGTTAATAAAATAAGAGATGAACTTATTTTATTTGTGGTTGGAACCTTGTTGTGTGAACTTTGGGAGAAAAGACAAGGAGCTTGAGAACTTCTTTCTCTTCAACGAAGAACATGAAGAACACGAAGAACGCCGGATTCCTCAGAGGTCGACATCCATGATGCGACTTCCTCTTTCCCCGACGCCTCTTTCCGCGGCGGATTTTCCGTAACAAAAACTCGTTCGATGAACCTTTATTCAAGATACGCTCAAGGTAGGGTTTTATTTAAATATTTTTTTCACGATTACTACCTTGACGTTCTTCGTGGAATATGACCAATTTCTATCGATTAACGAGAGGGGGCCGGACAGAACCAACACGGCCGACCCTCCTACATTATCCATGTTGGTTTCTAATGTGGATTGGAACGGAATGGCGTGGTGCCGTTGCACCGCACTGGATCGTGCAGCAAGAATTGCACGGCTCTGTTGCGCCGCGCCATGAAATTGAACAAGGACGCGACGCTGTCGCACTGCGTTGTAGAAACCCAAAGACACCACGGCCGGAGTGGGGCCGCGGCAGAGGGGGATGTCGCCGTCGTGCCGTGCTGGAAAAACCAAGGCCGCGGTGGGTTCCGGGTCGGGGCGGAGCAGAGTGACCGGCAGCCGGTTCCGGGCCGCCAACGTCAGAGCAGGACCGGCGGCCGGAAACGGACCACCGGCGTCGGAGCAGGGAGGGGACCGGCCGTCGCCGGTCCCGTGACGGCAGAAATCGTCCGTCCGAGGCGGGCTAGCCAGGCAGGAGAAGATCCGGGGATTCAAACCCTCGTCCGACCATCTAGCGGCCCCCATTAAGGGGGGTCGCGGTTACAAAATGCGAGGGGCAGCCCCCCCCCCCCCCCCCCCCCCCCCGCGCCCCTCCCTGCAAACCGAACGGCTCGGCCGTTCGGCCGAGCCAGCTGGGGCCGCGCGCCAGAGCTTCGGGCCATGCCAGCCGGGCCGGGCTGACCCAGGGGGGCTCGGGCCAGGTCGGTCCGGGCCCGAAACCCCCATTTTCGGACCTTTTCGGTCTTTTTCCCATAACATCAGCTACGGGCCTCCGATCGACACACCATCAGCGGCGATGTGATCCTTGGATCGAGACGGACATTTCGATATATCATACTCAAGGTTTAGGAGTAATTTGGGTTTTGCCAGGTTGGTTCGTACACGAAACCAATCGGTCCCCCGGAGCGGAAATGCTTATATCTTGAGCCCCGGATGTCTGATTGACGTACCACCGACTTTGTTAGTTTCCTCTAAGTGAGACAGATATTTTGGCTTACTCTGCCCTAGGTTTGGACGCAGGTGGAGTATGGTCGGGTTGGTTTTGCCTTAAAAACCAACCTGGCCCCTGGAACGAAAAAGCCAATATCTCTCAGACCGGGCGTCCGATTGACGCGTCGTATGCGACGTTGAGTTCCTGTTGACGATACGGAACTTTTGGATACATAAACTCTGGACTATATTTCAGTTGATGTATCAGCCTCTCGGCTCATGGAGCGGACCCTCTCGAACGAGCTTGTTGTATGCGGAAACCCTAGAGCTGGCTGCGACTGCAACGACAATGACGACTGTACAGAGATCCTTAGTGGATTTTATGGCGACGACTATAGCACTCAGCGATCCTACGTGGATCAGTGCTACAGATCCTGTGTGGGTCCGATCCTGTGTGGGTCAGCGCTCTGTGTTCTTGTGTGGGCCAGCGCCTACAGATCCTGTGTGGGTCTGATCCTGTGTGGGTCTTTGCGGGGGTTAGTTACCTATCGATCCTGTGTGGGTCAGATCCTTTGTGGGTCATTGCGGGGGTTAGTTACCTATCGATCCTGTGTGGGTCAGATCCTTTGTAGGTCATTGCGGGGGTTAGTACCTATCGATGCTTTGTGGGTCCGACGACTTAGATGAATTAGTGGATATATCTGATCATCGCTATCGTCATATGAAGAAGTATAACTATGTGAGTTGAATCCTGTTTGCTTTCCTATGTGGATTGTGTTGAGTTATCCTGTGTGGATTTATGTTTTGCTTTCCTGTGTGGACTGGGTTGTACTTGGTCTCGGATGTTGGAGCCGTATTATAATTGATGACTTAGGTATGTGTATGGGTATAAACCTAAGCTGTGTCAGATGTTACTTCGTGATTGTATCTTTACTTTGTGAATTATCCTTTGTGGATTATGGGAGACCATCGGGGGTCTCGGGGTCCCTACTGAGTAGCGTATACTCACCCCTACATGGGCTATGCCCGCACTACGTTGTGTTGGTTGCAGACGATGGACAGCGTTGATCGTGGTTGAGGCTTGTGGAGTAGGACGGTACCTGGAGGTGGACCACTGGGCGGGACGTACTCGGAGCGGACGGCTGGACCCGAGGAGCTGTGGAGGCTATCTGTACCCTCCCTTCAGGTGGGACTTCCAGTGGACGGATCGACATTGCGGCTCTACTTTTCAGTTGCTGTATTCCCTTTCGAGTTGTACTTTACTTTCAGTTTGGGTTTGTATTTTGGCCCACTTTCTTTTTCAGCACTTACTGTTGTACTCAGTTTTTACTTAGTGTTTACTTCTTCTGCTTTCTTGCTCTGTGGTGATTGTTTACTTTCCAAAGGCAATGCCATCCCTTTTTACCGGGAATTACGCCTTGGTGCTAGTCTCCTGCCCCTGGCCTATGGAAGGCGGGCTTGGGGTAGTCACGGCACGGGCCCCGAGGACGGGTCGTGACATGTGGATCTAGCGAAGATCGATGTTGTACTTGCTTGGGAGCCACCCAGGAGTGTAACGGAGGTGCGGAGTTTTTTGGGACTAGCTGGGTACTATTGGAGATTTGTGCCAGACTTCTCCATAGTTGCATCACCGCTTTC
The DNA here is from genome assembly GCA_963277665.1 of Viscum album. Lineage (NCBI taxonomy): Eukaryota > Viridiplantae > Streptophyta > Magnoliopsida > Santalales > Viscaceae > Viscum > Viscum album. Next base: position 1,146,245,406 of record OY728166.1, read on the forward strand.
AGCATTAACAAAGAAGGGGAAATTCTTCATGTGGTTAGATATATGCCAACAGATATTTCAGGAGCTGAGACATAGGTTCACCAGTGCACCCATCTTGAGGCTACCAGAGGAGGGTGTAGGGTACATAGTTTACTGCGACACATCAAGGACTGGACTTGGGTGTGTGTTGATGTAGGAGCGAGCAGTGATCGCGTATGGTTCTCGGTAGTTGAGATAGCACGAGCAGAATTTTGCTAACCATGACCTGGAGTTAGTAGTAGTGGTCTTCACCTTTAATATTGGGTCACACTATCTTATGGGCGAATGTTTTATAGTCTACTATGACCACCAGAGTCTCAGGTACATCTTCTCATAGAAGGACCTGAACCTGAGAAAGTGGTGATGTCTCGAGTTCCTCAAGGACTATGACTTTGAGATAGTATATACTCTTGGCAAGGGGAATATTGTATTAGATTATCTCAGGAAGAGATCATGCATTCAGCTGCTAGGAGAGGCGACAGAGCAGATTTCCGTGTTATAGATATCCTTTGTGGATCGAGATGGAGCATCCTTTCTACAGTCTCTCACAATCACTCCTCCACTTCTTCAGTGTGTCAGAGTGCCACAGTGTGGGGATGTTGACTGTGAGACACAATGTGCTCAAATATCCACGGGGCAGACACCTGATGGTTTTCTAAATGTGGGGAGAACATCATTCTCTTCAGAGGAAAGACCATGGCACCAGTTTCACATCAGGAGGAAGTTTTAAAGGAGTTACACACATCTCCTTTAGAGGTACATCCAGGAGTAGTGAAGATGTATCAGGACATCTGACATCAGCACTGGTGGCTGGGTATAATGAAGGCAGTAGTAGAGTTTGTCTCTCAATGCCTCACTTGTCAGCAAGTGAAGGTGGAGAACCAGGTTCCAGCAGGCTTGGTTCAGCCCTTAGAGGTCCTAGAGTGGAAGTGGGACAGGATATCTATGGATTTTGGGACGGGACATCCACGTACATCCAAAGGACACGACTCTATCTGGGTGATTATCAATGGACTCACCATGTCGGCCCACTTCCTACTGATTAAAGAGTAGGTCTCAGTAGATATGTTGGTACACCTCAACATATAGGAGATCGCACAACTTCATGGTGTTAAATCAATGATCGTCTCCGATTGAGATGCCCGTTTCACTTCCCAGCTATGGAAGGGGTTTCAGGAGGCTTTTGAGATGCAGCTTCGCTTGAGCACTTCCATCCATCGTCAGACAGATGGTCAGACTGAGAGGACCATTTAGACTCTCGAGGACATGATCTGTGCATGTTTCCTCGACATTGGTCGTAGTTAGGGGGATCACTTTCCCTTGGTAGAGTTTGCGTATAACAACAGCTACCACTCTACCATCAAGATGGAACTATACGAGGCACTGTACGGCTGACCATGAAAATCGCTTCTATGCTGGACTGATCCAAGGGAGTCAGCAATTGTAGGACCAGAGATGGTGTAGGTTACAATGGAGAAGGTGCAGATCATCCAGGAGCAGATGAAGACTGTAAAGAGCAGACAAAAGTCCAATTCTGATAGGAGAAGGAGACCACTGGAGTTCAAGGATGGCGACCACGTCTTCTGACGGCTCTCACCTTGATGAGTTCTATGAAGATTTGGCCTATTCGGGAAGTTGTCTCCACGATTAATTGGAGCATTCCAGGTCCTTAACAGAGTAGGTGAGATGGCTTACCGCCTGGCCCTTCCACCTTAGTTGCACCGGGTGCATGACATCTTCCACGTATCTCAGATGAGGAGATACATGCATGACCCGTCCCACATCATCGACCATGGGGAGATAGACATCAATGATGGGGCAACATTCACGGAGGTTCTAGTGGAGGTTGAGGATCGACTGGAGTGGTTCCTGAATGGACAGTCGATTCCCCTAGTACGTGTTTGCTGGCATCACGAGAACCTCCAAGAGAGAAAATGGGAGGGGGAGGCTCAGATGAGTGCTTAGTGCCCCCATTTGTTCCCTTAGTGTGTTTTGTAGCTTATGGGGATGTAAATCCCTGAGTTGGGGAGAATGTAAACACCCGGAAATTCTGTGGATTTTTTTTAAAATACATGGAGATTTTACGTGTCCGCAGTTTCTGATAGCACTTAATTCCGAAGCCCGGTGTGCTCGGAATCAATTTCTGAAATTTTGTTCGGGTAAGTTCTGTAAAGGTAAGTGCAAGATTTTATATCTTTTGAATAGGATCTCAGAATTTAAATATGAGGGCACAGTTGAACTCGCAGCACCGTTATTCGCTTAAGGAGACCTTTACCGCAGTTGCGTTTTATCAAGGATGGAAGTTAATTTTTGGGTAATCTTAATAACTTAAATAAAAATTATGTGTGACATAATTTTATTTAAGTTGTGGTTTAATCCTCAATGGGGATGTTGGAGGTGGGTCCCACCCCCACATAACCTCCCATGAGAGGATATTATGTGGTGGGGCCCACATGAGCATGAAACTTCTAAACTCCCCTTGAACCCCATTTAACACCCCATGTAACTCTCAATTAATTGTGGAGAGTCTCTTAAACTTCTAACTCTCCCAATTTAATGTTGAAACTCTTCATCTCCCTTGTTTGAATTTTGACTTCATCCCTCGGCAATTAATCTATGTGTTGTCACAATTAATGAAAGACAACTCTTGAGTTGTTGTTCCATAAAAACAATAGAGATCTATCTCTATTATTTTGGCTTAACTTTTATTGGAGAACTCTTGGAAGAACACCGTTATATTCCAACGAATAACACCTCTCATCTATGAAAAACATTGAGCATCAAGTTCTTCCTTCTTCTCCCGGAGTAAGGAAGGGATGCATCGCCATCTTCGGAGTACACCGACAGTGTCGACTCGACTCGACTTCACAGAGATCTACCTCCTCTGACATTGATGGAATGACATTCATCTTCCACGATGTTCATCCTCCGTGACTCATCAATTTACAATGACAAATACAAGGTAGGGGGTTTTGATTTTTCTAATGTATAAATTGTACCCTCATTCCTTGTTGTTTGTTTGGGATCATTGATGGCCACTTGTTACTGCCTAATGAGGAGGGTGTAGGCCGAACCAACATGGACCGGAGCTCCTCCATTTGATTTTATTGATTGACGTCAGAGGGAATGTCGAAAGGGCATGGTGCCATTACACTGCGCCGGAGAAGAAAAGAGGGACGGAAGAGCCGGCGGCGTCGGTGACCGGAGGCGGCGGCAGCAGCGGCGGCCACGCGCCAGTCGCGTAGAGGGAGGCCGGTGTCCGCTCGGGCCGCCCAGACCACGGTACAACCAGTCGGACGATCCGGCTAGTCTGCGTGTAGAATCCGTTGCACACGAAGGCGCCACATAGATTGAGACTGTGGCCCGAATCCATGGGCCGCTCGACAGGAAAAATCGGTGGCCGCTAGCCGGCCGGGCAAGAGAATAGCGGCATCCGCAGGCACCATGCGGAGGAGGATGCATCCCGCATCTGCAGGCCGCTCGGCTGGGCAATCTAGTCAGCCACCTGCCAGCCAGGCTGGAGAACTGTGACACCCGCAAGCGCCGCATGGGGAGAACCGCGGACTGCAACACGAGTCGTGTGCGCTGGGGAAAACCGGACCGGCCCGCAGCATGGGCCGTGTCCGCAGGTGGTCCGTGCCCCACCGGGACGGGCTGACCCCTAGCCGGGTTGGACCCGCCGAGCTGGGTCGGGCCGACCCGCCAGCCCAGTCGGTTTGACTGGTCGGGCCCATATTCAATAAATTTGAATATCTCCTAGACTGCGCATATGATTGATGCACCGTCTATGGCACTGGGACCCTCACGAAGAGGCAGTCCTTTTGCGATACTCTAAGTGAGGTTTGGGAAATTTCGGAAAATGGCTGGGTTTGGATCGAGCATAAATCTAACCGGGCCCCTGGAACGGAAATGCCAATAACTCTCAGACCGGGCGTCCGATTGACACTCCGTCTATCACGTTGAGTTCCTTCTGTTGAGACCGAACTATGATATACATCAACACAATACTTCGTGATAGTTGATGTATTGACACTTTTCTTAAGGAGAGGACCCTCCCGGAATCGAGCGTGGTGTGTGTAGGATCCCTAGGGATAGTTGCGACTGCGACGACTATTGTATCGAAATCCTACGTGGGTTCAACAACGATGACTAATGTACTGGAATCCTCTATTGGCTCAACAATGATGACTATTGTACTAGGATCCTCCGTGGGTCAGACAGTTCTGACTTCTGTTCCTGTATCCTATGTGGGTTTGGCAGAATAGCTAGTCCTATATCCTGTGTGGGTTCGACGGTATAGCTGGTCCTATATCCTGTGTGGGTCTGATAGCTTAGATGAATTAGTGACTACATCTGATCATCTCTATCACTCTATGAAAGATGTATACCTGTGTGATCTGAGTCTTGTCTTACAATCATTATCGTTGATATGATATACTTACTTCCTTTATTGACTGGGTTGTGTTTGGGCTCGAGAGTTGGATCCGGATTGTGACTGGTAACTTAGGTATATTTATAAGCATATACCTAGGTAGGGTTGGTTGATACTTCATGATTGTATCATTATATTTTGGTTCATCCTATGTGGATTCTGAGATACCATTGGTAGTATCGATGGTCCCTTACTGAGGATTGATATAGTCACCCCTTCACGGGCATCACCCATACCTTGTTGTGTTCTGTGCAGACGACAGACATCAGTGATCGAGGCTGAGCGTGACGGACGAGAGGCTGGTCGGAGCTGGACTAGATCTAACTTACCGCAGGGAAGAGTTTGTAGAGTTCTGTACCTACCCATTAGGTAGGATTCCCTGGTGGACGATCCAGGGGTTCTTTTCCCATTTTACTTGTACTTTTTGTTCAATTGGGTTTGTATACTGGCCCACTTACTTTCAATGCACCATACTTTTCTATTTTTGTACTTATTGTCTCGACTTCTTGTGTTCAGACTCTTTGTGCTACATGTTTAAAGGAAATTCCTTCCCTTTTTATTAGGGAATCCCCTTTAGTGCTATTCACCACCCACTGGCCTATGGAAGGCGGGCTTGGGGTAGTCACGGCACGGGCCCTGAGGATGGGTCATGACAAATTGGTATCAGAGGAGTCGGTTCAACCACAGAACACAGACATTGATTCTTTTAATGACAATAATGTCATGTTTTTTTTGGTGTGGTTGTCAGTTTAGGGAAACCAGGGTAGGTTTTGCAGCCGACGTATCCACACACTAGGACTTTGACTTCTGATCTACGACTCAGTGCACGGGAACACTGATTTCTTGTGTGTTTCCTTTGAAAAAGTTTTCTTCATGATTAATTTGTGTTAGCTCACCAGGTATACTATTTTAACCATGGAGAACCTGTTTCTTTTCAGGATGGCCCCACAAAGGTAACCAGCTAGGGTTCAAGGTTTTATATGAGATGGTAGCCCACCGAGCGACGAGGCCTCGGTGCAGGGCCCCATCACAGCGGAGTTACCAATGGTACCACTACCCACTAGGCCACCGATACCACCACCTCCAGCAGCAGAAAGTGCACGCCGCCAGAGTGTGTTGTACGAGTTCCAGTGCCAGAGGATGACCAGGTTCTGGGGAGAGATGGACCCACATGCAGCTGAGGATTGGTTGGAGGCTGTCGTGAGAGTTTTTTGATTGGTAGGGACAACGACCGACCTCATTTTTATCCTTTCCGTGAGTCTCCTTCATGCAATAGTAGACAGATGGTGGACCTTGATGCTCTAGGTGCATGAAGAGACATCATTACTCTAGACAGTCTTCGTGAGTATCTTTCACTCAGAGTTTGTTCCTGCCACCCTTTGTGTGGGGTGGATTTAGGAGTTAGTTTATCTGCAGCATGGCATCATGATAGTAGCTCAGTACTCAGCTAGGTTCACGGACCTCTCGCGCTACTCCACGGATATGGTACGGGACCCATTCTTCAGGGCCCAGACCATCGAGCAGGTACTTAGGTATTGGATCAGGGCTTCAATGATTCCCCTTAGTATCCCGATGCAGGCGGGGGTGCTGGAGTGAGCCCTACTAGTGGAGAGTTTTCTTGCTAAGTAGATACCAGTAGCGAGACCCTACATAGGGAAACACGTAGCGGAATCTTCATCAGGTTGTAGTAGACAGTTGTCACAGAGGTCTAAGAATACCAGGCCATCAGGTGTGTGACCCAAGGATACAGGTTCAGTTGTGCGGGGAACAAGAGACCGAGCCAGCTATACGAGGAGTAGGAAGTACTATGCATGATGCGGGCATGGCCAAATGTCTCGTGACTGCCAGACCCACCATGCATATGAGCATGAGATAGTAGAGGGACCTCCTAGGCAAAGGCAGAGGTTCAACTATGGTGGTCCTCCGGGAGTTGTCGGATGTGGCAGAGGAGCTAGCCGAGCAGTGGGTGGTGAACAACATTCCAAGGCTCTACCACCACCACCACCACCAGGAGGTCCACCCCAACCATAGAGAACTAGTGGACAGAGGCGGGATCAGCTACAGGGAGTCAAGGCCTACGACCACGGTGCACCTGAGATGATTCAAGGTGATATCTATGTCTACTCAACCCATGTTGCAGTACATATAGACACAAGTGTGAGTCATTATTTTATTAACACTACCCTCATTTGGAGCTCGAAAATTCCGACAGAGTCGTTGGCTCGATCCTTATGGATAGAGACTCTTACAGGAGAAGACTCGACGATTACGCACTAGTGTCGGCAGTGTGAGCTTACTCTAGGAGGAGAGAGCTTCTGCTGGGATCTTCTTGTAGCGGTGTCGAGGCCTTATGTCGTTATCTTGGGTATGGACTGGTTATCCATAGTTCATGCTCAGATTGACTGTATTAGGTGCAAAGTGCGCTGTATCCACATGGATGGGACCAGGACCACCTTCACCAGCATGAAGGGAGCCTTTGTAGTGTAGGATAGACTTACACAGAGGATGGGGCATCCGATCACACATCAGTTGTCTTGTCTCCTCCTCGTAGTGGTTGATGTGCAGAGTCTGAGTTTTCCTATTGTGGTGGATTAGTACATGGATGTTTTCCCTGATGACATTCCAGGACTACCACCTCACAGAGAGGTAGACTTCTACATTGACCTATACCATGGGATGACACTAATATCTACTCTATCATATCAGATGTCTCTCGTCGAGCTTCGTGAGCTGCGGGTATAACTGGAGGACTTGTAGGGGAAGGGATCTATCCGACCCAGGTTTTCACCCTGGGCATCCCCGATTATGTTCTCCAAGAAGGTGGATTGGAGCTTGCGACTATATTTTGACTACCTTCGCCTGAATCAGGTGACCGTAAGAAAAGGTTACCCACTCCCATGGATTGAAGACCTCTTTGATCAGCTCAAGGGATCATGATGGTTCTCGAAGATAGACCTCAGGTTAGGCTATCACCTGCTCAGAGTTCGGGATGGGGTTATGCAGAAGATGACCTTTAGGTGTCAACATGGCCACTACGAGTTCTTGGTTATGCCCTTCGGCGTAACAAACGCTCCAGCAGTGTTCATGAGTCTCATGAATAGGATCTTCCAGCTTTACCTCGATCGCTTTGTCGTAGTCTTCATCGAAAACATACTGATCTCCTTGACTACTAAGGATGAGAATGCCTACCATTTCTAGGTTGTATTGGACACACTTTGTGAGCACCAACTTTATGGTAAGTTCTCGAAGTTCCAATTTTGGATTTGAGAGGTTAACATCTTGGGACACCTCATCTCAGAGGCTGGATTTGTTGTGGATACATCGAAGATCGAGGCTGTACTTTCTTGGGAGCCACCCATGAGTGTAACGGAGGTGCGGAGTTTTCTGGGACTAGCTGGGTACTATCGGAGATTTGTGCCAGATTTCTCTAGAGTTGAAGCACCACTTTCAGCATTGATGAAGAAGGGGCAGCCCTTCATGTGGTCATATAGATGCCAGAAGATCTTTGAAGAGCTGAGACAGAGGTTGAACAGTACGTTCATCTTGAGGCTACCGGAGAAGGGCATAGGGTATGTAGTTTACTACGACGCATCAGGGACTGGAATCGGGTGTGTCCTGATGCAGGAGCGAGAAGTGGTCACGTATGGTTCTCGGAAGTTGAGACATCAAGAGTAGTACTATGCTACCCGTGATCTGGAGTTATCAGGAGTGGTTTTCGCCTTTAAGATTTGGCGGCACTATCTTTTGGGTGAACGTTTTACAGTCTACTCTGACCACCAGAGTCTCAGGTACATCCTCTCGCAGAAGGACATGAACCTGAGACATCGGTGATGGATTGAGTTCCTCCAAGACTATGACTTTGAGATAGTCTATACTCCTGGGAAGGGGAATGTTGTAGTAGATGCTCTCAGTAGGAGATCCGGCATTCAGATGCTAGGAGAGGTGACATAGCAGCTTTTCGCATTGTAGATATCCTTTATGGATAGAGATGGAGTAGCCTTTCTGCAGTCTATCATAGTCACTCCTCCACTTATTCAGCGAGTTAGAGAGGCACAGCGTGGGAACGTTGACTGCGAGACGTGACGTCCTCAGATATACACTAGTCATACACCTGATGGATTTTCTAAAGGTGGGGAGAACATCATTCTCTTCAGAGGACGGACCATGGTACCAGTTTCACTTCAGGAGGAAGTGTTGAGGGACTTCCACACATCTCCTTTATCCGTACATCCAGGAGTAGAAAATATGTATCAGGACCTCCGAAGTCATCACTGGTAGCTGGGTATGAAGAAAGAATTATCAGAGTTTGTCTCTTGATGCTTCACTTGTCAGCAAGTGAAGGTGGAGCACCAGGTTCCAACATGCTTGGTTCAGCCCTTAGAGGTCCTAGAGTATAACTGGGATGGGATATCTATGGATTTTGTGACAAGACTTCCACATACATCCAAAGGACACGACTCTATCTGGGTGATTGTCGACCGACTCACCATGTCAGCCCATTCCTACCGATCATAGAGAAGGGATTAGTAGAGAGCTTGGGACTCCTCTACATAAAGGAGATCATATGACTTCATGGTATGCCATCGACGATCGTCTTCGATCGAGATGCCTGTTTCACTTCCCGGCTATGGAAGGGGTTGTAGGAGGCTTCCAGGATGCAGCTTCCCTTTAGCACCGCCCTCCATCCTCAGACGGATGGTCAGACTAAGAGATCCATTCAGACTCTCGAGGACATGCTCTGTGCATGTGCCCTCGACTTTGGTCGTAGCTGGGTGGATCACTTGCCATTGGTAGAGTTTGTGTATAACAACAGCTACCAATCTACCATCAGGATGGCACCTAATTAGGAACTGTACGGCTGACCCAGCAGATCACCTCTGTCCTAGACTGACCCATGGGATTCAGCATTTGTAGGACAAGAGATCGTGCATGCTACGACGGAGAAGATTCAGATCATCCAGGAGCGGATGAAGACTACACAGAGAAGAGAGAAGTCATATGATGATAGGAGACGGAGACCACTGGAGTTCGAAGATGGAGACCACGTCTTCTTATGGGTCTCACCTCGACAAGGTTTATGAAGATTTATCCGAGGTAGCAAGTTGCTTCCGCGATTCATTGGACCATTCCAGGTCCTTATCATAGTAGGTGAGGTGGCTTACTGCCTGACCCTTCCACCTCCGTTGCACTAGGTGCATGACGTCTTCCATGTATCTCAGCTGAGAAGATATGTGCATGACCCATCCCACATCATCGACCATGGGGATCTAGATAATAATTATGGGGCGACATTCATGAAGCTTCCAGTGGAGGTTAAGGATCGACAGGAGTGGGTCCTGCGTAGACAGTTGAATCCTCTGGTACGTGTTCGCTGGGAGAACGGGAACCTCCAAGAGAGCACATGGGAGCGGGAGGCTCAGATGCGTGCTCAGTACCCCCAATTTGTTCCCTTAGTGTGTGTTATAGATTATGGGGATGTAAAGCCATGAGCTGAGGAGAAGTTAAATACCTAAAAATTCTGTAGAATGTTTTTTAAATACATGGGAATTTTACAAGTATGTAGTTTCTGATGTCACTTGATTCCGAGGACCGGTGTGCCTGGAATCCATTTCTGAAGTTTTTTTCAAGTATGTTCAGTAAACGTATGTGCGGGATTTTATTTTTTTTTGAACCGGTGCTCAGAATTGAAATCTTAGGGCACCGTTGAACTCGAACCACCGATATTCGCATAAGGAGACCTTTACCGCAGTTGCGTTTTATCAAGGATGGAAGTTAATTTTTGGGGAATCTTAATAAATTAAATAAAAAATATGGGTGATATAATTTTATTTTAAGTGGTGGTTTAATCCTCCAAGGGGAAGTTGGATGTGGGTCCCACCCCCACATTACCTCCCTTGGGAGGATATTATGTGGTGGGGCCCACACAATCATCAAACTCCTCAACTCCACTTGAACCCCCTTTAACCCCCCATATAACTCACATTTTATTGTGGAGAGTCTCTTAAACTTATAACTCTTCAAATTTAATGTTGAAACTCTCCACCTCCCTTGATTGAGTTTTGAATTCATCTCTCCGCAATTAATCTATGTGTTGTCACAATTAATGACAAGAAACTCTTTAGTTGTTGTGCCATAAAAATAATAGAGAACTATCTCTATTATTTTGGTTTAACTTTAATTGGAGAACTCTTGGAAGAAAATCATTCTATTCCAATGAAGAACACCTCTCATCTCCGAAAAACAATGAGCATCAAGTTCTTCCTTCTTCACTTGGGGCAAGGAAGGGAAACATCACCGTCTTCAAAGTACACAAACGGTGTCGACTCGAATCGACTTCACCAAGCTCTACCTCTTCCGACATTGAAAGAACGACGTCCATCTTCCGCGACGTCCATCTTCCGTGACTCATCAATGTACAACGTCAAATTTTAGGTAGTGGGTGTTGATTATTTTAATGTATAAATTGTACCCTTATTCCTCGTTGTTTGCTTGGGAGAGATGATGGACACTTGTTATCGCCTAATGCGGAGGGTACGGGCTGAACCAACATGGCCCGATTCACCTATGTTGGCTTTTGTTAATTGACGTCGGAGGCGAAGCCGAAATGGTGCGGTGTCGTCGCACCGCACTGGAGAAGAACTGCAGGATGGAAGAGGTGGCGACGTCGGTGACCGGAGGCAGCGATGGTAGCGGCGACCACGTGGCGACCGCGTGTAGGGAGAACAGCGGCTGCTCGGGCCGCCCGGACCATGGGACAACCGGCCGGTCGATCCATCCGGTCCACGTGTAGGAGTCGTGTCACACGAAGGCTCCGCATGGAGGGAGACAGCAGCCCGTATCCGTGGGCCGCTTAGATGAAAAAACCAGCTGGCCGCCTCCCGACCGGGCAGGAGAACCACGCCGCACGTAGGTGCCCTGCGGAAGAGGACGCAGCCCGCATCTGTAGGCCGCATGGCTGGGCGAACCGGCAGGCCGGGCTAGAAAACTGCAGCCCCCGCCGGCACCACGTGGGGAGAACCGTGGCCTACAACACGGGCCGCGTGTACCGGGCCAAACCGGCCGGCTAAGGCCTGCCGGGGAGAGGAGGAGGTGGCGCCGCCTGGCGAATCGGACTAGCCGGCAGCATGGGCTGGGTCCGCAGGTGGGCTTCACCCTACCAAGTCGGGCCGACCCCCAGCCGGGTCGGACCCGCCAAGCCGGGTTGGGCCGACCCGCCAGCCCACTAGGTTTTACGGGCCGGGCTCGTCTTCACTTAAATGAGAATATCCACTAGACCACAAGTCTGATTGATGCGCCATCTGTGGAACTATGACCCTCATGATAAGGTGGACCTTTTGCGATACTTAAGTGGTTTTTGGGAAATTTTGGAAAATGGTCGGGTTTGGATCGAGCCTAAATCCAACCGGGCCCCTGGAACGGAAATGCCAATAACTCTCAGACCAGGCATCTGATTGACGCGCCATCAGTCACGTTGAGTTCCTTATGATGAGATGAAACTACAGGATACATCAACACATGACTTAATGATAGTTAACGTATCAAGAATTGGATCGAGGAGCATATCCTCTTAGAATTGAGCATGATGTGTGCGAGTACCCTAGGGTTGGCTGCGACTACAACGCCTACTGTACCAGAATCCTGTGTGGGATTGACAATGATGACTAATGTACCGGAATCCTCCGTGGGTTCAACACTGATGACTATTATACCAGGATCCTCCTTGTGTCCGACAGTTCTTTCTTCTATTCCTGTATCCTGTGTGGGTCTGACAAAATAGCAGGTCTTGTATCCTATGTGGGTCCGACAGCTTAGCTGGTCCTCTATCATGTGTGGGTCTAACAGCTTAGATGAATCAGTTACTACATCTGATCATCTCTATCACTCTACAAAAGATGTATACCTATGTTAGCTGAGTCTTGTCTTACAATCATTATCATCGATGCGATTGAATTACTTCTTTTGTGAACTGGGTTGTGTTTGTACTTGAGAGTTGGAGCCAGATTGTGACTGGTAACTTAGCTATATGTATAAGCATATACCTAAGTGGGGTCGGTTTATACTTCATGATTGTATATTTCTACTATGGTATATCCTATGTGGATTCCGGGAGACCTTCAGGGGTATCGAGGTCCCCTACTGAGTATTGATATACTCACCCTTTCACGGGCTTCACTAGCACCTTGTAGTGTTCTGCGCAGACGATGGACAACAATGATAGAGGTTGAGGGTGACAGACAGGAGGCTGATCAGAGCTGGACTAGACGGGACATACCGCATGGATGAGTTGTTCGAATTCTATACCTACCCTTTAGGTAGGATTCCCTGGTGGATGGACCAGGAGTTGTTTTCCTTTTTTACATGTACTTGTTGTTCAGTTGGGTTTGTATACTGGACCACTTACTTTCATCACAACTTACTTTTCTATTTTAGTACTTATTGCCTATACTTATTATGTTCAAACTGTGTGTGTTACAGGTTTAAAAGAAATTCCATCCCTTTTTATCAGGGAATTTCCTTTTGTGCTAGTCACCAGCCCCTAGCCAATGGAAGGCAGGCTTGGGGTAGTCACAGCACGGGCCCCGAGGACGGGTCATGACAAGAGTGGGATAATATTTATTTAAAATAGTAGCACTGATTTCACTATAATCTATACATAACCTCATAATTACATCTTTATTGTGAACTAAAAGAACATATACTCCAAATGATGGAACCCAAGGGAATATAAATCCCTTTCCACATAAATCATGTTGTTTTTTCATCAATCCCTTTAATTACAAAATGTCCATTCTAATGGGAGTTTTTGATATGAGACTTTCATAACTGATTAAATAAATGTAGAAAACATAATATTCTAATGGATGTATTTGTAACTCCTTAGTGAATACAAAAAGTATTCTTGTATAATAGGTATATCCAAGATTTGATGATAACCCTTTCCATCCATGTAATATATCTTCTCTTCATCACCAAGAATCTCATTTAGAAGAGAAACTTATAGAGGATTTTGACACGGATTATTAATTTATGTATCACATCCAAAATTAGTTATTCTACATACATATCATGAATTTTAATTTATCTACCTAATAAAAAATTCATTATACTTTGAATCCCAATCCAAAAAACATTATTATATAAAATTCATCCATAGTTATGATAAAAAATTCTACAAATAGAGAACAATTATGTGTCATAATTGGAACAGACTAACACATCCTTGTTGTGGTGATATTTCTATTAGGAGTTCTAAATGAAAACAACCTTATTAAGGATATAAGAATATATCTAATTATCATGGAAAATATGCAATATTTAAAAGACTACAATGATCTTGAATCAAATAAATCATTAGCTAAAATTTTGTCTATAATTAATGTAAATGACATCATATCATTATGAACATCATCATCAACTGCAGATATTAAATAAGCATGGAATCCCCCTCCAGATCGTCCATTATACGTTCCCCTAACCCTTCGTACATTGGTATAAATAATTCCCTATTTTTTAATAGTTTAATCACTAGATATTATTGTATTTTTTCTTCCCCTTACATTAATTATCCTAATTCCCCTTATATCTTCAATTTTAACAAACTAAAATTATTTTCAAATTTTAATTTGGACATTTCTCTCCAAAATTTTCCGATAATTAAAATTTATTTATTAACTTATCCTTCATTGAATATTTTCCCTTTTCATAGTTCTCACCTGACATCTTCTTCAATTTATTTTCATTTATGGTATAGTATATAGAAAATTCCATTTATGTTTCAATTTCACAAAACAATATTTCATTGTATGATGAGGATTTTTGAGAAATCATCTCCCATCATAGGTTTTGTTTAACGAATTCAATGGAATTTTTAATATTTCTCTTTGTATTATATTTTTAATCAATATCATACCTAGAAAATCTTGTAAGGGTACACTCATATTCAAAAACACTTTCATCATCCCTTTTCTTTAAGATGAAAAACATTCTCTTAAATACTCTACATCAATCATGAGAAAAATATTTATAAAAGAAGAACAATTCAAAATATCTCCATTCCATTTGTTTTATTTCTTATTCACAACAATTTTTCATGCATTAATGTCCACCTTTGATTAAAACTACTTAAATGTCAACACACAACAAACATATCCATTTTCCATTCATTGCATCCCAAGGCCAAAAAAATATTTTCTATAGATTTCATAAATGTATCATATACCTTTAAATTATTAGTTACAAAAACATATGGAGGATTCAAACACAAGAAATGATCCATTATAGGTGTACCATACTGTGGAACATCATGTTCTTCTATTTTTGCAATGTTATAAGAATTAACCTACATCATTTTCCTTAAAATGACCATGATCATATTCTATCCCACACTAATTTTATTGGATTCTTTAGTTGGAAAATCATTACATTGGACAAGGGTATTAATTGTCTCTCTTTTATTAGGAACTGTCACTAAATAGTGGCACACACCGAGATAGTTTTTAATCACCATAAATATTGATCTATAAAATTAAAATAATTATAATTGTGTAATTTGTGAAAATATATAATGTATTTTCATAATTCTTATATAAGTTATGTTCTTTTAAAATATAGTTTTCATGGGTTCTACTAAAAACATATAATACGAAATATAAACCCCCAAATGTAATAACATAGAGCTGATATCTACTTTATAACATGGGAATATATATAAGGGATCTTATCCTAAAGCACTGGTCTGTTAAATAGTCTGGGATAAAAAAGATATATATATGATACCCATTTTATATTAGGAAATAAAAATAAATTTTTTTTTAATATCCTTGAAACTCATTTAATAATTTTTTCTTTATATCCTATATAAGGGAAACAAGATAAGGGTGTGGTCGGATTCTATGTAAAGGTAGATTATAATGGAAGATATTATAAGTATATAAGGAATAATAAAAAAATATAAGCATGTACAAAATAATTCAATTTTTATAAAAGAATATAAGAATGAATAAAATTAATGGTGGTGGGAAAACATGTTAATGACATAGATATTAAGAAAACATTACTTTTTACTTTTTTTAAGGAATGTCAAAACAACCCTTTTAGTAAATATTATAATTATAACTTTAAAATATTTTAAAAAGTAAAAAATTAATAAAAATTTCATTAATAAATCATAGAAATAAATAAATGTTCTTTTATAGAATATGTTTTGAAAATATGTACATGGAAGATAAATATACTATATCAAACGGATAGATAATATTGGTTTTTCATTTAAATATTTTATTGCATGATTTATTTTCCAAAGAGAGTACAAGTAGGAAGAAAGAAATGAAGTTACTTAGATATAAAGAGGATAATAAAGTTATTGGATCCAAAAAAGGATTTCTATAAAACCCCTATAATTTTCAAATATATATTTTTTAAATTAATTCAATCTCTTAGATAGCATGAAATGCAAACAACACTGGGTATAAAAAAAACATGATACTCTATTAAAATGTTATTATTTAATCGTTCCCCTTATATACTAAAAATTAAATAATTGGATATGAATATTAATGAATAAATTATAACAAATTTATGTTTTACACTTGTATAGAATAAATAAAATGTATATATATTTATAACATATAAAATTAAATGCATTTTAAATTAAAATAATTGTTTTCTAAAATCTATAAATTTTCTAAATGCGGTTTAGTCCATTTTAAAAATAATTTATAATTAATTTGTACCACATTTATAACATTTATTTGAATAAATAATCTTAATTTATTAAATCAACATATAAAAATTATTTTATGGTGAATTTTTTGGATTTTTTTCAAATGCTTTATTTAAGATGAATAGTGAAAAATAAAAAAATTTAATAAGATTTATATTTTCATTTAGATTATTTATAAAGTAAAATTATATTTTAAATTTGTTTAAAAGTAAAATTAGCTCAATTATGATACAATTAAACTACTTTTTGTCATTTGAATCATTTTAACTTTTAATTTTGATTTAAAAAGATGAAAAACTTTTTAATATCTTCTGTTGGAAAATCTGCATTCAATCACATTGGAAAGATTAATATTAAATTAAAACACTCCAATAATATGAATGGAATATGGAAAATTGTATTCAAAATTTTTAATTTGAGTAATATATATAATCGATAATGGTAAAATTAATTTTTAACAAAAATGAAGAGAGAAAATAGTAAAAAAATTAATTATCGTGATTAAGGTAAATATGTGTTTATCAGATGTCAAAATAATAATATAATGGTTAAGGGACCCATAAACATAAAAAATATCATTTATGGTAAATATATCCAAATTAAAATTCCAATATTCTAATTTAGGGTCAATTAGAAGCTTTTTGAATGTTGATAACTTTATCATTTTGGATTATTTTGGAAACATTCCATGTAATTTCCAAGAGGGTTCCCATCCACTCTTTTAAAAGCGGACTATATACCCTACCATTGTAACAAATAAAAAAAATATTGAGAAAATCCATCCACATTATATCACCATCATCCTTATTCACATTCTAGTGCATAATTTATTCCCAAAATACCGTCCCTGAGGTCTCTTAGAGAAGTCCAAAGGAAGTCTCTCTTGGACAAGGAAACCTTTTCAAAAAAGCTCAGTCATTTCAATTGTTCTTATACCACATTATATTATGTATTAAAACATAAAATATAATAAAAATTATACCTCCCATATAATTATATTCTATTATGTTGATGAAAAAATATTTATCCTTCTCCAATCCTACAAATGGGAAACGAAATATCAGACAGTGTGTATGACAGACTACAGCCTCGCAAACCGATTTAATCCACTTTATATAACCACATTTATAGTATATATATAACTATGTATTTAAATTATGTATATTATATTTATTATATTATTATACTTCATCATTTTTAATATCAAATTTACAATTTTAGGTTCCATTCCTGTTAATATAAGTTAACACCAATCGTGTATATAGTGGACTACCGCCTCACAAAGTGATGTGATTTGTTTTTCACATTATATTGATATAGAAGGTAAAAAAGATATATTTAATAAATACATGTGATATATATGAAATTTTATTGATTTTGAAAAATTATTATATCTCCCACTTCGATACCCAGAGACGAATTAATGGAATAATATCGTCACTTGTGAGTATATAAAATCTACCATCTCAACCAAATGACGTGATTCATTTTAAATGAACAAATTTTACAAGTAGTTAAAATAATGTATATAATTTGTAAATATAAAATTTATAACATTATTATAACTATGGATATTAATTAACTAAATTTTCACTAGTGAATTGGATCTTTTATTACAAAACACACATGATAAAACAAGTCAAGTGACACCAGAACTAATAATATATTATCAATAAAAGTGTGTTAAATTGATATAAGTGTGTTGAAACAACTATATTAGACACCATGAGGGTGGGATTAGGTTATTAAATATTAAAACAACTTCCCCTAAGTATCTTGTTTCACTATTAAAGAAAACAGCCCTTTATCCCTTTCTGATATAAATGTATGAAAAAAATTATATCATAAGTGAGACACAAAAATTTTACCTTGTTAACCACCTCTAGGATATGTACAAGGAGAATAAAATGGAAATGTAAATATTTACCAAATCCACTAAGAATAATTGCAAAAATATGGTCCAGGGTATAAATTTTTCTTTCAAAAACACACTCCCTTTATAATGCTTAGAGAGAGATCACTACATCGCAAGGGTCACTCCATAAATATGTCCTTCTATAGATCACTACTGGAAGAAAGGATCACCTTCTTCCTCTTCCTTTTATCATTGATTAGGAAAGGATTCACAAAACATTTATGAATATGTAGGTCCATTCATTAAAAAAATAAATTCATCATCAATTATAGGTAGATGCTCAATCTAAGTCCTACTTTATCCACTTGATATATATAACATTACAATAGTTTGTTTGGGAAATTACTCTTAAATACTTTTTTTGATGATCGAAACCTTCATGAATCTCACATAACCTTCATGAAAATTTCCAATTTATTATAAGTAAATAATACCTATATATACCCCCACAACATTCTTGGAGTTCACATCTATCTCAAATCTCAACCAGCCTTCACAAATCAACATCCTATCATGAATCTTAAACACTTTAACAAAGGTCAAATTACCTTCATGAAGATCAATTATTTCAGTCATATTTTTTTAGGATTTCAAAACATCAATAAATATTAGATTCTTAAAACTTTCATTCAAATTTCATTTCCTTTATAAACATCATTTCTTCAGGAATTTTTTCACAAGAATAACCTTCATGAATCACCTTCCAAAATTCAAAGCCCTATTATATTAATTATTTATTACAATATTGTTATGTGGGCTAGAGGTATATTTATATTCATTTCATCATGCTTCAAAATAATCCATCACTGCTATCATATTTTCAATTTTCTATCCATTTGTTTACAAAGCACCCCATTTTGTGAGGCCCTAGAGAAATTACATCATTCAATAATCTTCTTGTAGTTGTGGAGAATAACCTTCAATGATTCATGAATTCACAATGCTCTTCATATTTTATTCCTATAGTATCACCGTAAACCATTAATGAATTCTTGATTCAGTAATTCTTTTATTTGTTGAGATTATGATCAACCCTTCACGTATTTTCAATACTCCACACCTTCATGAAACCCAGCCTCCATGATGATGAATTACATTACAAATCTCCATACCATCACAAAACTCTAATCTTCCCAAAACACATGACATTGGAATATTTTTTAATGGAATTCATGTAAATCCAACTCTCACTATTATTGATTCATCCTACCTATATTGGGGCCCAAAAATATTATAGACACTATAAAATGCAACCACCTCGTATATGAGATTTTTTGTATGTCATATAAAGAATCCATTCCTATATATTTTTTATTTTTAAAAATACTTAGTGAAATACCTCACTCCATAATTTTCCCTTGAAATATTCTTTTACAATAATGATAATCACCCAAAAACACTGTTATTTTTCCTTAAGGGATTTTTTAACAAAAATATTTCCCTTTGGGTTTGTTGAAAACACTTCAAATTTTGATACCACGTTAAATCTTCTTCCATATTCTATGTAAATTTCTTTCTTACAATTTATATTGTGATCAAATATTTTAACCAACACACACTCTAATCCCATATTATCCATCATCATTTTGAGAAACAATATTAGCATGAAACGTTCATCAATTAAACACTTCATTCAAAAACCACTCATCTGATTTCATCACCAACCCTATCTCTCATTATATATAGTCCTTGACCAATCATATTTAGAATTGTAAGACATAAAAATCCCCCTTATTCAATGATTCCCCTATAAAATTATCCCCTTATATTTCTTAAGTTAATTTCTCTCCTTTTGTAGACACAATTTCATCCCATCTTTCATCAAACCTAATGGTCATCCCTTTCTATTCTACCACATGGTAAAGTACACAGATCAACACATTAGATAAAAAACATCATACCTTAGGGAGAGGAGGACCCACATCTATAATTTTTCATGTTAATTGAGTATACTAAACTCTAATATCCATTCAATGATGTTAAAATACTAATTTGGGTAATGACTATTCATAATGTCCTCAACCTGTTGTTCTATAGGCACATACTTCATATTAAAAAGTCATTTCTCCACATTCTCCTTGATAAAGTGATACTTTATTTACATTTTATTTTGTCCTAAAGTGATGGATTTAATTTTTTATACGATTTATAACACTTTAATTATCTCAATGGATTATGATTAAAAACTTTACATCAACTCCCATATCATTAAGATTTCACTTCATCCACAAGAACTATGAAAATTCTTGAGTAGTAAAAATATATTTATCTTTTATAGTGCTCAATGGAATACAATTCTATTTATTTCCTATCTAAGAAATACAGAATCAACCAAGATATAATTCACCCCCTGACAATGATTTTCTATCATTTGATGATCCAACCAAATCTGCATCTGTATTTCCAATTAAATCTGACTGAAATTTGTCATTATATGACAAAACAAAATCCACCATGCACAAGATATACATATGTATTATTTTTTACTACCATAATATGGATTTCCTTGGTATTCCATTGATACCATACTTCTTTTTAGGTGGAATTTATAAGATCATTCCATGTATTTGTTAAGTACAACAGACATCCAATGACCAAACTATATTCTGTGACATTAACAAATTTGCCTTCACTATCTCATGATAGTTTCATTTGTGTAGACACTAGAGTCATCATATACATAGAATTATCTATAAAAAATCTTCTCAAAGCCCCTGGGAAAAATTATATTGGGAAATTAATGATCCATTCTTTCCTTGTGTCACCTTTAAAAAATCGAAAAAAATCAATTCACCGATTATTTACCTTTTAAATACACTTTTAATGATTTTTTTAAACTGTTTTCATTGTGCCTAATCAGGTACACTAAATATTATATATTTTATGGACATCATAACTATCATTTTTCGATTTCTATCATTATTTACATGGAGATTGTAATTAACTCCACCACACTGTAACATGAGTTTCTTAAAAAACAGATCTAGTATTAAGTACCATGCTCTTTTGCACTTTAATCAACCCATATAGTACATTTCTCAGATGAAATCATCTATTATCATCATCATGAATGAGAAAACCATTTGGATGCTCAAAATATATTTATTATTCCAGAACCTCATTCAAAAATGAAAACTTGATGTCCATATAGAAAACTTGGAACCTTATTTTCACAGAAATGGCCAAGAATAATATGATTGTCCCCAGCCTCTCAAGAGGTGAAAATGTTTCATTAAAATTAATACCCTCTATGTGGGAGTACTATTTACATACCAATAGTGCATTATTTTGAATCACTATTATATCTTTATTCATTTTCTTAGGAAAGACCAATTTGGTCCTAATGATATTCTTATATGTTATCATTGAATCTATCTACCACGTCTGATTCGTCTAAATTAGGAAAAGTTCTTCATTCATAACCTATAAAAATTTATCATCTCCTCCTGATTTATCAAAAAAATTTGTTTATACCTAGGATATGATCATTTGCATATGTAATTACTTCTGTTTTCATGTTTTAACTAGCGCTTACTAATAACCAATGATGTTTTTTATATGAATTTTAGCTTGACTCTTTGATTTTAATATATCTATATTTATATATATAAATTTTAAATAATCTTTATCATCTTTAATATATATTTCTGAGTCCTAATTTTCCACCTTATCTCCCATTGAGGTGCTTACCTCCTCATCACATTCATCAAGGAATTGATAACGTTTTTGTTGTAGATTATATTCATTATCTATTTTAGTGACATCATTTGTTCGACTACCTTCCCCAACCACTTGTTGAAAATTTTATATACTATTATCATTCTTGAATATACAATAAATATCCACTCATATCCTCATGATTAAAATTTCATGTTTTCTTCCTCATTGAGAATAAAAAATTTACTTCCAAATATTGGAATTTATTTAAATGTTAGCTTATTTTTGTAATAAATCACGTATGGAGTCTTTTCATTAATCTGACCCAATAAATCCCAATTAGATAGGTTGAACGATGTCAAGACTGATTCCTTACAGAATATATTTTCTCTGTCCTTTTCAATAAACATTTTTTCCATTTTATTGATGATCTGATTTCTCCTCTCAACCACTCAATTTTGATAAGGTGTTATTATCACTACAACATGATGCATTATCTCATTTTTCTCATGATTATATTCTACATTAATGTTTGTGAATTCAATACCATTATGAATAAAAATCGTCAAAATCTTCTATCCAAGTATCCTTTCAGATTCCCTTAGATAATTGTTTTATGAAACTAAACACATCAGACTTGTGGAAATGAGAAATACCCTTTCCATCATTCCAAAATCATCAATTAAATTAATTTAATACCCCTTCATATTTATTTATATTTTTGATATAGGTACACATACATCTTCGTGCACTAATTCGAGCACTCTCCTTGACCATTTCTCTTCTTACTTGTACATATTTCATATGATCTTCTCATGTGGAAAAGCATCCCACATATGAATCGGACCACATGATATATTATGGATATATCTATATGAATCACATCTGACCATATCTTATCGGTATTTTTTTCATATATGTCCAAGTTGTTTATTTCACAACATGTTATCTTCTTCTATAGATAAAAATCACATATTTTCTTAGCCACGTACATGGTAGTGATTTCCATTCATTATTTTTCACTACAGAACAACTACACCATATATTCCTTTAATGATACACATCTTCATATTAAATATTATATAATTATTTCAGTCACATTGTTTACTGACATTAAGTAAGTTGTGACTGATACATTCATAAACTAGGACATCAACACATCTCATTTCTTATACATCAACTTTGGATTTTCCTAATCCAATAGTCTTTAAGCCTTTGTCATTACAAAATTTGACAACAAGTAGTCATATTTTATTGCTGTAAGAAGATACATATTACCTATAAAATGGGATGTGCATCCATTTTCAAGGATCTATAGATGGAAATGAACTAATTTTTTAAGGGCAATGTCTACAACCACTGTCTATTCAATTGTTTTCTTTTTGATCTAGGTTTTTGAGTTCATACCTGGTGTGAATTGAGAGTCTTTATTTTCCTTATATTTTTATGAAAAATATTAATTTTAAAGAGCTCCAAATTGATTTTGAATTTTTAACTTTGTTAGTGATACAATGAGTTGCTTCTTTTGTCCACATTTATTCTACTAGATCACATTTCTCATGCATTAAGGATAAATAATATCTTTCAATGTGTCTGAATACTCTAAAACTAAAAAAATTACCATCAATTTTTTTTGTAATATTGAGATATGTATGATTTCCTCTGTTATCCTTGTTTCCATTAGTACTTCATGTCTATGTATCATAATTTTTTGAGTCTCCCATATTTTCACAACAACAACATCTAATGTGGGGTGCATTTGTATCTGTCACTACTACATTATTAGCTTTTCAATGATTTCTCTGAATCTTCTTCTTCTGATTAATAGCCATACCAATATTCAATATCAAAGTGGGTGTTTCTGGTATAAAATCAACCATTAAAGCTTTATATTTTTTGATCAAGTCCCATATCGACATTTTCATTTGAATTTGATGGTTCTTTATTTTTTAGTGTACACTTATACTCCACTTGTATCTTTTCATTCACCTGAATGATCTTATTTCCCAATGTCATATTGATATTTAAGAGTTTTTATTGATCCTTAACTTTTTTCCATAGGCCAATGAATTCCCCTTCATGTTCATCAATATATTTGGTTTGATCATTCATTGTCTTATTCAATCCATCGATCAAATGTTTTCGTTCCTCAACATTAATCATGTACTCACCAACCATTAATGTGTTCTATAGAATTGAAGGCCTAATATTATCAGTTTCTTCTGCCGACTCATAAATATCTTCTTTCTAATATTGAATATAATGTTTGGAATCAAAAACCACTTTATGAGTTTATTTATTTTTTATATCCTAATAATTATCTCTTTAAGAAATACTTGTAATTCAAATAGTATATAAATATCCCTTCGACATCATCATCATCGTTGATGTTCTATTCCCCTTATGGTAGCTACTAAAAACTATAGCCATATAATTTTTTACATGCTCATTTCATTTTTCATTCTCCCCAACCTCATTTTCTTCAAAATTATCGTTTTCTTCTTAAAGGATATTCTTCTTTTTGAAGAAATTTCTTTTAAATCATTTCATACCATTAACATAGGATGTCGACTTCTTCATGGGAATTTTAGAATCATCCTCATTATCTTCTAAAATTTTCATGGGGTACCTTGTTGTAATATTTCAAAAATTTCCGAATTAATAGAATATTAGTGGGATTTTCCCTTTGAATAATCATTTTACTCTACAAATTTTTATAAATTAATGATATCACCTCATATGTTTCTTCTTATTTCTATCCATCTTTAATGGTGAGCTCATTCATGGGATTAAATGACACCTATTTGGACTTATCTTTCTCTACAAAATAATTTTCATCATATCTCTTATCATATGAAACTGAGTTATGGTGGATCCCATCCAACATCATCTTCTTTGGATCTATATCATCTAATACATAAGCATTCAGATTAATATGAGGTATAAGACTTCTCATCTTCTGCTTATAAACCCTTAAATCTTAAATAATTTAACAGAGGCCACACATGTATGCCAAAAAATCATTTTCCTTCTCAAAGAATGCATCAGTAAAATTAATAGGGTTCATTACGATATCTTCGTTATTATTCGATAGAACTTTCTGTTCTGATTATATATCTTTTAATTCGACCGGATCAATATGTAGAAATGTTTCCCACATATCATGTGATGAATTACGGAATGTATCCTTTATATATATTTCATTGCATATACATCCTCCTAAAGTATATATTCCTTTGGAATCTATATCCAATTCCCTTAGGTAAACATCAGGTAAAGAACCACTATTGATACTGGATGAAGTTCCGTTCATTACTATAGTCAATAAATCCATTCCTAAAGATCTAATGTAGTGTTACATCTGATTATTCTATAATTGAAATTTTTTCCATCGATGATCATAATCCCTTTGTGATTGATAACATCGATTGAAATACTTGTGAGATAATAACTAGTATTAACCTTTCCCATTGATTCCAATTATTATCCCAACTAGATTAAATAACCTTTTGGGTGAATTAGGGTTTGATAGATTAAAACAACTACCAGTTAAGATCTTTTTTATTCATTAAAAAACAGTCTTCTCTCCCTTTTTCATAGTAATGTATGAACAGAAATGAAATCATTCATAAGACACGTCTATTTTACTTCGTTCTTGCTCACTGGTCATTATCCAAGGAGCGTATAACAACAATGTGCTAATGTAAAAAATCCACTAAGTCTCACTTCTAAAATAAGGTTCAGCCTATATCACTTCTATGATCAAGATAATTTTATTTTCAATGTTTAGCAAAAAGTCACTTCTTCCCAAGGGTCACTCCATTAAGCTTTCCATTTACGGATCACTTCAAGTTGAAAATATCTCTTTTTCCTCTTTTTTTCTCACTACTCTAGAAAGGATTCACACATAGTTTAGGTACATGGTTTCACCTTGATTAACTGTAATTAATGCATCCTAAATTATATGCAGATGCTCCATTGAGGTCCCACTTTCATATAAACAATGAATATCAATTTTCCATAGTTTGGTTGGGAAATCCCTTTTCAGTACCTTCTCGATGATCACTACCTTCACAAGGATCTGATAGACTTAACAAAATTTTCCAATTATTCACAACTAAATATTGCCTTCATGAACCCTGAAACTTTTTCAAAGCAGCCACTTTTCATAAAGTTCAAAGACTTTTGAAAATATCACTTAGATTTAATTAATCTCACAACATTATGTTATAATTTTATAGCATTCACACACTTCAATACTTTCTCAATCATAACAACATCAGTCAGATTTCAGAGCCTTGATGAACATCATTACTTCATAAACCTTTTCTATAGAACAACCTTTCTAAATATTATTTGAGAAATCAAAGACATATAATCTTTGATAATTTTTTCTCTACATATATGAGGTGGGTAGATGACTATTTATAATCATTTCCACCAATTCTAGAATCATCCAACCTCACCTTCAACTTTTCATGATGATCTCCATTTTTTGAGAATACCCTTATTTGGAGAATCTTTATGGAAATTTAACCATTAAAAAATCTTCTCGTAGTCATGGATAATCTCATTAAACACTTCATGAATCCACTATTATCCAATTATCATAGTTTCATACATTTACCATAATCCCTTCACACATTACTAATGCTCCACTTCTCGTATTCATAGAGATCACCATCAACCCTTGGCGCATTCGCGATGCTCTACACCTTCACGAAACCTAACCTTTCTGACATAGAATTCCTTTTCCAATATCCTTAGCATCTCATAACACAAATATTAATGAAACATGTGTATTTTCGAAAATTTTTTGAGGAATTCATGGAAATACAACTTTTACAATCATTGTCAACATACCTAGTGAACAACCATGCAGGAACTCAACAACAGTCTTGGAACCCTGCTTTTCCAACAAACAAAATCATCCCCAAAAACATCTTTGTTACCTTTATGAATTTTTCCCAAAAAAATAGGATCATAAATGATATTATTTTCATTATTATTAATCTGGAATAAATTAATTACATTATTCAGACAATTTTATCAGCGGATAAAAAATGTTAAACTAAATTAAAGCATAAGGAAATGGACTTTGCCTCAATTTCCATTCATTGAGGAATAATGAAATATAATGTGCCTAATTTCTTTTATATGGTTCATATACCTCGCATTTAACTAGAAATATCTTATTTCATTGAAAATTCATGGTATTTTAATATTCAATTTGAATTATTTCATCTAAGTGGATTTGACTTGAAAATTTTTAAGTAGTAAAAGTTATTAAACAATCCCGCTTTCTTTTAAGATTGTTAACTTCCTCTAGAAACAATCAATTTATTATGATCATTTTTCATTGTTGATCACATTTCAACTAAATATCCATTTTTTGTATGATGAATATTATTATTTTTTGAATCATAATCTATTTTAACATACAATGTTTACATAGAATGTTATTTGAATAATTGGAACAATATTGAAAAATCTGTATCATTTACTCAATATAGATATCAGATGATAAGGAATAATGATCCATGAATTAAATAAATAATTTGATATGTCTGAAATACTTTGTAATTAAAGAGATGGGTGGGGTCTCGAATTTTATATACCCATGATTCATTGGTATTTATCCATTGACAAATCAATTGGCCAAATTAATCAATTTTATACCTGTATTTATATGAAACCTTATGAAAGGTCTTAAAGGTATGGTTGTCATGTGTATGATACCATGATGTTAAATGATTAGAAATTTACTTCATTGATAATTTATTTTTTATTATCTATTAAATTTTCAATTTGAAATTATCTATGGATGTATTTCTATATCTCAGTTTATTGATTAAATGACATTTGTTTTAGTTATTTTCATTTCCATATTGATAATTACTTATCTGGTCAAGATAGTTATGTTATTTAAATAAAATATTTATTATTTTATGTAACTCAAAATGTTTACTAATATTATTGATTCGTGATAGATTACACTATACATAATTGTTACTGAACATTTGAGATCACCCATACTTTGTTTCAATCCCACAAGAGAAGAAGAAAAATAATTGGGATGAGTTCAAGGATTCCAAATGGTTTCCATTACTATTTTTTTATTTTAAATACAAATTTATTCTGTGTTTCATTTATGTATTTGGTTATATAAATCTAATAAAATTATTGGTCCTTCAGGATTTGATACCTCATATCTATGTTAATTTAATAATATTGGCACCAGCTCCAGCCTACTAGCATTGGAGTCGGGGTCACTATAGTTGGTATAAGTGTATGTTTTTTTATAAAACATGGGAAATGAATTTAGAAAAAGATATATTATGGAACATAAATGTAATGTCTCAGATTTATGTGTATTATTTTTAAATATTATAGGGAATTATTTTGAGACCAAGCACAGAGACGGAAAAATTTGAGGGAAACTCTATCGAATTCTTGAATCCTTGGATAGAACACTTAACAATAAACGATGATGAATAAAAGGAATGAATCATTGTGCCAAAGGAGTTGAAGAATCCTAGCGGGGATGGTAGTGTGATTCATTCATCAACAATTGATCCCTTCTCGTGGTAGGGTTTTTTTCAAAGTTGTTTTCATCCCCTTTATTTGAATTTAATGATGAACACGGATCAACCCATGAAGTGGTCAACCTGCACATCAAAGTTCAAAAGGGAGGGGTTTATTGGGTTTGTTTTGAGGAGTTTGATTATCACGTTTTGATTTTTTAAATTGTACTGATTAAACCTTCCAATAGGAGCAGATAATTCCATGACAAATGACGGTGGAGGTTCGTTCCTTTTTTTGAAATTTTCTTCTTTCTCCAACCGGCGTTCTTCATGTCCATCATGGGGTGATGAACAATGGATATTTTTGCATCCATTTCACAACAAAATGATCCCATATTAGAGATCTGACATCATGAAAACCTAGTGGAGGTACAGTGATGATAGCGGACAATGACTTTTCTCAAATCGGGAGAGATAGTTCTTTGAGTGTTCTTTTAGCGGGTGAATCGATATGTGTTTCAGGGAAAATCGGAGGCTAGAAAACAATGGAAACAACATCAAGACGTTGAGGTGACATTAACTTTCGAGTTTTGTGGTAAAAGTATCGTCGAATCAAAGATCAGAGCATCACTAAGTCCGGGAGGAGCAGGTTCAGGTTTCTGGAAATTTCCAGAGCACACGATGTGTATCCCGAAAAACACACCATGTGGTCTGATTTTAGCATCAAGGTTTTCACATTGCACGTGATGAATAACATGATGTGCTTTCAGGAAGACACAGTGGGTGGGCCCTACCCAGCAGTGACTGCAGTTCTGGGCATCGGGAAGCACTAAAATGGCGTGTGACCATTGTCACATGGCGTGTGTGTCCTTAAACGGACTCCGTATGTATTTGGAAGATACATAGACATGAGGTGGGTACACTGTCATGTACTCCACCACACAGCTAGACCAGGCTGACTGAATAGGATAACCCATTTACTAGTTACATAATATAGCACACACAGGTAGAAACCTTGTACATGAACCAGGAGGCGTACATGAAGGGAACCTTAGTTACTCCGAAAAAACATGTGGTCCATACTTCATGCCATGTAAATACTTTTCTACATGGAATGTTCTTATAAATTGGGCCATTTTACACTGGTAGTTCCAAGAGTCAAGACACTACATGTGACCCTTATACATTTTGTGTATATCCTAGAACATGGAATGAACCTCTTTTCTACCATATTGTGGACATGATGTGTTTGGTTTATTGCCCCTTCTCGCTTTCCCCTGAAGGTCAGATATCATTTACATCTATAAGTGTATGATTACTTCAGTAAGACTTCACAAGATAGAGTCGGGTATCCCTCTAAGAGGCCTTGAGTGAGATCCTCTATCCATTTTTGACCCTAGGTAGAGTCCAGTATCAACGTGAAAACTCTTACAAGACACTAATCCTATACTTTTTTTTGAATCTGGATGAGTAGAAGTATCCACCAAGGCCCTGGTAGTGATCATCATCTATGTATCATGATCTTTCTCCACTCAAGAGTGTCTTCTCTTGGAATGATTGTATCTATCTCATGTGACCTTTCCTGATAAAAAATACTTCTCGGATATACTTCTTCAGAACCATCTCACTCATGGAGCGTGTTCTCCCAGATGACTGCTTCATGGAACCTTCTAACTGAATCCTAAGTGGCGGTTTGCGGTTGTGTGTCTTCTCTCTAGAATATGGGTCTATGTTTTGTGTATAACTAGATTGTGTATCTCCTGTTACATGTTCAGTAGAAATATCCTATGTTGATATGATGGTAACTTACTTTTTGTATTTCATTACAGTTTTTGGTGTCCTCTATTAAGTATTCTTATACTCACCCTTTCACGGGCTTTCCCCCCTCATGTCATGTCTTGTGTAGACGAGAAGAATTTTTACGGAGCCCAGGGTGGACCAGAACCAGACTGAGCTATATGAGTTCCCTACAAGACATTTTGTTCTTTTGGTTATAAGAAGCAGTCCCAATACCTCTTCATACATAGGTTGGAATTTGAAGTTTGTAAATTCTTTTTTTGTGGGAATGAATTATATCCCAGTTTTACTTTCAGCACTTTACTTCTGTTGTACTCTATTGGTTGGGTTTAGTTGTATGCATGCATTTTGTTCCTTAGTGGTTTTTACATTTCAGCATTTGTGGGCTTGGAGATGTGTTCATATGTACAAGTACTTAGCCAATGCCTCTCATGTTAGTGATATTCCTACTCAGTGCTAGTCACCAGACCCTGGCCAATTGGAGGCGGGTTTAGGGAGTCGGGACATGGGCTCTAGTAGGACGGGTCGTGACAGAGTGGTATCATAGGTGGTCAGTTCAACCTTTGGACCAAGAGTCTGTGAGTTTTGTTTAGGGAAATAGTGTTAAGTGTTTCAAGATCAACATTTAGGCTAGAGACACTACTGTTTGTGTGGGAGGCCAATGTATCCATTCATCATGACTCCGATAACCATCTTTTCAACTCGGTACATGAAAACACTAGTTCCGTGGAAGTAAAATAATGTTAGTTTCATCATATATGAATGGGTTGTGTTTTCTGTGTCCTTTGTAACATCTATCTAGATATACTCATTGACCATGGTATATCTTTTTTCCTTATAGGATGACTCTGTGACGCTTACCCTATAGGATTAAGTAGCTCAATCACAAGGATGACCCCCTCAGTGAAGAGGATTCTATATAGGGACCAGTTCCCCAGGTGTTTCCACCAGGTGGTGTGGCTACTATACCACCACTAGTAGAGTATCCAGTGGTACTCACAGTACCGACAGATGAGGGCTGAAAGCTAAGCGCACTCTATGAGTTCCAGAGACAGAGACACCATAGGTTCAGTGGTAAACCCAACCCCCAGGTGGCTGAGGACTAGATTGAGGAGGTGAACAAAGATTTCCATCTTGTGAGGACATCGGTGGACCATATGGTGATACTATCAGTGATCCTTCTTTAGGGTTCAGCAAGAAGGTGGGGGATTTTTACCACACATACTCATGAAGAGGAGACTCTATCATGGACAATGTTTGAACAACTTGTTAGAGACAAGTTATCTCCGGTTACACTGAGAGAGAAGTGTATCCAGGAGATTCTTCAGCTCCAGTAGGGAATTTTAACTATGTGTGACTATTCATATAGGTTCACCAACCTTGCTAGGTACTCAATTGATATGTTCGGGGATCATTACATCAGATCTCAGACCTTCGAGAGAGTTCTACAACGGGACATCCAGGATAATGTTGTGCCTCTATTTATTTCAAATTATGGTGGAGTGCTCAAGCATGACATGGTGAATGAGAGCTTATGGGTGGTGCGGAGATAGCCGATGATAGTCAGTAGTAGGAAAACATGTGTGAAGAACATGAAAGTAGGGATCTAACATGAGGAACAAGGATCAGGATGTGGGAGACGTCGCAGGAGGACCCAGGACATGGGATCGATAGTCCTGGGATCTCAGACTGCATCCAGTCTGCCTTGGGAGAGGTGATTTTACTCGTGCGATGGCAGGGGACATCATTATAGAGATTGTCAGACCCATCGAGCTACTAACAGAGAGGTGGTGGATAAACCATCGAGACAGAGGTAGAGTGTGGAGCAGATAGACCCTCCAGGTGGCGGACATGGCAGAAGAGCAGTGAGTGCTACAATTGGTGAAAAATGCTTTGATCTGCTCCCAACCCCACCCCAGGTGGGCCTCACAAGTCTCAGGTTGCTGGGTGATAGGGGCGGGGACACCAAAATGAAGTCGAGGCTTATGACCTAGGTCCTATAGGGATGATCAGAGGTACAATATGTGTCTTTTCTAACTTAACTTCCATACTTATAGGCACAGGTTCCAGCCAGTCATTCGTCACCACATGTCTTGTGCGAACTCCGGAGATTTCGGTAGATCCATTGACTCAACCCTTATGCTTGGAGAAACCAAAGGGGAAGACTCGATGATCATGCATCTTTTCATATAGTGTTATATTTCCCTCGGGGGTGAGAGTTTTGGTTGGAAATTCTTGATGGCAGCATTGTGGCCTTATGACACATTCTATTTATGGATTGGCTATCTTTGGTCCATGCACATATTGACTACTTTAAGAGAAGAGTGATGTATGTCAGTGGCGATGGGATGAGATTTTTCTTTGTTGGTAAAAAGGAGACCCAGGCTGCATAGGATGAGATCATGCATAGGAGTGTGCATCTGATCAATCATGAGTTGGAAAGTGTTACCCTTATAGCAGTAGATATTGTGAGCTTCTAGTTCCAAAATGTTGTGGAAGAGTATGATAACTTCTTTCCCAAAGATGTTCCAGGACTACCTCCCTGCTGGGAGATCGAATTCTGCATAAACTTACAGCCTAGGACAGCACTGATATTCTCACCATCATATTAGATGGCTCATATAGTGTTTTGTGAGATGAGGGTGAAACTAAAGGATTTATAGAGGAAGGGGTTCGTGAGACCAAGTGTTTCACCCTGGGCAGCCCCGATTTTATTTTTCAAGAAGGCATATGAGAGTTTGAGGTTGTGCATAGATTACCGAAGCCTGAACCATGTGATGAAGAAGAACATGTATCCACTATCGAGGATTGAAGACCTCTTAAATCAGATGAGATGGGAACGGTGGTTCTCAAAGGATGACCTTCGTTCAGGTTACCACCAGTTATGAGTATGGAATGAGGATATACCAATGACGGAATTCCGATGACTATATGATCACTATGAGTACTTATTGATTCATTTTGGCATAAAAATTCCACCGCAGTGTTCATGGGACATATAGACTAGATCTTCCAACTATTTTTAGACCATTTCATAGTAGTCGTCATTGATAACATCCTTATGTACTCAGCCTCCGAGGAGGACGACGCGAGACACTTGTGTATGGTTCTTGACATACTCTGAGCGAACCAGATTTCTAGGAAGCTCTTGTAGTTCCTATTCTGGATTCAGGATATCCACCTTCTGAGACATGTCATCTCAGCATATAATGTTCCTATGGACCCAGCTAAGGTGGAGATAATGTTTTCATGGGAGACACGTCAGAGTGTAACGAAGGTGCAGAGCTTCCTTGGGTGGGCAGCATATTACCAGAGATTCATTCCAGATTCTCCCATATATCAGTGCCGATAATAGCCTTTACTAGGAAGGGGAAACCCTACATGTGGATGAATAAGTTCCACCAGCCTTTAGAGAAGTAGAGACATAGTTTTATGAGCGCCCTGATCATGAGATTTTTGGAGGAGGGGGTTGAGTACATAGTTTTCTTTGATGCATCAGGGACTGGGCTTTGTTTTTTCCTGATGTAGGGACAGATAGTGATTGCTTATGGTTCACTCCAGTTGAGAGTGCACCAGAAGAACTACGTGACCCATGATCCGGAGTTGGTGTTGGTAGTCTTTGTGTTGAAGATGTGGAAACTCTACCTTACGGGCAAGCAGTTTATCGTCTACTCTGGCCATAAGAGCCTCAGATACATCTTCACACAAAATTATCTAAATCTAAGACACAGGTTTTGCCTATAGTTCCTTTAGGAATATGATTTTGATATCATATATACTCCTAGGAAGGAGAACAAGGCGGAAGATTCTCTTAGCAGAAGGTCAATCTTACAACTGTTGAGTGAGGCGATGAAGAAGTTAGCGTCATTATAGTTATCCTTCATGGACAGAGAGGATATAGCTTACCTTCAGTCTATGGTTATCACCCGTCCACTCTTACAGTGAGTTAGGGAGTCACAACATGGGGATGTTGATAGTGATACTTTACCTTCTCAATTATCCATAGGACATGATCTTGATGGATATTCTCAAGGTGGGTCACAGGTTGTTCTTTTCAGGGGATGCACTATTGTACCATTGGAATTTCGGGAAGAGGTCCCGAGGGAGTTTTATTCATCCCCCTTGGCGGTACACAATTTCATGGTGAATATGTACTAGGATCTCTGATGGAAGTTCTAGTGGTCATTCATGAAGAATGCAGTAATGGATTTCATTTCTCGGTGCCCTACATGCCAGCTGGTGTAGGCTGAGCACCAGGTTCCAGTATGGTTAGCTCCCCCCTTGGAGGTTTCTAAGTAGAAGTGGCATGGTATTTCAATGGAATTTGTGACAGGCTTTCCAAAAATGTTCAAGGGACATGATTCCATCTGGGTTATTGTTGATCAACTCACCAAGTCAGCCCACCTTCCTAGCTATTATGGAGAAAATTTTCATAGAGATATTGGGAAACCTCTATGTTTATGAGATAGTTTGGATTCATGGTATCTCTTTGACAATAGTCTCAGAACATAATTCTTGTTTCCAATCTCATTTGTGGAAGAGACTACATGACGTGTTTGGGACTCAACTATGGTTGGGCACAACATTCCATCACTAGACTGATGGTCAGGTAGATAAGAAAATTCCGGTTTTGGAGGATATGTTGTGGGCATGTATTTTGGACTTTGGTCATAGTTGGGAGGACCACTTATCACTAGTGTAGTTTTCATACAATAACAGCTACCACTCCACCATTAGTAGGGCACAGTTTGAGGCCTTATATGGGAGACCATGCCGGTCACCAATTTTCTGGACCAACCCCAAAGAGTCAGTGCTCATGGGTCTAGATTTGGTATAAGCTACCACCAAGAAGGTTAATATCATCTAGTAGTGGATGAAGAATACAAATATCCAGCAGAAGTATTATGCTAACAAGAAACAGTGACCTATGGAGTTTTAGGAGGGATTCCATGTCTTCCTTTGGGTCTCACCTCGATGGGGGTGACAGTGATTTGGTAGGGGAGGAAAGCTAACTCCAATGTTCATCAGACTTTTCTAGATACTACGCAGAGTTAGCGAGGTGGTGTACTACCAAGATCTACCGCCATAGTTGCACCGGGTACATGATTTCTTCCACATGTCATAGCTGAGGAGGTAAGTTCATGACCCATCACAGGTCATCATCTTGGGAGAGATAGACATCAAGGATGGAGTGACCATTTCTGTTTACATAGTGGAGATTGAGGATCATCATGAGAGGATCATTCTTGGGTGATAGATTCCCTTAGTTTGCATCTTGTAGAAGAATGAGAATCTTCAGGATAGAACATGGGAGCAGTTGGCTCATATCCATACCCATTACCAACATCTTTTTGAGTAGCCTTGTTTTGGATTTTTGGGGACGCCAACCCCTAATGTGTGGGGAACATAATGTCTCAAATTATCCACATATTATTTTTAAATATTATATGGAATTATTTTGAGACCAACCGTGGAGACGACACATCATTCTGAGGCCCGGTGAGCCCAGAATGGTAGTTTGAACGTTTTTTTAGTTAAGTGAGTTGGTGTGTGTGTGAGGTTGTGGTAGTATAGAAACAGATGACCGGAATAAAAAATGAGGGTATCGTTGCATCTAGGGAGATGAATTTACCTAAGAATGGTCCTATCATTGAGAAATGCTAGTCGAGTGAAAAATTTAATTTTCGGCCATTGTTAGTAAAAGAATAGAAAATAAAATAATTAAAAAACATATTTTATTTTATTTGGAAACTTTTTATGTAGTGTAATGATGGGGAATCTATTTTGATAATTAATGAAATGAAATTATGACTCTGAAACAGCAACACTGACTCATTAATTCCTAAACATAATAGAACACCGAAATTTTTCCCTCTTTTTAGTAGGTTAAAGGAATGTTGATAGTTGGAAAAAAGCTGGGAGAAACTCTATGGAATTCATAGAGCCTTTTAGAGATCCCATGGAAAGGAATGATGAAGAATCAAATGAATGAGTCACTGCTCTAACAATGTTGAAGGATCTTTGTGCTGACGGCAGCGTGATTCCTTCGTTAGCAATCGATCCCTTCTCTAGGTAGGGGTTATGTTTTAAAGTTGTTTTCTTCCCCATTCTTTGAATTTAACGAAAAACGTAGATCAACCCATGAACCAATTGACCCGCACATTACCATTCTTGTAATATGGGTTTTTTCGGTTCATTCCTAGGAGTTTGATTGTCACATTTTGATGTTTTTAAATTTCCCTATTTGAACCTTCTAATGGGATATAGATTAACGCCATGACTAACAATGGAGGGGGTTCATTTTTTCTTGTTGAATTTTTCTTCTTTCTCCACCATGAGTTCTTCGCTTCTTAGTGGGCTGATGAACAACAGATCAATTGTAACACCCCAAGCTTCTACGGTACGCTTCTCTTTGAATAATGTGATAGCGTGTGTTATACGCAACACGGAGTTCTAACACACCATAACCAATCAAACTAGCCGTTATGAATAGTAATACTTATTTTGTGAAATTATATATATATATTATTTTTCAAAATGGACTTCATTTTTGGATTCAGAATATCGAATTTAGCCTAAGGTGAAATTTTGGTACTTTTCGGATAACTTTAATATTTTGATGAATAGTGAAAATTACTAAATTTTTAATTAAAAACAAATTTTTTAATCAAAATAATTAATATTGATAAATTATGAATTTGAGTGGTTTTAAAGTATATTTAGAATATATTTTTACCATTTAATTCAATGTTTGTCTTTGGACATAATTTTACAATTAAACCGGACATAAACAAGTGTCAATCTTTTGATAGTTATTATCTCTTAAAAACACGCTTTTTGTTTTAACAACCGGAATTAATTTTAAATTAATTTCTGCCACTTCTGTGTATTGAATTTGGAAAAATGGATTCCATATTTGGAATCAATATGTTCAATTTGTGTAAATTGGTAACTTTTATTTTTAGACATTTTGAATAATTACCGCGGTAAATATTTTATTTACCATGGTTAAGGGTAAATCCGGTAAATAAGGGTTAAAAAAATAATATTATAATAATACTAAATTACACTAAAACATGTCACAACCTTATTGGTGGATACATGTACGACCATGGGCATCGTTGGGTCAATTTTGGGACCTCATGGAGCCACTTGGAGGTGATAGGGACACTTTATTTTAATTAAGTTAAAATGAATACAAAAATGACACAAGCATATATCTTTTAGCAAAACAATTTTTACATAGGGTTATATATGTTTTATTTTAGAATATAAATATTAAATAGAAAGATAAAAAGATTTCCTACATAATGATAGTTTATTTATAATTTTTAGACATTAAATAATTTAATTTATTTATGACACAATGATGATGCTGTAATTACTATAATATTGAAAAATTAAAATAATTGATATTATAAATACCAAAATAAATATAATATGAAACTTTTAATAAATTAAACTAATTTTCTAGGATAATATGATATATTAGTATTGATTTAATTGACTTTTTTTTAAGTAATCAATCTGTTATGAGTTTCACAAAAATCATCTATTGAATAGTGTCAAAATTGACATAAAAGAGTTTTTAAAAGAAATATTATAATATTAATTGGTATTAAATTCTTAAAAATCTAAGGTTCGGCCAAGAGACTTATATCATGACAGTTGTCTCATTAATGGACCACTTGGGGGTCTCTTGGATGTATATGGTACGTTTATTAACCATATAATATAAAAATACAAAGAGACATTGTAAAAGTGAAACTAATTAACTTAGAGTTAATACTTAATGATAAGGTTAATATAAGAACCCAAACCTGTCTAAATTTTATTTGTTGAATGGTTTTCGACCTATCCCAACCTTAACCTCTGAATAATCAACTTTTGAGCCATTAGAAACCGAATATGAATTTATTATAAATTAATATTTCTAGCTTTTCCAAAGGTGCCTCTCACCCCTCTTATAAAAGGGAACTCCTCCTTATCTTTTCTTCATCTCTTCAAAGCCTTTTGGTTCGGCCAAACTCTGCCCAAAAACTCTTCCAACTTCCCTCACTACAACATAGAGACCTTATTTTGATCAGAAATCCAACCTAAGGAGCCCTTTTGATCAAATTTGAAGGAAGAACCCAAAGAAGAGATAATTATTTCACCACCCTTTTCCAAGTTCCTTTCTTCTTCCACTTCTTCTTCCTTTGTTGTTACCATTCTCAAATAATATCTCCAGAATCATATATATACTGTGATGTTATTATAAATATGGTACAACCATATTCAGTATTCTATCCACCCTTTTAATAACATGTCACCATACGTGCGTATGTACGACTTACCGTCTCCACGTCGTGGTGTAATTGTTATTCAATATATTATTATTTGGATGGGTATAATAATGATGTGTAACTCATGTAAGTAATAAATATAATATGTTAATGATTCTTTATATATGATATACTATCCATTTATATATTATTTTAATATCAAAAGAATGATATTGTCGCTCGTGCGTACGTACGGACTACCATCTCCACGAACGCGGTGAGATTCATTCTCCATCGTATCCATTAAAGTATAATTATCATTTTCTGATTTAAAAATGATTTTTAAGAACTTTATATTATTATGTATATGAATAATATACAACCTATCCATTACAAACATGGCTTACGTAACAAAACAAATAAAAGAAAACGAGTAAGTTAACACCCGAAACAACGATAATACTAAGATATTATTAACAAAGCAATGTTAAAAGATCATATATGATATCATATGAATGCATATGATTCTTGTATAATTTAATAACAATTATTTCACTATTATACAGGAGTTTAACCTACCCCAACCAAGGAAAAGTACAAGGTAAGGGTTGTTTCACAATCTCTTCATTATCCGAGGTTGTTTATACGTAATAATCTGCTGGGATCTCGTTATCATCCACATCCATGTTTCTTAAAAATGTATTTCAAAACATTTTTAATATTTACAAGAATATGGGTTAAAGTCATTTATACCCTTGTTTGACTTTTTATAATAGGTTTATAAAGGAATCTTTTCGTCGTTTTCCAAACAAGGTGCTTTTTAACCTTTTCGACAGAATTAAGGTAAGAATGTTTTTTTAACTTATATGGCGGGTGCGGTTATTTTCCACCGTTATAAAATCTCCAAATCTTTCCATACAATCTTATAAGAATATTTTCAAAGAAAATGTTTTATTTTATATGGATCTTAAATGATTTCAAAATAAAAACATATATTTCTCTAAAAAGAGTTTTGATTTCATCTATGTCAACATCCTATGATGGATTTTACGCTTATGTGAAATTGATTTATTATGATACAAAACTTCTATGTTGTATTGAAGGTTTTGTGGTATGTTTGACTGTGGATGTGATATTTTTATACCATTCATGGTTTATGATGAAAGTATTGACATTTTGTATGCTAGTTTTAATAGGAATGTTTATTTTATGTTTAAACCTTTTCATATGGGAATGCATTGGACTTAATATGTGACGGGTGGAGCCCACTATAGATCCTCGATGCATCGGTAGGTCTCATGAGACAAACTAGTGTCTTGGCACAAGGCCTTGGAAAAATCTTATTTGTAGTCTTGGCACGAGGCCTTGGCTATGTGGTTATGATAGTCTGGCATTATGCATTCCATCATTATGAAAGTGGTTATTGATATTGAATGTGATTATTCGATTAGTAGAATATCCATGTGAATAAGTAAATGGAATTATTTCATTTTACTTTTTCCATACTATGTTGAAGTTCAAGTTTAAAAGGCTTTTTTTTATTACACATTGCCTTAAATGTTTATTCCTATTTATGAAAGTTTCCGCTATATTGTTATCCTTACTGGGCATTTGATCTCACCCCTTTTCTATGTTTTAATTTTCCCAGGATGTGAAGAAATAAGTTATGAATGACCTGCAGGGATAGTATGTGGGGATATGAGTGTGGAATATGGAGACTATGTTTTTGTAGTAGTTTTTCACTTTGTCATGTAATGTAAAACTTTATGAATATATCTAGTGTTTCCAAGGATACTAAACCAATCGGTCTTTCGAGATTTGATCTTTCTTGTGATCATGCCAATGTTATGTAATAACGCACCGACTCTGGGTAACTGGGGTCGGGGCGTTACAGTTGGTATAAGTGGAAGTTTAGTACAAACATTGGAAGCTAGATTTAGATAAACTCTGATTAGAGCACGTAGACCTAAGATGAACTTTGAGGATTACTATAGAAGAACTTCCTAGAATTTTGGTATTGTAGAGATTTTGTGAGTTTTCCGAGCAATACATCCCTGTCTGGATACGAGCAGGTAGAGGCAGCTCTGGCACAGATGTACCTAGGGGTAAAACCCAAAAACACCCCTTTGAGCTAGACTCGAACGGGAACTGGTGCACGACAATGGGCCTTGCTGCACTCTTGGTTACGACACTCCCGGGGGATATGCTTAGGATAACTCTCATTTTCTTTACAAATCATTATGAAGGGTTTATGAGTATATACTTTCTCAAAGAAAACATTTTTATGATTATGGATTATATCCATAAATAGTTCAATTTATGTTAAGTGTTTTATAAGTATGGGATTATGTATTTTGATTCATAAACTGATCTAGTTTATGCCATTGTTTAGAAATGGTTCCTAGTGGAAGAAATGGAAACCGAATCAATACACACACTCCATGTAGGGATTGCCCTCCTGCTCAAGATAATTATAGTGGAGCTGGTGATGCAACTAGTGCCGATCAGCTAATCACCATACTGGGAAAACTCACTCAGGTTATTAATAATAACCTTACCCGTATGGAGCACCCTGATCCGCGGTGTGGAGGATCAATGTTAGATCGATTCATGAGGCAACAACCACCAACGTTCAATGGGAGTACAAATCCCTTAGTAGCTGAGCAATGGATAAATTCCCTAGAGAAGATATTTCAGGCTTTGGGGAGTAGTGAAAGGGAAAAATTTATCATGGCAGTTTACCGCCTAACTGGAGATGCTGATCAATGGTGGTCATTGATTCAAAAAATAAAGGAAGATGATGAAGTATCAAATATGGAATGGAGAGAGTTCAAAGATCTGTTTTTAGAAAAATACTTTCCTCGCGACCATCGAGCAGATATGGAAAGGCAATTTCTGAGTCTGAGATAAAAGGAGGATGAGAATGTCGCAAAGTATGAGGCTAAATTTTCAAGGATAGAAAGGTATGCTGGAGATTATATATGTAACCCAAGAAGTAAGATTGATTGT
Source organism: Viscum album (assembly GCA_963277665.1). Lineage (NCBI taxonomy): Eukaryota > Viridiplantae > Streptophyta > Magnoliopsida > Santalales > Viscaceae > Viscum > Viscum album. The sequence continues at coordinate 1,146,286,744 of OY728166.1, forward strand.
TTCTTTGATGGGTTAAAACCATTTCTCCGTCGAGCATTAGTCTCACAATCCTTCTCGTCGTACGAAGAGATTGTCTCATGTGCTATCAAGACCGAAAAGGAATTCTCTAAGTCTTATGACTTTAAAGCAAAGCAAGAGAAGAAGAGACCTTCTGATCAATCTGGGAATGGAAATAAGGGGAAGAAGGGAAAGGTTGAATATCCATCTTGTGGTAAATGTGGGAAGAAACACCTCGGTACGTGCTTGAATGGAACGGGAGTCTGTTACAAGTGTGGTGAAAAAGGCCACCAAGCTCGTGATTGCAAGGGGAAGAAGGAAGCCACCAACGTTCAGTGCTACAATTGCAGGGAGATGGGACATTATGCAAATGAATTTCCTAATCTTCAGGAGAACTTATCTCAGAAAAGGCCAAGGGATCAAGGCCAAGCTTATGCTATCATTACTGCTGAGGTAGAAGCTCCGAAATATGTGGTGGCAGGTAATATAATGGTTTCCTCAAGTTTAGAAAATGAATTATTTGATTTTGTATCATTGCATTGTTTCATATATTCCCAGTTTGCTAAGAAAATTAGATATTTCCAATTTGATTTAACAAGGGAGTTTTCAGTTAAAACTCCCAAGGGAAGTATCATTGCAACAAAGTTTTGTGAATCGGTCCCCATTAGAGCACATAAATGTTCTTTATCTGCTTATCTCATTGTCATACCTATGATTGAGTTTGATATAATCCTCAGTATGGACTGGCTTTCGGACTATGATGTGAAGATTTATTGTAAGAATAACGAGGTTACGATTCTTGATGATAATGATAAGGAACACCTTATCTTTAGAGCAGAATCATCACCACCTAATTCTTATTTAGATCCACCCCCAGTAGATCAACTAAATTCAATTATTAGGGAGGAAGAGAATGAAATAATTGAGGGTGAGGAAAGGAATGTTCAAATAGAGGATGTACCTGTTGTGAAAGAATTTGTAGATGTATTTCCGGAAGATTTACCTGGACATCCTCCAGAACGAGAAGTTGAGTTTTCCATTGATTTAATTCCTGGATCAAGTCCTATATCAAAGACCCCTTATAGAATGGCCACTTTATAATTAGTTGAACTAAAGAAACAACTAGAGGAATTGATTAATAAGGGATTTATTCTCCCTAGTGTTTCTCCATGGGGAGCCCCTATTCTTTTTGTTAAAAAGAATGACGGATCTATGAGGTTATGTATATACTACAGGGAGATAAATGCTATAACAATAAAGAACAAGTATCCCCTACCTCGCATTGATGATTTATTTGACCAACTGCATGGAGCTCAATACTTTTCAAAGATTGACCATCGATCTGGATACCATCAGTTGTGTGAGAAGAAGGAAGACATTCTGAAGACAGCATTTCGAACCACGTATGGGCATTATGAGTTTACTGTAATGCCTTTTGGATTGACTAATGCACCCTCTGTATTCATGGATCTGATGAATAGAGTTTTCAAGGAGTATCTTGATGAATTTGTGGTGGAATTTATTGATGATATCTTGGTATACTCAAAAAGCTACGAAGATCATGAAAATCACTTGCGCATTATCTAGAAGACACTGAGAAGACATGAATTATATGGGATGTTTAGCAAGTGTGAATTATGGCTTCAGAAGATTTCCTTTCTTGGCCATATTGTCTCTAAAGATGAAATATCTGTTGATCCTTCTAAGTCCAAGGCAATCCAAGAATTGCCATCACCTACGAGTATAACTGAGGTACATAGTTTTATTGGTTTTTCAGGTTATTATCGACGATTCGTCCAGAATTTTTCCTGATTGGCTAACACATTAACGAAGCTCACACATAAAGGGGTTAAATTTGTTTGGACAAAAGAGTGTGAAGAATGTTTTGAAGAACTTAAGAGAAGATTAGTCAATGATCCTATATTGACTCTACCATCGGGGAATGATGGGTTCGTTATTTATAGTGATGCATCGAAGAAAGGACTTGGTTGTGTCCTTATGCAGAATGAGAGGGTTATTGCCTATGCATCACGACAGTTGAAAATTCATGAACAAAACTATCCTACTCATGATCTCGAGTTAGCAGCTGTGATCTTTGCTTTGAAAATATGGAGGCACTACCTCTATGGTGAAAAATGTGAGATTTATACTGATCACAAGAGTTTGAAGTATATTTTCTCACAAAAAGAACTCAACATGAGGCAAAGGAGATGGATTGAATTACTCAAGGATTATGATTGCATGATACACTACCACCCGGAGAAGGCAAACAAGGTGGAAGATGCTTTGAGCAGAAAAGACCATGGAGTTTTGAACGTGATGAGAATTGAAAGGGATCCAATTTTGATGGATCTAGTGAAGATGGACATGGGAATAACCAGGGATGGTGAAACATCAATTCTTTTTCAAATGGTTTCCAAACCATCTTTACTATAAAGGATTAAGAGTTCTCAGACTGATGATGAAGAATTTAAAAAGAAGATTAAAGCTGTGAATGATGGGAGATTGAGAGACATTGTGTATGAAGATGGAATTTTGAAATTCGGGAAGAGACTTTGTTTTCCCGATTTACCTGATCTAAAAAGGGAATTGTTGGATGATGCTCATAGTTACAATTTCTCTATACATCCTGGGAGCACCAAAATGTATAGAGATTTGAAGGAACATTTTTGGTGGGACTACATGAAGAGGGAGATTGCTGATTTTGTGTCAAGATGTATGGTTTTTCAACAGGTGAAAGCTGGAAGGCAATAGCCTGGAGGAGTCAGGCAACCTCTTCCCATACCAGAGTGGAAATGGAACAATATTACGATGGACTTTGTCATGGGACTACCAAATACTCATAGAAGGAACGATACAATATGGGTTATTGTTGATCGTCTTACCAAGTCAGCACATTTTCTTGATATAAGAGAAGATCTACCACTGGAACGTCTAGCAAGACTATATATTAATGAAGTTGTGAGACTTCATGGAGTACCCTTATCGATTGTTTTTGATCGTGATCCCCGTTTTACATCAAGATTCGGGAAGAGTTTTCAGAAATCCCTGGATACTGAACTTCATTTGAGCACTGCCTACCACCCTCAAACAGATGGACAATCAGAATGGACTATTCAAACCTTAGAGGACATGTTGAGATCCTTCTCACTTGACTTTCACGGTATGTGGGATCAATATTTACCTCTGGTAGAATTTTTCTATAATAATAGCTTCCATTCGAGTATTCAGATGGCACCATATGAAGCGTTATACGGAAAGAGATGTCGCACACCAAACTATTGGGATGACGTTGGTGAAAGAATACTTGTAGGCCCAGAACTGGTGGAGGAAACGATGGAAAAGGTGAAGGTAATCCAAAATCACATCAAAGCAGCTCAAAGTAGGCAAAAGAGCTATGCTGATAATCGAAGGAAGGATTTGGAATTTCATGTCGGTGATCATGTTTTCCTGAAGGTATCTCCATGGAAGGGAGTCATACGTTTTGGTAAGAAAGGTAAATTGAGTCCCAGGTACATCGGACCTTTCGAAATTCTGGAACGAATTGGGGCTATAGCTTACCGATTGGCAATGCCGCCAACTCTCTCCAAAGTTCACGATGTGTTCCACGTATCTCTGTTGAGGAAATACATGCCGGACCCAACGCATGTACTCACTTATGAGGAATTAGAACTGGAACCTGATCTGTCTTATTGTGAAGAGCCCGTCCAGATTCTTGATACAAGAGAACAAGTACTGAGAAACCGGACGACGCGTCTGGTAAAAGTTTTGTGGAGAAACCAAAAGATGGAAGAGGCAACGTGGGAACCCGAGGAACTTATGATGAAGAACCACCCGATTATTTTCATGTGATAAGTATTCTAGATATTTTGAGGAAGAAATTATTTGAAGGAGGGGAGAATGTAACACCCCAAGCTTCTACGGTACGCTTCTCTTTGAATAATGTGATAGCGTGTGTTGTACGCAACACGGAGTTCTAACACACCATAACCAATCAAACTAACCGTTATGAATAGTAATACCAACTTTTTGAAATTATATATATATATATATATATATTTTATTTTTCAAAATGGACTTCAATTTTGGATTCAGAATATTGAATTTACCCTATGGTTAAATTTTGGTACTTTTCAGATAACTTTCTTATTTTGATGAATAGTGAAAATTACTAAATTTTTAATTAAAAACATGTTTTTAAATTAAAATAATTAATATTGATAAATTATGAATTTGAGTGGATTTAAAGTATATTTAGAATATATTTTTACCATTTAATTCAATGTTTGTATTTGGATATAATTTTACAATTAAACTGGACATAAACAAGTGTCAATCTTTTGATAGTTATTATCTCTTAAAAACACGCTTTTTGTTTTAACAACGGGAATTAATTTCAAATTAATTTCTGCTACTTCTATGTTTTGAATTTGAAAAAATGGATTCTATATTTTGAATCAGTATGTTCAAATTATGTAAATATGTAACTTTTATTTTTAGACATTTTGAATAATTACTGCGGTAAATATTTTATTTGCCATGGTTAAAGGTAAATCTGGTATATAAGGGTTAAAAAAAATAATAGTATAATAATACTAAATTACCCTAAAACATGTCCTAACCTTATTGGTGGATTCATGTCCGACCATGGGAATCTTTGGGTCAATTTTGGGACCTCATGGAGACACTTGTAGGTGATAGGGACACTTTATTTTAATTAAGATAAAATGAATACAAAAATGACACAAGCATATATATCTTTTAGAAAAACAATTTTTACATAGGGTTATATATGTTGGAATTTAGATTATAAATATTCATTAGAAAGATAAAAATCTTTACTACATAATGATATTTTATTTATAATTTTTAGACATTAAAAAAGTTAATTTATTTATGACACAATGAAGATGCAATAATTACTATAATAGTGAAAAATTAAAATAATTGATATTATAAATACCAAAATAAATATAATATGAAACTTTTAATGAATTAAGCTAATTTTATAGGATACTATGATATATTATTACTGATGTAATTGACTTTTTTCGAAGTAATCAATTTTTTATGAGTTTCACAAAAATAAACTATTGAATAGTGTCAAAATTGACATAAAAGAGTTTTTAAAACAAATATTATATTATTAATTGGTATTAAATTCATAAAAATCTAAGGTTCGTCCAAGAGACTTATATCATGATAGGTGTCTCATTAATGGACCACTTGGGGGTCTCTTGGATATATATGGTAAGTTTAATAACCATATCATATAAAAATACAAAGAGACATTGTAAAAGTGAAACTAATTAACTTAGAGTTAATACTTAACGATAAGGTTAATATAAGTACCCAAACCTGTCTAAATTATATTGGTTGAATGGTTTTCTACCGCTCCCAACCTTAAACTTTGAATAATCAACTTTTGAGCAATTAGAAACTGAATATGAATTTATTATAAATTAATATTTCCAGCTTTTCCAAAGGTTCCCCTCACCCCTCTTATAAAAGGGCACTCCTCCTTCTCTTTTCTTCACACCTTCAAAGCCTTTTGGTTCAGCCAAACTCTGCCCAAATACTCTCCCAACTTCCCTCACTACAACCTAGAGTCCTTAGTTTGATCATAAAGCCAACCTAATGAGCCCTTTGGATCAAATCAAAAGGAAGAACCCAAAGAAGAGGTAATGATTTCACCACCGTTTTCCAAGTTCCTTTCTTCTTCCACTTCTTCTTCCTTTGTTGTTACATTTCTCAAATAATAACTCCAGTATCATATATATACTGTGATGTTATTATAAATATGGTACAACTATATTCAGTATTCTATCCACCATTTTAATAACATGTCACCATACGTGCGTACGTACGGCTTACCGTCTCCACGTCGTGGTGTAATTGTTATTCAATATATTATTATTTGGATGGGTATAATAATGATGTGTAACTCATGTAAGTAATAAATATAACATGTTAATTATTCTGTATATATGATATACCATCCAATTATATATTATGTTAATATCAAAAGAATGATATTTTCGCTCGTGCGTACGTACGGACTACCGTCTCCACAAACGCGATGATATTCATTCTCCATTGTATCCATTCAAGTATAATTATCATTTTCTGATTTAAAAATGATTTTTAAGGACTTGATATTATTCTGGATATGAATAATTTACAACCTATCCATTACAAACATGGCTTACGTAACAAAACATATAAAAGAAAACGAGTAAGTTAACACCCAAAACAACGATAATACTAAGATATTATTAACAAAGCAATGTTAAAAGATCATATATGATATCATATGAATGCATATGATTCTTGTATAATTTAATAACAATTATTTCACTATTATACAGAAGGTTAACCTACCCCAACCAAGGAAAAGTACAAGGTAAGGGTTATTTCACAATCTCTTCATTATTCGAGGTTGTTTATATGTAATAATCTACTGGGATCTCTTTATCATCCACATCCATGTTTCTTAAAAATGTATTTCCAAACTTTTTTACTATTTACAAGAATATGGGTTAAAGTCATTTATACCCTTGTTGTAATTTTTAAAAGAGTTTTATAAAGGATTCTTTCCGTCATTTTCCAAACAAGATGCTTTTTAACCTTTTCGACAGAATTAAGGTAAGAATGTTTTTTTAACTTATACGGTGGGTGCGGTTATTTTCCACCATTATAAAATCGTCGAAGCTTTCCTTACAAGATTATAAGAATATTTTCAAAGAAAATGTTTTATTTTATATGGCTCTTAAATGATTTCAAAATAAAAAGAGATATTTCTCTAAAAAGAGTTTTGATTTCATCTATGTCAACATCCTTTGAAGTATTTTACGCTTATGTGAAATTGATTTATTATGATACAAAACTTCTATGTTGTATTGAAGGTTTTGTGGTATGTTTGACTGTGGATGTGCTTTTTTATACCATTCATTTTTTATGATGAAAGTATTGACATTTCGTATGCTAGTTTTAATACGAATGTTTATTTTATGTTTAAAACTTTTTATATGGGAATGCATTGGACTAAATATGTGATGGGTGGAGCCCGCTATAGTTCCTTGATGCATCAGTAGGTCTCATGAGACAAACTAGTGTCTTGGCACAAGGCCTTGGCAAAATATTATTTGTAGTCTTGGCACGAGGCCTTGGCTATGTGGTTATGATAGTTTGGCATTATGCATTCCATCATTATGAAAGTGGTTATTGATATTGCATGTGATTATTCAATTATTAGAATATCCATGTGAATAAGTAAATGGCATTATTTAATTTTACTTTTTCCATACTATGTTTAATTTCAAGTTTAAAAGGCTTTTGTTTTGGTTATACATTGCCTTAAATGTTTATTCTTATTTATGAAAGTTTCCTCTATATTGTTATCCTTACTGGGAATTTGATCTCACCCCTTTTCTATGTTTTAATTATCCTAGGATGTGAAGAAGTAAGTTATGAATGACCTACAGGGATAGTATGTGGGGATATGAGTGTGGAATATGGAGACTATGTTGTTGTAGTAGTTTTTCACTTTGTCATGTAATGTAAAACTTTATGAATATATCTAGTGTTTCCAAGGATACTAAACCAATCGGTCTTTCGAGATTTGATCTTTCTTGTGATCATGCCAATGTTATGTAATAATGCACCGACTCTGGGTAACTGGGGTCGGGGCGTTACATCAATGCACATCCTTTTTTCAATGCAACGATCCCATATTGCAGATCTTACATCGTGAAGACCTAGAGGAGGTGCGACGATGATGGCAGACGATGAATCGTCTTGGATTGGGAGAGACCATTCTTTGAGTTTTCTTCGTGCGAGTGGATTGATACGCGTTTCAAGGATAATCAAAGGCCCAAAAATAACGTATAAGACTTCGGGACATCAGGGCGACATAAATTTTGTGTTTTCTGGAAAATAGACTGTCAAATTGAAAATCAGAGCATCACCAAGGCGCGACAGAGAAGGTTTGTATTTCTAGAAATTTCTAGAACACGCAGCATGTATCCCAAAGAACACATTGTGAGGTTCCAAGGATAGTGACTATGGTTTTTCCACTGTACGCGATGAATAACATGTCGTGGACCTGGGGAGATATTACCTATGGGCCATTCCCAGCGACGGCTGGAGTTCGGTGCATCGATAAGCACTAACATGGCATGTGACCACTGTCATGTAGCATATGGGTCCTCACAAGGACACAAAATGTATCTCAGAAGATACATGGACATGGGGTGGGTACATGGTTGTGTAATCAAACACACAACCCAACTAGGTGGGTTGCACGAGCTAACTCATGTACCGGTTATACGAGATGGCACACACGGGTCGAAACCGTGTACGGTCAGAAGGCCGCATACATGAAGGGAACCTTGGTTACTCAGACACGACATGTGGTCCGTACTACACATTGTGTACTTACTTTTCTGGATGACACATTCGTCTAACATAGGCCATTTTACATGGGTAGTACCCAGATATGAGAGACACATCATGTGACCCTAATACATGCCGTGTATATCCAAGAACACATCTTGAACCACTTTTACATCGTATCTTGGACATGTTTCTTTTGGTTCACTTCCCCTTTTCTCATTCCCCTAAAGGATATTTATTGCTTCCATCAATAGAAGTATGATTCCACCGGCTAGACTTCCCGATATAGAGTCATTTATCCCTCTGAGAGTCTTGGAACGAGATCCTTTATCCATTCATGACCCTAGGTATAGTTAGAAATCATTGTGACAAATCTTATAGGACGTTGATCCTCTACATAGTTGGTAAATACAGATGATTCACGGTATCCACCAAGGCCCTGGTAGTGATCCTCATCTATGTGTCATGATCTTTTCCCAATCAGGTATGTGTTCTCCTTAAATGAGTGTATTTATATCTCATGACCTTTTCCAATGAACAATACTTCTCAGAAAAAAAAAAATCATTAGAACCATCATACTCATGGAGTGAGTTCTCCATATTAGTGCTTCGTGGAACCTTCAAACAGAATCCCTAGATGTGGTATGTAGTTGTGTGACTTGTCTTCAGACTACGAGTCTAAGTTTTGAGTATATCTCGATTGTGTATCTCTTTTTATATGTTTATTAGGCATATAATTTCTAGATCGAATAGTACCTTTACTTTTTTTTATTACATTATGGTTTTCAGGGTCCTCTACTGACTATTGTTATACTCACCCCTGCACATGTTTTTACCATAGGTAACATGTCTTGTGCACACGAGCAACCTTTTAATGGTGTATAGGGAATACCAATACCATACCAAGATATCTGATTTCCCTATAGGCCGAGGTGTTCCTATGGTTACGAGGAGCAATCCTAGTACATCTTCATACTTAGAGGTTGGACTTTACAGTTTGAAGACTCTTGATTTTGTAGCCTTGTATTCTGGGCCAGTCTTAATTTCTTCACATTACTTCAGTTATACTCTATTGGTTTGGTTTAGTTTTATTAATGAATTTTGTTCCTTATTGGTTTTTACATTTCAGTATTTTTTGTCTTGGAGGTGTGTTCATGTGTACATGTACTTTTGAAATGCCTCCCATTTTAGTGATATGATCACATGGTGCTAGTCACCACCCCCTAGCTAATTGGAGGAGGGCATGGGGAGTTGTGGCATGGGCCCCATGGGGAAGGGACGTGACAGAGTGGTATCAGAGGTGGTCGGTTCTACCTTAAGACCAAGATTCTGTGAGTTTTATTGGGGGAAATAGGGTTAAGTGTTTTGAACTTGGCTTTTAGGACAGAGACTCTAGTGTTGGTGTGGTTGACCAATATATCCATACACAAGGACTTTGATAACTTTATTTTTGACTCAGTATGTGAAAACACTAGTTTATGGGATGTAAAATAATGTTACATGCATCATATAGGAATGTGTTGTGTTTTCCAGGTCCTTTGTGACAGCTATCCAGATATACTTGTTGACCATGGTACACCTTGTTTCCTTACCGGATGCATATGTGATGCATACCTACTAGGATTCTGCAGGTTGATCATGAGGATGACCCCCTCAATGAAGAGGCTTCAATATAGGGATGATTTCCCTAGGATTTACATCCAGGTGGTGCACCTGTTATACCACCACTAGTGTATTAGCTCGTGGTACCTGCCATATCGACAGACGAGGGTCATAGGATTCACACGCTCCATGATTTCCAGAGACAGATACCCCTTAGTTTTTGAGGTGAGCCCGAACCCCCAAGAGGTTGAGGTATATCTTGAGGTGTTTATGAGAGTTTTCGGTCTATTGAGGACACTAGCAGACAAGATATTGATCCTAGGAGCGATCCTTCTTTAGGGTTCAACAAGACGATGGTGTAGTTTGACCACACAGACTCATGACTAAGAGACTGTTTCATAGACGGAGTTTGTGTGAATCTTTAGGGAGTAGTTCTCTCTAGTTATGCTAAGAGCGTTGTGTATAAAAGTGCTTCTTTAGCTCCAAGAGGCATGTTTGACTGTGGAGGACTATTCATCAAGGTTCACCAACCTTGCTCAGTACTCGATGGATATGGTTAGGGATTATTACTTCGGAGCTCAGACCTTTGAGAGAGGTCTGCGATGGGAAATAAAAGAAAATGTCATTCCTCTATACATTCCAACGTTTCTAGAGTTCTCGAGCGAGCCTTTGTGATTGAATGATTCTTTGCAGAGTAGACACAGCTGACAACTGTCAGTAGTAGGCAGACAGGTGCAGAGACCTCAACAGTAGGGAGCCGACTTCAGACACAGGGATCAGGATGTGAGATACATTACATGAGGATGCAAGATAGGTGATCGATAGTCCATGGCTCTTAGTCTATATTCAATCAGCCTAGGGAGAGGCGATCCTACTCGTGTGACGTTAGAGGTCATCTCGCTAGAGACTGTCCGACCCATCGAGCTGCTGACAGAGAGGTGGTGGATGGACCACCGAGGTAGAGGTATAGAGTGGACTAGATAGACCCTCCAGGCAGTGGAGGTGACATAGGAGTAGAGAGAGCTAATAGTGGTGGCAGACGCTTCGATCTACTCTCACCACCACCCCTGGAGGTCCGCACCAAGCTCATGGAGATTGGGGACATGGGTGGGGATAGCTACATGCAATCGAGGTGTACGACCCATAGACACCAGGGATGATCTGTGGTACGATATATGTATTTTCTACCTTATATTGCACACTTATTGACATATGTACAAGTCATTGCTTCATCACCACATGTATTGTGAAAAAACATAAGATTATGATAGATCCATTGAATCAACCCTTACACTTGGAGACACCTATGGTGGGAGACTCAATAATCACACGTATTTGCCGAAGGTGGGATATTTCCCTCAGAGGATAGAGTTTTGGTTGGAGCATCTTGGTCATAACATCAATTCCCTACAAATTCATTCTAGGTATGGATTTTCTATCTTTAGTTCATGCCCGGATTTAAAATTTTAGGTGAAGAGTGTGGTGTGTCTGCAGCGGTGGGACAATATATTCCTTTTTCTGTGAAATGGATACCTATGCAGCATAAGATGGGATCACGCATAGGAGGGTGCAACCATTCACTCATGTTTTGGATAGAATTACCCATGGAGTATTAGATACATTGAGCCTCTAGTTCTTAATAGTTGTGGCAGTGTTTGAGGAAATATTTCCCAAAGATGTTTCAGGACTACCTCTCCACCGAGAGATCGACTTATTCATTGACATGAATTCTAGGTCGGCATTGATATTCTCACGATCATATCAGATAGCTCCTGCATTTATATGTTAGGTGGGGGTAATTATATAGGATTTATAGAGGAAGGGTCTCATAAGACCCATTGTTTCACCATGGGCGGCCCTAGTTTTACTTTTCAGGATGGAAGATGGGAGTTTGAAGTTGTGTGTGGATTACCGGCGCCTTAACCAGGTGATGGTGATGAACAAGTATCCACTACTAAGGATTGAAGACATATTATATTAGCTAAGTGGGGCACAATGGTTCTCTATGTTTGAACTTTAGTTAGATTACCACTAGTTCTGAGTACGGGACGAGGATATAATAAAGACGACATTCAAATGTTGCTACAGTCACTCTGAGTACCTAGTGATGCATTTCGGTGTAATGAACGCCCCCATAGTGTTCTTCGGAATAATGAACTAGATCATACAACTGTTTTAGACTGGTTCATAGTAGTCTTCATCAACTAAAACCTTTTATACTCAGTTTTAGAGGAGGAGTATGCGAGACACCTGCGGATGGTTCATGACGTACTCCGAGAGCACCAGCATTATGGGAATCTCTCGAAGTTCCCATTCTGGATTCAGGATGTCCACATTCTGGGACATTTCATCTTAGTAGATGGAGTAGCTATGGACCTAGCTAAGGTGGAGGCAGTGTTATCATGGGAGCCACCTCGAAGTGTAATGGAGGTGAAAGGATTCCTTGTGTTGGAAATATATTACGAGAGATTCATTCATGATTTATCATGGATATTAGCACCGATGACAGCCTTGACTAGGAAGGGGAAACCCTTCATGTGGATGGGGAAGTACCAGTAGGATTTCGAGCAGGTGAGATATAGTTTGATGAGTGACCCAATCTAGAGATTGCCGAAGGAGGTTGTCGAGTACATAGTTTTCTATGATACATTTGGGATCGATCATGGCAGTGTCCTGATGCAGAGACAGGTGGTGATTGCTTATGGTTCTCACTAGCTAAGACAGCACAATCAGAACTACGTGACCCATAATCTTGAGTTTGTTGCAATAGTCTTCATGTTGAATATGTGGGAACACTACCTGATAGGTGAGCGGTTTGTTGTCTACATTGACCATAAGATCCTAAAATACATCTTCTCATAGAAGGATCTAAATCTGATATTGAGTCATTGGCTAGAGTTCCTACAGGACTACGATTTTGAGATCATCTATACTCATTGGAAGGGGAACAAGGTAGAAGATGATTCTAGAAGAAGGTGGAGCTCACAACTATTGAGTGAGGTGACCGGGCAGTTGGCCTCGTTACAGTTATCCTTCATGGACAGAGAGAATGAATATTACCTTTTGTTGATGGTTGTCAGCCCTCCACTCTTACAGCTAGTGAGGGTGGCATAACTTGGGGATGTTGACTGTGAGACTTTATGTGAAAAGATATACACAATACATTATCTTGATTGATATTTTCAAGGTGGAGAGAACATTGTTCTTTTTAGGGGACGAACTATTGTACCTGTGGAATTAAGGGAGGAGGTCCTGAGGGAGATGCATACATCCCCTTTGGTGGTACACCCTGGCCTGGAAAAGATATACCAGGATCTCTGAGGGTAGTTCTGCTGGTCGAGCATCGAGAAGGTAGTAGCATAGTTAATTTCTTGGTGCCTTAAATGCTAGTAGGAGAAGGCTAAGAACCAGGTTCTACCAGGGTTAGATCACCCCTTAGAGGTCCCTGGGTGGAAGAAGCCTGAGATATCAATGGATTTCATGATGTGATTACTATACACATCCAAGGGACATGATTCAATCTGGGTGATCATTGATCGAATCACCTAGTTGGCTCACTTCCTAGATATTAGGGAGCAAAGTTCTGTAGAGAGAATGGGACACCTCTATGTGGAGGATATAGCTTGTTTTCATGGAATTCCTTTGACAATAGTATCATATCCCAATGCTCGTTTCACATCCCATTTGTGGAAGGGACTATAAGAGGAATTTGGGACTCAACTATGCATGAGCATGACATTCCAACCCTAGACCGATGGTCAAATGGAGAGGACCATTCGGATTTTGAAGGATATGTTGAGGGCCTGTTTTATGGACTTTGTTTTCTATTGGGAGGACTACTTAACACTATTTAATTTTTTATTCTATAACAGATACTACTTCACCATTGGCATGGCACCGTTCAATTCCTTATATGGGAAACCCTACCAGTCACTGCTTTGCTGGACTGACCCTAGAGAGTCAGCGCTAATGGGTCCAGAGTTAGTGTGATATACTACTAAGAAGGTCCAGATCATCCAGGAGAGGATGAAGATTGCACAAATCTAAAATAAGTCTTATGCTGGAAAGCAACAAAGACCTCTTTATTTAAAGGGGGAGACCCTGTATTCCTTCGGGTCTCACCTTGAATACAGTTATGGAGATTTGTCCTATGCGGAAAGCTATCTCTGATGTTCATCAGACCCTTCCTGATATTGTGTAGAGATGGTGAGGTGGCGTACTGTCTAACTCTACAGCCACAGTTGCATCAAGAACATGATGTCTTCCATGTGCTACAAAAGATGAGATAAATGCCTAACCCATCACATGTCATCGACTAGGGAGAGTTGGACATCATGGATGGAGCGTCCTTTGCTGGGTACCTAGTGGAGTTCAGGGATCGATAGTAGGGGATCCTTCATGGGTGATCGTTTCCCTTGGTGCACGTCTGGTGGCTACACAAGAATCTTTAGGAGAGAATGTGGGAGAGGGAGGATCATATCTGTGCCCAGTACCCACATATTTTTTTGTAGCCATGTTTTTGATTTTCTAGGATGCAGAGCCCGAAGGTGGGGAGAATGTAATGTATTAGATTTTCTTTTTATTATCATTAAATATTATATAGAATTACTTTGTGACCAAGCGCGGAGACCACATTCCATTCTAAGGCTGAGTGAGCCCAGAATGGTAGTTTGATTTTTTTTAGATAAGTGAGTCAGTCTGTGTGCGGTTGTGGAATTTTGTCAAATGGATTCCCAGATTAAAAAACTGATGGCACCATTGAATCTAGGATTACGAATTTACCTATGAATGGGCCTAATATTGAATGGCGTGGGTTGAGGGAAAAGTTAATTTTCTGGTGTTTTTATTAAAAAAAATAAAAAAAAAATAATTTCAAAATCTTACTTTATTTTATTTGGAAACATTTGATGTAGCGCAACAACGGGGCAGATGCTTCAATAATTAATAACACGACATTCTATCTCTAAGGAAACAATATTGACTTATTAATCCACACCATAAGAGGACACTAAAACATGATACCTCCTTTAAATAGGTTAAATGAATGTTAATCGTTGGAAAAATGTTGAGAGAAACTCTGGGAAATCCTTGGATCCTTGGACAGAACTCTCGACAATGAATGACGAGGAATCAAAGGCACGAATCGATGTGCCAATAGAGATAAAGGATATTGGCGGTGATGGAAGTGTGATTACTTCATTAGAAATTGATCCATTCTCAAGGTAATGGTTATGTTTTAAAGTTTTTTTATTCCCCATTCATTTAATTTGCCGACGAACGTGGATCAAACCATGAACCGGTTAACCTGTTCATCGCTATTCTTACAGGAGGGGTTAATTAGTTTCATTCCTTGGAGTTTTATTGCCAAGTTTTGATGTTTTAAAAATGCCCTGTATGATCCTTCTAACATGAGCAGATTAACGATGTGAAGAATGACGGTGGGGGTTTGTTCTGTCTTGTTGACTTCTTATTCTTTCTCCACCCTAGGTTCTTGGCATACTTTGTGGGGCGACAAACAATAGATCTTTGCATGTCCATTTTGAAACACAATGATCCCATATTAGAAATATGACATTGTGATGACCTAGCAGAGGTGCAATGATGATGACAGACGAAGAATCAGCTCAAATCAGGAGAGACCATTCTTCAAGCGTTCTTCATGCGGGTGGATCAATACGTGTTTCATGGATGATCAGAGTCCCTAAAAATTTGAAAAGACTTCGGGGTATTAAGGAGACCTTAACATTTGATTTTTGTGGAAAATAAATCATCGGATGGAAGATCAAAGCATCACCGAGGTGCATCGGAGCAGGTTCGCATTTCTGGAAATTTCTAGAACACACATCGTGTATCCTGAAAAAACACATCATGTGTTGCCAATGGAAGAATCTAGGATTTGTGTGATGCATGTGATGAAAAAAATCTTTCCTCTGAGGAGACATGGTGTGTGGGCCCCACCCATTGGTGACTGGAGTTCTTGGTGTCGGGAAGCACTAAAACACCATGTAACAATTATCACACATTGTGTGGGTCCTTACACGATCTTGGTATGTATCTCAGAACATACATGGACACGAGGTGGGTACATAGTCATGTACTCTACCACACGGCCAGACCAGGCTGGCTGTATGGCCTAACCCATGTACCAATTACACGAGATGGTATACATGAGTTGAAATCGTGTATGGATACCCGACTACATACACGACGGGAACCCCGGTTACTCAGACACGACATGTGGTCCGTAATACACGCCTAGTACTTACTTTTCTTCATGGGATGTTCTTATGAATTGGACCATTTTACATAGTTAGTACCCAGAGTTGAGAGACACAGTGTGTGGACCTTATACACACTATGTATATCCTGGAACATGGCTTGAACCTCTTGTCCACTGTATCTTGGACATGTTTCATTCAGGTTAGTGACCCTTTTCTCATTCCACTGAAGTTCATGTATTGTATCCATCTACATGGGTATGATTCCTTCAATAGGAATTCCCGAGATAGAGTCAGGTATCCCAAAGAGAGGCCCACAGTCCGATCCTTTATCCATTCTTGACCCTAGGTAGTGTTACTTATCGATGTGGGAACTCTAATAAGATGATGATACTCTACATCGTAGGTAAATCTGGATGAGTCATGGT
The DNA here is from genome assembly GCA_963277665.1 of Viscum album. Lineage (NCBI taxonomy): Eukaryota > Viridiplantae > Streptophyta > Magnoliopsida > Santalales > Viscaceae > Viscum > Viscum album. The sequence continues at coordinate 1,146,303,383 of OY728166.1, forward strand.
ATCCTCCAAGGCCAGATTAGTGATCCTCATCTATGTATCACGATATTTCCCCACTCATGAGTGTGTTCTCCTAGAATGAGTGTATCTATCTCTCATGACCTTTCCCGATGAACAATAATTCTCGGACGGACGTCATCAGAACCATCAGACTTGTGGAGTGAGTTCTCCAAGACAATTACTTTGTGGAACCTTCTAACTAAATCCCTTACAGCAATATGAGATTGTGTGACTTATCTCTAAACTACGGGTCTGAGTTCTGAGTATATCTGGATTGTGTATCTCTTGTTATATTCTCAGTAGAAATATAATATGTAGAGATGATTGTACCATTAATTTTTTTATTTCTTTGTGGTTTTTGGTGTCCTCTAATGAGTATCCTTATACTCACCCTTGCATGAGCTTTTCCCACATGTGTCGTGTCTTGTGTAGATGAGAGGCCTTTTTTATGGAGTCCAGTTCAGGCTAGGACAAGATCGAGTGATCTGAGTTCCCTACATGCTGAGGTGTTCCTACGGCTGTGATCATAAGTCTCATTACCTATTCTTACTTAAAGGCTAGACATCGTAGTTTCTGGATACTTTTTTTGGGCATGTATTCTGGCCCAGTTTTACATTCTGCACTTTACTTCCATTGTACTCTGTTTGTTGGGTTTCTTTTTATGCATTCATTTTTTTCCTTATTGGGTTTTACATTTCAACATTTTTGGGATTGGAGATGTGTGTTTGTGTACAGGTACTTTGGCAATGCCACCTATGTTAGTGATATTCCTACTCAGTGCTAGTCACCAGCCCCTGGCCTATTAGAGGAAAGCATGCGGAGTAACAACGCATGACCCACTGGGATGGGTCATGACAATAAACCTATGATATAAATTGAGGACAATTATAGACTAATTTCCTAATGTTTTGTTATGGAATATATTCATCTATTATTCATAGAAATACATCCTTCTCTAGATCCTACACATGGATGTGGTTTTGATATCATGAGGCTAGGCATTAAGTATAGGGAAATTAATTCTATTTTGATAATGACCAAGTATCCCCTACCTTATATAGATGAATAATTTGATCAAATTAACAGAGCCCAATATTTTCAAATGAATAAGCATTGGTCTAAGTATTAACAAGTGTTATTAAATAGGTAATATATTCCTATGAAAACTTCTAAAATGAGATATTGACATCATGCGTTTATATTAAATACATTTGGGTGACTAATACACCATTTATTTTTATGGATCTAATGAATTGAGTATTAAAGTATTATCTTCATTATTGTTTTTGTGGTTGATGATATCTTACTATACTATAAAATAAATTTGGTCCATCAGATTGACTTGAGGATCATTCTTCAAAATCTTATAAGGAAAGCGTTATATAGGAGATTTAGTAATTGTGATTTTTGGCTTCACGAAGTTTATTTTCCTAGACAAATTGTATCCAAGGATGTAATCATATTGGATCTGAAAAAGACAAATACATACAATGAATTTCATACACCAAAAAAATGAATTAGGTACATAGTTTCATTGGATTTTATTTTACTAGAGATGTTTCATTCAGAATGATTCCCAATTTACAGACCCATTAAGAAATAATTCACATAAATGGGTCAATTTTGTTTGGATAAATGAATGTGAATAATGACTTCATAAACTCAACATTCTATCTTTAAATGCTATAATTTTGAGTCTACCATATGGAAATGATGAATTTTTTTATATATAGTGATTCACAGAAGAATATAATTAGTTGTGTCCTAATAAAAAATCCTAAAGTGAATCAATGTAACATAAGACTGGTGAACAAAATAATCTAACCCTTGATCTTGAGTGGACAACTATAATATTTTCTTTGAAGATATTTATAAATTATCTCTAAAGTGAATTATTTGAGATACACACAGACTATAAGAGCCAAAATATTATCTTTTCACAAAAATTTGTGAACATTAGAAAAAGGATATAGCTTTAGAGACTCAAGTGTTATGATTTTTCAATATAATAGTACCCAGGGAAAGAAAATAATGTAGTAGATGCATTGAGTAAGAATGAAAATGGAGTTCTAAACCAAAGGAGGATTTAGAGGGATATGATGCTCAAAGTTCTCTTAAATTTATATATGAGAATTATTAATGAGGGGGAGAAATTTAATTTTTTTTTCAAATTATTGTAACATCATCCTTACAAGAAAAGATAAATTTTTTTTAAATTTGATGATTATAATTTTCAAAGAAAAATTAATGCTATGAATGATGTGAATTTATCCGACATTGTTTGTGAAGATGGTGTTTTATAATTTTATAAGGTATTATTTGTCCCATATAAAGCTTAGTTAAAAAGGGAATTTTTGGAGGATTCTCAAACTATGAATTTCTCAATACACCAAGTTAGTACACATATTTAATGTTATGCGAGGAACCATTTTTTGTGGTATAAAATATAGTTGTAAATTGATTATTATGTGTCCACATGTGTTGTTTTTCAATAAGTAACATCAATGGGATAGAATACTATAGGATTTGTGAAGAATATTCCTATTTTTGAGGGAAAATATGATGTAATTACAAGGGAATGTTTCAAAGGACTACCAAAATCCCCAAGTAATGATGACTAAATATGGGTTATTGTTAATCACTATACCAAATCTACACATTTACTCACTATAATAGATGATTTAACTCTTGATTTACTCATATGGATCTATATTAATAATTTTTTAAGGTGTCATGTAGAACTTATTAGAATTGTGTATGATCATGATACCAATTTTAAATCACAATTATAGAAGAGTCTTTCAATGGATCTTGATACTGAGATTTATTTGAGTAATGTCTATCATCCTCAAACTAATGAACAAACAAAAAGGACTATTTAAATAACAGACAACATTTTGAGGTAGTCATCACTTGAATTTCAATGTTTGTGGGATCATTATTTACCTTTTATTGAATTTTCCTATAACAATAGTTTCTATTCGAGTAGTTGAATTGTGCCATTTAAAGAACTATATGGATAGATATTTCATACTCAAGCATGTTGGGATGATGTTTTCAAATAAAAAGATGTTTGAACTGAACATTTTGAAGATATAATGGATAAGGTAAGGATTATTTATGTTCACATTAAATAATATTTGAGTAGGAAGAATAGTTTTTTAAAAAATTGGAGGTAGGATTTGGAATTTTAAGTGGGATATCATGGTTTCATGAATGTATAACCATCAAAGGGTGTTATAATATTCTAATGGAAGGAATACATAATATCTAGGTACATAAAAACCTTGTAATTATATTAATATTTATACCTATGGATTATAATTTTTCAATTCCAACATGTCTCTCAAAAGTAAATAATGTTCTTTATATATCATTGTTGCAGATGTACATTCCAGACCTAATGCATGTACTAACATCAGATGAAATAAAATAGCAACTTGATCTATCTTCATGTGATGAAATCATCTATATTCTTCACACTAGATAGATTCTATGGAATTATCTGATTAATCTACTAGTAAATTCACTTTTGATAAATCACATAATGGAGGAAGATATATGGGAACATGAGGACGTTATAAAGAAGGACTACTCTCATCTGTTTAGAATGTAATATCCATGAAATTTTGAGGTTGAATTTTTTATAGTAAGTAATAATGTAACACCCCAAGACAGAAAATATATTTATTTTATAATAAATTCATTATAATTTCTAGACTGGGCTTCACATTGCACAGTGTTTTTATGAAACATGATACTCTATTGAAAAGTTATTATTTAAACATGACCATTACATCATATCTATTAAATTAGAAGTTATAAATAGTACTAAAATATTAATAAAATTATATGTTTTAAAATGAATCAAAAAATACAAATGATATTTATTGATTAAAAAAATATATTTATTTCAATGTAAAAGTAATGTTTCCTAAAAAACTATATTTTCTCTAAAAGGAGATATCGTCAAGATTTGAAAAGACGATTTATAATTAATTAGTACAATTTTATAAATATATTTGAAAAAATAAAAATTATTTTTTAAATATTCATATCAAAATTATCTTAAGGTGATGTTTTGGTATTTTTATGTAATGTTAAATTCTTCATTGATATGTTATAAATAATGATTTTTACCAGAAACTATCATTTCATTTAAATTAGTTAACAAGTTAAATTATATTTTAAATTTTTTTCAAAGTTAAATTTGATAAAATATATTATAAAATAACTAATTTATGTCATATGAATCATTTTCATATTGAATATTGATATAAAAACATTATAAATGTTTTAAAATTTTCTTTTTGAAAATAAACGTTCCTATCAAGACTAAGAGATTATGTTTAAATTAAAATATTCAAATTCTATGAATTGAAATTATAAAAATGGATTAAATAAATTTAATAAGAATAATATTTTTTCTCTTATAAGGAAAAATAATTTTTTACCAAAATTAATAGTGAAATCAAAAAAATTAATTAGAATGATTAATGCAAAAATGGGTTTACTAGGGTTTAAACTAAGAATATATAGGTTAAAAATGAATTAAAAACATGTAAAAATCTTATTCCTCGGATATATTTATACATAAAACATTAAAATATCTAATATAGGGTCATATTTAATACTTTTAAATGTGAATTAATTTTTCATTTTGGATTATTTGGGGAAATTTCCTTTTAATTTCCAAGATGGTTCCCTTTCCACACTTATAAAAGCCCACTCCCTACATTATATTTTTAACACTTCCCAAGACATTTGTCTCTAAAAACCCTACAATATTCTCTTACATAAATCCTTAATCACATTATAACTCTTCTCTTTTAAAACATACCTTCCCTAGGGTTATTTAGAGGATATCAAAAAGAGGATTCCCTTAGGGAAGGTAATAGTCATAACAAAGATCGTTCACTTTATTTCGTCATTTTCTACCTTCAATTATGTATGCAAACACACAATATAACGACATAAATATATTCTATATATTTATATTTTATTATATTTATGAAATAATAATTATCCATAACCACTTCCATCAAATGGGAAAGGAAATCGTAGATCTTTTGTACAGAAGACTACCACCTCATATACTAATTTTATTCATCTTCCATCATCACAGACCAAGGATGGATATATTGACATATTTAACAATGATATGTGATTTTTAATATATTATTATTAATATTTAATTAAAATATCAAATATACCTTTTTACATTCAATTCTAGTTAAAATAAGAAAATGTCACCCATGTTTAAGATGAAATTTCACCTCACGAAGCGATGTGATTCATTTCTAACTTATACTTTATATGGAAGGAAATAACAATACATTTAATGAATATATGTGACCTATGTAAAATTTTATTTACTATTTAAATTTAATATATCTCACAATTCATTATGCTTTGACCCGTTAATGGAATGATATCTTCGCCCGTGCATATATACGACATACCTTCTTCACGAAGGGATGCGATTCATGTTCCATTCCCCAATTTTATGTTTGGTTATAATAATTTATTTATATAGTAAATATAATATTTATAACTTTATTATAATTCTAGATGATGTGTAATTATATTCTATGTACATGAATCACATCATTCATTGAAAAACATATATGAGAAAACAAGGTAATTAACACCCAAAATAAAAAAAATAATTAAATATTATTAACAAACAGGGTGTAAAATGTCATAATAGGATCATATAAGATATTATATATTTGCGTATTATTTTGGTATATATTAATAAATTCATAAAAAATTATATAGTATCTTAAATAACATTCAACTAAAGTAAGTCATGAGGTAAGGGAGTTCATATTAATTTCCCTTCTTTTAGGTATTTTGTAATGTTATGCACCAAATTTACAACATATGGTTTATATATTTCCCCTTTGTCATATAATATCATGATTCGTTAATAATTATTGGTATTTTTTTCTATTTGAAATATTTATTCCAATATTATTTGATGTGAAAATTACAATGTGGTACAATTTATTGTATAATCTTATTTATTTTATGATTTTTAACTTTCCCTTAGAATAATTACAATATTGTGATCATTTTAAGCAAGAAATTAAATTTAAATTAAATATAAATATTCATGGATGATAAATATTATCCTTTTATAAACTTTATTCCACTTTTACATATGTTTTTTACTTTAAATTGTATTTCATAAAATGGGGAAATAGTGATAAATCGTTATCCTTTACATAACATAGATATTTAATTATAATGAATATTGATTCATCAATTAAATTGAACATTAAATATGTGATTGATTCTTTGGACCTAAATTTATTGGGGGGATAAATTATATATCCCCTCGATGAATAATTAATTCTTAAGAGATAAATCTGTTTTCCAAATAAATTATGTTTGTAGATTTTGTTTTAAAATGACTTGTGAGTGGTATTAATGATAGTGGAACCATTTGTTTCAAAAAAGGCATAAAATTATTAAGATTATATTTAATTATGAAATCAGTTATTTTTATCCATGATATTTTCACAATAATATCATATATGTATTCTTTTCATTCTTAATTTATTGATTAAATAACAAGTTTATTCCGTGATTTAACCTTCCATATTAATTATGGATTATCATATCTTGATAGTCAAGTTATTTATATTTCATGAGTCTTTAGTTAATTACCTCTCCATGTTTATAATTCTTATTTATTAATTATAACATCCATTATACATAACCTTTTCTCAATATTTGAGCTCATATTATTTTGTTTCCTTTTCCCTAAATAAGAATAAAATCTTTTAAATGATTTCAAGGATGCCAATTATTTTTCCATTTCAAAGCTATAAAATTTAAATACATATATAAAATGAGAATCATGTATGTATTTGGTTTCCTAAAACTATAAAACTAATCAGTACTTCTAGATTTAATGTCTTGTATCGATAGAAATATAATAATGTAGGCATTGATCCGGGATACTTGGGTCGGGGTTTCTAAAATTATAATTTTCATTCAATGAAAATATAATAAATCCAAAAATGACGTGAGATTATAAAATATTTTTTTTACCACTTTAGTATATTTTATATTATAAATAAAATAACTAGGCATCACTGACAACATGAACACCCCTCCAAAATAGGGATATTAGGTCCTGGATTACCAGACACCAGTAGTTCCACCAAAAATAGGTTGTCCCCTACATAGGGCCCAAAAAGGTTCCCAAATTGATCATCAGACTAATATATCTCTCTTTAGGACAACAAATTTTCTTTCTAGTTTTCTTGGTCCTCACTCCCACACAGCATGAGAAACTTCTGAGGAGGTCACATGTCATAACCACTACTCTAGGCCAGGAATGCTTATTTGTGGAGTTATAATAAATTAGGCTCCTAAATAGAATCCTGAAACATTTTCAAATGGGTAATAACATTTATAATTTTAATATTACATATTTTTGTGGTTTTATAATCACCCCCTCCTATTAGAGCATAATATCCCCATAGTTGACCCTATATTTCAACCCAGATAGTTCAACTGCACTTCTAGATGGGTACCCCTTTGATATGAATGTAACAAATTATTCAAGATGGTTTCACATGCACCACACCATAACTTGTACCTTAGGTCCTAGCCCTGTAGGCACCACCATTTTTTCCAAAAACATTTGTGGTCCCCCTCAGAGGGTCCTCCCACGTGCCCAAACATATCATCAAAATAATGAATGTACCCACATACCAACTCATGTTATTTATATTGTTTGTTTTCTTCACTTATAGACACCCTCATATTCTTCCTAGGAGGTCCCCCACCCGGACCGATATTCTCGAATAAGGGTATTTATCTTTGGACTTCTAATCAGGTTGACTCCCAAAAAGAAAGTTGCACCTTGATGACATGGGTAATAAAAATTTTCCTTTCATCCATTAATATTTATGGGGTTTTAGAGAACACCAACTTAAATATTAACACATAAATTTAATTCTTAATAATCACAAATAAATAGATATTCATTTTAAATATAATTCGGTAGTACACACACCACATAAAAATAACCAGATTTATAATTACAAATATCTATCAATGGAGTGGGAATTGAGAAGAAATCCCTTACATCACATTTCCCCTTAGTTTAACATGATTTGACAATCAATATAATGATTTCAAACATGTTAATAAAATATTAAAAAACTATATTATTATTTATAACTTCACATATGATCCTCTTATTCCAATTTAGCACTCATTCCCAAAGAATATTCATTATTATAATTTATTTGGGTGTCAGTAGCTTTATATTATCATGTATATTCTATCATCAGTGTTATAGTCCTAAAAATTTGATTTGGTTACATAATCTCAAAAATATTTAATATAAATACAAATATAATATATATCCATTAAATCAATCCTTATTACTATCCATGTAAAGTGGAAATGAAAAATAGATCGCAACACTTCATGGAGGTGGTAGTCCACATATATGAAGAAGAACTGTTATCATTTTCCAATGGATTAGAAGGTAATAAGGTATATATGATATTATTATTCCATAAAAATAATTATTTGAAAATTTAACAACCAAATATGTCATAATATATTTCTATTAGAATAAATTTAAATTCATTGTTAGCTTGCGATGCACACTGTGTTTAAACAAAACACTCTTTATTCATGCTTTGCAAACATAATTTAAATATCAATTTTAAAAGTTTTTAATATTGTTTCATAAAATATTAGTCATTATTTTTGAGACAATATTATCAAATTATCTTATGGTAAATGTTTTTTATTTTTCTAAAAAGTTTCATTTTTAGACAATAATGAAAAATAAAAAATTTAAATAAAAAATAGTCTTTTCTTCAAATAATTTAAAATGTTAAATTATATTTTTTGTTTTAAATTAAAATTATTTAAAATATATTTCATGTAATGAAATTTAGGTCATTTTAATAATTTTTAAATTTATTTTTAATATCAAAATACTGTAAAAGATTGAGTATTTTCTCTTAAAAAACTAGTTTTATCATCATGTATGTGGGATGAAATTTAAATTTTAATTTTACAATTATGTGAAATAAATTTTGAAAATATGATTCGATATTATTAATAATAATAATTTCAAATTTCTAATAGTTTCAACATAAATTTTGACCAAAATGAATACTGAATCCAGTGCAAATTAATTATCATTGTTAATGTAAAAATGGGTTTACTGAAGGTTAAACTACAAGGATAAGGGTAAAAATGACCTATAAACATGTCTATGAACTATTAGATTGACAAATTTAGACCCTTATACCTATAAGGAAATATAATAGAGTGTTTTAAATACTTTTTTCATATGAAAATGTAGGTATCATTCAATTGTTTACAAAAATACCAATTTTGTCCCCTCCCTAACATAGAAAAGGCCACCAACTCTTCAACATTCATAAAAACATAAAACCCATTTGGATAGGAAAATAACTACCGAAATCAATTCCCAAAATATATACAAAAATATTATAAAACATATTTAGGTCATAATTACATCCTAAATAGTCTTTAGTAAAACCCTATTGCAAATACCCAAAGAAGATGTAATGTTCTTTAACTAGCGTATTTATTTTATTTCATTCTCTAAATCCTTCAATTTTTAATGAAACTTGATTTTATAATATCCAAAATATAATCCCCATATTGGTATGTTTATATAATAATTTATTCACCTAAAATCTTCTCCAATTCTATCGAATGAGTTATGAAATCATCATTCTTTTGTACGGCGAACTACGACCGCATGAACCGATGTCATTTGTTCTTTCATTACCACCTTCAATGGGTGGGTATGATGATGTATACAATATATATATATATGATATTGATATAATATTTATACCACTTTATTCATTATACTATATATATATATTTTACTTCTCATTCTATAAGTGATATCATAATGTCACTAGTGTATACGGTGGTTTACTGTCTTGCAAGGTAATGTGATTCTTCTTTCACTGAATACTCAAATTGAAGGTATTAAGGATAATGTTAATGATTTTATATTATATAAATGAAATATTTATAAAAATAATGGAATATTTTTCATTATATAAAATATTAAAAATATCATTTTCTATCATTCATTATTACTCACATAATGATGATAACTTCATTCATGTACGTGTGTACTAGTGCCTCCATGAAGTTATGTGACTCTCTATTCATCACCAAACCATATGGATGACATATATAATTGATTTAAAAATAAATAGTATTATATATATAATATGATCAACCTTATGTATTGATAAAATGTTACTTACCTCTTCTCCATAATGATTAATGAGATATGGAAATGTCACTTGTGCGAACGTACAACCTACCATCTTTGGGATTGTATCATACTTATTTTTTCACAACCATCCTTCATGATTTCTTTTAATAGTATAATATATGTATAAATATGATAAATATTTCAACACTACTATTAGGTATATTATAGAAATACATTATATGTGCAAGAACATGATATTTCATGACGAAACACACAAGAGAAAAGAAGTCAATTAACACCAGGAATAATGAAAATATTGAATGATTATTAATAGATGAGTGATAATATGTTATAAAATTATAATATCTGATATTATAATATCATTATGTTTATATAATATGTTAATAAATTATTTAAAACCATTATAATGGAGTTTGGATCACATTCAACCAAATTAAGCATAAGGTAAGCGATTTTTTTTTGAATTTACATTCCACTGAGTCTTATTTTTAATTATCCACCAATTCACTTTTATATGGTGTATATACTTCACCTGGGAAATTATATATCATTATTTCATAAAAATTCATGGTATATTAATTTTTAATTTTAATTATTTCATCTTATGGGATTTTAATTGAAAATTACAGTGTGGTAAAAGTTATAGTATAATCTCAATTATTTTGTGATTGTTAAAATTATCTGAAAATAATCACTTCATTTTAATATTTTTTAAATATACATTATATTTCTTTTAGTTATCCATATTATTTTATAATTTATATGATTATTGACTAGACTATATACCCTTTTTATATATGGTGTTTACTTTGACAAATATTTTTCTAACTGTGAAAATATTGATAAATTTGTATCCTTTATTCAATATATATATTTATTGATATGGAACATCGTTCATAAAATAATTCGACTAAATTATATATGAGGAATTATTTGAGAATTGAAGGCATTTTTGGGTCCTAGTATAGATATCCCCTAAACATATCATTATTCTCATGAGATGAATTATAATTCCAAAATAGATAGTTTTTACAATATGTGTTTTAAACCATCTTATAATAGGTCTTGGTGGTAAACATATCGTGTTCCCAAGACACATGTAATCTGATAATTGAAAATTACCATCACTAATAATTAAATTTTTATTATCTAACATATTTTTATAATGATATTATCTTTTGATGGATTTGATTCATAGGTTACAGATTAAATGGATTGTGTTTTCTATTATTCACCATACCATAGTGATTATTCCTTATACAATTATTTAAGAGGAATGTGTGTTCATTAATCTACATTTACATATTTATTTGGATCATTTGTTATGAAATATTCCATTTTAGTTATCCCTTAATGATTATCTAGTCTCACCCCTATTCTATTTACATTCCCTGTGATAGGAAGATGAATCCTTTGAATGACATTCAAGGATTACGAGCAGTTTTTTTATCTATGTTTTATTTTGAATATACAATGTAAAATGCGTATCATGTATTTATCTAGTCCTCTAAAAAAATCTGTCCATTGGGATTCAAATAATTGTATGTATTCTAATGTAATAATTTAATGCACCAACCTCGTGCTATTTGGGTCAGGGTCATTATTGTTGGTAACTAAGCATATTTAGTAAAATAATTTGGAATTAGGTTTAAGAAATCACAGATTAGGTAAGATAACCCTATGATAGTATTTTTGGACATGTATAGATAAACATTATAATGTTTTTTTAAGGTAGATATTATGTGCTTTTTTTGGAAATACATCCCCCTAGGGATACCACAAGTGGGTGTGGTTCTGGAATAGAGTTACCTAGGGTTAATAACTCTAAAAAAGGGCACATTGGGTTGGACTTGATCATTACCTAGTGCACAAAAAATGGTCCTTAATATAAAAATTGTTTTAAACTCTCAAATATATGTTTAGAATAATTAAAATTTTATTTACAAACCATTATTTAGGATATGAATGTAATGATATCCCAAAAGAAACAGAAGATTATTATTCTAATAATAAAAATCGATAATTTTTTAATTTATGTCAATAATTTCTCCATATTTGTTATTATCAAATGTGTTTTAAAATTCACAATTTTATGATCTAATCCAGTATATTTCATTGTTTATAAATGGGTCCGTTAGTGTATAAGGCTATCAATACTATTGGATAATGTAGAGATTTCCCTATTTAGGAAGCAAATACATCATGTATTAAAATTGGGAAAATTATGTTTAAATTATGATAGCTTAATCAAGTTAGGAAAAACAACATTTATAAATTAGAGAAACATGTTCCATAGTGATAGTATTATATGTTGGATTTATTTATACAATAGAAGCCCCTATCATTCTGTGAGAGTATTAATCTAGTATAAGATGAGAAATTGAACAATTCTATGGAGAATATATTTATTGTTTAGGGATGCGGTGAGAAGGTTAATGTTATAATTTTATTATATTATCTTAAATATGATACTAATAATTAGTTGTCATTTATCCAGAATACTAAGGATGAAGTGAAAATAGAAATACTAGAATGTAAGGAATTTAAGGATACAGTCTTTGATAAATATTTCAATCCTAAGAATCATGTTTAAATGAGGAAAATATTCCTTATTTTAATGAAAAAGGAAGAATAAATTTTTAACGAATTTGAGTATACCTTTAAACGGTTTTATATTCATTATAAATATTACATAAAAATCACATAGTGCAATATAGAATAATTCTATGATGGTCTTAATCCAATAATCTAAATGGGACTATTATACCAAACTCTTTCATCATATGATAATAAAGTTTTATATAACATAAAAATAGAGTAGTAATTATCTAGATCTATTATATTAAAGGGAAATAAATAGATTAATAGGTCATAAAAAACCAAGAAAAAGTGATTCTGTTAAACAGAAAAAAATGTAGTAATTTCCATCTTGTGAAAAATATGAAAGGAATCACCTTGGGAAATTTCTGAAGGGAATGCCGGTTTTTTTATGTGTGGAGAAAATGTTCATCAGGTTAATAAATGAATTTTTAAGAAGGAAATAACTTATATTCAGTGCTCTAACTACAATAATATTGTGAAATATTGAAACAAATTCCCATGTGTTAAGTGAATCTATATAGAAGAGGCCAATGAGAGAAGGCCAAGCTAACACAATCACTCAAACTAATATTGAATTACCCAATATATTCAAATTTATATTACCAATTATTTAATTCATGATTATTGAATTATTTTATATCTAACCTATTTTCTTAAAAAAATAGACATTTATCTATTAATTTAAGAATTGGTTTGTCATTAAAAACTCATATGGGATGTCCCATTGAAAAAAGGATGTGTCTAGAAGTCCCCATTACAAAAACAATTATTCATTCTCTAACCTTATATCATTAATATTTTTGAATTTGATATCGTAATTTATATATAGTGGATTTCAAAATATAATTCTAAAATAATTTCAAGTAGAAAAAAATGATTTGTTTCAAAGATGTGGAATTCCCTATCTTTATAGTATATACTACATTGTATAATCATATATTGATACCGCAAGTAGATTCACTGAATAATATTATTATGAAAGAAGTTAAAAGAAAATATTGGAATGTTGAAGGTAATCTATAAATTTAGGATGTAACTATTTTATATGAATACATTAATTTATTTCCCAAGGAATTACCTGGACATCTCCTAAAGTATGATGTGGAGTTTTCCATTGATTTAATACCCGATGCATGACCAATATTAAATAATCCCTATAAAATGGACCCTATGGAATGCACACTTTTGAATTAGTATAGTTGAATAAAATCTATAGGAATTGGGTGATAAGTTATTTATTTACCCTAGTGTTTCAATATGGGTATCCCATGTTCTATTTGTTAAGAAGAAAGATGGATCCATGAGGTTATTCATTGATTATAGGTAAATCAATTATATAACGATAAAAATGCATCCAATACCTCACATTGAAGACTTATTCAGTAAAATTAAATGAGATCAATATTTTGAAAAGTGTGACCTCCATTTTCAGTATCACTAATTCTATTTAAAGAGGGAAAACATTCTGAAGAGAACTTTTCAATTGAGGTATGAACTTTTCATGTTTACCGTAATGCCCATAAGATTTTCAAATGAACCATCGATTTTTATGAATCTAAAGAATGGTTTTTTCAATAAATATCATGATGATTTTTTTATTCATTGATGATATTTTATTGTATTCTAAAATATGGGAGGATCATTGGAATAAACTTAATATCATTATTTTGACTCCTATAATGAAAGGGTAGTATGGAAAATTAAGTAAGTGTGATTTATGGATTTAAGAATATTTGTTTCATGGACATATTTTACCCAATTATGAAATATCAAATGATTTTATGAAGAAAACGTTTGTCTAGGAATGGCCTATACCAACAAACATAAATAGGTAATATATTTTTATTGGTTTCATATACTATTGGTGATTCCTTATAAAAAATTCAAATTTTCTAATCCTGTAAAAAAAATACATGCAAATGGGTAAATTTTATTTGGAAAAGGAATGTAAAGAATATTTTGATGAACTAATGATGATATTGATCAATCCTTTAATTTTTAATCTACCATTTTGAATTTATGGGTTTGTGATATATAGTGATGTATCAAAAAAACTACTTGGTTGTGACCTAATATAAAATGAAAACGTTTTTTCAAATTCTTACAGGAAATTGAATACTCAAAAATAGAACTATACAATGTATGATCTTGATTTGGAAACTATAATATTTACATTGAATATTTGGAGACGGTGTCTCTATTATATAAAATGTGATATTTACATAGATCCTAAAAGAAAAAACTACATATTTTCACTTAAAGATCTCTATATAATACAAATAGTATACTTTTAACTACTCATGTAGTATTATTTCTAAATATAATACCACCCAAGGAAAGAAAATAAGGTAGTAGATGCATTGAGTAGGAATGGTCATGGAGTTATGACCTAGATGGGGATTGACAGATATCCTATATATATATATATCTAATGAAGATGGATATGGTAATAATTAAGGAATGAGAGAAATAAATAATTTTTCAATTTATTGAGAAAACAAATTTATTAGAAAATATAAAAAAATACCAACCATATGATGAGAACTTTCAACAGAATATTAATGTTGTGAATGATGGGAAATTAGGAGACCCTATTTGTGAAGATGGTGTTTAGAAATTCTGAAAGATATTTTGTGTTACATCCATACCTATGATCAAAATGGAACTGTTGGATGAGGTACAGAGCTCAAATTTCTATATACACTATGATATTATAATAATGTATAAGGATTTTAGGGTACATTTCTGGTTGAATAAAACGAAACAATAAATTATTGGTTATGTATTCTAATGTTTGGCATGTCCATAGGTGAAATCCATGAAACAACATCCAAGAGATGTCATGAAACCTCTCTATATCCCTATATAGAAATGGGATGACATTAATGTGGAATTTTATATTGTACTACCGAAGACTCCAAGAAATAATTATGAAATATGGGTTATTATTTATCACCAAACCAATATTACACATTTCATTTCTATAAGAGAATATTTTACTCATGGGAACATTAAAAATATCTATATTAATGATGTTTTAAGACATAATGGAACACATATTTTAATTCTATCTAATCAAGATCTCCATTTAGCATAAAAATTTTGGGAGAGTCTCTAGAATGATCTTAGTATATAGCATTATCAGAGTACCACCTACGACCCCAAACTGATGGAAAATCTAAAAGGACTATTCCAAAAATAGAGTACATGTTGAGTTATTGTCCTCTATACTTTCAAGGTATGTTGGATTTATATTTAATTTTTTTATAGATTTTGTATTACAATAGTTTCCAATCAAGTATTTGAAATGTATAATATGAATAAATATGTGGAAAGATATTTCATAATCCAACATGTTGGGATAAAGATCATGAAAGGAAACTCATAAGCCCAAAACATGTTGAAGGTATAATAATAAAGGTAATGTATATTCAAGATCATATTAAAGTATCTCAAAGTAAAATGATAAATTTGTAGATAATGAGAGGAATGATTTGTAATTCCATGTGGGATATCATGTTTTCATGATTGTATATGCATAGAAGCGTATTATAAGTTTTGGTATGAAAGGGAATATAATTCCTAGTTAAATATAATCCATTGAAATTAATAAAATAATTTGAGATGTTTCTTATCCATTTTCACTTCCTCCAAGCCTCTCAAAAGAACATGATGTATTCTATATATCACTATTATGAGAGTACATGCTAGAGCCAACACATGTTCTCACCTCTGATGAAATACAATTTGATCATAATACATCTTACTATGAATTAATCAATGGTATTATTTATATTAGAGATCAATTATTGAGGAATATAACAAATTAACTGGTAAAAATAATTTGGAGTATTAAAAAAATAGAGGAAGTAACATTAGAACGAGAGGGTATTAAGAAGAATAAAATCCCTCATCTATTTAGAAGGTAATATCCATGCTTTTTGACAATGAATGTTTTGTAGGAGGTTATGATGTAACACATCAATAAATTATAATATATATCTTTTAGAATAAATTTAATTTTCTCAATATATTGTTCTGAACACCAGGTTTAAACAAAACATTGTTAAGTAATGAATTGAAAAAAAACATAAAGGAGTTGCAATGTAGTCGCTCCAGCGCTCCCGCATCCTAGGTTGTATGCCGCCTATGCAGCCGGCTTCAGGATGCAGAAACCCTAGATGTCACACGATGCAGCAGCCCTAGAATCCTGCCACCCACTGTCGGCTTCCCCCCCCCGGATCGAGTTCATCTTCCCCTCGCGTGTCATAGTAGACCTGGATCCCACCGCCGCGGACGACCATGCTCACTCTACGTAGCAGGGATCCCACCGCCGAACCCCACAACTCCTCCCCAAGTAGTGCTATCCGTTATGACGACGACGACTCTCCTGGTTACCATCTCTGTGAGGCTGATGCCGTCAAGCGCGACCTTCGTCCCCCAGATCCCGTGTGTATGGTGTGCGAAGTCGCCCAGAGAAAGAGACCCTGTGGCCTTCAGCTTCCTACCAATTGGGCTAAGGGACTGCAACCGGTTTGTTGTGCCACACCCATCACCAGATCCGGTCAGTTTCATTGTGTTTTTGTTTCTTTCCATCTCATTTGGACATCGAGTCGGGGTCCTCTTCTTCATAGGATCATCCTAGTGTGTCTGTGGGCAGTCGCGGTGCAAAACATTCACAGGCGCAAACACAAATGATGGAGGTTCGACCAGGGGTCAATTTGTGATGATGACCATTGTTGAGGTTTCTTCGTTTGGATTGTTCCACATCCTCTTCTTTTCCTCTACCATTTCATCATGATATTTCATGCATGACACCAATTTGGTCATGTTTGATAGATTCCATGATGTTTTGGATGGTTCTGGTGACTTTGGTGAGTGTAGAATAATTGAGATGATTTTTTTGCTGGTTTCTTTGTCCATGGAGGCTCGAAAATCTCATGGTTCCTCGTTATGGGCCTCTTTCGATGAATCCCTCACCATCGATCATCCTCCTTTGAAGGATCCTGTGCAGTTTTTCTTCTAGCTTGTTGTGTGCTTTGTGTTTTTTGTGTTTCTTTGGATTGATCTGGCTAGTGTATGCAATGGTGGATTCCCTTGGACACGTTTCATTTTCTTATTTTGTTTAGGTTGGTCTGACTTGTGTCTGAAATGGTGGATCCCCTTGGACACACTTTCTTTGTTTGTTTCACTTGTTTGGTTCTCACTTAACCAAAAAGTGTTTTTAAAAATAAAAAAAATGAATTTTTAGTCTAAAAATAATATAAAATAAAAATTTATCAATATTATAATTTTTGTTAGAAAAAATAAAATCCATTACTGAAATCATAATATTATAAGTTTGTTATGTTTAATTTTTTAAATTTTTCAGAAAAGATTCATTTTATGATGAATAGTGAAAAATGATGATTTTTAATTGAAAGATGCCTTTTATTTTAAATAATATATAATATGAAATTAAATTTGTAAATTTTTAAAGTAAAATTTGTTCAAATATTTTATAATTAATTATATTTATGTCATTCGATTCATTTTTAAATTTAATTTTTTTATAAAAATAATATAATCTTTTTGAACATTTTCACTTCAAAAACCTAATTTTTCATCACATCTGCTAGATTAATTCGTAATTAATATAATCCAATTATGTGAATTGAATTTGTAAAAATGTATTTTATATTTGGAGTAATAATTAGTTATAATTTATGAAAAGTTGAACTTTTTTTTGAAAAAAAAGTAATAATGAATTTTGTTAAAATTAATTTCCATGGTTAAGGTAAAAATGTGATTACCAAGGGTTAAAAAAATAAATATATGGGTAGTGATTAACTAGAAAATTGTATAAAAACTACTTTCTAGCCATAGTTTTACCATTAAACCTATTATTTTCTATAATGACCCATTTTGGACCTCTGTGGCCTATGAAAAATGTGGGAGCAATCTATTATTTTCAAAAATTCTAAGTGTGTCCTCTCCCCCTCTTAAAAAATACAAACCCTATTGTATACTCAACACACCTTAAAATCTTATTGGTATGGAAAATACCTTACAAACTCACATCCCAAATTCCCTCTCATAGTCCTTGAAGCTTTATTTTTCCCAAAATATAACCTTTCATGGCTTTAGTATAATCCTAATGAGGATACCTAAGGAAGAGGTAATGTCCTCCAATGAGCATTTGTATTTTATTAGAATTCATTTTATTCTCAGTTTATTGATTTAATTGAATGTTTTTTAGTTATTTTCTATGCCATATTAATTATTCCATGTCCATTTATTTAAGTGTATTTTATCTTCAGGTGTTTACTTTTCCATATTTACTATCCTTATTGATTCATGATAGATTATTCTTTAATTTAACATGTTTTATTATTTTATTTCACCATTATTTAGTTTCCTTTCCCTTGGTTCTGATGATAAATCATTTTAATGAGTTGAAAGGATACTGAGCATTTTATTTTGATATAGTTTATTCTGTATTCCCAATGTAAAATTTGTTTCATGTATGTATCTAGTTATACAAAACTATTTAACTGGTATGTCCCTCATGATTTAACCCATTGTATCTATTATAATATAATAAATTAATGTGCAAACTTTGTGCTACTAGGATCAGGGTGGTTAGACATAAATATCATATATATTTTTTAGTTATATCTTTATATCCATTTGAGCAATGTGGTGATGAAAATTTTGTTATACCTTTATGTGCATACGGTAATCCATACATACGCATAGAAGATGTTTTCATTTTTTGATATATGGAAAAGAGAATAAAAATGGTTGTACCATAATCAAAATAAAATATTAGTATACTGATGGTACTTTATTTATTATTCAATATGTTTATAGAATATTTATAGGATATTAATGAATAATTTTTTGATTGAGTCAGTAAAGTTGAGTTCCTCTTCTTTAAAAGTGGTCCTTTAGATTTTATCTATAGGGACCTAGGTTTTTTATTTTAAGAAGCCAAAAACCTCACAATCTTTTATAAGAATGTTTTGAATTTATTTTTTACAGTTTGGTAGAGATACTAGTCCCTAGGTTGTTTATAAAAGATATGATATTTGGTACCTTATCTAGTGAATTATTGGACTGACATGGAATAAATAATTTTTTCAATTATAATAAATTTATTTTAATGTTCATGTAACAAAATGTGGCCATAATTTCAATGTTAAGATAGGATATGGTTGAAAAAGACTCCACCAATAAAATTTGGCTACATTTACCTATTATTTTAAGGCTTGTAATTTTATTTGACCCATTCTTTAAAAAAATTTAACCTTAACCACAATAATAACATTTTCAATTATAAAGTGTTATAATTTTACTAATAATTTAATAAATTGATATTAAATGAGATATGAATCAATATTTAGACCATTTTTAATCTTAATTATCCAAATTAATGTTTTTTATTATTTTTAAATAATTATTTATATATTTTTTGGAAAGATATAAATAATGTAATTGATTCCACATTTCATTTAATGTGAATTTAAATACATCAAAAAAATATTTATTTGAAATATATAATTTTAAATTCATCTATAATATCTCATGTATATATACATAATTAATATATAATTTTCCCCTAACAAAAAAAATATTAATTTTAGAGTGTTGTAAAATAATGTATTTTATTTTTCTATTAACTGAATAAATAATGTGTTATCAATGTATAAGTATTTAATCTAATTATTATATAAATAAAAATTGAAAATAATTTATCATGATAAAAATAAATACATTATATTAAATTAAGTGTTTAATTAATTCAAAACATATTATTTTGATTATATGAAGATATAATAGTAATTAAAAGAAACAGAGGGACATTTAGGAATTTTCATTACAAAAAATAATATAAATGACACTATAAAGGTGTAATTTCACAAAAATGAAAAATATTGAAATTTAGGATGGAAATGGATGAATTCCATTGATAAAATGAAATTAATTCAAGTGTCGGGTTGATTTTTATTTCCTTATCAAATTATTTTAAACCCAAATTTTTCTATTTACCCATTACCGATGTAATAACATTTACAACAATTATTATTAGTAATGCCAAAATGTAAGGGGCCTATATACCAAATTTGAGACTCATGATTCCAAATATGATACCCATTTTCCAAGATTTATTCTCTCTAAGTTAATGAAATTAAATGTAATAAAAATTTCTAAAAC
Organism: Viscum album; assembly: GCA_963277665.1. NCBI lineage: Eukaryota > Viridiplantae > Streptophyta > Magnoliopsida > Santalales > Viscaceae > Viscum > Viscum album. Next base: position 1,146,324,450 of record OY728166.1, read on the forward strand.
ATAATGGTAATTATTTTTTGAAAAATGTGTTTTTATATTTAAAAAATAACATCAATCAATTTTATGAATATAATTGACTCAAATTAAATTTTTCTAAGTCATATATAGAATATTTCACATTAAAACCAAATCAGAAACGTATTGTGACATTTATATTTCATTACTTAATAGAAATAAATGTTATAATTTTAAAAATTAATATTTTTCACTATTAACATAAATTTCAATCATTTTGAAAAAATCAAAAAATTATATACTATGTTAATTTTGATATTATGATTTCCAAAGTAAAATTAATTTATGATAATTAAATTTATAAAATTTTAGACATTAGGTTTTAAGGACATTCTGGAATAAAACTATTTGTATTGTGCTATTATTTATCTAAAAATAAATAATTACTATAAATAAATATTAGGGTTATAAATAGATTCATGTTGATGCTGTTGGAAATAATCATCAATTCCATCATCCATCTTATAGTCTCTCAATTATAATATGTGAAATACACCTATAAATAATCTCCATTAATCTATTGTGGGTACTTAACTAACCTTAAATATTTTCCATACAGAGGATTAAATAAAGTGGCATCTATGATAAATAATTAGAATAAAATAAATCAATTAATGGTTTATTTAATTGATTAATTTTTCTATTTATATATATTATACATGAAAGATCAGAAACCAATGTGGTTTATGATGATTAAAAACTATAAGTCACACCTCTGATAAAACCTATATTCTGAAACCAACAATGGTCTCACATTTCCCATTGAATATTTGATAAATGGAAAACCATTATTTTTGAAAAATATGTATTCACATGGATTAATATATATATATATATATATATATATATATATTAAACATATTCTAGAATCCTAAGAAACCTAAAAAAATTATAAATCACATATATAAAATCTTCACTAATATATATAAATATCTATATTGATTATAAATCACAATCAATTTCCATACATTGTTCATTTTTTAATTATGGTTCTTATTTCATGTGATTGTTATAATAGATTCAAAATGACTTTTCCAATGTAAAGAAAATAACCTATATCTATTAAGATAATATGAAAATTCAATATATCATAATTCATCCCCATTAATAGTATATTTCTTATGGGACCACATGTTATAAAAATTAGTATCAGTTCTTTGTTAATAATAGGATCTATTGAGGGAAGATTCTTTTTAGAAATAATATAATTAATCTAAGGTGAGTTCCATTATTTAATCAGTTTAACTATCATATTTCTATTAACATTATGAGATGATATCTATGATATATTTTAATAGATTTATAATCAGTATTAGTACATGTAATTTAAGAATGTAATTTCATTGGATGATGAATTAGATTAGTTTATAAGAATGTATTGACCGATTAGGTTAAGGCCCAAAATTCATTAATTAGAGAATTTGGTAATAAAATATACATAAATTACATGTATTTTCCTATAGAAAAAGGATTTTGGGATACAATTTATTACTACCATAAAGGTGATATTAAAGTGATAGAAGTACATCATCAGGGTTCGAAAAATAATTTTGATGATCTGAAGATGAGTTGCAATGAAAATAGTATTGGATTTTTTAACCATATTACTAAATTTTTTGGAGTAATACTTATAATGAATCATGAAATTTAGGATAATGATATTTTATAGAGAGACCTAAATATTTAACACCAATGAAATGTCTATGATATTCAAAACATAAAGAATAAACCTTATAGGATCATCCCTTCATTACTTACATAGTAATCTAGTCACATATAAAATGTGAATAAGGCTAAAAAAATATTTATATCATTCATCTAAAAATAAATAATTCAATTATATGATAATAAATAGGTTGAAAAGGATAATAAAAAACATGACATAAATGAAGAGTTCTTATCACTTGTGGATAGAAAATTTAAATGATGAAAATGAATATATGATGGTAAATTACTTATGTTCTGTCTTTATTATGGCCAAATTAGTCACATTTATAGTATTTTTCCAATGATATATTAAATGAGGTTTGTTACACATGAGGTTTTTGGCTTTTATTCTAGTTTTTTTTTTACCATGGATTTTCTCTTGATTTCCGAGTGCTCTTGATTAAAATTTTCAGGTTTTTTTTTTGATTAGTTAATGTCTCATGTTTGTTCCTATGTTTCCTCCAGAGTTATTAGTGAAATGTTGAGATTTTGGGCATTACAGTAAGTGTTTAATGGTAAGCACATTGTTTGAGGAAACCAAGAACCATAATAAAAAAAACTTTGTGAGCCTTGGGATGCATCCAGATAAGGTTGCACAACCCAAGCACTTTTAGGAAAAAATAACAGAAGTAGTGCGAATTGTTCTCACATTTTTTAAAACACCATGTCACATGATTAGCATATTTTTTAACAAATGTGAATCTAAACCATGTGAGTACCAATTTTTCTAGTAAGGGGCACATGATTGGATCATGGTTTGGGAAACCGTGTGGCCTAACCATGCACAATGTCAAATTCATTAAAATGTGAAATTTCCTTTCTATTCTCTCTGGATATTAGCCTGAAATCGCACATTGTTCTTTATCCATGCCACTTGTAACCCAAAGGGGGTCCTTCTAGTACTCTCTATGCCTCCAGTTATGCTCCCATGCTTGGATATATGGTTTTCTTCATGTTTCAATGGTTATTTATCAAGGTAATGTTCTCTTCACTTCTTCATATTCCTCTTTCTCCCATTTCCACTTGATATTCTATTCTTCTGTGGTCTTCTAGATCTATGGTTAATGTTTTCCTTGGTTTATTTTAGGGATTTTTTCTTATTAGGGTTACTCTTTCTTATTCATGGATCTTGTAACCTTTATAAAGTCATTTATTATTGGAGTTGTCGAATTGCTTGTGATTTAAGGTAGGTTTCCTTGTGCAACTTTCATTTCAATTTAAGAACTTATTTGTTTATTTGTATTCAGACCATCCATATATGTAAAATACAAATGAGTGATCTTTTTAATAATAGTTTTATGTTAAATGGGGTAGTTTTCTTGAATTGTTTTTATATGTCATTGTTTTTTTAAATGTTTGTTACTAAGTGTTTCATAAAATTCCTAGTTGGACTTTTTGAGTGATTTGTGTTACTAAAAGCATGGTTTGGATTTGAAAATGTATTTGAAACATATAAAATTATTTTTTTCAGTTTCTTTAATGGGGTTTTAGGTGGTCTATATTTAAAAGCTATGTGTGTTTGGAATATGAAAATGGTTTGGCATGTGATTGAAAATGTGGGTGTTTCCTTTTTGAAATCAGATGATTCCTTTATACTGTGTGGACCACTGGTCATCTAATGAAAGTTTCTTTCATTTGAAAAAGTGTCGTGATTTCTTAAATGGAATTTTATTAATTATTTTCAAATGAGGAATGTTGTGTTAGTACCATTTTGGAAATGTGGTTTTGGATCATTGAAAAAGGATGTTTGAGGCCCGTTTAGCACTTTGTGAAATTGGTGAAAATGATTATCATGAAAAATATCCTTGGATAATCATCTTGACTTGTTATATTGAATAGATGGGATTTGAACTTTATGGAATACTTATGACCCATTTAATTTGAATGTATATGATGTCCTCGATGTGTGAAACTCATGATCCATTTACTTTGAGAATAATGGGAGATCCTCGATGTAGACACCTTTAAGATCTATTATTTTTAAGGAATGATATTGATCATTAGGGTGACTAGAGGTGATTCTTGAGTGTGATGATCACGTATGTGATATATATATATATACATTCATTTCTATCATAGCGTGATTGTCTCACCCCATCCAGAATCATGACATGGGAATATAGCAAAGTTAGTTAATGTTCTAAGAACACTTACTACACTAGCATAGGATTTCTCTCTGGCTAGTAGAAGAGAGTAGGGGATTTTTTTTATTTTTATTTATATGGAATAGTGCCAATCATTCAAGCCAGGTAGTGTGAGATTGAGATTGTGGTTGAAATTTGACTTTAACGAGTAAGGCATGTCTTATGGATGAGTCAAGATGAATGGTAAGATTTGGATAATTTCATGAGCTTCTAGGTTCCCCCATGTTATTCAGCACTTAGTTGTTTATGGTAGAAGATTCTGATGCATTCTTGGTTAGTTAATCTTGTGTGCTTATATTTTTTCATTTCCCTTATTATGTGATCATTGTTATTTCTCTTCCGTTTGGTTTTCTTATTGGAAATGTGATGTTTTTTTCAAAGGTTTAGGGAATAATAATTTGGGAAATTTTTTTACACTCCCTTTCCCCCCTTTTAAATGAAAACATTATCTTTCTCCTATAAAATAGTAATGTATTATTATTTGTAAAGTATCTATATTTGAATGTTAAAAAGGTAAATGTGATTTGTTTGCTTTTAAGGAGAAAAATATGTGGAAAATCATAGTTTTTTTATTTCAAACATGATGTTGATGTTTATTTTATTTAAAGTAAATTCAATGTGACTAGTTTTATTTGGGAATGCCTAGTGAGTTGTAATAATCCCCCCTATAGTTCTTTATTTTTTTTAGTTATTGGTGCAGGTTCTGTCTTGGTTTCAACTTATATGGGTGATGGTTGGTTTGGGTATCGGAGAGTTCCCCACAGGGTCAGATGAAGATTTCATGATCATCATGTATAGTTTGGTTTTATTGTGAACTTTGTTGTATTGTTAGTTTATTATGAATGTTTCTATGTTTTGAATATTTATTTACTTATTAATTTATATATTAGGCTACTCTTTTATTACGTTATTTATTTATATTGGTATAAATCAGTCCCTTGATTACTCTGATGATGTTCAACACCAGTTTTCATCTTTGCATGTTCGGGAATGCCTCTCAGGAATTTCCACATATCGACTCAGGTGAATGGGTTGGGGTCAAATAGAGTTGGTCTATGACCAAATGGTATCAAAAAAGGATATTTATTTAGAGGTCCTAGAATTTAGAGTGCCTTTTTTTTTAGGATTATCGTGATTGATGGAGTAGTATTTTCGGGACTTGGTGTGAATGTATGATAGAGTTTCTAGAAAATACATTCTAAACTGAACAATTTGTTTCCATGGGATGTTAGGTTTTATTTTGTTTATTTTGTTTTTGTGGTTTGTTTTGTGTTTTGAAAAATTAATAGAGAGTTAGAAAAATTCCTTTTAATGATCTCCTAGGGTATGGGAAGCCATATAGGGATGGGGAAGTTGTTCTAGAAGACTCTCTAGGATGGTGTAATATTTAGAATATGACCACCAACAATATGGCTAAGTAACCCATCGACACTAGTTTTCCATAGTGAACTGTTTTGGGTTATATTTCTTCTAAAAATTGTTATGAAAACCATCTTCTTAGAGTTGTGAAAAATAGATTTAATGTGATAGCGGTTTGGTTTTGGAATAATGGAAAATAAATTTTCAGATTTAATTTGATGAAATATTTAGAAAATGAATTTTTATGAAATGATTTTTGGGTAAAACTAGAATGGGTTAAAAATAATTAAATTTCTATAAGAAAAAGCCAGGGTTTATCCAAATTTTTTCTTTGTAAGTTGAATTTTTTTAAAGGGTGTTTTGGGAAAAAATAAAATGCGAATAAATGAGTTTTTAATCAAGTTAATTTTAATGGAATAAATTTTTTTGTGATTCTGAAAAAAAATTAAAGTGGATTAATTTTATTTTAGATGGAATCCATGGGTTTTTAGAGGATGATAATATGGTTTAATGTGTGGTGTTTGGAAGAAAAATTACTTGGTGGTTAATGATTTTTTGAAATTTCTTATGAATTTTAAAATGGAAGTATGTTGAGAATATCAAAATTGGGTTGAATGTTTTTCTCCAAAGTGGGATTGTTTTTTTTGACCATTTATATTTCAAAGAGTTTTCAAAGGTATCAATATGTGTGGGAATGTGGATGGATGATGACGTGGGAAGATGGGTCCCCATATTAAAATGAATGGATTCATTCATGTACTGGAATAGAAATGTACATGTGATTTTGGATCTAAGAAATAACATTGGTGATGTGAAACCCACCATGTTTTTGTTCTATAAAAATTATTTTTAAGAGGAATGTGATGTTTTGATATATAGTTGTTACATGGAATTTTTTCTAGTGATTTGGGAATGATGTTTATGATTTCTTTGAGTTTGAGAATTTTTTTGATGAATTGGTTTTGATATAATTATTGGTTCTATTTTATCATAGTGTATTCCCCCAATAATATTCTACATACATTTTTTGTGAAGCTATGGGTGGTTCACCATTATCAGACCATCCAGTTTATCAATATAAATACTTCCTTATTGATCTTATAATGATTAATGCTCCTCTATTTTATATTCAAGTAGATCCTCTCTAAGTCGAAGAGTGTAAGAAGACAATTTAAATAAACATTAGTTTCATTAATTTTCCTGAGAATATAAAGTTGAAGTTCAATATATCAATGATTAAAAGTCCATCCTGGAAGTGGTGGAAGTCGATCTCACAAACCAAGCCTTGAGATGATATTATATGGGTTGTATTCAAGGATACATTCATACATAAATATTTCTCTGAGGTAGTGAATGTGGGGATATATAGAGAGAGGTTTTGTCTTTTAGCAAGGATATATATCGGTGATGGAGTACATTTTTCATTTTATTGGTCTAATTACTTACCTTCTAGACTGGGATGCATATGATTCCCTGAAATCTCATCATTTTTAGAGAATACACCATCTCGATCTTCAATTGATGGTGTCATAGTTCAGTCTGATCTCCTTTACTGACATGATGTGGAAATCTATTTGTGTTGAATATATGTTGTTAAGAGTACTTGAGTTATACAACCTTAATTTGGTCTCTATAAGTGGTTAAGGGAATTTAGTAATGAGACAAGGAGTCATCCTGAAGTTTTTGTCTCCATTTTTAGGTTTAGAAGGCCTCTATATATTCTTTCAAGTTCTTATAAGTGTAGGATAATGTTGTGTGATCAATATGGAAATAGAAATCATGTAATGTTTTCTTGTAATAATGCTCCGAAGAACTGTTTTTCTTGTCTATTCCTAGGAAACTTTCAAAGATTCTATCGGGGTGTTTCCCGAAAGCATATGGGTGCCCAATATGCCCCATCTAAATGAACCCAATCCTATTTTCAAGAGCGATGTGATAACTTGTGTTTAATTGAAGAAACATTCTATTTTAGTATTCAATCCACTGTAATGGGGTTTTATGGTGGTTTTTTTGGTGTTTCCAGTATTTGAAATAGAAAATTGGTTTCACGAACCTCTTTAGAAATTCTATTTCAATGGGGCATGAATTTAATTTTGAATGTTCTGAATTCAATCCATTTTTTATGACATTTTTCACATGGGTTCTACATTATTATTGTTTCTTGTTCGAAGAAAAAGTGGATGATGAGTTTGTATCTTCTAAATTGGGATTTCAGTAGAAAGGTGGAATTTTAATCTGTGATTTTCATCTATTGACTACAGGGAAGTATATTATTTATGACATCAATACTTCAACCATGGGTAACATAGTGAATTTCATCACACTGTAATCAAGCTTCTTTGAGTGTGGCAGACCTTGGATAAGCTCTTGTCCCAACAATTGGGGAGTGGGAACATTAAATGTTTTTATTTTAGTTTTCATTATCGTTGTAAATTTATATTTCTTGAAGATCATGGTTTTCCTTATGTGGTTAAATTTGGTGAATCATTTTTAGTTTTTGGGTTTTTTCTCATATGGATATAGTGTGTCTTTCTGGGGGAGGAAAGCATTATAATGAGGAGAATTATCACACCTTGATTTTTTTACGTCTTTTGTTGCTATTTATCATTCAGATAACAGTTTTTCTATCAATTCCTGTATTTTTATAAATTAAATTTTTATGTTTTCTTTTTCTTAGTTCTGGTCATCTATTTAATCTCATCATTATTTATGTGTTTTTGGTGTAATGTTCAGATTTTTGGATTAATTTTATGTTCTATATGGTTGGTGAATGAAAATAGGAAACTGTGCACCATGATCTAGGAAACATTACGAGCATTGGGATTCATGTCGATAGGGGTGAATGACCCATTCTTGGATAGGAAAACCATAAGAAAGGCGTGTGCATGGTTCTTCAATAATATGAAGAACCATGTCACATTTTTTGAGTATTTTTTTACCAATGTTTTTTACGAAACTATTCAAGTACCTGTTTTTCGATTTAGGGGCACAAGAGTGGTGCACCTTTTGGGAAACTATGCTTCCCATCTATGTATAGTGCCTGAGTCATTAAAAATATGAAATTTCATATTTTCCCTATTTTGATTTTAGCCCCAAATTACCCATTAATCTAATAATTTTGTTTTTGTGGCCCAATGGGAGTACCTACCTTCCTCTCCAATCCTTGTTTTCTCTTACCAATCTTGGATTTGGGGTTTTCTTCAAGTTTCAATGATTATTTATCATGGTAGTTTTCTCTAATCTTTTTCCACATCCCCCTTCTCCCATTTTTTCATGATTTTCTCTTATTCCAGGGTCTTTTGGATTAATGGTTCATGTTTATATTGGTTTATGTTGAGGTTTTTTCTTTTTAGGGTTCCACTTGGTTGTTATTGGCTCTTAGAACCTTCATAGAGATGTTTTAGGTTTTCAATGTTGAAGATCTACTAATTTAGGGTAGGATTCCATTTATAATTTCCATTTAAATTTAATAACCAATAGTTTCTCTCTTTTATTAGCTTCCTTATATGTTAAATGCTGATGTATGATTGTTGGAATAATTGTTTGGTGTGAAATGAGGCTATTTTATTGTTTTTTTATGTATATGGAAAGATTTTGTAAAATGTTGTAGACTATGTGTTTGATAAAATGCCCAGTACGAATTTTTGATTGAATTGTGGTTCTTAAAGAATGGTTTGGATTTGAAAATGTATTTATGACATATTAAATGATGTTTTGGGCTTTGTGAATGGGTTTACCAAGTGGGTTGGAATTAAAATAGGTTTGTGTTTAGATTATGAAAATTGTATGGCATGTTAAGGAAAAAGTTTTGGTTTCCCTTTTGAAAATAGATGATTCATTGATGTTTTGTAGCCCATTTGGAATTTAGTTATAGTTTATTTGGTTTGAAAATGTAGGGTTATATCTTGAATGAAATTTTCTGAATGATTGTGAAAGGGAAAATGGTGTGTTATCACCATTTTGTAAATGTGGAATTGGTTCTTTGAAAACGTGTGTTTGAGGCCCATTTAGGAATTTTGTGAAATTCCTGAAAATGATTATCATAAATACACTTGTTGGATAATCATATTTACTTTTTATATTCAATTTATGGGATGTACTCACTGTAGAATCCTTATTTCCCATTTATGATGAATGGATGATGCGTCCTCATTGCGGACACCCCCTGATCCATTTACTTTGAGTGGAATCATATATCCTTGATGTGGGCTCCATTGAGATCTATTGGTTTCAAGGAAAGATATTGATCATTGGGGTGAATCATGGTGATTATTGTGTGTGATTCTTCTGTGTATGATATATTTATATTTGTTTATTTCTTTTTGGATTGATTGGCTTACCCCATCTATAATCTTTAAATGGGAACCTCACATAGCTAGAAAATTTTCAGAGAATGGTTAATGTACTAGTTTAGGATTTTTCTCTGGATAGTGGCCCATAGAAGGGGTTTATTTTGTTTATTTTTTATATTTGATAGTGCCCCTCATTGATATTAGGTAGGGTGTGATCAAGCATGTGGGAGAAATTTTACAGCATCGAGTAAGGTATGCATTTCAGATGAGTCAAGATGTATAGCCTATTCTGGATTATTTCACAGGCTCCTAGGTTTTCCCATGTTCTTCAGTATATATATTTCTATGGGTGATGATTGATATGAATTATTTATTTTTTTCTCTTTAATGATTACTATTTTTCATTTCCCTTATTATATGATCTTTGTTGTTTCTTTCTCATATGGTATTCTTCTAGGAAAAGTGCAGATTTGATTTTAAATGGTATATAGAAGAATATTTTGGAAATAATTTTACACTCTTCCCATTTTAAAATTAAAAAATTATCTTTACCCTTGAATATGTTAATGCATGCTTCCTGGTAAAGAATATATATTTGAATGTAAAAAAGGTAAATGGGTCGTGTTTGGTTTTGAAGTGGAAAGTGTGTTGAAAACCCATGTTTTTATATTGTATTTCCAACCAAAAGTTAATATTTATTTTATTTAATGAAATTACATTTGGAATAGATTAATTTATGAATTCTTACTGTTTTTTAATACTCAAAACTATGGTTATTTCTTATTTATATATTTTTTCATGGGATTTATTTTTTTTCGATCGATGTGGGCGATGATTATTTTATTTATCGTAGAGTGAACCTCATTGTCCCATTGAAACATCTTGGTCATTAGGTTTTATTTTTTTCATTGTGTAGTTTGTTGTATTTTCAATTTTTTCAAAATGATGTTCAGTTGGGTTATTTTTTTATTGTGATTAGTTTTTTTGTGGTTAATTTTATTTATTTGTATTAGATAAAATCATTCCCTTGGTTACTCTATTGATGCATGATAGTATTTAACAGCACATGAGGACCAGGAATGCCTATTAGGACTTTCCATGGATCAAATCAGGTGACCTTATCAAGGTCGACATAGGTTAGTTAGTGACAGGGATGGTGAGTTGTAATTTTCAAAATAATAGAAGAACATTTTTTCCTCTATAATGAACATTCAGAGAAGTTTTGTAAATGGAATAAAATTTCCTACTAAGTACTTTTTAAGAATAGGGGAAGGGGTCACAATTAAATAACCATTGGAATTCATTGAGAAAATGTTTATCAAAGATATAGAAAAAGAAATGATTGAATTAATATAAAAGTATACAACATATTTTAAATTTAATTATCCACTATATGGGGTTACAAATCTCAAAATGAATTGGATGGGGATCTTTAGTATATCTATACATAGATAAAGAAGAAAAGAAAAATTTAAGGGTTTTTGTGTTTTTATATTATTTTTATGAAATTTAATCATAAGTTTTTCTTCCTGAAATGTCAGTGGTGGAATGTGGAAATAATCATGTAATTTTTGAATAATATTGGAATTAAAAATTGATAATTGAGGAAAAATCCATGATAATTGATGAGCATAATTTATCTATATAAAGAATCTTATGAAAATTGAAATACCTAAGCAGGATGTAATACCTTTGATAATGGTTCTTGATGTAGATATTAAAATATATTGTTCTAATCATGAGATTTAGTTTGAAAATTTCCCAGATAATGTGTTTAAATAAATGTCTTATAGGGGTACAATTAATTTTGACGAACTACTTAGTTCTCAAGGACCCAATTATATGGGTAAAAATGCTATTGGTTATGTGAATTTTATATCAAAAACAGGTTCATGAAATAAAAATATCAAACCTAATCATAATGAAAAAGAATATTGTCAATTTTTGAGAACTCCCCGATAATAAATGATGTATTTCAGGATAATATATTTGTTGATTAATATTGTTAATAATATATTTCCATTGATTAAGTGTTAATTATGTGGTTTTTTTAACTGCCCAAAAAAATATTACTATTGTAAAAATGAAAGATATTTAATATGAGAATCTATTTTACATTAGTAAAAGAGAGATGAAATATATCCCTCATGCCAAAATAAAAATTTATTTTATAAGTACTAGTTTTATTAATTAGATTTACATCATAAAGTAGTAAATTATATGTACATAAGAGTTATATATTCTTATAGAAGTTAATATAAAATGGATGAAATAAAATCCAATTTAATATTATTGAATAATAGATTTTATCCACTTATGAAAAATAATTCAATCTATTTTCTTCTACTTAATACAATGTGATGAGATCAATAAAAGTCTCAACTAATTTGGGAATATCACGGAAAGAAAGGAATAATGTTGAGAATTAATATTTTTTTCAAATGTATTATAATCCCTAAAATAATAGTAACACCATGAATTTGGAAAGTTTATATTCATTTTATATGATTTTTAATATAAATATATTATAGAGTGTAAAGGGAAGTGTAGATAGAACAAGTGGTTTTGGAAAAGATGGAGGATTTACCAATAAAGGAGTGGAAATTCATAATTTTATTAAGATGAATTGAGGAATACAAAATTCCTCTATGATAGTGAAGTTTCTCACTATATATTGAGTGTAATTTATCTATTTAACTATGATTTGGAAGTATAATTTAACCAGAAATAATACAGTATCAATGTTTAGGCAATTAATTATATTATAAATTGTAAGAGGATCAATGGAAATTTCTATCGGTTATATTGAAAGGAAAATAATTTTTATTATAATTATATAAGAATAAAAGATCATGTGTAACTATAGTATATTCTATATTAATATGATATTTATGTATAACTTTTCCAATTTCAGACTTGTAGCGGTTAGACTTAACTTGAATCAATATTTGGAGAATTTGTTTTTATAATTTTATTTTTTAGAATCTATATCCATTGAAGAAGAAGCAAGCATAAAATAGGGTTTGAAATGATGTATTTGATAAATTTAATCAAGATATGATATATGGGGAGATTTATATCATATTATTTATTAATGATTATAGAAATATGTGATGTTCCATGTTTAAGTGGTCAAAGAGGGATGCACAAGACCACATAAAATGATTTTAATGAATTGAATAAAAATTAATCCCCAAGAAAATTGAAGATTCCAAGAACATAAAATGGAATATAGAACACATCATATAAGGGTTAACATTATGTAAAAAATATTATAATGACCATTATGTTTCTTCATTGAGAACAACTTGATAAAATGGGGTTGTGGAAGGAAGAAAAATATGGTGAATATTATGGTGAGGCATTATAGATAAAAGGTTTCATCTCACACTACTTATATAAATAAAAAAAATATAGATATCTACATTAATAAGAATGGACTAATCATTCTATGATTAGAGTGCATTATTTTAGAAATTCTACAACTAAGGGAGCCCATACTGAAATATATGAGACAGTTCAAAAGAAAATTCTAAATTTGGCATAAAGAGGGATGTTACGTTAAATATTGTGAATTAGTTGATGAGTATTTGTTTTTATAACACCCATCAATGGGTAAGGACTATATGTATTTTTACATAATATGATTCTTAATAGAGTTTATGTGATGGTGATTTAGTATAAATAAAATGGAAATTCTAGAAATATTTTTCTTGAAGAACTGTATGAAGAATATAATGAGATAAAAGTTGATTCAAAATAATAAAAAATATTCAAATTGATGGTGGTTAAAATGTATAATCATAATTATAAAAAGTTAGATATGATAGTAAATTCTTGACTCAATTAAGAAGTAATGGATTTAAATTTCATATGATAAATATTATTGGAGAGAAATATTTTCCAATAAAAATTCCAAGAATGAGGAGAACTGAGCACACTAATATGTTATCATAAATAGAATCCACTAAATATGAAGAAATGGAAAATGAAAAATAATGTGTGAGGTATATAAATTAATAATGGAATTAAATTGATGTGAATTATAAATTGGATCTTGTGGATAGAAAAATAAATCATAATGTTATTAGTAAAAAAGGGTCTTCAAAAAATATGTTTAAAATTATAGAGTGATATAGAATACTGATAAATTTTAATGTAAAGGATAAGAACAGTTTCGATGCTTTAATGTTGAATAAACATTCACAATGGTAGACATAACAAAATCTATAAATTCTTTCTTAATAGTCTATATTAAAATATTTTTTAGACATATTTTAATATATAATTATTGTAGTAAGTATTGATTAAATAATTTCATATAGATCAAATCTTTATATTTTTTTATTAGATATTATGATTTAATAGTTTACATATTGAAAATGGTTTCTTACAGTTTGTATGAAAATATCGTACATGGTACAAATAACTAAATTCTTATATGATAAAGTTATAATTCTGGAGAAGAGAGGATAATTACAACATCTATGTGAAAAATTTATATATGGTTCAATTTGATATGATTATATATATAGATAATATTATATTAAAATTTATCAAGGAGAATTTGGTTGAAAACCCATACAAATTAAATAGATATATGTTTGTGATATCAATGGTTAGATTGTTATATATATATATATATATATTAGATTCAAGTTAATCATAATGATATGTAGAAATTTTCATCGGATTTGAAGTATTAAAATTAAGTTCTAAATATGTTCAAAATGGACTGGTGAAACCCTACTTTAGCTCTAATAGTAGTTATAAAAAATCATGGAAAACATGAAGGGATCAAGAGAGTAGAATCCAATTTATGTTGAATAATTATTTATAGTTTAATTTACCTTATAGAAACCAATCATGATATGTTATATGGAACATGATAGGAAGAATATTTTTAGATTTTTTATATATAATATTATCTTTTCATTAAAAAAAATGTTGAGGGATGTGCAAGGAATATTGAATTATTATTTTGTATTCAATGTCGGATAAGATCTATACCTGATGTAATTTTAATATGCAGACTGGGTGGGAGATATTATAGATAAGTAATTCATATGTGGAGTATGTTTCATCATTACCAGAAACTATGTTGGTTGGATGAGTATGAAACAAGATAGTTTTCCATTAACTAGAAAAGAGGTAGAGTATATTTTAGATAACAGGGCCTACAGAGAATTTATTTTGATAAAGATTTAGTTAGAGGTACTTGATGAAACTGTACACTAATAAATATTGATTTAGTAATTCAAAAAATGTTCATATAATTTTATAATTAATCCAGTAAAACAATCTTACATGGAAATTTTTTATTTTATACCACATTATTTAGGAGAATGTAGGAAATAATTCAATAAAATATAGAATTTATTAGACCATATAAACAACTGACATGTGTATTTAATAAAATTTTAGTAGAACATGTATTTTATATGAATCAATTAAACTATAGATTTCAACCAATATAAATAAAAAAGATGTTTATATTTCCAATTTCCCTATTATATATAATTCTCTATTTCCTTTTCATTTTGTATAAAAAAAATAGTATATTTTTTGATATAAAATTTTGACGGAAGAAAATATGAATGGGGAATTAACAATATATTTGTGGTTTAACCAACAAACATAGATAATATATAAATATTTAAATATTTACCTTATTTAAAATAATAATATTTGACTTATATAGGATTAGATAATCTTTTGATCTCTATTTACATATTATCGAATAGTAAATGTTTTTGAATGTTATCAATGATTATATTTAAAAAAGAAATGAATTTGTATTTTATTATTCAAGGGGGTAATGACTATAGGGGGTTAGGTAATGGAATGAAATATGAACAATGATTATTATAAAATTTAAAATAATTATTACATAGATAGAAATTTTGGATTTAAAATAAATTCCAATGTGGGAGATTTTTTAGAACTGTATATTTTAATATGTTAAATTTTTTACTCAATTGAATAATTAAAAGAATATCTCATATCTTAGTTAGTATATATGTGAAGGAACTATTCACCATGACATTCACCATAATGAGGTGTATCATTTTAATCTATAGTACATTGGGAAATTACATGAGAAATATTAATTATGAACTTTTGAATTTCCTTATAATATGGAAGTTTTTTAATATGAAATGGTCAACCTAAGTAACACAATAGTAGAAGCTTTTTCAATGAACAAGTATACATGTGAGATAAAAAAATATTTTATATTCTATGCCCATATATGAGATTTTATATATAATATTCTTATTTTAAGAAGTATAACCAAATTATGATAAAAGGAATATAATATAATATTGATAGGAGTTGCACAAAACATAATCTAGGTATCAAAATGTGGAGTCTTTAACCATGATGATTCTGAAACATCGATTTTTTTTTCTGAACTATGAAACATAGTGTTATTAATTTATAGAGTACTTGTGTAAAATGGGTAAACCCATAATGTATGTTGTGGGAATCATAGTGAATTTTGGATCAGACTTACCAATATATCAAAAGTGAAATCCAAACTAGAATCTATAAAATAAAAATTCTATACAGTAAGGTATGTTAAACATTATTTTTATAGATTTTATTATAAATTATAAAGTTTATATTGATGTACATTGTGTAGATGTGTTTTTTAACTAGAAAATATATTTTTCATACTATTCAGACTAATATTTTATATTTGGATTATTATTGTTTCCTATATGATAATTTTGATCAAAGAGTATTCTATGGTTTTAGAGACATTGATGGGAATGATTGGTTTTGATATTTTAGGAAATTCAATATTATCTTGGATGTTATATAACAAACATAATCCAAATTTATTGATTTCTATATTGATTATTTCTTGGAAGGAAATATAATGATTGAATTTCAAGAAGAGGAAGGCAGAAGTTATTTAAATTTTTAATTTTTAATTTTTAATTCATAATTCCATTTATATTAAAGATTAATTTTATTAAATAAGAAAAGAATTAATGGATCATACACATAAAATATTGAGATTTATCTTGATGATAAAAAAACAGGAATTAGTAGTGATGTTCATTGAATACCTAAACATGAAGTGTGAATTTTGATGAATCAAAGATACATTATGTTTCAAGCATGAAATATTAATTATATATATATGAAACTGATGAACTATAAATAAATTAAAATGAAAAATATAGAACATACATTATTTTTTTACCTTTGATTGATATTAATGTAAATTTTAAATATGTGTCAACTATATCTATGTAACCTGTTTGAATGTAGTGTGTGGAAGTGGTTGTGTGCCTTATATAAGAAGTGATTTTTCATTATTTTATAATAATATATTATTCAATTAGTGGTTAATTTTAAAAACAAAAATCATTTATATGTTCTCCTTAAATGTAGCT
The DNA here is from genome assembly GCA_963277665.1 of Viscum album. Lineage (NCBI taxonomy): Eukaryota > Viridiplantae > Streptophyta > Magnoliopsida > Santalales > Viscaceae > Viscum > Viscum album. The sequence continues at coordinate 1,146,341,373 of OY728166.1, forward strand.
AGGTAAAAATGAACCATGTAAAAAATATATTTGTTATTTATCCTTTTATTCAATATTTGGGTTATACTTTTATGTGATTGTTATAAAATATTCAAAGTGAGTTTTCCCATGTAAAAATAATATATAATTTCACTTAATATAAAAATAAATTTAAAGATAATATAAATAAACCCCCCACATAGGGTATTTACTATAGGACCTTAGGTTACAATATTGTAGGATTTCCTCACCCAGCTCAACTCACTATGGTAAAATGTTCAAGTGGATGCATGTGTAATTGTGTGAAAAGTGTCAATAAACCCACCCAGAACATATCCCATGCAAATGAAAAATCGTTATAGTGGTGAGACATTATATAATATGTGACGCATACAAACTCTATGATACAAACTTTTATTACTCCTACCTAGGATATTTATATCTTACTAGAACCCAAAAACATATACCCTCATGTCTTAATGGTTTATACTATATGTCAACTCTAATCATGTTTGAAATTATCATTTAGATCTCTCATCTCACATATTCAATAAATATCATTAAATATAGTTCTTGACAACCCAAAAAAACATCTAATTACCTATCAATAATCAAAACACAAAATATCATCACAAATAATAATCAAAACAAGTAATCTGATAATAGAAAGTCAAAAAATGGACCATATATTATCAAAAAACATCAAATAAGAATGGAAATTAAATATTACTTATATATAACCAAAAGATTAAATTATAAAATATTCAATGACCCCATGATAATATATAAGTTTACATAAATAATTCGCACAAACATAAAAAACAAGAGAGTTCTTATAAATCATTTCATGACATATCTCACATCACCTATCCTTTTCAAAACTATCTACCAAATTTCTGAATGATAAACTCATAATCTATCACATTTATTTAAAGTCATTATAGGGGTTTACTCCCACTTCATGATTGTATAACACTATATTAATTCACTGATCACTTAGTTCAAATATCATAAGCATCAATAATATCATTTCTCTTGAAACATATGCAACCCCAACACATATATGACACCTAAATAACATGAACTACTACCCCTATACTACTACTAGAACCTCAAGGGATGGTTAATTTCATTTTCATTCTATGATATTTATAGTTTAATGAATACCCCACATTGATCATGACTAAATTCCTTTCCGGATCCTTCTGAAAATTTGTCATGATGAATCTATTTTTATAAAGCTGTATAGAAAATAAATAATAGAAAAATTCATAAATTAGAAAATGAGAATGGAAAAAACCTACCACGATCCATATTAATGCACAAAAGGTCAAATTATATGTAAAAAACTTAAGGTATACTGTCCAAAAAATAAAAACGTTGAGAAATGGATAAAGATAAGGCTAAACAATGAGGGCCAAGAAATATAAAAAATCATTCCTCAACCATCATCAACAACCCCAAATACATAGTTTGAAATTATCCCATGTTGAGTGGCCTCTTTAATATTTTATTTATATTATTTATTAGTGAATATTCCCTTGTCAATCATTATTATTTTGAAAATTATTTTATCCCTCCCTTAGATTATTTATTTTCTATTCATTATTTACCTCTCATTACTTTTTCATTGTAAAATAATGATTTTTTATTTATTACTAATATTTTATTTTTAATATATTTTTATTTTATATTATTCACTCTTTATTATTTTTATGTATTATTATTATTTATTTTTTCAGATATTATGTTAATATTCCAATTTATTGGCCTTTAAGTATGAACAATTTTTCCTATAATATATTGTAAATTTTGAAATTTTTGAAAGAGTCAAACCATTACGTATATACTAATTAGTATTGAATTTTTTTACTATAAATGGAAAAATTAATCTCACATATTGTGTTTTTTATCATTTTTGAGAAGTTTTATACCCCTAAATTTCAAACATTTTCTCTTATATATTAATGCTTTTATCTTGTTTATTGATATTGTGATATGTATAGAATCACATAAATTATGAAATAGTTTACATAATAATTCCCAATAAACTAAAATATATTATCTATTGGTTTTTTAATTTAATCTTCTTATGTATTAATTTATTCAAAAGTTAAGTTCATCTCAAGGATAATTCCATAGTTGAAGAACCAATGTATTGGGAATTATTTCTATATAAAAAAATATTACATTTTACGCATTATTTTGAATATATTAAATAATATTGGAATAAATTTGAAGGTTGTCATTGGGTTGTTTTGTTTTGATTTCCATCATTCATCAAAATAATTATATTTAATAGTGGAATTAAAATATAATATATTAATACGGAATATATTGATTTTATTAAATGATATGATGATATAATGGAAGTTACTTAGAGGTATTTATTTTGATGTATGGAAGACACTATGGGGTTCCAAAAGTTTTGAAGGGTTAGTAATGAATATTTCTCACTCAAGAGAATGTAGGTTGGTGTTTTAGGAGTAGGTTAAGGAATTAATACCCTTTTGAAAAGTACCACACTATGGTGGTTTTTATCTATTCTATCGAGATGGGATGTCTTGAGAAAAAATAACAATGTAAATATTCATAATGTTGACTTAAAGGCCTATATATGACCTCTTTAAGGCTCATATTGAATTTATAATGTTTTTCAAGAATTTTATTATATTATATGGTTGAAGAGAAGTAAAAAATTCCATATATGAGGTAACCACAACTATGGTGGATAAAAAATGACTAGAGTTTTCTTACAGTTACATGATGGATAGAATTTGTCTTTGAATGAATCCTTGAGTAAAACTAGTTATATCTCAGGAACATTGGAGTTAATGTATATAGGTATTAGTGAAAAATAGAAATGGAATGAAGTAATTAGAAAACAAAAGATGGTAAATTTGGAAAAATTATTATACCATGTTGTGGTAGATGAAATTGTGGATTTCTAGATTCCAAGTGAGAAATCGAGATCCCCACTATGAGCGTTTTAGTTTCCATAGAGTTTTAATGTGAGAAAATTGAAGATGGTTGTTGGTGAACTCATATACAATGATACAGGAAATTATTATTATAATTATTACCATTAATAATGTGAGACAAATAGTGGGAGTGATTCTAGGATTTTTTATAGATGTTGTGCTTAGATGTGAATTTGACCACACCACTGGGATAATGACCACCCGTTAGTTGTGAGGAGTAAGAAATACTTCATTTTCAAAGATCTGGTATTTTAGGAGTAATTCATGGAGGAATAATTCCAAAATTAATAGTGAATAAAATGGGAAATATTTCAACCATTTTTTGTAGATTTTGTTCGTTTCTAAAACCTAAATTATGGATAAGAAATTTATCCATGACATATATATTTCTAGGTCATTGAGAGATGAATTACTGTTAGATTATTAAGTAGTTTACTTAATATAAAATTGAATAATATTATTGATATGATAGAAATATAAAATTTAAATATATTCTACGATTTATGAAATAGAATAAACTAAATGTAGAAGAGAGATGATATAGAGATATCTCACTCCGTAAAATAATGATGGAATCCCTATAAATGAAAAAGAAGAGTGTTGACCAAAAATTCTAAAGAAGAGGGGAAAAACAATATCAATTTCCTTATCATCATCATCATTAAATTATTTAAGAGAAAAAATAAGGAAAACAAGAGGAAACAGTAGAAACACCGGGCCAAACCCACCCTTCCCTAGGGAGGCATAAAGTAGTGGAGACCTAGAGAGTCCCCTAAAATCAAATTAACCCCTTCAAGTTTCAGAAAAGTAATGTTAGGGAGACAAGTGACCTTGATCCCATGTTCTACCATTGAAGCCAGGTGATTTTCAACCTTATTTCCATCCCACAATGTGTGCATAACTCGGATGCTCATGTTGAAGAGTTCCATACATTTCCTGATGATATAATCAACTGACCAAAGGATGGATTCTTTATAATGGAAGGTGTCGTGTAGTACCATCGAGTCAGTTTCAACTTGTGAGAGCTACATATTCATCTGATTACAAATAGTGAGGCTAGTAAGCTCATTATTCTCCTCTATCGATATCGTGGTAGCCTTTCTATAGTGAGATGTAAATGGAAGCATGATACTTCCCCTACATCCCAAATCACCCCTCCTCCATGCATGTCACCCGAGATACAGGACCCATTGGTAATCATTTTGAGTTCGTTAGTTTGGGGGTTCTATAGAATCCAGTGGCCCTGCTTCCGAGGTGCATGTGACTTGGCCATAGGCGATAATTATTTAAGAGGACTCAGAGATGGGGAATCTCGCCAATTCCCTATGAGCATCCCCAAATCAGACATGAGACTCATGTGATATTCCTTATCTATTTGAGAGAAGTGTAGGAATTCTTTGCATAATATTAGAAAAATTTCATTTTGACACATTAAAATTTAGAAGAGAGGATTCAATATTTTTTATAGAAATAGACGTGGAAGTACACATTTCTACTATGTACTGAATATGTGAAAATAGAGATGTGGGGATATAAATTAACAAAAGTATAAAATGAATTAAAGGGACACTCATTGAAAATATTTCCAATCACGAAAGATTTTCTATTATAACTCAAGATAAAATGGAGAATATGTTTATAGTGATGTTATTTGAATACCTTTGATGGTGTATTATTTGGATATCCATTACACCCCTCTACATCAAGTGTATCATTTAAAATAATTATGTTTGTAAGACATTGAGAGTGAATGTAAAGTATTAATCATACCCAGAGTAGCGATAAAAGTATATGAGTGAATAGAGCAACCATTCAGCGATTGTGAGAAGACCCTAAACCTTGTAAATGGAGTGATGATAGGAAATTGAGTGATATAGAATTATCCCTCCATCGATCAGGGTAATTAATGGATTCCAGATAATGAAACATCTCTATTTTAGTATCCTTAGATTATCTCATTGTGGGTTAACCAATTAAAATATACGAATCCAATGTGTATTCAGTACATAAATTCTGTATGTCATAAGTGGTGAGAGTGGGTTGATAAACCATTGATCAAATCTGGTAATAGAGAGAATATATAAGATAACCATCATCTCATCATCAATTTAAGAGTAATTTTTTACCCTAAAAACACTTGATCATGGTCATCAAGAGATAAAGAGTGTTTGATGAAATAGTGTTTTTATTTGGAAACATTCCCTTCACTTATTCATCCCACCTCTTAGTATATCTTTCACAAAAGTCTATATGGGCCCAAAAAAATTGTATTAGAGCATATTTTCCTTTTGATGTATTTTTTATCTCTAAAGATCAAATATCTATTTTTTTATTTTAAATTTATTCTATCATTTTATTCTTATGGAGATATGAAATTGTGAAATATATTTTAGAAGAATTAGAACTCCAAACTAGTTCCTTATAGTTGAGAAATTTATAGAATAAGTGAGATTGAGATGGAAGAATCTAGAAGATCTCATGAAAAAAATAGAACATTTTAATGTAAATCATTTAATGTGTTATTAATATTAAGTAAGTATATTTTTTATGGTATTATTCAATATAATAATATTATGCAATTTTTTATCCCAAAGGATAAACCATTATTTCTAACTGACATTGGTTTCCATGTAATATATGGTTTTATTTTAAATAATTCCTTCTAAATTATTGAATTTTACTTTTAATAAATAAATTTTAATATTTAATTCATCATGTAAAAATTATCTTAGGTCATGTTTTTAACTTTTTTTGAAATATTTGATCTTTTAGTGAATAATGAAAGTAATGTTTTTTTAAAATATTCTCATTTCAAGTATTTATAAAGTAGTAATCTATTTTGGGTTAGTTTTGAAATTTCTTTAGTTACATTAAATTAAAAATAATATAATATGTTTTATTCATATCAATATTAAACTTGTATTTGTACGGAAAATATTTTTATACTTCATTGGTATTTTTCTGAAAAATATTTTCAATATTTTTTTGATTAATTAATCTTAAATTAAACCATTAAAATTATATGAAATGAATTTTATAAAATAGAATCCATATTTTTAATGAAAATATTTAATATTATGGAAAAATTTCAACATAAATTTTATAATGAATAGTAAAAACCTATTAAAATTGGTTACCATATTGAACATTAAAACTGGTTTACCCGGGTCCTAAACTAATGATATAAGGGTTACAATGACCTAGAAATTTCATTAAAATATATTTATTGAAATATTTAGACCCTATATCATATAATCTGTATATATTTCTTTTTTAGTTCCATTTTATTGAGTAATGCATTAGTATATTTTAATCATTTCGAAAATTCAAATTGTTTCCTATCCCCTGCTTATAAAAAGACATTGTCTCTATTTTCGTCTCTAGACATAAAGAGAATTTGTTTCAGCCAATAAATATCACAATACAATCCTAATATATTTAAACACCTTATATATTATATGTTTTAATCATAAAAAAATCCAAGGCTATTGGCCTAAACCAAATCATGTTTTCTAAAGAAGAGGTATAATTCTTAATATATTGTTTTTGTTTAATTTATTATTATACCTCATTAAAATCCTATTCAAAAATCAATAAATTATGAAATATTTATCTTCCATTTAACTATATGTTATTATTTTAATATAATCCCTTGTATCTATATCATTCTTCCATCAATGGATAATAAAACCATTGTTCGTGTGTATTGAGCACTACCACCTCATGACCTAATGTAATTTTTTTCCATCACAATCTCCCATTTCTAGATAAAATTACCGATTTAATGTATATATATATATGATATACATGAAATATTTTCCATTTTATAATGATAATATATCTTCTACATTATTATCTTTTTATCAATTTAAAAATGATAACGTCATTCATGAAAACATGTGGATTACTGCATCCCTGAAGCGTTGTGATTCATTTTTCATAACAAAATCCTAGGGATTGAATTTATAATGGTATTTAAAGATAAAAGATTTTATTTATAGTATAATAATCATTATGTATTGTTAAAATAATACTTACATTATTTTCATCACTATCTTAGAGAAATGAAAACATTACTCTTACATGCGCACGACCTACTATCTCCATGATTATAAGGTTATTCATTTTTAATAACCATATTTCACTATTGAATTTCAATATAGATTGAATTTATAAAAACAATAATTATTTTATTACTATTATTCTGAATATAATTGACTAATTACCTCTTTTACTATAGAAAACATACTATTTTCATTTTAGAGATATGAGCCAAATATAATCAAAACATCTGATGTGAAGTTAATTGATTAAGTAAATATATATAAAATGGTAATAAATAAAATTAAGGGAATAAAAACATAGAAATGGTTATTAATAAGTTTAATAATTAATATATGCTTATTATAAATGATGTATATAATGATTCTGACTCGATGTGAGAGTCATTTTCCATAAAATCATCATTTAAAATGTTTTAAATAGGAATTTTATAATTCAATTTATTCTATATAAATTTTCTTAAAATTATTTTATTGATGTATTTATGTTAGCATGAATTAATTAAAATGTAAATTTTATATCAATTTTTAATTTTTTTTATGGTTTTCAAACAAATTCGTTTAAATATTTTATTCAAATCATTTTGAAAAAAATTAACTAAATGTTATTTTATATATATATACAACATCCAAGGAATTTTTCACATTTATAACATGTATTATATTTTTGTATTCCTTTAAAATATTCCATGTATTTATCATATAAAAAATATCCTTATTTTTGTACTATGTATTTTTAAATAGGTTTTTACATGGGATTGATATTTTAATATTGAGAATTATTTATTATTAAGGGTGTAATGAATATTTTTAAGTGTATGATGATGAAAATTAAATCATTATTTATTTATAATTATTTGATGGTTATCAGTAATAGTTTATAATAAAGGGTGATCCTTTTATATCTCTTGATGATATGTGATCTTGATATTTCTCATGGTAATGGGTAAACATGATATATCTCTGAAATATATTAGGTAATAGGATATAGTTATATTGTTAGGTTATATTAATTGATTTTTAGAATTTATTGGGTAGGTTATTCCATTTGTGAGAGTGATTGTAATTCTGATAATAAGATTCTTTCCCAAGTTACTTATATGATTTATCTTTTCATTGTATGGGTTTTATATAAATTTTATTATTTCACAAGGTATTATAATGTGCTTTAGTTTAATGAGAGGTTTATACTACTCTTAATGGTGAAATATATATCCTTTTGAAAATATTTTAGTGTGTTTTTCTTTTTTCAATGAAACTATTTTGAGTTTTATTGTTTTCATCAAGATTTAGTATAAAATCTTTTAGGAAATAATTTGGATTGATAATTTGATCCCTTAGGTATGAAAATGGTTATTTTGAGAATAATTTTAATTTTTAAAAAGGAAATTTTTTCAGTATTCATGGACTAATAGGATTCATTATTTCTTTATACATGCCCCTTACAAATCCTTTTGTTCTCCTCTCTAATTTTCAAATTATTTTAATAGTGTTTTATGGATGAGTTGGGAAAAGTATGAGATAAATATGAAAATAGAAAATATATTCGATGAAAATAAATTCTTTTATATCATTAATGTTACATATTCTATGAATAATTTTTAATATGTGGAAGCTCCATTTTGTGTTGTAATATATATTTATTTTATATTGATGACATATTTATCAAAAATTATAAAACTAAAATATCTATGAAAATGGATGAAGTCGAATTCTATAATAAAGAATCAAATTTACGTATTGTTTTGGATGGTTACATATTTTTCGTATTAGAGGATAGGTTAGGATTATTTTAGATGTTAAGATAATGGATGTAAATACCCTAAAGATATTATAATTTATGGTTATCAGGATACATATTTTTAAGAGTACCATGATTCATCATATATACTATGTATATTTATAATGATTTTCTATAGAGGAAAAAACGAAATCTAGTGTAGAAAGGCCCCAAGAGGACAATATCCTTCTAAATTAGAAAAATGTAATGGTTTTAATTGGTACTAATTATTTTTATGTAGTTTTATCGTAGTATATTCAATAAATAAATTGTGTTAGGATCCAAAATTGAGAGAAACTAGAGAAAACACATAAAAAATTATATATAGTGGATAATTTTATAAGAAAACATCATCCAACATTTACATGATCTACTAACTCATTTGTAGCTAAGGTATGGATTAATGATTTGGAAATGGTATTTGAATTCATGTTTTATTTGGATAATCACAAGGAATATCATTATATTTAATTTTATGAAGGTGAATTCAATAAATGGTGGTATATAGTTCATAATACTAGGGAAGGGGATGATATTTACACCATGTAATGGGAAACATTGAAGAATTATCTGCTAGAAAAGTATTTCCATGTGGTTGTTCACACAATTATAGAAATTAAATACATGTAATTGAGTCAAAATTGGATGATTCAGTGCCTATATATAAATACAGATTCACTTGAATATCAATGTATGCACTAAATTGTATTCAAGAACTTACTAGTAAAATTCATCAGTTTTAACCAGGATAAATCCAATATATATAAGATATTTGGCATCTCAAATATTTTAATTATATGAAAAACATTTTTAATTTTTGAATAAGGTGGATATAGAGTATTATGATGCAGAGGTGTTTTACAAAATGAATTTGTCAAATAGGTCTATGTATTAGTCAAATGCTAATAATCCATCAATGAAATGTAATGGTAATAAAATAAACAATTCAATTTCAGATAATTTTATTAAAAATAACCCTAGGGAATATCCTATAAAATTTGGGATATCTCTTTTGATCTGGTAATTTCAGGTATAAGTATTGTGATTGAAAATAAAATGGTCTTCGTAGTGGTAATACCAATTTAAGAAATAGAAACTAAAGGATTCAAATGTCATGTGATTGGTCATTATGTGAATTAATGTTTAAAGAAAAGAAAAGATGATGGGATAAAACAAGTCTATAATAATAAGAAGGGTGTGGTGAAATCCTTTTCAAATAATTTTATAGATTATAGTCTATTGAAAAAATTAATAACATGTACAACATATGTTTATTAGTATTTTTATAATATATTTTTTTATTTCTTTTATACATATTCTTTCGTACATGAAAAATTTACTATAAAAAAGAAAACCTCGCCTCAATAAATGAAGTTAAGAATATTTACAAAAATTTCTAGGGGTAACATTCTGAAAACCTGAATTTAAATATATAATTTTTCATCATATATATCAGGTTTTTACATAAAAACGTTTTTGTCACTCTAGATTTAGAATTTTCGTTATTATGGGAATTAATTGGCTATTAGTTTATCAAGATAAAATATATTACAGAGGAAAATGTCTTACTTTAAAATTGAGTTTCCATTTTTATAATTTTCTAAATTTATCCAATTTATAAAATATAAAGAATATGAGATACTGTTAATAGATGGAAATGAATGGTATCATTACTTTATTGTCAAAAAAATGAGAACAATTCACACTAAATATGTGTCGATAATAATATAACATATGGATGTTTTTTCTAATGAGTTACCTGGTATTATTCTGAAACGGGAAGTTGAGTTTACTAATAACTTGGTGGTTGAATCTTAGCTAATTTAAAAACCCCATTATCGAATGCATAAAGTATAACTTATGCAATTGAATGGGAAATAAAATGGGTTACATGATGAAGGTATATTAAATAATATAACTTCCCTATGGGGTGACCATATTTTTTAAGAAATAAAGAAATATTTTTCTATGAGGATTGTTCATTGATTATAGAGTATTGAATAACATTACTACTGTGAGTAACTATTCTTTAACAATATCATTGAGTCTTTTGATGGGATTTATAGTGGTCAATATTTTTCAAAAGTTTAACTCAATTTCAGTACTATCATCTAAAGTTGAAGGATGATGAAATATATACGATAAAATTCCTTATTGGGTATATCCATTATGATTTTTGGGTCATTACCTTTGGGTTTACACATTATCTAGGAGTATTCATGGATCATACAAATATATCATTCCATGAAAATACTTATAAATATGTGGTTGTGGTTATTGATGAAAATTTGGTTTATTTAAAAAAAAATTAGGATCATGAAAATCTTATATGTATTGTTCTAAAACATTTAATAAAAGGAAGTTATATAGAAAATTTATGAAATTTGAATTTTTGTTTTAAGTGATTTCATTATTTTGGAATATTATTTCTAATGATGGAATAACAACTGATCCCACTAAAAAACTAGTTATTGAATGTCTAAGTATGTAACTCCCCTACCCCAAAAGTTAGGAGTTGGTGTATTATTTTAATACATTGTCAAGATTACAATGAATCAAATCCCAAAGGACCGATCTGTTTAGTAGTCCTGGAAAATAGAATACATATATGGTCATTACATTAGATTTCAAAACATAGTGTACAACATATATAATCCTTTGATAACTATATTATTTTCCTAGATTAACCCTGTATAACAATCATAAAACACTTATTGGGGTCCTATGAAAATTAAACATAAGAAAGGGGTGGGCTCGTATGCTCAGGAACATCAAAAAATATAGTGGAATCTATCATAAATTAGAATTTACATTTAAGGAAAAGTTTAAATTAGAAATAAAATACTTTTAACCAAAATATTTATCATAATATGGAATAAATAAATAAAATAATTCCATTTAAACATTCACATGAATATTCTCCAAGTCGAATAATCACATGTAATGTGAATAACTAATCTCATAATAAGGAAAAGAATAATTTCGGACATCATAACCATATAGTCAAGGCCTCGTTCAATTAATATAAATAATAATAACATCAATTCATAATTACAAGATACTAGATAGTCTAATGAGACATAAAAATGCATCGAGAGGCTATAGAGAGCTCTTCCCATCACTTGAAAATTCCAATGTATTCCTCTTGTGATAGGGGTAAAACATATCCAACATAAACATTCATATTAAAACTGTCATACAAAATGATGAAATGTTATTCATAAACCATGGATGTTTTTAAAATACAACATCTATAGTCATACATTTCATAAACCAATCAGCACAAAATCTTAGATTTTATCATAAGAAAAAAACATCAATTAAATAAAAAATCCTACAAAGGATGTTGTCATAGATGAAAATAATCCTTAAAACTATTTGAGTTAAATATCCCTTTTTTTACATTGGAATCATTTATTCAAATTTTTTTCACTTATAAAAGAAGAAATTTAAAATGAGATTTTGGAATCAAGGTTTCCCACGTCACTTTGAAACTTTTGAAAAGAATTAACATTTTAAAACATTCATGTCCATAAAAATAAATCATTAAACACCTTTTGAAAAAATGGACATTAATGGGAATGATTTAGAAGAATAAGTATGTAAAACATTTAAAATGCTGCTTCGGTTAAATTTTCCATTATATAAACCCTTAAAAATATTAATTTGAAAATATTTTTAAGAAACATGGACATGGATGATTCATACGTCCTTGTAAATATTTAAGTATAAACAATCTCAGATAATAATGTGACTGAGAAATTAAGCCTACCTTCTCATTTACTTTAGTTGAGGGTGATTTAACCTCTAGTATAATGGTTTATGTATGTTATTAAATTATACCATGACCATATCCAAATTTATGATGTCATATATGATCCTATTGAATTGTTTTGTTCATTGTATTTCAATATTACCATTGTTTTGGGTCTCATGCCAGTTTTTATGTGTTAATAATTTTTATTATGCATAGGATGTATTTTATTCATATCTAGATTGATTTAAAAATCATAATTATTATTTTTACACATCATAAAAATTTTACAATCTTTCATGAATAGTTAACATTTATAATTAATTTCACCACATTGTGGAGATGGCGGTTCGTACATACGCACTAGCGATGATATCATTCTCTTGATGGTAGAATGGTGTGGAATTGGATGGTATATTATTTATAATGAATAATTATCATGATATATTAATTAATTATATCCATTATTTTCATCATTATACCCATCCAAATAAAGTAGTTTTGAATAATAAATTGCACCATGACATGGAGGTGGTAAGTCGTACGCATGCATGCATGGTGATATTGTTATTTGTAAGATAAATAAATGAAAGAATGTGGTATTTCCATAATTATCATAGCATATCATAAATTATATGATACTATATTTATTTCTTTTTAATTGAAACAACATAGCAACACTATGTATAATAAGAAATGACTTTGAAAGGCTTGATAAAATAATTACCTCTTTTTCTGGTATCTCTTTTTGATTTGAACAAAAGAACTCCTTATGTTGGATTTCCTCCCCAAATTATGGTCTCTAGGAAGAAGTGAGGGAACAGAGGAGGATAAGTGGAATGTTTTTTTCTAATCCAATGGGATATAGATATGTGGGTATAGGAGAAGTATAGGTTCAAATTTATAAGAGAGTTAAAGAGAACTTTAGAAAACTATCAAAATATTAAATTAATATAAGTTCATTTTCATCACAAAATGGCTCCAAAGTGAATTATATAGAAGTTAAGATGAGGATAGATAAAATAATATCATACAATAAATGTTATACATGATTTAATTTTATTTAAAACCTTATATTTTATTTTTATTTTTATTTAATCTATTTAATTTTAATTGAGGTAATAATATTATAAATATTAAATGGTTATAAATATTTAATTATATGATTTTAGTTTACCATAAATGGTATATTTATGAATTTTAGACCTTATAATTATACTGTGTAAATTTTAAATATTTTGATAATTTTTAAATAAATTAATAAAATTTTATTTTTATAAAAAATCAATAGTGTCAATTTTGACAATAGTCATTAAAAGGAATTTAAATAAAATACAAACAGAAATATAATGTAAAAACAATTTAATACAGTCTTAAAATTACATATACACCTTTGTATTTTTTTATAACATTAATTATGTAAATTTATATTTATTTTAAAATTTTTGAAATCATTTATTTGATATTTCTATTAATAAAATAATTACCTCTTTGCTACTGTGACATTATTTATAATACTCATTTAGTATCTAAAAAATATAAATTATTTAATATGATGTATATAATTTTGTTATATTTCCAAATAAAATTCATTATTGAATTTATATCAATATTATCTCTAGATTAAAATTATTGTACGTATAAGAAATGAAAGTGTGACATTTTGTCACATTATTTTATTCTTATAATTTCTATGTCATTTTCTTGTGCAAGTGTCCATTAAATTTGTCAAAATAGATCATTTTGATATATTTTTATTTATCCAATATAGTTTGACAAATTATATATTTTTTAGAATTTGATAACAATTAATAAAATTTTATTCTTTATAAAGTATTATTTATTTCAATTTTGTTACTATTCAATATTTGAATTTTTAAAAATTTAAAACTAACTTGATAATGTTAACCTAATACTTCTAATATGTCACTAACATGTCTATATTATCTATAAAATAAATAGACGTCATTTATTAAGCCATATTATATTCATTTTATAATTATTAATATCATTTATTAGATTCTTCTTTTAATAAATCAATTACTACATCATCATTTTGTCATCATTTATTTTAATTAAATATTTTATAAAATTATAAACAAAATACCATAATATAGATAAACATTTTGGATTTATAATTACTGTTTATAGTCGACCATACCACTTATATAACCTCATATTAAAAAAATTTACTTGATAAAAACAAAAGTATATTGAAAATTGATTTTGATTAAATAAAATATTATAAATATATCAAAGTCATCCTTCTTTCTCCAATTGGTCCAAAAACCGAACTAATAATACTTTTGGTCAAAAAAAACTTACCCAATGAAATTATTACAACTTTTTGGGTAATTATAATATTATTTGTACCTTTAATTACCTGATTTACCCTTTTTTGTGGTAATTAAAAAAATTACTAAAGTTACTATTCATAATGCCCAAAAATAAAATGAACCTATTTACATAATTCAGATACACTTATTCAAAATATGGATTAAATTTTTCAAAATTTAAAACACATAAGTATCAGTGATTAATTTAAAATTAGTCTTATTGTCAGAATAAAAAATGAGTTTTTCCAAGTTAAAACATTGGAAAAGATTGAATTTTTTTTTACATAAAAATTCATAATAAGATTAATGTAAACGAACAAATTTATAGTATGTGATAAAAATATATTATATTTTTTACTTTAAAAACATTAAATAATATAATTACTCCAGATACATTATTTTGGTGAATTTTTTTTTTCAATTAACATTTAGTATATTTTTTCTATTCATCAAAACAGAAAACTTATCAGAAAAATATCAAATATTCATCTGAAGTAAGTTTTTATATCCCTATTCCAAATAAGAAGTTAATTTAGTTAAATATAATATATAAATATTTCAAAATATAGATATAAAATTGGTGCACCATCAAAAGGTGGAAAAACTGTATTATTTTAAAAATAATTCTTTTATCTGAAAATTTAAATTTTTTCTTATATTGTGTCTAGAAAATACTTAAGTTGAATTTTAATATTATATCGAATATATAAAATTCACAATGTAGATAATAATATTCATAACCTATAATTTAACACCTTTTTTATACATTATATTAATAATATCATTTTATTATTATATTTTTGTTCGGTAGAATTAGGCCTTGCATGTAATAAAATCTAACTCATTATTGTATGTAGTGTAATCTTAACATGGTGTTTCCTAAAAAACAATTATTAAACAAAATTAAATTTATTCAGAAATGAAAATATTATGGTTTCTCGGGATGTTACATTCTCCCCTCCTTCAATAAATTTTGTCCTCATAATTATGAATTGCACTTATAAAATAAACAATTGATACTAAAAAAATACCTTAGGGGAAACCCCACATCAAAAAAGGGTAAATAAAATATAATATTAACAAGGGGGAAAGGTAAATATGAAGGTCACCACCAAATTAGGCTTTATAATAGGAGAAAATTATTGGAAAGTAGAGATATATACTTGGAGGAAAAACGTAAATATTTATAGGTAGTGATTGAGGTCGTCAATCAGAAACTGGTAAATGGTAAATGTAAAATTAGAGACCACACATCAATAAAAATATAAAGATTTAAAATAAAAAAATTTCAAAATAAAATAATATATTATTATAGAACATTTTTTTAGATACTTGTTCCTAGAGTTGGGGGATCATTTTACTATGATGATAAGAATTCCAAAAAATTACTTTATTTAATTCCATGTTGTAAAGACCCGTAAATTTCAAGCAAATTTTTTCCTTAATTTTCTTTGGAATTTTACAAAAAACGCAGTTTCTGACGGAACGTGATTCCGAGGCCCGGTGTGCCCGGAATCATTTTCCGAAGTTTGGCTCGGGTACGTTCAGTGAACGAACGAGCGGGTTTTTCTAACTTTTGAACAGGTGCTCGGAATCAAATTCTGAGGGCACCGATGGAATTGCAGCGCCGATGCTTGCTTAGAAACGCCTCTTCCGGAGTTGCGTTTGCTCGGGTGTGGTTTTTAATTTTTGGGCTTTAAGATAAGAAATAAAATAATGTGGTACGAAAAACATTATTTTATTTTACTTAAAGTCGCTTAAAGCCACATAAAGTTTCTTAAGCTGAGTTGAATCGGATAGGGTGGAACCCAAAAAATCTTACCCTCTTGGTATGATATTTGTGAGGTGGGGACCGCACGAGCCCCACCATTTCTTTTCCGCTAAGTAACGCATCCGCAAAAACCCCTATTAAATGAAAGTCAACTGTCGCGTTTTCTAAATTCTTAACGCCCCTATTAATTTGGAGGTTAGTTCTTTGAAATTAATTCTATGAATTAATTTGTTCGTTTCTTAACCTGTTTTCAAACCGTTGGAATATTAATAAAATAAGACCAACACACCTTTCTTCTTGGGTGCGATTTATTTAGAGGATTTGGAGATTTTGTGCCTTCATCCTTCTTCGCGAAAAACGTGAAGAACGTGAAGAATGCGAAAAACGCACTCACCCTCAGAGATCGACGACGCAACGCTGTGTTCCGCAACGCCAACGATTCTCCTTCCACGACGCTTCTTCCGCGACGTTCTTCCCCGCAACAATCTCCGACCACCAACTGCTTGAGGTAGGAGATTTCAAATCATTTAAATTTCCTTTGTGGATTTTATCCTTAACATGGATTTAATTCATGAAATTAAATTCGTGTGTTTCCATTAACCCTCGGAGATCGTCGACGCGACGCCCTTCCGCGACAACACGACGCCTTTCCGTGACGCAATGATCCTCTTCATCCGTGACGGTCAATTCCGCGAAGAACGCACGCT
The DNA here is from genome assembly GCA_963277665.1 of Viscum album. Classification (NCBI taxonomy): domain Eukaryota; kingdom Viridiplantae; phylum Streptophyta; class Magnoliopsida; order Santalales; family Viscaceae; genus Viscum; species Viscum album. The sequence goes on from OY728166.1 coordinate 1,146,358,742, forward strand.
CAACGACTACGGCGAGGTAGGTGTTTTATTTGAGAATAATTTTTATTCTCGTGGTTGTTTCCTTCTAAAACAAATAACCTGGATCAAAGTTCAATTTTAATTTATTAAAACTGTATCTTGTTATGTTTTTCATGTGTTGATTATTATTTCCCGATTGTTATCACCTAACACGGAGGGTGCGGGCCAAACAAACACGGCCCGACAACCCTCTGCAGTTCTCCGTTGATGCGTGGATTGGCGGGCGAAGACAAATGGGGGTGCAAGTTAATTTTGTTGATTCTGCAGTGGAGAACGGGACCCGGGATGAGCTACGGCGCAGACGGAAGTGAAATCGGACCACTGGAACAACTCCGGTGGCCCACAGACTCCACCGGCGGTGCGGGTCGCCAGCGCGACAGCGTCCAGCAAACCCGCGACCGCACGGGTCCGGTGAGACACGGGACGCAGCCCTGACGCCTCCGCTGACCAAGGGCGGCCCCACATGGGGCCGCGACTTCACTTCAGGCGGGGGCAGCATGCCCACTGCGGTTTCCTCTACTCGGCTGCTCGGTGGAGCCGAGCCGGGCCGACCCGTCGGGCCAGGTCACGCCCAGGCCGGGCTGGGCCACCTAGCTGGGCCGGGTCGCGCCAACTGTGTCGGACCCGGACCCGGGTCTGGTCGACCCGGTTCGGGCCAACCCATGGGGGTTGGGCCGGGTCGGTCCGGGCCCAGACCCCCCATTTCCGAACCTTTTCGGTCTTTTGCTAATAGCTTGAGCTACGTGCCTCCGAACGACGTTCCGTCAGTGGAGATGCGATCCTTGGATCGAGGCGGTCGTTTCGGTATATCACAGTCAAGGTTTTGGAATACTTTGGGTTCGTCCGGGTTGGTTCGTACACGAAACCAACCGGGCCCTCAGAGCGGAAATGCTCATATCTTGAGCTTCGGACGTTCGATTGATGTGCCGTCGACTTTGTTGAATTACTCTAAGTGAGATGGATATTTTGGCTTACTCCGCCCATGTTTGGACGCAGGTGGAGTATGGTCGGGTTGGTTTTGACTTAAAAACAAACCGGGCCCCTGGGACAAAAAAGCCAATAACTCTCAGACCGGGCGTCCGATTGACTCGCCGTCTGCGACGTTGAGTTCTTGTTGACGATACGGAACTTTTGGATACATCAACTCTGGACTATGTGTCAGTTGATGTATTAGCCTCTCGGATCGTGGAGCGGACCCTCCCAAACGACTTTGCTGTGTGTGGGAACCCTAGAGCTAGCTGCGACTGCTACTGTGACGACGACGACTGTACAGAGATCCTCATTGGATTGGACGGCGACGACTACAGCACTCAACGATCCTTTGTGGGTCAGTGCTACCTATCCTGTGTGGGTCCGATCCTATGTGGGTCTGATCCTGTGTGGGTCAGCGCTCAGCAGTCCTGTGTGGGCCAACGCCTACGGGTCCTGTGTGGGCCCGATCCTGTGTGGGTCTTTGCGGGGGTTAGTTACCTATCGATCCTTTATGGGTCAGATCCTTTGTGGGTCATTGCGGGGGTTAGTACCTATCGATCCTTTGTGGGTCCAACAACTTAGATGGACCAGTGATCATCTCTATCATCATTCGAAGAAGTATACCTGTGTGAGATGAATCCTGTTTACTCTTCATTGTGGATTGTGTTGTGCTATCCTATGTGGATTACGTCTTGCTTTCCTTTGTGGATTGTGTTGTGCTATCCTGAGTGGATTTATGTTTTGCATTCCTGTGGGGACTGAGTTGTACTTGAGCTCGGATGTTGGAGCCGAGCGAGAATTGATGACTTAGGTATATGTATGGGCACATACCTAAGCCGTGTTGGATGTTACTTCGTGATTGTATCTTTCCTTTGTGGTTTATACTTTGTGGATTCTAGGAGACCTTCGGGGGTCTCGGGGTCCCTACTGAGTAGCTTATACTCACCTTTGAACGGGATATGCCCGCACTATGTTGTGTTGGTTGCAGATGACAGACAGCGTTGATCGTGGTGGAGGCTTGCGGAGCAGGACGGTACTTGGAGGTGGACCACTGGGCGGGGTGTACTCGGAGCGGACGGCTTGCCCGAGGAGCAGTGGAGGATATCTGTACCCACCCTTCAGGTGGGACTTCCAGTTGACGGCTCGACGTTGTGGCTTTACCTTTCAGTTTCTGTTTTCCATTTTGGAGTTGTACTTTACTTTTAGTTTGGGTTTGTATTATGGCCCACTTACTTTCCGCACTTACTGTTGTACCATTTTTTAATTAGTGTTTACTTTTTCCGCTTGCTTACATTGTGGTGCTTGTTTACTTTACAAAGGCAATGCCTTCCCTTTACTGGGATTTACGCCTTGGTGCTAGTCGCCAGCCCCTGGCCTATGGAAGGAGGACTTGGGGTAGTCACGGCACGGGCCCCGAGGACGGGTCGTGACACATGTCATAAGTATAATATCATCATTTTTTGTGAATTGGTCTATTTTAAATTCATCCCTTAAACTTTTAAAAGATAGTACAAAATTAATTATGCATGCCTGAATCACTTTTGATAAATCATAAGGCCCTAAAGTATTTCCCTTATCCTATAAATGTTTAATGAAAAAAAACGTTAGGAAAAAGTATCCAATAATTCATTATATAACCTCAGAATATAATATCCAATGTTTATAATAATACATTCCAAATTTAAGACTTGACCAAAATATATCCATCCAAATTCACAATCCAAAAAGGTCTGAAAATTCCCAAAATCAATCTTAGCCTTATATTCCCGAAATAAAGTAATATCACTCTTATTTTCATATAACAAATATTTGATCACCTTTAAAACCATAATAAAAAATCATATACTTAGATATTATTATATAAGATGTATTGTAGTACAATACATAGATATATCTAATGAATATTATAACAATAGAACCATTGTTGTAATAATTCTTGAATCAAAATACAACATAACCTTAATCATTTTACTTCAGTCTTAAACCATTATCTATGCTTCAACATCATATTCCTTAATACCTCCTTTATCTCATTTTTCTTTTGTAGACTTTTCATTATTTGTAGTATAAACATTACATGTATAACCTTGATTATTCTAACCATTTTTCAAAACTCAAATCATAATGTGAGAAACATTTATAATTGTGATTTAGTCAAGAAGAATACTTTATAGGATATCTAAATGGTGTAATATTTTTCTCAATCTATTTGAAAATAGGATTAACCTATGTTATATTTTACCAAAACTAAATGACGAAATTCTATATTTTGAAATATCCTAAAATTCTATATTAGGGTTATGTTAACTAACTTATGTTTTCTAAATATATTTTTCAAGTTTGTTTCTAAACTTCCTTTGATAACAACTGTAATTCCCTGACCCCATAATCTTGGAGTCGGTGTATTATTTTAATACATAGGCATGATTACAAGGAATCAAATACTAAAGGACCAATTAATTTATAAGCCTTTCAGAATAGAATACACTACCACAAAAACTATTTTTCTTGGTGCCAACCTTTATCAACGCTAACGAAAAAGCACTGATAAAAGAGGGTACCTTTATCAGCGCTAACGAAAAAGCGCTGATAAAGGGGGGGGTAACTTTATCAGCGCTAAAAAAGGGCCGATAAAGGGTACCTTTATCAGTGCTAAAAATAGTGTTGATAAAAGTACCCCTTTATCAGTGGGTTTTTAGCCCTGATAAAGGTACCCCCTTTATCAACGTTTTTTTAGTGTTGATAAAGTGACCTCATTTATTTGCGCTTTTTTTAGTAGCACTGATAAAGGGGGGATTTTTTCAGTACTTTTTTTAAAAGCGCTGATAAAGGGTCGAATTCAAAAAAAATTATTAAAAATAATATATTAATATATAAATATATAAATATAGTTATATTGATATAAATATAATATATAATTTTTAAATATATTTTAGATAAGTATAAATATACATTTACACTTTATATAATTAATATATAAAATATTTATTGAAAATGGCTTATAAAAAATTAATAAAAAAAATTTAATTAATAAATTACTAATTATTATGGAGTAATTGTCATTTAATAAAATTTTGAAGACTAAAAAATAAAACAAATTAAAAAAAGATCTAAAATATGTTCGAACTTCAAACGACCATAACTTTTGATCCGGGTATCCGTTTGAGCTATACCACATATCAAATCAAAGCCTGTGATGAGCTCTACGTTCTAGTGTCCTAGGAAGAGCCTCTATAAAATTTTTGGGGCCAGAAAAGTCTCATTAGGCATCCAAAACTGAGTTTTTAGTCAGGATACACTGATTGTTTTATCATTTTGTGGATTTTCAGCCTCGTTTAAGGGTGTATTATTGGATTTTTTTGGTGGGAACTGAATTTATTCCAAGGTATTAAATTAATATTGATTTTATATCTTTTAAATTTTATCGTTTTTTATAATGCACTACTATTTATAATCAAATATATAATAATAGATACATATTTTTTATATATTCACATATAGAAATTTAATTATAAATATAAACAATAAAATATATTTACATATAAAATAAATTAGATTTATCTACATAATAACTAATATCCATTTTATTTAAAATACAAATATGTGAATATTTATATACCAATATGTTGATCTATCTATATATATATTAATATAACTATATATATATATATATTAATATTACTATAAACATATATATATATATATATTAATATCACTATAAATATATATATTAATATAACAATATATATATATATTAATAAAACTATATATATAGATATTAATATAACTATATATGTTAATATAAATATATATTACTATACGAATAAAGGTAACTAAATATATATATATAAATAGAGATATATATTAATATAACTATATATATTAATAAAAATATATATTAATATACGTATAAATATAACTATATATATATATATTAATTGAGATATCATAAAATGGAAAACAAATCAAAATAGAGGAGTGGTAAGGGCTTAGGCACGCATGGGGGAGGTCTCATATTCAAAACCCGGTTGAGGTAGGGGCGCACGCGCATGGGGGGATATGGGAGACAACACTGATGAATGTTGGAGGGGTGTGTGTCAGGTGATAGAGGGGGCAGAAAAGCGCTATAAATGGGGGGGCTCAAGCGCTATAAAATCTACCCCGATTGGCAGGAATTATTATTTTTTTTTATTTTTTTTTATTTTTTTAATTTTTTTAATTTTTTAACTTTTATCAGCAATTTTAAAAAAGCACTAATAAAAGTGTTACTTTCTCTGTGCTCAAAAGAAAGCACTGATAAAGGACCCTTTTGTCAGCGATTTGTTTTAGCACTGATAAAAGACCCCTTTTATCATCGCTTCTTTTAGCGCTGATAAAAGGGGTCTTTATCAGCGCTTTCTTGAGCACTGATAAAGGGGACCACCCCACCCCCATTATCTTCATCGACTTTAAAAATGCTTTTCTAGCACCGATAAAGGCCACTTTTAGTGCTGATAATAGGGGTATTTGTAGTAGTTATACATGCTTGGACTTTACAATACAATTCAAAACATAGAATACATAATAGATAATCCTTTTCGAAATCTATTATTTTCCTAGATAATCCTACATAAAAATCATAAAACACTTTTTGTCATCCTTGGAAATTAAAACATAATAAAAGGGTTAACGTAGATGGTTAGTTAGTGAAAAAATATAGTAAAATCTATCATAAATAAGAATAAAAATTTAATTCAAGGTTTAAAATTGAAAGAAAAGACTTTAAAACAGAATCTACAGAATAATCTTCCATGAATAAATGAAATAATTACATTTAAATATTCACATGAATATTTTACTTGTCCAATAATCACATGCAATATCCATATATAATCTCGTATAAGGAAATTCATAATGTCGAACATCATAACCATACCATCAAGGCCTTCAAGGTACAAATTTGTCTCATGATACCTACCGATGCATTGAGGGCATATAGTAGGCTCCACCCATCACTTACAAAGTCCAATGCATTCCTCTTATAGAAGGGGTAAAAAATATCCTACATAAACCTTGGTATTAAAACTAGAACATGATATGTTTATACTTTAACAACAAACCATGAATTTTATTAAAATATAGCATCCTTATTAAAACATATCACAATCCAATAAACACAAAATGGTATATTTTATCATAATAAAACAACCTCAATTAAATATAAAATCCAACAAAGGATGTTGACATAGATAAAAATAATCATTAAAACTCTTTGAGAGAAATATCCCTTTTTTACTTTCAAATCATTTTTTTAGAAGACAAAAAATTATAAAAGAATACATCTAAAAAGATATTTTGAAATCAAATTTTATCACACCACTTTGAAACATTTGAAAGTAATTATAATTTTAAAACATTCATGTCCATGTAATGAAATATTTAAAACCATTTTGACAAATTGTAAATTAATGATAAAGATATTCTAGAATAAATATATAAAAATTTTAAAATAATGGGTTAGTAAAATTTTCACTAACATAAAACCATAAAATTATTTGTTTTGAAACTATTATTAAGAAACATGGATATGAAAGACAAATAATTAGAAGTAAATACTTTTTATAAACAATCTCGGATAGTAATGAGAATGCGAATGTATCCATTACCATTTACATTACATTAATCAAGGGTGAATTAACCTTTTGTGTAATCGTTAAAACATGATATTAAATTATACCCTAACCATATATATATTTATGATATCATATACTATCCTCTTGTATCATTTTGTGAATTATATTTCAGTAATACCAATGTTTCGGGTGTTAATAGTGTCATTTTCCCATTTCTGTTTTGTCTTGTTTGTAATGATTGTTATGAGTAGGGTTTATTTTATTAATATCCATAAATTTATTAAGTTCGTAAATATTATTTTTACTCATCATAAAAAATTTATAATCATTCTTTAATGGTTAAGGTGAAGAATGAATCTCACCGCATCGTGGAGATGGTAGGCCATACGCACGTAGGAGCGACGATATCATTCCATTGATGGTTAAATGGTATGTTATTTGATGGTATATTAATAATAAATAATTATTATCATTTTATATTCATTAATTATTCCTATTATTCTTATAATTATACCCATCCAAATAAATTAGTGTTGAATAACAAATTACACCATAACATGGAGACGGTAAGTCGTACATATGCACGGATGGTGATATTGTTATTCATATAATGGATAAAATGAGGAATATGGTTGTAAAATAATTATAATAACATCTAAGAATGTATATGATACTATATTTATTTCTTTTTTATGGAATCCAAATATGAATAGGTTATATTAGAAGAAAGAACATTGAAAGACTTGATAAAACAATTACCTCTTTTTTTGGAATCTCATTTTGATTTGAACAAAATAACTCCGTAGGTTGGGTTTATTATCAATGTATGGTCTCTAAAATGAAGTGATGGAAGTTGGTAGGATCATTTTTAGGGTTTTTTCTGAGCCAAATTGCGTTACAGGTTTGAATATAATAGATGGAGAGGTTCCCTTTTATAAGAGATGTTTGGGGCACTCTAGGAAACTATCAAGATATTAAATTAATATAATTAATTTTCAACACCAAATGGATCCAAAGATAATTATTTATAAGATAATTTGAGGATGGTTCCAAATAAATTCAAACAATAAAATTTAGACATATTTTGATTTTATTTTGAAACTTATCATTTTGGTTTATCCTTATTTAATATATTTAATTTAAAATATGGTAATAAAATAATAAATATACATGGTTTAAAATATTCACATATACGGTGTCAGTTGACCATAAATGGGAACCCTTTGAAATTTTTGACCTAATAATTTTCAATTTGTATTTTTTCCACATTTTTATGATTATTAAATAATTTAATAAATTTTTGTTTTTATAAAATATCAATAGTGACAATTTTGACACAATTCATTACATTGACTTTAAATAAAATCCAAAAAGATAAATAAAATCAAACAAAACCATTTAATACACACCGAACACATATAATTATCCTATAAAATTTTTTTATCACCTCAATTATTTCAAATTATATTTATTTTAATATTTTTAAAATAATTTATTTGATATTTCTATTAATAAAATAAATACTTCTTCACTATTGTTTAATTATTTATTTTAATTAATTAATCTATAAAAATTATAAATTAATTAAAATGATGTATATAATTATTTTATATTTCCATATACTATTCATGATATACTTTATCTCAATATTATTTCTATATTAAAATTATTGTACTTATAAGAAATGAGAGTGTGACATTTGTCACATTCTTTGATTTTAATAATATTTATGTCACAATCATGGACAAGTGTCCATAAAATGATTCCAAATTAATAATAGTGATATATTTGAAATTATACTAGTCATTTGGATGAATTATATAGTTTTAATAATTTTATAAAATCTAATAAAATATTATTTATTTTAATGCTTCTTTTATTTCAATTTTGATAGTATTCAATATATTCTTTTTTAGAAATATAAAACAACATAATAACGTCGAACCAACACTAAAAATATGTCACTAAATTGTCTATTTTATCTTTAAAATATGTTGATATCATTGATTAAGATATATTAAGTTTAATATTGTTAATATATTTTACTTGATTCTTCCTTTAATAAGTTAATGACTACATCATCATTACATCACCATTTTATTTAATTACCTATTTTCTAAAATTGAATATAAATTACCATAATATATATAAATATTTTTTATTTATAATTACTGTTTATAGTAAAAAAATATAACTTATATAACTATATGTCAAAAATATGATACTTGTTAAAAACAAAAGTATAACAAAATTAGATTTTATTTAAATATAATATTATATATGTATTAAAGTCATCCAATTGGACCCAAAATAGTACCAAGGAATATTTTGGTTTACAAATACTTACCCAATGATATTACGAAAAGTGTTTGAGTAATTATAATATTATTTTTACCTTTAATTACCCGAATTACCCTTACTATAGTAGTGAAAAAATATACTAAAGTTACTATCCATAATGCTTAAAATTAAAAGAGACCTATTTACTTAATTTAGACCCACATATTAAAAATATGGAATCCATTTTTTAAAATTTAAAACACGGAAGTTACTATAATTTTTTTAAAATTAATCCCATTGTCAAAATTAAAAATGGGGTTTTAAAAGTTAAAACATTGCAAAATATTGAAATGTTTTTACATCAAAATTCATGGTAAAATTAATTTCAATTAGGAAAATATATTAACTGATAAAAATATATTATACTTTTACTTTATAACCATTCAATAATATTATTTATCCAAATAAACCATTTCAATAAAAAATGGTTTTTTCAATTAAAATTTAGAATATTTTTACTATTCATCAAAACATTAAACCTGTCATAAAAATATCAACAACATCCAAAGTAAATTATTATATCCCGCCTCAAAATAAGAAGTGTATATTGTTGAATATAATATATAAATGTTTCAAAAATATATTTAAAATGGTTTCACCATCAAAAGGTGGTCAAACTGCATTTTTGAAAAAATTATGCATTTATCAGAAAAATAGAATGTTTTTTATATCATATTTAGAAAATATATAAGATGAATATTTAAATATTATGGAATATATATAAAATCAAATGTGGTTAATACTATTAAAAACCTCTAATTTAACATCTTAGTTATATATTATATTAAATAATAGTATTTTATTAATATATTTTTTTTTCTGTAAAATCGGTCCTTTGTGTATAATGCTAGTCATCTCATTGTTTTGTGTAGCGTAAAAATAAAATGGTGTTGCGTAAAAAACAAAAAAAAAATATTCATAAATTAAAATATTGCAATGTCTCAGTGTCTTATGAAGACCTTTAAATGTTATTTAGATTCATTATTTTCTTCGATTAGTAGGATATTACCAATGGTTTGTTGAAAGAATTTAACATTTATCCAGCCTACTAACCAAGATAAAAATAAATGGATTTAGGTTTATATTGAAAATGGAATCCAATGATTTTTTCAAGTAATTGAAAATAATTCTAATAAATTGTCTATTATTGGTGAAAATGACCCAAAATGGTGACACTAGTATCAAAAAATGATGATTCATTTAAGATACTTGTTTTTTATAATGAATAATTATCGAGTGATTTCTTATGAATCGTATCATCTAAAACCTCATGAGATTAATTATCAAATTTATGGCTATAAAATGGATTCTATGTTGTTTACATTTAAAATATGGAGACACCATTTATATGGAGTAAAGTGTGAAAGAAATACTGATCATAAAATTTTGAAGTATAAATTCACTCGAAAGGTGTTTAACATGAGGAAAAAGAGATTGCTAGAATTGATAAATTTTTACTAATTCACAATTAAATACTATATAGGAAATGAAAAAAAGGCTTTCTGATTATTTGGGTAAAAAGATAATACAATATTCGCAATGCTAAATTTGGATTTTTTTAATGATTTCTTAAATGGTAGCATAGAAAATGATCATGAAGGAACTCCATCCCAATTGTTTTAGGTGTTAGTACAATCATATTTATCAGAGAGGATTAAGCGGGATAATAAGGATGAATATGTTTTAGAGTAAATGGTATAATTTATTAATGAAGGTAAGTTGCATCATTTTAATATTGATAGATAATTAATTTTATGATTTAGAGAAATGTTATGTGTTTCATATGATGCCTTGTTGATGAAATAATTATTGAGGGAGGCTTATAGCTCTCCATTATCAATTCATATATGGAGGAAGAAAATTTATTTATTTTTTTGGTTCATTTATAGTGGAAAGGAATGAAGAATGATATTTCTGATTTTACTATGAAATGTTGGAATTTTTAATAGATTAAAGATGAATAAAAATTAAAAAAGGGGATTCTTTAACCTTTTATATGCAAAAATGTGAATGGGATAATATATCCCTGAATTTTAGGGGTGAATTAAAATATAAATCTTAAAGGAGTAATGAAATTTTGTTATTTTTTAGTCAGTTAACTAAATATACTCATTTTCTTCTTCTTCAAAATAATATACCTTTAGATCGACATTAATGAATTTTTTATATAGAAATAATTATATTTAGAGGATTAAAACATTATATTGTATATGATCACGACCCAATATTCACATTTAACTTATGTAAAATACTTAAAAACTCATTGGCCAGAAAATTAAATTTCAAGGAATATTTTCGTCCTCAATCATATGGACTTTCAAATGGAATTATTGAAAAATTACTGGATATGATTTCATATTGTTCCATGGATTATTTGGTAATTAGATATCAATATATAAATTTAGTTGAGTTTTATTATAATAATAGTTTTCATTCAAGTATAATGTATTAACTTTTTAAGGCATTAAATTGAGAGGGAAATCAGACTCTATCTTTTTAGGATGTAATTGGGGAAATAAATTTTTAGGGCCTTAATTGGTTGATTAAGTACAATATAAGTTAAAAATGATTTAGCCATAGAAGAATAAAACTCATATAAGGAATAAAATATATAAAAATAATCAAAGGAAATATCATTCTTTCAAGGATGGATATCATATGTTTCTTAAATAACATCGATGGAAAGTTGTTATGAATTTTGGTTTAAGGGGAAACATAAGCCCATGGTTTATTAGAAAATATTTCATTAAAATATTGGCACATTATCTTATGAAGTTTCCATAAATATTAGTTTTCATTTGGTACATAACATATTTCGTGTATCATTTTTATAAAAATATTCTCCAGATACATCTCATGTTTTCAACACTGAAGTAGTTTAATTAGAAGAAAAACAATCTTTTGAGGAATATGAAAAGAAATATTTTTGATAAGAGAGATAATTTGTTCTAGAATAATGTGAATTACCTGGGTAGGGTTTTTTGGAAAAAAATATATTTTTGAAAAAGAAACATGGGAATAAAAAATTATATGGAAATAAAAAATCCCTAGGTGTTTATGAAATGAACAATATTATATGGATACAATTTCTATTAGTGGGATAAATTTAACAGATGGGATAATTTCAATAAAAAAATTTCATGTTTTATAAATATTTCTTCATTATATTTTATAGATTTATAATCTTTACAATAATGTTACTTACTTTTAATGTCGTGGAAAAAGATTTATTTAAAAAAAATAGATTTCATGCGTTATGTGGTTTTATTTAAATGTTTTTTAAGATTATATATTTCTATTTTTAATAAGTTGATTTCATTTTTTTATTCATCATGTAAAAATTATCATATAATGAATAAGTAAATGATAATTATCTAAAATGTACGATTTTTCAAGGAATAGTGAAAATATGATTTTTAATTGAAAAGCATATTTTATTTTCAAGTATTTACAATGTAAAATTCAATTTCGGAGTAATTTTAAAATTTAATTTGTTCATTTATATTGAAATTTTTCCTATAAATTTTATTGTATTCAATATTACACTTCAATTTGGAAAACAAATTATAATAAAAAAGTTATTTCTCTAAAGAAATGTTTTCCATTACATTTTTCATTTTTAATTTTAAATTAAATTCTATAATTTATATTAATTTATTTGTATAAAATGAATCAAATAATTGTAACAATAATATTTTATTTTATGATAAAATTTTAACTTAAATTTTCATCTTAATGAATAGTAAAAATATTAAAAATTCATTACTGCAATTAATATTAAAAATGGTTTACCCTTGGGTCAAAAAATTGAGATAGAGGTTAAATTGACATAAAAAATGTCTAAATTATATTTAATGGAACTATTTAGACCATATAAAATATTTTATTTGTAAATATTCCATTTATGATCCATTTATCTTGAGTAAGACATTAATATATTTTAATCATTTTAATAATTATAAGTCTCTCATCTCGTCCACTTATAAAAGGACACCCCATATCATCTGCTTTACAAAATTAAAGTTAATTTTGGTTAAGATATGTCTTACCCAAATATGCTCTTAATATCCATCTCCAGGTATTCTAGGCCCTATTTCAATATAAAAAAACATCATAGGAAGGATCTGGCTATAACCTAAATGAGTTTCTCTAAAGAAGCAGTATAGTTTTAAAACAAACATTTATGATTCATTTCTTCTTATAACCGCATCAAATATTCTTCAAACAATATTAATAAAAAAAACTAAGATCCTACATATAATTATATATTATTAAGTTACTATAACAACCTATATCCTCCTCATTCTTTTATCACATGAGAAATGATATTATGTTTCATGTGTATAGTCGACTACCACCTCATGAATGGATGTAATTCATTTTCAATCACTTAATATAATGAATTGTAATAATTATGGGTTTAATATATATATATATATATATTATTATTAATTGTTTTATTGTTCAATAAATATAATATATAATCTAATATTTTATCATTCCATCCATTATAAATGATAATTTCATTCATGCATACATGTGGATTACCACCTCTACAAAGTGATGTGATGTTTTTTCAAGACCAAGTCACATGGATATTATGAATAATTATATTAAATTAAATTAAATTATATTTATTATATAATAAACATACAATAATGATAAAATAACACTTACCTACTTTCCCTCATGATCTTTAAAAAATGAAAACTTCACTAATGCGTAATATAACCAATCATCTGTATGATTGTAACATAATTAATTTTTATTAACCATGATTATCAATTTTTTTTGAAGTATAATTTATGTTTAGATATGAATGTAATTTCATTATTATTATTTTGGATATTATTTAATAATGACCTCTTTGACGATGGTCAACTTACAAAAGTTATTTAGACATTTGAGGTGAATATCATCAAAACAGATGATGTGAACCAAGTAGTTTAAATAATTATATATAACTCGATAATAAATAGAATAAAACAATTAATAAAACTATAAAACCTTATTAATAAATTAAATATATTAAAAAATTGTTTTAAATGAATATAAAGAATGTACAAGATGATTCAGAGTTGTGGTAAGGCACACATTACCATCAAACCCTCATTTTAAATGTTTTAAATATATATTTTATAACCATATTTATTAAATGTACATATTCTTAAACTAATTTTATTGATGTAATTATATAGAAAATAACATATTATAAAAGAAATATTAATTTTATTTTGACTTTTTTTAAAAGGTTTTTAAAAATAATCCTTTTAGTTATTTTATAAGAAACATTTTCACAAAAAAGAAAAAAATATTAATCTATTTTAACATATACAACATAAAACATTTATCCCATGACTATAATTGTAATCTGACGCATTAATTCCATTAAAATATTCTATATTATATTCAAATAAAAATACCTCATTCCGATTATTCTGGTTTTTTTAAAAATGGTACTAAAAAGGAAGGTATATATATATATGATTTTTATGATTGGATAAAAGAATATGTTGGACTCCTCATGTATTACTCATGTTTGAATGATCACAAATCTCAATAATAATTACACATCATTTTTTAATGATCACAAATCTCAATAATAATTGGACATCTTGTTTTAATGATAGAAAATATTATTGATGATTTATTAATCTCACTATTATTAACAAATCTTATGCATGATCACAAATATCACTTATCTTATCAAACCTTTGTATTTATGCTTCAAATTATCTTAATTTCTAATGGTTAAGCTTAATTCATATACTGCATATTAATGGTTAAGTCTAAATACAGATATTTTCCTAAGTATCAAGACATTGTGACCCAGACACCGTGAAGGACACACCATGACCCAGACACCGTGAATGACACACTATGAAGGACACACCATGACCCAAACACCGTGAAGGACACACTGTAACCCAGACACCATGAAGGACACATCGTGACCTAGACACCGTGAATCACATACCGTGAAGCACATACCATGAAGCACATACCGTGAAGAGGACAACATTTACATAATCACTGTGACACAGTTTCTTAACACTTTTTCAATATTATTTAAATAACACTCATAGTCATATTTGATGTCTTTAATGCAATTAATGTTATTTAATGATAGTTGTTGGTCTATCAGGAAATCATACCTCGTATCCATGGAAAGGAAATAATTCCTATTACCGGAGCTCATGGAATATAAAGAAGATTGAGCTGCAGTAGAGTAGATACGCGCGCTTGACACGTCTCAACATGCATACTACAATACTAGCAAGATCTGTACTGAACAGAAGAACAATCATGAGGATAACTGTGAAGAACACATTGCACGATCCTCAAAGAAGTTCCATACATGTAATCCAACATTTATGAAGAACACACGAAGTACTCTGGAGTCAAGAGATCATCTTCTCCCCTAGAAAAAAAAATGTATAACCACGACACTCTGTTTTTTCAACAGAAAAAACCATAGAAGGACTCAGAAGCTATTCTGCTGAATCCAACGAGTCCAGATCTACACTGATAATCACTAGAGCTTTCTAAACTTTCATATACTTTCCCTAAGTGATTTATTATTCACTTTCAAGAAGTGTGTGTATCCTGTTTATTTTACCCATACACTATCTCCTTTGCTGAAATGGAGGATATCACAATCCTTATACCAAAACTCCTTACTCTTATTTACCCACGACAACTGTGGAAGAGTTCCTTGTGTGGAATGGTCTTTATTTTCATTTACCATGAAGAACAGTGGTAGAGGTCCCTGCGTGGCCTGAATAGTCATGCACTGTTGATAACCCCAATCCATGTTGTGGATCACTTTTACATATATATAAATTTGATAGGACTAAGTCTCACCTTGAGACTGAACCTCTTGGTTATATTTTCTGTGCATGTTTAGTTTAAGTTTAAAATATACAGTATCTAATTTACATACCACAACTTTTTACATTGAAATACAAATCTGTTTTAAAGTTACTTTGATAGTTAATCTAGAAAGTGTTTGTATCTATTGTAAATCAGTAGGTTAGTTTCAAAAGATAATTTATTCTTCTGATTGGATTAACTGAGAACTAATCAATCTTTTGAGAATATTATTGAACCTTTATAGTTTTACAAATTCACTAAATTTTAAATTGTTTTATAAATTGGGGATTTTAATAGAAAATATTTTAACAGAAATTTTAATTGGAACTCAATTCACCCTCCCCCCTCTTGAGTGTCCACTCTGACGAAAATTTGGTATCAGAGGTTGTTTTTATTTATACAAGTTTTCAAAACACTCTATTTTCAACTATGATTTTAGTTTAATCTTTAAAGATCTTAAATTTATGTTAGTTCTAAATTTTATCTCTTTAACTTTACTTTCTAAAATCTAGCTATGGACAATAGACTAGAGGGTGCTGCTACTAACTGAACACCTTTCTTTAATGGTAGAAACTATGCCCAGTGGAAACTTAAAATGAAAATTCATTTTGAAAGTATGGGTTTTGATATCTGGACTGCTATAGAATCTCAATATAAAATTCCATAAACTGAAAGAACAACTTGGGATGAACCTACTATAGTATCTTACAATAATAACTATTAAGATATGCATTATTTGTATTGTGCATTAGGAGATGAGGAATTTAACAGAATATCTTCTTGCAAAATTGCTTATGAAATTTGGGATACTTTGGGTGTTTCTCATGAAGGAACAACCAATGTTAAGAAAATGAGATTAAATACTTATACTATTAAATATGACAATTTTAAAATGAAGACTGATGAACCTATTTCTGATTTGTATCTCAGGTTTAATGAGATAGTTAATATAATGAGTTCACTTCGTAATGTTGTTCCAGCAAAGGAACAAATTATGAGGATACTGAGATGTCTGCCAGACCGATGGAGAGGCACATCTGTTTCAATCCGAGAATCATGTGACATTGGAGCTCTGCCTGTCAAAGAGCTTATTGGTAAATTAATGATGTATGAGGAAGAACTCAAAGTGAATAAGGAGGAAAATGATGAACCAAAAAGAAAGTATGTAGCTTATAAATCTACTACTTCTAAGAGCAAGGACAAAGATAAAGTTCAAATACAAACTAAAAGCTCAACCAGTGAAGACTCGGATTCAGACAGTGATGATGAGATGGCTCAAATAGCTACAAGATTTAAAAAGTTTTATAGGAAGAATAAATTCTTCAGAAAGTCAAATTACAAAGGAATGTATGATAGTAATGGTCATTGGAAGAAAGACTATAAGAAAGATGACAATAATTATGAAGTTATCTACTATGAATGCAAACGAAAAGGTCACATAAAAGCAGACTATCCAAAACGGAGGTTCAAAAAAAACATGATTATAAGGATAGTTAGTATAAGAAAGCTATGAAAGATACTTGGAGCTCATCAGAAGACAACACAAGTGAATCTGAAATCTCTGATTCTAAAAAGAATCGTGCCAACATGTGTTTCATGACCAACACATCTGAGGTAACCTTAGATACTCCTGTTTTAAATTCATATTATTCTGTAGATGATGTAGAATCTGATTCTGATTCTGAATATATGTCTAAAGCTGAATTATCTGAATATTGTAAGATCCTAGAAGAAACATGAAATGAACATAATGAAAAATATAAGTCATTAAAGAAACAGCATGCTCTCACTTCAGATGTTAAATCTTCTCTTGATATTGAAAAAGAAAAGAATGCTCAACTTTTAAAGGAAAATACAAAATTGAAAATGTCTAATGAGAAACTTAGGAAGGACTTATAGAAATTCACAAAGGGAAAAGATACACTTACTCAAATGCTGGGAAAGCAAGTGGCTCTGAAATAAACTACTAGAATAGGCTACCAACCTAGACAGAGACCGATTACTAAGAATAGATTTATTCCTAAATCTGGACAGAATACTGTTAGTTCTAGTTCTAGAAATTCACATGCTTCAACTGGTTATTCACATAGTTATATGTCAAATGGAGTTTATCTTTTAAAATCTTTTGATTTTTTAAATTATATGACACCCATAAGACAAATTTGGGTACCAAAATCATTTATTTCTAACCTGTCTGGACCCAATAAGATCTAGGTACCAAAGTCATTTCCCATCTAAATTTGTTTTGTAGAAAACCTGTTTGAAGACTTCCCACAAGAAGACATGGTATTTGGAAAGTGGATGTTGAAGACATATGTTTTGGGATTACGCATTCTTGAAGATACTAATCAATGTTGATGGAGGAGATGTCACCTTTGGTGATAATTCTAAGGGAAAAATCATCAGACTAGGCCAAATTGGTAACACTAACTCAGTTTAAATTTCTAGAGTTTTATTTGTTGATGGATTGAAATATAACTTTTTAAGTATATATCAATTATGTGATGATGGACTTAATGTTAAATTTAAAAACAATTATTGTAATGTTTTTAACTCTAAAAATATTTTAGTATTCTCTACCTTTAGAAATGATAATGTTTATGCAGTTGATCTGAATTCTTTAGCTAAGAAAAATGTTAATTGCCTAAATGCTTTTCAGAAAGAATCTTGGTCATGGCATAGAATATTAGGACACTACAACATCCAATCACATAGAAACCTAACTAGGAATAACTTATTTAGAGACTTAATCAAACTTGAGTTTCCAAATGACAAAGTTTGTAATCCCTGTCAAAAGGGAAAGCAACACAAAATCTCTTTCAAACCAAAGAAAGAAGTGTCAAATTCTCAACCTCTCGAGTTGGTTCACATGGACTTGTTTGGACCTTCTAGAGTATCTAGATTAAATGGGAAGCACTATGTCTATGTCTTAGTATATGACTTTTCTAGACATACTTGGGTATACTTCTTAGCTCACAAAAGTGATGCTTGTTCTTACTTTATTAAATACTCCAAGTCTGTAAAAAACCTTAGTGGACTTAAGATTAAGACCCTGAGAAGTAGTCCTGGTCATGAGTTTGAAAAATCAAGAGATTGAATCTTATTGCTCACACAATGGCTATAGTCACAACTTTTCTGCCCCTAGGACACCTCAACAGAATGGTGTAGTAGAAAGAAGAAATAGAACCCTTCAAGAAATTTCTATAACCATGCTTAATGAATATGACCTACCTATTTATTTTTGGGATGAGGCTGTGAATACGGCTTGTTATATTATTAATAGAGTCTTGATAATACCTGTTCTGAAGAAGTCCCCATCTGAGTTATGGAACAATAGACATCCTAAAGTTAGTTACTTTAGAGTCTTTGGCTGCAAAGTTTTTATTCTTAATACAAAGGATAATCGTGACAAGTTTTCTTATAAGAGTGATGAAGGAAATTTTCTTGGTTATTATTTAACTAGAATAGCTTATAGAGTCTTTAATAAAATAACCAAATGTGTGGAAGAATTTGTTCACATCAAATTTGATGAAACTGATCCACATGTGCCTAAGTCATCTCTTGAAAATCTTGAATCATACTTATCTGTTCTGAACCTTAATGATAAAATCAATGAACCTGCTGTAAAGATAACTAGTTCTGGAAATATTTTAGAATCTTCTCCTAATGAACCCGATCCTATAGATGAACCGTAAATTTCTAGTCCTACCTTTACTAGATCAACTATAATTCTAAAAAATCATCCTTTAGATACTGTTGTTGGTAATATTGATAGAGGGACACAGACTAGAGCTTCTCTTAGAAATCAGGTTGAACATCAAGAATTCTTTTCATAGCATTAACCTAAAAACATTGATGATGCTATTAATGATGAATTTTTGGTAATTTCTATGCAAGAAGAACTCAATCAGTTTGAAAGAAATAAAGTTTGGAAACTAGTAGAAAGACCTAAGGACACTTTCACCATAGGCACTAAATGGGTGTTTAGAAATAAAGTAGATGACTTTGGAAATATAGTTTGAAACAAGGCTAGATTAGTTGCACAATGCTATAGTTAAGAAGAAGGAATTGATTATGAGGAGAATTTTGCTCTAGTAGCCAGACTAGAAGCCATTAGGATTTTACTTGCTTATGATGCACATCTAAATTTCAAACTATATCAATTGGATGTAAAGAGTGCATTCTTAAATGGGTATATAGCTGAGGATGCTTTTGTTAAACAACCACCTAGATTTACAAACCCTCATTTTCCAAATCACATTTTCAAATTATCAAAATCATTATATGGTTTAAATCAATATCCAAGAGCATGGTATGATAGATTAAGTACTTTTATAATTTCTAAACATTTTACAAAAGGAATAGCTGATCCTACTCTTTTTATAAAACGAATTTCTAAAGATGTGTTAGTTGTACAAATTTATGTATATGACATTATTTTTAGATATTCAAGAAATTACCTATGTACTCATTTTTCTAAAATGATGCAAAACAAATTTGAAATGAGTTTAAGGGGTGAACTTAAATTCTTTCTTGGATTTCAAATCATTCAAAACAATATCGGAATTACTTTAACTCCAAGTAAATATACTAGAGATATTTTAAAACGTTTTGGATTGGATATCACAAAAATTAGTGACACTCCAATGAGTACCACTTGTAAGTCGGATCTTGATGCAGATGGAAAATCTATTGATCAAACAAATTATAGAGGAATGATTAGAAGTCTACTCTACTTGACTGCTAGTCATCCTGATATTATGTTTAGGGTGTGTATGTGTGCTCGTTTTCAAGAAAACCCTAAAGAGTCACATTTAAATGTTGTAAAGAGAATTTTGAAATACCTCAAGAATAATCCCATTTTAGGAATGTTCTATCCAAAAGGACAATAATTTGAACTATTTAGCTATTGGGATGTTGATTTTTCTAGATGCAAGTTAGATAGAAAAAGAACCTCTGGAACATGTCATGTTTTAGGCAAGTCACTAGTATCATGGTGTAGTTAGAATCAAAATTATATTGCATTATCTACTGTAGAAGCTGAATACATAGCTGCTGGCAGTAGTTGTGCACAAATATTGTGGATGAAACACACTTTACTAGACTATCGATATCAATTCCAACATGTACAAATAAATTGTGACAACCCAAGTGCTATTAATATTTCAAATAATTCTTTTTATCATTCTAGGACAATGCATATTGATGTAAAATATCACTTTTTGAGGGATCATTACCAAAAAGGTGATATCACTTTGGAATTCATTGGTACTGAATGTCAACTTGCTGATATATTCACCCAACCATTAAATTATGAGAGATTAGACTAAATCATACATGATATTGGTATGATTAATCATAAATAGACATCTTACAGATCTTACTATTTACTTTTTTATATATTTTACTTTACGGTTTCATATACACTGTTTCTCAGTTACTGTTTCATGCTTACGGTCTCACAGTAAACACCTTGGGTTCACGGTCTGTCACTTAACTATCTCACCATGACAGAACAGTTCACTCACTATCTCACCGTGACTGTACATAATGGTTACTGTCTCACCGGGACGACCACCAACTGTCTCACCGTGATGAATGTTTTTCATCGCACCGTAATTCCTACTCATGGTCTCACCGTGATTATTCTTTATATATTTATTTTAACCCACATCACAGTAATTTTTAATTCAGCACTATTTGATTCCCTGCATTTTGTTTTTATGATGTTTGACATTCCCAAATGATAAAACATAAGGGGTTTTCACTCGATTCCTTAACCGAGCTCTCTCCTACTCACTCTCTCGAACCCTCTTTACCTTGAAAGCCCTCTCCTCTCCCTCACCTAAACCGTCAGTGAATGCCAAGGATGAAGTGTCCATCTTCACCCTCGTATGAGAAGGGCCGCTCTAAGAAACAGAAAAGAGAACCAAGGATAGCACCTGAAGGACCTCTAAATCTGAACCCTGTAAGTCGTACTGTAGTACCTAAAAAATAGATTTGACCTGAGTGGCTACTGTCTAGAAAGTCGTTAGTCTTGAAATTATTAAGAGAACAAGGATGGCTCGATTGGATCTCTAGACAAGATAGACCGATTTACCCAAGGTTGGTATCTCAATTTTACCAATATTTAACGTTTTCTTTTGATGCTGGAGAAAGATATATGGTAACAAGCTGGATCAATGGACAGAAGTGTTCATTCTCTTCAAGGTTGTGGGATGCATGCCTGCGGGTTCCACATGAAGGAATTTGTGATGATTACCAAAGACACCCTCCTCCAACAACTAATATCTTTGATCTACAGAATGCTATGTAAATACTGACTAGAAATGGCACCAAGCGAAGGGCTATAATAGCTGAATTGGATGGGGAGACAAGACTACTGTTCAAATTTGTTCAGAATTTGATTATTCCAATAAAATGAGATTCTTCTGTGTTGAAGTATCATGATGTGTTCCTGATTCATCTGTTGAAGAATGGCCATAAGATAAATTTATGCAAATATGTCATTAACCATATATGTGAGCTGATTAAAGTCACTTCCAAATCCACCTCCTTGTTTTACTCAAGGATGATTTCAGAAATGTTAGTTTCCAACGAGTAGTTGGATCGAATGAAGAAAGGTAAGAGAATTTTGATTTCTGTTTATCCAAGCCTATCATCAAAAGTATGAAGATTAATTGGAACCCCTAGAAGAAGCAGTGGGTTGACGATAATGATAAATTTATAAGAAGTACAATCATGTTGATTATCCAAGAAGTCCAAAGAATATAACTAATCCTGGTTTAGAACAAGATGAAGTGGGTGAGTACCTAGAAGAAGAAGAAGAAGAAGAAGAGGATGAAATACCTTAAGAGGAAGCAGATCATGTTGAGAAAGAAAGGGCTACTGTCCCTGCTGATGCTCCTACTAAAATACCTCTTAGAGAGGAAGTTATTGATGTTTGTAGAGAAGAAGAAGCCCATGCTTCTAGAAATGATTTTGATCAAGAAATTCAGTCTGAGGCTGCAAGAGAATTGGTTATCCTTGATTTATAGAAGCAAGTCATGGAAGAAGCTGACCTAGGAGAAATCCCTGCTAGGGAAAATGTTAATCAAGAGGATCTCCCTATTGAAAAAGAAGCAACTCTAGAAGCACAACCAATGGAAAAATCAGTTCCTGAGTGCATACCCTCTGCTAAAGAGAGGATGAAAATTGCCTTTCAGTTGGAAAGACAAGAATTTGCTGAAGAGATTAGAGCTGATCCTGTAGATCTTGATCTTGCAGTTTTGCTTCATGAACCTGAAATGGAAGCACATTTTGAGGGGGAGGAACCTCTAAACCTTGATATTGAAGAAGCTAGATCTACTCTAACATCTCAACCAATTGTCACATATTATGTGTACACTCAGTATGAGTTTACAAGTTTTTATGATGTGAGTGAATCACAGCAAGTGACTGCAACTGGTATAGATCTCTCTTATTTGTTTCAAATGAAGTCAGTATCTCACCCAGAACCAGAACCAGAGCCTCACCCTTCATCTGAATCTGAAACTAATTCTGAGTCACAATCAGAATCCGCATCAGAACCTGTACCACTACCTTCACCTACACTCTTAACCAAGCAACAATCCTTTGTAACTGAGGATGATTTGAAAGTCTTTAGAGAGACTATCCTGGCTGGTGATGAGAATATTTTATCCACTCAACCTCGAACAGTGACTCAACTAAGTCAAGAAGATGCATCGATTCTTTTTGCAAAATATTATTATGCATATTCAACCAAGGATGATTCGAGAAATACAAGAAGTCGGAGTTAAAAATAGGTTTCTTAGTGATGATGTTGATAATTTGAATGGTTTGGTGGAAAACCTGCAAATAGAATTTTCTTCAAGATCAGAGCCTGCTCCTGCTCCTGTTTCTGCTCCTGCACCTATTGCTGCTTCTCATGAACCAGATGTTTCCAACCTTTCTCAAGAGATTGTGTCTCAAGTGAATCCTTATATGCAATCATTTGATGAGAAGATTAGAATAATACACACCAAGATGCTGCAAGGCATGAGATAGATTATGGAAAATCTGAATAAGCTCATAGATGAGTACATTGGATGTCCGCAAAAAGTTTTGAAACATCTCAAAGTTCTAACCAAAGCTTTCAAGGCTTCTCCTCCCATTGGTCAGCCCTCCACACCTTCTTTGGATGATTCTCTACTGAGATCCATAATCAAGGAATAACTTCAGAATGCCCTTAGTGGTTTCGATCTGTCTCCTCTGTCTGAAGTTATGAAGAACAGTGATAGAGCAGTTGATCTTGTTCAGATTCATTATATGATTGCAAATGATGATCAATAAGAGATCACCAAGAAGATAAACTTTTATCTCACTCAGATTTTCTATAAAAGTGACATGACAAATCACATTAAGTATCTTTTGGAGAACCTGAAAATCCTTCCAGTGACTCAAGATTTTAATGCTCAAGTTCAGAAGCTTACAGAGTTCACTAGATTGCTGGACAAGCTCATGGAGAATAAGGACGATTTTCAAAAGGCTATGCAATATGGTCGAGAAATCATTACTGATTTTTTCAATCTTTTGAAGCTGTATCTTCATGTGAAGAGTATTGTTATCGTTGCTCCAGCTACTGCACCCCTTAAACCTGGTCTACCTACCTTAGCCTCACCTTCCATGTCAGTCAAGAAAGCCCTTTCTCATATCCGACCAGTCATTCTTGACCAACAACAGACTAGATCTTCTACAGCTCCTACTTTGGATACCTCTATTTTTGAAGGTCTACCCTTACCATCTTTTTCTACAACATATATGCCTTCTTCTACATCAGAATCAGCTCCTGCTGCTGATAAAGGCAAGTCAAAGGCTGATTCCTGAAGAGTCAAGTGACCGCCTTCTTTTTGATGGGATGTATTTTGCTGTTTACTGTTTGTATTTCTTTTGTATCATGTATTCTAGACATTTTTAATGAAAAATTCATTATTTCACTCCCTTCCATCTGTTTCAAATTTTGATAATCCCAAAAGGGGGAGAAATAAGAGTATAAGTATTAGTATTCTAAAGAGATATGTTACTATATAGTCTATTATTCTCTACCTCTATTATTATATATGTTATTTTCTCTAACGTTGAATTTCATTTAGATTTTACCTATACATGATTTGTGATCATCAAAAAGGGGGATATTTGTCACGACCCGTCCTCGGGGCCCGTGCCGTGACTACGCCAAGATCTCCTTCCATAGGCCAGGGGCTGGCGACTAGTACCAAAGGCATAAAATCTCGATAACTGGGAAGGCATTGCCTTTATAAAAGAAAACAAGCACCACAGAGTACAAAAGGAAGCAAAACACTAAGTACAAAAGAAATGCTGAAAAGTAAATGGGCCAGAATACAAACCCAAAAGAAAGTACAACTACAACTGAACAAGGTACAACAACAAAAAGACAAACAGCTGGAAGAAGGAAGTAGCTCCTGGGTCGTCCTCCTCGGATCCTACCTGAAAGGTAGGTACAGATAGTGCAGCTCCTGGTCGTCCACCATGTATCCTACCTGAAGGGTAGGTACAGATAGCCTCCTCCACGCTCTCGTCTGTCAACCTCCTCTGCGAGTCGTCACGTCGTGTAGTCCACCTCCGGGTACTGACTCGTCGTGTAGTCCACCTCCAGGTACTGACCAGTTCTTGAACACTCGGCCTCCGACAGCACTGCCCGTCGCCTGCAACCAACACAACGAGGTGCGTGTATAGCCTGTGCAGGAGTGAGTATAACGATACTCAGTAGGGTGCCTGAGACCCTCAAGGTCTCACTAAACCAACAAGGATAAACACAATAAGATCTCGACAAATAACCTTTACTTAGATATATGCCCATACATATACCTAATTTACCTAGTAACCCATCTCAAAAATGATGTTAACACAAAGGTCAAAAGTCTCAGCTCAACCCAGATTTTCATCATCGAAACAGTAACTGCTGAAGAGCTCCGTCTCTGGAGTGTACAGTGGTCCTGTCACGACTCTGAGTTACTGCTCACTAACCTAAGACTGCTAAGGTACTCCTCCTGTCGAGTACCGCGGGCCTGCCACCTCACACAGTAGTGCTTCCCGCCGGGGTCTGCCACCCAACACAGTAGTGCTCCCCCCTCATAGCCTACAGAGGTACTCCTCCTATCGAGTACCGCGGGTCTACCACCTCACATAGTAGTGCTCCTCCACTGTGGGTCTGCCACCTCACAAAGTAGTGCTCCCCACTGGGCTACGTAAGTCACTCCGAATCGAATCGGACAAGCAGTCTTCAGGTCTCTGCCGGCTATACGGTCTCCGTACTCCGTATGCTTGTCTCTAGGAGGGTCCGCTCCACGAGCTACAAGTAGATACTAAAAGTATCTCAAAGTCCCATTAAGAAGTATCTCAAAGGACCGCCTCGTCATACGGGTCTCAACGCAACAGACGGCGCGTCAATCAGACGCCCGGTCTGTGAGTTGCTAGCCTTTTCCTCCCCGGGGCCCGGTTGGTTTCGTGTGCGAACCAATCCAGCCGTAACTCAACTATACCCCGAACACTCATAGGGTATACTCATAAGGATCGTTTCTCAACGAGATCACCAACGCCGCTGACGGATCGTCAAACGGACGTTCTTTAAAAAAGGTATCAGCTTTTCTGTTCCAGGGGCCCGGTTGGATTTCGGTGCGATCCAACCCGGCCACTATCCATCTGCATCCAAAACTCGGGCAGAGGATGCCAAAAGTTCTGTATCGTCAACAGGAATGCAATGAGACAGACGACGCGTCAATCGGACGCCCGGTTTGTGGGTTATTGGCTTTTTCGTTCCAGGGGCCCGGTTGGATTCGTGAGAGAAC
Source organism: Viscum album (assembly GCA_963277665.1). NCBI lineage: Eukaryota > Viridiplantae > Streptophyta > Magnoliopsida > Santalales > Viscaceae > Viscum > Viscum album. Next base: position 1,146,385,404 of record OY728166.1, read on the forward strand.
CAACCCGACCGCACTCCGACGGAATCCAAACCTCGATCAGAGTAAGCCAAAAGATCCGTATCACTTAGAAGAATCCATCAAAGTCGATGGTACGTCAATCGGACGTCCGGAGCTTAAGATATAAGCGTTTCCGCTACGAGGGCCCGGTTGGTTTCGTATCCGAACCAACCCGGGCGAACCAAAAGTAATCCGAAACCTTGAGTGAGATATACCTAAACGACCGTCTCGATCCAAGGATCGCGTTGCCGCTAACGGCGCGTCGTTCAGAGGCCCGTAGCTCACGTTACGGGAATTTGACCGAAAACGGTCTGGAAACGGGGGGTCTGGGCCCGGGTCGGCCCGACCCGAGTCTGACCCAGCTGGACCGGCCCGGCCGGCGTGGCCCGGCCCGGCGGGGGCGCGACCTGGCCGAACCGGTGGGTCGGCTCGGCGGCTACGGCCGAGCCGAAGGCGGGGGGCGTGCTGCCCCCGCAGATGAGAAGCACGACCCCTCGTGGGGCCACCCCGAGTCAACCGCACGCGGCGGCTGGGCCGCGTTGCCGCTGTGGCTTCAGCCGCGACGGGTTTTGCCGGCGGCGCGCCGGGTGCTGGCGGGAGTTTCCGCGGGCCACCAGACGTGCTCTGGTGGTCCGTTTTGTGTGCGGTCTTCGCCAGTGGTCCTCCTGGGACCCGATCTTCACTACGAGGCTCTCAAAACGCCCTTGTGGCTTCGTTTGTCGTTTCCCGTCAATCCGCACGTCAATTAACAAAATGTGATGTCTTCGTGGTTCTCTGGCGCGGCGTGCTGGCGCTGCGCCCCTTCGTCGTGGCCCGACTCTGTCCGCGGATATCTTCGGGTTTCTTCGACGTGGCGCGACAGCGTCGCGTGCTTGTTCTTCCTTTAACGGCGCGGCATGACGGCGCCGCGCATATCTTCGACATGAAACCGCATGGTACGGCGACACCACGCTTTCTCGTACCATCCGCAAGAAACCAACACGAAAAAAATAAGGAGGAGGGTCGGCCGTGTTTGTGCGGTCCGACCCCCCTCGCGTTATTCGATAACTAAAGGTTTTAATCCACGATCATCATCAAGTTGGTATTCACGAACAAATATAAATGCTTGAATACAAACCCTTACCTTGGGTATAAGCCGATCAGAAGGAGGCGTCGTCGTTCGAGGTTCGCCGCGGTATGGCGTCGCGAGGATGATGACGTCGAAGGGGGACGTCGGTGTTACGTCATCGAGCTCCGGGGGTTTGGCATTCTTCGTCGGAGGTCGGAGCGTTCTTTGCGTTTTTCGCGTTCTTCGCGTTCTTCGTCGAAGAACGAAGAATTCTCTCTCTGCTCTCCCAAAGGTTTTTACACAACACAAACCTCTCAACAAAAATAAAATAAGTCCTCAAATTATTTTATTATCAACTTAAGAATTTGAAAAACAAAAGATAAGAAACGAACAATTAATTCGAAGAATTAATTGTAAAACTTAACTGCCCAATTAAATTGGGGCGTTTCTTAACCAGAAAAACGCATGGCTGACTTCTTTTAATAGGGGGGGTGCGGGTGCGTTACTTAAGAAGAAAAGAAACGGTGGGGCTCGTGCGGGCCCCGCCTCACAAATATCCTACCAAGTGGGTAGGATATTTTGAATTGCACCCTATCTTCTTCAACCCAGCTTAAGAAGCTTTTAAGTGGTCTTTAAGCGGCTTTAAGTGAAATAAAAAAATAAAGTTTGTCGTACAATTTATTTTATTTCTTAACTTTAAGCCAAAAACTAAAAACCACACCCCGAGAAAACGCAACTCTGGAAGAGGTGTTTCTAAGCAATTACCGGTGCTACGATTCCATCGGTGCCCTCAGAATTTGATTTCGAGCACCGGTTCAAAAGTTAGAAAAACCCGCTCGTCCGTTCACTGAAAGTACCCAAGCCAAACTTCGGAAAATGATTCCGGGAACACCGGGCCTCGGAATCAGGTGCCATCATAAACTGCGTTCTTGTAAAATTCCAAAGAAAATTAAGAATAAAAAAATTTCCTTGGAATTTACGGGTCTTTACATTACTCCCACCACAGGGCTTTACGTCCCCGTAAAGCTTTACCACAAACTTAGGGATACAAAGGCAGTACTGAGCACGCATCTGAGCCTTCCGCTCCCATGTGCTCACCTGGAGGTTCCTGTGCTGCCAAAGTAGGTGCACAAGATTAATCGACTGTCCTCCTAGGATCCGCTCTTGTCGATCCTCGATCCCCACAGGAACCTTCGGAGAAGTCACCTCATCGCCACCATCCTGCTCCTCGTGGACGATGATATGCGAAGGGTCAAGCATGTATCTTCTTAGTTGGGATACGTGGAAAACGTCGTGCACCTAGTGCAACTGAAGTGGATGGGTCAAGCGGTAAACCACCTCGCCTATCCAGTTGAGGACCTAGAAAGGTCCGTTGAACCTCGGAGATAACTTGTCTCCCTAACCACATCCCCATAAACCTCGTCGTGGTGAGACCCGTAAGAAGACGTGGTCGTCATCCTCGAACTCCAGAGGTCTCCATTTTCTGTTAGAACTGAAACTCAAAACGACTGCTGCAACGAGGGTAAGGTTGACTGACTCAATAGTGATCGGTCGCACCCTCCTATGCAAGAGTTACCCTGCACTGCCTGGGGTTTATTTTTTTTTTCCGACCAAGGAAAACCCATCCAGATGTCGTAGTTAAACTACAACCTTTTTTCCTAATACCGCCAATTTGTGTATGAACTGTGATTGCCCAGTCCATACTCAAACCAACGTCGTAAGGCCTCGACGCTGCCACCAAGAGATTCCAACCGAAACTCTCGCCTCGAGGATCTGACCACACCGTCAGCGTAAGTGTGATTATCGATTCTCCTACCAAGGAATCTCCAGACGTGAGGGTCAAGTCCACGGCTAACCGGAAACTCTAGGTCTGGAACAAGATTTGTGAAAGCAAGGAATGATTCATATCAACGTCTGTTACTATAGCAGCTAGTAGTGGACACAGACTGTCCCTTGAATCAATTCTAGAGCCATTGGGTCACACTCCTTGACCGCAACCAGCCAAACTCTTCCACCGTCCTCCAGCTCCCTGAGCCCAGAGGGGATAACTAAGGCGGGTGGTTGTAACATGTTAAGATGTACACCACCTCATACTGCTCTCCTAACTCTGTCTCCACGTCTGCTGCTTCGTAGACTCATCTATCCTTAAAGCTTCAACTTCTTGAAACATGTAACACGCCTAATTCTCTAAGACTGGCATCAGTTTCCTGTTTCTTACTGCACTGTGCAGTCTTCATCTGCTATTGGATAACTTGGACCTTCTTTAGTCTCACAAGTGCTGGTATGATTTCTTCTTTTCCGAGAAGAGAAATCCAGTCTCATCCCCTGGATGAACCAAATTCGTTGCCTAATATAGTCAATCCTGACATGAATGATGCATTCATGCCATGGATGACGTCGTAAGGCCTCGACGTAACAACCAAAAGATCCAACTGTCACTCTCGCCTCCAAGGGTCGAGTCACACTGTTGGCATCAGTATGAGGTCACTGGGTCTCTTCCAGTAGAAAACTCGAAAGTGAGGGTCAAGTCAACAGTCTTAACCGGGACCACTCAGTATCAACCAAACAAAAGGACAGGAAAGCAAATAAAGATAAGTGTCTTCTTATTATTTCAGCTCATAGTACAAGACACAAAGCAACTACAGACAAACATCAACAAAACCAGAAGCAACAGGATCAATTGCCTCCAGGTCGGAAGCTAGTCCTGCTCCTGTCCATCTGCTTCCGGAGCTCCATGACCAAAGGCCTCAGCTGCCTGAAGCTGAGATCTCCCATGTCCTCCTATCCCCTACGGTCGGGGTGGGCCTCCTGGTGGTGGTGGCAACATCCCGAAGCGTCGTCCACCTCCAGCTGCACGGACAGCTCCTCTGCCATGGTCGCCTGCTCCTTGCGGTCCGCCCTGATTGATCCTCTGCCTCTGCCTCGGAGGTTCTTCATTTAACTGTTGGTCATCTGCATGGAGGGTCAGACAGTCACGTGCTATGTGACCAATTCCGCTGCAGGAGTAACACTTCATGGCAGGTCTGGCTCTATCAATTCCCTTGGTGCCTCGCACTACCGACCATGAGTCACGCGGTCGACCACCTGTAGGTCTGGTCCTCTTGGACCCCTGCGTCATCTGTCTACTGCCCACTACAGAAGACTCTGCCACATGCCGGTTAGTGGTGGGTCCTGATGTTGGAGACTACTCAGTAAGGAAACTCTCCACTAAGAGGGCTCACTCCAACACTCCTGTCTACGTCGAAATGTTGTGTGATACAACCGAAGCTCTGATCTCTCGCCTGAGCCCCTGCTCGAAGGTTTGGGCCCTGAAGAACGGGTCCCGTACCATATCTGTGGAGTAGCGCGAGAGGTCTGTGAATCTCGCTGAGTACTGCGCCACTGACATGCTGCCCTACCGCAGCTGAAGTAGCTCCTGTATACGCACCGCTCGAAGGGTGGCTGGTACAAACTCTGCCCGGAACATGCTCTCGAAGTCTGCCCATAGAAGTGTCGCCTCGTCATGCATCTGAAGCATCAGGCTCCACCATCTGCCTGCTGCTTCTTGAAGAAGGCTGGCAGCAAGGATCACCATGAAATCTGTCGGCGTCCCCACTAGCCTGAAGACTCTCACCACAGCCTCCAGCCAATCCTCAGCCGCCTACGGGTCCGTCCCTCCCTGAAACTTGGGTGTCCTCTAGCGCTGGAACTCGTGCTGTGCGCTCAGGCAACGTTCATCCTCTGATGCTGGGGCTGGTGGCATCGGTGGCCCAACGGGTAGTAGTACCGCTGGTGCCTCCGCTGGTGCCTCAATTGGGATAGGGCCCTGTACTGAGGCCTCGTCACTTGGCGGGCTATCAGTACGCACCACTCTCAGGTCTCTAGCTGGTCATCCATGGGGAGGCATCCTGAAAGAAACAACGTGACACGGTCAAAAGATTATACCTGGTGAGATGACCTGGTTTGAGCTGAAATTTAAATAAAACTTCTGGAAAAAAACACACGCAATCATTGTTTTCATGCACAAAGTCGGAAATCAGTTGTCAGGGTCCTGGTGTATGGATACGTCGGCCGCCCGCACCAACACTGGACTCCCTGAACTGAAAACCACACTTAGTACGCTTAACAGTATTGATACATAGAAAGAAACATCAGAGTTATAAGTTCTGTGGTAGAACCTAACTCCTTTGATACCAATTTGTCACGACCCGTCCTCGGGGCCCAAGCCGTGACTACCCCAAGCCCGCCTTCCATAGGCTAAGGGCTGGCGACTAGCACCAAAGGCGTAAAATATCGATAACTGGGAAGGCATTGCCTTTATAAAAGAAAACAAGCACCACATAGTATAAATGGAAGCAAAACACTAAGTACAAAAGAAAGGCTGAAAAGTAAATGGGCCAGAATTGAAACCCAAAAGAAAGTACAACTACAACTGAACAAGGTACAACAACAAAAAGAAAAACAGCTAGAAGAAGGAAGCAGCTCTTGGGTCGTCCTCCTCGGATCCTACCTGAAGGGTAGGTACAGATAGCGCAGCTCCAGGTCGTCCACCACGGATCCTACCTGAAGGGTAGGTACAGATACCCTCCTCCATGCTCTCGTCCGTCAACCTCCTCTGCGAGTCGTCACGTCCTGTAGTCCACCTATGGGTACTGACTCGTCGTGTATTCCACCTCCGGGTACTGACCAGTCCTCGAACACTCGGCCTTCGATAGCACTCCCCGTCGTCTGCAACCAACACAACGAGGTGCGGGCATAGCCCGTGCAGGGGTGAGTATAATGATACTCAGTAGGGACCCCGAGACCCTCAAGGTCTCACTAAACCAACAAGGATAACCACAAGAAGATCTCGACAGATAACCTTTACTTAGATATATGCCCATACATATACCTATGTTATCAAGTAACCCATCTCAAACATGAGGTAAACACAAAGGTCAAAAGTCTCAGCTCAACCAGGATTTTCATCATCGAAACTATAACTGCTGAAAAGCTCCGTCTCTGGAGTGTACAGTGGTTCTATCACGACTCCGAGGTACTGCTCACTAACCTAAGACTGCTGAGGTACTCCTCCTGTCGAGTACCGCGGGCCTGGCACCTCACACAGTAGTTCTTCCCGCCGGGGTCTGCCACCCAACACAGTAGTGCTCCCCCATCATAGCCTACAGAGATACTCCTCCTGTAGAGTACCGCAGGTCTGCCACCTCACATAGTAGTGCTCCTCCATTGTGGGTCTGCCACCTCACAAATTAGTGCTCCCCACTGGTCTACGTAAGTCACTCCGAATCGAATCGGACAAACAGTCTTCAGGTCTCTTCCGGCTATACGGTCTCTGTACTCCGTATGCTCGTCTCTAGGAGGGTCCACTCCACGAGCTACAAGTCGATACTCCAAGTATCTCAAAGTCCCATGAAGAAGTATCTCAAAGGACCGCCTCGTCATAGGGGTCTCAACGCAACAGACGGCGCGTCAATCGGACGCCCGGTCTGTGAGTTGCTAGCCTTTTCGTCCCAGGGGCCCGGTTGGTTTCGTGTGCGAACCAATCCGGCTGTAACTCAACTATACCATGAACACTCATAGGGTATACTCATAAGAACCATTTCTCAACGAGATCACCAATGCCGCTGACGGTTCGTCAAACGGACATTCTGTCAGAAAGGTATCAGCTTTTCCGTTCCAGGGGTACGTTCAGTGAACGGAAGAGCGGGTTTTTCTAAATTTTGAACCGGTTCTCGGAATCGAATTCTGAGGGCACCGATGGAATCATAGTGCCGGTAATTGCTTAGAAACGCCTCTTCCAGAGTTGCGTTTTCCAGGGTGTGGTTTTTAATTTTTGGCTTAAAGTTAAGAAATAAAATAAATTGTACGACAAGCTTTATTTTTTTATTTCAGTTAAAGCCGCTTAAAGACCACTTAAAAGCTGCTTAAGCTGGGCTGAAGTGGATAGGGTTAAATTCAAAATATCCTACCCACCTGGTAGGATATTTGTGAGGTGGGGCCCGCACGAGCCCCACCGTTTCTTTTCTTCTTAAGTAACGCACCCGCACCCCCCTATTAAAAGAAGTCAACCGTGCGTTACTTAAGAAGAAAAGAAACGGTGGGGCTCGTGCGGGCCCCACCTCACAAATATTTTACCAAGTGGTTAGGATATTTTGAATTGCACCCTATCTGCTTCAACCCAGCTTAAGCAGCTTTTAAGTGGTCTTTAAGCGACTTTAAGTGAAATAAAAAAATAAAGTTTGTCGTACAATTTATTTTATTTCTTAACTTTAAGCCAAAAATTAAAAACCACACCCGAGAAAACGCAACTCTGGAAGAGGCGTTTCTAAGCAATTACCGGCGATGCGATTCCATCGGTGCCCTCAAAATTCGATTCCGAGCACTGGTTCAAAAGTTAGAAAAACCCGCTCGTCCGTTCACTGAACGTACTCGAGCCAAACTTCGGAAAATGATTCTGGGCACACCAGGCCTCAGAATCAGGTGCCGTCAGAAACTGCGTTCTTGTAAAATTCCAAAGAAAATTAAGAAGAAGAAAAAATTCTTTGGAATTTACGGGTCTTTATAATATTGTTGGACTCCTAGTGTATTGCTCCTATTTTAATGATCAAAAATCTCAATAATAATTACACATCATGTTTTAATGATCACAAATCTCAATAATATTCACACATCATGTTTTAATGATACCAAATCTTATTGATGATTAATTAATCTCACTATTATTTACAAATCTTATGCATGATCACAAATCTCACTTATCTGATCAAACCTTTGTATTTATGTTTCAAATTATCTTACTTTATAACGGTTAAGATTAATTGATATTCTGTATATTACTATTTTAGTCTAAATACAGATATTTTCCTAAGTATCAAGACACCGTGACCCAGACCCCGTGAAGGACACACCGTGACGCAGACACCGTGAAGGACAAACTGTGACCCCGACACCGTGAAGGACACACCGTGACCCATACACCGTGAAGGACACACCATTCCCCAGACACCGTGAAGGACACACCATAACCTAGACACCATGAAAGACACACAGTGAAGCACATACATTGAAGCACATACCGTGAAGAACATACCATGAAGAAGACATCGTTTACATAATCATTGTGACACCATTTATTAACCTTTTTTTCAATATTATTTAAATAATACTAACAGTCATATTTGATGTCTATAATGTAATTAATGTTATTTAAGGATAGTAGTTGGTCTGCCAGGAAACTGTACCTCGTATCTATGGAAAGGAAATCATTTCAATTGCCGAAGCTCATGGAATATAAAGAATATTGAGCTACATTAGAGCAGATACGCGCGCTTGACACGTCTCAACACACATACTACAATACTAGCAAGCTCTGTACTGAACAGAAGAACAGTTGTGAGCACAACTGTTAAGAACACATTGCACGATCCTCAAAGAAGTTCCATACATGCAATCCTACATTTTTGTAGAACACACGAAGTATTCTGGAGTCAGGAGAACATCTTCTCTCATGGAAAAACAAAATCTGAACCACGACACTCTATTTTTTCAAAAGAAAAACCAGAGAAGGACTCAGAAACTATTCTTCTGAATCCAATGAGTCCAGCGCTGCACTACCAATCACTAGAGCTTTCTAAACTTTCATGTACTTTCTCTAAGTGATTTATTATTCACTTTCGAGCAGTGTGTGTATCCTGTTTATTTTACACATACACTGTCTATTGTGCTGAACTGGAGGATATCACAATCCTAATACCAAAACTCCTTACTCTTATTTACCCACAACAACTATGGAAGAGGTCCTTGTGTGGCCTGGTCTTTACATTCATTTCCCACGAAGAATAGTGGTAGAGTTCCCTGTGTGGGCTGAACAGTCCTGTACGGTTGTTAACCCAGATCGAGGGTGTGGATTACTTTTATATATATATAAATTTGAGAGGAATAAGTCTCAGCTTGTGACTAAACCTCTTGGTTATATTTTCTGTGCATTTTTAGTTTATGTTCAAAATATACAGTATCTAATTTACATACCACTACTTATTATTTTGAAATGCAAATCTATTTTAAATTTACTTTGATAGTTAATCTAGCAAGTGTTTGTATCTATTGTAAATCAGTTGGTTAGTTTCAAAAGCTAATTTAATCTTATGATTAGATTAACTGAGAACTAATTAGTCTTTTGAGAATCTAATTGAACCTTTACAGTTTTACAAATTCATTACATTTTAACTTGTTTTATAAATTGGGGGTTTTAATAGAAAATATTTTAACAGAAATTTTAATTGGAACCCAATTCACCCCCCCCCCCCCCCGCTCTTGAGTGTCCACTCTGACCAATCGAATATTTTTTTTGTGTATGAAGATAAAAATTCAAGTATTTATATGTTGATATTATGTTTTGTTCTTGGGATTTTTTTAAGATGAATTATGATACTAATATAAATCATGATGATATGTGATCTAGATATATCTGACGATGATGGGTGAGCATAATATAGCACTCTCAAAAATTTAGTGAAATAAAGATTTAACTGATTATGATTATCCTAAGAGATTATTAGAATTTAAAAAAGATTTATTTTCTATCTGTAATAGTGATTATAAGAGTGATATGATATGATTTCCCATGTTACCTACAATATTAATATATTATTTATGTGGGGATTTCCAGAAATATTATAATTTTACAGGGTAAGATAATGAGAATAAGTTTAAGAAGATGTTTATACTACACACAAATTTGAAATATTCATCATTTAGAAAATGGTTTCTTGAGGTTTTCATGATTTCAATGAAACAATTACAGCTTTTAATTTTTCCTTTGAATTTCAGATAGATCGGTTTATGAAAATATTTGTGTATATAAGTTGATTTCTTTTGTAATAAATTATATATTCTAGGATTTATTTTTATTATGAAAATGGAAAATATTAATGACTATGCATGTAATAATGGCTTTCTTTATTTCTATTTATATTTCCCTTACCATGTTTTTTTTTCACATCCCACATTTTCAAATGTTTTTCATAGGTTTTTTAGGATTATTAGGAATAATTATTTGGTGGAGATGAATATTGTGAAAATATTCAATGAAAATAAAAAAGTTTTATGTCTTAATTTTTCATATTTTGGGAATAATGGAAATTGACTAGATGTATCCACATTGTGAGGTAATATATAATTATGTAAGGTTTATTACCTAATTATCTAAAACACTAACAAAAAAATAATTCTTTTAAGGAAATAACATGAATTCATTTATATGAATGTTTTTTATAGCTTTAGGCTAACTCATTTTATCTCATATTGGAGGTATTTATAAATATTAATGGTGATAAGAATTAATTTTTTGTTATATATGACTATATATATATTCATTGTCGTATTTCTATCTCACATGATTGAAACCTAATCTATTTTATTTTTTAGTGTAATTTACAAAATAATTAGAAAATTTATATAATTTTTGATATTAAAAGAGACAGTGGAGAAGAATTTAGAAGCCTATAATTAACAAATTTCTACCAAACTAATGGTTATTCTAATAAATTTTAATCCCCATGAAACCATAATAAAATGGACTATTATAGTGTAGTAATAGATAATTTAAATAAATATAAATGAATATCCCATGTGAGTATGGGTTAAAGAGATATTTTTAATCAATTTGTTATATATATATATATACATATATGTATTCTAATTCAGCTCATATAAAACCTATTCTCAGGAAAATTCCCCTGGAGTTATTGATGGGTAAAAAAATAACTACGGTGGATGTTGGTTCTCAAGGCACTCTGGCGTCGGCCTTTGTTTCTGGTCTTCTACCCCATCATCACGACGTCATTTAGGCTCCTTATTCTCTTTGTTCCCTGCTCTGGCCACTTGTCTATCTGCTCCACTCTAAGGTGGATCAGGAGAAGGTTGGCGCCATGGTTTTGGGATGTGGGTCAGGAGGTCATTGGAGTTCCAGGCACATATCCTTAGTCTATGGTAATTCTAAGTTTTTCTTCTTCTTGGCATATGGTGGAGGTTCGTGGGTTTTTTTTCTATATTTGTCAGTGAGTTGGGGATTTGCGGGTCGATCCCTATGGTTCTAGTGTGGTGATCTCATTATCTGTTTGGTTCCTTTTTTGTCTATTTTGTTTGGATGGTCTCAATTGCTATTTTTTATCTGGATTTGACTCTCTGTGGAGGATTTAGTGTGTCAATGATGCAGTGTCAAGGTAGGCGATCTTCATCAGCTGATATGGTTTGTTTCAATTTTTTGCGAAGGTGTTAATCTTGTATGGTTGGTATCTTGGATGGATACATCAATGGTGTGGTTCTTATTCTTGGAAAACCTTATTCGAAATTAGTCTCTGGTGGTGTTAGGGTGACGACGATGATTTTTGAAAATCAAGAAGGCTGCGACATGACTTTATCTAACATGATGATCTATATCTCCTCGGGTTTCATTCTGGATTTGGTGGTTTATATTCTGAGTTTCGAATCCCACCTAAATTCCAGTTTTAAAACTGTCTTGGTTCCTCCGTTGAAGATTGAATTTTTGTTGGGGATGAGTTTGCTTTAGATTTTGTGTGTTTGTTTGTACGGTTCCCACTAACTCATAAAGTGGTTTAGTTTGAAAATGATAAAAGGGATTTATAGATATAAAACATATGCTCAGGAAAATCCCCACTAAGTTATTAATGGGTAAAAAAAATATTTCGATTTTTTATAGTTTTTGGTTGTAGGGTATTCATTCTTAGCACTACGAATATTTTCAAAACAAAATTGATACTAAATATGATAATACAATTTTTATTGGATATTCTAGTATAAGTAATGATTATAATTTTTATCATAAAAAAACCATTGATTTTTGAGAATTCATAAATATAAAATTTTAAGTGATATAATAAAGGGAGGTGTTTGCTAAATAAGTTCATATTGAATTAAAATATTGCGAACTAAATATTAGAGATCCTTTATCTTTGGAAAAACAGACTCAAGTAGTTGATACACCAAATGAGGGGGGATTATAAATTAGTTCAACGATGGATTTGGATAATGCATCATGATAATCATATTGAAATAGTGATTGGAGGTGTTTATTAAAAAATTAAAACAATAAGTTGAGTAAAATAAATTTATATAGATCCAACATTTACATTACCTTTTGTTTTGAATGATCTCACAGAAGAAATAAAAAACCTGAATTAGGTTATGTATATACAAGAGGGGATTAATAAAATTTCAAAGGAAGATTCTTTAGAATTAGTTAAACCTTCTACGAATCAATATGTGATTGGATCTAAATAGTTTTCTAATAGTGAACATGAAGAATATATATAGATAGTAAAAAAATAAGGCTATACCTGTTGTTCAAATTTTCCTTCAAGAAGAAATAACTAGATTTTGGGAGAAATTTTTACCAGTTAAAAGGTTTGAATTTATTTGGATTTTATTATCATGTACATTATATTAATGTATAAATCAATATTAAATTAATTTAAAAAATAATTTTTCAATAAATTTATATTAGAGGATTTACATGTAAAATAGAAAATAGTATTTAAGGAACAGAAGAAGCCGAATCTTGTTTTTAAGATTTTAAAATACTTTATAGGATGAAAATATCACTGCAAGCTTGGTATAAAAATCTATAATAGTTTATTTTCAAGAATGAGTTTGAGAAACATTGTTTTATCCTATATTATTTTTCTAAAAATAGTTCTTAGGATGTATTGATTCATTACATTTCTATTTATGGTATTATATATGGTTTATGCATTGAATTTTTAGTATGAAATTTTAGATTTTATGACTAATGAATTTGTTAAGTGACTTATTGGAGAACTTAGGTAATTGTTAGGATTTTTTATTTTTCAAAGAGAAGATGTAATTTATCTGAATTAGTGTAAGTATGTTATTGAGTTTGTTAAAAGGACCAGACATGATTCTGGTATACTAATTAATAATTCTATGAGTGCTTCCTGTGGATTAGATGAATATTTTATTGTAAAATCAATTGATCAATGGTTTTTTAGGGGAATTTTTTTATGTATCTTATCTTTAAAATCTTATAGACATAATTTTATGTTTAGTGTTTACTTGTGTGCAAAATTGTATCCCGAATCAATGGAAATTCAATTATTAAACATAAAGTTATTTAAATTTTATATGAAAGGTACTACTAATCATGATTATTGTATATAATGAAAACATATTTTTAATTTTTGAGTTACTTAGATTTATACTTCAGATGTTTCTATATTTGTAGAAAAAGAACCATTGATATGTTTCATTTTTTAGTAAAGGTTAGTTTTAATGGTGTTTAATGAAATTAATTTATATAGGTTTATCAATATCCCAAGTGGAATATGTATCATCATTAAGTATTTATTCAAAAATTCTATATATTAATAATTCTTTAACAAATTTTTATATTCATTTGTAAGGATTCATATTATGTGTGATAATCCATTAGCCATATCGATTTTGAAGAATAGAAAATAAAATTCTTGAAGGATTAATTTTGAATTGTGATATGGATTTTTTTTATAAGTATTATAAATGAAATAATATTTAATAGTTTGTTCAAAATATAAAAAAATTGATGATATATTTATAAAGCCTTTGTAGGATGTAATTTTTAAAACAATTAAATATGAGATTGGAATGATAGAATAATTGTAATATTTATAAACATGGAGCTATGAAAGTTTATATTCTAATATGTTTTTTTTCTATTCATTTAATATATTTTATACTATATAAAATTTAATTAACTTGTTTTTTTAATCATTCATGATTTATTTTTTATAACTGTTTTTTTATTTTTATAAACATTTCACTATTATATCATATGTAATGGAGTAATAATTGGAATAAAAGGGGATCATAAAATATTTTTCTATATTTTGTTAACTTTATTACAAAATTGACCTTTTATGTTCTTATGTATGTTTATATATTTTCTATTATTTTGGTTAATATTAGGTAGATATTTTTATTTGTCTTATATTTTTTATTATTGTAAAATGGTTGAGAGATGTTCTAGCCTAGTAATTATGAAAATGGGGTAGAATATTATTTATATCATTTTATTATTGATTTATCATGTTTGATAATTACATATTCTAACCCACTTTATATATATTCTGAAATGTAATTTATCCATCTGTTGGTTTACTTGTTTTTATTATTATTCAATATTCATCTTTTTTTCTTTCTCATTTTTTATAAATTATTTATTATTTATTATTTAGAATTTGGAATTATTATAATTTATTATCTTCTCATATTCAATTTTAATTTTATTAATTAATTACCTATATATATTAAATTATTTACCTCTCGTAAGTTTTCAGAGTTGTATAGTTGGATAAGTGTCAAACAGTTACTATAAAAGAATAAATGTTTATTTTAATTTTAATTATTTAATTTTTTCAGTTATGTATTGACTATTAAGAATTTTTGAAACTTATTGTGCATTTATGTTTTAGAAATTTACTATTATATAAATATATATGTGTGTTTTTTTGTTTTTTTGTTTGTTTTAGTGATAAACCTCAATAGAAGTCCATAATATTATGAATTGAAAAATTTATTACATACATATTTTAAGAGAAGTTAAATATATTACATATTGGTCATGGAAGCCAAATTCCTTATATATTGGGTTTTTAAAAATTTATGTTTAGTCAAATTATGATTAAGAAGTTAAAATACTTAAGTATTAGAAATTATTATTAAGGTAAATAATATTACTTATGAAACAATATTAATAATATATAACATATTTACTAATGATAATAAAATTTTAGATGAGTGGGGATTTCATAAGTAAATGAATTAAAGTTTAATGTTTTTAATGTTATTATTATGATTAATATAAGTAGTATCACTCTAAACCTAAAAAATTGTAAATAATATTTTATTCAAGAAATAAAGTTCCATAAATTAATGAGATTATTTCAAATGAATATTTAGTGTAAATAAAGTCATTTCATTTAATATTATATTAATTATATGAACAATATAATTATTATTTGGAATTTAGTATTCATATATTTTAGGAAATAATTAAGTCAACGGTCATGAATTTGGGAAGAATGGTTTTAAAACTCTGAATTTATTGCACAATGAATTTTTATTGAAAAGAAACCGATAAAAAATTCTATTCCAAATAATAGAGGAAAACTTGATGAAGGTCAAGGATATCCTGAGTAACAAATACTTTACAGTCATATGAGAGATATCGTATGCAAGAATATTAAATATTGCTCACTCCCGGAGTCCTTTTGTGGGTAAGAGAAACCACAATGAAGTTCCTTTCCCTATACACATGTCTAAAATGAATGATCAGCTTGATGTACCTTCGGTAATACATAATAAAGTATAGAAAATTCCAATGAGCTTTGTCTCTGCCTTCAATCAAGAGGACCAGCAAGTTCGAGTCGGATTCGACTTTTGAAATCTACAAATTTAATCGTCTACACAACATTAATCTAGTATCCATTGCTCTCCTATCCTCCCCAAATGAAGTACATGTACCATAGAATGCACTAAAAGCAATAATGGTAGATCCTTAGTAATATCTAACTAAGCCACCACCCCTCATCATCTAGAAGCTATACAATCCATCCATGTTACGTTTCATACCAATAGTCGGGGGTATCCATTTAATCCAAATCCAATGAATGATTTTTCCCCTTTCCTCAGTGAAGAGGATTCTCGGTAGTAGTATTTGTTAGGAAGACAATAAAACAAATACATCAAGTAGCACTCCCAATTCAGAAGTGATGTACAATGTATGAACCTCTATGAGTGAGTTCAATTATCACCTTCTTTATCAAATTTTATTTATCGAATCCTAAATGATCCACCAGCTCACGGAAAAAATTATCACTCAGGCCTTCATTTAGACTCTTGGTTGTACAGATCCGTGGAACCAATTCATTAGAAACTTCTGGATAGTTTCATCATTAAACTGAAGACCCATACTATTAACCAAGAAGTTATAGATCACCTTAAAGAGTTTTCCTATGAAGAAAACTTTCTATGATAATTCATGTTTTGGTGAATTACAAAAGTGACTACTGGATTACATAACCACACCATTCATTTTAATTTTCCCATTAGTTAGCATTGAATTATTCCATAATCTCCAAACAATAAAATTTAATTTACAAGGTATCTAATTGTACTAAAATTTAGGAGCCCATTCACCAGTTCCATTTCTTTCAAACATAATATATTTAAAGTCCTTGTTTTTGAAATCCCTAGATGATACGCTGAAGAAGACCCGCCTATTGAGTTCATCAAGTAGTTGAATGTTACTATAAATGTCCTTTTGATATTGGATCAAGATGGAACCAATGAACTCTGGATGCATTCCTATCTCCTTGATGGAGATATTTGGAACTAGGAACCCCGAGTAAAACAACTTCTCCCTAGAGAAGTTAGAATTCAATAAATTGATGTCACCACTTCCCACCACAAATTGGCCCTTCTTCTAAAGCTTCTCTAGATATTCCAACATTCACCGATAAGGATAATATAGTCTCAAGTGTTTTTCTGAACATTCTTCCCAGTGGTCCCCAAATCAATTTTTTATATTTTTTCCACTAGTAATCACCCTCCATAATATCCCATAACATACTGGCATGAATGTCAGACATTGTTTCCTTAATACTGTAAAGGTTGATTCATGACTCATTGATATGTCTTTTTAATCATCTCGATGCTTCCCATTGAGATTTTCCAGTTTAGTTCACATCCCAGTGGAAATATTTCAATGATTTTTATAGCTTTTCAATTTTCCCCTTATGAGGTTTAATGATGGCCATAACATACATAATAACTGATGAAATCATTCTATTGAATAGAGATACACACCCTTCAAAAGAATGAAACTTATTTTTCCAGCTTCATATATTTCTAGTAATTATAATGATGATGTTCCTAAACATGGATCTTTTAATTATTACATTAGATATTGGTGTACTATGATCTTCCATGGGGATTTGATGCATCTACATATCAGGACACTCCTATATCTTACTTTTGCGGCCTCTAGTGAATTCTCTAGATATGAACACACTAATATTCCCCTGATTAATAAATTATCCACTCAGCTTCCCATACACTGTAGTTATTTCCATGAATTAATTAATTGATCTACACCTTACACTGATGAAAATGATAATATCATTAATGAACATAAGATGAGATTTCCTGCCACTTATGAACATATTTACTTACGGAATCAAGGAACTATTTTCAAGAAACCCTCAAGATGTTCTGAGACAAAGCCTCTTAATCCATGATAAAGAGATTGATAGAGATGGGATATTCATTTCTAACACCACTAATAGATTTAAAAAACTACACTCATTTCCCCTTCAATGATATTGAGAGCCATGGTGAAGTATAACATCTGAAGAATAAGTCATAAAACCATTCATGAAATCCAAATTTATGTATCCCTTTAATAATAAAATTTTATTGTAGTGTGTTGTAATATTTTCTCATATCTAGTTTAATCATAATCTTCGAACCCATTGCCTTTAAATTAAAGTCATTAACCATCTATTTAGAAATTTTTATTTCCCGTTAAATGCATCAACCCCACAAAAAACCATGTTGATCATTTTAGATATTCTTTGTTATGAGACCATTTAGTCACATATTCACTTATTTGGAAAGAATTTAGAAAGTGTAATTACCAATGTAGATGGTTCGGAACTAAGTCAGGTTAGTAGGGTCTTTAATATTGGGTTAAAAAATGACCCAATAGGAAAAACTGTCCAAGGAAGTGGAACTCCTCTGAAAAAAACCTGAACTACCTTCAGCACTTGACCCTTGAAAATAATCCATGTTTCTCAGAAGACTGACCTAGGGAAACTATCAGGTCAAAGGTAACCATCATTTTTTAAGACAAACCCTACATATTTAATTTCTTCTTCCAATATGACCCTGATTAATATTTTTCTGTCTTCCTCTACAACCAGACTTCAGATGAAAATCAAAAATGATATTTTTGAGTAGGTCTACCTTAACCATTATAAAAAACCTCCCTCAATCCCTCTAATAGATCCCATAACTTATTCCAAACCATATTACCTACCACATCCACATAGGACATGAAAGTGCCTCCATCACATTTCATATTGATCCCCCTTGACACATTTCTTTCTTTTATACAAGCTTGAAAAATAAGATATGATGTATAATATATTGATTTTGAAATATTGTGATCACAATCACCCCTGATATTCTTGATAGAAACTCAATGTGATGGTACCCATTGATGATTGATAAAGTTACTACATATTCAATACATCATTTTATAAATATTGTTTTAATAAATTTTAATTTATATTTTATTTTAGAATTTAATTATAAATTTATTATTATTTTCCTCATAAAATAATGTCTCATTTGGTAATACATTTATATAAGGTATATTTTCTCAATTTTTTACCTCAAAAGATAAAAGTATGATTTTTATATAGTTATATGTCCACTGAATGGGTCAAGTTTTAATTGGTTTGTGACTACCATATGAAATTATTGTTTTATTATGTTCCATTGATCTTGGTGAGTAGAGGGTTGTGATGAATATATATTGGATCTTTGTATTTATTCTACTAATAAATCTTGTTGTCATTCTAATTGTCCACATATTTTTTTAAAATTTCATATTTTGGTTAATTAAATACTCTCTTGACTATAGACCTTATTAACATTTACAAAAAACATCTAACTCAAAAAATGAGAAAAAATAACCCATTTATATTCAATAATTTTTAATGTATTTATTATTTTTGGAATGATTCAGGAAGAGCCCTCTTATTAAAAAATAAAAACTAGTACATGAAAGAGATAGAAGGGGTTATACGAGCATCATGACCTCACCCCAAATATAAACTAGATAACATCAAGATGTCTATAGAGAGTATGATAATGAAATATACATTATAGAACCACCAATAGTGTCTCAACAAAAAATCGATATAACGAGGGATTTCATGAAAATGTGTATACATTTAACTACATGGATATTAAAATATTCCTATATGAATTATTTGATAAAATTATGTAAAATAAGATAGAAAAAAACATTTATAATCAATGTGAACAATGAATTATAATACCTATAATGATATGATCAACATCTATTTTTTATTGAGCATCATCACAGTATATTCATGATTGGGACTAATCAATCTTGTAGAAATTGCTACTAGAATATCATAAAGTAGTTTGGGTTAAATTGTAATTCCATAAAGAGAAGGGGGTTTGTTTATAACCTTGTAGGGGAGATCTTGATGACCATCCATGTAAAAATATTGTAATGGGTAAAATATAGTTGGGACATTGTTGTATCATCCCATTGAGTATCAGGTTGGATATTATTGGCATTTTGAGATCATCCTATTCCATCAATATATAGTTTAAAATTAATGTACCTAATCATCTTGTATATAAAAAATAAAATGAAACAACCCTTTTAAAATTATAATTTAGTTATTAGTATATGAAATTATTATTCTTGTTCTAGGTACATTACCGGTGATACATATAAAAATTATTCATAAGGAAATATTGTATCCATGCTAAAATCATAATAACGAACAATGTGATTTAACATAAGAAATAATAACACATATATGGAATCTAGAAAACTATATTTACAAAAATTCTTATAAAATAAAATAATAACCATTTTCAATAAAAATAGGTGTGAAAATTCTAAAAAGAAAAGCATTTCTTAACACACCCAATCAGCAGATCATATGTTCATGGAATTATCTAACATGGATTATTGGCATAAAAAAGTAGACCAATACAAGAATATGGTATCACTAGGAAGCATTTAATAACATCAAAGGGTCTTAGAAATGGATCAACATGGTTATATCATACTATAAATCAATAATAAAAGTGTAGAAAACTGACTTAGGTGATGTTTATATACATTTATTATTATTTTTGACAAAATTTTAATGAATAATATATGTTTCCTCAATGAGGCACATAAGTTGAGGTCATGGGATAAAAAGGGTTGGAAATATCCATTTAACTAGGGTCGTATACATTTGATAGTATTTATAATTCAATTTTTTTTAGCATCCAATTTAAATTACAATGTATACTCTAAAATTCCAACCTAACACTTTACCTAACCATATTTTATTTATATTTTCAATTTTAAAATGATTCACGACAATTTCAAAGATTACATATTTTTGGTAAATATTTTGAAGAGGTAGAAAAAAGGAAGAAGTGGAAAATAATTACTAATTTTCTTCTAAAAGTATCTATATCAACAATGAAATTTTTTTAAGATATTATAAACTTGTATAAAATATATGGATGTTTTTATATGGGAAGGTTGGAGGAATAAAAATGAGATGGATTATATAATTAGGACACATACTAGGTGAAACAAATCATCGAGTAACATCTCAATGTTCCTACAATGTTATAGGGGTTGGTTAATAGCATCAAGTTTCTTTATCACACAAAATGGGAGGCAATTTCATAATGTGACATTTCACAACACAAACCACTTCATCAGATATTGTAAATTATATGAATTAAAAGGAAGAAAGTACTATAAGAAATGAATAATGATTCATTTGGTATCCCATAAATCCCATAAATTCATATTTGGTGAAATAGAATTATTTAAAAGGGAAAAATAGTTTCCAAATAATATCCAAAGGGAAGAAACCTACCTAAAAAATATATTTGATGAAGTATCCTTGAAACCAAGCACTAGACATGGACATTATCTTCTATGACCTTCACTATATACCACTAAACATCATCCAAACCTCACCCAAAAATTTCACTACAAAATTTCACATCATCTATAAGATACCAAACATGTATTGGTGAAGATTCTAATGTAAGGGTGAGTATGCACATGCCCAGTAGGTCGCCCAGAAAATCAAAAAGTTATAATTAGATTAGTCAAAAAATACATAAATAATTGAAAATAATAATCCTTATGAAGGAAACAATGTATAATAGAGAGAACCTAAAAAAAGGGGATATCTCATTCTCCATATACATCTATTAGTGTAATCAATATTCCACTAAATTAATCCATACTACCCATATCTCAAAACTCATTCAACTTATATGAATTTTTTTTGTGGAAACATTTCGTCACTAGAATACTCATGAGTCATGAGAGCATGACCGAAATATATTATATCCTAGGTCTAGTTATTGAGAAGTAATATCTAACTCAAAATGTAGGATGAGATAGAGGACCCCAAAAATAGAGTATACTGGTGGAATACCTGGCACTAAAAGTAGGATGGGATAGAGGTTCCCACACCATGAGTATATGGGTGAAATACTAGACCCTATATTTGAACTGAAGCAGAGATAATGTATCCTAAAAATGGGTATAATGGGGGTGTAGTTTACCCTATATATAAGATAAGATATTAGATCTTGTGACCCGGGTAAATTGGGGGATACATGACCTTATCTATAAATTGAACCAAAGATAGAGGATCCCACACCCAGGGTTATAGGGGAATACCTCACCATCTATGAGATATGATGACTAATTTGATTGATATACCCAAAATCTATTGAAGTTAATATAATTCCAAATTCAAAATCATCCTTGATCAACATGAAAATGGTCTCATATGGATAAATATACCATGCCATTGGAAACAAACACTAAGATAAGGAGATACAAAAATAATTACAAAAGGGAATAGGGTAGGTAATGTGGTGACCATTAGGCATGCCATGTGGAATATAATGTGACCCAATTGAGTAGATAATCCATGACAATTATTGGGAAAAAACCTGGGTACTTCATCCCTTTCTCTTTAACCTGTGGGCCAGTGGTTTTGGCCCCATTTAAGTATAACTAAGCTAGCCAACCTATATGACCTGACCCCTCAGGGATGTGTTAATCTATCAACCATGTCACCCTAACCACAAAGTGATGGGTTATTCTTATCATGTTATCATGGCTATGCTATCCATTTCTCCTCTAGGTTGATATGACCCCACCTTCCACCACCCACACTAAATCATAGAGAACAATGCCCACTACATTCAATTCTTTGTGGCATCCACCATTGGGGTATGATTATTCTATGGTGAAATGGATGCCACTATAGTATATTACTCCCTTAAAATGTGGTTAAATTTTTTGACACTTTATTTCATACCCCTACACCACTGAAATCATGACATTCCACCATAAATAAGAATGGTCTTCCCTTCCTCCCTATATTATTCCATTTACTTCCTCCCTTGTGAGGTATAGAAAATGACATTGGTAGAATAGAGAAGAGGGTCTAGATTTTAGATATAGGGATAAATCATCAAGATTGGTATTTTCAAACCATACAATGGGTTTTCAAATTCATAACATGGTTAGATAGTATAATTTAATATGCACTACTTGAAAAATAAAAGGCACCAAATTTTGGGGAATCAAGAATAAGGTAAAGATAAATCCTTATAAAATAATTCAATATAATCTAATTTCATAAATAATTAATGGAAACCCAATTTAATTCTAAACTCAAAATTAATGGATCGTCAGTAAATAATCTTCCTTATATCGCTAATAGTACAATAATTAATAAAGATAAAACTCACATCCACTGTCATTGATAGCTTAATGAAATGTTCTCAAATTATTCATAAATATAAACCCCCATCATTTCCACTCTACCAAACCTAGGGTTCATATGGATAACTATAAATACTTTTTTATAGAGAAAATCTCTATGTTTAGAAAAATATTTCTATTATAACTAGAAATAAATAATATAATAGATTTACCATTTTAAATAATAACCTAATCCACAAATGATGACCAACACCCAGAGTTCGAAACATGAAAAAATGTTATAACACCCTTAGTGTAAAAAACACCTCTCAGATACAATCATGGTGGTGGAATTTCAATATAAGATAATTTTTAAGAGGAAAATATTTTTTATAATATTGTTAATGTTTGAGATAAAGATAACATATGTTTGTTAATATATCAATATTGGGGTTCTTTTGATGCCCGATTCTTAGTTTCAACTCCTCAAAAAAGCCCAATATATTATTTACTATAATCATAGGATTTCGAATCTAATATAAAGTCGCTACATCACCACCATCTTAATGTATTTTTACCCCAAAAGAGAAATCTACTCTAAAAGGTGAGGGTACTAGGCTCGTATCTGAGCCTCTCATTCACATGATATTTCTAAAAAAATGTAATACATCCAAAGGATGTGCACCAATTGAATAGATTACCCATGAAGGGTCCCCTATAAACAATCCTTGATCACCAATAGTTATTATTAGAAGGTGTATATATCCTTGGTATTTGTTATTACAAAATCAATGATCTGTGATCGATCATGTATATAATTCCTTAGAAATAACACATGGAAGACATTATTCAACTACTCCAACTATAGTGTAAACATAAAGTGGTTAAAAGAAACTTTCCCTTGGAAAATAATATGGAATGGTCTTATGAATGTATGAGAAATATTTATGCCCTAACCAAATATCAAAAATGTACATCAAGGTGAATCCATCAACAATACATGATATCCCTCTTGAAACTCATTATACATCCATTGCTAGTATGAATATGACTTATAATGAATCTAATAAGTTTTCATCCAGTACTCGATCACTTACACCGTATATATCTTTAACCATTCTGTATTGGTCCCCATGAGTGATGATGATCTAATAATATTTTATAAAAATAGATACATGTAATGCTTCCTATAAAGGTCTTGAAATGTTTTATTTTAATAGTGGAGTTGTGTATATTTTTTAAATTACCTCTATAACGTTAATGTGATATAGTTCAATAAAACCAAACTTTAATATGCATTCAAATAGCGTATCCTTTAGAACCTAGATATTTCACTCATTTTGACATCTATATGAGGATAGAATGTCGTAATCATCCATAACTAGGTGTCAAAATAAACCCATAAGACTCTCTACAACTAGGACATGTATTCAGAATTATGTTTAGAAATAATCGCCAAAGGTAACCAATACAACTAGAATACCTCCTCTGTATGCAAGAATACATATCCCACCAGTGAAATCCACATTTGGAAAACAAATTGGTTGGATGAATTATTCAATCAGTGAATGATCATGTATATATAATTGTAATCACTCACATATAGAGGTATACTCAATAAAAAATTATTCAATACATTATCCCACTTCCACTATAGAACAACTTAGGGAATGGAAAAACCTAATGGGTTTTCATTCTTCAACTTCACATATTGATAGGTGAGGTATTAAAAAATATAATGAGAAACAGTTTTCTTCTTTCCTTACAAATAAAATGAGTACCTAGGGTCTTTGAAAATCTTCCCCACAACCAAATTCATTGCTAAGGGTGAAGTATAGAGCTTACTTAGAACCTCCTCATGTGGCATGATGAAAACTACCCTTCATCCCTGGAAGAGAATGATGTTCCCATGCCTTCGTAAAATCCATCGGGGAAGTAGTGATGGATTTTGATACCTAATATATTTATGGTATAATTAAAACATAGAAAAAAACCATATTTATATTAGAGGAGACTATAATTACTTTGTTTGAAATTTTATAGCTAATCAATTGAACATTAACATCAACTTGAAATATTCGCAGCAGCTTCTCTCATAATTTTTTTTATAGTTTAGATACATTTTGTAGTTCCAACTTAACCCATAATAACACCTTTGTTGTAGTTTTGTGGTCGATCTACAAGATTCATAATGAATTCAGGTCTAACAACAACAAAAATAATTTTAAATTAATTATAATCTTGATAGATGGATTAACATGGAACAATGATATTTAAGAGAATTGGGATATATTTTGAACTATTCATTTTTAATTTTCACCTAGTTGATGAGTTGTATGGTATGAATCTGAGTAACCATATTATGAAAAATATTACTAAAGGATTTATATGATCCAAAATTAATTATTAATTAATAATAGATAAGTACTCTATTTTTTAGTAATGTTATTTTATAATTCAAAAACATAATTTCCTGAAAAATGTTTTGGGTAAATTTCTATAAGAAAATAATATAATTAATATACTCTAATTTTAGAAATATTATTTTTTTAAAAAGTATTTCTTTATTAAAATAATCTTATCAAAATTATCTTAAGTTGAAATTTTGGGATTATTCTAAAGGGATTGATTTTTCAGTGAATATTGAGAAATACTATTTCTTAAAATAATCTCATTTATTTATATTGAAATGTCCCATTATAAATTTATTTTGTTTTTGTAAATTAATATGGGACTGATTTAATTATTTATAATCTTTAATATTTATTTTTAATTAGTATTATACTAGAGTATTTTTTATATTCATTTTTTGGTTAAAAAACATTTCTTTATATACTGTTTTATGTTGCATTTTATGTTTTTATATTAAATTATTTTTTACCAATTATAGTAATCAAATATTGAAAAAATGGATTACTTTTCTGGAATTAATATGTTTAAATTTTAAAATATATTCTTTTAATTGGGTCATTAATAATACTAAACTTTGAAACAAATTTGTACCACTCTGAAGGTTTATCGGATAATTAATTTTAAAAATAATATAATAAGGTATCAAAATCAATGTTAAACCTATCTATATTTCAACAGATGGGTATGTTTTGTCCTTAATCGTGAAATATTCTAAAATGGGTCAATTTATTTTCAATTTATTTTCAATTTAGTTTTATTATAACATGTGTATTATTTTATGTAAATATATTTAGAAAAATTTACTCTCCTTCTTATAATATATTTATTTTATAAAAGGATAAAAAGCTAATATTTATAACAAATATTTTTTTGGAAGATAAATAAATTCATTTTGTCATGTTATTTTATTTATTATTTTTAGGGATGATATAGATACCATAAATTTCTACGTAATGCCGATATAGTGTTTTTTTAAGAAGTAAAAAAAATAAGTAAATGATTTTAAGAACTCTAAAAGTAATATTTTGTTGGTGTCTTATAATTTCCCATGAATTTCTCAAAAAATATAAAATATTAAACTGGTGTGAAATTTTTATTTTCAAATCAATTTTCTTATATATTCTATTCAATGATAAATTATGTGATAATTTCTTAAATTGAAATTAATAGTATTTTATGTTACATATATTTTATTAAGTTATTTAAAAAAACACAAAATAAGACTATTAGGATAAAATTTTGTTTAAAATTTCGTCCCATTTCAATTTATGAGTAAATTTTCTAGTTATATATAAATTTATAAACATTTAATATAAAAATATAGACACTACCATTATTGTAAAAAAAATTAGCGATCCATTTAAGAAAAAAGTAAGGTTTAAAATGATATCTAAATTTATGAAAATTTAATTTATTGATTATATTAATACTATTTATTACCTATAATCCAGTTAGTGTAATTTTGGAAACATTATACATGAGTTAGATAGATATTATATTATAATTTTTCTTCTATTTCTAAAATTTAAAGTAGTAATATTTTAATAAAAACAATATTATTTAAATTTATTTAAAATGAAAAATACCCTTATCTTTATCTAGATAAATGGGATATAGTTAAAATATCAATTGTGGCCCCCTAATGTGTCACATGTCCCTCTATATTGACCTTATTGACCCCTAAAGAGTAAAATATTAAATATCATGGTCATTATAAAAAGGGTCAACCAGGAGTTAAAACTCATTGATAATTGTAAAAACATAATCATAACCATTAAAATTTTAATTTAAGGGAGGTTTTAAATTCATAATCATATTATATGACAACTATATTAAATTTAAACCATTTCCCCATTAAAATAATTTCAAATTAATTTAATACATTATGTAATTACAAGATTGACCCCCCTATCACATATAAAAAGACACCACTTCTCCCATTTAATTACACCTTCTTGAGTAGTCTAGCTTAACAAAACCCTACCCATTTATCACATAAAATTATATATAAAAAATTTAGATTTTATTGTATTCATAAAATACAATAATCTATATCCTTAATAAATTATATAATTTAATTATTTGAAGTCAAAACATTTTCAATTTTTTTCATCTTATGATACGTGAAATCATTGATCGTACGTATTTATGATTTACCATCTCCATGTGGTGGTGTAATTCAATTTCAATCCAAAATTAATTTATATGGTTATAAATATGGAAGTAATGAATATATATATAGATATATTAAATATATGGAATAATTATTCTTCTATAATTATAATATTATATCTATATTCTTACCTTCTAATCTGTTTGAAAATGATAATGTTGTCCATGCATACATGTGGACTATCACATCCACGAAGCGATGTTATCTTTTTTTCATTTCCCGATTTACATTGATGGTAATAAGGATACAAATATTGAATAATTAATATATATATATAATATAAAAACATTCCTTTGAAGGTAAATTATTATTTACCTTTTTTCATTCCATAGATTGAAAAGTGAAAAAAAAAATCACGGGAACATATACCCTACTATCTTCCTTATCAGTGTTATTAATTTTTATATATAATTATTTTATGGAAGACTATAAAGAAAATTATATTTTTTATATATGTTATTTTTATCAATAATAACATTTTTGATAGGATGGATCCATTACAATTATGCAAGGACCAATACTACTAAAACAAAAAATAAATGAAAAATGAAGCAGGTAACACCTAACATAAAAATGATAATAAAATAATGTCATCAAACAAGTAATAAAATGTTATAAATGTTTCATATGTGATATTTTATATATGTATAATTTTCGGTATGTAAGTATAATAAATATAAATTTATTATACTAGAGGATACAATTACTTACAAGGAATGTCAAACTTTATGTAAATGGTTTTTATCTCACTTTTATTTCCTTGATACAAATGCCATATTCACCACTTTCTTCCATTATGTGGTTTATATAATCCCTATGAATATATATTATGACTATACTCATGAAAATTATGGAGATATACTTATCCATCTATGGTTAAATATTATTAAATTGATTTGATTGAACAATTACCAAAGTTGTTGGGGATTTTTGTTATAATCTCATTGCTTACTGGGATTGATTATGGTTAAATATACAATGAAGAAATTCTGTTATCTATATCTCAATTAACTCATTAATCTTATTACCCTGTGATTATTTTCAAAGATTACACTTTTTCCATTCATTTTCCTTTATTTTCACACTTAAACGGCCAAAAATATATTTTTAATGAAAATCGACTTTATTTCTCTCTTGGATTGAAAACGAATTTCATTTCAGATGAATTATTTAAAAAAATCCCATGAAATTTTTTAATATTATATTACGATTATTTACTTTCATTTTTAACAATGGTTTACTTTTCCTGAAATGGTTTTAAGTGAATATTCTTTTCATTTTCAGAATGATGTAGTTTGTATTATTCACCAAAATATTTGAGGAATAATTGTTTTAACATACATGGAATGAAATAAATTTATAACAACATCGATTCTCAATGATTTTAAGGATGCATTATATTTTCAAATTTTCATCTTAAATTGAACATTTTTCTATAATATTGGTGTTTTTAATACTCTATTAATTTAATTCAAATAAAAAGTTTTAATTAACCTCATGAAAGAATCCATTGATCTTTTATATGTATTTTCAACTATGAAAACACCCATTATTTTTACAAGAATTCTGATCCAATTATCCCACATTAATTATTTCTATGGATGTTTTATGATTATTCATTATTTATGTTTTGTATTCTTGATTCAATACAGATAATTATTTATATATATGTCATTTTGAGAATGATTTATATTGATCATTACAAATTTTTAGAATACATTCGATGTGAAAGTGATTGTTGGTTCCTAGTTACAGATACCCCCTTAATGTATTGATTGGTTCGTTGATAAAAAACATGTTGGAATGATTTATAGGATTATGTTTGGGGGTCATGTCATAATAGTTGGTAATTTTGTGTACTCCTTCCTATAAAATGACTATATATTTCATTAGAGTCTATGAAAAAAAATAATGTCTTGGATGGGAGGCATTGACAATAAGATTATTGATTCATTGGTTAAGATACCTTGATCATGAATGTAAACAATTATGCATTTCCTTTATTAAAAATTCATTTTTCATTTTCCAAGAGTTTGTTATGATGATATTAGTGATGGATTCTCAATAAAATTGTAGCGACTCGGGTTTTTGGCCCTGTCAGACTTTGGAATATTTCTACGAATAATTCCAGAGCTAGGCGCGAAGACGACGTGCGATTCCGAGGCCCGGTGTGCCCGGAATTAATTTTATAAAAATATTAAGTATTTTTATACTATGCACATGGCGGGGGTGTGATATCTCCTAAACGGTAGCTCAGAAAGGGAATCTGAGGGCACGGTTGCGTCCGTAACGTGCCGTTTACCCTAGGCGGGGTGTAAACTTTGCGGGCACGGGCCTGCGGTGAGAAACGCCACCAGGGGCGTTTCCGTAAATAAGTGGCAAGTTAGTGTGCGAGCGTCGGCTTGAATAACTGCTGAACGGAGTCTCGGATGAAAAATCTGAGACCGCCGTTGCGTTCAGAACGGCGCGTTTACCCTAGGGGTGACCTTACTTTTGTTCGCATCGGGCGTCGGGTCCGAGGCGGGTTTGGCGCCGGCGGGCCGCTGATATAAATATCAGCGCCCCCCCCCCCCCCCTTTATCGTTCTTCGTCGTTCTTCGCAGTTCTTCGCCGCCACTCCGCCGAATCGAGCAAACGGAGCGCCCACGAGCTCAGAATTCGACGGCGGACGTTCCAGGAGCACGCAGCGGAAGCTCGGGAGCGCGGATCTGAGGCAGAACGTCGGCGTTTCGCCCGCGAGGTAGGCGGTTTGAGTTTTACAATCCCGGATCCCGTTTTGTGTTGTTTTTCTTCAAATTTTCATATGAGTTGTATAGTTCGGGTCCCAAGCTTTCCAAAACATGTTTCGGATCTGAATTTGGAGCACCGGGGTGCTCCCGGTGGCTCCCGGAAGTTTTCCGGCAAAAAACCGGTTTTCCGGCGAGACCCGCGGCGGCCATGGCGGAATCCGGCGAGGCAGGGCGGCGGCGCGGCGGTTTCCGGCAGCGGCGGCGGCGGCGCGGCGGAATCCGGCGGCGGCGCGGTGGTTTCCGGCGAGGCCGGCGGTGGTCCGGCCAGGATTTTCCGGGGGTTCTTTAAACCCCCGTAACTCGCAAACCGTAACTCCGATTTGCGAGCCGTTTGCGGCGACGCGCTCCTTGCGTCGAGACGGACCTTTTGAACTTACTTTGAGGGTTTAAAGGTTCGGGATCGTGGCCCGGGAGCTAGAAACGTCGTATAAAATAATATTATTTTATTATTTTACGACTTCGGGCCGTTGTAACTTCTACCCGGAGCGTCCGATTGACGTGCCGTCAGTGGCGTTGAGACCCTGATGGTACGACGGACTTTTTGAGATGGTTTCCGGGTGTTGGGTTTGCGAACGGGGTGCGGGCCCCACGAGGCCGGGTTTTGGCGTTTGCGGGGAAACGCAGCTTTTACACCAGGAGTCCGATTTTGGCGGATGAATAGTCGATCCTGTGTGTTTTTCCGAGAGGATCGCAATGGCGCGATCCGTTCGATGAGTTTCGGAATCCAGGCGTGGGCCCCACCCGAGCCGGCCTTCGGTGAATAGTACCTTTTTCACCGGGTGTCCGTTTTGGGCGAGCGAGTAGTCGTTTCCGCTTGTTTTTCCGAGGGGATCGCCGTGGTGTGATCCGCCCGATGGGTTTTGGGATCATTCTGTGGGCTCCGCACGAGCTAGCTACGGTGAATAGTGTCATTTTCACCGGTGCTCCGTTTCGGGTGAGTAAACAGCCTATCCTGCATGTTTTTCCGCGTGGAACGCGATGGTGGCCTCGGTTTTGGCTTCGGAGGTGCACAATGTGGCTTTGGGGCGAGTCGCTCGGGTTAGCGACGTTTGGACCAGCAGTGGTTGAGGGTTCTCCCTTGGTTCGTTCCTACGAGGGTTCGTGTGGTATCACAACCTTCGTATGGGTTTGTGATCCTCTCGATGGGATGTTTAAACTGTTAGAGTTGTGGTATCCCTCCGGTGGGCCCGGAGTGGATCCTCTAGCATCTTTACCCTAGATCGGGTTCTTGGTATCGCTGTGACCACTTATTCACGGGCAGCGATCCCCTATCTAGCAGGTTAACCCCGTAGGGTTTGTGGCATCATCGGGAATATGATCCCCTACGCGGTGGGTCGTGCACAGTAGGGTTGTGGCATCGTCGGGTTTACGATCCCCTACTCAGCATGATGTTTATAGTAGTGTTGCGGCATCGTTGGTTATACGATCCCCTACTCAGCGCTTGGTGTCGGTAGGGTTGCGGTATCGTTGGTTATGCGATCCCCTACTCAGCGCGTGGTTTCGGTAGGGTTGCGGCATCGTCGGTTCGATCCCCTACATCGCGAGTTATACTAGATAGGGTTCCAGTATCATCGTGACCATCTTTATATGGAAGATGATCCTCTATCTGAGTGTGAAGCTTCTGTCGAGTGCAGATCGGGTTGTGGCATCCCCCAGCGGTTCCTGGGTGTGATCCCCTATCTGTGAGAACTACGTATGCCAGATCGGGTTGTGGTATCCCCCAGCGGACCCTGGGAGTGATCCCCTATCTGTGAGCTATGTATACCGGAGTGGGTCTTGGTATCCCCTAGCGGACCCTAGCGGCGATCCCCTCTCCGAGGAGTTTGGTGGTTATGTTGTTTCAGTGATGTTTCCTCAGTGATGCTAACCGATGAGCGTGGTCTCTCGGGTGAGCGTCTGTGATGTTTGCGAGTATCCCGATGGAGTGTATCTCTCGGATGAGTGTCATCTGGTATGACAGTGTTCGTGGTGTACTCTCCTGGTTGTGGACAGTTGCTGGTGTTGAGGTCGGTACCTCTTGTGGCTTGTGGCGTGAGCTGTGTATATCTGGATTGTTCAAGGTGTGTGTATGGGCATACACCTGAGCTGAGCTGAGCTGACTTGTTGTGTTTAGCTGAGGATGGTCACGAGATGGAGTTTCTCTCTCGTCTGGGTTCCCTCTGGCTGGGTTGAGCGGACTGTTGCCTTTCAGTTTCTCCCTTGGGTTTTGGATTTTTGGGGTGCCTACTGAGTATGTTTATACTCACCCCTGCACGGGCTTTCCCCGCACATGTTTGTGTCTTGTGCAGACCACA
This sequence comes from Viscum album, assembly GCA_963277665.1. NCBI lineage: Eukaryota > Viridiplantae > Streptophyta > Magnoliopsida > Santalales > Viscaceae > Viscum > Viscum album. The sequence continues at coordinate 1,146,417,685 of OY728166.1, forward strand.
GGCCTTTTGACGGAGTCCCAGGAGGACCCGGAGCAGGCGGAGCTTTGTGAGCGAGTTGACCGGGGTGTTTACTGGAGCTGTGCCGAGCGAGCTTTCCGGCGGGTGTTTGTGGCAGCGTTCCCCTTCTTCAGAGCAGTTTGGACGCGCTTTGTAGTGTTCTTTTGGTGGGCCCTGTTTTGCCCTTGTACTTTTGCTGTTGCACTCTGGTTTGGGTTAGATTGTATGCATGCATTTACTTTCCAGTTTCTATATCTCTGCACTGTTGCATGGAGGTGTTTGTGGGTGCGTGTGTACAGGTACCTTAGGCTAATGCCTCCCATGTGTGTGATAGCCTACTCGGCGCTGGTCGCCAGCCCCTGGCCTATTGGAGGCGGGCTTGGGGAGTCGCGGCTCGAGCCCCGTTGGGTCGGGTTGTGACAGAGTGGTATCAGAGGAGGTTCCACCTTGGGATCTCAGAGCGTAGCTGGTCTAGCTGTGAGTTTGGTTTGGGTTGCATAGCGGCAGTGTTAGGGTGTTTCGAGTTCGGCTTTCAGGCCAGGGACTCCAGTGTTGGTGCGGCGGCCGACGTATCCATACACCAGGACTCTGATAACCTGCCTTTCGACTCGGGACATTCGTACACTGGTCGCGGGGACATCATGGCACATGCATCATATAGGACTGGGTTTTTGGTTTTTCCTTGTCCTTCTTGAGTCAGCTCTCCAGATATACGCTTGACTGTGGTGTGTCTTGAATGTATTTTAGGATGCCTCCACGACGACAGCCAGCGAGGGTTCCGCAGCAGGATTGTGCTGATGACCCGCCCCGTGTAGTGGCTGTGGAGCAGGGCGCAGGTTCTGAGGTTGCACCTCCAGGTGGTCTGCCAGTGGAGCCACCACCTGTTGAGCAGCTGGTTGTGCCGGCGGTGCAGGACGAGGTTGCACGCAGGCTGAGTGCGTTGCACGAGTTCCAGAGGCAGCGACCTCTGAGGTTTCGGGGTGATCCAGACCCCCAGGCAGCTGATGACTGGCTCGAGGCAGTTACTCGAGTTTTCCGCCTAGTGAGGACACCTCCTGACCAGATGGTGGTCCTAGCGGCGAGCCTTCTGCATGGTTCTGCCGGGCGATGGTGGATTTTGGTGACGCAGTCCCATGACGAGGAGACGCTCATGTGGGCAGAGTTTGAGCGACTCTTCAGGGAGGAGTTCTATCCGGTGACGCTGAGGTCAGTGCGGATCCAGGAGCTTCTGCAGCTTCGTCAGGAGAGCATGACTGTGTCGGAGTACTCAGCGAGGTTCACAGACTTGTCGCGCTACTCCCTGGATATGGTTTGAGACCCGTTCTTCAGGGCTCGGACCTTCGAGCAGGGCTTACGCAGGGATATCCGAGCGGGTGTGGTTTCCTTGTGTCTGCCCACCTATGCTGGAGTGCTGGAGCGAGCGTTGGTGGTGGAGAGTTTTCTGGCTGAGCAGTTTTCCCCTGTTAGTGCTGGGCACTCGAGAGCTGAGACTTCATCGGTCGGATCGGCATCTGGTAGCCGACGTCAGACTCAGGGGTCTGGACGTGGCCGACGATACAGGAGGCGACCCCAGGATGGAGGGTCTGAGCCTCGGAGCTCACAGGGCTCACAGGCCAGTTTTGGTCAGCCGCAGGAGAGGCGGTGTTACGCTTGCGATGGTCGGGGACATCTTGCTAGAGATTGTCCGACCCGACGTGCTGCTGAGAGGGAGCCGGTCGATGGACCGCCTTGGCAGAGGCAGCATCTCGAGCAAGGAGGTCCGCAGGGCGTCGGACGTGGCGTCGGAGCTGGTGCAGCGGGAGGCGGTGGTAGACAGTACCAGTTACCACCACCCCCACCCCCAGGTGATCCCCGCCAAGCTCAGGGAGCTGGTGGTCGAGGGCGAGGACAGCTGCATGCCCTGGAGGCAGTCGACCCAGAGGCACCGCAGATGGATAGAGGTACGCCTTGTGTCTTTTCTACTTACTGCAGTAGTTTGTCAGACACTTTTTAGCGGTACTCTTTCCTTTTGTTGCTTGCTCGAGTTTTGCTCAGGGCGTTGGTACGACCCTGTGTGGGTGTTTGTTGGTGAGCTCGCTGGTGTGTGAAACCCAGTTGAGAGTCCAGTCGCTTTCCGTGAGCTTAGGGCTTTTCGGGGACGAAAAGTTCTAAGGGGGGGAGGATGTAGCGACTCGGGTTTTTGGCCCTGTCAGACTTTGGAATATTTCTACGAATAATTCCAGAGCTAGGCGCGAAGACGACGTGCGATTCCGAGGCCCGGTGTGCCCGGAATTAATTTTATAAAAATATTAAGTATTTTTATACTATGCACGTGGCGGGGGTGTGATATCTCCTAAACGGTAGCTCAGAAAGGGAATCTGAGGGCACGGTTGCGTCCGTAACGTGCCGTTTACCCTAGGCGGGGTGTAAACTTTGCGGGCACGAGCCTGCGGTGAGAAACGCCACCAGGGGCGTTTCCGTAAATAAGTGGCAAGTTAGTGTGCGAGCGTTGGCTTGAATAACTTCTGAACGGAGTCTCGGATGAAAAATCTGAGACCGCCGTTGCGTTCAGAACGGCGCGTTTACCCTAGGGGTGACCTTACTTTTGTTCGCATCGGGCGTCGGGTCCGAGGCGGGTTTGGCGCCGGCGGGCCGCTGATATAAATATCAGCGCCCCCCCCCCCCTTATCGTTCTTCGTCGTTTTTCGCCGTTCTTCGCCGCCACTCCGCCGAATCGAGCAAACGGAGCACCCACGAGCTCAGAATTCGACGGCGGACGTTCCAGGAGCACGCAGCGGAAGCTCGGGAGCGCGGATCTGAGGCAGAACGTCGGCGTTTCGCCCGCGAGGTAGGCGGTTTGAGTTTTACAATCCCGGATCCCGTTTTGTGTTGTTTTTCTTCAAATTTTCATATGAGTTGTATAGTTCGGGTCCCAAGCTTTCCAAAACATGTTTCGGATCTGAATTTGGAGCACCGGGGTGCTCCCGGTGGCTCCCGGAAGTTTTCCGGCAAAAAACCGGTTTTCCGGCGAGACCCGCGGCGGCCATGGCGGAATCCGGCGAGGCAGGGCGGCGGCGCGGCGGCGGCGCGGCGGTTTCCGGCGGCGGCGGCGGCGGCGCGGCGGAATCCGGCGGCGGCGCGGTGGTTTCCGGCGAGGCTGGCGGTGGTCCGGCCAGGATTTTCCGGGGGTTCTTTAAACCCCCGTAACTCGCAAACCGTAACTCCGATTTGCGAGCCGTTTGCGGCGACGCGCTCCTTGCGTCGAGACGGACCTTTTGAACTTACTTTGAGGGTTTAAAGGTTCGGGATCGTGGCCCGGGAGCTAGAAACGTCGTATAAAATAATATTATTTTATTATTTTACGACTTCGGGCCGTTGTAACTTCTACCCGGAGCGTCCGATTGACGTGCCGTCAGTGGCGTTGAGACCCTGATGGTACGACGGACTTTTTGAGATGGTTTCCGGGTGTTGGGTTTGCGAACGGGGTGCGGGCCCCACGAGGCCGGGTTTTGGCATTTGCGGGGAAACGCAGCTTTTACACCAGGAGTCCGATTTTGGCGGATGAATAGTCGATCCTGTGTGTTTTTCCGAGAGGATCGCAATGGCGCGATCCGTTCGATGAGTTTCGGAATCCAGGCGTGGGCCCCACCCGAGCCGGCCTTCGGTGAATAGTACCTTTTTCACCGGGTGTCCGTTTTGGGCGAGCGAGTAGTCGTTTCCGCTTGTTTTTCCGAGGGGATCGCCGTGGTGTGATCCGCCCGATGGGTTTTGGGATCATTCTGTGGGCTCCGCACGAGCTAGCTACGGTGAATAGTGTCATTTTCACCGGTGCTCCGTTTCGGGTGAGTAAACAGCCTATCCTGCATGTTTTTCCGCGTGGAACGCGATGGTGGCCTCGGTTTTGGCTTCGGAGGTGCACAATGTGGCTTTGGGGCGAGTCGCTCGGGTTAGCGACGTTTGGACCAGCAGTGGTTGAGGGTTCTCCCTTGGTTCGTTCCTACGAGGGTTCGTGTGGTATCACAACCTTCGTATGGGTTTGTGATCCTCTCGATGGGATGTTTAAACTGTTAGAGTTGTGGTATCCCTCCAGTGGGCCCGGAGTGGATCCTCTAGCATCTTTACCCTAGATCGGGTTCTTGGTATCGCTGTAACCACTTATTCACGGGCAGCGATCCCCTATCTAGCAGGTTAACCCCGTAGGGTTTGTGGCATCATCGGGAATATGATCCCCTACGCGGTGGGTCGTGCACAGTAGGGTTGTGGCATCGTCGGGTTTACGATCCCCTACTCAGCATGATGTTTATAGTAGGGTTGCGGCATCGTTGGTTATACGATCCCCTACTCAGCGCTTGGTGTCGGTAGGGTTGCGGTATCGTTGGTTATGCGATCCCCTACTCAGCGCGTGGTTTCGGTAGGGTTGCGGCATCGTCGGTTCGATCCCCTACATCGCGAGTTATACTAGATAGGGTTCCGGTATCATCGTGACCATCTTTATATGGAAGATGATCCTCTATCTGAGTGTGAAGCTTCTGTCGAGTGCAGATCGGGTTGTGGCATCCCCCAGCGGTTCCTGGGTGTGATCCCCTATCTGTGAGAACTACGTATGCCAGATCGGGTTGTGGTATCCCCCAGCGGACCCTGGGAGTGATCCCCTATCTGTGAGCTATGTATACCGGAGTGGGTCTTGGTATCCCCTAGCGGACCCTAGCGGCGATCCCCTCTCCGAGGAGTTTGGTGGTTATGTTGTTTCAGTGATGTTTCCTCAGTGATGCTAACCGATGAGCGTGGTCTCTCGGGTGAGCGTCTGTGATGTTTGCGAGTATCCCGATGGAGTGTATCTCTCGGATGAGTGTCATCTGGTATGACAGTGTTCGTGGTGTACTCTCCTGGTTGTGGACAGTTGCTGGTGTTGAGGTCGGTACCTCTTGTGGCTTGTGGCGTGAGCTGTGTATATCTGGATTGTTCAAGGTGTGTGTATGGGCATACACCTGAGCTGAGCTGAGCTGACTTGGTGTGTTTAGCTGAGGATGGTCACGAGATGGAGTTTCTCTCTCGTCTGGGTTCCCTCTGGCTGGGTTGAGCGGACTGTTGCCTTTCAGTTTCTCCCTTGGGTTTTGGATTTTTGGGGTGCCTACTGAGTATGTTTATACTCACCCCTGCACGGGCTTTGCCCGCACATGTTTGTGTCTTGTGCAGACCACAGGCCTTTTGACGGAGTCCCAGGAGGACCCGGAGCAGGCGGAGCTTTGTGAGCGAGTTGACCGGGGTGTTTACTGGAGCTGTGCCGAGCGATCTTTCCGGCGGGTGTTTGTGGCAGCGTTCCCCTTCTTCAGAGCAGGTTGGACGCGCTTTGTAGTGTTCTTTTGGTGGGCCCTGTTTTGCCCTTGTACTTTTGCTGTTGCACTCTGGTTTGGGTTAGATTGTATGCATGCATTTACTTTCCAGTTTCTATATCTCTGCACTGTTGCATGGAGGTGTTTGTGGGTGCGTGTGTACAGGTACCTTAGGCTAATGCCTCCCATGTGTGTGATAGCCTACTCGGCGCTGGTCGCCAGCCCCTGGCCTATTGGAGGCGGGCTTGGGGAGTCGCGGATCGAGCCTCGTTGGGTCGGGTTGTGACAAAAATCAAGTAATTAATTTAAAGTAATGTGTATAGATTATTCACTCTTCTATGTTAATTATTCTTTAGTTACTAATGATAGATTCCTCAATACATAACACATATTAAGAATCAAATCTCACTTTTTATTGTATTCCATTCCACAAGATATAAATATGTATATTATGAATGTTATAAAGGATTAAAGAATGTTTCTTATGAAATGTTTTTATAATTCCTATATAATATATGAACCATGTACAAATATTGTTTACTAAGACTAGTAAACTCTTTTGTCCGTTGGGATGAAAACTCTTGTATGTTGTGAAGATTTAATTAATCAACAACCGAAAACGGTCTACTAGAGTGGGTACATTATAGTTGGTATCAAAATATGTTTATTAGAAACCTTGGGATATTGATTAATGAAAAAATATATTTTTTAACATAACCCTATGATAGATTTTGAGGATCTGTCTAATTGGAGGAAAATATTATAAACATTTTTGAAAGGTACCGATTTTTTGGTTTTCCTAGAAACACATCCATATTTGAATACTAAAATTTGATGTGGTATTTAAGTCTATGGATATAAATGTAATAACCCAGAATAGAGTAGGTTAAATATAACCCAGCCATCATTTTGGTTCACTGGGATTATTCACCTACTACACACAATGATTGACACTCTAGGAGATAATCATCGGTTAATTCATATTTTTTTATGAAAAACATTGATGAATGACATAATAGATCCTATGGACACCTAGGATATTCCATAGAGATATAAGAGAAGACAAATGTCTATTGGGTTGATAAGTCTAAGGTAGATCACGAGTTTAATGTCATAGACACCACATTTGGGTTTTTATGTGATTGGATATTGACAAGATTACAGATATTTTTGGATACATTTATTGGAATAGAACCCTATGGTGTTTTATATGTTGTAAGGATAATGTGATTTGAAGAAAAATAATTTTATATTTTGTGTATATTAGTTTAAATTTATTGAAATCCTATAGGGATAATGTGATCATTGTTTATAAGGTAATAAAAGTCAATTATGATTCTTTGTTTGTTTTTTTTGAGAAAAATATGATGTTCAGAAAGACATAGTGTTTAAAATTTATTTGTTGATGACTGTTTTTTAGGATTTCAAATATATTTTTTAGGAGAAATATACGAAATATATTATATATTTTTATAAAATGGACAACCCATAGCCTAATAAAAAAAACATCACATCCAAGAGAGATGTGGGGCTTGAATCCACAACAGAAGGGTGATAAGGGTACATCGCCAACCAATGGCCTACAAGATATCCTAGATTGAATGAAAATTATTTTAATTAATTGATTTGATGGATAGGTATTATGTTGATTTCAGAAATAATGTTATAGAATTAAATATTTTTGAATTTTTTGTGATTTTAGGTGATTAGAGATAATTAAGGAGATGTTTTAATCAGTTGAGGTGTATATAAACTTTAGGTTTAACATAAAGTATTATTTTGAACGAATTATATAACATTTTTGGAGATTTAAGATAATGGGTATGAAGCGGCCTTTGGGGTTAACAATTTAATTAATCTTGATTTTATTGATGTTATTTAGGATACATGTTTATTTAATTATTGAATGACCTATGTAAAACCATTGGGTTTTTTTGTTTTATTGTAGTGATTAATATAAAATTTAATCATATGAAGTTTATTAATTTTGGGTATTATCTTACATTCTCAAAAAAAATTATTTTATTATATATATTATGAATATATTCTAATTATTTTATAGATTATGTGATCTAGTAGATTTTTATTTGAGTTATTTAGGCCTAATAACTGAACTTCAATACTCATTAGTTGGAGGGAAAAATCAAATTATAGTATAAATAGATAGAAGGATGAAATTAAAATTCTACAGTATGTATGTTTCTATATGTTGTTAATATAGATGGTAAAATAATTCCATAACCTTAGAAAAAGAATATTAAAATAGCAAATTTATCCTTTCACATTCAATTTTGATGAATTGATTTTGTTTCACCATTTACATATTTATGATTTTGTGTCCCTTAACATTATCATGTCTATGTTATCTATCAAGAATATCTAAGTAATTTTATGTTATTATTCAATTAAATGTCTATATTTTTTCTAAACACCATTTTTTAATTATCATGGAACCCAAATAAATGATATTTTAAGGAAACATTATGTTTCCCACTTTCCCTTTTCAAATGATGTTTAATTATACCTCTATGCATTGTGGGATCTAAATGAATATATTTTCAAATGTTGAACCTCAGATGACCACAATTAAATTTTGTGGCTTTAATTTATTAAGGAGGGGGAAGGGTTTGGGTAAATTTTAACACCTTGAAAATTTAGTTTAAATGAATAATAAACCTGATAGCTTTCTTAGCATGAAACACTGAGTTTTATAAGAAATTGAGATACTTCATAAAAATATTATTATTTAAATGTGACATAGCTTGTGAATTTTTGGATATGATCATGAGTAACCATATAATGAAAAATATGACTAATTCTTTGTTCAATAAAAATCTTTTAATTAATGAATAATAAATAATTAATCAATTTTATAGTGAAAGATTTTTATGTATCAAAAACATGTTTTCTTCAAAAAATAATTTCAATGAATTTCTTGGATGGATAGGGTAATTAGTTTATGATTCGTGTAGAATTTTGTTTTATAAAAATTATATCACTTACAAGATCCTCCCTAGTTTTTCAATGTTTTTCATCTTTGAGGACCCAAGTATGCAGTGTTCCAATGAAGTTTGAAGGATAAAGGAAAGCTCTCGTCAGTTTCGGATACCCCAGTCGAGGGTCTCACTCGGGCTGGGGCTCCTTCACAAACATATTGTGAAAATGGGTTTTCAAATATTAAAAATGTTGTTTTTTGGTTTTGGCATGAAAAATTGGTTTTAGTTTTTTTATTATTATGCTTGTCTGGTTTCTGTTTCGTGGCCTTTTCTTGTTTGTTGGGCCTGTTCGTTGTGCTGATCATGTGTGTGGCCCGCTTGATGTTCGTCCTTCCTTCCACCATGGAGATCCTGATTATTTTCCTCTTTTTCTGACCGTCGATGCTTTCTGATCCAATGACTCCGGTTCTGTCATTTGTGTTTCTTCGGTGACCTTATCTGTTCCACCTTTTCGATGGTAGCCGTCCACCTGTGCTATTTGTTCGGGATTCGTTGAGCCGCTGCCTACTTTGAGATCCTTTCGCCCGTCTATTTCCCACCATGTGGCTCTCGTCTGTTGTGCCTTTCAGTGGCGTCCCTTCGTTCTTTTTCGTAACCATTATTAGGGCAATGGGTTTTTTGGTTTTTGGGTGTTTTGTCGTTGTCTTCAGATTTCCGCTCCCGAGAGCTCTGAGAGAAGCAGAGCCTTCAATAGTTCGGTGACCCGCCACTTGTACGTCGTCACCTCGACGACTGTTCCGGTGCATTTCCAGTGGAGACCACTATGAAAACCAGGGAGGAAACCAGGGCAGGGATCCGTTCATCTCGGTGCTTTTGATTGTGAGCCCATTTTTTTCTTTCTTGTCTGTTCCTTGCGTTCTATGTTCTTGGTTTCCTTTTTATGGTCTACTTATAGTCGGGAATTCGTGTTATTGAGTCCGTCTAGTTTGGAAGAATACTCCGCTGACTCTGAGCTAGGGTTCATCACTGGCTCTTGGGGCGGAGAGATCTTCATTCTCGGATAGCTTCTGTGGTCCACGTGCGTGGTCTGTATTTTTTGCTTCTCTATTTTGTATTTGCACATTTTTTTTCTTTTTCATAATAATAATGAATCGGTGGTGGTGTTCTTGCTGTGGAGTAAGACAATAAGGTCCGAACCACGTAAATCCTATTGTTCCTTTTACTTTCCTACATGTTTCGTTTTCAGTTTTCTGACTTTGTTGATAACACGTTTTATTCTCGACTGTGTTTACGTTGTGTTTTTCTCTATAAACTGCATTATTTCCACAACAAGTGGTATCAGAGCCTGATTACTCGTTTTATTTACAGTGTCTGTCAAGTTTGAAATTGATAAATTTGACGGAGAAAATGATTTTAATTTTTGGAGAGTTAAAATGTGTGCTTTACTTGTTCATAATGGTCTTGCTGATGCTTTTCATGGTAGTAAGAAACCTGTTGTGACTGTCACTGCCGATGGACAGTCCACCACTACATTTTTTGATGTTGATCCTGGTATATTAGTGAAGGCTCAATGCAATCTACTGTTATCTTTGGATGATAAGGTGCTGCGTGAAGGAGCACATGAAACTACTGCTAAATCAATTTGGGAAAAACTTGAGCCTTTGTATATGACTAAGTATTTACATGGGCGTCTGTATAAAAAAATGCGTTTATATAATTTTAAATTGTCGCACAGTTCTTCTGTACATGTTCATATAGATGAGTTTAATAAAATTTTGTTAGATGTAGCAAACATAGTCATTGATGTTAAGGATGATGACCAAGCTTTAATTTTGTTAACCTCTCTTGATGATTCTTTTAACTCGTCATGGTATTCCATGATGTATGGTCGTGATTCTATTATGTTAGAAGAGGTTAAGTCTTTTATCCTGTCTCAGGATATTAAAACGCATAGTTTGAAGGAATAGTTGAGTTTAATAAGAGTGAACCTCATATGTTGTATACCAAGGCTCCTGTGTAAAATAAGGGTAGGAATTGAAAGAACCAGTTTAAAGGATTTGAGTGTCGTAATATTAGCCAAATTAAACGTTACTGCCCTAATCTGAAAGGAAAATATAGTATGGCCAAGAAAAAAGTGGTATGTCCCGATTATGAGTCTGCACAAGTCCTTTAGTCCTTTTAGCATCCCCTTATTTAGAACTAGACATAAGTTCTTTGTAGTTTATTTCTTGTGTTCTTAGGACTGGTTTCACATGTTTTTGTGGAGGAATCGCGGTTACGAAAAATGGTCTGTGTGGGATGGTCTAAGATGTTCGGGCTTAGGTGGAGAGGATGTTCTCCTGTCGGTTTTCTGTTATGTGATTACTGTTTTTAGTTTTCTACTGTTTTGAATAATGATTCATTGTTTTTAAGCATTCATGTTTATGTTTTTTTCATTGTATTTTACCCCTGGGAAAGGCTGTTTGAATTTCAGGTTGTTGGTGCATATCAGACCAACTGTTTCGGGTTGAACGAATGGTAGATGCTGGGTAAGCTTCATGAATTTTGGTTGCTTAGTTTAAAATTCTGAGCATGTTTAATCTGTTTAATAGTAGACAAGTAGTGTGGGTAGAACAGGTGTCACTACCGGCACATGTTAGGTGATGTTCTACTGGGAGAACATTTATAGACTTAGGTTTTTCAGATTATAGAAAGTCTACCCACACTAGTGATAGCCTGTATCGGTAGTTAGATGGTTTCCAAGAACAAAATTTGTTTTTTTTAATTTGAAAAGGTGGAGATTTGAGAAAATGTGTTTTTAAATATTAAAAATGTTGTTTTTCAGTTTTGCCTTGGAAAATTGGTTTTAGTTTTCTTTTTTATTATTATGCTTGTTGGGTTTCTATTCCATGGCCTTTTCTTGTTTGTTGGGAATGTTCTCTGGGCTAATCCTATGCGTGGCCCGCTTGATGTTCGACCTTCCTTCCACCGTGGAGATCCTGATTATTCGCCTCTTTTTCTGACCATCGATGCTTGCTGATCCAATGGCTCTGGTTCTGCCATTTGTGTTTCTTTGGTGACCTTATCTGTGCCGCCTATTCAATGGTAGCCATCCACGTGTGCTGTTTTTTCATGAATCATTGAGCCGTTACCTACTTCGTGATCCTTCCGCCTGTACGTTGCCTGCCGCGTGGCTCTCGCCTGTTGCTCCTCTCAGGGGCGTTGCTTCGTTCTTTTTTTGCAACCATTATTAGGGAACTGGGATTTTTTGGTTTTCGAGTGGTTCGTCTTTGTCTTCAGTTTTCCGCTCCCGAGAGCTCTGAGAGAAGAAAAGCCTTCAATGGTTCTGTGACCCACCACTTGTACGCTCTCACCTTGATGACTGTTCTGGTGAATTTCCGGTGGAGACCTCTACAGAAACCAGGGATGCAACCATGGCAGGGATCCGTTCTTCCCGGTGCTTTTGTTTGTGAACTCATTTTTTTATTTCTTGTCTGTTCTTTGCATTTTCTATTCTTGGTTTCCTTTTTCTGGTCTACTTATAGTCAGGGTTTTGCGTGCATGTGTCCGTCCAGTTCAGAAGAATACTCTGCTATCTTCCAGCCAGTGTTCATCACTGGCTCTTGGGGTAGAGAGATCTTCATTCTCGGATAGCTTCTGTGGTCCGCGTGCGTGGTCTATATTTTTTGCTTCTCAGTTTTGTATTTGCTCTGTTTTTTTCATTTTCATAATAATAAAGAATCAGTGGTGGTGTTCTTGCCGTGGAGTAGGACCATAAGGTCTGAACCACATAAATCCTATTGTTCCTTTTACATTCCTACATGTTTCGTTTTCTATTTTCTAACTTTGTTGATAATACGTTTTATTCTCCGCTGTGTTTACATTGTGTTTTTCTCTATAAACTGCATTATTTCCGCAACACATATATTTAGGATCCAGTTTTCATAATGGGGTCGAGCATCACCCAGACGGCTAAGAATCCCTCGATCCCCGCTCTAATAAAGGTCATCATTGAGGATGTTCTACCTCTCCCAGATCCTCACCCGCTTGTAGATTTCTCCTCTTTGGGCCCAGATCCTCCCCCTATAAGAGATCGGGAGGGTCCCTCCCCCCTTATAGATCATCAGTACGCTGTTTTGGTAAGTTCCTCAAGAATTCCTCCCCAAATAGAAACTACGAAACCATAGTCAATTGAAAAATCACGGATTATTTCACCTTTGACCCCACTAAAGTAGGCTCCATTAATGCTTCTGATGTCGGGTTCCTGAGCCTCTAGAGCTTGTTACATCGTGTAACCTGAAGGTCATTACCAGGGCTTCTTCAACCTTAGATATGATGGAGTTGGAGGTGTCACCTAAATCTTTCGGTCCTGGGGGTCTTACCAAGGGGATCATGCCATTTTCCATGAAACCACACACTCCCAGCCACTTCACTATTCTCGAAGAGCCTAGAGACCATCAAGTTAATCTGGTACCATCTAACCTGGTATATGGGCGGGGACTTGAGCTACATATCACTTGTGTCTGAAAATAAAGTCTGAGTAGTTTTCTCCCTAGGTGACATGAAAGTTTTCAACTACTTTCATGCTCATAATGTGGTGATGGATCTGGGATTCCCAGGGGATCCTTTTACTTGGTGCAACAAAAAGAAGCGTAACCGGATCATTTGGAGCAGACTCGACCGATTCCTATCGAACCTGCAAGGGATAGACTCCTTCCCCGATGCTCCTCTAACCATCCTCCCCCATGTGATTTTAGATAACTATCCTTTCTAGATCCATCTTAAGAGGGGGAATAACGGGTGCCAACATTTCTTTAACATGATTAGCTGGTCAAGGGAAGATTCCTTCCTTCAAATCTAGAGAAACTCATGGGGCCATCCGATTTAGAGAGGGGGTTGGGTTGGACAGTATGATTGCCTTAAAATGCTCTCACAGATCCTTTCAATATGGAACTCAAGCCATCTAGATAGCAATTCTAGTCTTGATACTTTAAACCAGGAGGCTGTCAGGCTGGAAGGCTCTATTCAGGTGAGGTTGGATGATGATACATTCAATATGATGTCATCTAAGTAGGGTCAGCTATCCAAGCAACTGTTGTCCATAGATAGGATCTCCAGAGATAAGTCGAGAGCTTTATGGCTAACAGAAGGGGATAAAATCATGTTTTTCATTCATGCTTTTATGAGAGAACAGAGGGTACAATGTAGAATTAATCTACAGTTGGAAGATGGTTTATTCACGGACTATGTGGAGGTGGCAAGAGGTATGGATGGGAACTATTTTGAATAAATTATTTAAAGAGATCACATCTTATAAGAGAAGGAACTCTTGGAAAAGAGAGGAATCTTTTATCCAAAATGTTACTAGGATGGTGGGAAACAAAGATAATGGGGAGATGGTTTTTATTCATGGTGAAGCAGAGATAAAAGAGGTGGGGGATTCATTAAATCCAGAAAGCCTCTCGAGGCCAAATGATTTTCTAAGGGCTTTCAACATCATTGCATGGTACATTATTAAGAGGCAGGTTATCGAGGTAGTGCAAGACTTCTTCTACAGTGGTGATCTTATAAGGGAAGGCAATTCTTCCAAAATCATTCAGATTCCGAAGGTCAAGGAACTGACTCTCATTAGCCAGTATAGACCCTTATGCCTCTTCAATTTCTCTTATAAAATCTTATCTTGCCTTTTTAACAGAAGGATGGGGAAAATGTTTCTAAATTTGATTTCAGAGGAGGAACATGGGTTCATTAACAGAAGAAGAATACAAGCCACAATTGTAATTGAAAAACAGATGGTCAATGACATAAATAAGAAATCCCTCAGATCCAATATAATGATAAAGACTGATATGAATAAGGTTTATGATCAGATGAAGTGTTCCTATATTGTTAGGATCATGAGGCAAATGGGCTTCTCGGAGTGGTTTTGTGACTTGACATTTAGGTAATTGGCCACATTAGGGTTTCAGTCTCCTTTATGGGGAGATGTTTTGGGTTATTCAAATTGAAGCATGGGCTCTGACAAGGGGATCCAGTTTCCCCCCAGCCTATTCATAAGAGCCCACGATGCCCTCTCTAGAAACATCAATCGATACATTAAGTGTAGGAGTATCTTTCATTTCAAGAACTGTTTAGATAATGGAATTATCTCTCATCTCATTTTCACATATGGAATTCTATTCATTATCAATGGAAGGAATACCTCCATATATGGATTAAAAAATACTCCAAAAACCTACTGCGTCTCGAGTGGGCAATATATCATCTTTTCTAAAACTAATGTTGATATCTTGTAAAACTTCCCATCGATACATGCAAAAAAAATCCAAGACCAGCTAGTGATGAAGTGGCGAGAGCTCCAAATGGAGTATTTAGGAGAACCCCGATCTGACAGGAGTATCAAGAAAGATTGTTTGGCAGATTTTATCTACTAGAAAACATGGTGCATATGCAACTGAAAGTGCCAACTTCTCTCTTTTGGAGGTAGAATCACACTAACCAACCCTTTCCTTACTTTGATACCCCTAAACATGCTAGAAGTCATCAATGTTACCAAAGTTACCCTCATGGTATTTTAGAAAAGTTTGAATGCAAAAAACTGGGATAAAAAGTAAGAGAGAAAGTGCCACTGGGCCTCTTGGGGAAGACAAGTGAAACCAGTTTTTGATGTCAGAGTAAACATGAGGAATGTTACTAAGACTATAACATGTCTTCAAGCGACGCTCGCATTGGATATCAATTATGGAAGGAGATATTCATGATAGACTATTACAGGGAGGACTGGATCATATGGAAGGATAGAAAAGGCTGGCTCTCGAAGGGGGTGGGGGATTGGACGCATTCCTGATTGGTTAACCGCATAAAGCCTCCTCAATTGGAACACTATACAGTTTCTATTTTCATGAGGTTTATTTAAGGAGGGCCAAGAACGCACGAATAAATTCACATGGTGACACACATTTATTGTGAAGACATTATTTGACGTAGATTCTATTTCCTATATTAGGAGGTAGAGTCAAGACATTTCAATTCACCGAAACCAACAACACAGAGATAAAATTCAATTTTGTGATCACATTTCTTCAACAATATCATTTCTTTCTCTCCGTTTTTGATTCACTAATTTTATTATTCAGTATTAATTTTGATATACCTTCCATTTTGGGGAGTCTCTACCGTGTACCTATTGATCTTAGTGGATCCCTCTTTCTGGGCAAGGTCACATGGTTTTCCCTTTTTTGGGTTTTCCACATAAATATTTCCGGTGCCAACTTTATTTTCTGCACATTTAATATCTGGTTGCTGCTCATTCACTTTTATTTAGAGAGAATGTTTTTTATTTCTATTGCACGTTCTCCTTTTCTATTTTTTATGTGTTCATCACCTTCCCCTCTTTCCCAACATCTTGTATCAGAGGGTTTTTGTTTTTCTTTCATATTTATTACAGAGGAAAATTACCACAGGATGATTTTGTTGAATGGTACCAACTACCATATGAGGATACTTAAAATGAGGGATCTACTTTTTTTCAAGTAAATGCATCTTCTAGTGTTTACTATCTAGAATCTAGAAAGGATGATAGATGAAGAATGCGCGTTTGAGTATGTAATGGTTTTTGGATTCATTATCCAATGGGTGGAAGACAACGTGATGAACCATATTGTCAACATCTCTCACACCATAACTTTGTGGGAGAAGCTTGAGATGACCTATGCTTCCAAGATGGGAAAAAATAAATTTTTTCATCTCAATGAAATGATGAAATTGAGGTACAATGATGATATTACTATTTCTAACTACATAAGTGAATATCATGTATGTTTTGAATTGTTTTCGAATATGGGTGTCAATTTGGAAGATGAGGTTTTAGCTCTCTTTCTTCTTAACACTTTACCCAATTCATGAGAGAATGTACGTGTTACTCTAACTAGTTATGTTCATTATGGTGTTTTCACATTTATTGTTGTCAAGTCTTCTGTTTTGAATGAAGATTTCAGGAGACAAACTCACAAGAAATATTCTTTAGAGCTTTTAGTCACAGAGAACAGGGGAGAATCCCATACCAAGGATAGAGCAGTCGAGGTAAGAGCATATGTGAAGCAAATACTGATCGAAGAAGATAGATTATTAATGTCATCATTGGTGTAAGAAGGTTCATGTTATGAAATTTTGTTATCAGCTAAAAATAGAGAATATATTGAAGGAAAATCCATAGAAGAAAAATGGAGATGGAGATTATCATGTCGCCGCCGCTACAGGGGTGTTCATGTTATTTTTTATGACTCCATTAACATTGCATCTAATGATTCTTGATGGGTTATTGACATTGGTGCCTTTTTTCACGTGACATCGAAGAAGGAGTTCTTTACATCTTACAACCCATTTAATTTTGGGACTTTGAAGATGGGAAATGATGGCCATGCTGTCGTTGTAGGTATCATGACTGTTTTAGAGAACATTACAGGAAGTAAGTTGATTTTGATGAATGTTCAACATGCACTGGAGGTTCGCTTGAATCTTATTTCTACCAGTGTTCTTGAGGATGAAGGGTTTATCAATACTTTTTGTGATTTCCAATGGATGATTTCCAATGGCTCTTTGATTGTGTCTCGAGGGAAGAAGCAATCCGGTTTGTACTTTAATAGAGCATCTATTTCTTGTGATACTAATTGTATTCTTAATTGAAGTGTTTTTTCATGTTGTGGAATAAGAGGATCAGTCACATCAGTGAGAAAGGTCTTGGTTGTTTGGCCAAGGGAAATCTTCATCCATATTTTAATATCTTCAAATTGGACACATGTGATCATTGCATGGCTGGGAAATAGATCAGAGTGAGTTATAGTAGTCATCCTCCACACATGAAGTCATAGGTTCTTGAATTGGTACATTATGAAGTTTGTGGTCCTTTTAAATCTAATACCTTTAGTGGTGGTCTTTATTTTGTGACATTTATTAATGATTACTCACGTAAACTCTAGGTCTATGTTTTAAATTCCAAAAGGAAAGTGCTTAGTGTTTTTGAAAATTTTCATTTTTCTGTTGAGAGTGAATCAAGAAAGAAATTGAAATGTATTCGCACTGATAATGGGGGAGAGTATTGGGGTCCTTTTGATTAGTATTGCACACATGATAGATTTTGGAATCAGAAGATGCCACCCATGACTCCCCAACCAAATGATGTAACTGAGTGGATGAACATGAATTTTTTGTAAAGAGTTCTTTGTTTTCTTCCGGAATCAGAGTTACCTGGATATTTTTGGGGTGATGATTTAATTACTACTGCTTATATTATTAATTTATCACCTAAATTTTTTTTGTAGGCAGACACTCCTTACAACTTTTGGTATGGAAAAGTGATCAGGTATGATCACTAGCGTGTTTTTCGTTGCAAGGCATTTGTTCATGTGCCAAGAGATGATAGATCCAAGATGGATGGTATGACATGCCAGTGTATTCTTATTGGATATGGACATGATGTGTTTGGGTATATGTTATATGATCTTGTTTTGAAGAAACTTTTTTGAATCTGTGATGCAATGTTTATGGAGGATATAACTATTTCGGACTTTGATAAGGTATAAAAACAAGCTTCTCTAGTGTCTGATGGTTTTTTTAGTCTTGAGCCAGGTTATAATTCACATTTACCTCATATTTTTGATTCTGATGATCCCGTTGATGTATTTAATGATGCTCAAGGTGAATAGGATAGAGTTAATTTTTTTGATGCACCTTTTGTTTCTGATGATCCAGTTCCTGGGGTTATTAATGAACCCATAGTTCCACTCTCAAGGTTATCTCAGCATCGCACCGTTTCTACTCAACATTCACCTAATGAGTATGTACTTTTTGCTGAAGGGGGGGAACCCGAATCTTTTGATGAGGAAATTGAAATTCAATAGAAAGACCGATGGGTTATGGAAATGGATGACGAGATGAAATCATTGCACAAAAACCATACTTTTGAGCTAGTGAAGTTAGCGACAGGTAAGAGAGCTTTGCAGAATCGGTGGATTTATCATATTAGAAATGAAGAATCCAGTTCTGTTCCATGATACAAGGCAAGGTTAGGTGTTAATTTCTTTCTTCAAAATAATGAGATTTCCACACCTGTTATGAAAATGTCTTCTATTCAGGTCTTTCTTGGTTTGGCTGCTAGTTTGAATCTTCTAATTGAGAAGATGGATGTGAAGACAACTTTCCTCCATGGATATTTAAAGGATGATATTTATATGGAGTAGTCAAAGGTTTTTGTTGAAACAGGTATAGAAAATCATGTATGTAGGTTCAAAAAGAGTATGTATGGTTTGATGAAAGCCCTGAGGAAGTGGTATAAAAAGATTGAATCTCTCGTTTCTCATCAGGGTTTCAGGAATAAATTTTCTGATCATTGTGATTTTGTTCAGAGATTTACTGATGAAGATTTTATTATAATGTTGCTTTGTGTTGATGATATAATCATTGTTTTCCATGATACATCTAGAATTGATAGATTGAAGAAGGATATTTTTCTGTATTTTGAAATGAATGACTTGGGTCCAGTATGAAAGATTCTTGGCATGAAAATCTACCATGACAGGAAGGATAAGAAATTGTGGTTATCTCAAGAGAGATACATTGATAAGGTTCTTCAGAGATTTTCTATGGATATAAAAAAGTTTGTTAGTACTCCTCTTCCTTTACATTTTAAGCTCAACACCAGCAAGTCACCTTCTACTAATGAAGAGAGAGAGGAGATTCATCAAATACCTTATTGATCTACTGATGGTTATTTGATGTAAGAAATGGTATGTACTAGACCTAATATAGCTTAGGAAGTTGGTGTGGTCAATCATTTTCTATCAAATCCAGGTAGAGATAATTGGAGAGTAGTGAAGTACATTTTTCGTTATCTTTGTGGTACATCTTATCTGAGATTGTGTTTTCGAAAAGGGAAACCTATGATTTGGGGCTTTACATATTCATATATGTCAGGAGATATTGATTTGAGGAAGTCTACTTCAGGCCATTTTATTACTTTTGTAGGGGGAGCTATATCTTGGCAGTCTAGATTGTAGAGATGGGTTGCTTTATCTACCACAATGTTAGAGTTTTTTTGAAAATACTGAGGCATGCAAAGAATTTTTCTGGATGAAAACATTTATTCGAGAGATCAATTTAAACTAGGACATATATGTTTTATTTTGTGATATTCAGACTACTATTTGTTTTAGAATGAATATCCCTTTTCATGGAAGGTCGAAACATATCAATTTTCAATATCATCGGATCCGCAAAATCTTTGATTCGAGATAGTTAGAGCATTAGAAGATCCACACTAATGACATTGGGTCAAAAATGTTGCCCAATATTTTACCTAGATGAAAATTTGAGACTTGCTGATTAATTTTAGGGTTGGGGGAGATCCCCACTTTAGTTGGAGGGTGAGTTTTTTGGGCACCTTCCGGATTGGCGCACCACATAACGCCTCCAAAATCAGATAACCACATGGTTTCTCTTTTAATGAGGTGCTTCTAATACGGGACAAGACCACGTGAATTAATTCACGCAGGGACATGCTTTTGAAATGGAGACATTTTTTGACAAGACTACTTTTTCTTATATAAGGAGATAGTTGAAAAGTATTTCAACACACCGCCACCAACAACACTGAGAGAAAATCCCATTTTCTGATCGCCTTTCTTAGATGATCATCTTTCTTTCTCTCCATATTTGATTCACTACTTTTATTCTTGAGTATTAATTCTGAGATCCCTTCCATTTTGGGGAGTCTCAACCATGTAACTCTTGATTTTAAATGAGCCCTATTTCTGTACTAGGTCACATGGTTTTTCACTTTATGGGTTTTCCACGTAAAAATTTCCAATGTCATCTTTATTTTTTGCACATTTAATTTCAGGTCATTGTGGTTCTGCTTGTATTTGGAGTGAAAGTTTTTTATTTCTGTTGTGCGTTCACCTTTTTTATTGTTTTCACGTTCGTCGCCATCCCATCTTTCCCAATAGGGGGTGTGGGTTTGGATGTCATATTTTCTGAGGATAACTAGGCGGGGCGCACTCCCTTCTAGGATTCCATATACCAATCATATTTTATGAGAAATAGTGCATTCACCCTGGTCTTATCTCAACCATTCTTATTGAAAAATATTATATCTTACAAGGAATAATCCAAATGGTCGAAGTCCATGACACATGCATTTTTACGGACAAAACCTCTAGTGTAACACCCTGAGATTTTATGAAAAGTATTATTTTTAATTAATGTCTTGTGTTGTACGGTACACCAAAAGGAGTTTTCACAACACACATCCCTGAATTGCCTTGCATTACATTCAATCGCGACCTTCCTCGATAGCGTGTGTAGTACACAATACCGAGTTTCACTAAACGAGATATTATTATAATATTATTATGAACTAGCCATTATGAATAGTAATACCCACTTTTTGAAATTTTATAAATTTTATCTTTCAAAAATGGACTTCATTTTTGGATACGGAATATCGAAATTAGCTTAGGGTGAAATTTTGGTACTTTTCGGATAACTTTCATATTCTGATGAATAGTGAAAATTACTAAATTTTAATTAAAAACAACTTTTTTAATCCAAATAATTAATAGTGATAAATTATTAATTTGAGTGGTTTTAATGTATTTTTAGAATATATTTTTACAATTTAATACAATGATGGTCATTGGATGTAATTTCACATTTAAACCAGATATAAACAAGTGTCGATCTTTTGATATTTATTATCTCTTAAAAACACGCTATTTGTTTTGACGACGGGAATTAATTTTTAAATTAGTTAATGTAACTGATATGTTTTTAATTTGGTAAAATAGACATCATTTTTGAATTCATAATATCAAATATATATTAGGCCTAATTGTTGGTATTTTTCTAGAAACTTTAATTTTTTTTGAATAGTGAAACCACTAAGTTGTAGTTAAAAAACTGAATTTTTCATAAAATTTAATATTACCGCTTCTGTGAGTGGAATTTCGAAAATCCAAGAGACACGGTTAATATCAAGGACTAAAATGTGGTCCAATGAGATGAAAATAATTTTTGGTGAATAGTAACTTTTTACTTTTTTTACCACGGTTAAAAGTAAATAGGGTAGTTAAGGGTAAAACTGATATTATTATTTCCCTAACACATGTCCTAATTCTATTGGATAAGTATAATTTGACCAAAAACAACCTTAGGAATAAAATATGACCATTTATTCCCACTTGGATTAGATTAGGACATTTATTATTAATTTATTTGAAGAAGGCCTAAAATAGTTAAAATCAATGTTTAATAAGTAGATAATTTTTAATATAGTTTTATACATAAGATAAATTCGACTATAAATATTAATTAGAAATCTAAATAGATTTCCTACATAATTATATTTTATTTTTAATTTTTAGACTTTAAAAAAGATAATTTATTTATGACACAATGATGATGCAGTAATTTTCTTATTAATGAAATATTGACATAATTGATGTTATAAATACCCAAATAAATGTAATTTGAGACTTTTTATGAATTAAACTAATTTTATAGGTTAATATTACATGTTATTATTGATTTAATTAACTTGTTTCTAATTAATCATTCTTTTATGATTTTCACAAAAATAAATTACTAAATAGTGTCAAAATTGACATAAAATAGTGTTTAAAACAAATATTATATTATTAATTGTTATTATATTCCTAAAAATCTAAGGTTCGGCCAAATTACTTAGATAAGGTTATATATATTAATAATAAACAACTTGGGGTTCTTTGGGCCTGTTATACTATGTTTATTAACCTTATAGTGTAAGAACACAAAAAGACAAGGTAAAAGTAAAATTATCTAACTTAACGTTAAATCTAAATGATAAGGTTACAATAGGAACCTAAACTTGTCTAAATTCTATTGGATGAGAGGATTTCAACCCATACCCACTTTAGCTTCTAAATAAATCAATTTGGAGCTATTTAAAACCGAATTTGGCTTTATAATAAAATAATATTTTTAGTTTTTCCAAAGGAGCCCCTCTCCTCCCTTATAAAAGGGCACCTCCTCCCCCTCTTCCTCACACCACTTTGATCCTTAAAACTCGTCCAAACCCTGAAACATTCTCTTCTCCACTTCCCTAGCAACATCCTAGAGGTCTTGGTATTCTTCAAAGACCAATTTTAGTGCCCAAAGAGGAGGACTCAAAGAGGCGCTTCAAAGAAGAGTTATGTCTGTTACTGATTCTTTCAAATTTCTTTCTTATTCTACTTCTTCTTATTAGGTTGTTTCATTATAAATAAATAACATCAGTATCTCTCATATACTTATATGTTATTTTAAGTATGAAACAACCCTATTTCACCATCTATCCATCCTACAGAAAATGAAATCACCGCGCGTGCGTACGTACGGAATACCGTCTCCACGCCATGGTGTAATCTATTTTCCACCACCACCTTACTTGGATGGTTATAATGGTGTAAATAATAACTATATATGATTATTGTAAAGTTATATTGATTCTGAAATAGTATACATACACTCCAATACAATTCCACGATCATGAGAACGATATCATCGCTCCTGCGTACGTACGGACTACCGTCTACACGACGCGATGAGATTCATTCACCACGTTAACCATTCATGAATGATTATAAAGTATATATAATAAGTAATCATGAAATATATGACATAATAATGATACTGGATATATATGTATGTGATTTACTTAATTCCATTCAACTCAATAAGGAAATGAAAACAGCGCTCATGTGTACGTACGACCTACCGTCTCCATGAACGGTGTATTTCTTTCCATTTACTGATTTATTATATATATGTATATTCTGAATATATATTATATATAAATCATGTTTTCTATTGTGTAATTATGTAATCATGATCTATGTAATCATATGGATAATTACAAGTCAAAACACGGACGACAAATGAAACGATTTTACCCAAAACACTCTTTAACATGGAATTTACAAAAGAACGGGTAATATAAAGTCATAAGTGAACCATATATAATATCATAACAATGAGTATGATTCTAGAATAAGTAAATTACATTATTTAAATCATTATTCAGGAGGTTAGGACACTTACGAAGCAAATCATACCTAAGGTAAGGGATAATTGTGCAAATATCATTTTTATCCGAGATTGCTTCTTCGTAAGTATTTACTGGGGTTATTGCTATAATCCATGTCCATGATTTATAAAAGTGTATTCATGTATGTTTAAAGTCCTTTTTACCCATTTTTTACTTTTACTACATGGTATGTAAGTAATCTGTCGTTCATTTACGTTATAAGGTACTTCTTGACTTTTTCGAAAAAAGTACGAGAAGAATGTTTTTTAAACGTATACAGCATGAAATGATTTTTACGGTTTTATAAAGACATATTTTAATGAAGATTCCTCCAAAATATTTCATGAATATTTTCAAAAAAATATCCTTCTTTTAAAATTTCATGATGTTTTGTGAAAAGAAATTGATTTTGAAGAAGAAAGGATATTTTCCTCAAGAATTCATTTCAAGTGTTTTATCAGAATCATTTTCCATCTAAGATGACATTATTTCATATGTGTATGTTTCAAGTATAATGTCTCTATGATTTACATGGTTTCACTTTTCTTATGATGAAATATCCATTTGTTTTATATGGATTATGTGATGATGTTTATGAAACCCATTTTATTCTTTGGGTTATGATGAATGTTTTAAGTTTATTTTGTGGCACAAGTAAGAATGATTTCATTATGAGATGGGTGGGACCTATATCTCCCTCCAATGCATTGGGTAAGGATTTATATCTCATGATATAGACATGGCTGGAACTATTGGTTAAACCGGTTCAGTAATACAGGACTGGAACGAGGAGTGAAATCGATTCAGAAAGGGACTTTGTCCACTAAGATGGTCTTGGAAGCAATGCCTTGGATACTATGGAAATCATTACATGTGCTTAATGGATGCCACAATTACATGTTTTATTCCCATGCTATTTTATCATTATTAATGTTTCTTTATGATCTATGCCTTACGTACATCCATGTTTTATGTCATTTCTCAAGATTTTGATGTTTAAACATTGTGTTCATGTTTTTATGTTCAAATGTATATGGTATGTTTTATTTTATCCATGCTTACGCTTACTAAGAATTTGATCTCACCCTTTTTATGTTTTATTTTCCCCCATGATTAAAAGAAAAGTTTTAGGTACGGAAACAAAAAGTGGAAGATCTTTATGGGAGATGTTGAAGATCTTTCACCAGGATTAGAAGATTACGTTCCAAGCTTCCAAAGACATTAAACTATTACGGTCCTTGTGTGTCTGTTTTTGTTATGTATTAAGTATTCCGAAAAAGTAATTTAATTTCCATATACTTTAAGCTTTGGGTCTCTACGGTTGGTATCAGAGGAATGGTTTAGTCAACCTTTGGAAACTAGGATGCAGAAACTTTAGTGAAATCCCTTGAGATATTTCTAAGGTATGTCTAGGGATGTCCCTAAGGATTAGTATACATATAGTTTATAGTCCTATAATTACGGTAATGATATTAGAATTAAACCTAAGATGTTAGATATTGAAGGTAATCCCCCTTTATTTTGTTGTTTTCCCTAACATGATTTTTGCCTCTCACACTATTAATTTTGGGTTATAGATGATGGCTGGAACCCGAAGGAACTATGTTGATCAATGAAATGGACAATGCAATGATTGTATTCCTGAACAAACAAATGTAATGGGAGATGGAGTGAAAAATCTTATTGCTATACTTACACAAGCTATGAATCATTCTGGACTTTCAAATGAGCAGAGAAGGGAACAATATTCTATTGAGTCCTTCATGAGGCATTGTCCACCTTATTTCAGTGGGTCTTCTGATCCACTTGTTGCTGAACAACGGATCAATACCACTGAAAAGATATTTTCAGTTCTTCAATGTTATGAACATGATAAAGTCATCTTAGCAGTTTATGGTTTGGAAGGTGAAGCTGATCAATGGTGGAATCTTATCAATAATACGAGGACAAGAGATGAAATTGAGTCCATGGAATGGGATGAGTTCAAGAACTTATTTTTCAATAAGTACTTCCATCGTATTCTTTGAACAAAGATGGAGAAGGAGTTTCTTGAACTAAATCAAAAGGATGATGAATCTGTTGGTATATACGAAGCGAATTTTACAAGCCTTGCAAGGTATGCATCTGGATTTATCATCCAACCTGAAAGTAAAGATGATCGATTATTCAGTGGCTTAAAACCAAATCTTTGAAGGCAATTAGCTATAAGAAACTTCAGAAGCTATGAAGAAATTGTGCATTTTTCTATTAACATAGAAATGGAATTTGGTGTTACATATCCATATCATGGTTTTGACAAGAAATGAAAGATGGAGTTCAAGGAGAAATCTCAGAATAATGGTGAAAAGATGATGAATGTTTCCTTATGCTCAAACTGTGGAAAGAAGCATGGTGGAGATTGTCTTAAAGGGACTAGAAAATATTTTAAGTGTGGAAAAGAAGGTCATTGAGCAGCTGAGTGTCGATGTAATGGAAAAAGGGTTTCTAATGATGTGAATAATGAAAAGACTGCAGAGAACGCACCACCAACACTTCAATGCTTCAAGTTCAAGGAAATGGGGCATTATGCTAATAAATGCCCTAATCCAAGGGTTAGTGATGATCGACATGAGCAACCACTTAAGGCAAAGGACAAAGGGAAGTCACATGCGATCACTATTGGTGATGTTGAATATGACAACGATGTGGTGGAAGGATTAAGTGTTTATGTAATGGGATTCCAAAATAATGTTGTATATAGTATCATGGAATATTGGAATATTTATGTATTGGTCTATTGTGGTTTTCAATAATTTTATGGTACCAGTAACCATGGAAAGTGATTGAGGTATTTTTGGAAAAAAGATGATATGCACATAATGAAGGGAAAATGAGAAAATGAAATGTTTGACAGTATTCATGAGCTCATGACGGATATAAGGATATAATTATATCATGGTTCGAGGTTTTGGTATGTGAAAAGAGTTAACATTTGACAACACTCATGTTTTCACTAAGATTCAATGGGTATTCATTTTTTTCAAGAGAATACATGATTAAGGCCATCGAATGTTTGTAATGTGACCAACAAGACATATCTCATGATATATAGGGATCAACGATGGTATTAACATGCTAGTTGTATGAACTATTTGGTAATCGTTTTCACTATAATATGAGATTGGACAATAGTATTTTGGATAAGCCTAAAGATTAGAATGGATTATGTTGGACATAAGTTAGTATTATTTAAGAATATAAGTTTTTTCGATATTATTTATGGGATGTTATTGTAATTTATTTTTAGAAAAAGGACAACCTGCAGGATGGGCGACAACCCATCGCTTCAGACAAGGCTATGGGAATCGAACCCACAACCGAAGTGCGACTGGCCTTTATCGCCTACCACTGGCCTACATAAAGTCCTTATTTAGTAGAAACTAGTTTTATTATATTATTAAGTATGATATATGAAGTATAAGTCCATTTTAGGAACCATATATGATTAATCTCACTATATATGGACTTATGTATTTTTTGATAACTTTTGAAACATTTTTTGAGATAGATGGAATGACCCATAATTCTATCACATGATCTGATAACACATCACGAATGAAAAATTCAACTTCATTTCTTTAAGAGATGAAGTGGAAATTGTCCAAAGAACGACCAACAGTGAGATTGTACCAAAATCACGAAAGTATTTCTTCTAATTCCAATTTCATCAACTTTTTGGGAAATGATCTTGAAAACAAAAAAATGTTGTCCTAGTGCTCTTATATCTGATGAATCATATGGTACCTTAGATCATCACAAATTTATGGCTTTGTGATTGATGGATTTTTCATAGCCACGTTCTCTACCACTCTCCATCAGAACTTGATGGTTAGATTTTTCTTCCATATCCATATTTTCACATATGTTCTCCTACGTGGAAACCCAGTGATGAGTTAATTTGGGTAACCGTTACATTTCAGACTTTATTTTTTAAAGCCAAGTATTGCTATTCCTTTTTACGATGTGGGATTCTATTAAAGAAACTTTCGAGTAGTAAACCATTTATAACCCCGACGAATTTCGATGGCTAAATTCATTTTAAGGGGGGTAGAAAGTAACACCCTGAGATTTTATGAAAAGTATTATTTTTAATTATTGTCTTGTGTTGTACGCTACACCAAAAGGAGTTTTCACAACACGCATCCCTAACTTTCCTTGCATTACATGCAATCGCGACCTTCCTCGATAGTGTGTGTAGTACGAAATACCGAGTTTCACTAAACGAGATATTATGATAATATTATTATGATGTAGCCATTATGAATACTAATACCCAGTTTTTGAAATTTTATAAATTTTATCTTTCAAAATGGACTTCATTTTTGGATTCGGAATATCAAAATTAGCTTAGGGTAAAATTTTGGTAATTTTCGGATAACTTTCATATTCTGATGAGTTGTGAAAATTACTAAATTTTAATTAAAAATAACTTTTTTAATCGAAATAATTAATAGTGATAAATTATTAATTTGAGTGGTTTTAAAGTATATTTAGAATATTTTTTTACAATTTAATACAATGATGGTCATTGGATGTAATTTCACATTTAAACCAGACATAAACAAGTGTCAATCTTATGATATTTATTATGTCTTAAAAACACACTATTTGTTTTGACGACGGGAATTAATTTTTAAATTAGTTAATGTAACTGATATGTTTTTAATTTGGTAAAATATACATCAATTTTTAATTCATAATATCAAATATAGATTAGTCTTAATTTTTGGTATTTTTCTGGAAACATTCATTTTTTGATGAATAGTGAAACCACTAAGTGGTAGTTAAAAAACTGAATTTTTCATAAAACTTAATTTTACCGCTTCTGTGAGTGGAATTTTTAAAATACAATAGACACAGTTAATATCAAGGACTAAAATGTTGTTCAATGAGAAGAAAACAATTTTTGATGAATAGTAACTTTTTACTTTTTTTTACCACGATTAAAAGTAAATAGGGTAGTTAAGGTTAAAAATGTTATTATTATTACTCTAAAACATGTCCTAATTCTATTGGATAAGTATAATTTGACCAAAAACAACCTTAGGAATAAAATATGAACATTTAGAACCACTTGGATTATATTAGGACATTTATTATTAATTTATTTATGGAAGGGTTAAAATAGTTAAAATCAAAGTTTAATAAGTAGATAATTTTTAATATAGGGTTATACATAAGATAAATTCGACTATAAATATTCATTATAAATCTAAAAATATTTTCTACATAATGATATTTTATTTGTAAATTTTAGACTTTATATAAGTTAATTTATTTATGACACAAAGATGAGGCAGTAATTATCTTATTAATGGAATATTGACATAATTAATTCTATAAATACCCAAATAAATGTAATTTGAGACTTTTTATGAATTACACTAATTTTATAGGTTAAGATGACATGTTAGTATTGATTTAATTAACTGTTTTCGAATTAATAATTCTGTTATGATTTTAACAAAAATAAGTTACTAAATAGTGTCAAAATTGACATAAAATTGTTTTTAAAACAAATATTATATTATTAATTGTTATTATATTCCTAAAAATCTAAGGTTCGGCCAAATGACTTATATAAGGTTATATATATTAATAATAAACAACTCTGGGTTCGTTTGGCTTGTTATAGTAAGTTTATTAACCTTATAGTGTAAGAACACAAAAAAACACTGTAAAAGTAAAATTATCTAACTTAATGTTAAATCTAAATGATAAGGTTAAACTAGGAACCTAAACTTGTCTAAATTATATTGGATGAGAGTATTTCTACCCATCCCCACCTTATCTTCTAAATAAATCAATTTGGAGCTATTTAAACCGAATTTGGCTTTATAATAAAATAATATATTTAGTTTTTCCAAAGGAGCCCCTCTGCTCCCTTATAAAAGGGAACCCCCCCCCCTCTTCCTCACACCACTTTGAGCCTTAAATCTCAGAAAACCCCTACCAAATTCTCTTCTCCACTTCCCTAGAAACATCCTAGAGGTCCTGGTCTTCTTCAAAGACCAATTTTAGTGCCCTAAGAGGAGGACTCAAAGAGGCGCTTCAAAGAAGAGGTAATGTATGTTACTGATTCTTTCAACTTTATTTCTTCTTCCACTTATTCTTCATAGGTTGTTTCATTATGAAGTAATAACATCAGTATCACTCATATAATGATATGTTATTATAAGTATGAAAAAACCATATTTCACAATCTATCCATCCTACGGAAAACGAAATCACCGCGCGTGCGTACGTACGGAATACAGTCTCCAAGCCGTTGTGTAATCTATTTTCCACCACAACCTTACTTGGATGGGTATAATGGTGTACATAATAACTATATATGATTATTTTAAAGTGATATTGATTATGAAATAGTATACATACACTCCAATACAATTCCACGATCATGAGAATGAGATCATCGCTCGTGCGTACGTACGGACTACCGTCTCCATGACGCGATGAGATTCATTCTCCATGTTAACCATTCATAAATGATTATAAATTATATATAATAAGTAATAATGAAATATATGAAATAATAATGATAATGGATATATATTTATGTCATCTACATAATTCCATTCAACTCAATAAGGAAACGAAAATAGCGTTCATGCGTACGTACGGTCTACCGTCTCCATGAACGGTGAATTTATTTCCATTTACTGATTTATTATATATATGTATATTCTGACTATATATTATATATAAATCATTTTTTATATTCTGGAATTATGTAATCATGATCTAAGTAATCATATGAATAATTACAAGTCAAAACACGGACGACAAATGAAACGCTTTTACCCAAAACACTCTTTAACATGGAATTTACAAAAGAACGTGTAATATAAAGTCATAAGTGAACCATATATAATATCATAACAATGAGTATGATTCTGTAATAAGTCAATGACATTATTTAATACATTATACAGGAGGATCAGACACTTACGAAGCAAATCAGACCTAAGGTAAGGGATAATTGTGCAAATCTCATTTTTATCCGAGATTACTTATTCGTGTG
This sequence comes from Viscum album, assembly GCA_963277665.1. Classification (NCBI taxonomy): domain Eukaryota; kingdom Viridiplantae; phylum Streptophyta; class Magnoliopsida; order Santalales; family Viscaceae; genus Viscum; species Viscum album. Next base: position 1,146,448,072 of record OY728166.1, read on the forward strand.
TATTTACTAGGGTTATTTCTATCATCCATGTCCATGATTTATAAAAGTATATTCATGTATGTTTAAAGTACTTTTTACCCATTTTTCCCTTCTACTATATGGTTTGTAAGGAATCATTCTTTTGTTTATGTTATGAGGTACTTTTTTACTTTTACGACAAAAGTAAGAGAAGAATGTTTTTTTAACATATACGGCATGAAAAGATTTTTACGGTTTTATAAAGCCTTATTTTAATGAAGATTCATCCAAAATATTTCATGAATATTTTCCAAAAAACATCCTTCAATTAAAATTTCATGATGTTTTGTGAAAAGAAATTGATTTTGAAGAAGAAAGGATATTTTCCTCAAGAATTCATTTCAAGTGTTTTATCAAAATCATTTTCCATATAAGATGACATTATTTCATATGTGTATGTTTCAAGTATAATGTCTCTATGATTTACATGGCTTCACTTTTCTTATGATGAAATATCCATTTGTTTTATATGGATTATGTGATGATGGGATGATGTTTATGAAACCCATTTTATTCTTTGGGTTATGATGAATGTTTTAAGTTTATTTTGTGGCACAAGTAAGAATGATTTCATTATGAGATGGGTGGTACCTATATCTCCCCCCAATGCATTGGGTATAGATTTATATCTCATGAGATAGATATGGGTGGAACGGAAAGTTAAACTGGTTCAGTAATACAGGACTGGAACGAGTAGTGAACTCGATTCAGAAAGGGAGTTTGTCCACTAAGATGGTCTTGGTAGCAATGCCTTGGCTACTATGGAAATCATTACATGTGCTTAATGGATGCCATAATTACATGTTTTATTCCCATGCTATTTTATCATTCTTAATGTTTCTTTATGATCTATGCCTTACGTACTTCCATGTTTTATGTCATTTCTCAAGCTTTTTATGTTTAAACATTATGTTCATGTTTTTATGTTCAAATGTATATGGTATGTTTAATTGTATCCATGCTTACCCTTACTGAGCATTTGAGCTCACCCTTTTTATGTTTTATTTTCCCCAAGGATTAAAATAAAGGTTTTAGGTAAGGAAACAAAAAGTGGAAGATCTTTATGGGAGATGTTGAAGAACTTTCACCACGATTAGAAGATTACGTTCCATGTTTCCAAACACACTAAACTATTATGGTCCTTGTGTGTCTGTTTTTGTTATGTATTAAGTATTCTGCAAAAGTAATGTAATGTCCATGTACGTTAAGCTTTGGGTCTCTACATCTAGGATATTAAAAAAAATAGGTTCTGAACCTTGATCCATCCAACGTAGGAGACAAACTTTTGGGTGATACATCTTTGGTGAAAAGAGATCCCCACCAAGTTAAACATAATTGTCTAGAGAATAAGAAAGATATCCCTCCCTATTGACGAGACTGTCCACAGAAAAGGTATCAATATAGCTTTGTGCTACTTGTGTTGTGAGGGTTATAATAGATATGAAACATCACTTGTTCATTGAAGGGGAGTAGACACGATTAATCTAGGGTCTCATCGGACAACATCACAACATACCTATGTAGATCAGTACCAATAAAGACTTCATTGCCTCGTCGTCTATGAGGGTGTAGAAAGGTGGTATCGAAAGGAATTGTAGAATCATGGATTTCACTATATTATATAAGGAGTTATGGAAGGCCAAAAAAAAATAAATGAGAGGGCACTAATTGATCTCTCCTTTATATTCAAACATTTGTTCTCTATATGGTTTCAAAACTGGGGACTCCATTTTAAGGTGGAAGCTATGAGACATCCAACAGGGGTTTGATTCCAAGGGGATCGATCTGTTCTGATGCTAACAATGGCTATTGACAAGGAATATGGATTAAATGGAACCCACCATGTGCATCACTCAATATAAATACTGACGGATCATGTTCCCAAGGTGAGGTGAGAGGTGTTGGTCTAGTTTGTGATGGATGTGGTTTAGCGATTCTTAGGTTCAGTGATTATTACGAGGAATTAAACTCAATATAGGTAGAAACAAGATCCCTCTATAGTGTATTGGCCCTCTGAAGACTATTCAAAATTACAATCACGGTGGTGAAATATGACTCCAATATCCTATGGGTCTTTATCATGAATAAGGGAACATTACATAGTTATCTATGGGGTCCACTCCCAATAAAGGGAGAATTCAGTGGATGGAGAGTTTTTTATTGGAAGCTGGGTTTCTCATTTGTCAGCAACTACTCCACGCAATAGTGCTCCTTGGTGGGAAGTGATGGCGGATTAGAAGTTGGTGGTATGGAGTTTCTCATGGGTAGATGATCTACCCACCAACCGTTGACAATTGATGTTTTCTTCCACTTTATAAAAATAAATATCTATTGGGTGTAATATGAGTTTTTCGTAATCCTCTGAAGAGATCCAGAGAGATAAATAAGAATTGTCCCTATTTCTACTATGGATGTAGGAAAACCTTCCAAACCACGTTAAATTTTGTATTATTTGTTTTTCATCTATTTTTTTTCTGTTTTTCATTTCCACATGACTCCACTACACCCTTACTGTATCCCACCTATTTAATCGGGAAATGCGGGCTTCTAATCGATCATGGTACCAAAGTCTGTCCCACATGGACAGAGGGAAACATAGTAGTTAATTTCTTGGATAATAATGGGAACATTAATGATACTCTAATCCTTTATAATTATGTTTGTTCTCTTCATGGTGATTGTAATACTGTTTTAAAAGGATATTCATGAGGACTCTTCAATTTTAGGCCCCTGTGATCAATTATCTCCTTTTAATCCGAGAATTAATGAATGATATTAAGAACACTACAAGTATTATATTTTGATTGATTTTAATATTAACATAATTTAAAAGATAAATATTACATATTAGAGGTGTTCTAAATTTTGATATGATAATTATATTTCTTTCATAGTGTTTTCAAAATCCAATTATGCGAATACTTGTTAAAATGAAATTAATAATATTTTATGTTAAATATATTTTATTTATATTTAATTAAAAATATTAATGTAGATGATTATAATGATAAATGGTCTAAAATTTTACCCCTTTTACATTTATGAAGTAATTTTCATCTTATTAGTAAAATGATAAACCTATAAAATTGAAAAATTCATTTCCATGATTAGAATTAAAATTGGTTAACCATGATGTTAAACAAAAAGTTATGGTTTAAAAATATTTCTAAACCAGTAAAAGTTTAATTGGATTATTATATTAAGATCATATGTTACTTATGATATAATAAATTTCATTTTCTAACTTTACTACATGATTTAGACACATATTATATTATATCACATCATGAATTTCCAAAGCATATATTAGTGATATTTCATAAAAAATAATATTTTAGTAAAGGAATTAAAATATATATGTGGTTTAAATATCAAAAATGGTCTATTTTTTGTTTCATTTTTCCTTTTATAGTATATTTCATGACCCATAAAGTGTAAAAAAAATTATCACAGTAACTATAAGAAGGTTTAAAAGGGTGATATGACTTAGTGATAAGGGTAAAAACATAACCACGACTTGTATAAATTTTATTGAATGATAGTATTACAACTCCTAATCATTTATTTTATAATCATATCAATTTGAAAGAATTATTCAATGAAAATTAATTTATATTAATTTTATACATTATGTAAATACAAGAGTTCCTCTCCCCTCAATTATAAACAGACACTATTTCCATTTTTATTTTCAACTTCTTGAGAAACCTGTCATGAGAAAACCCTATATGATTATATTAAAAACAACTCTATAATATAATTCTAGGATCTTTTATTCTTAAAAGATCATTACAAGGATCCTTATTAAGGGATCTAATGGGATTCAACTTAAGAAGAGGAAATCATATTTACAGAAATTTTCAACTGAATTTATTCTTCTACTTCCTCAAAATATATTTTACCCATTTTAAAATAATATATAGACTATCATAATTTTATTTTTATGTTGTTATTTTTATTTAAAAATCCATTTCAATCTGTTTTCCATCCTATAAAAAGTTATAACATTGCTCGTTCGCACATATGGCTTAACAACTCAACATAGTTGTGTAAGCAGTTTTCATCAACACATTATTTGTATGGTTATAAATATGGAGAAATAAATATATATATATATATATATATATGATATTTATATAATAATAATTTCTTTGTAATTATAATATCATATAGACCTTCTTAACTTCCAATCTATTGGAAAATCATAACATTTCTCATTCATACATATGGACTACTACCTCTACAAAATGATGTGATTTCTTTTTTATTTACACATTTTATAGGTGGTAATAAAGGTATATTTAATGTATATAATATTTTTTTATATATGATGATAATATTATCCTATACCACCTTCGTTTTTATCTATTTTAATTATAACCCCCCCCATCACGGGATGAAGGAGAACCCTTACAAGGCCCATAGGATTCGAGATTACATTCCCATATGCTTAGAGACATTACAAGCCCTATAAGTCTTAAGGAAATCATAAAGATTATTACTACTTAAAATTTCCCCTCCCCAGCATCTGCATCTTGATTATCTCTAAAATTTTACATTGTTGTTTGGAAAGTTGTCATGTACAGTGATGCACATGCCCAGTAATGATGGCAATTCCATACCCTCTTATTCTTCAATATATATTTATCCCCTCTCTAGTGAAAGATTTATGTTCATGAATCCTTCTTTGGATATGATTACTTTTAGAATCTATCTGGGAATTAGCATATCATGGGGCCCTGAAGGATTTGAGGTGGCCCTAAGGCCTTGAGGTGGCCCAAAGGCCTTAATGGTGGCCCGAAATCCTTACTGGCCCGAAGGTCTTGGTGGCCCGAAGGCTTGGGTGGACCGAAGGACTTAAGGACTCCAAGCCCAAACCGGTGGCCCAATGTGAGTAGTTTCAGATGATACAGTATCGAAAAGTATCTTCTACAGTTCCCGCAGAATACCTCTACAGTTCCTACTACAATACTTCAATAGTACCTACTACAGTTATGATGTAGTTCTGAAATGTTTCCTCCACCTAGTTTCAAACCTAGGACTCCTAGTTGCACTTAGAGAGACCTTACCAACTGGGCTGAGGCTCTTGTTATAATATTATCCTATAATTGTGAATTATTTATTAACTATATTTTTTCATATGTTCAAAAGTAAAAATAATGTTCATGGCTATGTTTTCCTATCATCCCCATGGATGATGTAATTTATTTTCCTCCCTCAATAATTTATGGGTATCACTAAATATATATATAAGATATATATGATATTTATATCATGGATGAAATTTATTGAAAAGATAACCATTATAAATATTCAAGGACCAAAACAACAGAGTCAAAACATATATAAAAATGATTTAACATCTAAAATTACAATAAAAATTAATGATTGTTATCAAACAGATAATAAAATTTTATAAATAGATGATATATTATTTAATGGATTTGAATATGGTTATGGTATATAGTTATAATAAATCTAAATTTATTATAATGGAGGTAAAAATCACATATAAGGCATACCAAACTAGGGGTAATGGATTTCTTTCTCATTTTTATTTTTGAGAGACACATGTCATATTCACCAATAGATTAATTTATATGGTACATATACATACCATAAATTTATTTTTTTATTATTCACATGAAAATTATTGGGATTCACATATCAATTTAATGTTCTATCATTCCTGTGTTTTTTATTTGAATGTTACCAATGTTGTAATGGATATTTGTTAAAATTTCAATATATACCAGGATTGTTTATGAATAAGTTTCTAATGATAAATATTTAGGAACTATCTATCAAAAAACTCATTAATTATGTTATCGTATTGTATTTATGTTGATTATTTGTTTTAATTTATTTTTTCTTCTCTTTACTCACCCAAAATACAAAAAGAATATTCGTTTGTAATACCAACTTCATTTCTCTATTCTATCAAATATAATTTTCCTTCCATATCTATGTTTTTGAAAAATATTTTCAAGAATGTTTTTAATATTCCATTTTAAATTTTTATATTCATTTTTACCTAGAATTAAAAGTATACAAAAAAATTAAATTAAATATTCTTATTATTTCCTAAATGAGGTACTTTTGACTCTTTAATAAAAAAAATGGGGATGGAATCTTTGTTTAAACAAACTTTGTATAAATAGAATTTACCACCATTAAAACCAATGAATGTTTTGAAGCCTTATTTTAATATTTCTTGGGTAATATTCAATAATATATTTTCTTTACTATTTTAGAAATATTTATATTTTAATATGTGATTTCAATGTGAAATGGGTATTTATTCTCTCAAGAAATGGTTCAGTTTCATTTTATTAGTATTTACAACTACTAAAATACCCATTGATGTTACTAGGGACATGATGAAATGATACCAAATTTATTCATTTAATGTATGGTTCATTATGATGAGTTTTTGATGATTCCTATTATTTATTCAGTGTGGATAATTTTTGACATATAAGGAATTTTAAGAATGCATTTTATTGATAATTTTAAATATGATTAATGTATTAGTTGTGAATATGATGATTGGGTCATGTTTATAGATATCCCATCAATAAATTGATATGCATTATAAAACCAAATATATTGGCAAGATGTATAGGTCGAGGTTGTAAGATGATTTCATAAAATTTCAGTATTAAGTGCATTAGTACCTATACAATGACAATGTATTGGTTGATAGTTCTTGGTAGAATTCGAATATATTGGTTTAGAGGACTTGGTACTAAAATTAATGATTTAATTTTTTAGAGGCCTTGATTATTAATATCCATAATTATGCATTTCCTTTATTAAGAAATCATTTTTTTTATCCATATGTTTTATGTATTCATATTAGCCATTGTTTCTCTTTGAAAATAATTTAAAAACTCGATGGAATGTATTTTTTATCTAATTTTCTATGTAAATTATTTCTTGTTTAATCATGATAGATTCCATTATATATAACCATTTCTGAGGATCTTTGGTCACCATTTATTTTTTTCCAATTCTCTGAGATATAAATAAGGATATTAAATATGATTTTAATGATGAAAGAATTATCTTAAACCGTGTTTCTATATTTACATGGTAATATGTGAATCTTATAGGTATTTAGTCTACCAATATTATTAAACTATTCAGTCTATTGTTATATAATCACTTGTATGTATTGCTAATGTGATAAAGTAACCAACAACTTTTGGCTAATGGAGTTGTGGTTTTACATAAATAATCATGTTACTCATCTTAAAAAATAATTATAGAAGAAAAATATTTATCAGGATTTGTAATTTATTGAATCTAGTTCATGGAAGGAACATATGTTATATTTTTAAGGAAATGTTTGATAATACCACAAATGGAATGTGTTTTACTATGAGTAAGGGTTTGGGGAATAGTGTAAAATTATATTCTCCAAATAAAAGATATGAAGTTAGTATGGATGGTGCATTCTCTTATAGTATTATGCATAGTAGGGTTCTTATTTAAAATATAGGTGAAAATTATATCCTTTCATGAACTATGTTCTATGGAGTAGAGTGATCTCCCAATGCAAAAGAAAGAGACTTAATTGTCATGTTGATTATTTACAAAAGTGAAGGTATACCTTATAGTTATTGAATCTTATTTTATTAAATTCTATGTTTCATTATTGGAATATTATACACATTGGAAGTTCATTTAATTAATTATTAAATTAAAAATTATGAATATCCATAGAACTATGATTCTTAATACTTAGCAAGAGGTGAAGAGAGAAACAAATGTTTTGGAAGCTAATGTGGATATTTACAAAGTCCTTAACATATGTTCTTTACAAGGTTCACTTCTTTTAGAATGTAAGATTATTTTAGATTATGACCCCCTTGGTATCTATCATGTTAGGCCTCTATTAAATATTCTTATGTGTTTTTCATCCTCTTAATAAAAATTTAAATTTCATCCATGTCCCCCACCTGAGCTTCCCTCATGTTCTAAAGGAGGGTTTGGGTCACAACCATTGATCTAAGATAAACTAAACCTCCATCATCTATCATGGAAAACATTAATAAGTCAAAATAATTTGATACATCCATTAAAAACTTAGAACAAGATGTCCTAAGAAAGGAATATTCTACCTTGTTTACCTTCCTTGGATTATAGACTATCTCAAAGTCATAATCCTATAATAATTCTAACTAAAACTTATACCTAACCCTAAGATATAACCCATTAAATATGTAACAGAGGATCTGATGATCCAGATAGACTATAAACTTCCCTATAAGAATATTATTCCTCTAATTCATCCACATGATAACTTCCATTTATATATATAAATCATGGGTTGTGTAATTATTCTTGTATTTTCTTAACTAGATAGATCTGAAGGAAATCACCACCTACCTCTACATTAGTACCCAACCAAGCACCACTATAGATATAGCACAATACCCCACATCCTAAATTCTAACCCCTGGAAATCTCATTATTGGATCAATGGTTAATCTTTGATTCAACTCTTTGAAGGCCCGTTGGTACTAATTAGACCAAAATAATGACTTCCATTCTCAGTTAAGGGAATACTTTGGGCCAATAATCCTAGATAAATCCTCCAAAAATGTCTAGTAAAATTCTAGAAACCTAAGTAAATTGTTCACTAAACACATGCTCTTGGGTTCCTCCTAGGATACTGCTACATTGATCTTTATCGAGTTCACACATACCCATACCTCTAAGATAACATGAGCATGTAACTGAACCAATATAATCTAATACATCCACTTTAGGATCATTACAAATAGATAGTTCAACCTGGGTATTTCTAAAACAATCATTATATTCTCAACATTCATGACCTATAATTCAATGTATATGGGAATGTAATAAATGAAGAAAAAAATTAATTAGTAAAAGAATAGTTAAAATATATCGTTCTTGAAAACCATATATATTGGTTAGAGATTATAAACATCAGAGGTAATCACCAAAACATTATGATAGTCATAGTGAAAACTAAATATTATCAATTGGATATCTTCAGTTCCATATTAAAGATGGGGATAACTAGACATAATATCGATATTCAAAATGAACCAATATAATGACATGAGATTTTAATATATATTATTTCTTTTAACTATGTCAAATATTTTTGATAGATTTCTCCGAATGCAACACCAAACAAAATTGAAACCAATATATATATATATATATAATATGGCCAATAAAAGTATCCCTTGAATTAGTAGCTATTAATAAGAGTTTCTCGATCAAAAAAATATTATAATATATAAAAATATATAAAGAATATTTTATACAAATTTAGTTAATTCATTATTATTCTTTAGAATCAATTATTTATTTTCTACATTTTTTATAAAATAAAAGTTTTAATATTAATTTTAAATTATTGTGTTAACAAAAAATAAGAATTATTGATTAATAATAGATTTATTGGTGCTTAATAGAAATCATCAATAATAATAACTAATATTCTAAATAGGTATTTCTATATAAAACCATTTTTCTATGGTTTTTATTTAAAATTTAAATTTCTGTATTTTAAATTGTTAAATAAAAAAAAAATTTGGGATAAACATAACAATATTATCATAGTTATTTTTATTTTTTAGAGAGACTAATTTTTATGTGAACAGTGCATATATTGTTTTTACAAATAATGTCGATTTTATAACATTATTAGTATATAATTATGAAATAATAAATATTTAAACACATTTTTAAAGAACAAATATGTATTTTAATTGTGTCCTTGAATTTTTTAAAAGTTTATTATAATTTACAAATCCATATTTTACATTTTATAACCAAATTTATATTTTTCAGAAAAATTATTTTCAACACATGAAACATTTTTTATTTTAATTTTTTTAATTTTTTTAGGAAATTAATATAATTAAATTTATTGAAATGTTGGAATCATTAGAGAATAATTATTTTAAAATGGTCATTTATTTATAATCTTAAAGGATAAATAGCTTTGGTGAAATTTAATGACCTCCATAAAAATTAAAAGGGATAAAAGGGTATAACAAAGATGGAAAAACAAAAAAAATAAAAATCTTTGATGATGAGTTGTTAAGAACATATAAAAAAATATTCCTCTCTTTAGTATTTCTCAATTTTTAAGTCACATTTTTTTAGGGTGGCATAACATTTTCTAAATGTTTTGTGTATTTAAAAATATGTCATCCCTTTTCTCTTATAAATGGGGAACTCCTCTACCCACTAACCCTCACCAAAAACCAAATTATTTTATCCAAAAATACACCAAAAAATCTAGTCCACATTTATTGAAACCATAAATAGTTTTAATGTTTCTCAAAATACCATCACTCAACTTCTTAACCCCCATTGAAGAAGGTAAAAATTCAAGAAGAGAGGTAAAAATTTCTAAAAAACTCTTCCTCATTCATATTTATTTTTGTGCACTTATTATTCAACAAATTACATTGAAAAATAATAAAATTATAACAGAATTAACATTAGTATAGTTTCATGTTATTATAATTATTTAAAAAGTGTTAAACACTATTCTATTTTTCTATTAAGAAAAACGAAACAATCATATGGGTATTGTGAGGACAAATGACCTCCACAATGCAACCTGTTAAATTTTCCTTCAACTATATAAAATAATGGTCCTAATAGTGAATTTATTATATAAATATTATATTTATGAAATTTTTTATTTTTAAATGTTTAACCATACTACTCCTTTCCCCATTCTATGGAAACTGAAGTCATTATCCATCCGTACATGTGGACAACTGCCTCCGTGGAGTGATCAATTTGCATATTTATTTTGATCTCTAAAATACATGACTACTCAATTTAATGAGTTTAATATATAAATAATATTTAATAAAATTTATAATTTTCTAAAAATATAAATATGATGTTCAATTAAAAATTAGATAAGTAGAAAACCATGTTAAATTTATCCCTCTAAAAGAGAATTCCATGTGAAAAAATGATTCCATCATACTATAAAATTACCTCATATAGATTATATTCATATTAAACATTTAAAAATTCTGTTACAACATATCAATAAAAACTAAATAATATCCTAATACTTCTATTATAATTGTATTATAAATAATTCACTTCATAATCTTTTATTAATTACAACATGTTCTTGTTTTGGTTAGTTTAACCACCAATGTGAACAACAGGTCATATTTATATCATAGATGACTATGTGAATTTATTTTCAAGTATTATATGATACATAAGTTATTAATTATTTTTTTCTGAATTCGTATAATAAAAATATAACTCGTTATTTAAGAAAACATACTTCATTATCTAAGAATCATCGAAACATGATCGTAACCAAATTCAACATTACGTATCATAATCAAAACCCACATATAAATAAATTATTACAGTATAATAATTATAAATTATAAATTAAATTTACTATTATTATCTTGGAATTATGAAATTTTTTAGAATAATGAATAAAAAACCTTCTATTATTAAATTAGATCAAATTGATCATGATCTTTTACAACCGATGTTGAAAATGGATAAGAAAATATAAAATATATATATAGAAAATAATTATAAATAAAGTTCATAAAATGATATATATATACATATATGAATAAGGTTATGAAATATTTTATTAAGATATTTATGTTTCTTATACTGGATCTTAGAGTGTCTTCAACTATATGGTGAAATAATGTAAAGGTTTTCATCTAAAATTATTCATTGAAGACACATATATGTTATAAAATATGATTTTCACTATATCATGTATTTACTCCACATTAATTAATATTAATAAGATATTTTTATTAGTCATGAGAAATAATAATCCTAATTAGTAACTTTTTATCAAATTGAATTTGACCAATTTGTTACCCCAATTGCATGGTTTTTTGGTGAAATGATTTTCACTCATCGTGTTATAAAATTTTATCTAGAATGTTTCTTGGATTTTTTCACACTAGTATCTCAATATAAGTAATTTAATATTAAAATTTAGGAAAATTATATTTTAATACAAATGAATCATTTAATGTGTGGTGTTTTAACAAAGGTATTTTCAAATTATTAAAATGGTTACATTCCTAGAATTATCAAATGTATTTTATTTGTACTCAAGTTTCCCATAAAAAATAACAATTAATTTTCAAAGCTATATTAATATAGATTATTTCTAAAAGTTATTTTTATAAAAATATTTCCCTCCACCTTTTTAAAATAACATTTGAATGGGTACGTAACTTTTTTGGTGTGGTAATGATCAAAATATTTTCTAAAATATTAAATTATTTTTTATTTGACATGAAAACATATTTCTTCCACTCTTTTAATTTTGTATGAAACATTCCCCCAACATATTCATTGTTCAAAAAATAAACTATTTTCTTCTAATTTAAAAAAATATTAAAATTCTTTCAAAATATCAAGGATATATAATATTTCAAATGTTATCTTTAAAAAACTCCTAAAAAGTATTTTTCATCAATGTCATTGTCCCTTTACATATCTCTTTCGTGATCAATGATATTTTTCATATGAACCAATCCATATTCATTCTTTTGATGGATTATGAATGTTATTTTTGATGATGAAAATGATCCATTATTTCCTTTTTCTTTCTTAGTCATTGAAGCCATGCGAACATATATTTTATTCTAATACCTTCCCTCTATGCATATCCTATTTTTGAATCAATTGGTTAAAGGGTGTTCAAACAGATTCCATACACAATTGAGTAAATATATTATTTTATTAACTATATAACGTTTATATATATTGTGAAAATACTATAGTACATATTATATTGATTAAATTATATTTATATAGAATGTTACATGATGTCATTGGATGCCGATTCTTTTTCTGTGGGATTATCATGTTTTGATTATTGATGGAATTACAAATGTTTTAATTATGTGATCACATTTAAAAATTTTATTAAATCCATTTTATTTAATTGGGTTATTTTTGATATGATGAGTAATTTTATGTGGCATGTATATATATAGATGATTTTTGGTGGGGTATTATATCACACACCAATACATTGGTATATGTTTAAGTCTCATAAGCTCAAAATGCTAAAAGAGATTATTTATCGAAAGATAATGATTACACAATATGATTTATCCAAATAAAAGGCTATATAAAATGATTTATTTAGATACAAAGGTTGTATGGAATGATTTATCACATGAAAAATGGTGCATTGGATGATTTATCCAAAAACAAAAGTTACATTATTGGACTTATCCCAATGTAAATAGAATATATGAGGACATATATCAATCCAAAAGGGTAAATGAGAGGATTTATTCAAATAACATGTATAAAAACCCAATAATAATGTATATAAACATTAAATCAGTTTTTTCCGAAATACATAATATATTACACAAATAGAAACCCAATGATCATATTAGTTTAGTTCCTTTGGAATCGTCGAAAGAAAATATTCTAATATAGTAAAAGATATTCAACATTTCCCAAAAAAATCTTCTGACTTAGTATTTATACATAAAAACTATTCTTCATGACATTGGGATTGTAAACATAAGAAAGGGGTGAGATTGAGCGCTCTATAAGGTTAAATAAAGGAAATACATAAGCATTACATGAACACAAGGGTATGATAACATTATAATAACATTTAAAGATCATACCCAGTATATCAAAGATAATAAAAATTAGATATGGCATAAATATAGGTAGTTCATATTACATTAATCATACTATAATCAAGAACGTGAAATATAAGATCATACCACAGTTATAAGACATAAAATGTGTTTCAAACATATAAACATGTCATATTTTACCATATAAGTCAATGATCATTATAAAAAACATAGCAGTGAACATTATGTGGACTACACCTACTGGATGGGACACACCACCATCCCCTTTTTTAGTCCTTTCTTTATAAGGTATCAGTTTTCCCCGTCTTCCTTTATTGGATTAAGTTTCCCCATCTTTCTATAGGGGATTGGGTTTCCCTATCTTCCCATAGTATATCAAGCTTGTCAACTTGATTCCAATCATTTTCTCAAGAGATATATATCTTTAACCAATAACATGGAGGAATATATATCTCTCACCCACCCCATAATAAAATCATACATACATGTTCAACAAGGTAATAAAACATGCATTATATCATGACCCATAAAAAGATATGGGTTTTATAAACATATTATCATAACCCATTAAATGAGATGGGTATCATAAATATTTAATCATATAATAAACAATGGAAAATACATAGGTTTAAGATTTATTTCATCTTATAATAACCTATGAAAAGAAATGGGTTTCTTAAGAATTTGTCATTGTGTATCTCATAGAAGAGAAATAGTCATTAGAATTTATCATGGTATTACCCGTTGAAGAGAAATAGGATTCTTAAACATCAAGACATCAAAACATATACTATTTAGAGAAATAATATTAATTTTATGCTTGGATCATATCCTTAGTAAATAAAAAACACTAACCAAGGATGTAATGTTATATTAAAAAGGATTTTGAAAGATCACTTGGAACATAACTTGTATTTAAAAATAACTTTTGAAAACATATAAAATTTTAAAAATCCATTTACTTTAAAACACATTTAAAACATAAAAAATAATTATGAAAAAACTTTTATAACATTTATTGATTAAAATATACTTTACTCATTGAAAAAAAATCTTTTTAAACCATAAAAATTTTTAAAGAACATTTTCCTTGAAACTAACCTGATAAACTTATAAAGATGTTTCAGAACATTTTGAAATTTGTTTGATATACAATACTAACTTATAATCAAATTTCTGAAATAATTTATATCTATTTCTTTTGAAAACAATATTTTGCGAATTAATTCAAGATTCATTTATATGTTTTGAAGAAAACCCATTTTCATATTGATTTCATTCCTCATTTATAAGTTTGAAAATTATTTTTAAATAAATGGATATCAAAACGTTTTCAAGAATTATTTATAAGTCTTCAAATTAATTTTTAAATAGATAGCATTCAAAACATTTTCAATATTAATTTATAATTTTTCAAAGTTATTTTTAAATCAATGGGTTTCAAAATGTTTACATACATTCGTTATATTTTTTAAAAAATGTTTTCAAGAAAAATGTTTTGAAATTTTTTTCAAGATTATTTTATATGTTTTCAAGAAAAATGGTTCTTAAATTTATTTATTGTATTCCTTAAAGGTTTTCAAGTCATTTTATTGGAAATTATTTTGAAATGGTTTTATTTATTAAAATTTCATTTTCAAAGGAGAAAAGCTATTTTCCTGATGAAATGTTTTTGAATAATATTTCACAATTATTTTACATTTAAAATAGCATTCATTGACATTACTAATTCTATTACAGGAAATGAAATAAATGTCCCAATAATATTCTTCTTACTACATTGTTATTATTAATCTCATTCTCTTCATGAAATCTATTTCTCTTTCACTAATTATATATTTATGTAATCCGTTTATCACTCCCAGTTTATATGTTTAGAAAAGTGCCATGATTGGAAAAAGAACAGAGGATTCCTTTTAATTTTTTTTGTAAAATGTTAATACATGGATTAGAATTTCCATTAATCATAATATTATAATTGTAAAAAATATTTTATTTTTTTAGAAAATACGATTTCTGAATGTATATAGATTGATGATCAAAATGATAAATAATTTCATATTATTATAAAAATCAAGTACCAAAGAGTGAAAAATTTAAAATATTACTTTGATATGACATGAATATCTAGAGGGTTTGAAAATTAATTAGTTTTCTTGAGATATGGATCATACGATGTCATTAATGTAAGTATAATCATAATCAATCTCGATAAACGATGATATTGAAGCTATACACCATTACCACTTTGATAACATAAAAATATAATAAAATAGAAAGAATAACATTAAATGAAGTTTAAAATTTCATTTAAATAATGATATTCATGATATAAATAAAATGGTCATATATAAAACTCATAGAAAAATATAGGTGTATAACATGGCATGTGTCTCAAAAGAGGAAAATTGTGACCAAAATACATTACCAATTAGGTAACATTTGAAACATAACCCCATGAAAGAAATATCCTAAAATAGATATGTAAATACCAATATATTTGAGTATAATAATCATATAATGAATCAATGTGATGTATTCACACTACAAAAAGTAAATGAGTGGTGAATAAGGCATGTATCTCATTGAAATAAAAAAGTGAGATGAAATTCCATTAGCTTAAGTCATGACTTTATTTGTAAACATTAAAACCTCTTGTATACTAAATAAAAGTTCATTATAATACTAGTAAGGAAACATATTATTATATATAATACTATATATTATTTTCTTGTGACTTTATATTACACTTTTATCAATAAATACATGTTAATGTTACGTTTCGCGTAATATCCACTTTATTTTTCATATAGGTTTTGACTTGGTTTTCTTGATCCTCTAACATAGATAATGATTTAATTACTTACATAATTTAAAACAAGGTAATAATATAATTTATATTAAATATATATTAATTTATAATAACCTATATTATATATAATTTTGAAATGGAATACAATGTTAATAGAGACGGTAGGACGTACGTACGCATGAATGTTGTTTATGTTTTATTGTCTTATTGAAAGAAAAAATTAAATGGAATATGTATATATATATATATTATAATTACATAATGATAATTATTTCATATTTATTCATTAATATTTCTAAAATAATCATTAATACATTTCATGTAATGTGTGAATGAATCACATCGCTTTGAGGAGGTGGTAGTACACATTTCCCCAAACAAACATATCGTATTTACACAAAATGGGAAGCATGAAGGTATGTGTTATATTATAACCCCGTAAGAATAAATATATATTGTATATAATATATAAAATATAAAAATAATATTTAGATCATAATTTCAAACCATGATATATGGTGAATGAAAAATGAACAACATCGTTTGGTGAGGTGGCAGTTCGTCGTACAAAAAATGGTAATTTCATTACCCATTATGTAGAAGTTTTTTTAACTGTAGGTAAAACCCTTATATTTAAAACATATAATTATATTTATGAGATTTTTAAATTATATAATAATGTAATAAGAAAAATTTAGGTGTTGGATATTGAAAGCACAATAAATAATCTTAAGGAGGGATGTTACATCTTATTTAGGTAACTCCTCTTGCTTTGCACAAAAGTTCACAAAGAAAGGACTCAAAAAGTAAGGATTAGATGTTTTGTGATTATTTGAGTAGAGTTTGGGAAATCTAAATTTTTTGAGTGGTGTGAATATGTGGGAGGGGTGAGTGTATTTTTATAGTGGACGAGGAGTGGTATTCGTGTAAATTTTTCAAAAGGGAATTCCACCCACATGTTTGTATGACATGTGAATCCAATAATATACCATATTATAGAAAATTGAATATACGGTCTACATATGTCTATAAAATGGATATTGGAAACTTTTTTATGAAATTATTTCTATTTAGTGTTTGGTTTAGTCCATTTTAAATCTAATTTTCCACTAAATCATTGTAATTAATTTTAATAACTTTCTCTGATATTGTTGTCAAAACACTAAGTAGAAATTATATGAAATTAAATTTTATTATGGAAAAAAATATTTAAAACATTTTTTTGATTTCCAACCAAAGAATTTGAAGAAATGAAATAACGTTTAATATCGAATATGGAAGGAAAAGTGGGTTTTAAAAGAAAAATGTTCAAATGTTTGGTTTGTTTTCATATCTAATTTCAAAGTAAAATTTATTTAAATGGCCTAAAATAGATCATTTAATATAAAATTTTTGTATTTATTCTTTTAAAAGAATTAATAATATAATTTATCCTTATAAATACATAAGATGAAAAATAATTTTTGAATTAAAATCCAATATTTTCAGAATTCATACAAAATTTAAATTTCACAAAAAATATCAAAACATCACCCTAAGATAATTTTTATATTCAAATTTTTAATATGAAGTATATGTTGAAATATAAAAACAATAAAAGTACAAAAATTTGGATTTAAAATGGGTTCTCTATTAAAGGTTTTAATATTAATTTTTATAATAATATATATTTTTATTAATAAAATTTCATTTATTCTTATATTATACATATCAAATCAATTGAATATGTATAACAATTATTATTTGAATTTTTTATTTTGAAAATTTATTTAAAAAATTAATACAAGTTTGTTTTTTTAATTTATAGATATTTTTTTGATAATAGAAAAATAATTCTCTTATAAAAGTAATTTCTTTATTTTCAAATATTTATTATATTTACTTTTACTAATTCGGAACAAATAGATTCACATTATATACATGTGTAAATCATACATTAATAAATTTTTTAATTATACTGGTAGCTTATGTTGAAATTTCTATGTGGTATCTATAATAATATTTTAATAATAACACTAAGAGTATATTTTAGTTCGGTAGAAACTATGCCTTGCATGCTACACAAGCTATCGAAGGAACTGATAATTTGGGGTAACACATGCCAAAAATAGTGATATATGTACTGAAGGATAATACAAGTCTTTCATGTAGTGAAAAAATACAAACATAGGCCTTTAATAAATATATATAAACTATATTTCATGTTACGTGAATTGAAAAAAAATATTTTGAAAAAAAATATATTTCACAAAATCATGTGGTGTTATATTCAACCCCACTTAAAATGAATTTCACCCTTGAAATTTATCTATTTTATAATAGTTATAATACATTAATGTTGCATTCATATAGAACAAAATAATATAAATTAATACTAAAACATCCTTTGGAAAAATAATTTTTTAAACATAACGGTAACCCAAAGTAACTTATAACTAGGTTTCCCCAAAGGAGAGCATAGATGGGAAGTAGAAACATGGACTCAAAGGAAAAGAATAAATATTTGTATGGAGTGATTGAGGTCATAAATCAAAAATAAGTGAATTCACAACATAAATTTGAGGGGGGTCAAATACATAAATTTGAGATGATTTAAAAGGCCATAAGTTCACCAATAATTAAGGTATTAGGAGAAAATTTTATTTGTAGATCATTTTCATAACGTCTAATAATTTTCATGAATAGATATATTTACATGAATTTAGGAGACTATAACCTATTTTTTCGATTAACTTCCACGTCATCCCTCATTCAAATAAATAAATTAGAATCTTTCATTCTTGAATCATTAACAGAACATGAGACCCATGAATAGTATGATAGTTCATTCCATATATTTTTATGACAACAAAAGGTTTGCACTCATACAATAGGACTATAATTTAATCTTTAAAACCAAATCCCATGTTTTACATAAACCATTCTATAAATGGTTAGACTTATAAAACATATAGAATATGATAGTCTAAAACTCTATAAACAAGTTCATTATATTTCTAAAAAAATCATAGCATTGATACCCCATATATCATAATGTAGCTATTGGTTGTCGCATACCAAATATGTGAATTACATTATCATGTATTCCATTGAAACATCTTAACAAATAGAATAACCAGAATTTCTTTTTATGAACATTCATATTTTCTTATTCCATATTATATTGGATATATTCCATATATACAAAATTAATTTAAACATCAACAATGATAGACTATCCACTTGTCAACAAGTCCTTAATTATTACCATGTTAATGAGTGCCATATAATTCACTTATTATTAAAAAACATATCTTTATCCAAAATTAAATATATTAACATAAGGAATATATTAAGGGTTATTTACCTTAATCTAAATGTAAAATTACCCTTAAATCCCTTTTCCAGTCCATCAGAAATATTCAATATAAACATGTAAATCCTTAATAGAAAACATAAACAAACCAATACTTGTATATTTCAGCATTAGTATGAAATAATTCATGAATCCATATACATCAAAACTCATATAATTCCACTTCACCCATGATACTCTTGAAGGATACAAAATCCAATTACTTAATACCTATTTTATTTAACATTTCATAGGTAGTATCATTATCATATTCAACATAACGATTACTCATACAACCTTAATGATTCTATTCACAATGTTTTAACATGAGGAATCAATTTTCATAATGACCATTAATTCAACACTTAAAGATTTTAAGATTCTATGATGTATTATAGAGAACAATATTACCATCTATTTCAATAATTGTAACCTTCATTTTTCCCTTTGTAGTTATGTAATGCCCTGACCCCAAAAGCCTAGAGTCGGTGAATTATTACATAACATTGGAATGATCACAATGGATCATGTCTCGAAAGACCAATTAGTTTAGTAGACCTGGATGTACTAGATACATTCATAAGGTTTTCATTACATCATAAAATGAAAAACTACAACAATATTGTTTCCATAGACCACACTCATATCCCCTCAAACTATCTCTATAGGTCATTCATAAAATACTTCATCATATCTGGGGAAAAATAAAACATAGAAAGTGGTGAGCTTAAATGATTTTTAAGGATAAAAATATAGGGAAAACTTTCATAATTAAGCATAAACATTTAAGGCAATGTGTAAGTAAAAAACAAAATCCTTTCAAACTTGAAATTCAACATAATATATCAAAGATGAAATCCAATAATTTCATTTACTTACTCACAAGGATATTCTACTAGTTGAATAATCACATACAATATCAATATCCACATTCATAATGATAGAATGTATAATGCCAGACATTCATAACCACATAGTCAAGGCCTTGCGACAAGAGTACAAATAAGATTTCTTCATGGACTTGTTCTAAGAAACTAGTTTGACTCCTGAGACCTAATGATGCATCGAATAGCTATATTAGGCTCCACCTGTCACTTACTAAGTCCAATGCATTCCTCATATGAAAAGGTTAAACATAACATAAGCATTCGTATAAAACTACCATATGAAATGTCAATAAATTATCCATAAACCATGGGTGGTGTAAATGATAACACATCCACTATCAAACATATCACATAACATTCAATACAATATAGAAGTTTTGTATCACAATAAATAAACATTAAATAAGCTTAAAATCAATCAAAGGATGTTGACATAGATGAAATCAAAACCATTTTTTAGGGAAATATCTCTACCTATTTTGAAATAATTTAAAATTAAAACAATTATAAAAGAAAAAATTTATTTTGTAAATAATCTTATGATCTTGTAAGGGAATCTTTGATGATGTTATAATGGTGGAAAATAGCTGCACCCTCCGTAAAAGTTAAAAAAGGCATTATTACCTTAATTTTGTCGAAAAGGTTATAAATGACCATGTTTGAAAAAAGACGGAAAGATTCATTTGAAACATCATATAAAAATCAAACGAGGGTATAAATGACTTTAACCCATATTCTATAATATAGTATGAATTTTTTTAGATATATTTTTACGAAACATGGATGTTGATGATAAAGAGGTCCAAATAGATACTTACGTAAAAACAACCTCAGATAATAAAGCGATTGTAAAATTAACCCTTACCTATTAATTTTCCTTGGATGATGGTAGGTTATCCTCCTGTATAATGGTGAAACAATTGTTATTAAATCATACAATAATCATATACATTAATATGATATTATATATGATCTTTTAACATTTCTTTGTTAATAATATCTTAGTATTATCGTTGTTTCAGATGTTAACGGATTCGTTTTCCTTTATATTTTTTGTTATGTGAGTCATATTTATTATGGATAGGATTTATATTATTCATATCCAGAATGATATCAATTCTTTAAACATTATTTTAAACTATATAATGAAAATTATTCTTGAATGGATACGATGGAGAATGAATCTCATCGCGTTCATGGAGACGGTAATCCGTACGTACGCACGAGGCACAATATCATTATTTTCATATTAAAATAATATATAATTGGACATTATATCATATATATAGAATAATTATCATGTTATATTTGTTATTTACATCAATTAAACATCATTATTATTCCCATCCAAATAATAATGTATTGAATAACAATTACACCAAGACGTGGAGACGGTAAGCCGTACGTACACATGTATGGTGACATGTCATTCAAAGGATGGATAGAATAATGAATTTGGTTTTACCATATTTATAATAGAATAAATTTATATAGAAGTTACTAGAGTTATTATTTTAGAATGGAAACAACAAATAAAGAGGATGTGTAAGAAGAAATGAACTTGAAAGAGGTGATGAAATATTTACCTCTTTTTTAGGTTCTTCCTTTTGATTTGATCAACAGAGATCCATAGGGTGGATATATGTATAATGGAAGGCCTCTAAAATTAAGGTAGAACAGTTGATAGGGTATTTGGGAAGGGGTTGGTTGATCCAAATTTCTTTGAAGGTGTGAATTAGAGAGAAGGGGGGGCGGGTGCCCTTTTATAAGAGGATTGAGGGGCACCTTAGGAAAAGATTTAAATATTATTTTATAATAAAATCCTTTTCGTTTTCTAATGGCTCCAAAATCAATTCAGTAAAGGATGAGGTGGGGATGGTTTATAACCACTCAAAAAAAAAGGTTTTAGATAGGTTTGGGTCACTATATTAACTTTATCTTTTTTATTTAACTCTTAGTTAAATAGTTTGACATTTACCATGTCTCTTTGTATTTTTATATTATATGGTTAATAAACATACTATATACTTACAAGAGAACCACAAGTGGTTCATTAATGATATAAATATCATTATATTATTACTTTGGATGAAAAGTATATTTTTCGGAATATAATATTAATTAATAATATAATATTTGTTTTAAAAACTCTTTTATGTTAATTTTCACACTATTGGGTATTTTATTTTTTCTAAATTCATAACAGAATTATTACATCAAAACAATTCATCTAACCAAACCTAATATGTCTTATTAACCCATAAAATTAGTTTAATTCATAAAACGTCTCAAATTACATTTATTTGGATATTTATAACATCAATTATATTAATATTTCATTAATTAAGTAATTACTCCATCATCATTGTGTCAGAAATAAATTAAATAATTTAATTTCTAAAAACTATAAATAAAATTCCATTATGTATGAAATATTTTTATCTTTTTGATGAATATTTATAGTTGAATTTATCTAATGTATAACCTAATATTAAAAAAAATTAGTTATTAAACATTGATTTTAACTCTTTTAACTCTTCTTTGAATTAAATAATAATATGTGTCCTAATCTAATCTAAGTGGACCAAAAAGGTTAAAATTTTATTAGTAAGGGTTTTTGTGGTCTAATTATACTTATCCAATAGAATTATGACATGTTTTAGGGTAATAATAATATCATTTTTACCCTTAAATACCCTATTTACTTTTAACCTTGGTATATAAAAGTAAAAAGTTATTATTCACCAAACATTATTTTCATCTTATTGAACCACATTTTTCTTACTGATATCAGACGTGTCACTAGGATTTTTTAAATTCCACTCACAGAAGTGGTAAAATTATGTTTTATGTGAAATTTTAAATTCTTCTAGGAGGTGGGTAAAAGACGGTAAAAAGTTCAATAAAATTTTTATATATCGAAAAGTATTATAAACTTACTCCAATGAATTACATTGAACATATATAGGTATTATGTATATATTTTGACATAAAATAAATTTAAATAAAATAAATAATTATTTACATAAAAATTCGGTTTTAAACTATAACTTAGTGTTTTTCACTATTCATCATAAATTGATTTTTTTTAAAAAAATACCAAAAATTCACCCAAAGATAATTTTGATATTCCGAATCTAAAAATGAAGTCCATTTTGAAAGATAAAATTTATAAAATTTCAAAAAGTGGGTATTACTATTCATGACACCTAGTTAGATTGGTTGTGGTGTGTTAGAACTCGAAGTTTCATACAACACACGCTACTGTATTATTTAAAGAGAAGTGTACCATAGAAGATTGGGTTGTTACATTCTCCCCACCTGCAAATAATTTTGTCCTCAAAATTTCAATAATATTACTACATAAAAAGACTTGGGTGGTTCTTCATCATAAGTTCCTCACGTTCGCACGTTGCCTCTTCCATATTATGTTTTCTCCATAGAACATTTACTACACAAGTCGTCTGGTTTCTCAGCACTTGTTCCCTTGTATCATAAACCTTGATAGGATCTTCACAATAAGCCATATCAGGTTCCATTTCTAATTCATCATAGGTGAGTACATGCATTGGGTCAGGAATATATTTTATCAATAGTGATACGTGGAATATATCGTGGACTTTGGAGAGACTTGGTGGGATTTCCAAATACTAAGCTACAGCCTCAATTCATTCTAGAATTCGAAAGTACCGATGTACCTGGGACTCAATTTACCCTTCTTACAGAGACATATAACACCCTTCCATGGAGATCCCTTCATGAAACCATGATCTCCTACCTAAAATTCCAAATCCTTTCTTTGGTTGCCATCATAGCTCTTCTACCTACTTTTAGATGCCTTGATGTGGTTTTAGATTACCTTCACCTTTTACATTGTTTCCTCCACAAGTTCTAGGCCTACAAGTTTTATTTCACTAACATCATCACAATAGGTTGGTGTGTGACATCTCTTTCCATATAACGCTTCATATGGTGCCATCTGAATACTTGAATGGAATTCATTATTATAAGAAAAATATACAAATGTTAAATATTGATCCCACATTCCTTGAAATTAAATTGAGAATTATCTCAACATGTCTTCTAAGGTTTGAATAGTCTGTTCCGATTTTCCATCAGTTTGGGGGTGGTAGGCAGTGTTTAAACGTAGTTCAGTATCTAGGTCTTTCTGGAGACTTTTCTAGAATCTTGTGTAAAATGTGGATCACAATCAGAAAAAATCGATAGGGGTACTCCATGAAGTCTCACAACTTCATTAACATATAGTTTTTCTAGAAGTTCAAGGGGTAAATCTTCTCTTATAGTAAGAAATTGTGATGACTTTGTAAGACTGTCAACAATGACTCATATTGCATAGTTCCTTCTAGGAGTCTTTGGTAGTCCCATGACAACATCCATCATAACATTATCCCATTTCCACTCTATTGTAGGAAGAGGTTGGATGACTTATCCAGGCTGTTGCCTTCCAGCTTTTACTTGTTTAAAAACCATACATCTTGACACAAAATCAGCAATCTCCCTCTTCATGTTGTCCCACCAAAAATGTTCCATAAAATCTATATAATTTTTTATTCTCCCAGATTTTATAGAGGAATTGGAGCTATGAGAATAATACAAAAATTCACTTTCTAGATAAGGTATATCAGGAAAACAAATTCTGTTCCGAAATTTCAACGTTCCATCTTTATATACGAAGTCACTCAATCTCCCATCATTCATAGCTTTAATTTTCTTTTGAATCTCCTCATCAACAACGAGAGAACTTTTTATCCTATCTAGCAAAAATAGTTTGGAAACCATTTGAAAAAGTAATGATGTTTCACCATCCATGGAAATTAAAATATCAATTTTTACTAGATCCATGTATGAAGAATCCTTTTCAACTCTATTCTTGTTCAAAACTCCATGATCCTTTCTACTTAAAGCATCTTCCACCTTATTTACCTTCCCTGTGTGGTATTGTATAGTGCAATTATAATCCTTGATTAGCTCAAGCCATCGCCTTTGCCTCTTGTTGAGTTCTTTTTGTGATAAAATATACTTCAAACTCTTTTGATCGGTATATATCTCAAATTTTACACCATAGAGATAATGTCTTCATATCTTCAATGAAAATATTACTGTTACTAACTCAAGATCATGAGTAGGATAGTTTTGCTCATGAATTTTCAGCTGTCGTGATGCATAGGCAATAAACTTATAATGTTTCATAAGGAAACAACCAATTCCTTTCTTTGAAACATCACTATAAATAACAAACCCATCATTCCCCGATGGTAGAGTCAATATAGGAGCATTGACTAATTTTCTCTTTAGTTATTTAAAACATTCTCCACACTCTTTTGTCCAAACAAATTTACCCCCTTTATGTGTGAGCTTGGTTAATGGGTTATCCAATCGGGAAAAATTCTGGATGAAACACCAATAATAACATGCTAAACCAAAAAAACTACATACCTCAGTTATAAATGTCGGTGCTGGCCATTCTTAGATTGCCTTGGTCTTTGAAGGATAAATAGAGATTCCATCCATTGGGACAATATGGAAAAGAAAATAAATCTCTTGAATCCATAATTTACATTTTCAAAACTTTCCATATAATTCATGTCTTCTACCATTCTTCAGTATAATGCAAAAGTGATTTTCATGATCTTCATAGCTTCTGGAGTATACCAATATATCATCAATAAATACTACTACGAAGTCATCAAGATATTCCTTGAAAACGTTTTTCATTAGATCCATGAAAATAGAGGGTGCATTATTCAATCCAAAAGGCATTACTGTAAACTCGTAATGCCCATACCTGGTTCAAAATTTTGTTTTCGGAATGTCTTCTTTCATCACACACAACTGATGATATCCAGATCAAAGGTCAATATTTAAAAATTATTGAGCTCCATGAATTTGGCCGAATAAAACATCAATGCGAGGTAAGGAATACTTGTTCCTTATTGTCATAGCATTGATCTCCCTATAGTCAATGCACAAACTCATAGATCCATCTTTCTTCTTAACAAAAAGTACTAGGGCTCCCCATGGAGAAACACTAGGGAGAATAAATCCCTTATTACACAATTCCTCTTATTGTTTATTTAGTTTCACTAATTCCACAGTGGCCATTCTATAAGGGGCCTCTGATATGGGCCTTGAACCATGAATTAAATCAATGTAAAACTCAATTTCTCGTTCTGGAAGATGTCCAGGTAAATCTTCTGGAAACACATCAACATATTATTTCACAATAGGTATATCATCTATTTGTAGATTCATTTCCTCACCCACAATTATTTCATTCCCTTAATCCCCAATAATTGAATTTAGTTGAGCTACTAGGGGTGGATCTAGATAAGAATCTGGTGGTGATGATTCTGCTCTAAAGATAAGGTGTTCTTTATCATCATCATCAAAAATCATAACCTCCATCTTCGTAAAATAAATTTTCACATCATTGTCTGAAATAAAATCTATACTGAGGATTATATCAAATTCATTCATGGGTATGACGATGAGATAAACATATAGGGAACATTTATATGCTCTAATGGGGACTGATTCACAGAACATTATTGTAATGATACTTCCCTTAGGTGTTTTGACAGAAAACTCCTTTGTTAAATCAAATTTGAAATATCTAATTTTCATAGAAAACTGGGAAGATATGAAACAATGTGATGATCAAGAATCAAATAAAGCATTTTCTAAACTTGAGGAAACCATTAAATCACCTGCCACTACATCTTTCGGAGCTTCAACCTCTACAGTAGTGATAACATAAGCTTGGCCTTGATCCCTTGGCCTTTTCTGAGGCAAGTTCCCCTGACGCTTAGGATATTCATTCGCATAATTCCCCCTTTATCTACAATTGTAGCATTGAACATTAACAACCTCTTTCTTCCCATTACAATCACGAGCTTGGTGGCCTTTTTGACCACACTTATAATAGACTCTGATTCCCTTCAGCTAAGTGCGAGGGTGTTTCTTGCCTCATTTACTACAGGATGGATATTCAACATTTCCCTTCTTCCCCTTATTTCCATTTCCAGAGTGTTCAATAGATCTCTTTTTTCTTTTCTTTTCTTTAAAGTCGTAATACTTAGAGAATTATTTTTCTGTCTTCATAGCACGTGATAAAATATCTTCATACGACGAGACGTATTTTGAGACTAATGGTAGATGGAGAAATGGTTTTAACACATCAGAGAAATGATCAATATTACTTCTTGGGTTACATATATAATCTGCACCATACCTCGCTAACCTTGTAAAGTTAGCCTCATACGTTGCGACATTCTCATCCTCCTTTTGACTCAGACTCAGAAATTTCCTTTCCATATCTGCTCGATGTCACGAGGAAAGTTCTTTTCTAATAAAATTTATTTAAACTCCCTCTATTACATATTTGATACTTTATCATCTTCCATTATGTTTTGAATCAATGAACATCATTGATCAGCATCGCCAGTGAGGCGGTAAACTACCATGACAACTTTTTCCCTTTCACTACTCCCCAAGGCATGGAATATTTTATCTAAGGAATTTATCCATTTCTCAAATACTAATGGTTTTTCACTCCCTTTTAATGTTGGTGGTTGTTTCCTCATGAAGCGATCTAACATTGATCCTCCACGCTGTGGATCAGGGTGTTCCAAATGGGAAGGGTTATTATTCATAATCTGAGTGAGTTGTCCCAGTATGGTGATAAGTTGATCAGCACCAGTTGTATCACCAGCTCCACTATAATTATCTTGAGCAGGAGGGAAATCCCTACATGGAGTGTGTTCATTGATATAGTTTCCATTCCATCCACTAGGGTCTATTTCTAAACAATGGCATAAACTAGATTGGTTTATGATTCGAAATACATAAATCCAAACTTGTAAAACACATAACATAAATTGAAAAGTTTATAGATATAATCCATAATCATGAAATTTTTTTTGAGGAAGAATATAATCATAAACCATTGATAATAGTTTTTAAATAAAATGAGAATTATCCAAATCATATCCCCTGGGAGTATCGTAAACAAGACTGCAGCAAGGCTCGTTGTCGTGCACCAGTTTCCGTTTGAGTATAGCTCAAAGAGGTGTTTTCGGGTTTTACCCCAAGGTACATATGTGCCAGAGCCGCCTCTACCTGCTCATATATAGACATGGATGTATTGTTTGGAAAACTTACAAAATCTCTATGATACCAAAATTATAGGATGTTGTTCTATACTAATCCTAAAAGTCTATCTTAGAGCTATATGCCATAATAAGAGTTTATCTAAATCTAGATTCCAAGGTTTATACTAAACATTCCCTTATACCAACTGTAATGCCCCGACCCCAAAAGCTCAGAGTCGGTCCATTATTACATAACATTGGAATGATCACAAAAGATAAAGACTCGAAAGACCGATTAGTTTAGTAGCCTTGGAAGTACTAGATACATTCATAAGGTTTACATTACATAATAAAATGAAAAACTACAACAACAGTGTTTCCTTAGACCACACTAATATCCCCTCAGACTATCCCTGTAATTCAGTCATAAAATACTTCATCGCATCTTGGAAAAAATAAAACACAGAAAGGGGTGAGATCTGATTCTTAGTAAAGATAACAATATAGCATAAACTTT
This sequence comes from Viscum album, assembly GCA_963277665.1. NCBI lineage: Eukaryota > Viridiplantae > Streptophyta > Magnoliopsida > Santalales > Viscaceae > Viscum > Viscum album. Next base: position 1,146,477,400 of record OY728166.1, read on the forward strand.
TTTAATTAAGCATAAACATTTAAGGAAATGTATAAGACTAAAACAAAAGCCTTTCAAACGTGAACTTTAGCATAATATGAAAAGATAAAATCAAATATTTTTATTTAATTACTCTCATGGATCTTTTCCTAGTCAAATAATCACATTCAATATCAATATCCACTTTTATAATGATGGAATAAATAATGCCAGAGTTTCATAACCACATAGTCAAGGCCTTGTGCCAAGACTAAAAATAAATTTTTTCATGGCATTGTTCCAAGAGAAAATTTTGTCTCATGAGACCTACCGATGCATCAAAGAGCTATTTCTGGCCCCACCCATCACTTACTAAGTCCAATGAATTCCTCATATGAAAAGGTTTAAACTTAACATAAACATTCGTATAAAACTAGCATACGAAATTTCAATACTTTATCAATAAACCATGAATGGTGTAAAAAATAACACATCCACAGTCAAACATATCACAAAACCTTCAATACAATATGGAAGTTTTTATCATAATAAATGAACTTTAAATAAGCTTAAAATCTATCAAAGGTTGTTGACATAGAAGATATCAAAACCATTTTTAAGGAAATATCTCTTTCTATTTTTAAATAATTTAAAATTAAATTAAATATAAAATAAAACAATTATTTTGGAAATATTCTTATAAGATTGTAAGAAAAGATTTTTTGATGTTATAACGGTGGAAAATAGCTACACCCTCCGTATATGTTAAAAAAAGACATTCTTACCATAATTTTGTCGAAAAGGGTAGAAAGGACCTTATTTGGAAAATGACGGTAAGATTCATTTATATACATCTTATAAAAATTAAAACATAGGTATAAAGGAATTTAACCCATATTTTATAAAATAGTAAGAATTTTTTGAAATATATTTTTAAGAAACATGGATGTGGATGATAAAGAGGTCCCAGTAGATACTTACGTAAAAACAACCTCTGATAATAAAGAGATTTTGAAATTAATCCTTACCTTGTACTTTTCCTTGGTTGATGGTAGGTTAACCTGCTATATAATGGTGAGATAATTGTTATTAAATTATACAAGAATCATATACATTAATAAGATATCATATATGATCTTTTAACAGTGCTTTGTTAATAATATCTTAGTATTATTGTTGTTTCGGGTGTTAATGGATTCATTTTCCTTTATATTCTTTGTTATTTGGTTCATATTTGTTTTGGATGGGATGTATATTATTCATACCCAGAATGATATAAAGTATTTAAACATTATTTTTATTCATCTAATTAAAATTATTCTTGAATGGATATGATGGGGAATGAATCTCATCACGTTCATGGAGACGGTAATCCGTACGTACGCACGAGCGACAATATCATTCTTCTCATATTAAAATAATATACAATTGGATGGAATATCATATATAAATAATCATTATCATGTTTTATTTATTATTTACATCAATTACACATCATTATTATACCCATCCAAATAATAATGCTTTGAACAACAATTACACCACGATGTGGAGACGGTAAGACGTACCTACGCACGTTTGGTGAAAAATCATTCAAAGGATGTATTGAATAATGAATTTGGCTATAAAATATTTATAATAACATCACAGTATATAGAAGGTACTGGAGTTATTATTTTATAATCGAAAAAAAAGAAAGAGGAAGTGGAAGAAGAAACGAACTTGAAAGAGGTGATGAAATATTTACCTCGTCTTCGGGTTATTCTTTTTGATTTGTTCAAAAGGGCTCCTTTGGTTGGATTTCTGTCTAAATGAAGGCCTCTAGGATGAAGTTAGTATAGTTTATAGTGTATTTGGGCAGGTTTTGGCCAATAAAAATGGCTTTGAAGGTGTGAATTAGTGAGAAGGGGGAGTGCCCTTTTATAAGAGGGGTGAGGTGCACCATAGGAAAAGCTAGAAATATTATTTTCTAATAAAATAATTTTCGGTTTCTAATGGATCCAAAATGAATTATTTAAAGTCTAAGGTTTAGATTGTTTGAAAAAAAACTCCATAAATTGCTTTTATATAGGTTTGGGTCACTATATTAACTTTATCATTTAGATTTAACTCTTAGTTAAATAGTTTGACATTTACCATGTCTCTTTGTATTTTTATATTATATGGTTAATAAACATACTATATAATTCTTAGATAACCCCAAGGGGTTATTTAATGATACACCTATCATTATATAAGTCTTTTGTCCGAACCTTATATTTTTATAAATAGAATATCAATTTATAATATAATATTTATTTTAAAACCTATTTTATGTCAATTTTGACACTATTTGGTATTTTGTTTTTACTAAATTCATAACTGCATTATTTCTAAGAATAAAATTCCTTTAACAAACCCTGACATGTCATAATAACCAATAAGATTATTTGAATTCATAAAAATTCTCAAATTACATTTATTTGGATATTTATTATATCAATTATTTTAATATTTCATTAATGAAGTAATTACTACATCATCATTGTGTCATAAATAAATTTAATTTTTTAAGGTCCAAAAAATATTAATAAAATACCATTATGTAGGAAATAATTTTATCTTTCTTACGAATATTTATATTCTAATTTATCTTATGTATAACCCTATATGAAAAATGTTTTAGTTATTAAACATTGATTGTATCTCTTTTAACTCTTCTTTGAATTAAATAATAATAAATGTCTAATCAAATCCAAGTAGACCAAAGAGGTTCATATTTTATTCAAAAGGTTTTTTTGGTCGAATTATACTTATCTAATAGGATTATGACTTGTGTTAGGTTAATAATAATATCATTTTTACCCTTAAACACCCTATTTACTTTTAAATGTGGTAAATAAAAGTAAAAAGTTACTATTCACCCAAAATTATTTTCAACTTATTGAACCATATTTTTCTTACTGATATCAACCGTGTCTTTTAGAATTTTTAAATTCCACTCACAGAAGTAGAAAAATTAATTTTTTTGTGAATTTCTAAATTGTCCTTGGAGGTGGGTAAAATACTATAAAAAGATCAATAAAATTTTTATATATCTAAAATTATTTTAAACTAACTCCAATGAATTAAATTGAACTCATATAAAAAATATGTATCTATTTTGACCTAAAATAAATTTAAATAAAATAAATAATTTTTTTTAAACTATAACTTAGTGTTTTTCACTATTCACTAAAAATATAATGTTTTCAGAAAAATACCAAAAATTCACATTAAGAGAATTTTGATATTCAGAATCCAAAAATGAAGTCCATTTTGAATGATAAAATTTATAAAATTTCAAAAAGTGGGTATTACTATTCATAACATCTAGTTTGATTGGTTGTGGTGTGTTAGAACATGGAGTTGCATACAACAAACGCTACTGTATTATTCAAAGAGATGCGTACCATGGAAGCATAGGGTGTTACAAGTTACATTATTATTGTACTTATTTTCCACAGTAAAAACATCTAATTGTTTCTATAATACAATCACTTACATGATTCTATCCACATTATTAGCCCAAAGGAAACTAAATATTCTTTCCTATATGTTATCCATTACCTGAACTCTTAGTGAATTCATTCATTCACTTCCTTTTTGAGTTTGAAAGTTTGTTAAGGTACATGTTGTTAATCATGTTCCGTTAAAAATGACTAGACCTGATCACAACATCCTTCACTCTACTGACCATACCATGTGACTGCTCATCAGAAAATTTTTGGTCCCATTCAATGCTAACCTAGTTCATTCTGGTTCATGTTATTGACTTATACTAGAATGCATTTAGTAATAATTAGTTATCATAGTGAGGAACCACATAATACATGAAAACAAAATATCTGATTTATAAATTATGAAACATCCCTTAATCAATGAATCCTTAGGTTTATCATTGGTTATTCATATCTAACATCCATTTAAATACTTTATGATGGTTTATAAAAGTTTTGGGAATTTCCAAAGCATATCCCTCGAGAGTGTCATTCGATGCCTGTAATAAAACCCATTTTTATGTACAAGGTTACACTCGATTCGTGCTTGATACTACATATCATAGTTTTTACCCCTATGTACATCTATGAAAGATCCACATCCACATGTAGTATCTAGATAGGGATGTAATTCTATGAAACTACCCGCTCTCTCCATTACAAAAAAATCTAGTATTTTACTAAACATTACTCATCCTTAGACTTATCATTAGATACACCCATAGACATATCATTAGAAATATCCCTTGGGATCTAAATAAATTTTTATCATCCTAATTTCCAAGTAATGACTAAACTATAACTCTGATTACTACTATAAAAATTAAATATTAATATATATAGACATTACATAGTTCTTTGAAGAATAATTAATACATTAAAAAAACACACATCCAAATACTGTATTAGTTTATTGGCATTGGAAACATTGAAAAAAATTATAACTCACTTAAAGATATACAATGTTTCACATGATGACCTTCCCCCTTAGTAACTTGATTTAATAACCTTTCTTCTTAAACTAGAGAAAGGAAATTTAAGGATTGGGGTGAGATAAAATTCTCAGTAAAGGTAAATAAAGGAAATGCGTAAGCATAATATGAACATAAGTGTATCATAACATGACAATAACATTCAAATATCATACCACCCATATAAAATATCAAAAACAAGATAAATGGAATAAAAATTGGTATTTCATAATACATGAATCAAAAAATAATCATGAACATGAACCATGTGATCATATCATAGGCACAAGACATTGAATTTATTATAGACACATAAACATGTAATATAATTCCCTATAAGTCAAGGATAGTTTCCAAAAACATATTAGGAAAATTCATGGGGACTACACCAACATGGTGGGACAGACCATTGTCTCTATCTACAGCCTATTCTTTATAAGGGATAGAGTTTCCCCATCTACCCATAGTGGACTAGGTTTCCTCATCTTTCTATATTTGATCTGATTTATCTATATTCCCATAGTGGACCAGGTTTCCCCATATTCCCATAGTGGATGAGGTTTCCCCATTTTCCCATAGTCGATCAAGCACATTAACATGATTCCTGTAATTATCTCATGAGAAATGAATCTCTACCAAATTCATCAAAGAGTGATATAATCCCCAACTGTCACATAATAAAATCATATATATATTTTCCACAAGATAATAAAACATGCATCATATCATGATAATAAAAAATATGGGTTTCATAAACATCATATCCTAACCCAAGAAATGAAATAGGCATCATATTTATTTAATCATATCATAAAATATGGAAAATATATAGTTTTTATAATCATTTCATCCTAGAATAACCCATGAAAGGAAGTGGGTTTCATTCGAATTTATCATGGTATAACACATTTAAGAGAAAAATGTTTCATACTCATTTTCATTGTATAACCCTTTTTAGAGAATCAAGTTTAAAAAACATCAATCCATCAAAACACACACCATTCAATAAAATAATCTGAATGTTATCCTTGGATCATATACCTACTAAAGAAAAAATCTCTATCCAATGATATTATATTAGATAGATAAGGATTTCCAAATGTAATATGGAATATAAATTTTCTTTAAAAATCACTTTTTAAAAGATATAACAGTTTAAAAATCCATTTCCTTGAACAAACAACGATAATATATAAAGGAATCATGAAAAAAATGTTTAAAAATATTCTTTATGAAACTATCCTTAACACTTTTAAAACAAAAATTAAAACATGAATCATTTTAAAGACCATTTTCTTTGAAATTAACCTTGAAAACATATAATGAAGCTTGAAAAAAATTAGAAATCATTTTATTAAAAAAATAAATTAAAAAAATATAAATTAGTGTTTAAAATCATTTAAATCCATTTTTTTATCAACCACTTGAAAATATATAATGAATGTTTTTAAATCATCAAAAATAATTTTTAAAAACATTTTTTTGAAAACCAATTTTTTATAAAACAATTTTCAAATCAAAATGTTTATAGACTATTTGGGAAAAAATTTCTTTATGAAAATAACATTGTAAACATAAAATTTTTTAATTGAGTGAATTATAGTCATGGTGGAGGGTAAGTTCATATATATTGAACATTACTTTTGTACGAAAATGGTTTAAAAATGTCCCTTAATCATAAAAAAATAGAATATTACTTTTAAATCCATTTTTTAGAAAGAAATATATGGGTGAAAATTTCCATTAAAAATCATAGGATAATAGTTTAAAAAATTTAAAACTTTTTTGGATTTTTTTTGAAAGAACAGAGAGTTTCAACGAAAATGAGAAATAAAGTCAGATTTTCATGAAAACATTTTCTTAATTATCTTAAGTACCAAAGAGTGGAAAAATTGTACCAATACATGGATATAACATGAGTATGAATTGGGTAAGATAATTTATGAGATTTCATTAGATATGGATCATAGGATTTCATCAATGTAGCATTATCATAAACAATACTGATAAACGATGAGACTGAATCTATAAACATTTTCCACTTTGGTTAAATTAGATTTTAATAAAATATATTTAATAACATTACTTGTAGATTAAAATATCATTGAAATAAAAATACTAATGATATAACATGTCAAAATTAAATATATTTACCACACAGATAAATAATGGTGCATAACATGTCATGTGTCTCAATGAAGGGAAATTGAGGCAAAATTTCATTATTGATGTTGTAACTTTTGAATCATAACCACCATGAAAGAAATATAATAAAATAGATATGTAAATAACCATAAAATTTTTATAAGAATTATAGAATAAATACAGAGATATTATTCACACCATAAAATGAAATGAGTGGAAAACAAGGCATCTCAAGGAAATAAAAAGTAAGATGATATTCACTTACCTTAATCCAAAATTTCATCATACAAATTAAAACCTCATGTATGACAAATATAAGTTTATTATAAATCTATAATATAACCATATTATTATATATAATACCATATATTATTTGGATATGAATTTATATTATCCATTTATTAACAACTCCTTGTTAATATTACATTTCATGTAATAACCGCTTTATTGTTTTAATACGTTTTGACTTATTATTATTGATCCTCTAACATATATAATAATTTCCTTATTTATATAAGTTAAATAATTTAATAAATATAATATTTATTCATTATATTCTTATTTTTAATAATCTATATAATATAGAATAATGAAATTGAATACACCATTCATGGTGGATGTAGGTCATATATTAGTATTAACGTTATTTCCATTTTTTTGTTGTTTTGAAATTAATATAATAAATGAAATATATGTACATATATATATATATATTATAATTAAGATACAATTATAATTTCATATATTTCATATAATTTAACTAAAAAAAGTTTTAACACATTCCATGTATGCTGTGAATGAATAACATGTCTTTGAGAACAAGGTAGTCCACACTTCCCCAAAGAAAATTATAATACTTATACAAAATGGAATTCTTAATGTTTTTCATAATATAATAACTACATGAAAATAAAAACATCATAAACATCATATATTGTATAAAAATATAGTTTTTATTATAATTAAAAACCATTAGAGGTGGTAAAGGAAAAATGAAAAACATGATTTTGTGAGTCAGTAGTTATCCATATAAAAGAAACTTAATTTCATTACACATTTAATGGAAGTGTGTGTATATACTAGTTGAAAAATTAGAATAAAAACATATAATTATATTTATGATAAATTCTTTCTTATATTATAGTTGAATAAGAATAATTGATGAGGTGCATAATGAAAATAAAAGAAATGTGATTGAGAAAGGATGTTACTTCTTCTTTGGGTAAATCTTTTCTGTTTTCAGAAAAGGGCTTCCTTGGTTTGCATTAATCCCATTGATAGGATAAAATGTATGAGAGATGGATGTTGGGATATTATTTGTGTATATTTCATTTGAGGAAATAACCTTTATAGGTGTCTATCAGTGGGACTGGTGAGTTCCTTTTTGTAGTAGAGGACGTGTGGATTTCTTAGAAGTTTATGAAAAGGGAATTCCACCAATGTTTTACCTAAAAATGTGGACCTTATAATAGATTAAAGTCTTGAAAATGTAGGATAGGGTTAAAATATGGGTAGAAAAAGGATTTTGGAAATTTTTCTTGGTCATTTTGGCCCTTAAGTGTAAGGTTCATTTCCATGTTAAGTTATTTTTCCTATTAATCCTTTGTAATTAATTTTAATTATTTTCACTTTTCATTATTTGAAAAACTATTTTGAACATATTTTATATTATATATATTTCTGAATCAAAATTCTAAATCCATTTTTCTAAATTCAAATCACATATGTGGAAAAAATAATTCAAATATAATCCTATAAACGGGATGACAAAGTAGGGTTTTAAAGTAAAATTGTTCTAAAGATTGGTGTGTTTTTATATCTAACTTTGAAGTGAAATTGATTCAAATGAATTAATTGGATAAATTAATGTAGAATTGATCTAATTAAACTTAAATAACAATTATATATATAATTTAACATTATAAATAGAATAAATGGAATAACAGTTTTGAATGAAATAAATGTATTTTTACTATTCATCTAAAAATAAAATTTCTTATATTAATACCAAAAAATAACCACAAGAATATTTTTATGTTCATATTTCAAAGTTGAAGTTTATTTATACCTATAAAATAAAAAAAACTACTAAAAATTTGTTTTCAAAAAGGTTCCCTATTAAATGGTGGTAAAATTAATTTTTAAAAAAATATATATTTCAATTCATACAATTATATTTATTATTTTATTATTTATATCATATCTATTGGATAAGTATCAAGAATAAATTTTTTAATATGTTATATGTAAATTTTATTTAAAACATTAATCAAATGTATTTTGTTTAATTTATTGAGGTAAAATTCTGTTTGTACATAGGAAAATAGTTTTCTTAGAAATATAATTTATTTATTTTAAATAGTCATTACATTTAATCATAATAGTTTATAACCAAAAGATTCATTTTATATACATTTTTAAATCATATTTTCATAATTTTGTTAATCATATTCATAACTTCTTTTTCAATGTCTTGGTGGTAGCTATTATAATATTTTAATAATATATATTGTATATTGTGGTTTGGTAAAAACTCAGCCTAGCGTCTTATGAAAGCTATCAAAGAAAAACCACATTGTGTATATGACAAGACGAACATTGTGTTGCGTGTGCCAAAAGGATATATAATTCTTTCATGTAGTGTATACATTCCAAATATAGTGGTTTAATATATAAAAACTATATTCAGTGTTGCGTGAAATTCTAAATATCAAAAAGATAAAATTTCTTTGAAAAACAATATTTCATAAAATTTTGGTGTGTCACATGAAGGGTACATAAGAGGATTACACAAAGACCATGAAGTCACTCAGGTAGATATCAAAATACTATTATGTGATTAATGACTTGGTCGATAGCATTGAATTATAGTATCTATGATTATGTTTTCCCATGTTTGATAGATGGAATAGTTTTATTCTTATTATTATTTCTATGTTATTATACCATTTATCATGTTTATTGAGTAAATTTTAAATTTGTGTTTTAAATTATTCTAAGCCTTAATCTATGATTTATGATATATTATTTTTTGAGTATAATTTTATTAATTATACCCATATTCTCATCTTATTATACATAATTATATTTCTTGTTTATCGCTTATGTTTACAAATAATTTGAATATGAGATTACCATTTATTATATTTCTATTTACCTAGGTTATGATGATAAGAAAAGTATTATGTGCATATAATAGTTCATTATGTGAAAAATATTTGGAATATGGATAATAAATATTTTGGATCAAGAAATTATTTATATAGTGGGGGAAATAACAAATTAATAGAAAGAACTTGGGATTAGTTATTTATTTTTTTATTCATAATTTAATAAAAAAACCCATAAAGGTATATAGAATTTATTATTATAATTTTTTTTCATAAAGTCATGTAATTTAGAAAGACACTTTTCTAGATGTTATAGTTGGTATCAATGTTGGGTTTAGATAAATTTTTAGATTACAATGACATTAGTTAAGGATAAATTTGGTGTTAGAAACGACATTAATTATTGATATTTTAAGGTTGATTATAATTTCACTGTTATTTTTTACACTCTATGATGGTTGAGGTAATATTATAGGTATGAGGATAATATAATTCTATTAAAAAACCTAGGGATGTGTCTAAGGGACAAGTCTATGTATAGGATAAGATCATAAAATTTTATTAAAGTATAGATTATGTGTATTTCCTAGAAATAAAATCCCTATATAGATACTACATGTGGTTAGAGGATCTACCACATTTATACCTATGTGTCACAATGATTAAAATTTCAAATTGGGTATTAAATCATTTTTTACCTTGTGAATGAAAAAGAGTCATACCAATATACTAGTTTGAAACTCTAAAGGTATATGATTTGTTTCATCAAATTATATTTACAAGGAATTATGAATGATTTATTATGAATAAATATTAGTCAAATAAGTATAAGATATCTTTACTCTAAAAAAGTAAATCGAATTGAAAGTGCTAAAAGGAAGAAAAATTTTTTAATTTTAGAAGAAATATTATGATTCAGATTTCATATTCATATGAAAATTTACATTGGTTTTATTTGATATTATTATTTTCATTATTTCTATAGTATTTAGTTGAGACATGATAACAAAAATGAAGGAGAGAAAATTATCTATCAAGAAACCACAATGTATCATAACTAAATAAGGAAGCCTTCTTAAGTTGATGATATTTTTAGTACATACTTTATATAATATATAAAAGTTGATTTGCCTTGTCTTAACTGATATAGTGATGTTGATATATTAATGGAAATTAAATCCTGATACTTTTATCTATTTTAATTAGTGACTTATTTTTAACAATGATATTATGGTTTATTCTAAATGTTATGAGTAATATGAGAAAATTTTAAAGATTTTTCTTCTGAATCTTTAATTTCATGGCTTTTAAACATATATAAATAGTTTCAATAACATAAAAAAGTGATATTATTAAAGTATTATATTATTTGGAACATGTATTGTAGAAAACATGATTGAGAAACAAAAAACTCTTAGTTTTTACATATTACATATTTGAGGTAATAAAGTGTTAACTGATTTTTAGAAAAGTGAGTCAGATAGTATCAATTGCCCTGAAATTTATTGGTTATTTAATAATGACGTGATAATAATTATTTTTGAAAAATGTTATCAATTTCTTGGAGTTATTATATGTACTTATTAGTTTATGTATTTATGAACTAGTGATTAACAAATTTAATTCATAAGGATATATTTAATCTTTTGGTCAATATATATTCTCATACTGGTTTAATGTCTTGGAGATTAATTTTTTTGGGAGGGGTATTTTAGAGAAAATATTTTATTTGGTTTTATCTATACTGAGATACATGGTTTTATTAAAAAATTTAGGAAAAATAGTTAACATGATATAACCCAAGAGAGTAAGATTGATGTCCCTTTTTAAGTTATATCTTTATTTATAAATATGATAAGAATACCATCACCCAAATTTGTTACTTATATATATTTGAAACAATGTGGAAAGAATTTATTTATTAGTGGGGGATATAATGACAAAGGATTTTAAAATATTTCATTCTATAATTATGTCTCATATGTTTGATAACTTTCTCCACACACAAGACAAAATTGAAAATTCTACATTATATATATAATTAATATTCAATATGGCCACTAAAACATCTTATTTAATTATTTGGTGTTAATAGTAGTTACCTAGTTATGAAATATATTAATATATATTTATATATAAAGTTAATTTTATACTAATTTACATAATTCATTATTGCATTTGGGAATTTATCTTTCATTACAATTGAATTATTTATAAAATCAAAAAAAGAATTTTTTTAAATTATGATTTTAATAAAATATAATATTTATTAATTAATTATAAATTCATTATAGTTTTATATAAATTAAAAACAAGAACATCCATTATTTGAAAAAGTAATTTTCTTAAGAAATCGTTTTTTACTATGTGTAACGATTTTATTTCAAACTTAAATTTTTATATTTCAAAATGTTAAATTTAAAAAATAAACTTAATTTTTGGATTATTAATATAAATAATAGTGAAGGATAATTTCTTTTGTATTTTTCTAAAATGATATATTTTTAGGTGAATAGAGAAAAATTCCATTTTTATAAATAAAATGACTTGTAGAACATTTTTCTATATAAGTACAAATTGAAATTTTATGAATAAAATTTATAATAGAAAATATTTATTTTATAAGTGAATTAATAATTTTAATTTTTTTAAATTTACAATGAAATATTTGACATTTTAGAACTTATCTTATATTTCAAAAAAAATTGATAAATTGTACATTGAGTATTTTATAGTTAGTTTTTATCAATTATTGAAAAGTAATATAAAAAATGGATTTGAAAATATGAATCATTAGGTATAAATTATTTAGTAAGTTTAAATTTATTTTTAATCCAAATGGATAAATTACTATGTTGAAACTTGCTACCTCCATAAAAAATGTTTTAAAGGGAATAATGAAGTGGGACAAATAACATATTTAAAATTGTTTTGGAAAGGGTTATAGTTTCCATTATTGACCTAATATATTACCCTATCCATTATTTTATAATTTTGGTTTCAATTTCCTTTAGTGGGACATACCATTGTTGAAATATTTTTGGATTTTACAAGAATTTCATCCCTTTTCACTTATAAAGGATACAATATTCTCCACACCTCCTATCAAACTACAACCAAATAATAATTTTCAAAACTCAGCCAAAATCTATACTACATATTCTCCCCACCTTTATGAGGTTATTTCCTTCTCATAATACCAACCTACAAGGTTTAATTCCCTTTGTAAAGGACATAATCCAAGAAGTGAGATGTAATTTCTAACTGATACTTTCTCATTTATATTCCATCATCTGCATTTATTCTTCACCTAATTTCTCTAAACCATATTAAAAATATAACATAAGTATCATTATAATATTATTATATTATTATAATGATTGTATAATTATTAACTACATTTCCCTTTTCTATTAATAAAATTGAAACCATCATTTATGCATTGTGCGGAGAACTCACTCCATGACGCAACATGTTTCGTTTTACATCATAGAAATAAAATGATGATCCTAAGAAAAAATTTAATATAAAATTATTTTTTTGTCTGTTCAATTAAAAATTATTAAATGATAAATTGTAATACTCATTTTCTCTATTCTATAGAAAACTAAGACATTATCCATGCATATGTGTAGACTACCACCTACTTGGAACGATAAATTTTCTTTTATATTTTGATCACTGCCTTACATGTTTAGTAATGAAAATAAATTTAAGGTATAAATATGTTTTTTATTAACATATTAATGTTCTAAAATATAAATTTAAAAACCTATTAACAATACGAGTAATAAACAATTGTTCTATATTCAATTGAACAAAGTAGTGTTATAAGAGATGGAAACAATATTTATTCATACTTTAATAAAATATAATATAGGTTATATTATTCTTAAAATTAATTAAAATTTAGTTAAAACACAAATAAGATATATTTAGGATTATTATTCTTCTGGTATAATTATTTTATAATTATATCATATCATAATCATTAATTAATTATGGTATGACTCTGTTTTGGTTGGTTTAACCCCATAATTGAACAATGATATAAATGTAAATAATCTATGACTATGGGAATTTAATTTTTTGTAAAAAATGATATAAATATGGAAATAATAATTTTTTTTTGTAATATAATGTTAATATAAAATGTTAACTCATTATTTAAGAAATCAACATTCTTTTGCTACGAATCATCGAAACATGCTCATTGAAAAATTCCTCTATATATTTCATAACCAGAACATCCATAGAATGAAATTAGAACACTATAAATAATTATAAATGTTTTTACCTGGTATGATATTTAAATTATGTAATTTTACATAATAATAATGGACACCGTCTCAATTAAAAAATTAGTTAAAAACAATATAGTTTTCTCAAATCCAATATAAAAAATGGATAAAAAACTAACTAATATACAAATATAGAATAATTATAAATTATGTTTATAAAGTTTTACATATATTAAGATGATTATGAATTATGTTATTAAATGATTAATGTTTTTTATTCCAGATATTAAATTGAATTTGAATTACAAGGGAAATAAAGTATTCCTTTAATCTCAACTTTCTTCCTTTGAGATACCTTTTACTTTTACACCATGTTTTTTACTATATGGTGTATTAAGAAACCATAAACATATGTTTATCATATATTTTTTATTTAAGGAAAATAATAATTATTATTATTTCCTTTTCATAAAATGGAATTTTTCTTTATTATTACCCGAGTTGTAAGGATTTTTTGGAAGATGATTTTCATTTATTAGTTATAATGATTTATCATAAACATTATTTGGGTTATTCCACCCAAATAGTTTAATATATATTAATTTATCTTCTCATTTTGAGAAATAATTTTTTTATAAAAAAATAATGTATTACTATATGGGTTTTCAAAAAATGTATTCCTAATATATAAAAAAGTATTTTTTCCTTCAATTATCAAATGTTTTATCCTGTGATCGAAAATTATAATTCAAAAATTATATCATTTTCCAGGATATATTTTTGGATATTCAATTTAAAAGTAAACTTTTCCAAAAAATAATTCAGACAACCTTTTTGGAGTAAACTTTTTGGGGACTCACAACATCATATTTTTCAATAATGATAAAAATACTTTCTAAAATATTATTTTATGTTTCTTTCATGTCAACATAAATTTATAGAACCTTTTTCATTTTATGTGAATTTTTTCCCACACATATTCATGGTTTATTAATGAAATTTTATTCTCATAGTTTAATATAATATTTAATTTAAAAGTATATAAAAAAATAAATGATATTTCTTATTATTGAAGTGATTTTACAAAAACAACAAAACATAATTTTTCATCATAGTGATTTTAATTTGAAATAAATTTTTATTGATCAAGGATATTCCTTAAATGCAACTATCAACCATAATTATTTGGATAACTTTTGAATGTTTTATTCTATGATGGAGAATATTATTTACAAACTTTGTTCCTAGTCATTGACGATTTATAAACATAGTTTTTCTACTAATTACTTCCCACTTCAAATAACCTATTTTTCATTCCTTTGATTTATGGGTGTTCACCTAGATTTCATACATCAACTGACATGGAAAATTATTATCATAACCATATACATTTTATTTACATGGTGTCAATATCAGATGATTTATTACTATGATTGTATAGTATTTACCTAGAGTATTACATTATGTCCTTGGATAGCCATTTAATATCAACGGGGTTATCATGTTTTGATTAATGATGGAATTATGAATGATTAACAATTTTGATTTTATTTTAAAATCATATGAAACCATTTTTCCTTATTTGGGTTATTTATGATATGATGACTTATTTAATTTGGAACACGTATGCATAGATGATGATTAGTGATGTCCTATAATTCCATCAAATACTTTGGAATAAATTCATGTCTCCAAAGCTTGAAACGGTATAACATATTATTAGTAACAAGCCAAAGGGTACCCAATATGATTTATCCAAAGAAAAAAGGGAATTTTAGAGGATTTATTGTATGCCAAAGGGTATATGAGAGGATTTATCCAAAGAAAAATGCATCAATGGAAGAATTTTCCTAAGAATAAGGAGAACACAAGGGGATTTATCCCAAGATCAAGGGTACAAGAAAGGATTATCCCAATCCCAAGAAAGAACATGAGTGATTATCCTAAGCCTACTATGTGATGAATGTATTTATGGTTCACCTTGATATATTAGTTTTTTCTTATGTATGTTCCATATTTTAAATATTCCATAGTTTTTTACTAATTGTTATGACTATGTTATTCTATAATGGATCATGATTAATTACTCACTTTTTTAATTCAATGTATTATTTTATTCTAATCCTAATTCCATGAGTTGTGATATTTGATTAATTTTGTTTAAATTTTTGGATTATACCCATATGGTTATCTTATGCTAGTTCTAGATATTCGATGCTTATTTATTATATTTAGCCTTTGGAAGAAATTATTATGTGTATATGTTATTTATATGAATTAATGACCTATTTGGGATTATGAAGCAGAATATAGCATGGAAAAATTCTCCAATTAATACAATAAACATAGGGTTTGTTAGTTAATGTTTTGTTATAATTTTCTAAACATCTAAAACAAATTATTATTGATATTTTATTGTAATAAAATATTTCAATAAAGTCTTGGTACTAAAATGGAGTATTCTGTAAGCTTCTATAACTTTACTCCCTTTAGTTGGACAAATATTTCATTAAATCATGACAGAGTGTTCTTGTTATTGACTATAAATGGGTTCCTATTGTGGTATTAAATTCTTAAATTCATTCTCATATCCATAAAATTTAGTAGAAAATAATATATATATAAATGGACTGCACTAAAATTAATGAAAACTTTATCTATGATGCCTTATAACTCTACTCTAATATATCTAAGCTCATTAAGGGAAATATAATATGTTTTAAAGGATATCTATATAGTTAACATTTATAGGATTATATCGAATGTAACATCTGGATAAGGGTTATATAATGGAAAATACTTAAGGGATAAATCTATGTATTCCTCAACCACTACTAGAAACTGTTTAGTGATGGTTTCTCCCTTACGTCGATCTAAGTTCACCAAATGATGAGTGATTGAATATAGCTTCTCATTCAAGGGACTAACATCTTTCACCTGAAATTCCCCATTTCTATGATTGGAATGCTTAATATTCTACCTCAAAATCACCCCACTCATTGAAAATGGTTTCTATAAATGTATGTACTTAATATAGAATGTATATAAAAATAATCACATTGTATAACTTCATTGTATCTTTCCCTAGATCCTATGAAAAAATATCACCACTATGAACAATAACACATTGTTATAAGATATTAGTGAATGTTTAATCACTCATAGTTTGAGTCTCTATAAGCATGAGTCTGGTTAGAAGATCCACCGAAATAACTAACTCTAAAATAACTGTTAAAGTGGGAAAATAGTAGATCATTAGTGTTTTAATAGGTACTAGTTCCAATGTAGAAAGGACACATATCATACCTCGGATATTTTCAGGCACTACCTATTCACACTACTCCACCACCTTAATCTAATCATTTCAAAAACTGTTGTCCCTTAGAGACTAGTTTAGAGAAACTAGGTGTGGTAGTGGTCGAAGTAGATCAAATCATTTTCCCAATCCATATAATTCTCATAGATTACTATCATATCCTATATGAAAGATACATCCACAAGGACCTCCCCAACTACATCTGGGATGTCCCTGGTCACATTATTTCCTTGTATATAAAGGTCTATAAACCACATGATTACCCATTGCTTCTTGATAGGACAGGAATCCATGCACCAGATTACCTAATCCATGATACACAAATAATCATAAATTTAATGAATAAATTGTCACCTATGTTATTACAGAGTCAATTATAATATAGTATAATATTACCAACAATGAATCCTTATGATTATGGATTATGAAGGTCAACATTAGCCCTCTTATAACTTTACTCAACTCAAGAGTTACCTCTACTAATATCAAACACCTGCTACTAATACTATAGAAATATCCCTATAATTATGGATTTCTCCAATACCCAACAACATGTAATGATACATAAGCTGACAAAACCTAATTGAATATTTTTTTAGACCTCACCTAAACTCTTTATTCAATTATGATCCATTAATTTCCATTTAAAGAGACTACCATTTGAGATAAGTGAATCTCAACACATACTCGGAAATGATCACACCACCATATTGAGACTCAATAACCCCCAAATGAATATAGATAATATGGTTACTTAAAATTACTCCTTGTTAAAAAGGAACTCAATCACTATCAATGAATTCATCACCTCAACATGACTCCATATGATCAAGATCTACCAGCGTCCCACTTTTATGTAAGCATGAGTAGCTACAAGAACTAACATTTGGTCTATATATATCCAAACTAAATAGAACTATCAACTAACTAAATATATCAAGTTCCAAGTCTCCAAAAAGAAAATATCAACTAGAACTAATTTTATATCTTTTATTAAAACCCATTAATCATGGTCACTTTGAATTAATACTATTCTTATACTATTAGGATAATTAGATACAACCTTTGAAAATTATTTTATACTTGTACTGTGAGAGGTGGATTGGGTTACCAAACAATGGGTGGGGGAATTTCACTCTACCTCTATGGTTAACAAACACATCAACTATGCTATGAATAGAAGAATCAATTATCAATTCATCACTATTTATAACCTTCCTATGAATCCATGATGTCTACCTATGTGGTGGTATAATGTAATTGTTGGGAAAAACTCCCTCAAGGTATCATTGAAACATTTTTGAGGTGATTGTGTTTATTGACAAAGTGGACATCTGTGTTGTGATTGTTGACCAAGAAAACAATGACATAAAAATTTGTTGACAAAGGGTATTTCATGGTGGCATGTTGAGTTCAAGGGGTGTGGTTAAATGATCCTTGTTTGACTCAAGAATATCGACAAAGGAATGGATAATCTAGAGGTGACGTAAAACGAGCAGATATAAGGTGATGCCGTTTTCCAGTGTTTGCCAAATTTTTGGGCCTAAAAATCAACAAATGAAGAAAATTGGTTTTTGGAAAAGGGGCTTTCTTTTCATGTACTTGAAGAAGAGGAAACTTGCACACCTAATTTTTTCATGATTATAACATGAAAAATGGCAAAGGGAGAAGGGCCCCCAAGTTTTATTTTTGGTCGCGCAAGTGACTTGCACAGCAGAGACTTGCACACATAAACATGCGTGCCGAGGGGAGACTTGTGTGCCATCGCGCAGGGTGTCCAAATGAATATACATATAGGTCGAACCATCCTCATTATGTATGAGTTCAATACTTAGAGAAAATTAGAGCTCATGTCGCGCTGGTGTGGTGGTTGCGCAAGTGGTGAAGGGTCGCGCAAGTAGAAGTTGCGCGCCAGGTGATAGTTACATGCCTAAGGTGGTTTGGGAGAGAAATGAAGTGAGTCACCCAAGTTATGAGTTGAAGATGAAGGCGTCGTGCAAGTGGTCTGGTGACACTTACATGCTAGATTTTAAAGAAGTGCAAAATTTGTTGGTTGTGCACCAATATTCGTTTGGGCATAAAAGGGTGTGCGTCGAGCAAGTTTGGAGTAGTAGAAGCGTGTGTCACACAAGTGGTTGAGGTGGACCTGCACACCAGTTTTGAATTGCGTGGCGATACTTGCGTGCCGACATAGAGAAGGGCGCAAATTACGTTTGATTCATGACAGAGATTCAGGGCTGCGTGAAAGATTGAAGATTGCCTGATAGCTTCGGTGCAAAGTGAGATTCATATACGGGTGAAAGTTGAACTTCAACAGATAATACAAATACAACATAGGATGTATTCATTAGTGATAATGACTAAACATATAGGTCTATAAACTGTGAGTGGATCCCTTCTAGAGCATTGAGAAAAGGAAGAGGAAGAAGGTGATCCTCTCCACCAGTAGTGAGCCAGAGAGAGAGAAACAGGGAGTGACCCTTGGGAAAGCAGTGAGCTGACCCTAAACATTGTAAAGGCAGTGACCCTAGGCATAGAAGTGATCTAGCCCGAACATTGTAAATTAACATTGAGCCTTAGTGGATTTGGTACAGTGGCACATTGTCGTTGTATGCTCCTTGGACATATCCCAGAGAGGTTGAACCAAGATAAAATCTTTGTGTCTGCCTACTTTCTTCCATGCATTGCATTCAAAGAATTATCATTAGATAAAGAAGAAACTAAGTAATCATAATAAACGCACAAGTGAAAACAAAGTGACCCTTGTAATAAAGATGTTATGTTCCAGTGGGGTAAGAAGAAATTTTAAGAAAAGAATATCCATACCCTGATTCACCCCCACCCCCCCCCCTCCCGGGGTATATAGTCCCCTATTGGTCCTAACAATTGGTATCAGAGGGAAGGTTTCTTTTACCATATTTTTTTTCTCTAACTTGGTGTATTTTATTTCTGTGGTTAAAACAGTTTTCTCTTATATCGGTGTGCCAAGGAAAAGGGAAAATCATCATAGAAAAATCAAAATTTAGGTGGTATCCCTCAGTGTGGAAGTGTTTTTGGAAAAAGTGTGATAAAAATAATAGAATCAAATAGCTTACTGAAGGAAAGTATTGATGAATCTGATGGGGAAAATATTGATTCACTCAATCATTATGTAGGAACGAGTGAAGTACATGAAAATCAAAGTTATACCAAAGAAACTGATGATGATGAATTTTTAAGAAGGAGGCCACCAGTACATGTTGTCAATGTGACAAAGAAATTGGATCGGAAATTGGAGGAAGAAGTTAAATCTAAAGATATCCAGATCCAAGTATTGGAAATTTAGGTCCACAAGCTAAGAGGCTAAAATCAAAGTCTTATTGATGTGTCTACTAACCTAAAGGGGAAGAATGATTCTCAAGGAGAAGAATTTCAAAATATGGCTAGAATGAAAGGGAAATAAAAGGCGGATGATTAAAATAGAATCAAGAGTCAGATGACGTTCAGAGTCTAAAAGACAGAAATGATGATCTAACTACAAAGTTGTTTGAAAAAGATCATAGGAATCAAAGGATACAACAAGAGAATATATCTATCTTTGAATCTGTTTTCAGGAAAAATTAAAAATAAAGGAGCAAAGTGATGTGGTAGAAAATCTCACACGACAACTGGACGATGAGATGAGTTGTGGAAATAATCTCAGAAGAGAACCCAATGCCCAACTTGAATAAAGGGATATGAAGATTCAAAAGTTTTAAGGAGAGCTACAATCAATCAAAAAAGAAATGGAGAAATCTAAATCCAAAGATAAGCCCATATTGAAGGATGAACTACACTTATTATTTGATTATCCTTCTCCAAGTGATGATGAAATGAAATCCAAATATGCTACATCAAAGGAGAATCATGAAAGGATTGTATCTTCCCAAAGGCCATCCATATTTGGAAATATGGAATTGGATATGATGATCTCACTCATATTCATGATAGAAAAAGTGCAGTGAAAATCTACAGAGATAAGAAAAACCTTGTAGATGCTGGAGATATACCTAAAAATGATTTTACAAGAAGATATGATTGCATGTGATATTTTTGTGGGATTCTTGGTCATAAATCAAGCTTCTATCCAGAGGCATGGGAATACATCTATGGCTATGAAAATAGAAGCATTACTAGATCTGAGAAAAAGAAGACGTGTCAAGGGAAATCAGAAAGAAGAGTCTCTCAGAGGAAAGCATTCATTAGATGCTATTATTATGGAAGAATGGGACACACCATGAGTATGTGTCAGGAAGCTCAAGAGCTCCATGTTAGAGGAAGAACTCAAGGTGTATCAGCATCTCAATATAGAAATTATGAAATGAGGTATGTCTTTGTTGGAAAATGTTTTATATGTTCAGATTATGGGCACTTGGCAAGAAATTGCAGAAATAAGAATGCAAGAAAGGAAAAGGAACTCGAGAGGAGATTATCTACTTCAGGTGTGCATGATAAGAAATTATGCACTGGAAGATAAAGAGAATAGTTCTCGTAGAGAGAATGTGAACAAACATGGATGATTAAGGTGAGATCTACTCTATCTGTGAGTAAAAAGAATGAACATTCAATAGAGGATTCACTACCGGTGAAAAATAGTGTGGTGACTCATAAATATGATAAAATGAAGTTGAAAAAAGAATGAATTAAAAAATTCAAATGTAGTGTTCCACAAAAAGAAGTGGGGGAAAGAGATAGACCCCTACAATGGTGGTAGAATAATGGGAAAGTGACAAGTAGAGATATTCGTGCCCAGAGAAGGAATCAAGGGAAATGGAATTTTGGTGGAAAATCAAAGAAGGAAATGTGTACTAGTGGGTTTAAGACCCAAATTGTGAAAAATTCCAAGCCTACAGAATCTACATATCAGAAAAAAGGCTCCAAATGTGAGTAAATAATGTTTAGTAATATGGTTAGAGTAGTTAAGATTGTCTAGGTATCTAGAAGAATCAATGAAAGTGTGTGATGCTCTACAAGAAATAATAAAAGGGTTGGCCCATCAGGATCAACCGCAATCCTCGTCCTGAGGAATCCAGAAGAACCACTCTCCCAATGTATATAAATTTTGTTATCTGATGATTCATGAGTTTTAGGTTTTAAGGAGAAATGATCCAAGGGGAAGTGGAATCTAAATATGCAAAGTGGAGAAGTGATATGCTTCAGAGTTTTGATTGACTCGAATCAGATACCAAATTAGAAGAATAAGGGGATCAACATAGCACAATAGGATGTGATTGTGTTATTAACTTTGTCTCTTGTTTCCTACACCGAGTGCTGAATCAGTAGGCTTAGAGATTTTTTTAATGAATTAATTCTGATTGGAATATGAGAATAGATTATGCTGGAGAAGAAGAATGTGTATGGGTCTAAACAGTGGCCTAAACCCAGGAAGTGTTGTATAACATAGGGGCAACATTCAATAGAAAAATCAAATGCAAGATCCACCAAAGCAATAATTTGATGAATCATCACATGTGTTTTCAATTGAGGGGATACATATTGTCGGTGAAGAAGTAATAATCATGAATCTCATGCTTATCTATTATGTTATAAGAATGTGGTATCAGCTAACTATTTTCAGGATACCAAGAAGCTGTGAGAGAGTATAAAAATTTTTTTAACAAGAAGATCAAAAAAGTAGTCGAAAGAAATGACGTCATTGAACAATGACAAAGTGAAAAGATTTATGTTGAATGTAAGGATGTTGTAAGAGACTCAGGGGGAGTAGAAGTGGTATATGGTGACTTAAAAGAAGACACTAATGATGAACAAGAAAGTGTCATGTTTATGTCTGCAAGGAAGCCAATGAGTCGAGCTATAATTGATACGAAGAATATCATTGGTGATCATACAGTTCCAGTTCAGACAAGATGAATGAATTAACTGTAGCAGAATTTGTTTTATTCTTATAAAGAGTCAAAATGATTTGCTGATGTAGCTAAATATGAAAACTGGGTTCAGGCTATGAATGAAGAACTTGATCAGATTGAGAAGAACCAGGTGTGGGAGATTGTTTCAAGACTAGCAGATAATGATGTCATCAGGACTAAATGGGTCTATCTCAACAAGATGAATGAAGATGTCATAGTTATTCAGAACAAAGCATGACTAGTGTACAAGGGGTACTCCCAGATAGATTAAATAGATGATGATGAAACATTTGCACTGGTTCCGAGACTAGAGACAATCAAGTTATTTTTATCCATAACAGTGCAAAGAAAGTTCAAAGTGTTTCAGATTGATGTCCACTCTACATTTCATAATGGGTTTCTAGAAGAAGAGGTGTACATTGAGTAGCCAGATGGTTTTCTCATTCATGAGGATGAAAACAGGGTTTGAAAACTAAATAAGGCGTTGTACGGGCTGAAACAAGCACCAAGATCATGGTACTAAAGGCCTAATCAGTACTTGAAGAAGCATGGTTTCCACCATGTGGGAGTTGATTAAAATCTCTATTTCGGCAATGATAGTAATCAATGGATGATGGTGTTGACTTATATCGATGAAATAATATTTGGCGGATTAGATGAAGCTCAGTGCATACAGTCTTCCGAATTCATGAAAACTGAGTTTGAAATGTAAATGA
The DNA here is from genome assembly GCA_963277665.1 of Viscum album. Classification (NCBI taxonomy): domain Eukaryota; kingdom Viridiplantae; phylum Streptophyta; class Magnoliopsida; order Santalales; family Viscaceae; genus Viscum; species Viscum album. The sequence continues at coordinate 1,146,501,260 of OY728166.1, forward strand.
TTGGAGAGCTAACATTTTTCCTTGGTCTTCATGTGAAATAAGAAAGGAATGGAATATTCATTTCTCAATCCAAATATTCCTAGGAGGTTTTTAAATGATTTGGAATGGAAAATTACAAAGAGATGATGACTCTGGTTTCAACCTATATGAAATTATCCAAAGATGAGGATGGCAATGCAGTAAATATCACAGAATACAGGCAAATCATTAGATGTCTATTGTACTTAACTGCGACAAGGCCTGAAATTATTTTCTCCACATGCCAAGAAGTAAGATATCAGAGTAATTCCAAGGAAATACACATGCTTGTAATGAATAGAATACTTCGATATATCAAGGGAATGGTGGATTTCATCTTGAAATATAATGAAAAATCTCAGGTAGAGTTATTGGGATATAATGATGCCGATTGGGCCGGTTCAGCAGATGATAGGAAATCAAAATCTGAAGGTGCATTCTATCTTGGTGAACTATGTATTCCTTGGTTAAAAAAGAAGTAGGATTGCATTTCATTAATCACCACAGAACTTAAGTATATTGCGGCCACTCAAGCATGCACACAATTATTGTGGACGAAGCACCAGCTTGATGATATAGGAGTTGAAGTGAAGTCTCCGATCGAAATCTAGTGTGATAAATCAAGTGTTATAAATCTCAGAAAAAATCCCATCCATCACTCAAGGACAAAGAATATTGAGATAATGTATCATTTTATAAAGGATAAGGTTGAGCTGGGAATCGTGAAGTTGGAGTATGTGCCTACAGATATACAGGTTGCAGACATTCTGACAAAGTCCTTACCCAAGGAAGAATTTTGAGAGGCATCGACTGGCTCTGCGAGTTCAATCAACTCCCCATACATGAAAGAGTTTAGATGTGGAAAACCACCCCCTCTCCCCGAGGTATGATGTGTTTTTCCCTAATGTGATGATATGTGATCTCTACTCTGCTACAGACTACAAAGGAGTGACCTTTGGGTTTGTTGACAAAGGTGGAGAAAATAATGATTGTTCAAGGGGGAGATAGTGTGGCTATTTGAGAAATCATGATAGATAGTGTGGATATTTGTGAAATCATGACAAATACTGGGAGAAGCTGACAGGTGGAGTAGCCAGATAGGGGAAGTTGAAGTTGGTTCAAAGCACTTAGCCAGAGCATAGCTTGGAAAACACAAGAAATATTGCTGAAGATGATTTTCAGCTGACAGGAGTTAAAACTATGAGCAGATAGGGGGAGAGTTTAAAATCTAACGATGTTAGAAGTGATTGATCAAAGAACTTATATCACAACAACTGAGGATTGTGATAAAAGAAAAAGAGTGGTGTTGGAATGTGGTAAGAATATTTCCAAAAATTAATCTCTATTTATACCCTTCCTCTAAATTCATGAGGTCTACCAATGTGGTAGTATAATGTAATTAACAAGGAAAACTAAGAAGTACATGGAAATAAATGGATTAATCCTATATGATTCACTTATCATTATTTCATTAAAATGGTATCTCAATTTATGATTTTTTAGAAGATGATTATTAGAGTCTTATTTATTAGATAAATCAACTACTACACTATTACATGGTTCCCTAGATAGAAATACAAACTCAGGACCCCTTAAAATGATTTCTTAATTATAAAAAAAATCCACATTATAAATATAACTTTAATCTGTATCCATAGAAAAATATCAATTTTATTACCACTCAGACATATCGTGAATAATTGTAACCATCCTAGGTAGTAGTATACTAAGTGTTCCACCCTGGGATTTCATCTAATAGGTTTGGGGTTGGTAAATAACATTGTGTTGGAATATATCATGAAATGTTAGTACATAGTTTAATTAACCTCTATATAAAAAATAACACATTGTATATAATACAGTTGATGAAAATAAACTATGAAATTTACAAAAATCAATTAATAAAAAAGGATGAACAAAAAAATCACTAAATGCCATAAAAACATATTTTGTGAACAACCTCAGATAAATCAAGATCATATTTTGGTTAATTCTTATTATTTATCCTCAAGTGAAAATACTTATACATGATGACTCAATCTCCCTCTATATGTAGTACTCCAAGACCAATACCTAATGCATCATAGTAAACAATATAAAACCTATATATCTCTGATAGAATCAGTATCAGTACAGAATTCAATATCCCTATTAGCTCTTAAAAGGCCATCTCATAAGAATCCAACCCTAAAAACATCAGACTATTCCTAGTCATGCTCATAAGAATCACTTCTAGGCAAGATACATTCTGTATGAAAATAATGTAATGTAACGACCCAAACTTTTTAAATAGTATATTAACTTACTCTTAACGATTTAATAGAGATGTCAATGGTTAATGAAGAAATAGGAGTCGATGGCTTCATCCAGTAGACTCGATCATTTTGAAGCCCACTTATCAGAGCTTGGGAAGGAGGTGTCATCTTTGGGCTTCGCTTTAGACCAAGCCCAAGCCGAACTCCAGCGTGTCAAGCTTGAATAGAAATTCATGCGAGAGAATTTCAAGTTAGTAGAGATTACTAATAGGGAAATGTTATCTAAGCCTCCCTCAAATTCTCTCATCATAGCACACCTTACACTTAGGTCATATGATTGTGTTATAAGGGGATATGTGACGAGACTGTAGCTTCTTTGTGTAATCCTTTGGGATGAATAAATTGAGATTTCTTCCTTTAGTGATGTTTGTGAAATTTCAAATGTCTGGATAATTTTAGGATGTATTTTATTGATGAATTTTGGAAAAAAGGATATTTTAAAATATTTATGTAATCCTTAAATAATTAATGATGTGTAATGATTTTCAAAAAATGGTCTTCTGCAAAAGTGTTCAATAAGGAATTTGGAGTCTAATACGATCAACATAATATTTGATGAATTGTAAATTTTGAATAGTGATTTTGTGCTTAGAATTAGTAATGTGACCAAATAGAATAGTAATATCTCTTAAATAAAGTTTTAATATAATTTAGACACCTTGATTACATAATGTGATTCAATAAAATGGTTAAATAATGGTTTCATAAATTATTAATCAAGTATTAGTTTTTTTCGGGTGGATAGTGTTTTTTATTTAAAAATTTAATTAAAAATATTTTGAAAAATATTTTTATAAAATGTACTTTATTTTTGAACTCAGAGCATCGATATTATGTTATGGTAATTTTTTGGGATTTTTCTGAGAAAGATGAATTTTCAGTGAATAGTAAAAATGCAGTTTTAGGTTTTCGGTATGTTAAATGAAATCCTAACTGTGTCAGGATGCTGTAATGAGATATTTTAAAGGATTTTTGACTAAAGGGGATGAATTATTGTGTGAGTTTTCCCAAGTGGCCAATACCATGGGAAAATACCATGGGCAAGCCCATGGTTTTTCCAAAACCAGCAATGAGGTGTCCCTTGGCCATTAATGCGTTGTCCCCTCACTTTCCATATAAATACCAATACCTACTCTCATCCATTCGGCTCAAAAACCATCCTCAACGAAGTTCTGGTCTCCTTACCTCCAAAGGAGTCCTCCCAAGGTTCCCCCAAGCTCTCAAGGTCCAAACATTTGAGTTTTAAGAGTTATGTTTTAAGGTAAGGGATCTGACCTCTCTCTTTCTTTTCAAGTAATCTCTTTTATGTCATTTATTTTATGCTCCATGTTCTTATGTTGGAGGATGTGATTATATATTCCTATTATGTCCATTTTCATTTTCATATGATGATAGACCCCCTCTTTCTCTCATAAATTCATTTTATGAATGTTTAAGTGGCGCCGTTAGGCTGCCGAATTCTTAGGGATTCTTTCACCCTTCTCATTTTTCAATGTTCTACATTCATGTAAAGTCTTTCAAGTTCCTTTTTAATTATTTTGGGGTATGATCTCTATATCCATCATACTGAACTCTTATGTTCATATGATGAGGGACCCTATTTGATCTTTTCAATTCATTTTTTTATGTTTAAGTGACGCTTTTAGGCTACCGAATTTTCATAAGAGAAATATAATTTTTGTCTTCCTTCCATATTTTTCATTTCACACGGTATGTCCTTAAAATTTCATTACCATGTTCATATATTCTTCATATTTTGTCCCTATACTATTTTATGGGTCATTTATGATTTTTTTACCCATGTCCCCTTCTTTTTAATGTCTTCTAAAACCTCGTAACATAACCGTTATGCTGCAGAATTTCCATCTCAAAATGTCTCTCTCTTTTTCTAAAGTTATTTTATTTTATTAAGTTAATACTAAAAGATCTTTTTTATAAAGGGGTATTCACATATATACCAAAATGTTCTATTTTAAATTATGGGATTAACATACGTGAGACCCACCTTCCTTTTCTGTGGGTTTTAAAGTGACATGAAGATCATGTCTTTAAAGCAGTTTTAAAACGTTATGATTATGAAATGAAACCCATTTCTTTTATGCTATATGGGTTGTTTATGAAATGATTGATGATGATATATGTGTCTCACATGATAACAAAGGAAAATTTAAGGGTGCTCCCTGATAGCTCTCCAATTCATTGGGTAAAGACTTAATCTCTAGAGATGACCATTTAGACTGATAACTTAGTGAATAACCTTGGTAATTTTTATTGACACCTTGGGGATGGACCTTGGTGAAATGGAAATGATTTTCTTTTTAAAATGTTTTATACACATCATCAAGTTATGAAAAATGTTATTTTTATTATGATATTCCTCATTATTTCTTTCTCATGCCTTAAAGTTCTTTTCATGACCTTATTGAAGTATCTCAAGTTCACATGTAAAATGATTCTCTTGTTTCCCTTACTGGGCCTTCTGCTCACCCTTTATTTTGATGTATGTCCCCAGGTTATGAGATGCAGTAATGAACCTAGGATGAACATAAGGAGAAGCCTTTCAAGTGTTTAATAAGAATGTTTTATGTTGTTTTCATTTATTATGATCCTAGTTTCCAAGACATTAAACCTTAAATATCCTCAGTTTTGTGTAATGTAATGAAAGTTTAAGTTATAAAAAGGCGGGATGCCAAAGTTGGTATCAAAGGGAGGTTTAGTTATTTGTGGAAATTAGGATATAAAAACTTTAGTAAGAACCCTATAGAAATGTTTAAATATAGGAAAACTTCCTATAATTTTGGTAAGTATTGAGTAAGTGGTTTATCAAACAAATACATCCCTGTTTGGATACAAGCAGGTAGAGGTAGCTCTGGCATAGATGTAAATAGGGGTAAAACCCAAAAACACCGCTTTGATCTAGAATCAAACGAGAACTGGTGCACGATAATGGGCCTTGCTGCACTCTTGGTTATGACACTCCCGAGGGATATATTTGGTTAATCACAAGATTTATATGAATCATTGTGAATGAATTATAGAGATATGTAATTGTCTAAGCATGAAATCTTAGTTAAAAGATTCATAAATGAAATAAGTTTCTCACTAAGGTTTATTCTTTTAGAAAATGGCGGGTAATAGGAGGAACTGGGCAGATGGTGACCGCAATGCACCATGTGCTGACGGCCCTCCGATGGAGGCCGGAATGGAAACATTCATGCGAATGATGAACCAACTGACTCAAGTTTTGAGTAATAACTTGAATCAACCTGAGAGGACAATCTCACCACGAAGGGAACAACATTCTATTGAGTCCTTCATGCGTCAACGACCACCAACATTCAGTGGATCTACTGACCCATTGGTTGTGGAACAATGGATAAGCTCCATTGAAAAGATCTTTTATGTACTACATTGTTCGAAACAAGAAAAATTCACCCTTGTTGTTTACCGCCTAGAGGGAGAAGCTGATCAGTGGTGGTCACTAATCAAAAACACAAAGCCACAAGGAGAGATGGAATCTATGCAGTGGGAAGAGTTACAGGGAATATTATTTAATAAGTATTTCCCTCGTTCCATGAGAATGAGAATGGAGAAAGAGTTTCTTGAGTTAAAGCAGAAGGAGAACGAATCTGTCGGAAGCTATGAGATGAACTTCACACAACTTTCACAATATACCTCTAGCTTTGTCATGGATCCAAGTGGGAAGGTTGACAGATTTTTTGGTGGACTGAGACCTCATCTGCGAAAGAATCTAGCCAACCGGGACAACGATAGCTATGAGGAGATCGTGCGGAGTGAAATGAAAGTCGAGCTAGAGTTCGGTGAGACATAGTGGTCTCATAAATCAAATGACAAGAAGAGATCGTGTGAGCCCAGTCTAGAGAATACTTTTGATTAGGGAAGAGGTGGAAAGAAAATGCAACATACCACATGCAATAAATGTGGGAAGAAGCATCTGTGGAACTGCTTGGTCGGAAGTGGAAAGTGCTAAAAGTGTGGAAGAGAAGTCCATATTGCTCATAATTGTCATAGTGGGGTGAAGCCTCAACTTCCCAACACTAACGACAGAGGAAAGATGGTTTCGGCCCTACCCGATGTCAAATTCTTCAAGTGTGGATGGCTTGGGCACTTTTCTAATCACTGTCCAAATCTAAGGGTAGTGGAGGGGAATCACTATCAACCACATCAAATGCCAAGGGATCAAGGTCGGGCTTTTTCTATTACAACAATTGATGTTGAAGTTCTAAACGACGTGGTAGCAGGTACTCCTGTTGTCCTCTCAAAACTAGCAAGTACATTGTTTTATTCTGGTTCTACACATTCTTTTATTTCCTCCAAGTTTGCAAAGAAGATAGAATCAATCCCTGAACTGCTTGAGGTTTAATTGTCAATCAATACTCTAAGTGGGATTATCCATGCATCAACAGTGTTTAGAGACTCTAGTGTTTACTTCAGTGAGCATAATCTTATCGAAAATCTAGTAGTCATTCCCATGTTGGAATTTGACTTTATACTAGGGATGGACTGGATATCAAAGTATAATGCTAAGATCAAATGCAGAAGTAAGGAAATCTCAGTAGTCTTGAATAAACGACCTACAATTATCTTCCAAGGAGAGATATCTCGAACTGATCCCTATCTAGAAGCACCTCCTATATCTTTCATTATGGAGTTAATCGGTTATGATGAAAAAGGAAAAGGGAGTATACAAATAGAAGATGTTCCAATTGTTCAGGAACACATGGATGTATTTCTTGAGGAGTCACCTAGACCTCCCCCAGAAAGAGAGGTAGAGTTTTCCATTGAACTCGTTCCTGGATCTCAACCGATATAAAAGACCCTGTATAAAATGGAAAATGTGGAGCTAGAAGAGTTAAAGAAACAACTCCAAGACTTATTGGAGAAGGGGTTTATCCGACCGAGTGTGTCTCCTTGGGAAGCACCAGTTCTCTTTGTGAAGAAGAAGGATGGATGACCAACTTCGTGGGGCTCAATTCTTCTCCAAGATTGACCTTCGATCTGGTTATCATCAACTGAGGGTGAAGAAGGCAGATATTCCAAAAACTGCCTTCCGATCAAGATATGGGCATTATGAGTTTACTATTATGCCCTTCATCTTGACTAATGATCCTGATATTTTCATGGATTTGATGAATAGAGTCTTTAAGGACTACCTTGATAACTTTGTGGTTGTTTTTATTGATGATATTTTGATATATTCCAAAATTCATGAGGAGAATGAAGATCATCTGAGGGTTATTTTGAAAACTCTTCGGAAGGAGAGGCTCTTTGGAAAGTTAAGTAAGTGTGAGTTTTGGTTACAACAAGTGGCTTTCTTGGGGCACATCGTAACAAATGAAGGAATCTCGGTTGACCCTGCAAAGAGAATGGTTGTGTAGGAGTGTCCTCAACCCACAACAGTAACTGAGATTCGTAGTTTCCTTGGTTTAGTAGGATATTATAGGAGGTTTGTGAAAAACTTTTCACGGCTTTCTAATCCGCTAACCAAGTTGACTCGAAGAGGGGTTAAGTTCATCATGACAAAGGAATGTGAGGAAAGTTTCCAAAAGCTGAAAAAGAGATTGGTTACTGCATCTGTGTTAACATTACCCTCTATTGGAGAAGGATTCGTTATTTTTAGTGATGCATCTCTGAAAGGGCTTGGGTGCATCCTCATGAAAAATGACAAGGTAATTGCTTATGCATCTCGACAATTGAAGATTCATGAGCAGAATTATCCTATGCATGATCTAGAGCTAGCGACAGTTGTTTCTGCTATAAATATATGGAGGCACTATCATTATGGGGAGAAATGTGATATATACACCGACCACCAATGTTTAAAGTATATTTTCACGCAGAAAGAATTGAACATGAGACATAGGAGATGGTTGGAGCTTATTAAAGACTATTATTGTTCAATTCATTATCACCCAGGAAGAAAAAACAAAGTCACAGATGCATTAAGCAGGAAAGATCCTGTTGTTCTAGCAACAATGAGGATCCTAGGAGATCCATTGATTAATGATCTAGTAAAACTGGATATGGGAATTGTAAGGGAAGGGACATCATCAACTGTATCCCAAATGATTTATCAACCTTCATTACTAGAGAAGGTCAAGAAGGCTAAAAAAGAAGATCCTTTGCTACAGGAGAAGTTTGAGGCTGTAAAGGATGGGAAGTTCCCTGATTTCAATATTGATCAAGAGGTGTATTGAATTTTCATACAAGACTATGTGTTCCATCTATTCCAGAGATAAAGAAAGAACTGATGGATGAAGCTCATAGCTCTACTTTCTCTATACATCCGGGAAGTACTAAAATGTATAGAGACCTTCGTGATCATTATTGGTGGGATAACATGAAGAGGGAGATTGTTGATTACACTACAAGGTGCCTGGTGTGTCAGTAAGTAAAGGAAGAACGACAACTTTCTAAGGGGGTATTACAACCACTACCCATACCAGTATGGAAGTGGGATAATATCTCTATGGAATTTGTAACTGGTCTCTTGAAAACATCTAAAGGAAACAATGTGATATGGGTGGTTGTGGACCATCTCACCAAGACCGCCCATTTTATCTCTATTCGGGAAGATTTCTCTCTGGATCAACTTCCCAAGATATTTGTAAAGGAAGTGGTAAGGCTGCATGGGTTACCGCTATCCATCATGTCAGATCGTGATCTAAGATTTACATCAAAATTATGGAGAAGTCTTCAACATGATCTGAATACTGAATTGAATTTTCGTACGGCCTACCATCCTCAAACTGATGGCCAATCTGAAAGGACTATTCAGACTCTCGAAGACTTGTTGAGATTATGCTCAATGGAATTTAAAGGTGGATGGGATAAACACCTCCCATTAGTTGAGTTCTCCTATAAAAACATCTTCCATTCGAGTATTCAGATGGCACCCTATGAAGCTTTGTATAGAAAGTGATGTAGAACTCCTACTTGTTGGGATGAAACTGGTGAGAGAAAGCTTCTTGGTAATGATCTTGTGCAAGAGATGACAGAACAGGTTCATGCCATCCAACAACACATAAAGGCTGCTCAGAGTCGACAGAAAAGCTATGCTGACAACTGTCAAAGGGACTTGGAGTTTGGTGTTGGCGACAAATTCTTCCTTTGAATTTCTACAAGGAAGAGAGTCATGCGGTTTGGGAAGAAAGGGAAGCTCAGCCCTAGGTACATTGGCCCCTATGAAATCCTTTATCGCATTGGAGTAGTGGCCTATCGTCTAGAACTTCCACCGAACCTAGCACCAGATCACGATGTCTTCCATGTATCTCTCTTGAGGAAGTACATACCCGACCCTTCGTATGTACTGAACCCAGAGGTGGTACAACTGGAACATGGCCTCTCTTATGAGGAGCAACTAGTGGAGATCTTAGACCGTAGAGACAAGGTTCTACGAAACAAGACTACCCAACTTGTGAAAGTGTTGTGGAGGAATCATAAACATTAAGAAGAGACTTGGGAGCCTGAGGAAACAATGAAGAAAAAGTACCCTCACCTTTTCGACTAGGCCTCAATTATAAAATTTCGAAGACGAAATTTCTTAAGGGGGGAAGAATGTAACGACCCAAACTTTTTAAATAGTATATTAACTTACTCTTAATGATTTAAAAGAGATGTTAATGGTTAATGCAGAAAGAGGAGTCGATGGCTTCATCCAGTAGACTCAAACCTTATGAAGCCCACTTATCAGAGCTTGGGAAGGAGGTGGCATCTTTGGGCTTCGCTTTGTACCAAGCCCAAGCTGAACTCCAGCGTGTCATGCTTGAACGGAATTTCCTGCGGGAGAAGTTCAAGTTAGTAAAGATTACTACTAGGGCAATGTTATTTGAGCCTCCCTCAGATTCTCTCACCATAGCACACCTTACACTTAGGACATATGCTGGTGTTATAAGGGGCTATGTGATGAGACCGTAGCTTATTTGTGCAATCCTTTGGGATGAATAAATTGAGCTTTCTTCCTTTAGTGATGTTTGTGAAATTTCAAATGTCCGGATAATTTTAGGATGTATTTTATTGATAAATTTTGGAAAAAAGGATTTTTTAAAATATTTATGTAAACCTTATATAATTAATGATGTGTAATGATTTTCAAAAATTGGTCTTCTACAAAATTGTTTAGTAAGGAATTTGGAGTCAAATAAGATCAACTTAATTTTTTATGAATAGTAAATTATGAATAGTGATTTTATTCTTAGGATTAGTAATGTAACCAAATGTAATAGTAATCTCACTTAAATAATGATTTAATATAATTTATACACCTTGATTATGTAATGTGATTCAATAAAATGGTTAAAAAATGGTTTCATAAATTATTAATCAAGTATTAGTTTTTTCGGGTGAATAGTTTTTTTATTTTAAAATTTAATTAAAAATATTTAGAAAATTATTTTTATAAAATGGAATTTATTTTTGAACTCAGAGAATCGATATTATGTTATGGTAATTTTTTGGGATTTTTCTGAGAAAGATGAATTTTTAGTGAATAGAAAAAATGCAGTTATAGGGTTTCAGTATGTTAAGTGACATCATAACTATGTCATGATGATTTCATGAGATATTTTAAGGGATGGTCTACTAAAGGGGTTGAATTATTGTGTGAGGTGTCCCAAGTGGCCAATACCATGGGCAAATACCATGGGCAAGCCCATGGTTTTGCGAAAACCACTAATGAGGTGTCCCTTGGCCATTAACGCCTTGTCCCCTCACTTTCCCTATAAATACCAATCCCTCCTCTCATCCATTCGACTCCAAAACCATCCTCAACGAATCTCTGGTCTCCTTACCTCCCAAGGAGTCCTCCCAAGGTTCCCCCAAGCCCTCAAGTTCCAAAACTTTGAGTTTTAAGAGTTATGTTTTATGGTAAGGGATACGACCTCACACTTTCTTTTCAAGTAATATCTTTTATGTCATTTCTTTTATGATCCATTTTCTTATGTTGGAGGATGTTCTTATATATTCATCTTAATTCCCTTTTAATGTTCATATTATGATATACCCCCTCTTTCTCTCATCAATTCGTTTTATGAATGTTTAAGTGGCGCCGTTAGGCTGCAGAATTTTTAGAGAATCTTTCACCCTTCTCATTTTTCAAAAGTTCTACTTTCTTGTCAAGTCTTTCAAGTTACTTTTTAATTATGTTGGGGTAGGATATCTATATCTATCATTCTGAAATATAATTTTCATATGATGAGGGACTCTATTTTCTCTTTTCAATTCATTTTTGTTGAAGTTTAAGTGACGCCGTTAGGCTGCCGAATTTTTATAAGAGAAATCTAATTTTTCTCTTCCTTCCATGTTTTTCATTTCAAATGGTATGTACTTAAAATTTAATTACCATTTTCATATATTCTTCATATTCTGTCCCTCTACTATTTTATGGGTCATTTATGATTGTTTGACCCATGTCCCCTCTTTTTTCAATGTTTTCTAAAACCTCGTAACATAGCTGTTATGCTGTAGAATTTCCGTCTCAAAATGTCTCTCCCTTTTTCTAAAGTTATTTTATTTTATTAAGTGAATAATCAAAGATATTTCTTCTAAAGTGGTATTCACATATATACCAAAATTTTCTATTTTAAATTCTTGGATTTACATACATGATACCCACCTTCCTTTTCTGTGGGTTTTAAAGTGACATAAAGATCATGTCTTTAAAGCATTTTTAAAACGTTATGACTATGAAATGAAACCCATTTATTTTGTGCTATATGGGTTGTCTATGAAATGATTTATGATGATATATGTGTCTCACATGATAACAAAGGTAAATTTAATGGTGCGCCCTGATAGATCTCCAATGCATTTGGTAAAGACTTAATCTCTTGAGATGACCATTTAGACTGATACCTTGGTGAATAACCTTGGTAATTTTTATTGGCACCTTGGGGATGTACCTTGGTGAAACAGAAATGATTTTCTCTTTAAAATTTTGTAGCCATATCTTCATGTTATGAAAAATTTTATTTTTATTATGATATGCCTCATGATTTATTTCACATGCCTTAAAGTTCTTTTCATGACCTTATTGAAGTTTCTCAAGTTCACATGTAAAATGTTTTCCTTGTTTCCCTTACAGGGCCTTCTGCTCTCCCTTTCTTTTTATGTATGTCCCTAGGTTATGAGATGCAGTAATGAACCTAGGATGAACTTAATGGGAATCCTTTAAAGTGTTTAAGAATAATTTTATATGTTGTTTTCATGTATTATGTTCCTGGTTTCCAAGACACTAAACCTTAAAGATCCTTAGTTTTGTGTAATGTAATTAATGTTTATGTTATAAAAAGGCGGGATGCCACATGTAATATCCAAATATCCCCAAGAAACTCCATACCTCAAATATGTTCTTGGGTAGATCATAGGAAACTACATCTCTCACCTTATTTATGCCAACAAATACTTCTTTCTATGATATAATGTGACCTAGTAGTTGAATCTGAGACTTCTAGAAGTGTCACTTTGTGGGATTATCTTATAATAGATTCTTTCCCAGAGTACTCAATACTACATCAAGTTGTTTGAAATTATCTTGTTGGTTGTGATAATACAACAAGATATCATCCAAAAAAACCACAACAAATGAATCAATATAAGGATGGGGAATTTGGGTCATCACTTCCGTTAAGACTGTTGGCGTGTTTATTAGGCCAAACAACATAACCAAATACCCATATAGACCATAAATGCTATGAAAATATATGAATGGTATGTATGCTGGTATAACACCAACTTGATGATAATCAGATCTCAAATCAATATTTATGAATACCATCTCTCCTTAGAGACAATCAAAGATACCATCTATCCATGAAAGAGAATACATATTCATAATTTTCAACTGGTTCAATTTCTCGTAATCTGTAAATATCTTGAGGTTACTTCCCTCCTTTTTCAAAAAAAAGGACTGGTGAACCCCATTAAAAAGCACTCGGTTAGAAAAAAACCTTTTTCTTCAATATTAATTAGCTAAATATTGATCTCTTTAATGTTTGTAGTATTTTACCTATAATGATTAATGGATACTAATTTAGCTCTTGGTAGTAGCTGGATAGTGAAATATCCCTCTCTCAGAGGAGGTAATCCTAAAATCTCATCAGAGAAATAATCCTTGAAAATATCACCTACAGGAGGGAAATATTCCTGATGTGTTACCTAATCATCTAGATATAAACATTCAATCTGGGTTGTTATCCCACCCAACCCATGATTCTTGGGTCAAGATCTGGTCTCCTAGATATCCCATTCACCCCAGTGGATGAACTTGCTACATTATGGAAAAGTAAAGGTATCCCTTTGACAATAGAAATCAATGAAATCATGAAACAGAACCAACCATTACATCCTGATAATGATGTCAAAACTAGTCATCTCTTAGAAAAATAGGCCCCATATGAAGTAACACCAACTAATATTTTGGGGGAACTAACTACACCTACATACATCTACCATTATAATCCCTAACGTAGTTTCAACCATCATGGATCCATCATAAGAAAAAACATTGAGCCCATGTCTCTATACAATGGTCACAAATATAAACTTTTCGAATCCCATGTACCACAAGTGTAGAAGCTAATATAGAAGCTACTAGAATAATACCTATCAAATTTGATGGTATGTGATCCTACTTTTCATGTTTCTCTTTAACAAAGTATGTATAGCATAAAATGTGACCATATGATACTAACTAGATACACTGAGCATATCTGTTATACAATTGATTTAAATCTGGGGTCTGACTACCACAAACATGAAAACCATCTTTGTCGGATCATATGGATATTCTCTAACTTCCTTACTGATGAGAATCTACTTACCCTATCTTGAATTTGGATTTAGTGTATACCCTCTCTCACTGGTACCTAGATGAAATTTTCTACAGAATCACTCTAAATGACACATCTTACTATAGGATCGGTATATGAATGGTTCCCTCATACACTTTTGGATCATATGTCATAGCCTACTACACTAGTAGCACTTCACTTGGTTACTTGACTATGTGCTATGTCTAATAATCTCACTTTGTGAAATCTCCAGACAACGCGTCCTACTCCCTATCAATGCAGTACCGAATCTTGGTGTTGAGCCACCCTGGATCTCACTCCCATCCATAATCAGGTAACACACTTTGATAAGAACCTAATTAACTATTCCATATATAGTATTCATACAATATAAATTCACCAAAAATATGATGTCATACCTAATACCATCTTCAAATCATCTATATTTAGATAACTCCTCACTCATTAGAATAGGCGCAAATCACTGGATCACAATAAAATTAGATGAGTAATCTATAATTGATTTGGAATCCTACTATAGGTGTAATAACTTTCCTGATTTATCATCCCTCAATATCTCAGTATATAAGTATTCCTAGAAAGACATATGAAAATCCATTCAACCCATATCATGATGTAGATTCATCTAATTAATTACATCCCACCATCTATTTGAAGAATCACACATCATGTATATTTAATGTCTCCACATCCTCTCAATAGGTGTCTTTAGAAGCTCGAAGATAGATAGCATGCCCTCTAGACATGAATCTGAAGCTTGTGGTCCACTGTCCCATGATAAAATGGGAAGATGATTCTATTGGAACTCATTTTTCAACTATTCCATATTAGGGGAAGGTTTTAGTGCCTCTAGAATATTCTGCATAAAGTGTACGAATCCATTGCCGAACTATTTTTTATCACATGCGTTCGGTAAAAAAATTTCTTTCTATAATTGGAAATACTTGTGGATCCACTGGTATCTCATAACCCACCACATCTAGAGTGTGATCATCCCTACACTTCTAGTGTATTACGGGAGTTCATTATTTTTTATTTCCTCTAAAATTCAAAACACATTCCATATATTGATATTATTATAAATTTTTTTAGCTCAAAAGGATGAATCAAAAATCATTCTGGTATAAGAATTCTTATATATGAACACACCCCTATTCCTACTCCTAGAGTTGTGTTCGGGAATCATACTTATCATATATATGAAAGACATACTATCTTCGACACACTAATAAGGTGGGGTATGGTTCAGGTTCTATACTATAACAATTTCAGTTTCTCATTCATTTTCACATGAATTAACATATTCATTTCACATTTATATCATATTTCATTATAAAATGATGAACCAATGTATTAAACCATTCCAATCCATACTAGCCCATGAACCACTTAAATAAAAATGTTTCACCATCCTAATCTGCACAAAAACACATTGATGAAATTTCCTCATAATAATAGGAATAATAATCAGAACACTTGTCAAAACATCACGTGAAAAGTAACTCATCCTAAATGGAATGGTATAATTCATGACATGTGATTTATATAAGTTGACTAAAATAATACATGAGATGTAATACCCTCATATCATCAAGTTGAAAAATAATAGAACCCAAAATCATATCAATAATAACTTGAAAAAACAACTAATTCATAAAATGGTGGAATCAAATCAACTGTAATTGTCAACATCTGAAAAACAAAAATTTCATTCTAAGCAATTTGGATTTTATATGTACTTGGGTTAGCTACACCTAGGAATAACTCATTACTAAATTTAATTTCCTCCCTTTCAATTTATATTGTGGTTTTCCAAATAATAAGGAAAACCAGAAAATAATGTTATGATACCACTTTGTAACGTCTTGGACCCAAATGCCACACAACAATTCCCCAAGCCCGATTGGTCACATGGCATCAAGTACATCTTACCAAACAACTTAGGCTTCCGAATAGCAGTGATGGCTAATGTGTTTCCATGGGGAGACACTTCTATCACCAATAGAGTTTTGGACATTATAATAACATTAAAAATTAAGTAGAAGAATCAGTAAATCATATAGAAAATAGGTACATTGTATGAATAGATCAAAATATCAAAGGAAGCTCATATTTAATAATGACATTACATGTCATACGTCTCTTAAAAAAGAACAAAATAGGTATATATGGAAGTTTTAAAATACATATACATAATTTATAAACACTCCAAAAGTATCCCAATAGCATCATGAGCCTCATCTCAGTGATGTGCTGCCCTTTTCCAAAGTAGAAATCAAGAACATGTAGTAGGGTGCTTTCTCGTATCCGTGCATGTATTCATATAGTCAGTTTGGGTACACAAAGGTGGCCCAAAAAGGGTGTGATACATAATAAAATTAGGTAACCACCAAAGTTCATGTTCCATTTTTTCAATGTATATATATAACATTCTGCATGTAGTAATTTAATAAGAAAGGAAGTAATAAAAATAAACATCCTATAAGTCTATATTCTCATTTTATATCAATTTCTTCTAAGAAATTATTCTACGAATTAATAGACAGGACTTTGTAATTATAATAATATTTATTTTACCATTCAATATCATTTAATTTATATGTCTTGAGACTCGACACATAGCCAAATCTGACCCATGAAAATAGGGTGACCAAAGAATGCCTAAACAGGCCAATCAAAAAGTATAAAAAATCTGAATCTGAGATACTGAATTACATTGGAATATTCTTCATATAACTCATTCTATTCCTTATTTAATTTAAAACCCGAGCCAATCCTTGGAATTCCTAAAATGGAATGGAGGTATTTCTACAGGTATAATATAAACTGACACACTATAAGCTCATCCATGTGGATCCTCACAAGAACCTAGGTATCACTAAAGGTATAGTTTAACATCAAACCATTTGATTCTATCCTTGGCATTCCACTAAGGGGTCACAAGTGTCACCCAAAAAATATATGATTAAATTACCCTTATGTTAATCCTTGGGAATCCATTTTTAATTCTAAGCATCAGTCAATATATAATAGTCAACCCCTATAATTCCAACCTTGGAAAATCATATTAGGAGTCTAAGTGTCACTCTGAAATAAGCATGGTAAATGAAAAATGACTGTGTCCATGTCATTCATCACTTGAATCCATTTTTCACTCATGGAATATAAATATTTAATATCATTCAATACCATTTAATCCATTTCATATAATCATATCAAGGTTTACCACAAGAAAAATTCATTTTAATCTCACCCTAAAATGAGACATAAAGCATTATCAAATTTTATAAGGCTTTCTATAACATAACTTGCATGGTCAATTTATTATAAAAAATATTTAATGATTAAGAAAGCTATTACAAGGTAGGGTCCAAGGGTATTGGTCATTCATCCCCTCCCATTAAACAAATAAATTCTAATTGATATAAAAGTTCAATTTACATTTCAATACATAATTTAAATAATCCATTATCAACTCAATATTAACATCACATGACAAGGGGTAAAGGTACCACCTCAAAGGTATCCAATATAAGGCCACCTATGGTGGTCCATTTAATAAATCAACTCACCAAAAGGGGTGGTTCCATCTCAAGGTCCTTAACCTATAATTACTCAATAAGAGGCCTATTTAATTTAAAAGGATATACATACCAATTTAATACATGGAATAAAATTCATTCATGTTGTCTCCAAAGAATTGTGCATATATCCCAATGACTTATATAAACACATTGACATTAATTTAAAGACTTGAGACCACATACCCTAGGTCTATAAGGGATTTCTGGTCCAGTATCAGCTCCATATTCAACTTAGATCAGAAGAAAATAAAAGTAGTTAAGAAGAAAATATTATTACGGTAAATTATTTTTCACCTAAATAGAGTAGCTAATACCAATAAGATTGATGAAATAAAAAAAATAATTAAGTACTCATAGATTTAGATCTAATGAGAATTGAAACACTTGAATTAGAGACCATAGAGTGAGTGAGTGGAAATTGCATGTTTATTTGATGAAGAGGAAACTTAAGTTGATCCCTTGCTTTCTATTGATGATATAATACTCTAGGTTTAGAAATAGATTTTTAATTAAGGGTATTTTAATTATTTCAAAATAATCACATGGTTGCAGGATTTGGCCACATGGTTTGGTAAAATCGTGCACCAACCATGCATGTTTATCAGTAGGGAAGGGAACATCACATGGTTTCTCCACACTGTTTGACTAACCATCCACAAACCATTAAAAACTCTACTGTCGAAATTATAGACATAGCTTTATGGTTATGCTTCTCAAATCACACAGTTTAGTCTAACTGTGAAACCCATAGGACTTCACTACCCAGCCTCATCTAGTTTTATCTAACCATGTGGCCCACCATGCACAATTTGATCAAAATGATCACCATGCTTATTTTACCACAAAACATGGGATCTTGGCTTAGTACCATCCCCATACACCCCTACTATCTCCACAACCTCAAATGGAATTCACATTAGGTGACATTTTAACTATGAATTGATGGAAATTAAAGGATATTTTCCTCATGAAGAACCTAGTTCATATAATTTTCTTTGATCGGTATGTTGATTCCTTTAGTCATAATGAATCATCCTTGCACTCTCATTATTTAGATGATTGGGGAGGGGAATCATTGAAACCATTGATAATAAATGCAAGGGAATTATTCTATCTTAATAGATATAGAGATCCAGATTTCATTGTGCAAAATTATTTACTAATATGATCAACTCTAGAAAAATAGATATAGAAACTTATTTATAGATTTATAGGTTATAGTTAAATATTATTTAATTTAACATATGTCCTTAATAATATATTTATCACTTAAATGACCCCATTCTATGTAATAATATTTTTACTATTATTCTCTCAGGGAAACACTAACTAGTTCTTTGAGAAAAAAACTTTATTATGTTACAAATTAATATTTATTCATGGACCTCATATTGGTCCACTCATCCTTCTCTACATTTACAGTATAAATGAATAAATATTTAATTAAATGTTTATTCATTTAATAAATAAATAACTAAATATAATATATCCACATAATTAATTACCTTATGAATAAATATTAATTTAATTTATGATATTATAAAATCAGGAATAAACTTTATCCTTGGAATTTATTATCATATTTATTCAAAAAATTATATTTAAATTGAATTTAATTGAGGTAATTTAAAACACATATGATGTTAGACGTTAGGCTTCTTCCTCATTGTAATTAATTTTTATTTCCTAAAGATAAATATTAATATTTGGAAGTTAGTCAAGTCAACCATGAGGAAGAATATAACTTTACAACATCAACAACCACATACAAGAGTGAACTATGTAATATAATTCCTTTTTCAAAAAACCTCATCATACAGGTTTTAAAATTTTGTTTTCAATAATAATACATGGTATAAATTTGGTTCATTATACTAAATGAATTTACTACCTCACTGTGATAATGAAAATCGTTTTGATGGTTCCATTCCATTCAATAGTCTAGGATATCAAATTTCATGAATAGATTGTTTCAATAATTTCTTGACTTATTCATTAATAACATACCAATTGTAATGTGTGCAATATATCCCATAGAGCATGAAAATAATGTCTCATATATATTATCAATAAATCAATAAACATGATTGATTATATGTATTAATAAACATCATAATGTATTATGACCATTATACATTTTATAGATAAGAATACCCTATGACTACCAAACATGAAAAATTATTTTAAGAAGTTCTTCCCTCATAACCTTCCATATATTTGATCTCCAAGGAAAAAATTAATGATATGAAACCTCATAATCTAAGGAGTATTCATATCTAGTAGTTGAAGATCTATGTTCCCAATCATAGTTCATCATTCTAACTATAAGGGAAAATTATTGATGATATATCATCATTTCGCCTCATGGTTTTCATCATAACAAGGAACTACTATAATCTATTTTTATGTGATCGATATTTTAAAAAAATCATAACAAATCCATAGAGAATATTGATAAATATGTGTTTAGATATATTAAATATTCACATATTTAAATACATAATTTAATATAATGTAACAAGCATTTAGTTCTAGGGCACAAACACCATGAAATCCCAATATTTTCTAGAGCCAACTAATAATGAATTCTAAATTGTTAGATCTCACTTTAAGATAATATTTCTACTTAGATGTGGGTTTTACTAAGGGACCCCAACCTTTTCTTCCAAATAAATGTTTCTCACTATAATATCACCTATTTGGGAAAATTTTGTCAGGTATATTTTACCATTTTTTATTATATAGTTTAAATATTTATTGTATAGAGGATGATTCTATCACTCTGAGAGGGTATGTATCTCTTGAAGTTCAGTTAAGTGGAAATTTTGGTTCTTCTAAAAATGTTTACTGATCATCCTTGTATAAATGGGAAAGAGTCTGTGAATACTAAACCAAGGGAAGTTGATATATTTTATTTTTTTGAAACACATTTTGGATGCTAAGAATATGAGAATCCCGGTCCACGAAGACTAAATATTGATACATAATATGGCTTATCCTTCCATTGTATATACTGTAAATAATAACAGTTTAAAAAATAGAAAGGAATATGACCTTGTTGCTAGTTCCATGGTTGATTATAATATGACTTCTATTTCTAGTTCATCCTCTTCATTTAGTGTGTCTCCTTGAAACATTAGAACATATGTTCAGAAATGGGGATAATATGGCCAAAAAGATGTACCATGATCGATCTGTAAACATAATTTTTTTAAATATTAGACTAGAAATGAGAAATAATTTTTTGATTCTAAAGGGTGGAATACTTTTATACCAAAACCAAAAAGGAAACATTCTAGGTTAATATATATTTAAGACATAGATATGAGTGAAAAAATAGGATGAATCTCAACTAGTGATAGATTATAAGTAGGAAACCCATGGTTACATGAATATTATATCTAGCTTGAAGAAGGTAAATAAAGGAAATATTTTATTGGTAAATTTTTCGGTTCATAATAGTGGGGAAAACAATTCCTCACCAAGATTACTCAAATTTACCAAAATCTATAGTTACTAGGTCCTCAGGTAAATAAAAGTAAGGTGGTACAAGAATAGAGAAGACAAAATAAAAAATTACTAAAGTGTTTAATCAGGATACTGAAGAGCTGACAGATCAATATCTATATGGGGTGAATGTGGTTTGGAATGAAAATTCATTGGGATGGGAAAATAATCAGTTCCCATGTAAATTTTGAATGGAAAAGAAGGAAAAATGGAAGTAGGAAAATGAAAATGATTGGAGCTCAATATTAACTAATTATAAAAAGGGTAATTTGGATCAAATATATAAAGGAGAAGGTAAATGGAATATATTATTTATTAATTAGGGTTACTAGCATTGAGTACTAATGTGTGTGGATCAATAAACAATACCAAACTTTGGATTGAGGATTTAATGAAATGAATACCAATTTAGAGGAATATATCCAATCATGGGACAGGATGGCCAATCATTTTAAAGATCATATCAATTTTTATCCGAATATATAGGTAAATACACTTTATTAGGGTTATATAGGGTCTCTTATTATAATAATATTAGTATCATCTTTAATAAATCCATTAGTTTAGTCTTTATTTAACACAACATTGTTTTGACTTGTGTGCTCTCCAACATTTTCTATAAAAGTGTTTTTTGAAATAAAACATTGTATTAGGATGGATTGTAGAGATGTATCTCGATTGTGTCTTCAAAACGTCTTGATATTTTTCATAATCTAGAATATGGATATTTTGTAATGACTAGATCATCATCAACCCAATACACCATGAATATATCCCTAGTTCACCTCAAATACTTAAGGATAGTTTTGGATTCAATCCAATGGTGTTCTACTAGATTTTCTTAGTATATACCTTTTATAGGTAATTTATATGCATCATTTATCTTGGAACATAGCATGATATACCCCATTACTTAATTTTACAATTTATATAAAATAATTTCAAATTTCAATCTCTCCCTATCTATATGAGGATACATTTTCTTAGAATAGATAATTCCATGTTACATAGTAAAAAAATCACTACCAGATTGTTATATATTGAATCTCCTCATTTTGTTGTTAATATATGCCCCTTGATTTTGACTTATTTTTATCTTTGATCTCTCACGATGGATCATGATCCCTAAAAAACATGATTTTTCTCCATCATCTTTCATCTAGAAACATATATTATACCACAAAATAAAGATTTATAAGACTAGTATCTCATATTTAATACGTAACATTTCCTTAACATGCACTATTAATAAAAATAACACACTCCCAAAAAAATATTTTATAGAAAAAAGTATGAGATTCATTTTTTAGAAAAGATAATTTATTTATGGATCCATGAAAATTAATGTCCCATGATCTGGATTATTTCTTTAATCAATATGAAAATCCCCATAAATTTCATTCCTTATTATCATTACATGAAGTGAAAAAACCTTCTTTTTGTGTTATATAGACATATTCATGATGGTTCCCATTGGAAAAGTAAATGTGACCTCAATATGATAAATATCACATTCATTCATATGTTTCTATGTAATGTAGGATTCTGATTGATTTATGAATTCCCACTAGTGAAAAGGATTCATCATAGTCCATGAATTGATTTTGTTTGTACCCATTTATCAACTAGTAATTATTTAAATATTCTAAATCTACCATGATTTTTAATTTTGAACTTCAATTACCATTTTTAATCCAATACATTTATATAAACCATAGGATCTTCAAAAACCATATCTTGCTTTAGGTACATGGAATCTATTTCATAATCAATTTCTTCTTTCCGTATGGAAGAATATGTGCACCTTATTAATTCTTTAAAGGTTAAAGGATCATTATAATTTTCTAATAACGAGACACCATTATATTTGTGTATAAAACTATATCTATCATGTTCTATAGACTCTAATGTACTCATGCATGTATAGTACTTGTGTCCCGGAATTGATTCTTCCATGGGCCTTTATGGAACTTCATACTATACCAACCCCTTTTTATCCAGATTTTGGACTTCATTGAAGTATATCTCATGCCTAGTGTATATTTTAGAGATGTTCTCTTGCTCAATGAACATTATATTTATTTCCACCATTATAATTTTATCTTAGGGATTTTATAGGTATTACCCTCGTGTTTCTCTGGGTATCCATCAAAGATAAAATTTGTGCCCTATAGTGATTGTTTTTTCTAGAATGGTATTTAACAAATGCCTCATATCCCAAAACATTTGAATTCCATAACACAATTTCATTCCACAAGATAATTGGTATCGTATACTGTATGCTAATTTATGTGGTACTTATTTTAGTATGTCCACTATTGTCTATAGTTCATCTATCCAAAATTATAGTGGAATGTTTCCATGACTTATCAATGACCTCACCATGTACGACAAGGAGTGGTTTATCCTTTCACATAATCCATTCCTATTAGGTGTACATGGATGCCATAGTAGGGATAAAATTAAAGTCTCCCATAAGTAGTCAACAATGAATCGATAAATATACTCTATTCTACATTTTGAGTGATGTTTTATAATCATTATATCAGGATAGTTGTCAACCCCATTCTTGAATTCCTAGGATTTCTTAATGGATTCTAACTTTTACCTAATTAAGTGAACATATCTATAGAAATTATAGTCGTTAGTCAAAAATTTAATTATATGTACGAACCCCTTAATCTAATAATGACCCACACAAAATAGTGTGATCCAAGTCAAGAAGAATTGCATACCTTTTAGTTTTTCCACTAAAAGGGTCTTTTGTAATTTTACCTTGTAAGAATTCGTGAAAATACCAATGGGTTTTGGTTAAAATAAACCAAAATAACCCTCTTGAAGTAAATTATGAAATCATTTCGTGGTTACATGACATAAGCGGTGATGCCACTATTGGGTGTGGTATAATTCATGTGAATTGGATTCATTATATATTTCTAATATATTATTTTAATAAACTAATACATAAAGATCATTATATAAATGTACCTTACAATAACATATGATTTCTCTATAAAATAAGAAAATTTAATTTCTGAACTTGAAAATAAATCCTTTCATATATAATTTATATATAAATATATTTTCCTTGGTTTTTCCAGGAACATAGTAACAATCATGAAGAACCAAGATCATTATTGTCATTAATGTGGGTTGGTAGAGATGAATGTGTGGTACTACCAACATAACAAAATTTATAGCCTAAAAATACACATAAACTCGTGAAAGTTTTTGAAATATAAAAAGATCCTTAATTTTCATAAAAATGTGAGAACAATAGGTGTTATCAAATACCCAATTAGTATAAATTTAATGTTTACACTAGATAATGAACTAACCTAAAGAATCACCAAAATTCCATCTCACTACAATGTTTTTCTTCGATTTTCCATTCTTTCCGCATAAAAAATAGGAAACATCCTTCACCATCACATCCCCTTTGATATTTATCTTCTTGATATGTATGTTCATAAAATCCTTATACATGTACAAACTCTTGGTGTTCTTTATATTGAATTTTTCATATTCAACATATAGACTAATGAATTTTCAAAATATAGTTCTTAGCCTTTCTAGAAAATTAATGATAAGGGATATTTGAATATATTTTTGATATTTTTCATGCTGAAATGATAGGGATGATTCAATTATGTGAGGTGATAATGAGATCAGTTCACAATTCATCAGGTAGTTCAAATACTAGAATTTATAGATACTAGATGTTACCAATTATTTTTACAACATCATGTCTAGCTAGTGAAACTTCACAAAAGACTCTTTAAAAAGAGTTATAAAGAGATCTCAAACATTTCTTTCCATGATCAATCTTAATAATGAACATAAAGAAGATTGATTAATTCATATATGTTCAAGTACTCATTTGATTTGTTCTTATAAATTGTTCCTGGAAGATAACAATAAGAAATAGAATCTAGTGCATCATCTAAGTGTTTCCCATAGATAGGTAACTCTTCCCTCACTCACTCCCTTGGTGGTATTAATAATAATTATGGATTCCATCACTTATTACTTCCATAGCATGTATAGTAAAATGGATAATCACTTATACCATTCCTGAGAGTTTGTATCGGTATGGATGTAATATTTATCTAGAATTGTTCTTAGGGATATTATTATGGTTTGGTACGTGAATTTTTATTCTATTAATAATTAGGGAAGATTATTAGTACTATATATGATTGAAATAACTACGATGAAATAATATTAGTTTTTTTTCTCCCGTAACATTTTCAGGTCCTAACATCCCTCACCATAAGACCCAAAATTTCTTGTTTCTTGGAAATTATAGTGGAAAATTATTACTCCCCTTAAAATAATATGATAAAGGGATTAGTGAATTACTAGAAGGTATTTATTTTGTAAATCTTTACTAAATGTAGTATTACAGCTCCTTGGTCAAGTAGTTAGACTGTTGAATCCAGAAACCCCCTATGGGGTTTCCTTAACACTTTCCTCCTATTTATTTCATGTAAATAATAAGATACTTCTCTTGATGTAAAATGGTTAACTAAATCCAATATATTAATTATAACTCCTCAATAAAAGAAAGTGTTTCATAATGGTTTTTACCAGAATAAATTTATAAGGATTAATTTTTAATAATGAGTTTTACATAATATTAAGTTGAAGAATTTTATTTATTATAAATAAAATTTTAATATTTTATATTTTAAATATTTTTCTAATATTTATTGTATTTTACATTACCCATTAATCAGGTTTTAATAAAATATTTATGAATAATATATTTATTTTAATTCCATCATTGAAAAAAATTCCATTTATTTATGTGATCATAGCCTCACATCTATATATTAAATCATTCATAAGAAATAATTATAACAAAAAAATAAATTACATGGTCAAGAGTTTTATCTAATGGTTGATTTAAGAAGAGTAATACAAATCAACTTATGACCCTAGGGTAAATATTTTTATGTCAATCATGGTATGATATGTATCATTCCACTTGTCTACCAATGTATCACCAAAGATGGTTTTCTCTTAGTTCTATCTTGAACTCCCTCCACCAAGGTTCTACCGTGAACTGATTCTATATAACTTCATATAATCCATTTCTTATATATATTATAACTAACATGAAGGAAATAAGAAAATAATGGTATAATAGAAAAATATAAAATAACTTTGGGCACATAGTTCCTACATAATAAATAAGGAAGGGATGACCCACAATCACTCGTATTAAATTTGATAATAAATAATTGAAAACAAAGTTAATATAATTAAAATAAAAAAACCAACACACTCTTAGCTCTAGTCAATTCTCATGATTAGTCACAAACATGAAACAACTACTCAATTAATGTAAATATATATAATTCAATTCAAATTTTACATTGATAAGGTAAAATTATCATTAATTAATCTGATTTTCTGTCATATTAATCATTAAATTAATTTTAACATATCCCAATACCATTTCATGGAGATTCCCATATACTATGATTTGAAATATATATTGTGTAAATTTATCTACTTGGAGGAGTCTTGTTGAATATCTATCCAAACAACTCAGTATATGCACTCAGAGGACAT
Organism: Viscum album; assembly: GCA_963277665.1. Classification (NCBI taxonomy): domain Eukaryota; kingdom Viridiplantae; phylum Streptophyta; class Magnoliopsida; order Santalales; family Viscaceae; genus Viscum; species Viscum album. The sequence goes on from OY728166.1 coordinate 1,146,528,095, forward strand.
ATAGCATATACAAATTTTGTCATAATTTCATGGTGTGTAATACCAAATTAATGACATGTGGAACACATAGATATTATAAATTCTATAAAAATTAATGCAGTTTCATCCATTATTATGAAATAACCACATATGAAATATAGTTTTGAATATTAATCAGAATTAATAAGAATTTAACATAATATAAAACCTCATGATATGTGAATATTATCAATTAAATTAATTATAGAGCACTTGTTGATGAGGTTTAATGATGTAATTAATTAAATATAATATTTCAAATCAATGGTTACATTACATGGAATATGTAGGATGTAAAAACGACATGTATAATGCTTCATCGAATGTCCATATTACATGTCTAGGGATTCGACATTTACTTCCCATGGAAATTTATGAGGCACACTATGTGTACTTTATGTTTCATTACCACCATCTTGCATGTGTCATATTTTAAATACATGAAGATCATTAATTAGAAAAAATCGTTTCACCCCTTTTTTCAACTCAAAAATAAGAGGGCGACATGATGTGCAGTATGTAAAATCCTTATGAACACATGGATGGTTTACTAGTTGTGCATTCAATTCACATGGTGTGTATTCATTACACACTAGCCCATAGTCCAAGAGGGTGTCTTGATTCAATGAGAAATAGTAATAGATGTTGGATGAAGGAGTAAAAACATCATAATCCTATGTTATCCAGCTAGATCTCTTGGCACCTACAAATGAGTTCCTTAGATGTGTTCTTTGTTAATTTTTAGCCAATCACCGTTATGTGATAATGAAATTAAGGGGAGAAAAAATATATATATTTATGAAAGATTGAGGATAAATTAAAAGGTGAAATTAAATCAATCTTTTATATTGGTAATGATCATAAATCAATAAAATAATTAATTAATTCATTAGTATCCCTTTGATACAACTTGAAGGTTCATTGTAGAGAGGAATCTCTTACCAAGGATAGAATAGAATAATTAATTCTCAGAATCAACATATAATCCAAGACGTACATGACGTGGTATCCATTATAAATGGAAATTGGCAGATGATACATGAATTAAACACTAAAATAAAGAGAACAATTCACATTAAATTTATAATTATTTAAATAGATAGAGAAAGAAAAATTGGATCTTGAGATTATACTTTGATGAATATTTTTATCATAGAATCCATTTTCATCTAATATCTATGTTCTTGTGGGATCTATGTATAAAATCTCTATAGTGGTGATCCACAAATACTTTTTTAATCATTAAACAATGATGCTGGATTTATAGGTTCTAAAATCGATGATTGACTATCTTGTGGGGTTTACATGATTATAGCAATGATTCTATTATCATTGAAAAATTTTCTATACACTCCCATTCATAAGGTGGAAGAGGGAAGAAAATCGATTAAGATTGAGAGGGTAAAATCTAGATCATGCTTTGGTCTTGAAAGATAGCTCAATTTTTTATTATGCAATGCAACTCCTATATTTTTTCAACACGGTCATAGAATATATAACATTCTATTTATGTATTTATCATTTAGGAAAATAATATTTAATTTCACATTGATCTTTAATAATTTTTTAAACCCCTAAATAACTCTATTACATGGAATAATAATTATAATATTATTTTATCATGGTATAAACTAACTGATGTAATGATAAATATTATTTTACCTTCTTGCAAATTAATACTTATCACTAGACCATGCCTTGGTCTACCCATCCTCCTCAACATTTAATGAATACTCAAACAAATATTTAATGAAATATTTATTCATTCATTATATAAATTAATAAATAATATATATCAATGTAATTAAATTGTTACCTTGTGAAAATATTTTTCTTAGTTAATGTGATCATCAAATCCAGAATAAAACTAGTCCAAAAACATGATAATATTATTTATTCCTACTAAAAAATTAAAAAATTCAAATTAATTTAGTTAAATATAAAAACATATTTCGTGATCATATAGGATTATTCATCATAGGAATTAGGAATTATTGTTGGGTCAATAAGGATTCCCTTATGACTTTTCTGTTCCTTCTTGTTTTGAAAATCATAAACACCTTATACATAAGCAAATCTACATTTTACTTATATAAGGAAAATTTCCTTTCTTAAGGAAATTTACCCTAACCTAGATTTCCTTATACATATCAATATTTTTCTTAAGTATAAAAATCAGATTCATACCCAAAACCTCAGAATCATATAATGCTAAGATATTAAGCATTCTGTTTTAGGATCTGAATTGTGGATATGAACTGTAATTAAGTTCCACTAAAAATTCTGGATATGAACTGTAATGATGTTCCACTATGAATTCTGGATATGAAATGTAATGAAGTTCCACTCCGAATTCTGGATATTAACTCTAATAATGTTCCACTCCGAATTCTGGATACGAACTCTAATAATGTCCCACTCAGAATTCAGGATACGAACTCTAATAAAGTTCCAATCCGAATTATGGATACGAACTCTAACAAAGTTCAACTATGAATTTTGGACTCCGAACTTCTGTGAGTTCGACTCCGAACTTCTATGAGTTCGACTCCAAACTTCTATGAGTTCAACTCTGAACATCTATGAGTTCGACTCTAAAACTTTACAAGTTTGACTCCGAACATTTACGAGTTCAACTCTAAACATTTACTAGTTAGACTTCGAATGTTTACTAGTTCAACTCCAAACTTCCAAAAGATCGACTCCGAACTCTGTAAGTTCAGATTCTGAACTCTTGTGAAACCAGGTTCCGAATTTCCTTAGAAATTCAGACTCCAGATTTCTACAGAATTCAGGTTCTGAATTCCTATAAAACAAAATCCAAATATTATTTATTATAGACACTGAATTCCATTTTGGTTAGACTCCAAACATTTATTTTATTACATTAAGAACATCATTTTTGCATAAACTTATACTTGTTTCATTACAAAACGATGTCGTGCTTTCAGTTACACATGTTTTGTTATAAAACGATGTCGTCCATTCTGTTTCTAACTAACCGTTGGTTTAGTGACACGTGTATAGGTCCCTATGGATTTTAAGGAAAATATGGCCATTGGAGGAGGGATCCGACTATTCCAACCGAGCCTATAAATATGAGCTCATTTGAAAGATCTCAGAACACAATAACTGAAATTGATCACTCTACAGACCACTCGCTGTTAAGGTGATTTATAGAGAGAGAATATTTTCATGCCTTTTTCATACTGAACTTCTCATTCAGATTTCTTCATGCGACTCCAAATGTCGTTGATTACATTTGAGGGCTTTCGGGGATAGGAAGACAGAGGTGCCGACTACCTTTAAGTTCGAGGGCTTCCTTTCTGAGGAAAACAGAGGTTCGAACTACCTTGAAGTTGAGGACTTGCAGGGATAGAAATACTGAGACTCCGATCTTCGTATCGAGGGCTTACCCTGGTGTGGGTAAGAAAGACATACTTGAATGTATAAATCAATGGATTTTTATCCTAGGTTGTTGAATACCCTTCTCTTTGGGTTAAAATATTTATATCTTGTTACTTGTTGTTTTAGAACTTGTTTTCCGCTGAATTTATTATTGTAAGGAAAGTATAACCTTCTTATATTTCCTTACACTTGTACTCTGATTAATTTAGATTATATACGATTTAAGGTATAATCTCATACTGTAAACTTTGGTTTAGTTTAAATTTTCGAATCCATATTTCTGGAACCAGTTTTTCAGAATAACTTTCCAGATTTAAGCAAGTGTATAGAACTAGAATTTTGTAACTTCATACCCTGTACCAATCCAAAAATTGGGGTTAGAGGTGTTGTGAATTTGCTTAGTTTAACTTTGTTAATCTTATATCTTTCCTTGTTTAAGGAAATTTTTAATGTGTACAATTCAACCCCCCTCTTTTATATTGAGCATCTACATCGTAATTTCGATCCTACAATTATTTCTTAAAGATAATGATTACTTCATATAAATAGGTCAAGACACCCAAGAGAAAGTGTTTAATAATAAAACATTGATAACCAGAAATGATCATGGAATATTTAATATTATCTCTTTTTATTAATATCTCATCATATATTTCTCATACTTGTGTCATCAACCTTACATCATGTTATACTTTTTTAAATTATCCAAAAAGAACATGTCTACATCACTATTTTAACGGAATATATGTCAATGGTTTTATATCAATCTATTGGTTGAGATATAAACTTCCAAAAATGAATGAGACAATCCTTTCATTATTTTTTCAATGATAACATTTTTATTATGACATACCAAATGTATTATACTTAGCGTTAAAATTTTGTATCATGGTATTCATCCATATAACTATGTACATGAGTAATGATATTTGTTAATAATAATACTGATGTCTAAGGATCATTACACAAACTCGAAAATAATAATATTTTATGACCCAAAAACATGGTGAATTTCTATGAGTGGGTCTATTATGATATTCTCTAGTCATGGAGGTTACCAAGTTTGACCTTTATAAGATGAATCCTAATCCTATTATAATCATACATGTCTGATAGTCTACAAGTAATGTTCCCAGTCATAGTTTTTCATCCTGATCATATGAAAACAATATTTAAGAGATATCATCAATTAATCTCAAATTTATCATCATAGAGAGGAACTAATATTAATTATATTTATAGGAAATTTTCAATAGGAAACTATAAAATTAATATCATACATAATAATGAACAATTAAGATAATCTATATTTGATATTCACTTTCTTGAATATATCATTAATCTAAGGTAAAAACAACATGGTTCCAGGACACGAACTCCAAAAAATTAATGTTATAATTTTTCTATAAAACCATGAATAATATGATTATGTAGTTTTTCAGAATCCATGTAATGTCATGTGGCTTGTAACAATATCACATGGCCAAACCATATTTGTTACCGGACATCTAGCATGCCTCCCTATACTCTAGATACTTTCGACTAGTAGTGGGGGGTAAAGAATATAGTTGGGAGATTATACCCCATGATGAATATTTACAATAAAAAAGAAAGAAAGAAATATTATATTAATGGAAAATAGAGGAAATAGTAAAACAAAAAACATGAGGATAAAGGATGAAGAAAAATAATAAAATAATAATAAAACATGTAATGTTATTATGAAATGTAACTAAATGACATACTGTAATTAAAATACATTAATGTCCAATATGAGAAAAATAGGATCAAATTACCTCAGTCTTACATCCCACATTGGTTTCATATCCCATATCCAACCCATACAGTATGAAATAGTTAATTACATGGCCCCTCTCTCTGGTTTAAACCTGTATCTATAAAATTCCATTAGGTACCATATGTTGAACCAAAGAGGGTTCGAGTAAAACATAGTAGGTTGGCACCACCATGTCTAGCCAAAAACCATTCTGATAGAAATTAACTTAAATAAAGATCTAACATAATACTTTTTAATAAATTAATACAATACGTAACTTAATCCTCCAAACCATCAAGTTCTAGTTTAACCCCAAGGGCCAGCCACAACTATTTCTTCTTCATATCAGATGTCTCTATCACACATTTTATCTTACTAAAAAAATATTACGTGTACCATGTATCAAGAATATAAACTAGGATCCTAGTGATTTACCATTCTATAGTATCTTACGTCTTCCCATGGTGAATTGTCAATCAAAGGATAATGTATTAACTAATATTGGACTCTATTTGAAATCCCATAAGGGATTCACTTACTCCTTACTAAAGAGAAATAAAAGGAGAAGGGGAATGTAACCATCTCATACTAGAATCTATGTGAAGTCCCATGATGGTTTCACTTGTACCTTCATAGGGAACAATACCATTCTATATTTAATGTAACCATCAAATAATGGACTCCACGAGAATTCCCATGATAGAGTCACTTATGTCGTCCAATGTGAACATCACAAGTGGTGAATCTCATATCATGTAGTGGTTCAACCTATTCCAATATGAACCATTGGTTCCACATCTCATGATATAGTTTTCTAATCCCTCATGCATCTGGTTGGGAAATAAGTATACAAAAAAATCATGTATACATTTCATCACCATTAATATCACGTTCTTTTTTGGTTAATTTTTCTCATTCTGTTAACCATGAATATATTGTCAATTGGTAGATACTCTTATGAAAAAATGAATCACCCCAAAAAAATAATTACAAGTTTAAATTTATCTAACTCCATTTTCCGAACCACATCATTGAAAAAAACTCAATTCACTTTGTCAAACTAAAATTCAACTTTAATAATATCTTATTCATTTTAATTTCATGGTAAGGCTCACTGCACGGGTTGCCATAAGACCGATATCAATGTGATTAGACCCAGTGGGGTATAATGGGATGTGTAACGACCCAATATTTATGATTGAAATTTTTTTCTTAAATAATGTGTTCTATATTATTACATAATATAACTATATCTCATTAATATTAAATCATGTAAATTTTAATGTGAAAATCTGGTTTCAAACATTATATAACAATTGGTCAATATTACCATTGGAAACTGTACTCATAAAATTTTGATTAGTTTTTATAAATTGAAATGATGATGGCTAATTAATGCAGAAGGAAGAGTTTATGACCTTATCTTGTAGAAACGAGTTGTATGAAGCCCATCTTTCGAAGCTTGGGAACAAGGTGGAATCATTGGGTTTATGTCTTGACTATGCCCATGTTGAGCTTTAATATGTTTATATTGAATAAAATATCTTATGGGAGAAGTCCAAGTTAGTGGATATTACCACTCTGGTGATGTTATCTAAGCTGCACAAAGAGTCCATCTCAACTGCACATCTTACCCTTAGATCATATGTCAGTATTTAAGGGGTTATGTGTCAAGGTAATATTCACATAAATTATAATTCATTTATTTTCTGAAGAATTTTTATTTCCCCATTTCTATTTATAGAATAGTTTTTGCTAAAACAATATATGTTTAATTGAGACAAATTTGAAAATTTTATTTTATAGGGAAAGATTGTACTTTTTAGAGATTTCTCATACTTAAAATAATTATTATGGTAAAATAAACATCATTTTTTAACTTCAAATGTCAAAATTAATCCACGGTGAATATTTAGTATTTTTATAAGAAGTTTCAATTTTTTGATGAATAGTTAAAATACTATGTTCTTCATTTCAATGATAATTATAATTTAATTAAATATTTTAGTGAAATTATTTTTGAAAAACGGACATACACGGTTGTGATCAGTAAGATATTTTTATTCTAATAGGATCAAGACAATTTTTTTGGTGAATAGTAACCTGACCCTTTGCAATAGTAATATTACACTTATAAATAGTAATATGAGAAATGGAATAGTATCCTCACAAAAGGAATTCTAAATCTATATAGGCATATTGAATGGTAATGTCATATAATTATATCATAATAGAAGTAAATAAATATTTTAGAAATTATTAGTTAAGTATTAGCATTTTTTTAAATCGTAAATTTCTATTTACAAATTTATAGTTATTATAATGATTAAAAAAATTCATTTTCAAAAATGGATTTCATTGTTTAATTCTACATGTTGAAAAATGACTTGGGTGGGTTTTTTGGATTTTTCTAAAATTGTTGAATTTTCATTGAATAGTAAAAATACAGTTTTGAGTTTTCAGTATGTTTAATGTCATAATTAATGATTTAATAATGATTTAATAACTCTTGAACACTCGTGGGGATTCAAATATAAAAATAGGTGTTCCGATGGGTCAATACCATGGGAAAATATCAAGGTCAAGACCATGGTTTTGTAAATACCACTGTTGAGGTGTCCTTCGAAATTAATAAATAACTCCCTCTATTTTTCTATAAAAACCCACCCATTCTTTAATTTTATTTCATTTACAATACATTACCAATGAGGATCGGATTGTATTTCCTTCCAAGTTGTCCTCCCAAGGTGTCATAAATCCACCATGATCCGGATCGTTGAGATTTAGGAGTCACTATTTATGGTAAGGGAAACGTCAATTTCGCTTTTCCTTTTATGTTTTCTTTTTTTTAAGGTATGTCTTTCAAATTTCCATAACTATTTCTCATATAAATTTTTAAATTATATTTACTATATTAATGTTATTTTATTAATGGGAGAAACTTTTTCCCTCACTTTTTTATGTTTCCTAAATCCATGTTTCATACCCATTATGCTTCCGAATTTTCATCTCAAACTTTCTCTTTTTTTTATCAAGAAATTATATTATTTTATTTTTTGAATACCAAAATATATATCTTCTCTTGGGGTATTGAAATATATGTAAAAAATGATCTATTTAATTTTGGTATTAACAAGAATGAAACCCTCTTTCTTTCTTTCTGACATTAGAATGAAAAAAATATCTTGTTTTTTTAGAACCTTCTAAAACGCCATGATTTTGAAATGAAAGTCATTTAGTTTATTCTCCATGGGATATTTATGAAAAGTTTTATTATGATATTTTTGGCTCAAATTAATTAATAAATATTAATTGTGAAATATTATTGTGATTCAATTCATTGGTTAAGTAATTTAATCTCTATATGTAACAAGTTTTATGATACATTGGTGAATAACCATGGTAATTTTTATAACACCTCGATGATAAACCTTTGTGATATTCATGTGAATGTATCAATTAAATGTCATAAAAAATTAAAAATTAAAAATTAATTTTATTTAATTTATTATATGAGACATTATCATTCCCTTGTGATATTCCTCATGTTCTTATTGATATTCGTCAAGATCACAAGTAAATTGTTTACCTTGTTATCCCTTCATGGGTCTTAAACTCACCCATTTCTTTGATTTATCTCCCCAAAATATGAGATGAAATAAATGTAATTTGGATAATCCTTTAAGAATTATTTCACATGGAAAATAATAAGTTTATATGTTTCCAATTATTATATACCTTTTCCCCAATACATTAATCCTTAAAAGATCCGTTGTTGGTAAAATACTAAGTAAAGTTATGTAAAAAAAGAGGGATTCCATAGTTGGTATCAAAAAACCGTTTAGTTATTAATGGAAATTAGTATTTGAAAATTTTTATAAAAAATCATGAAAAAAGTATAAATATATTAAAATATCCTAGTATTTTGGTGAAATATTAAGTAAGTGTTTTCTGAATAAAGAAATCCATGTATTGATACAAATAAGTAGATGTGGATATGGCACAAATGTATCTAGGGGTAAATCTCAAAAACACTATTTTGATCTAGACTTGAATGTGAACTCGTATACGATAATGGGCCTTGATACACTTTTAGTTTGATACTCCTTGGGGATATATTTTATTAATCACAAGTTTTTTTTGGAATCATTATGAAGGATTTATAGAAAATTTAATTGTTTTAGATGAATAACATGTTTAATAATTATTTTATATGACATAAAAATTACCTTGGAATTATAATAATATTAAATAAAATATATTTCTCACTATAGTTTTTTTCTTTTAAATAATGGTGGGAAATAAGAAAAATCATGTAAACAATGAGCGCAATGGACCAGGCATCGATGGCCTTTCGATGGAAGATGGAATGGAAACTTTCATGAGAATGATGAATAAACTAACTCATGTTATTTGAAATAAATTCAATCGTGCTGAAATATTAGTTTTAGCATGAAGGGAATGATTTTCCATTGTGTCATTTATGCATCAACTATAGCCAAATTTCAATGTATCTACTAACCCATTGATTTCAAAATAGTGGAAATTCTTTATAGAAAAGACCCTTTTAGTACTTTGTTGTTCAGATCAAGAAAATTTTAATCTAGATAAATACCATTTAGAGGGAGAAGCTGATTAGTGATGGGAATTTATTAAAACATGATTCCAAGAGCGGATATTTAAGATATTGAGTGGGTAGAGTTCATGGGAATCCTCTTTAATAAGTATTTCCCTCATTCAATGAGAATGAAAATGGAGAAAGAATTTTTCAAACTAAAGCTGTAGGAGAATATTTCCATTGGAACCTATGAGATAAACATCGCAAGACTTTCCTATTACACCTCTAGTTTTTTTGTGGATCCTAATAGGAAGTTTGAAAGATTATTCAGTAAACTAAAACCTCATATATGGAATAATTCAACTAACCGAGACTATCACAACTATGTAGAAATTATAAGGAGTCCTATAAAGGTCAGATTCAAGTTTGCTGAGATGCAGTGGTCCCAAAAATCTAATGAGAATAACAGATCCCTAGATCCAGAGATAGGGAGGATATTTGAACAAGGAATACGAGGAAAGTATGTTCAAATTTCCACATGAAACAAATTTTGTAAGAAGCATTTAGGGAACCGCCTGCTTAGGAGTAGGAAGTATTACAAGTGTGTAAGAGAAGCCCATATTTCTTGGAACTTTACTAGTGAGGTAAAGCCTCAACATCCCAATACTAAAAACAAATGTAATATAGTGTAGGGCCTACCTGAGGTACAATGGTTCAAGTGTGGAAATTTTGGGCACATTTCCAATCATTATTGAAAGATGAGGGTAGTATAGGGGAATCACCATAAACCTTAGCATAGGCCAAGGGAGAATGGTCCAGATTTTGTTATCAATATGGTTGAATATGAAGCTCCAAATGATGTGGTGGTATGTACTATTATTGTCCCCTCAAATCTATAAAGTACTTTGTTTGATTATGATTCTATGTATTCCATTATTTCCTCCACATTTTCAAATAATATGGAATCAATCTATGAACTACTATAAGTAGAGTTATACATCAAGACTCTTTGAGGGATTATACAAGCATTAATATTGTATAAAACCTCTAGTATTTACTTTGGTGAGCATAATCTCATTAAGAATTTGTTAGTCAATCCCATGTTGGAATTCAACATTATTCTAGTGATAGAATGCCTCTGAAAATATAATTCTAAAATAAAATTAATAATCAAGGAAATCTTGATATTATTGAATGGAAATCCTGCGACTATCTTTAAAGGAGAGATATATCGGTATACAATTTGTTTAGAAGCACCACCCATAGCCTTCTTTATGTAAATAATTAATAAAGATGAAGAAGGAAATAAACATATATGAATAAAAAATATCCCCAACATTTAGGAATACATTGATGTATTTCCAAAAGAGTCACATGGCCCTCTCCCATAAAGAGAGGTAGAGTTCTCCATTGAACTCATTCCACATTCCCAGTGGATATCAAAAACCCCATATAGAATGGTAAATGTGGAGTTGGATGAATTAAAGAAACAACTCCAAAAGATTTTGGAGAAGGGGTATATCTTTCTTAGTTTGTATCATTGGGGGAAAATTGTTCTCTTCTTGAATAAGAATGATGGATTAATGTAGTTTAGAATTGATTATAATGAAATTAATAGAATCACTTTGAAGAAAAGCACCCTCTTCAAAAATTAATGGATTATTTGACTAGTATTGTGGGGATCAATTCTTATCTAACATTGATCTTCAGTATGGTTTTCATCGATTGAGGGAGAATAAAGAAGATATTAAAAAGTATACCTTTTTATCAAGATATGGGCAATATTATTTTGTTAATATGCCCTTTAGATTGACTAATGCTCTTGATATTTTTATAGATTTGATTAATAGTGTATTTAAGGAATATCATGGTAACATTGTGGTAGTTCTTATTAACAATATCTTGATATATTTAAAAAGTCACGAGGAGCATGAGGATCATATAATTGTTATATTGAATTTTTTGGGGAAGATTGGCTATTCGTAAATTTCAGAAAGTGTGGTTTTTGGTTAAAAAAATTTCCTTTCAGGGGGTACATGGTAACCAATGAAGGAATCCTAGTTTACCCTACCAAGACAAGGGTTGTGGAGGAGTGGCATCAACCTACAACAACAACTATGATTCGTAGTATCCTTGGCATAAAATGATAAGAGGTTTTTGATAAAAATTCAAAAATTTATAATCCATTAAACAATTTAACTTGAAAAGGGGTCAAGTTCATCTGGAAAAAGGAGTGTGAAGAAAGTTTTCAAGAAAACATGAAGAAAGTGGTTACTGAACCTATGTTAACACTACCCTCTGTTAGAGAAGGATGCATTATTTTAAGTGATGTAACTCTTAAAATTCTTGGGTCCTTCCTCATGAAAAATGATAAGGTAATTTCTTATACATATCGATAGTTGAAGCCTCATGATTAGATCTATCCTACGCATGTCCTAGAGATAAATGTAGTTGTTTTTTATCTAAAGATATGTATTCACTACCTTTAGGGGGAGAAATGTGTTATATACTCGGACCACCAATGTTTGAAGTATATTTTCAAACAAAAGTAATTGGTCATGAAACACAAGAGATGGTTGGAACTTCATAATGACTATGACTGTTCAATTAATTATCATCTTAGGAGAGTAAACAATGTTGTTGATGCATTAAGTAAGAAATACTCTATTGTGCTATAAATGATGAGTATTCAAAGAGATCCTTTGATTATAGACCTTGTAAAACTGAACAAGGGAGTTCTAAGGGAAGGTACATCATCAAACCTATCACAAATTATTTCTATACCATCATTACTAGAGAAGATTGAGAAATATCAAAGATAAGATACTTTTTTACAAAATAAAATATAGGATATGAAGAATGGAATGTTTCTTAATTCCAATATAGATCATGAAGGTGTATTGAAATTTCATAAAAGACTATGTGTTTCATCTATTCTAGAAATAAATTAGTATTTTATGGATGAAGGTCATAGCTTTAATTTATTTATACATCATGGATGCATGAAACTGTATAGGGACATTTATGATCATTATTGGTAAGATAACGTGAAAAGAGAGATGGGAAACAACCCTACATGGTTCTTGGAATGTCAATAAGTGAAGGCAGAGAGAACATTTCCTAAAGGGGTATTACAACCACTACTCATACTAGCATGGAAGTGGGGAAATATCATTGTGGTATATGTCACTAGTCTCCCAAAAACATCCAATGAAAACAATGTGATATGGGCTATAGTGGACTATCTCACCCATACTGCCCATTTTATCTCTATTCGGGAATATTTCTCTCTTGACCGACTAGCCATGATATATGTGAAGAAAGTGGTAAGGTTTCATGAAGTTCTAATTTCAATCATATTTGATCATTGCCGAAGGTTCACATAAAAATTATTGATAATCCTTCAACAAGATCTGAGTACTAAAATGAATTTCTGTATGACTAATCATCACAAAAAAATGGCCAATCTGAAAGGACTATTCAGAAACTCAAGGACATGATGAGAAAATGAATGGAATTTAAAGGTGAATGGGATCAATATCTTTCATTTGTTGAGTTATTGTACAAAAATTGTTTCCATATGATAATTCAAATGGAAATCTATGAATGTATAACTCTTAATTGTTGTGGTGAAGCTAGAGAGAAAAAGATTATTGGGACTGATCTTGTGAAAGATATGAAAAAAAGGTGTATTCCATCAAAAAACATAATGCATGCTCATAGGTGGTAGAAGAGTTATTCTAAAAAACATTTAAGGTACTTAATGTTTGATTTTGATTATAAAATCTTCCATTGAATTTCACCTTGGAAGGGAGTCATGAGGTTTGGGAAGAAAGGGATGCTAATTCCTAGATACATTTTTTCCTATGAAATATTTGATTGCATAGGATTAGTGGCCTATCAGCTTGAACATCCTTCAAATATAAAACAATTTCATGATTTTTTTCAAATATATATCTTGAGGAAGTACATACCTAGCCCTTAATATGTACTAAATCTAGTGATGGTTGAACTAGAACATGACATCTCTTTTAAGGAGCAACCGGTGGAGATCTTGGATCGTAGAGACAAGGTTATACAAAAAAAGACTAACCATATAATTAATTTTTTATGAAGGAACCAAAAATATGAAGAATAAATGTGAGAACTGGAGAAAATAATGAAGAAGAAGTATCCTCACATTGTATCAAAATGAGAGAACATGTTGAAATTTCTGGGATGAAATTTCTCAAGGGGGTAAAAATATAATGAATCGACCTTTGTGATTGATAATTATTTCCTAAATAAAGTTTGAAATATTATTACAAAATATAATTATATCTCATAAATATTTAAGTAATGATATTTTAATGTGACCATCAGGTTCGGACCGTTATATGATTTTTGGTTAATTACGATTTTTTTTCAATATGACCGTTGGAAACTATACTCATAAAATTATGATTATTTTTTATAAATAGAAATGAAAATGATTAATTAATGTATAAAAAAGAGTCTATTTCCTCATTCTATATAATTGGGTTGTACGAACCCCATATTTTAGATTTTAGTAAGGATGTATCATCACTGGGCTTTGCTCTTGACTAAGCAAAAACTGAGCTTCAACATGTTAAACGTGAATGAAATCACCTACTAGAGAAGTTCAAGTAAGTGGATATTACCACTCGAGTGATGTTATCAGAGCCACAACAAGATTTCATCACCATCACGTACTTTACCCATAGGTCGTATGCGAGTGTTTTAAGGGGTTATGTGTTGAGGCACTAGTTATTTTATTTATAATCCATTTCTTTTAATAAAGAAATTAACTTCATCATTTTTTAGAAATGTTTTTCTTAATAAAATATAATTTAAATTGAGAAAATTTTCATAAACAGATTTTATAGGAATTTTTTTTACTTTTCATAGATTTATTATACTTAGAAAATTATTATGGTAAAATAAACATCATTTTTTAATTTCAAATGTCAAAATTAATCCATGGTGAATTTTTATTATTTTCATACGAAGTATTATATTTTTGATGAATAGTGAAAAGCAATATTTTTTATTTAAATAATTATTATAATTTAGATAATTAATACTGTGAAATTATTTTCGAAAAATAGATATACATGGTTGCGATCAGTAAGATATTTAAAGTCTAATAGGATCAATATAATATTTCCATAAATAATACCCCTACCCTTTGAAAAATTAATATTAACCTTATGAATAGTAATATGACCAAGGGAATAGTACCCTCATCTAATATAGTATAAATATATTTAGGCATCATCAATGGTAATGTGACATATTTATATCATAATGTAGTAAATAAATGTTTTAGAAATTATAAATTTAGTATTAGTTTTTTTATAAAACAGAAATATTAAATTAAATATTTATAATTAAAATAATTATTTAAAAGAAAATTATTTTTCATAATTAGAGTTTATTTTTGAATTCTACATGTTTAAAAATGGTTAGGGTGAATTTTTGAGAGTTTTATAAAATAGTTGAATTTTCAGTGAATAGTAAAAATACAGTTTTGAGTTTTCTGTATATTTAATGACATCATTAATGATGTAATAATTATGTAATAATGATGGTAGAATATTTTTTATTAAAAAATTAGAGTAGGTGTCTCATGTGTCCAATACCATGAGCAAGCCCATGGTTTTTAAAATACCACTACTGAGGTGTCCGGAGAAATTAACAAAATAACTCACTATATTTTTCTATAAATTTCTACCAATTACATCATTTAATTTCAAACCAATTCATTACATGATAATATATGATAGTATTTCCTCCTAATTAGTCCTCCCAATGTGTTCTCAAGACCATAATTTCCTAGTCTTCGAGTTTTAGGAGTCACTATTCAAGGTAAGGGAAATCTCAACTTCTCTTTTCATTTAAAGTTCTCTTTTTTATGTGGTATGTCTTTAAAATTTTCATATCATGTTATCCTGTTAAATTTGTTCTATAAAATTACTATATTAACAGTATTTTATTAATTGGATAACCCTTTCCCCTCTATTTTTAATGTTTTATAAAACCATGTTTCATACCTGTTATACAATCTGATTTTCATCTCAAAAATTCTATCTTTTAACAAAAAAAAATATTATTTTATTTTATAAATACCCAAACCTGTTTATTCTATAGGGGTATTCAAATAGATCTAAAAAATTTATTTTTTATCTTGGGATTAACATACATGAAACCCTCCATAATTTTCCCTGGGTTCAGAATGAAAAAATAATGTTAATTTTTAAGTACCTTCTAAAACACCAAGATGTTGAAATGAAGCTCAATTATTTTACTCTCCATGGGATATTTATGAAATGTTTTATTTTTATATTTATTGCTGAAATTATTTACTACATATTAAGTGTGAGCCCTGATAGCACTCCAAAACATTGGGTAGGGAATTTAGAATTTATATTTGATAAGTTTTATGACACCTTGGTGAATAACCTTAGTAATTTTTTTGAAATCTCAGTGATAAACCTTGCTGATATGCATATAAATTATCCAATTAATATTTGTAGACACATTTATAATTTATTATTCTTCATATTTTGTTTATTGTATTCCTCTTTATCAAGCCATTATTATATTCCATAACTGATTATTGATATTTCTCAAGATCACAAGTAAATGGTTTCCCTTGTTATCCCTTATTGGGCCTTAGGCTCACCTTTTTATTTGATGTATGTACCTAGGTTATTAGATGTAATAAAAGTAAATAGAATGAACCTTGATGAATTATTTCATGTGGAATATAATATTTTTTTATGTTTTCATGTATTATGTACCTTTTTCCAGAAACTAAGCCTTAAAGGATCCTCTCTTTGTAAAGAGTTATGTACGGTTTTTTATTAAAAAGGTGTGATGCCATAGGATGAGTAAGAATTACTTATTATAAAACATAGATTTAATAAATTATTTGGTTGGAATGAATGATATGCCAGGGTAATAAAAGTTATTACACATACCAAGACAATTGGAAACATACTTTATGGTAATTTTCAAGACCACCAACCATTATCCAATGATCAAAGTGACACTAAAAAAAGGAATCACTAATGTAGAAATGAAGGTGAAGGATACCAACATTGTAAAGTATATAATAAAATAATCCATGTTATAAATATGATTCAATGGATGAAATGAGACTAAAATTCTATAATGGGGCATTGTGTAATGAATAATAAAACTAAAGTGAATGTACTCACCAGAGATCAAATACCTGGATGAGATATCCAAAATGGAAGGAATCACCCAAACATCATCCATATTTTCCCTAATGTTTGAAAGAAGATTCTTCACACTAAAATGTTAAAGATTCATGTGGGTAGTGTACAACACTAATATTTTGTTAATTCATATTTCTAATTAATTTAATCTTTTTGATATTTTCATTTCACACAATATGGAATCTAGATTTTGTTATACGAAAGAACTATATCTGTATTGAAGTATACCAAAAATCATGGTAATCTTTTACTACATGCAATAATTAGATTATATTTTAGTATCTAAAACAATAATATTTTCTTGTGTTACACATAATATTTAGATCCTTATGTATATTTTGTTTCACACAAGGCTTCTTTTTTTACCGAACTCCAATATACTATGAATAATATTAATAAATTAAAATTAAATTTACCACCTCATAATTTTAATTGATGTTATAATAAAGATTACCTAATTTGTCTAAATATGAGTTACATAGGTATATAAAATAAATTTGATGGTTATCAATTAGTTATAAATTAAAGATGGAAGTTTTTGAAATTAAATAAATTCTTCTTTAAGAACATATTTTTCTATATACAAACAAAATTTTATCTCAATAATTTAAATAACCCACTTTTGGTTAATGTTTTTAATAAAATGTTTAAATTATATATTAAATCATTTTTTTGATACTTATCTAATTGAATTGATATGTATAAGATAAAAATAAATCCAATTTTACTAAAATATAGATGTATTTTTCAAAAAGGTAATTTTACCACCTCTTAATGGTGAAATTACCTTAAATATATATTTTTCGATAGTTTTATTATTTTTAAATTAAAAAATAGACTTTATATTTTATACAGTATTATAAAAATTTAATTTGGGTGATTTTTGGTTTTTTTATGAGAAGATTCATTTTATGATTAATTGTGAAAAATAATGAATTTTAATTGGATACTTTTTTTCATATAAAAAATTTATATAGTAAAATATATTTTTTAATTTTATTTAAAGTATAATTAGTTCAATTTCATATATATTATTCTAATTTAGGTCATTGGAATATTTTTATATTGAATTTATATATAAAAAACATAGCAACCTTTTGAACATTTTTTCACTTTAAAAACCCGATGTATCATCCCATGTTTGGGATTAATTTTTAAACCATTTCTACAACTTGTGTGATTATAATTTGCAAATAAGGATTCCATATTTGTAATAAGAATAATTTATAATGATTAATATGGTAAAATTAGTATTTTCTAAAATATTAGTGATTGTAAGAAAAATTAGCTATAGTGATAAAGATAAAAACAATATTACAAAATGGTTATACTTACTATATAAGGTTTGAAAATAACACTATAGGTGGATGAAAATTATTGGATGGTCATATTTTGAAAATTAAACATCTATGTATCTGTAATGGTCAATTTTTAACCCTTGGGCACAAGTAAAACCTAGGGAATCACTCAAATTTTTTCCAAAATACCCAATGTGTCTTTTCCACACATATAAAAGGACTCATTTCCTCCTCCTCTTGCCACTCCTCTCAATAACATTTGGCTCATTAAATCCCAACCCAAATCAACACCCAAAATCCCGAAACTCATCCTATATTCTTCACCTTGGGATGAAATCCATCTATGGAATCCCTTGGTTAAAACCTAATGGAGTTACCCAAAGAAGAGGTAACAACCTTCAATAAGCAATTTTTCTTTATTTCTATATCCACAACATAAATTCTTATTATTCCTTGTTTATATAAAAACCAATGTATCTTATTTATATTGAGATGTATTTTTCTTAGAGAATTCCCTACACTAACACACACTTACATCAAATTGGATAGAGAATCACAGTTTGTGTGTATGACAGACTATTGCCTCACGAACTGATGATGTTTGTTATTTCATATACACCATTAATGGTTTGTAATCCTGATGTAATTTCGATTTTTATATTATATAAATAATATTTTAGATGTATTAGTGCTCATATAATTATTATATATTATATTCCTTAATTTTTTTCATTGTGTAAATATGAAATCTTTGTTTGTGGACGTGTGGACTAACACATCCTCAATGTGATGCCATTCATTCACACTTTGAATGAAATGTATTAAGGATGGTCATAGTAATTTTTTATGATATATTTGATATAAAAATTATAATTTAATAATAATATAAATATATATAAATATATTTCATTTTCATTCTATCTTTCAACAAGACAAGAAAATGAAAACAATGTTCATGTGTATATATGGCCTACCCTCTCTATGAACGGTGTATTCCATGTCATACCCTAAATATTATAGATTGTTATAAATATTAATAGAATTAATATGTGTAATATTTATACAATGTTTTAAATTATTTAAATAATGAAATTTTTATCTAATTAAGAAGATCAAAAATAACAAGTCAAAAACATATATTAAAAATAAAAAACATATTAACCAGAACGTAACATTTAAAACACCCTGAGATTTTATGAGATATATTATTTTTAATTTCATTGATGTATTATGTTATACACTAAACCAATATTATATTTTACTATAAGAAACACCGTATTAGCTTGCAGTATACGTAACACTATTCTTGGCTCGTGTTGTACACAATTTCAAGTTTGTTTTTTGGAAAATATTCTACGCAACATTAAGTATTGATTTTTTTAATGTATAAATTAAATAAGTTTTGATTATATTATACGCAACACCAAATGGAGCTTTCACTACATGAAGACCTGATTTGTATTTCATTACATGCAATCAAGACATTCCTCGATTGCGTCTGTAGTACGCAATACCGAGTTTCCCTAAATGAGATATTATTATAATATTATTATGAACTAGCCGTTATGAATATTAATACCCAATTTTTGAAATTTTAGAAATTTTAGCTTTCAAAATGGACTTTATTTTTGGATTCGTAATATTGAAATTATCCTCAGGTGAATTTTTGGTATTTTTCTGAAAACTTTCAATTTTTTATGAATAGTGAAAATACTAGGTTACTATTTAAAAACCGAATTTTTATTTAAAGAATTATTTATTTTATTTAAATTTATTTTAGGTAAAAATTCATATATAATACCTAGATAAGTTCAATGTAATTCATTTGAGCCATTTTATAATAATTTTATATATATAAAAATTTTATTGAACTTTTCACCGTCTTTTACCCACCTCCTAGAAAAAATTTGAAAATTTACATAAAACATAATTTCACCACTTCTGTGAGTGGAATTTTGAAAATCTGAGAGACATAATTAATATGAAGGGGTAAAATGTGATTCAATAAGATAAAAATAATTTTTCGTGAAAAGTAACTTTTTACTTTTATTTACCATGGTTAAAAGTAAATAGGGTAATTAAGGGTAAAAATGATATTACTATTATCCTAACACATTTCCTAATTCTATTAGATAAGTTTAATTCGTCCAAAAACAATATTAGGGATAAAATATTACCCTTTCGGTCCACTTGGATTTGATTAGGACATTTATCATTATTTTATTTAAAGAAGAGTTCAAATAGTAAAAATCAAAGTTTAATAACAAAATCATTTTTAATATAGGGTTATACATAAGATAAATTCAACTATAAATATTAATTAGAAAGCTGAATATAGTTCCTATATAATAGAATTTTATTTATAATTCTTTAGATATTAAATAATTTAATTTATATATGACACAATAATGTGCAGTAATTACCTTATTAATGAAATATTAACATAATTGATGTTATTAATACCCAAATAAATCAAATTTTAGACTTTTTATGAATTAAATTAATTTTATAGGTTAATATGAAATGTTAGTATTGATTTAATTAACTTTTTTAGAACAAATCATGCTGTTATGATTTTCACAAAAATCAAGTACCAAATAGTGTCAAAATTGACAAAAAATAGTTTTTAAAAAAAGATTATATTTTTAACTGTTATTTTTTCCTAAAAATCTAATGTTAGTCAAAATGAATTATAGAAGGATATATATATATTAATAATTAACCACTTGGGGTTTTTTGGCTTGTTATAGTAAGTTTATTAACCATATAGTGTAGGAAAACAAAAAGACACGGTAAAAGTTAAATTATTTAACTTAGAGTTAAATCTAAATGATAAGGATAAAATAGTAATCTAAACGTGTTTAAAACCTATTGTTTGAGAGGATTTAGACCCATACCCACCTTAGAATATAAATAAATCAATTTGGAGCTATTAAAAATGGAATATGACTTTATTATAAAATAATATTTTAAGTTTTCCTAAGGTGCCCCTCTCCTACCTTATAAAAAGGGAACCCCTTCCCTCTTCTCTTCACACCCTTTTGTGCCTTGAAGCTCGACCAACCCCTGCCCATTTCTCTTCTCCACTACCATAGAAACATTCTGGAGGTTCTGGTCTTCTCAAAAGACCAACTCTAATTATTTAAGAGGAAGCTTAAAAAAGGTGCGTTGAAGAAGAGGAGGTTCAGATACATACGAAGAATATCGAACATAAGGTAAGGGATAATTATTCCAATCTCATTCTTATCTGAGATTGTTTATTCTTAAGTATTTACTGTGGTTATGTTTATTATCTATGTCCATATTTTTTCAAAAAAAATCATAAAATGTTTACTTTTCTTCCATGTATGTTTAAAGTCATTTTTACCCTTTTTTACTTCTACCACATTGTATGGAAGGAATCTTTCTTTTGTTTACCATATGATGTACTTTTTGACTTTTCTGGAAAAAGTATGAGAAGAATGTTTTTTAACTTATACGGAGTGAATTGATTTTTACGATTTCATAACGCCTTATTTTTATGAAGCTTACTCTACAAGATTTCATCATTATTTTTAAAAAAATCCTTTTCTTTTAAAATTAAATGGAATTTTGTGAAAATAAAAGGATTTTGAAAAGAAAGGTAATTTTCCTCAAGAATTCATTTCAAGGGTTTTATCAAAACCAATTTCCATCTAAGATGAGATTATTTCATATGTGTATGGTTCAAGTATAATTTCTCTATTATTTACATGGTTTCACTTCTCTTTTGATGAAATGTTATCCATTTTTTATATAGATTATGTTATGATGCAATGATGTTTATGAAACACATTTGATTCTTTGGGTTATGATGAATTATTTATATTTATGTTGTTGCACAAGTAAGAATGATTTCATTATGATATGGGTTGGACCTATATCTCCTTACAATGCCTTGGGTAAAGATTTATATCTCATGATATAGACATGGCTGGAACGGTAAGTTAATCCGGTTCAGTGTTATAGGACTGAAATGAGGAGTGAACTCGATTCAGAAAGGGACTTTATCCCCTAAGATAGTCTTGGTAGTAATGCCTTGGATACTATGGAAATCATAACCTGTGATTAATGTTTTCCACAATTACATGTTTTATTCTCATGCTATTTTATCAGGATTAATGTTTCTTTATAATCGATTCCTTACATACAACCACATTTTATGTCATTGCTCAAGATCTTGATGTTTAAACATTATGTTCATGTATTTAAGTTCAAATGTATATAATTTGCTTTATTTTCTCCATGCTTACTATTACTGAGCATTTGAGCTCACCCTTTTACATTTTTTCTTTTCCCCAGGATTTAAATAAAGGTTTTCGGTAAGAAAACAAAAAGGGGAAGATCTTTATGGGAGATATTGAAGATCATTCATCACGATAAGAGGATTTTGTTCCGAGATTCCAAAGACACTAAACTATTATGGCCCTTGTGTGTTTGTTTTTGTTATGTATTAAGTATTCCGAAAAAGTAATGTAATGTCTATGTACATCAAGCTTCGGGTCTCTACAGTTGGTATCAGAGGAAATGTTTAGTTAACCTTTGGAAACTGGGAATCGAGAACTTTAATGAGATCCCTAGAGATAATTATAATGTATGTCTAGGGATTTCTCTAAGGTTTAGTTTAACTATAGGTTACAGTCCTATAATCATGTTGACGATCATGAATAACCTAGGGTGAACCTAAGGTGTCATGGATTAAAGAATGTGTGATAAGTTTGACATCCCATAAGTAACTTTTTATGATTACGTGGTTCCTCATTATTTTAACTATTTCTTACACCATGGTTTTTTGTTTTAGTCAATGGATGGAACTAGAAGGATTTGGGTCAACATTTAATCCAATGGAAAAATTGGTGACTATGAGAAAATAAATTGCGTAATGCCTAGAAGGAAATATTTTGTTATTTTGCCGAATCAATCATCGCGATATATGATTAACAAGTTGAACTTTAGTGGTATTCCGAATTCATCAAATAAGAGGAAGATAGACTTTTATTCATGTTCGCATGTTAAGGATCATAGAGAAAGGAAGATTGAGATTTATATAGAAGAGAAGAATAACCTTGAGGAATACATCAAATGGAGGGGAAAATGTTATCTGTGTGGAGAAAAGGGTCATAGAGTGACATACTGTTATGTAGTACAATGTCTTATTTGTGGAGAACATGGGCATTACCCAACTCAATGCCCTGACCTAATAGGATACTTCTAAATCAAGGAAGGAATTACTCCATGTCATTCATTGAAGAGGATGTATTGAAGTGTTTATGTATTGTTATTAAAGAATAATGTTGTTGAGGTACGTTTATGGTATATTGGAATATTTTTGTATTAATCTATTGTGGTTTTCAGTAATTTTATGGTACCAGTAACCATGAAAAGTGATTCAAATATTTTGTAAGGTAGATTATATGCGCATAATGAATGAATAAGGAGAAAATAATATGTTTGATAGTATTCATTAGCTCACAATTGATAGAAGGACTAAGTGGTATCATGGTTTGAGTATATAGAATTTTTTGGATTTTGGTATGTAGAAAGTGTTAACTTTTAACTATATTCATATTTTCACTAAGGTTCAATGGGTATTCATTTTTCAAGAGAATACATGATTAAGGCCTTCGAATGTTTGGAACGTGACCAACAAGACATATCTTATGATATATGGGGATCAATGATGGTATTAACATGCTTGTTATATGAACTCTCTGGTAATCATTTTCACTATAATATGAGATTGGACAGCAGTATTTTAGATAAGCCTAAAAATTGGAATAGATTATGTTGGACATAAGTTTGTACTGCTTAAGGCTAGAAATTATTCGATCTTATTAATGGAAAGTTATAATAATGTAGTTTTAGAAAAAGGACAACCTGCAGGACGGGCGACAGCCCGTCGCTTCGGATAAGGTTGTGGGAATCGAACCCACAAACGAAGTGTGACAGGCCTTTATCGCCTACCACTGGCCTACTAGATGTCCCTGGTTAGTAGAAACTAGTTTTATTATTTTAAAAAGTATGATTTATGAAGTATAAGTCCATATATAATTAATCTCACTATAGATGGACTAATGTATATTTGATAACTTTTTCTAACCTATTGTTTGAGACAGATGGAATGACATATCATTCTATCACATGATCTTCTAACACTTCAAGAATGAAAAATTCAACTTCATTTCTTTAAGATATGAAGTGGAAATTATTCAAGGAACGACCAACGGTGATATTGTACCAAAATCAAGTAAGTATTTCATTTAATTCAACAATTATTCAACTTTAGGGAAATGATTTTGAAAAAAAATGTTGTCCTAGTGCCCTTATATCCGATGAATCAGATGGTACATTAGATCATCACAAATTTATGGCTTTGTGATTGTTGGATTTTTCATAGCCATGTTCTCTACCACTCTCCATCAGAACTTGACGGTTAGATATCTCTTCTATGTCCATATTTTCACCTATGATCTCTTATGTGGGAACCCAAGTGATGAGTTACTTTGGGTATCCATTTTTTTCTAATGTTCATTTTTTAGAATAATGTTTTAGTATTCCTTTTTACAATGTGGGTTTCTATGAAAGAAACTCGCAAGTAATAAACCATTTATAACCTCGATTAATTTCGTGGGTGAAATTCATTTTAAGGGGGGTAGAATGTAACACCCCGAGATTTTATGAGATATATTATTTTTAATTCCTTTGATTACTTCTATTATACACTACACCATGATTATCTTGTACTATAAGCAACACCGTATTATCTTGCAGTATACGCAACACTATTCTTTGCTCGTGTTATACACAATTTCAAGTTTGTTTTGTGGAAATTATTCTATGCACCATTAAGTCAATATTTTGATTAATGTATAAATGAAATAAGTATTGATTATATTATACGCAACACCAAATGGAGCTTTCTTAACACGCAGCCCTGACTTGGCTTTCATTACATGCAATCAAGACATTCCTCGATAGCGTCTGTAGTACGCAATACCGAGTTTCACAAAATGAGATATTATTATAATATTATTATAAACTAGCCGTTACAAATAGTAATACCCAATTTTTTTTAAATTTTATAAATTTTTTCTTTCAAAATGGACTTCATTTTTGGATTCGGAATATCGAAATTAGCCTAGGGTGATTTTTTGGTATTTTTCTGAAAACATTCAATTTTTGATGAATAGTGAAGACACTAGGTTACTATTTAAAAACAAACTTTTTATTTAAATAATTATTTATTTTATTTAAATTTATTTTAGGAAAGAATTGATACATAATACTGATATATGTTCAATGTTATTAATTTGAGTCATTTTATAATAATTTTATATATATAAAAATTTTACTGAACTTTTCATCGTCTATTACCCACCTCCGAGGAGAATTTGAAAATTTACATAAAACATAATTTTACCACTTCTGTGAGTGGAATTTTGAAAATCCTTGAGACACGGTTAATATCAAGGAGTAAAATGTGGTTCAATAAGATAAAAATAATTTTTGGTGAATAATAACTTTTTACTTGTATTTACCACGGTTAAAAGTAAATATGGTAATTAAGGGTCAAAATAATATTTCTATTACCTAACACATGTTCTAATTCTATTGGATAAGTGTAATTCATCCAAAAACAACTTTAGGGATAAAATATTACCCTTTAGGTCCACTTGGATTAGATTAGGATATTTATTATTATTTTATTTAAAGACGAGTTAAAATTGTTAAAATCAATGTTTAATAACTAAATCATTTTTAATATAGGGTTATAAAAAAGCTAAATTAGACTGTAAATATTAATTAGAAAGATAAAGAAATTTACAACATGATGGTATTTTATTTAAAAAAAATTAGATATTAAATAATTTAATTTATATATGACACAATGATGATGCATTAATTACCTTATTAATTAAATATTAACATAATTGATGTTATAAATACCCAAATAAATGTAATTTTAGACTTTTTATGATTTAGACAAATTTCATAGGTTAATATAACACGTTAGTATTGATTTAATTAACTTTTTTTCGAACTAATCATGCGGTGATTATTTTCACAAAAATCAAGTACCAAATAGTATCAAAATTGACATAAAATAGTTTTTAAAACAAATATTATATTATTAATTGTTTTTTTATTCCTAAAAATCTAAGGTTCGTCCAAATTAATTAGATAAGAATATATATATTAATAATGAACCACTTGGGGTTCTTTTGGCTTGTTATAGTAAGTTTATTAACCATATAGTGTAATAAAACAAAAACACACGGTAAAAGATAAATTATTCAACTTAGAGTTAAATCTAAATGATAAGGATAAAATAGTAACCTAAACATGTCTAAAACATATTGGTTGAGAGTATTTAGACCCATCCACACCTTAGCTTCTAAATAAATCAATTTGGAGGTATTAATAACCGAATATGACTTTATTATAAAATAATATTTTAAGTTTTCATAAGGTGCCCCTCTTCTCCCTTATAAAATGGGCACCCCTTCCCTCTTCTCTTCACATCCTTTTGATCCCTGAAGCTCGGCCAACCCCTACCCATTTCTCTTCTCCACTTCCCTAGAAACATTCTGGAGGTTCTGGTTATCTCAAAAGATAAACTTTAATTCCTTAAGAGGAAGCTTAAAGGAGGTGCGTCGAAGAAGAGGAGGTTCAGGTACATACGAAGCATATCAAATATAAAGTAACGGATAATTATTCTAGTCTCATTATTATACGAGATTGTTTATTCGTAAGTACTTACTGGGGTTATTTTTATTATTAATGTCCACATGTTCTCAAAATTCTTTCATAAAATGTTTACTTTTCTTCCATGTATGTTTAAAGTCATTTTTACCCTTTTTTTACTTCTACGACATCGTATGGTATGAATCTTTCTTTTGTTTACCATATGATGTACTTTTTGAGTTTTCCGGAAAAAGAATGAGAAGAATTTGTTTTTAACATATAAGGAGTGAATGGATTTTTACGGTTTCATAACGCCTTATTTTCATGACGCTTACTCCACAAGATTTCATTATTATTTTCAAAAAAATCCTTTTCTTTTAAAATTACATGGCATTTTGTGAAATGAAAATGATTTTTGAAAAGAAAGGATAGTTTCCTCAAGAATTAATTTCAAGGGTTTTATCAAAACCAATTTCCATCTAAGATGACATTATTTCATATGTGTGTGTTTCAAGTATAATGTCTCTATGATTTATATGGTTTCACATCTCTTTTGATGAAATGATATCAATTTGGTTTATATAGATTATGTTTTGATGGGATGATGTTTATGAAAACCATTTGATTCATTCGGTTATGATGAATTATTTATGTTTATGTTGTGGCACAAGTAAGAATGATTTAATTAGGATATGGGTGGGTCCTATATCTCCCTCCAATGCATTGGGTAAAGATTTATATCTCATGGGATAGACATGGTTGGAATGATAAGTTAATCCGGTTCAATATTACAGTACTGAAACGAGGAGTGATCCCGATTCAGAATGGGACTTTGTCCACTAATATGGTATTGGGAGCAATTCCTTGGATACTATGGAAATCAAAACATGTGCTTAATGGTTTCCACAATTACATGTTTTATTCTCATGCTATATGTTCAGGATTAATGTTTATTTATGTTCGATGCCTTACATACAACCATGTTTTATGTCATTGCTCAAGATCTTAATGTTTAAACATTATGTTAATTTTTTTAAGTTCAAATTTATACGATTTTTTTATTTTCTCCATTCTTACCCTTACTGAGCATTTGAGCTCACCCTTTTATATGTTTTCTTTTCCCCAGGATTTAAAGAAAGGTTTTTGGTAAGAAAAAAAGGGGAAGATCATTATGGGAGATATTGAAGATCTTTCACCATGATTAAAATATTTTGTTCCAAGTTTCCAAAGACACTAAACTATTACATTCCTTGTGTGTTTGTTTTTGTTATGTATTAAGTATTCCACAAAAGTATTGTAATGTCAATGTGCGTCAAGCTTCGGGCCTCTACAACATTAACATAAAACTGTTAATAAATGGGAAATATAAATTCCTAATAAAATAATATATTGTATTCTATATAAGAATAATGTTATTATTAATATATATAATATACTAATATTTATTATACTAGAGGTTTGACCATGTGTGAAAAAAGTAAACACCTAAGGTAATGAGATTTCTAGTCTCAGTTTTATTTCTGCGAGACTTGTGCCATATTCACCACTCATTTTTTTGTGGTGTATATAATTCCCATGAATTTATTTAATGATTAAAATAAATAAATTAATTTTAATATTTATATCCATTTTATGATCTATCTTTTATAGTGTTTATGTGTCAAAAGTTACCATACCAGTAATGTAATTTTTTCTCAATTTTCCTTCTTTGAGATACAAGTCATATTATTCTTCTATATTATTATATGAGGTGTATATAAAACTATTTGACATGTTTTATCATAAATATACGTATTTTCATTAGATTTTTTTCTTCATTAAATGTTATTATTTCATGGTTATTAATATGCAAAGATACCTAAGTGGTAACACTTTATTGATAAAATCTCATTATTTATCAGGATGGTTTATGATTATGATTCCATTGATGAAATATTATGATCTATGTCTTTGTAAATATCATTAAATTTCTTATCCTATATTTATTCATGAAATTTTCTTATAATAGTAATGTTTTCACTCTTTGTTACATAATATAATTAAGAACTATTTTTAATAAAATCATACATTATCTCTCTCATTGGTTGAAAATTTCTGTTCTTTCAAGAAATTGATTTCTAATGAAATGGTTTCAAGAACGTTATTATATTATCCTGTTAAATTTAAAATAAATTTGATCAATTTTTTTACATTTTAAAATATGATTTTTTAAAAGGAATATTCTTTTCATTTTTTGATCAATGATGTTTTCTAATATTTTTATAGTGTTGAAGGAATGTTCTGAAAGTACAA
This sequence comes from Viscum album, assembly GCA_963277665.1. Taxonomy (NCBI): domain Eukaryota; kingdom Viridiplantae; phylum Streptophyta; class Magnoliopsida; order Santalales; family Viscaceae; genus Viscum; species Viscum album. The sequence continues at coordinate 1,146,557,393 of OY728166.1, forward strand.
ATTTATCCGCCATGATGACCATAATTTCATTGAAACATATATTATATGTTCTGAAGGTTATTTTCAATGAAAAATTTGGATAATTTTTTTATGTTTTATATGTTTTTAAAATGATTTAAAAATCATTCTTTATATGTAATAAAAAATTATTTTCAAAGAAAAGACTTGTAATTATTTCAAAGCTTCTTTCATAAGTTTTCAAAGTTGTGATCAAATAAAAAGACATTAATTTTTTTATGTTTTAAAAATAATTTATTCAATGAATAAGGGATATTTTTATCATGATATGTTTAAAATTATTTTTAAATCATAATTTGTTAGTTTTATAATTCGTTTTTGATGAATGGATTTTGAAAAAATTTATAACTTTTAATGAAAGGATGTTTCCCTTAAGAAATTATCCAAGTGAACATTAAAAATCCTCCTCTATCTATGATAAAATATTTTGATATAGTTTATTATTTATTTGGGATATTATCCAAGGAAACCACTATAATTTTTTTAACGATTGATTTTTTAATGAATATTTTCTTTTGAAACCTGTTTCTCTTAAATTGGTTATTTCATGATATGATTCTTATGAAACTCAATTCTATTCATTGGTTATTATTTGATTAAATTATTCTGAAAAATGCCTCTTTTCTATATAAAATTTTATGATGAAGTGTTTATAATACCAATTTCATTTCATGGATCATATATTATGAATTATTATGATCTTTTCTCACACATACGTATTATTTTATTATATGACAATTTGGACATATATCTCCCTCTAATAAATTGGGTAACGAAGGGTGACTCATGAGTATATATGTTATGTGTGGACACGATTACATCTTCTCAATTTAATTTTTGGACCTAATTACATGTCCACGCTATAATGAGTGAACCTTATTATATGTTCATAATATTGGGTGTGAACCTAATTTCATGTTCTTAATGTTGTGTGTAGACCTCATTTCATTTCCATAAGTTTATGTGTGAACCTGATTAAATATTAAAAATGTTATTAATGGACCTGGTTTCATGTCAATAAGTTTATGTGTTAATCTGATTAAATTTTTGCAATGTTATGAATGGAACTGGTAGAACTTCCATAAGTTTATGTATGAACCTTGTTACGTGATCACAATGTTATGCATGGACCTGGTTTCATGTCCATAAGTTTACGATTGAACCTAATTACATTTTTACACTATTATGCATGGAACTAGTGGCATGTCCCTAATAATATGTTTCATCCTCATTACATTTTCAAAATTCTATGAATGGACCTAGTTTCATGTCCGTAAGTTTATACATGAACCTGATTACAAGTTCATAAGGTTATTTGGGAACCTTATTACATGTATAAAATGTTATTCAAGAACCTCGTTAGATGTTCATAATGTTATGTGTAAACATGATAACAAGATCACAATGTTATTCATGAACATAATTAAATTTTCACAATTTTATGTGTGATCTTGATTACATTTTTACAATGTTATGCATGAACCTCATTACATGTTCAAAATGTTTTTTTGGACCTGGTTGCATGCACATAAGTTTTTGCGAGGGCTAGATTTCATGTCTTAAACCTAATGAGTGAACATGATTCATTTAAACATGTTCACAGTGTCACAATTTGATGTATATTACACAATTCTATATCATATTCCAAAGATATTATATCTTAACACATGTTATTTGATTTCCTTATGATTCTGGTATTATGAACTACCAATATTTATTTCACGATTCATATTTATAATCTATTATATTCTATGTATGATCTTATAATGATATGATCATGTAATCATATCATTATTCTCATGTTATGCTTACATATCTCACATGTTTACTAATGATGAGCCTTTTATATCACTCATTTCTTATATTTCCATTACCCAGGTTATGAAAAATTGTTTTATGTATGAGTGCTACAGGGATATTTAAGGGAGATATTGAATATCTTTCACCATGATATATGATTAGGTTTTAATGATTACAAAAAAATTAACCTATTACATTCCATGGAATCTGCTTTTATTATATGGTGGATATTCATCTAAAATAATGGAATATCTATATATGTTAAGCTTAGGTCACAATATTTTGTATCAAAGGAATGCTTTAGTGATCCTTTGGAAACTAGGATGACAAAAACATTGAGAGATAAAAGGGATATTTATAAGGATATGTACAGGGATATATCTAAGGATAAGACTATTGTGTTATAGATTTTAAAAAAGGTGTCCTATTTTAGACATCCTATAAATGAATTTCCATGATTTTATGGTTTTCTACTATGATAAGTGTTTCTCACACCATGTTTTTTGTTTTGAAGTCAACGGCGGACACCAGAAGGAGCTAGGTTAACATTAAATGTTTCATATTTGGAAAGTATGATCTTTAAGAAAATTTATATCCTATGTGGAAATCTCAGAAAGATAATTTCGAAGGTAGAATGAGTATTGGTTTTACTACTGAAGATATAGTGACCACAAATGAAATGTAAAATGTATGGGATATTCTAACCATATTTTTTACATCTTTATATTGAGGTTGAAGAACCTTAGGAAATGATTTATATTACATATTCGTGGAATGGGGTATTAAGGAATTAGATGATGAATCCTATGTAATGGTTTAAGAACAATTTTTTATGACTGAAGTTTATATGTATAAGAATTCAAGAATTATGTTATTTGAATCCAAAATTATTGGATTTCCATTAAGTGTTTTCAAAAAATACATTGAAGGGCGATGATTGACCTATAAAAGAGATTTAATGGAAAATTTATATTTTTATTAAGAGAAGGTAACCCTTAATGTGTTCATGATGTTGAGAAATTTTTTTTAACATGGATACAGAGATGATTTTGGATAATGTAAATTACTTAGAACTAATAACCAAGTAAATGATTTTTTATTTTTTGGAAAATAGATTTTATCAATCACAAATGGAGTATATAATGTTTTTTTGGATTTATAGAATATTTCGAATAAATTTTATAATAAAGAAACATGCATGTTTTCAATAAGTATTTTTAGTAATTCAGGTTATTATAATGTTTAAATATAATATATTATGATGTTATTCACATGTTTGGTATGTAATAATAAGAGATGCATTATTATATATGGGGGAACAATGATATGATGGTTTTGAGAAATTGAGTGACCTTCATTCTAAAATTTTTGGAATTTCATCTTTCTGAAGGGTTAATAGGTATACAATTTATGGAATAGTTTATGTTAAACTTCACAGGATGTTTTAGAGAATAAATTATTATCACAACGCATGTCGATTTAGGAATAGTAGATAACATGTGCAAACCATTTTTTGGGATAAATATAAGTTGAATTACTCATCATTATATTTATGGTTCTCATGATCTGCTAATGATTCAGGAATGAAAAATTAAACTTCATTTCATGGAAAAAGAGATGAATTTTAAATTGATCCAGGGAGAACAAATGGTGAGACTGTTTTAAAATCAAGTGATTACATATTCTCATGAAAGTTATTAACCATTAGGAAATGGATCTTGAAATAAAATATTATCCTATTATCATCATTTCTTATGATATCAATGACATATTTCACTCCTCATTGGTTTCTATTTTTGTGACCTTTAATAATATTTCGATCACCCACTTTTTTGTGAATAGTGATCTTTATCATTCTATAGAGTTATTTATTCTTTTAATCCATTCCAAAATATTCACCTATTTTATCCTATGTGGAATCCTAGTTGTGAGTTACTTTTAATAACTGTTATATTTACAACATTCCATATTTAAAGGAGTTTTTAGTATTAATCTTTTTGATGTGGGTTTATGAGAAATGAACTTTCTAGCATTCAACTATTGATATCTCAAATGAATTTCAAAGGTGAAATTAATTTTAAGCAGGGTATAACGTAACAACCCTAGAGTTTGTGATTTTTTTAATATAATTTAATTTTTTTAGATTTTTCATTTAACACAACACCGAATAAAACTTTTGTTATACCAAAACAATATTTTTTTTATTTCATTATACAGAATACTAAGTAAATCATGCATTACATGAAAAACTCTGATTATCTTGTGGTATGTTCAACACATTTGTTTTTATTTTGCAAAACAATTTGAGTTCCTTTGATACCTTCCATTATACACATGTATAATTCTTACCAAACTACAATATAATATTAGTATTTTTATTAAAATATTATTATATTTACCACCTAGAAATTCGAATGGAAGTTAAAAATAATTTTTTTTAAATATTATTTACACATGTATGTAAAATTAATTTATTGGTTATCAATTATTTAGAAATTAATGTGTGAACTATTTAAATATATGGAAATTCATTTTCTATGAAAACTATTGTTTATTTAAAAACACATTTTTATTTAAATAAATTAAACAAACTATATTTTTTGTTTCATTAATAAAATTTAATCGTAATATATTCATTATTTTTTTGATATTTATCAATTATATTTGATAGGTATGGGATGAGAATAAATACAATTTTATGAATACGAATATGTATTTTTCTAAAAAGGTATTTTTATAGAATTTTAATGGTGCACCTATTTTAAATATAATTTTTGGAATATTTATAATTTTTATAAGATATAATAAAATTAATTTTTAAAAGCATAATATAAAATTTGATTTTTTTTGAAATCTATTTATTTTTCTGAGAATTTTCAGGTTTTGATGAATAATAAAAAATACTAATGTTTAATTTAAAACTAATTATTCTGTATAAATTATTTTTATAGATTAATTATGTTTTAAATTACAATTAGTTAAATTTTACATCTATTAATCCAATTTAGGTAATTTGGATCTTTTTATTTTTAATTTAGATATAAAAACATAGCACACTTTTAAACATTTGTTTCACTTTAAAACCCTACAGTCTCATCCCATTTGTTGGATTAATATTAAATTATTTTCATCCACTTATATGATCAGAAATTGGAATAATTAATTCCATATTTGGAATAAGAATAATTTTTAATTTCTAATATGTTGAACATATTATTTTCCTAAAAATATTAGATAATTTAATTAAAATTAATTACATTGATTAAGGTAAAAACTAGCTTACTTAATGATTAAACATACAAAATAAGATCTAAAAATGAACCTAAACGTCACAAAAAATTAGGTTATGGAGATATTTAGACCATTTAACCTCTATTAATGGGGAATTATTGAGTTGTAACCCCTATGGGACAATTAAAATGTCAGGAGCACTCAAATATTTTCAATAATATCAATGTGTCCTTTCCTCATGTATAAAAGGTCTCCTTACATCTTCCTTTTATCATAATTATCAATATATTATTTCTCATCCAAAACCTATACAAATAAACTTTAAGAATACACCCCCTATTCTTAGAGGTAACACATTGGGAATAAAGTCATATAATGAATCCCTTTGGTGAAAACCAAAAGGGGTTACCCAAAGAAAAGGTAACATCCTTCAACAAAAACTTTGTTTTATTTGTTTCTCCACCACATAAATTATTCTTATTCAATTATTATATAATAACCATAGTATCCTAAATATACTGAGGAGTTATTACTCTATGGTTATGATCTACAATCACACACACTTCAATCAAATGGGATAAAAAATCATCGTTCATGTGTTTGGATGGCTAATGCCTCGTGAAACGATGTTGTTTGTTCTTCCATTGCCACATTCCATGATTGGGAGTAATAAATTAATTTATATTTTTATATGATACATATTATATTTATTATTTATTCATTATTAATTAATTATTATATAAAATACACCTTCATACTTTTCATTTAATGTAAATACGATTGATTCTTCTGGGGACATGTGGATTATCGGCTCCTCAAAGCAATGTGATTTGTTCAGACATAACATAGAATGTATTAAGGATGAGTTTCGAATAAATATATGATATATATGAAATAATAATTTGAACTCAACAATATATATTCATATATTTCATTTAATTTCTTTATTTCAATATGTTATGAAAATTGAAACAATGCTCATGTGTAGGTACATCCTTCCGTCTCTATGAACGGTGTATTCCAGTTCACATTTCTATCTTTTATAGATTGTTATAAATATTTATATAATAAACATATATGATATTTATACCATGTTTTAATTTCTGGAAATATGTAAATAATTATCTAAGGAATTGTTTCAAGAATAATAGGTCACAACATATACAACAAAACAAATCAGATATTACCTGTAACGCAATAATTACAAAAAATTGTTAATAAACGGATAATATAAATTTATAATCAAATCATATATTTTAATAAATATAAAAATATAGTTCTTTATTTTATTTATAATAACATTATTTTTATTATATAGTATATTCCAATGTGTGCGAAGAAAGTAAAGACTTATAGTAAGGGGATTTCAAGTCTCACTTTTATTTCTGTAAGACTTATTCCATATTCACCACTCATTTCTTTTCTGTGGTGTATATACTTACCATGAATGTTTTATATGATTAATATAATTGCATTTAAGTAAATTTATAAATCTATTTGATTATATCGATTTCATATGGTTTATGTTTAACATTTTACCAAATCATAATGTAATTCTGTGTCAATTTTCCTTCTTTGAGATACATTCCATGTTATGAAGATATATTCTTCTGTGAGGGGTATATACAACCCTTTGACATTTTATGTCATGAAGATAAATATTTTAGAGAGATTTTATGATTCATTTAATGTTATTATTTTATGGTTACTATGAATTAATGTTACAAAAGTGGTAACAGTTTATTATTATAGTCTCATCATTTATCAAGATTGTTTATGATTATGATTCCACTGAGGAAATACTATGACCAGTATATAAATAAGTAGAATGAAATTTATTATCCTATGTACATAAATTATATCATAAAGTAACAATACCATTTTATGACTCCTTGTTTCAAAATATAATTAACAAAATTTAAGAAAATTCGACATTATATCTCTCTTCGGTCAGGAATATGTGTTCGTTCAAAACCTTGTTTTCTAAAAAAATGTTTTAAAAAAATTTATAATATTCTACTATTATTTTTAAATTAAAATATTCTCCATGATTTTAATTTTTTAATAAAATTTTTTCTTAATGAGAATTTTCTAATAGTTTTCTAATCAAGGCACTTTTCTAAACATTTTATGGCATAAAAGGAATGTTTGGCATGTATAGATTAATCCCCTATTGTCAATGTCATTTCAAAAGAAAATTATTTTATTTTTTTTCAAGTATAATTTTAAATTAAAATATTTTAAACAAAAAAAATATCATTAATAATAGTTTTAAATAATTTATAAACCATCTAATAGATTTCTTCAAAAGAATATTTTCAATGAAAATTAATTCAATGATTTCAAAGATTCTTTAATATGTTTTGAAATTTTATTTCCATGAAAATGGTTTTCAAAATATTTTATGCTATAAGATGTGTTTTTCCAATTACATAGGTTATTTTCCTAAATAAATCTTTTAATTATTTTTAAATATTACTTTATAAGTTTTCAAAGTTTTTTTCAAAGGAATTGATTTTGAAAATATTTTAGGATTTTTAAAGAAAGGTTGTTTCCATTAAGAAATGATCCTAGTGATCTTTAAAGATCCCCCTCCATATAATATTTCATCATTTGATATATATTATGAGTCTGTAGTGATATGATCCAAGGAAACTCAGTTTCTCGTCCCATTTTCCATGAAATTGTATTGAAATATATGTGTCTAGGGTGCCATCTAATTTTATTGGATTTCTATTAGAGAATATTTCTGGTATAAGAAACCAGTCTCATTTGAATAATTGGTGGATTTATATTCTTCAAGAAATAAAATGGGTCATGATATGGTAGTGTGTAGGAACTGGGGTATGAATGGTCTTTTGAGGCTAGTTTTGGAACTGAGGGGGGTGTACGTTACAGCTAATGGTCTGAATAATGTGGTTATGATTGGTGATTCATGTGATCGTGAAAGAATTTCCAAGTAAGTGAATATTAGATTACTTGTGGATGAGTAATCGATGGGTTGTGACATTCATATAGTGAATTCAAAAGATAATTTTATTTCCAACAGCATAGAAACGGATGTCAACTTCCAGAAAGAGGCCCAACAGTTGCTTTTGGAGTTTAAGGTTGTTAACATCTATTGAAGATTCAACTATGATATAAATTTTGTGTATGTAATAAGGATTGTGAATACTCAAATGAATGTTTCTCCAATAGTGATCAATGAAGATGTAGGGGAATCCCTTGATAATTTAAATAACATGATAGTGTCTCAGGAAGTAGGTAAGGAATAGAAAATCGCCAGTTATTTTAGTAGAGGCAGGTGGGTGTGGGTGAAGGTTATAGGAGGAATGTGGACAAGAGGGAAAAGATGGAATATTATGGTAAGAAATCATATTGGGAACCTGGAGTTAAAAGGATAAGAATATGATAAAGGGGATTTGATTCAAACAAACATACAAATCACAACGCCAACATAAATACTCTTGGAGATCCACAGTTTATATGGAACTTTATGAGAGGATGATATTTCTTTTCAAGTCACCATGGATAGTTTTGAAGAAGGAAAAGGGTGAGGTATCCATAGTTTCAGAAGGAATAATTGGAGGGTATACAAAATAGATGAGGTAGATGCAATTTTCAAAAGGGATAGAATACTAAAGGATGTAAGGTTTATTCCCATTAATTAAAGCCAATGGAAAATCTGACTCCCAAAAAGTATATAGTGGTGAGTGATTCCACAGATCATGTTCATTTAAAATAGTATTTCTTAATTTTTTTGAATGATTAGATGATAATGGAGTGAGGTGACGTCAAGAAATCAAATCATGGAGATCATAATAAGGATAATCTGATACACGTGTAGGTAGAAGATAAGGCTACAACCAGAGTAATAGATGATGTGGTTCGAGAAGAAAGGGAGGAATGGGAGCTCACCCATCATTACAAAGAAGGGATGTTAGAGGACTTATTGGAGTTCAAAACCACACATGAGAATTTGAAAAGGATTTTAAATTGAATTATTCAATTTATCCTTAATAAGGAATTGTTTTCTTTGATTATAATGAAAAAGTTCTTTTTAGAGAAAGGATTCAACGAGAGGAGGTTTGGTTTTGAATAAATTTTCTATTCATGGGACAAGATGTACTATAATTTTGATGACTTTGTCGTGGAAGTCCCAGATTTAGATTCCGCTTCACTGCATTGGTGTATTTATAGAGTTAAGGTTTCTAATTAATTAAATCTCGATTTTAGTAACCCAGTTATTTTTTTGGTGTTAGTTGATTGTCCACTTTGAACTGGGATGGTTTACCAATTTTCATATAAATGTTATTTAAATAATAACAAATTAATTTTCATTCAGTATAAAGACACAATTCATATTCTATTTTAATGGTTAATGTTTATGATGACAAGTTTCTTTTCAAACCCATTTCTTTTACACGATTTATACCATGATATGATGATTATTAAACTCACTTCTTATCAAGGGTTATTCTGTGATTTAATTATTATTAAAGCTATATATTTTCCATAGGTAATGTAACAAACCATGGGATTTTAATATGTTTTGTGTAAGATGAACCCAAGATAAGGGAATTCTTAACCCAATTCCCCTTCTCTTGGTTAACCATCTACTTCATTGATTACATGCTAATAAGATTGGTTGAGTAATTAAATTTGATTATATTATGATGTATTCAATGGATTTACATTTTATACAAAAATTAATTTCACTTTATAAATTCTCACATCAATTATACTATATTTTTAAAGTAATTGTATTTTAAAATCTACATGTAAAATTCTATTTTACCAAATTCAAAAGAAATATTTTTATTCAATTATTCTTGTTTTATGGTTATGATTTGGTTTTCGAGAATTCTTTATGATGAAGGTTATTACTGATATCTCTTGAAAATACATTGGGTATGTTTATGTTATAGGTATACTGTATGGTTCCTCCAAGTGTAACTGTAATGGTTCCACCTTAAGGTACCTGTCAGGGATTCATTGTAAGGTAGTCATGAGGGTTACAAATCATGAGGTAGCCACGAGGGTTACAATATTAACTAATTAATACCCCAAGTTATCTATATGTTTTAATTATGATTTTTATGTTTTATGGAAATATGTTGTATTCAAAAAGTAACTATATGATATATATCAGGTGAGAAGTGAGTCTTTATGATAATGGTTTTATATATTTACAATTTTTCATATAATAGTGGTTTCTATCCTTATTTTTAAATCCCTTACCGATATTATTTGAAATCATCCCATGTTTTTTAAATGTTTCTCATAGTTTATAAGGATGTGTAAGATAAAGAAGGAATTCAAGTTAAATGTTCTGATAATATATCAATGATATCAGGTTTTATTTTGTATGTTTTGTATTTTGGAAGAAATGTATGTTTTTTAGTAGTAACTAATTTGTATGCTTATGGGGTGATATGTATGAATTATTTCCAAAAATTATAATAATATAAATTAAAAAAATATTTCAGAATGTATTATGTGTATTATTTAATGTTTAAGGTCGGGTCCTTATTATTGGTATCAGAAAAAAATTTAGATAGATTTAGGGTTTGGGATTATGTTAATAGAATACCATAAATTATTTTTACCCTATGTTTATGTTGAAATGATATAGAATTTAAATATTTTCATGTTGCTTCTTTTATGATTTTTCTATTCAACGTTTTTTCAACAGATGAAACATGGAAATTAAAGTTAGAAGGCACCGAGAGGATGATATCATTCTGAATCCTCAACTAAGAATTGTGGGAATTGGAAATGAATATTTTGTGATAGTAATGAATTTGTTGATATAGCCTATAAATAGTGGTGGGATGAATGGAAGAGAATAACTAGAGATACCAGAAAGGAACAAGATGTTGGTGGAACATTTCAAAAGGAAACACCCACCTACTTTCGATGGATACTCTAGCCTAGAAGCATCTAAATGATGGATTAAAACCCTTGAAAATATATTCAATGTTATTGGGTGTTTATATAATCAAAAGCTAAGTCATACCATTTATCTTTTTGAAGGTGAATTTGACCAGTGGTGGTCAACTATAAAGAATATTAGGAATGATGATAACATCAATTATTTCGAATGAGATAAATTTTAAAACCATTTCCTAGAAAACTATTTCCCTTAGGTGGTTCGACCAAAGATAGAAAATAAATTTCATGAATCGAAACAATAGGAGGGGGATTTTGTGGCCATGTATGAAACAAAATTCACCTGATTGTGATGGTATGATCCAAATATTATCTAGGAACTTGATAGAAAAATCAATGTTTTTAAACAAGATTGAATCCAATATATCAAAGGGTATTGACCTGTTGTGAATTCTAAAGTTATGATAAACTTGTCTAATGTGCTGAGAGTGGATAAATGGAGTTTTTTAATGAACCCATTTACTTTGAAAACAACAAGAAGAAGATGTACATATGGAAAGTTATGGGTAAGAATAAATCAATGAAATACGATGGTAAGAAACTATGGTTTCCATTTTATGAAAAGTTATGTAAAAATCACTCTCAGGATTGACTTAAAAATCTGGGAAGTGTTTTTGATGGGGTACGTTTAGATGCCAAAGAGCCCGTACCCGAGTGGTAAGGGTTCTTGCTTTGTATCCAAGAGACCCGGGTTTAGAACTAGGTGGAGGAAAATTCTGGGTTACTATAGCATTAATGTCGTAGTTACTGTTCGGTACTATAGTATCCCGAACTATTCACACAATTTGGGCCTTCGGGACACTGGTTTGGGACTACGGGTCTCTAGGGCCTTCTGGTCATCAAAGTCCTTTGGGCCATAGGGCCTTTGGGTCACGTAGAGCGTGGAGTATCCCAGTTCACACAGAACAGACCCCAGAAGAGGATCAGAGCAACATGAGTAGCAACCACAGATGTAGAGCTAACTGGATTGGATGAATGAGGGGGTATGGTAGCCGCCATCGAGACCAGGAACCGTGCAGCGTTGTATGGGGCAATGCTAGCCGATTAACAATGAAAGGTGGGGAGCTAGGTGATCAATGAAGTAGAAAGCTGGGGAGGGGAATTTCAAGTGGTCTGGGCCTACGGGTCATGTATTGGGCATGGTGTGCCTCTAGGTCATCGGGTGATGAATTTCAGGTTTGTCGGGCCTTGTACCTTGAGCCTACGGGTCATGTACAGGTTCCCCTTAAACCCTTAAAAGTGGGATTATCCTTAATAAAAATAACAGAGAAGGTATGTGTTAAGTTTAGACATATGGCTTGAGATTGTGATGATTATTATATTATTATTAATTCTGATATAAAAAAATACAAATTGTTTTAAATGTCATGAGATGTCTCATTATTTGAATAATTTCCCAAACAAATATCTGAATAATGGAAATAAGCTATATTATGATAATAAAGGTGTAGTGAAATCCTTTGAAACTTCATCAAAAAATGTTGGGTCATCCAATGAAGTGGTATCTGGTACTTTTTTTGTTTACACATATTTTTATAATTTACTATTTGATACAAGGTCTACACATTCATTTATTTCTGTGAAATTTTCTAGTAAATAGGATATTTCATCTAAATAATTGAGACAAGAACTAATGGTTAAAACACTAGTTGAAATATTATAGTAAAAAGAATTTTAAGAATCTTCATGTTGTTATCTATGGAAAGACATTACCTTAAAACCTTGTTGTTTTCCCTTGGTATAGATTGATGTCAATCTAGGTATGGATTGGATTTCTGTCTATCATGCTAAGATTGATTGTAGAGAAAAACAAGTTTTTTTATAAAGAGTTTCAATTTGTGTAGAAGAATAAACTCGTATAATTAGTAACATACCAGAAAGCTAAAAATTGTTAAAAGATATAAATGAATGTTATCTTTCTCATATGATTAAAAATATGGGAACTTTTTAGATTAATGATGTTCCAGTGGTAAATGAATACCTGGATGTTTTTATGATGATTTTCTTGGTGTTATACATGTTTGGGAAGTTGAATTTTCTATTATCTTGGTTGGTGATACAAATAAAATTTCAGACCCCCCTTATTAAATGGATCAAGTGAAACTTCTTGAATTGAAAAATCGGTTGCATGAGTTTCTTGATAAATTCTATATTCGTTCTATCACATCACCATGGTGTGATTCAATTTTTTTCATTAAAATAATAATAGTTTGATGATACTTTTCATTGATTGTAGATCTTATAATAACATTATTTTTAATAATAATTATCCATTTCCTCATATCAATGACCTGTTTGATTAGATCTAGAGAGATTGGTTTTTTTTACAGATTGACTTTAGATCTATGTACCACCAGTTGAAAGGGAATGATGATGACATCCCAAAAACAAATTTTCATAATAGAAATGTGTGTTATGGGTGTTTTGTTTTTCCATTTGGATTGAAAAATTCCCCTGCTATATTCATTGGTCTTTTGAATAGAATATCTTGTAAAAATTTGGATAAATTTTTGGTTGTTTTTATTGATACTATTTTAGTCATTAACATATTAATTAGGATAATGATAAACATTTAAGGATTGTAGTGAAAGCTCTTAGATAAAATAAGTTATAAGAAAAAATTATCAAATTTGATTTTTTGGTTACTGTTTTTTTTCTTCAACACATTGTAAATAAGGATCGAATAACAGTTTATCCTACCAAAACAAAGTGATTGATAAATTCCCAAGACCTACAAATATTAAAAAGATTCATATTTTTATTGGATAAACATGTTTTTACTAATTGTTTGTTAAAAATATTATAGTGTTATCTATCTCATTAAATAATTTAATACAAAAAGATGTTAAATTTATTTGGACATAATAATGTGATTTTTTTTGGAACTGAAGAAGAGATTTGTGAATGCTCCAGTTTTGGCCCTTCTTTCTAGAAATGGTGAATTTTTCATCAACAATGATTCTTAATTGAAGAGAATTTGTTGTGTTTTTATACAGAATGATCAGGTAATTTCTTATGATTATAGAAAACAAAAACCTCATGAGTTAAATTATAAGACACATGATTTTGAATTATTATATTTGCTTTTTTGCATTAATATTTTATAGGCATAATTTATACGGAGCCAAATGTGAAATATATACTAAACATAAAAGAATTATGTATTTATTCACTTGAAAGGAATTAAACATTATGAAAAAGAGATGGATTGACCTGATAAAGGATAATGATTCCATGATCAATTACCAACTTAGAAAGGAAAAAATTCATTGATGCCTTTAGTCAAAATCATCATTAATCATTAACTATATTATATTTGGGACAAAACCCCTTGATTAATGATTTGATGAATTTTTTCTTGGAATTTGTTATTGTAGCAAATTCTTCTGTTTTGTTTCAGGTGTCAAGGGATTTTTCTCTATCAGATTGAATTAAGCAGGTGAAGAAGGAAGGCAGTTTGTTATAAAAAAGGTAGAATTAGTTAAAAGGTGTATGTACCTAAAATTTAACACTGATAAAGGATGGGATTTAATATTTGGAAATATATTATGTGTTCTTTGTGTTTCCATTATGAAGAAATAAATTTTTTGTGAATCTCATTGTTCTCTATTTTCAATTCATCCTGGTAGTATTTAGATATACAAAGACCTTTAAGAGTATTACTGGTGATATGGATTGAAAATAGATATTATGGATTTTACCATGAAATGTTTTACCTGTCCACAGGTAAAATTAGAGTGATAAATACTAAAGGGGATGCTTCCACCTTTACTAGAGCCATAGTGGAAATGGGAAAATATATCAACGAACATCTATATGGGCCCACCAAAGACTTCTTGAGGTAATAAATTGATTTGGGATATTATCGAGAGACTGACTAAATCTAATATTTCCTTTCTATTTGAGATACTATGTATTTGGATCTTCTTTCTCAACTATCCCTCAGAGGGTTTGTTAGTTCACATGGACTTCCACTTTCCATTGTATCTGACAATGATCCTAGGTTCACATCTAACTATTGGAATGTACTTGAGAAGTAATTGGGTACAAAATTAAATTTCATCACTAGTTTTCATCCCCAATCTGATTGATAGAATGAGAGAGCAATTATTAAACTATATTATATGCTTTGAGCTTGTTAAATAGACTACCAGGTAATTTGGGATCAACATCATTCTTTATTTGTGTTTTCTTATAACAATTGTGTTCATTCTAGTATACATATGGAACCTTTTGAGTAATTATATCATAATTGGTGTTGAACACTAGTATTTTGGGATGATGTATGGGAAAAGAAGTTAATGGGAACATAATTAGTTGAGGAAGTGGATGAGAAATTAAAGATGATCTAGCAACACATGAGTATAGCTTATAGTGGGAAGTAAATTTATGTAGATAACAGGAATACATAATTTTCTTTCAAGGTAGGTGGTCATGTTTTCATTAGAATATCACCATGGAAAAGTGTTATGCATTTTGGAATGAAAGTAAATCTAATTCCATGGTTCATTGGACCTTATGAAAACATAGATAATGTTGGACCAATCACCTATCAAGTATATTTGCCTCATATTTTATCTCAGATACAGAACATTTTGCATGTTCCGATGTTGAGAAAGTATGTTCCAGAATCGTCTCATGTTTTGAGCCTAAAATTAGTTCAGGTGGAAGAGAACCTTTCTAATGATGATAAACCTATTCAAATTCTTGATCATAAAGAGAAAGTATTGAAGAATAAGGTAATATACCAGGATAATGTTTTGTGGAGAAACCACATGGTTAAAAAAACATGGGAATACGAAAATGCCATGAGGGAATGGTAACCTCAATTGTTTAATAAGTAAATAAAAATTGTGGGGACAAATTTTCTAAAAGGTGGGGATAATGTAACAAACTAGAATATTTGAACACATAAGAAGTAAGAAGAACTTGATGGAAGGGTATTCTTAACCGAATTCCCATTCATTGGATTAACATTCTACTTCACTAATTATATGGTACTAAAATTATTTTTGAAATGAATTTTGTTAGAATATTTTTTATTATGTGAATTTATAGTTTATAGACATATTCCTTTCATTCGATTATTTATCACATAAATTATATTATATTTTAAGGGACTTTTCTTTAAAAGTCCCCTTTCAAAATTCTATTTTAAAAAATTCAAAAGCAATGTTTTTATGCAATTATTTATGTTTTGTGATTATGTACTTGTTATTGGAATTTTTTTATGATGAATGGTGGGAAATATATTTCCATATAATGCATTGTGTATATTTATTTTGGATGTCTTCTGCATGGTTACGCCAAGTGTAACTTTGATGGTTACACAATAAGGTATCTATGAGGATTTCATTGTAAAGAAGCCACGAGGGTTACAAATAATAAGGTATATTTTAGGGTTACAATTTTAAGCAGGTAATGGCTCATATTATCTATATTTTTTAATTATTATTTTCTAATTTTTAGGGAAATATCATGTATTCACAAAGAAACTAAATGATACTTATTAAGTGAGAAGTAATTCTTTATAAAAATGGTTTCATATGTTTATAACAATTCACATACTAATGGTTTCTTTTCTTATTTTTATATCCCTTGCTTTGATTTTTTTGTTCATCCCATGTATTTAATTTTTTTTCGTAGGTTATAAGGATGTGTATTAGAAAAAAGGAAGTTAAGTTAAACGTTAGAAAGATTTTTGTAATAAATTATTTTTATTTTAAATGTTTTCTATTTTGAATAAATTGATACATTTTTAGTAATACCGAAACTATATGCTTACTGGGTGATATGTTTGAATTATTTTCTAACTTTCTAAAACTCTAAAGGAATGTATTAAGTATATTATATAATGATTAATGTCATGTCCTTATAATATTTATTTAATTTAATAGGTTATGATATTATGAATTTTTATGTGCTTTTAGAACACATATGTAGGATTTCATTGTGTTACGATTTAGACATATATATCCCTTTAATGCATTTTGTAATGATGGATGACTCAAGAGTATATATGTAGGCATGAACCTGAATACATGTTCAAAATGTCATGCGTGGACCTAATTTCATGTTCACAATGTTATGAGTGATCCTTATTATGTGTTCACATTGTTATGCATGAACTTGATTTCCTGTTCTCAATGTTATGCATAGACTTCGTTTCATGTCCATAAGTTTACGTGTCAACCAAAATACATGTTCACAATGTTATACATGGAATATATTTCATGTCCATGTCATTATACACATGAACCTAGTTATATATTCAGAATCTTATGTGTGCACTTTGTTTAATGTTTATAAGTTTATGCCTAATCTTTTTTACATGTTCACAATTTTATGTGTGGACATTGTTTCATTCCCATTAGATTATGAGCGAGCATAATTACATGTTCAGAATTTTTTTGTGAACCTGATTAGATTTTTACAATGTTATTCATGAACTTGATTACATGTTCACAATGTTATTCATGAATATGATTACACATTCACAATGTTATGCGTGGACTAGATTACATGTTCATAATGTTTTTCCTAAACCTGATTACATGTTAACAGTGTTATTCATGGTCTTGGTTGCATGTCTATAAGATTATATGTGGTCCTGACTTGATATCCTAAAAATAATGAGTGAAAAAGTTTCAATTTACACATGTTCAAAATGTTATAAGTTGATGTGTATGTAACATGTTTATATATTTTGACAATATTATTCTCTCATGACTCATGTCCTTTGATTTCCTTTGGATTCCTGACTTATGAACTTCCAATATTTATTCCATGATTCATGTTTATGATATTTGATATTTAGGGTATGATCTTCAAATGATATGATCATGTTCCAATTCCCTTATTATTATTGTCACATTGAATATGGTTTGGATCAAATCCTTTAGTAGGGGATGCTCTAGTTGATATGCCACCACACTGACATTCTACTAAAGTTCAAATGGTTCAATAAACCATAGATATAAGTTTATCCTTTGATTCAACCAATATTTCCAATGATGAGTAAAAACTTTCAGAAATACATGATCACTTACTAAAAACTCTAGAGGCCACATACTTCGATCAATATAAGGACTATGATGATGTTGATTATACTTCATCAACCCGATGATCATTTAAACCTTCTATGTAATACCTTGTACAAATTTTGGCCAAAAAAACCATGACTCTCAAACTCATATACAAAAAATAGATATATATCATAAAACACCCTCAATGGTTCTGTCACACCCCGACCATAGATGTCCTTATTTTTTTCTTCTTTCTTGGTCCCGGCTTAAATTTGTTTTCGAAGTTTAATTGTATTGGCGGTTTCGTGCCGGTGCGCGTTCACCGCATCGTTAGCGGTGACCGTGGGTTTTGCCCGGGTGACCATGTGTTCACCCGGCGTTTTAATATTAAAATTTTCATGTTGATATTCTATTATTATTACCATTTAAATTGTATTATCATTATTGTAGTATTTTTATATATGTTTATATATGGGTATACTAAAGTATATATATATATATATATATATATGTCTATATATGTATATATATATGTTTATATATGTTTATGTCTATATACATGATTATACATGTATATGTTTATTGTAGTTACGTTTATATGTTTATAGGTATATATCTATATCTATATATGTATAAATATATATGTGTGTTTTTTTAAGTGATTTTACTATTTTAAATATTTGATCATAATAATTATTATTATAATTAACTAATTTTTATTTTATTATCATTATACTATCATTATTATTATTATATTGTTATTGTTACAATTATTATAAAGTTTTATTATTATTATAAAGTTTTATTATTTTTAGGATTTGTTTTATTTAATTACTTATACTATCTTTCAATATTGTTATTAGTATAGTATTTTTATTTTATTATTATGATTGTAGTATTTTATTATTATTATTATTATTATTATTATTATGTGTTTAGATATATATATATATTTTTTCTAACCCTAAACCTACCCAGCCGCCACTCTCCCCTCTCCCCTCTCCCCCCCCCCCCCCCATTTTTTTCCTTACCCCCCTGCTGGTTCGGCCGGCCCGCACCGCCTCCTGCTCCCCTCCAGCCGCCGCCGTCCAGCTCACGCTCATCCCCAGGCGCGCTGCCACGGCCCCCAGATCCTGCACGCTCCCCTCCTGTGAGCTCCCCTTCTGTGCGCTCCGCCGCTCCCGGCTATGCGCGACATCCGGCGGCCTCCTCTCGGCCTGGCTCCGCCCCACCGCTCCCCACCTCCGTCCGGTGACCCCCCCTGCCTTGTTCCGCCGCAGCGACCTCCCCTTCAAGATTTCCTGGCCTCCCTCCATCTCCGCACACCCTGCCTTGCCGGCCGCCGCCTCACCATCTAGCCCGACCGTCTGCCTTCCCTCCCTCCGGTGAAGACACCATGTCTGGCTCCCGTTCTGGTCGTCTCCTCATCGGCGCCCTGGCCTCGCCGTTTTCAGACCGCCGACCAGCACCTCCGACGAGCCCCCCCTACCGGCCAGCAGCCCTCGACCCCCTTCTGACGCCCCTCCTAACCCTTCCGGCGAGCCCCGCTCGGGCCAGCGCCCTCCGCCGCCGTTAAGGCATCCCGGCGCACCCTCCGGCTCTCCTTCTGGTGACCTGATTTTGCTGTCCGACGTCATTCCATCACCCCTGCCCTGTTCCAGCGACCCCGCCGGTGTTCCCCATCTCCCCCGGCACCCTTGCTTCACTCCGGCACCGCCTGCCGGTGTTCCCCGGTCCTTTCCGGCGCTCCGACCAGCTCCGCCACACCGTTGGGAGGTCGCGCACCGCCTTTCCATGGCTCGGCCAGCCGCCATCGTCTTGCGCCGGGCAGCTGCGTGCCCGATAATTAGCGCACGACCTCTGACTGTCTCCCTGCCGGTGCGCGCCTCACCTTTATCTGTCGCGCGACCTTGTGGGTCGAGCGCGTCTCTACGCCGAGGTGATTTTTGTGTCGTGTGATTATATATATATATATATTTTGTGGTCGGTTGATTAATTGTTTGGTTTGTGCAGCGCGTTAGTGGATTAATTCCGCAACGTGGAGGTCTTCGGCTTGCGAGTGCATATGCGCCTGCGCGGGGTGTTCTACGTCGTCGTGTTCGGTTTGCGATTTTAGGTGAGGTTTGCCTCGTTTCATACCCGAATTATTTTATATCAACGTTTATATATTTTTGTGTGTATATATATATATATATTAGTTTTTATATGAATTATTATTAGTCGGTGGTTATGTGATTTTAATTGTTGTGCGTTTGATGCAGCGCGTTGATGATATAACCTCACGATACTGTGGTCATCAACGTGCGTGTGTTTGTGAGTTTGTGCGAGGTGCGACACACCGTGCGTTTGGATTTCAAGCTGAGGTAGGTCTCCCATTACACTCACCTTCAAATTTAGAATTTATTTATTTCTTGTCTTTTATTGGGTTTCAGTAAATTTAAAATTATTATTAGGTAGTAGTTTATAATGTGGTGGTCTGCTCTTCTTATTTCTAGCGTTTCAGTGGATGTATTTTTCTTGGTTTTAATGGTGTGTGCTTTCATGGTGATATTGAAAAATGAGTTCATATTGAAATGTGAAGATCCTGTTGAATTGGGTTTTGAAACGGTTTTGGTGTGTGTAAAATGGTAGGTGTATTATTTATGGAAAATGGTGTTTTTCTTAGAACCTTGATTAGAGGAAATGTCGTGTGACCTTTAAACTTGATTTTTTGGAAACTTTAAGTGTGTTTCTTGGTTGTTGAATTTTTTTTCCTTTTTCGCGTGAACAAAAGTTTGGATTTCATTTGAGAAATGGTGTTCCTTCAAAAAGTGATTAAAGGACCGTTTGGCTCTTGATAAAAATAGGGTGTGTTTGGATATTGGAAAATGATTCTACTTGTGAAACCAGTGTGGTTCAGGTTTAATATTCTGATTTGAGTTTCCTAAATAAAGTTCTAAGTGTGTTTCTGGTTTTCAATGAAATGGTGTGTGTCATATCCCTTTAGAAATGCTTTAGTATTAGATGGTTAAAATGTAAATGATATGACGGCCTGGTTGGCACTTTATTAAATATGAAGTGATTGTATATATATATATATACATACTTATGGGGCATCTCTACAGGGGGACTTCCCTTTGAGGGTTGTCGTGTAGCGATGTCTGTGTAAGGGGTTGGCAAGTGCGTTGAGATGAGTCACGCGTGCGAGGGTCTCCCACTTACACAGTGTTATTAAAACCACCGTGGGTTCCTGGGCGTCCTTTAGAGAATCGAGGGATGGTTGCTGGCTAACCCCAATTATACGGGTTAGTCCCCCCTTGGTAGGTAAGGCCTTGTGTGGCGTGCCACTGGTTGGCTGTTAGGGTGTCCAGTTGGTTATTGATTGTGGAGTACCATGTCGGCAGGTAGTCTAAACCCGATTACGTCCAGGGGTTTTCTAGGGATGTTTAGGATCACCCATTGTTATTTCTTATAACTTCTGGTTTGCTTTTACTTGCACTTGTTTTTTCCTGCTTGTGTACTTACAATCATCTTTCACAGCTCATACTGTTAAATTTTAGGAAAAAGGTTTTCAAATGAAAATACTTTATTCTATTTGTGTAAGATTTGAAAATGTAACACTTCTTTCCTTTTTAAATGAGTTTAGAACTAATGAAAGGAATCCAATTTTTGGAAAAGAATAAGGAAATGTCTTGTGTTTTAGTTTTCAAGTGAAAATTTATGAGAGATTACTTTTATACATTGTAGTTCAATCCTAGAATATATTGATTCTTTATTTACAGGTAGTGTTTTGGGATTTTTTGTGGGGCTCACCTATTGAGTACTTTTTGTGCTCACGCCTATCTTTTACCATTTCAGTTGCAGGTTCCTTGTGTTCATGTTTTCCTGGCTTGAGTCGCTCAGTGGTAGAGCGACGTTGGGTTGTAGTTGGGTGGTGACCCGTGAGGTCACGTGGAGGTATGTTGTGGTGTAGTTTTGTTTATGACGTTAGTATTTTGACTATTTTGTTTAGTTTATATTCTTTCTTTCATCATGTGTTTTGGTTTGGGCTAAAATCGTTCCCAACGATTGAAACTTTGAATGCCCGGTACTTGTTGCCATCCCGGGGGGATCGGGAACGCTCCTCAGGACTTGCCGCGGACCAGCTCGGGTGACCAGTTCAGGGTCGACCTGAGCTGGTTCATGACAAAATGGTATCAGAGGGAGGTTCTTGTTATTTGGGTTATTTGGTAGGTGGATATTAGGACTGTCGGGACTCGAGAGGTAGGTTCGGGAGCCTGTCTGATTAGAACTCCACAGTTAAGCGTGATTGGCCTGGAGTAGTGATCAGGATGGATGACCTCCTGGGAATTTTCCCAAGGTGTGTGTGAGTGAGGACAAAGCACACTGGAAAGGACATGTGTTGGCCTGTGGGGAAAGTCATTAGTCATGTGACCCGTTCAGGCACGTGGGTGGACCCCGAGCTGGGCCCCACGTGTCTGCGGGGGCAACTGGTGGTACCTGGTGGGCCAGGACCTGGCGACCATGTTAAGTCGGGGTGGCTATGCTGTCACCAGGACCTAGTTGTCACATTTGGTATCAGCGGAGGAACTCAGCCTTAAGTGCGCGGTGCACTAACTGGGTTGATATGTAGAGCCCACAACGAGGGCGTTGTGCTCTAAAGGGGGGGGGGGGAGGTGATTGTAACATCCCCAAATGATAAAGGGTTAAATGACTAAATGATATGACTCATGTCAACAAGGTGCACCTTCCTTTTCGGAAGCCTGTCTGATTAGAACTCCACAGTTAAGCGTGCTTGGCTTGGAGTAGTGATCAGGATGGGTGACCTCTAGGGAAGTTTCCCAAGGTGTGTGTGAGTGAGGACAAAGCACACTGGAAAGGACATGTGTTGGCCTGTGGGGACATTCATTAGTCATGTGACCCGTTCAGGCACGTGGGTGGTCCCCGGGCTGGGCCCCACGTGTCTGCGAGGGCAACTGGTGGTACCTGGTGGGCCAGGACCCAACGACCATGTTAAGGCGGGGTGGCTGTGCTATCACCGGGACCCGGTTGTCACAGGTTCTTTTGAAATAGAAGAGTGGTCATTTTTATTATAATATAATTCAAAAATTGGTATGAGAATCATCCATGAACCCCCAAAATCTAGCACACATGCATGAAACTATTGTTATAACATCTAAAATGTCTAATCCATCTTGTAATCCCTCTAAAGAATAAATATAGTCATAAAAAATAGTTGAGAATTTTTTTCTCAAATAACCCTACAAATCATGAGTTAAAATGATTGTTGAGATTTGAAACGTTGCTAGTTATAACTCTATGAAGTCACACAATCTCATCCACATAATATTTCACTATAGCATATATTTTAGTCAAATATTAATCCCGAATGTAATGAGATAATTTCCTGAAATAATACATATTCATTTAGATAACAACACATATTCCTAGTGACATTGGTAAATCAGTAATGAAATTCAATTACAAGTCTTACCAAATCAAATTTTGGACATCTAAAGGTTGTAACAATTCTCTATATACATGATGTTTAGCTTTCGCCACCTAACACACTGAAAACTGAGACAAAAAATTTAAAATTAACCTATTAATCCATAGATGCTATAGTTGACTTCATAAGGCATTGTAAATATTAAATATATCATGACTTATTGTATGTGGTGACCATTGAAATTCATAGTGAACCACCCAATGCATTATTAATGGGATAAATTTCCTTCTCAAAGATATCGATTGATTCCAATAATCATTCGAAGACCTCTCAAGAGTACCACTAAATAAAACACAATCTAAAAAACCCCCACATTATGATATTTTAACTATATCTCCTTATAATATTGCAAAAATGATAACACAATAGTCATCTAATATAAATAACATATAGTACAAAATTTCTCTAAATGAAGATGAAAAACTACAATATCAACTAGCAATTTCTATACATCTCGGGAATCACAAACAACATTTCCAGGATTCTCCCAACATAGAATATTGACAACACAATCTAATTTATCATTTTATAAATGATTTTGAATTCATATTAATATTGTAAATATTTTCACCATCATTGAAGTAGATTTAAATACTAAGGGTAAAAGATATAATTCCAAATTTTTTGTTGGGTTAATATCGTAAAGCACTCTATAATGTGATAATTTTGGCAGAAAATCAAAGATAAAACTGTGATTATGAAATTAATATCCAAGGAATAACACTTATGATATTGGGAATATAACCATGAATACTAAAAATTGATCACTTATCCATACTTTATAATAATAAAACCCAACCAAATATGGGACATATCACAAAAACCCATAAAAATAACCCCATTTGAATTTAAGTGATGAAAAACATAATTTGATAAAAAAATTAGGTACAAAAAATATAATAAAAATTATTTATTCACATAAATACTAAATTATTAATTTAAAAATATCTCAAATAGACTATAATCTAGGATAAATTGGATGTGAACAACCTATAACCACCTACAAGTCCTAGGATTTGGTGGACATTAGTAATAGTCAGAGGTGTTTCTTAATAAATAAGTTCTTTGATGCATAAATGTTCTATGAATAATTCATTGTATGAAATAAATTTCTTAAGGAAAAGAATATATTAGGGAATGAAATTTCACATTCATAAATTTCCATAGTGATAATGTCATTGATTAACCTCTAAAACATATCCCAAATGTTTAGCTAAGTACTCATCATACCTCAAATAAAAGAATATTTCGTCGATTGAAAGCACAATATTCTTATTAACAAACTCTTATAACAATATGTCCGTCAATTACATTAAAATATAGATTTAATTTAGGAGATCTAGTAGAATTACTATGAAAATGACACGAATATATGGATAGATGAAAGAATTATTTGGTATATCATCCTCTACAAACATTTGGTGATACGAAGACCATTGATCAATCAACAAGATCTAGATAGCTCCATACAAATATTTGATCAAATAATATATCCCCGGAAAGGGATAATGTATTGAAACACCCCAATATATTATGATATATTTCTCTATAAATAAATTTTATTTCCTTTAGATATTAAATTACACACACCATAGAGTTTATATTAACCATGTTATATTATTAAAATATTTTTTTTTCAGTGTGACACTATTCAACTAGCCATAATATTTGTGGATATTATTTAGGGGAAACAATTAAGGAAAAAAATATTTTTTACATATGTATAAAATAAATGAATTATTTTTCAAATATTTAGAACATATATAAAAGTGTCTTAAGTTAAAGAGATATTTGTTTATTAGAAAACATATTTTAAGAACATAATATGTTTTCTTAAATTATAGAAATCACTGCTGATGAATGATTTAAAATAATTTAAATTATAATTTATTCGATAAGAATATTTAATATTCCTATAATGTGTTTTACTAGGATTATAATTATAATTAATTCTGTTTTGTGTTGAAATGTTCATTTTTCTAAAAATATTTTTGTTTTCTTTTATACACTAACTATAAAATGAATTTTTTGCACTTATAAGAATTTAATTTTTAAAAATAATTCCCATATTTTTAATCATGAGGTTTAAATTTAGTAAAAAGGTCCCAATTATTTTTTTTCATTATTAATAGTAACCTTGATAAATATTTTTCACATAGCTATGAGTTAATTAGGTGAAAAAGGTAAAAGTTTTGGGATAAGGGTTTAAAACTTTGATAAAATTGTATATTATCCTATTGGATGAGTAAAGTATTACCTTACATAGACATTTTTTAAAAATATTGAATCTTGGTGGAATTTTTCTTTAATTAATATTTTTATACAATTAAAACAAAAAGATAAATAAAAAATTTCACATTCATTACTTTCTCTAATATTTTATCATAAGGAAAAAAAATATTTTATATTTGTCCATACATTTTTACATTAAATGTAAACCAAATTATAATTCATATTAATTTATTTTTTTGATTGAATAATAAAATTAAACTTTTATGTAACACCAACATAGTATTGATTAAATTAATTGAAAAATAAAATACATGATTTTAATAATAATATAATTTTATTTTTTTGGTGAATTACTATGTTCCAATAATTTTGTACCTAAATTTGTCATAAAACTGAAGTTTTAAATGTTTATATTTGATATCTTTTTTTATCCTGATGACATTGAAGTAAAATAAAATTAATAAATCCAAAAATTATATTAATGATATTTTATAATGAACATTATTTTATTAAATAATTTAAAACTCATAAAATCTTCATATATATGAAATTGAATCGGATATAGTTGAATATATCACCCATGTTCCATTTATGGTTTAGTTTTATTTTTTTGGAAACATATTTCACCCTTCATATATATTTTTTTTATTTTGTGGTCATTGTCAAAAGGGTTAAATGGGGTTGGTAAAATAATGATATAAGTATGAAAAGAAAACATATACATTTCAAAATTTTATTTGATGAGATTATTTAGATAAATAGTCATCATATATTATTAATATATAATTTATTGAGTTGTTTATGAAAATGAATTTTTTTTAAATTATTAAATTAAGTAATTCTATTAGTGCCCCTCCACTGAAATATAAATGGGACCCTTCTCTCATATCATACTCAAACATATTGATCCTCGTTTATTGGACATTCTATGATATAACACATTTCTTTCATCCTTACAAATTTATTAGATCTTACATTCTTTCCCAAATCGCATCCTTTTAAGGATTGAGATGTAAATTAAAAGTGGTTTCTCAACAAAGAGGTATAACTCTTAACCATGTACAAAAAAAATTATTTCTTCTTATACCTACTAAATTTTTTTGGTATCTATTATAAAAAATGAATTATTTTTCAAAAATAGATGTAATATTTATATGATTATGAAACAACCATTATCCACATCCCTTTAATAATATGTTAAAATAAAACATCATGTGTGCCTGGGAGTGGACCACATCCTACATGAAGTAATTCATTTTGTTTTTCATCACTAATTCACATTGATGTTTATAATTATGAAATTACAGAATATATATTATGAATTATATTATCATGGTTTTGGAAACATGATATATTATTAAAATTTCATTCATTCCATGAAATGAACAATGAAAACATCATTTGTCTGTATGTATAAACTACCTACTATGTGAGATGATGTAAATAATTTTTCATACTTGTTGTATATAAATAATTATAAAATTGTATATAATGATTACATGTGAAAATAATGACTTGAATAAAATTCTGCATATGATGGAACCTAGAAAAATTGCACGGTTCATGACTACCAAACCAAAATATACTGTAAATAGAAGTAGTTATCAAACAGAACAGTACTTTTAATAAATAATTGTTATTATAAAGGAGGTAAAATGTTATAAGTAAATCATATATGGTATGATATATATATAAATATGGTTATTTACTAGATGTATAATAAATTTATACTTATTATACATTATTTTACATTGTGTAGGATATAATAATAAACTTTAGATAAGAGATTTATGCCATAAAAACATTTATTCAAGATCATTTATGCTTCAATTTAAATTAAGAATATTATATAATACTTATATGATAAATCTGTTTAATTTTATAATCCATAGGTTATTTTTGATATTTTAATATTTTACTAAAATTTCCTCTCTTTGTGACTCAAAATTATAATAAAAACGTTTTTTTAATAAAATTTCCCAGTATTTTTTTTATTTCTAAAGGTGGAGAGTTTTCTCCCATTTCCATAATTTCAAAAAAACTAAAATATATTTCAGAGTATTTTAGCATGATTGTTTAAAGCCATTTTTACCCATTAAGGAATCATTATAAAATTGTTTCAAAGTAATCTTCCTATAATTTTCTAAATTATGTACATTTTCATTTTATTGAAAATGTGAATAAAATATTTTTTAAACACACCTGACATTAATTGAATTTCCAATCATCTTATCCACATAATGTAATAAATAATACATTAAAAGGACAAAAGGTTTTTTGAATGAATTTTTCCCTTAATGTTTTATAAATACATGGATTATTAATATGTGATTTCAAAATTGAATAGGAATTTCCCTCCACAATTATTCTAGTAATATTTTAAACTATTTTTTATATGTAATAAAATAATATGATGTTAATTATGATTTAATATGTATATTATCCATTGATACAAAATTAATTCAATATATCGATAGATTGTAATTATGATTATGATTTTTTAGGTAATATATCTATTTTATAGGATTTATTATATTATGAAATGATGAAATGGTTATAAATTTTTTTCCCTTTATAAGGGTTATTTTATGCTGATATGATGAATGGTTTACAATACTGTGGAAAACATATTTGTGTTTTCATTATGTGATGGGTGAAACTGAAATTATATGTAACATCCCATGTATGTATAGAATAATAATTTTTTGTATATATTAATATTTATGAATAATATATCAAGTTTACATTAAGGGGGTTCTTTGTCTGATATCATACTCGACAAGCAGCAACGAGTTTTTTTCAAAATCTTACGTTTCACACAACATTGAGTTATACAGAAAATTAATATAAAAATAATATTATTATTTTAAATTGTAGTTAATGCCTAGATATTGTATTAGTGGGAATGAAAAAAACTAAATATAATATTATTATACATGTTTGTTAATTTTTTTTAAACTTTATCCAATATAATTTAGAGGTGTAAAATGATAATGAATCCAATTTTGTGCATAAAATAATCTAATATTTTTAAAAGGCCATTTTACGAACTTTTGATGGAGAACACCATTTAAATCTACATTTAGTCACTTTTTAGGCAACATTTGACAAAATGAACTTTTGATTTAGAACTGAGAAATCAAAAATTACTTTTGTTAAATTTTTGGTATTTTTTTTATAAAATTTATATTTTAACGAATAATAAAAATTACTGAACTTTAATTCAAAAATACCTTTTAATATAATATATTTATATAGTAATATTTCCTTTTTAATTGGTTTTAAAGATTAATTTGATTTTTTTATCATTTAATCCAATTTTGGTCATTGGATGTAATTTCACCTTGAAATTAGATATAAACACACCTTAAACTTTTGATGGTTTTTACTTTTAAAAAACATGATTTCTTGTTTTGACAAAAAGAATTTATTTTAAATTATTTATTGAAAATTTGGTGTTTTCAATTTGAAAAAATAGATTCTATATTTTTATTAATAAGGGAAAAATTATGTAAATATTTCCCTTTTATTTTTTGACATTATGAATAGTAACTTCAGTAATTATTTTTATTTACCATGGTTAAAGGGTGAATCAGGTAAAAAATGGTAACAATTAATATTTTAATAATATAAAAATACCCTAAAATGTGTCCTAATCCTATTTGATGAAATAATTCCGGCCATTATCATCCTTGGGTCTATTGTAGGACCCCATGGATCCACTTTAATGTGATAATGACATGTTAGAATAATTATTTTAATGTAAAGTGAAATATAACATAACCATGTATCTTTTACTTAAAAAGATTTATATTGGTTTATATAAATGAAATATTATACTATAAAGAGTCATTATAAAGATAAAAAGATTTTCTAAATCATTTTATTTTATTTATAATTTTTAGAACATAAATATATAATTTTATTTATGACACAACGCTGATGCAGTGATTACCTTATTAATGAATGTTTCAAATAAAAAATATTATAAAAATTTAAATAAATATAATTTGAATATTTTTATGTCATAAATAAATTTATAGATTATTATTACATGTTATATTTGATTTAATTTACTTTTTTTTAAATTAATAATGTTTTTACAACTTTAACAGAAAACAATTACTAAATAGTTTCAAAATTGACATAAATGAGGTTTAAAAAAATACTATTTTATTAAATGATATAATAGTTGTAAAAATTTAATATTCAGCCAAATGAAATAGTTAAATTTAAAAATTTCATTAATTATCCACTTGAGGTTATATTGGCATTTTGTAGTTAATATATAAACCGTAGTGTAAAAATACAAGAAGATGTGGTAATAGATAATTTATTTAACAAAGTGTTAAAGCCAAAATATAAGGTTAAATTTGTGACCCAAACATATATAAAAACTTTTGGTTGAAAGGATATATACCCAGCCCCATATTATACTCGAACTATATCACTTTAGACTTATGGTAATCCGAAAATAAATTTATAATAACATAATTCTTCAAGACATTCCTAAATACCCTTCCTCCCTCCTATAAAAGGCCATCACCTCTACCCACTTAATCACACCTCTCAAACCCCTTTTATCAACAAAATTCTAATCAAATAAGCTCCAAAAATCCCTAATTTCTTCCTGGAATCCTTAAATTTTGCAGAAGGAAACTCAGAGAATCTTTTTGTCTCAAATTAAAAAGAGTTACCCGATTTAGAGGTAACATCTTTTCCCAAACTCCATTTATTTATTTTCCTTCTCCAACCCCATAAACACTATTTATTACAACATATTATAAAATCACCATTATCCTAGATATACTATGTTTTTATTATTCTAAGGGTTCAATATACACTAACACACACCTCCGTCTAATTGATATATAACATATTGTTTCTATGATTGACGACCAAGTGCCTCATGAAATGATGATTGTTCAATTATCCCCTACCGCCTATCATATTGGACATTATGAAAGAACTATATTTATATAGAATAAATATTATTTTTATATTTTTTATATTCTTCTATATTTATTATTTATAACACACCTTTATATTTTCAATGTTGTGTAAATACGATAATTTTGTTTCAGGAAATGTGGACTACCGCCCCCTCAAAGCGATGTGACTCATTCCCACTAAAAATGGAATGTATAAAGAATGGTTTTATTAAACCTCATTATATTAATATAATAATGGTATTATAATATATATTTATATCATTTTATTATTATTCTTTTAATATGAAAAATAAATGAAGGTAGCGTTCAAGCATTCGTACAGCCTGTCATCTCAAGGAAAGGTACATTTCATTTCTTATATACAAATATTATGGATAATATAAATTATATATATTGGATATATAGGATAGTTAAATCATGACTAATGTTCTTGAGATGATGTAATTGTGACTACATGGACAATTTTCATCAAAACAAGTCCATTTTCGACTCATGTATCGAATGTCCACAAAACGTCGGATATGAACTTAAATAATTATGAATTTTTTATAACATGGTAAAAAGTGTTATAAAAGTAATAATAAATTGGAAAAATGTTCTCAAGAGAGTATAAATTAACCTATATTTATTATTCAGGAACATTATGATTGTACATTATGAGTCAGACTCAAGGTAAGGGAATTCATCTCAATCTTCTTTAGTTGAAGCATATTTTACTTTATACACCTCATTCTTTTATATGGTGTATAATAAAACCATTTAATTTTAATTTTATTCAAAGATAATATTTTTTTCCAACAATATTTGTACTAAATGAAAAAAAGGAATTTTTTATCATATGCGGCAACAATGGAATGTCCTCCATCGAAATCGTTATTTGATATTTGGCTTCCTCTATAAGCCTTAATGTTTTTAAGAGGAAAAGAAATACATTATTTCCATTTGGGGAATTTTGGTATTGAAAATGGTTTAGAAAGTTTATTTAATATTTTAATATATTTTAATGATTTATTATGATTGAAAATGAAATGTTAAGAGATAAATGTTGATAATTTCATTCTTTATGTGTTATGTTAATATAATGGTACTTGGAAATTTGATGGGTGGTTACAAGATAATCCAAATACTGGTGGTAAAATGATAAACCAAATATGGGTGGTTATAAGATAAACCAAGTATTGATGGTTACATTATAACCTCCAATGCATTGGGTATGGGATTCAGCCGTATGGCTATTCCATTTGTAAAAGCTTATTTGTGGAAGTCGACAATATAGTTATTCCATTAAAGTATAATTATGTCCTACGTTACCTTTTATATGTTATCTGTTACTTTTTGTTGGATTTATGGTAATATTTTAGTTATAAAAAGGGTATGTGATGAGCTTATATTCAAGGAACTATATTCACTACTTCTTAAAGGTTAAAAGTATCACTTTATGATAGTGTATTCATGGTTTATGTTTTTTTCAAAGACTTATTATTTTCAATATTTATGTATCCAACACTATTATGTTTATGCTTATTATATTTTTTGAAATGATTTATAGAGGAATTAACGAATAATAGATTTTTGGATGAGATTAAGGAAAAGTCATTCTCTTTAAACATGAAACGAACCATGTTTCTTTTCAAAAAATTTATGTTTTATGAAAAAATAATGGATAGTGAGTAAAAGTGTATACTTGTAATATTTAAGTTTTTATGTATGAGTAATAACCTAATTCTATAAATCTATAAACCTGAAAAGATCCTCACATTTAATTAAATTAAAATTGTTGACTTATCTCAAGATTTATTCATATTTATGGATGGATCCTTATATTTGGTATCCGTAGTTTGTTTACATTACTTTATGAGTGAAAATATTTATAATAGAATATATATAAAATATTTTTTACTTTATGGAAAAATTTAAATGATATATCATTTGAAGAATACCATGTTGATTCAGTTACGATGTGTTTTTTTATAATTGTTTTCTGTATAGTAAACATGGAAATTGTGCTAAGAAGGCATACCTAGGGAAATGACCGTCCAAATAAACATCCTAAGATGGTCAGAATAACAACTAAATAGCTTTTTATAGTGATGGATCTTTTGAATTATGTGATAAATGGTAGTGGTTTCCATAAACTTGATTAACTAAACCAACTGTAGAATAATATATCGATAATGGGGAATTTCATGAGGCAACATACCCCATCTTTTAGAGGATCATCTGACCTTGTGAAAGATGAAGGGTGGATTAAAGCACTTGGAAATATTTTTGATGTAATGAGGTGTTCAGACAATAAAAAGGTTAATTTTACTATTTATTGTTTTGAAGGTGAAACAAATAAGTGGAGGTCAATGATTAAAAATATCAGAGAAAGTTAATAGATTTATGCCATGGAATGGGATGAATTTAAGAATATTTTTCTTGAGAAATATTTTCCAAAGGCTATTTGACATAGGATGGAAACTAATTTTTTGGAATTGTGAAAAAAATGAGTGAGATTATGTGGATATATATGAATAAAATTTGACTTTTTTGTCATGGTATGTCCCAAATTTTATCTAGGATATTGATAGTAAGATAAATCAGTTTTACTTATGATTGAAGTTGAAATATTGAAGGGCGTTAGCATCTCGTGAGTTCAAAATCTATGTGAAACATTTCTAATGTTCATAGAAGATAGAAATAGTGTTTTTTTGATTATCATGTGTAATATGAGAGAAAACAAAAGAATTTATCTAGTCGATATAAAATGGGAAATAATTCATCAAAGAAGAATGAAGGTAAGAAAACTAAATTTCAAACTTGTGATAAGAGTGGTAAAAATCATCCTGGAGAATACCTCTCAAAGTACAGGAAGTGATTTTTCTGTGGTAGGACTGGTCATATTGCTCTCAAATTTAAGGAAGATGATCATGAATGTAATGAAAACCTTGAGATAAGATGTTTTAGTTGTTATGAGATAGGAAATTATGCTAATATGTGTCAAAAGGTGATTACCCAGGGTGAAAACCAGCAAGATCAAAAGCATAGGGGCATGGAAAAACCATTTTGTGCTACTATGTTTGATTTTTGACCATCAAATGGAGTGGTGACATGTATGTTATAGTTTTTTCAAAATATTCCAATACTCTATTTTAATCTGTATCTTCACATTCTTTCATTTTTGAGAGCATTGAATTAAAATTGGAAGTAGCACCACATGAATGTGATATAGAAATTTTGGTAAAGAATCCAAGTGGAAGTATTAAAGAATCCAAGATTTATAGGAATCTTCCTGTTATCATTAGTGGGATGGTCTTTCCTGTAAATATTCTTGATCTTCCCTAATTATAATTTTATATCATTTTGGGTATGGATTGGATTTCAGTTTAGCAAGTTAAAATAGATTTCAAAGGCAATAAAGTTGTATCCAATGATTTCATGCCTCTGATAACATACCATGAAGCTGATGTATTGATTAAATATGGTAGTGAATGTTTCTTGGGTCATGTTTTTGAAAAGAAAGAAACAGTTTTGTTTAGTGAAATTCCACTAGTGAATGAATTTATGGATGTTTTCATATGAATTTCCTGGTATTGTTCATAACCATGAGGATGAATTTACTATTGATTTAGTTACTAATGAAAACCCTATTTAAAATCCCCATATAAAATGGATCAAGTATAAATGTATGAATCACCAAAAATTGTAAGAATTACTTGATAAAGATTATGTTTTGAGGTTTGGAGAGAGATTATGTGTGCCTTGGGATCTAAAATTGAAGTAAGTGTTGTTATTGGAAATTTATTGTTCTCTATTTTAAGTTCATCCAGGAAGTAATATGATTTACATAGATCTTCAAGATTACTACCAATGGGACATAATGAAAAGAGAAATTTCTGACTTTACTGTAAAGTGTTTTAATTATCAATAGGTAAAAGAAAAATGGTAGTAACCTAAAGGGGCGCTTTTGCATTTTCTAGTACCAGAGTGATAATGGACAAATATATCCATGGATTTCATAGTGGGATTACCAAATACTTCTCTAGGGATCAATTACATTTGTGTTATTGTTGATATATTGACTAAATATAATCATTTTCTTCATATTCAATATTCTCTTACTCTAGATCAACTTTCTTGATTGTATATTAAAAAGATTTTCAGGTTACATGGAGTTACCCTCTCTATTATATTTGATCATGATCCTAGGTTCACTTATAACTTTTAGGAAGTCCTTTAGAAGTCATTGGGAACTAAATTAAATTTCAGTAAATCTTTTTATCCTTAATCATATGTGATGTCATAGCAAACAATTCAAACCTTGGAGGATATGCTACGTGTTTGTTCAATATATTTCTAGGGAATTTAGGATCAATATATTTATTTGGATGAATTTCTCTATAATAACAGTTTTAATTATAGTATACAGATGGGGCAATTTGAATCATTATATGGAAAGAGCTGTCTAACTACAGCTATTTGGTATGAAGTAGGTGAAAGGATGTTTATGAGACCAGAATTGGTAGAAGAGATGGAAGAAAAAGTTCCGTAGATTTAGAGTCACATAAATATTTTTCAAATCATGCATAAGATTTATACATATAATAATATTAATGATCTCTATTTCAAGGTAGGTGATCATGTATTTCTCAAAGGTTCTCCATGGAAAAGTGTGATGTATTTTTTGTTATAAGGGAATGCTTGGTCTACAGTTCATTGGATCATATGAAATCCTGGAGAAAGTTCGATCATTTTCTTACAAGGAAGATTTACCTTAATGTTTATCCCAGGTACACAATGTTTTTCATTTTTCAATGTTGAGAAAGTATATGTCATATCCATATCATGTTTTGAGTCCAGAGGTAGTTCAGTTGGAAGAGAATCTTTTTAACGTGGAAAAATCAATACATATTCATGACCGTGGAGGGAAAATGTTGTGGAATAAAATGATTATTAAGGTATGGGTTTTTTTTCAAAAAACCATATGGCTGAGGAGGTAACATGGGAATACGAAAATTTTGTGACTGAAAAATACCCCCCAATTATTTGATAAGTAAATAAAATTGTGGGGACTCAGTTTCCCAAAGGGGGGTAGGGAGTAACCCCTAGGTATTTATAGAATAATAAATTTTCATATCTATTACTATTTATGAATACAATATTATTTTCAAATTAACGGGAATCATTTTATTATAGTGTACTGAACAAAAAAAATGGGTTTCTCCAAAATCTTTCATTGCACACAACATTGAGTTATACCAAAAATTAATATAATAATAATATTATTATTTTTAATGGTAGTTAATTCATAATCTTTGTATTGGAATGAATGAATAGAACTAACTAAAATATGATTATTTATGTTTGTTAAATGTTTTTAGATGTATCTAACAGATTTTAGTTGCTTAAAATGAGAATAAATCCAATTTTAAGCATAAAATAATCTAATATTTTTAAAAGGTTGTTTTACCTCATTTTGATGGAAAATCGTTTTTAAATATGGATTTTGTTAATTTTATAGGGTTTATTTGGAAAAATAAACTTTTTATTTATAATAGGGATATCAAAATTTACTTTGGTTTAAATTTTGGTATTAATCTGATAAAATACATATTTTAATGAATAGTGAAAAATAATGAATTTTAATTCAAAACTGCCTTTTTATCTAATTTAGTTTTATAGTTATATTATCTTTTTAATTGATTTTAAAGTGAAATTAGATATTATTTATATCATTTAATCCAATTTTTTGCATTTCATGTAATTTCACATTGAAATTAGATATAAACGAATGTCAATCTTATGATGGTTTTAACCTTTAAAAACCATACATTCTCATTTTGACAACGAGAATTGATTTTAAATTAATCACTAAAACTTCTCTGTTTTGAATTTGGAAAAAATTATTCTATATATGAAATCATAAGGTCCAAATTATGTAAATAGGTCCATTTTAGTTTTAGACATTATGAATAGTAACTTCAGTAATTATTTTTATTTACCGTGGTTAAAGGGTAAATCAGGTAAATAAGAGTAAAAAATATTATAATAATATAAAACTACCCTAAAACATGTCCTAATAATTTCTGAAGATATATGGACAACCATTATCATCCTTGGGTTGATTATAGTACCCAAAGTATCCCTATTGATGTTATAATAACATGTTATAAAAATTATTTTAAATAAAGAGAAATATAACATAAACATGTATCTTTAACTAAAAAAATTTTAATATAGTGTTATACAAATGGTGTTTTTTACTATAAGTAGTCCTTATAAATCTAAAATAACTTCTTACATAATGATATTTTATTTATTATTTTTATACATTAAATAATGGTTTTTATTTATGACACAATGATGATGCAGTGATTACCTTATTAATGAAAGTTTCAAATAAATGATATTATAAATATTAAAATAAATTGAATTTTAACATTTTGATTCCATAAAAGAATTTTATGTATTATTATGGAATTTTATATTTTATTTAATATTGTTTTCCTAGTTAATCAGGTTTTTATTACTTTAACAAAATTAAATTACTTAATAGTGTCAAAATTGCAATAAATGAGTTTTAAAAACAAAAAATATTTTATTAAATGATATAGTGGTCATAAAAATATATTATTCGTCCAAATTACATATATAATTTTAAAAATGACATTAAGTATCATCTTAAGGTTATATTTACATTATATAGTAACCACATTAACCATATAGTGTAAAAATACAAGAAGACCTGGTAAGAGTTGATTTATTTAACTAAAGGTTAAAGCTAAAAGATAAGGTTAAATTTTTGACATAAACTTTTAAAAAACCAATTGGATGTCAGGTTTTAGACCCATATTTATCTTATCATTTAAATATATCACTCTTTAACTATTATAATTACAAAATCAATTTATAATAAAAAAATATTCTAAGAGTTTCCTAAAGTGCCCCTCCACCCTCTTATAAAAGACCATCACCTCTACCCACTTACTCACACCACTGAAACCCCTTGGATCATACAAATTATTCTCAAATAATCTCCCAAAGACCATAATTTCCACATGGAATCCTTAACATTGAAATAATTAATCTCAAGCAATCCTTTTGGATCAAATAAAAAGGAGTTACACGATTTAGAGGTAACATCTTCTCCTAAACTCCTTTAATTTATTTTCCTTCTTCAACCCCCTAAACTATCTTTATTACATTATTTTATAATAACACATATATCAGAAATATAATATAATTTTTTTATGATAAGGGTTAGACCAATACTTACAGACAACTTCATCTAATGGATATAGAACATATTTTTTCTGTGTATGGAATCCTACTGCCTCACAAAACGATGATTGTTTAACTTTCTCCTAACACCTACCATGTTGGAAATTATGATGGAAATATATTTATATATGATATATATTATACTTATGTTTTCCCTATGCTTATTTAATTTGTATTTAATACATACCTTTATGTTTTCCTTGTTCTTTAAATATGATAATTTCATTTCAGGAAGTGTGAACTAGTTCCCCCTCAAAGCGACGTGACTAAATCCTGGTATACATGGAATGTATAAATGATGGTTTTATTAAACCTATGATACATAAATGGAATTAATATATTACTGTTATTATCATATATATTTATATCATTGGACTATTATTCTTTTAATATGACAAAAATTGAAAGTTTTGTTCATTCGTACATATGGCCTACCGTCACTGTGAACGGTGCATTTCAATTAATGTCCAGAAATATTATGGATATTATAACTAAATATATACTATATATATATATGATATTTAAATCATGAATAATACTCTTGATTTGGTTGTATGTTGACAACTTGGACAATTTACATCAAAACAAGTTCATTTTCGATTGAAATATCGAATATCAATAAAACGATCGATATAAACATAATTAATTATGTAATTTTTATATCATGGTAAAAAGTGATATAAAAGGAATAATAAATATGAAAATGGTTCTCAATAAAGTAAAAATTAACCAAATTTTTTTATTCAGGAACGTAACGATTGTACCTAATGAGTCAGACTCAATGTAAGGGACTTCTTCTCAATCTCCTTTCACTAAGGCATATTTTACTTTTTACAACTCCTTCTTTGTAAGGTTTATAATAAACCCGTTGAATTTAAATTTCATTCAAAGTGAATCTTTTTTTCAAATAATTGTTGTACTTGAACACGAAAATCAATGTTTTTAATGTTTGTGGAAACAACAGCCTCTCCATCATCAAAACTATTATTTGATATTTGCTTCATCTATAAGTCTTAATGTTTTTCAAAGGAAAAAAAATAACTTATTACATTTTTTTATTTTTGGGTATTGAAAATGGTTTTGAAAGTGAATTTACTATTTTAATATCTTGAAATTATTTCTTGTGATTTAAAATGTAATGTTAAGAGTGAAATGTTGATAATTGTGATCTTTATGTGTTATTTTTATATAATGGTACTTAGACATTTGACGAGTGGTTATATGATAAAACAAAGATGGGTGGTTATGTGATAAACCAAAGACACGTGGTTCTGTGATAAACCAAGGATTAGTGGTTATATTAAATCCTCTAATTCATTGAATATGGAAGTCATCCATATTGTTATTCCATTTGAAGGAATGATTTGTTGAGGTTGACTGCGTAGTTATTCCATATAAGTATGATTATACCCTAAGTTACCTTTTATTTATTATATGTTTCTTTCTATGGGATTTATGGTAAACTTTTAGTTACCAAAAGGGACAATAATGATCTTATATTTATGGAATTATATTTAATACTTCATAAAGGTAAAAAGTATTACATTATGATAATGTATTCATGGTTTACGTGTTCTCAAAAGACTAATAGATTTCATTATTTGTGTATCCCTTACTGATATTTTTATTCTCATCCCTTGTTTTGAAATGTTTTTAATAGTAACTATAGAATAATATAGTCAAGGATCGGATAAAGGGAAATTCATTCTATTTAAACATTAAACAAACCATGTTTCTTTTCTAAAAGTTTTTATTTTTTAATCAAATATTATATAGTGAGTAGAAGTGTCTACTTGTAATATATAAGTTGTTATGTATGAGTTATGACCTAATTTTATAAATCTCAAAACCTAAAAAGATCCTTTAAGTGAATTAATGTAAAATTGTAGACTTATATAAATATTAAGTAATATTTAAGTGCAAGACTATATAGTATACTTCCTTCCAATGCATTGGGTAATGTTTTATATCACATGAGATTAATATTGTAAATGAGTTCATATTCTTGATGAACTATGAGAAATATGTAATGATTCATTATCTATTATGGGAAATAGGCTATGATTCATGATCCTTTTGACACGGAAAACATGTATTGAATCTTGATACATTAGGATTTGAGGGTCTCAGTAGTTAACCATGACATGTGAAATATTTTATATTCCTATGATGGTACCATATATTTATTAGATGTTTTTATACTTATAATTGTAACTCATAGTTCATGATTTATTAATGATGATTTCCTACACATATGATTCATGTATTTAAAATACTAATGTTTTATTTCATGTATCATGATTATGATCCATGACAAATTGGGTGTGAAGTTTTATAGTTATGATCATGATGTCATACCCTTATTCTTATCTTATGACTTTATATCTTCAACAATTAATATCTCCCCTGATTTCCACTAGTATGTATATGATATCACCCTTTAGTTCATTTACTTCCTGGTTTTGAAAATGTTTTTAATTAGGGTATGATAAGAAGGGTATAAATTTTTAATAACATTATGAAAAATGATGAATAATGTAACTAAACAATAAATTTGTGTAACTAGTCTACAATGAAACTAATACTTTATGGTCATAGGATGGATCATAACGTTATATATTGAGTATTCATCTAAAATGATTTAATATTTTTGTATTAAATTCAAGGGTCACCTTAGTTGGTTTTATAATAGGGTTTAAAAAATACTTTTAGATTACAATTAGATTAATTTGGGGAAAACTCCTATGATTGGTCTAATCCTTTGATCATGTCTTAAATTTTTAGTAATATAGATTTTATTTCGTTTTGCTAGAAATACATCACTCTCTAGATACTAAATTTGGATGTGGTTTTGTATTATATGCCTCTTGGGGTAATAACCCAAAAATTAGTTGGTCGAGTGTATCTAAACTATCATTCTAAAGCATGGTGAATAACCCCTTATTGTACACATAGTTTGAAACATCTATGTGATTTGCATTGGTTAAACCACATTTTTTTTATAGACTATTAGAAAGGATGTTAATGGATATTTAAAGTGGATGTATTTGGTTAAATATAAGGTGACATAGATTAGAAATAATGTTTCAAGAAAAATACATCCTACAAATTATTTTTAATGATCATTTGGTTTCCCAATATCATAATTGTTCCTAAAATGATGATTTTTTGTTTCATTCAATGGTCAGAACCTAAATAAACTATGTTAATATTGAATGTGATAGAAAACATATTGATTTTATTCCATATTAGTTGGATACTATGGGAGCTGGAATGGAAAATTTATTATCTATTCTTACAAAACATTCTCAATATATGAATCTGGTTGAGAATATAAATAAGAAAAGTAGGGAAAAATATTTTGTGAGTCTTTCATGAGGAAAAATCCAAATTAATTTAGTAGACTATTTAATCATTTAACTGCATAGTGATGGGTCAATACCAATGATAAAATATTATCTATTCTAAAGAGATCAAAATATAAAAATGTTGTAGTATCTATTCATAATTTT
This sequence comes from Viscum album, assembly GCA_963277665.1. Classification (NCBI taxonomy): domain Eukaryota; kingdom Viridiplantae; phylum Streptophyta; class Magnoliopsida; order Santalales; family Viscaceae; genus Viscum; species Viscum album. The sequence goes on from OY728166.1 coordinate 1,146,598,866, forward strand.
TATGGAAATATAGATAAATTGTGAGAAAGGCTCATCTCTGATCGGATCTCACGATGGAAAAACCCTAGAGAATGCTGAATGAGGCTTTTCCCCCCTTCTTGGCAGTGGCGGGAGGGGGAGGATGATTTTGCTCATCCTCCTCTGAATCCCCAGACCACTTTTGTTCCTTTTACTGACCCTAATTTTATTCTAGATTTTCCGACGATTGTCTTAAATCCAAAGGTGTCTGATCTTCTTGGAAATCGTCATCTTATGATCTCATTGTCAGAGTTCTCTGAAGCGACGAGGAACCTAGGCCTGAACCTGGTGGCACGATTCAACTTCTGAAGGCCGTCCGGGGATGATTTTTATTGGTTTGTCTTTGGTAAATGGGACTTGCGAGATCGTGCAGTTTTCGGTCTTCTTGATAATCGTCATTTCATGACCTCATTTCCTTCCGAAGAAGATCTGGTTAGTGCATGGTCCAACGCTCCCCGGTGATGCAATGGGTGCAAAGTTTTTCGCTTTCGGTGGATGATTGATTTATGTCTAAACTGTGATCCTACTTCCCTTCCGGTCTGGGTAAGTTTTCCCCATCTCCCCTTACCCTTTCCAAATACAGCGATTATTCATATGCTTGGAAACACGGTTGGTCTCTTCTTATGTTATGATGTGCGTACGTATACTTTGAGTCACCCGATCAATCCTCGATGATGTGTTGAGGTTGATATTTATCGACCTCTGGTGGAATGGGTTTGGAACTCAGTTGGGGAGGAATTCAGATAGAAGAAAGCTGTTATTTATGAATCCTTCATGGATTACTGCTCAAACTACAAAATTTTGGGACACTCATGCTTGAGATGTCATTATGGAATCAAGATCAGGAGGCCACCAGGACCGAATATGAGGACAGAGCACTAGAGGTGTGCTATAGATGAAACTGGAACAAATAATAGTTTCGGTCTTCGGGATACAATGTCTGCTGACAAATCTGCAGAGGATTCTTTAAATCCCTTGGTGTATGTTGTGTTAAATAGGATTAAAAAAGATCTGAAATTGGGGAATTATCCAAAACCAATTGTTCTCAGGGGTGCTTCTGGTGGTGGTTTGGAAAGCCCTTTTGGTGAGTTGATGATTGTTGATCCTCAGCAAGAGCCAAAGGCCTCTGCTCGGCAAAAGAAGGCTATTCATACATCTGTTGGCATTAGCCAGACTAATGCTGGTGTGGATATTTAGAGCAGGGGGAATAGCAGTGGTGGTATGGGTAAAGGCAGGCAGGGGTGTGCATTGGCTATAGGAAAGGATCACAGGCGGTCCCCTGCAATGAAGGATCTAGGTTCTACTGAAGCTAATATAAATATGGGAGCGTCAGAGGCCTTTGTTGACAAATGCAGTGGTCAGGGTAATGCTGATAGTGGTGTGTTGAAAACTGTTCCCACGTTAACCGATTCCAAGGGTTAGGAAATGTGACTCTAGATGAGGCGTCTCCAGTTCATGGTGTTGAAAACAATCAAAATTAAGCACAGGAGGATGATGTATCAGGTAAATAGGGGATTAATGTTGATCTGGAAGTGGTGGACTACACCCATTGTTTTACTATGATTGACACGAATCATCAATTTCAACGGGACTGGTTAGTGAAGTATCAAGAGATGTAGATTCATAGACAATGGGGTGATTTTATTGACATTGATAAAGAAAATGATGGTGACAAGACTCTATACGTCGACATTTTCCATGGGGGGAAAAGATGCTATCAGTGACCCAGGAAAATAATATTTTCTTTCCATGAGGAAAGATGAGGAAGGACTACTCCCACATTCCAAAGCCAATGTATACCAGATCTAATATCAGGAATATGCAATCTTCTCCTAAATTTCTCTCTCTAGAGTAGTTGATCCTAAGAAGGAAGTACACTAATTTTTTGAAGCACTATGAAAGATAGGAGTGGGAATAGGCGACAGTGGAAGAATATCTTTTTCATGGTGGTGGTGATGGGTGTGATTTTGAGGATATGTAACAGTTATTCTGGGTTTGTGATGCTTGTTTTTGGATCTTTTCTTTTATTTTAATAAATGGTCAGAGGTATCTCCTCTCTCTATGCTTTCTGGGTTAGATAAATTGTGACATCTTGTTATGAATTTGAGGTAGGAGGGAGAAATTAAATCCATTTAACGAGATGATTTTAAAAGGATATTTCTCAAAAAAACTATTTCTATATTATATGATCAAAAATGTTGATGTAATTCCATAATTTTAAGTAGAGGTATGATAAATCCAATGCTACTTATGAGAAAATGTTTACAAGACATGAATTGTATGATTCTAGTTTAATCATCAGTCTCTAAAGAAAATATAATTAATTCCTTGGATGATTAAAAAGAAGCCTATGAAACTATTTTTCAATAAGATAAAATAGAATCTAGGTGGAAAAAATTTGAAGTGAACTCAAAATAGAAATGAAAATTGTAGATTTCCACTATTACCATGGTTTTGATTATTAAGGATAGATGTAGACACATGAAAACTAAAATAAATCATGCAGTGGAAAGGATTTTAGAAATCTATATATTTAATGTTTTTGAAATCACATCAAGGTAATTACATAAATATATCATGGAGGTTTTTTGAATGAGTAAATTATTTTCATAAAGCCCTTTATTGTTAAAATGTAGTGAATATTATGAAATGGAGTAAAAGAATACCCCATCTAATGAACCACCTAGACTTAAATAATTAAAATAAATATATTATTGGAATTACACCATCAACTACATGAATATAAAGTTTTATGATTTTTTATTCATAAAAAACAATAAACCCAAAAGAAAAAGGAAAATATAATGTGATCATGAATGTCAAAGTGTGTTATGATATTGACATGGTTAATTATAAAATTATAATTCAATCTAGAAATTTTAATGCCTTATTAGAATCTAGTTCTACGAAATTTTTTATATCTATGTAATTTTATAAGGGTTTCACATTACAAACATAATGATTAGATGTTGATTTAATGATGAAAACTCATAATGTTACATTGTTCATATCTCAAGTTTATAGTTCATCTCCAATTAATGTTTATCGAAACATGATTCATGAAAATATTGTAATTTTTTTTCAATAATTTAATTTTATGTGTTTTACGAATGTATTGGATATATTTATATGGATCCTATATAAATTTTTAAGGATATGAATTAAAACATCATATTTTTAATAAACATATGATCGTTTAGCAGTGTAAAGATGAATATGATATGGAAATAGATATTAACTCTTTATTGAGTGTCTTAATTACAATCCATGAAGCATATTTATCTCAGAAAGTTGGGGTATAAATTATTATTGAGGATATTCCTGTTTTATGAGGATTTGTTTATTCATATCTATTTGAGTTTCTTAGACTGCATCTGAATAATGAAGTTGATCTTTGAAGAGAACTTATTTGGTGCTATACCTATTTCAAGAACACCTTTTAGAATGGAACCAATTGAGTTTTCATCAATTATATAGATAAAAACAATGATTATTAACATATTTATGATAACTATATAATAAAATCACCATAATTTATTGAATGGGAGTTAGGTTATTGTAGATGGATGAAAGTTAATAGAATTTCAAGAAGCAGAAGAGATGTTTTGTTAGAGAAAAATATAATCATATTACCTTGCAGTGAAGAAGGGGTTTTGATTTACAGTGATACATTAAAGAATCCATTATGATTTTTCATCATGAAAAATAATTTTGTGATAAAATATTCTTTAACACAATTGAAAAAACATGGAATAAATAACATGACTTCTGATTTAGAGTTTTCATCTGTAAATTTTATAATGAATATATAGAGGCAACATATTTTTGGTGAAATGTGTTAAAAGTAAAAAACCAGGAAATTTAATAATAAATTATTTTCATGTCTTATTAATATTAAATAAATTATATTTTACAAGGATACATTATCTATTTGAATGCATTCTAATTTAATTCTCAAATAATTATATTCTAAATAAATTTCATTACATATAATATATAGTTTAATTAAATTTATTTATTTCAACATTATAGAATATAAATTTAAAAAATAATAAATCCATTTTTAAAATCATCATATCAAAATTAGATTACAGTAATATTTTATATTTTTCAAAAAGTATTTAATTTTTATTGAATGATGATATTTCTCAAATTCTGATTTCATTTCATTAAATAAAGTAACATAAAATTCCCATTGGGATTCCTATTTTATCTCTGAGTAATATAATTATTATTTACATATATATGTTAATATTTAATAAATTTTAGTAACATTTATACCTATGTTTGTTATAAGTACATTTTTCAACTTAAGAAACAACGTTTTTCTAAAAATATATTTGGTTTATTTTAAATTTTAAGTATGAATGCCAAAATTCAATTGAATCATGTCATATGGATTCAATATTTGTAATCACAAGATTGAAATCAATTAAAAATTTCACTCTTATTTTATTTAATTGAAATCCCAATTAAATTTTGTTTCCATGGTGAATGAAAAATTTGTTAATTAAGGATTAATCTAATGTGATAAGGCTAAAAAATAATTCAAATACACACTATATTTTTATTAGATGATTATTGTTCATCCATAATCCTCAAAATTTTTAAAATAGTTCTTTTTTTGACATTTTGATTTATTTTTGACCAATATTATATTTAGTAAGTGGAAACTGATAAAATTAGGTAGTCTATTGTTTTTAAAATATATAATATTTTGTGATTGGGAGAAAAAAATTATGTTATTTTATAAATAAATATATTAAATAAGAATGATTTTTATTTTGATTTGTTTTAATTTTTAGTGATGAAATATTTACTTTATGTGTTTAAATAATGCAAAATCAGTTCTTATGCAAGTAGTTGAAAAATAAAGTGTTTGATTTAAAAACCCCCAAAAATGTAATATTTTTAGGCGATTTAAAGCTTTACACTATTGATATATATATATATATATATTACTTATTAGGTATGTTTTAATTTATTATATTTAAATTACGTTTTGGTGATGTTCAAATTAAATGAATAGTCTTACAAATGTAATTAATAAAATTTATATTAAACAATATTTTATAAAACAATTTGAAATTACTAAGAATTTTATATTCATATAATTGAAAAGTATATGTTTGAAAATATAAATCTTCTTTAATTTATTGACCTATTTTTATTTTATATGTACTTTCATGACTCCTTAATGTAAAAAAATTTTATATCATGGTAATGGAGAAAAGGGTTAATCAGTGGATGAAACCAAAAGTAAAGGGTACAAATATCTCCTAAACATGTCCAATTTCTTGTGGGTGATATTATATTGACTTATAATTGACCTATACTATAATTATATCAATTATGGTATAATTTTACAATAAAATTATTTTGTATCAATTTAATACATTAATATATTCCAAGAGTACCACTCCCCACATTTATAAAAGGGAATCTCCTCTCCTCACATCCTCAAACCTTTTGATAACTCAAGATTGAAAAATCCCGTAAGAGTTTTCATTTTATTTCTTATTATACATCCTTAAAATATTAATAAACCATGATGAAATAATAAAACCATTAACATCCATATACTGATATTTTTTAATTCTAATTTCATTATTTATAACCATCTCGTTCTTTTATAAAATTTGTAGCAAAACAATCATTTCTGTGTACGTTAGGATAGAACCTAGAGAACTGATGAAATTAGTTTTCTGTCACCGACATTCATAGCATGTTTTAATGATAAATTTAATTAATATATATTATATTAATGAAAAAATTATATTTTTTGAAATATATTATATCATATACTTTCATACATGTACAACATTTGAAAAATGATAACATCATTTGTGAGCATGTGTGGATTGCCACCTCCATAAGTAATGTGATTAATTTTTCATCACTGAATCACTTGGTTGGTATATAAATGTGTGCCTATAAATTTCTTATGATATTTATGATATTATTGTCATTTTTTAAAGAAAAAACAATTCTTACCATATTTCTATCACGATTGTTGAAAAATTAATATTTTACCTATACATACGTACAACCCACCATCGTTATGATTATAACATAGATAATTTTTCATAAAAATAATTAATGGTTGGTTTGAAAATTAATTTTTTTATTTAAAAATTATCATTATGGAATTATTATAATTCTATAGAAAATGAAATAATTATATCTCTGAACATTTTCATCTTACCGATGTAATTTTGGACGTATGATCCGAATAGCATCAAAACATCTTTTGTGAACCTAATTTATTATGTAATTGTGTATAATATGGTAATAAATAAATTAAAATTATAATGAACTTTAAATTTTTCCTTAATAAATTAATTAATCAACATTAGTTCACTATTTAGGATTATAATTAACTAATGAGATGAGTTATAATTTAGGTAAGGGGCACTTTAACTTAAATAATCATTTTAAATGTTCTAAGTATTTTTTTTCTAAATATTTTTATCCCATGAAAACTTTTTTTGAAATTATTTTATGAATTCACATAAAATAATAATAATTGAAATTTATTGTACCTTTTTAAATTTCATTAAATGCGTTTTAAAATTAATATATTAAAATATGTATATAGAAAATGTTTACAGTGTTTTCCAAATGAAAAACTATTTATATATTTTAATGTAAATGAAATTAACAAATTTTACAGCCACCACAACCATTATTTTATATATATATTTTTTTATTATAATACTATACATTTTTTCAATGAAAACCCCTATTTCAACTTGTTCTAGGAACTTTTGAAAAAATTTCTAAATTGAATCTTTATTTCAGCTTCTGGGATTGTTTTTAAAATTTCGTCAATGTATATTTTTATTATTATAAATAATATCATGTGTTATGATTATATTATGGTCCCTAATAATTATTTATATTTGTTTTTGCCTCTATTATAATCTTAGTATTGGTATTTACATTATAAAATAAGGATGTGTGGTTGAATTATTAACCATGGATGAATGGATCTGTTATAGCCCTATAATTCATTGATTAATTATTATGTTCTCAGGAGAGTTATAATGAAATTTGACTATATTAGTTTTTTCATTTATAAGATTTATTTAAAAAATGATTTCTTGAGTTACCCAAATGGATTATTTTTCATTTGTATGGTTCTTTCCAATAACTTATTATTTCCAAAGGTAAGAAATTGAGATTATATTTAAAGGGATGTATTTTGTACCTTTAAGGTTAAAATGAATTAATTTTTGAAAATATATTATGGATTTTTAATGATTCAAAATATAAATATATGTTTTTATTTTAATTTCATATTTATTATAATATGTTTTTGAAGAATATTTTGTTAGGTAAGTAGATTTATTGTTCTCAAAAATCATTATTATTCCACAAGGGTTCATGTTGAGAAAGGAACATCATTATAATAATTCTTGAAAAAACAAGTTTATTTTTGAGATCCTAATTAAGCCTTTTTATTCCCATCCTATGTTTTCAAATGTTTATCATAGTGGTTTATGGATGATTGTTGAAAAGGATCCTTTCTAGATGAAAATTTAAAAGTTATTTCATAAAAAGAAAACTTTTTATAATTTAAAACATTCGTATTATGTAAAAAATAGACACTAAGTGGTAGTCTCCACAATATGATGTAATATTTATTAATTTAAGGGTGATTATCTATATATCTAAAAATATAATCTATAAAGATCCTAAAAATGTATGAGATTGAATTATTTAATTAAAAAACAATGTTTCATGATTTTTTAGGGTTATTCCTTTGTAAATTGTATCAGAAGAAAAGTTTACAATTATATTGTGGTTAAGATAATATCATTAATAGCTTTAATTTATGATTATAATTTTAAATATTTTATGGTTAAAATGTTTATTCATATGAACTTTGCTTTTTCAGATTTTTTTTTTACATTTGATACTAGGAAGAAAATGTTTGAAGGAACAAACCGGATAATATCCTTCCAATTTACCAACATAGAATGGTTGAAAGTGGAACAAAATATTTTTTCTTTAAAAATGATCTATTGAAATAGGATTTAAATGGTTGTGGTATTCATGATATAAAGTATAAATATTTACTAGAGGTACTTGTTAATATTAGAACATTTTATGATACGCAACCCTTTAGCATTCAGTGGATCTCCAAAAATTATTTTAGGCAAGGGATGGATTTCATTCCTATAAAAGTTATTCAATGTCATTGGATATTTGAATAATTAAAAAGAAAAACATTATTCACAATATTTATGGTGAATCTAAACAATGGTGGTCATTGGTTCATTATTTTAGGGACAATTAAGAGAATAATGGATTTGAATATAATGAGTTCTAAAATATTTTCATTGGGAAATATTTTTGTAAGTATGTTCTATATAGTATTTAAAAGAAACTCTTACAAGTGAGAAAAAAAGATGAGTATTTGGTGCATGTATGTGAAAAAAATTCACCCATTTGGAAATATCCACTCCAAATTTTATCAAAGATATTTATAGTAAAATTAATTTCTCTTAGTCATGATTAATGAAAATATATAGAATGTAATTCGAACCTAAGGGTTTGGGAGGGGATGAGAGAGGCCACTCTCTCTCTCTCTAGAACCCGCAGGCTCTAGGGTTTCAGCATCTCGTTCTTCTCCATGATTCAGCTCTGGTTCGGCGGTACCCAGTGGATCTTGGCATCGCATTTTCTTCTTCTCGGTTTGCTTCAGATTTCCGTGGCTTGCGTCCTCGGTGGTCCATCACCAAAGTTGGAGGTCTCAGCGATTCGGCTCTAAAGCCTTTTCTTCCTCGGCGTCTTGACTCCAAATTCGGAGGTCTCGGCGTTTCGGAGTCGGGTTTCTTGGCGTTCGGCTTCCCTGGTTTTGCTGAGAGATCTACAAAAATTCTTCTTTCGCGGCGATTCGGTTCTAGATCTGCACACGATCTTGGTTTTTCTCCCTTTATGGCTTTTCCGCACTTTCTTGGTTTCAACCGGATCGATGAGAGGCTATCCGTTGAAAGGGATGATTTTCGAGCACCAGTCCGGCTGTTTGGGGATGTGCAGGAGCAGGATTGTGCGGCTCAGCCTCTGACCAACACTGCTCGGTCACGGAATGGTGCTTTTCAAGGTCCTGCTCGGCTGGATGTGGATGTGCAGAAGAAGGCAAGGGCAGCTAGCCCAGTTGCTTCCCGACCTCGAGACATGGCTGAAGCTAGGGTTTCGGGTGGAGATTCTTTGGGAGCATCGCGCGGGCAGCGATCCTTCGTGGATGTCATGAAGGCATCGGCACCTGTGTCTAAGAAAGAGGACCATAGGAGGATTCTTCGAAAGGGTTCTCTTGACCATGTGGAGGCTAACCCTGGTGTCATTTCAGAACGACTGGCACTAGGGGAGAACTCTTTTATTGCTCGTGTTGTCCTTCCTAAAGGTGTTTTTCCATGGAAATGTGAAGATTTATTCCAAAGGATTTCGACATTGTGGGGTTTTGACAACTGGAAATGTGTCTCTCTTGGTCGGGGATTCTTTCACTGTTTATTTCCATCGGATGATGTGAAGATGAAAGCTTGGAGCTTTGGATCCATGTTCTTAAAGCCGGGTTGGATTCATCTGCATGAATGGTCATTGGATTTTAATGTATCAAGTGCTAAGAATGTCTTCACCCAGGTATGGGTTCGTCTTCATGGGCTGAACTGGGTTCTTTGGCATCCAGAAATATTGCATGATATTGGAACGGCAATCGGAACACCCATCCGTCTTGATAAGGAGACGACAGATGTCAGGTATGGGCACTTTGCCAGAATTCTGGTGGAAGTTGACCTCAGGTCCACTCTCATTGACACGGTTACGCTTTCTATTCCCTCTGATCAAATTCTGATTGATGTTGAATATGAAAACAAACCCCTCTTCTGCACGAAATGCATGGTTGTGGGGCACTCTTTGGAGTGATGTCGTAAAAACATTTCTTGTAAAGAATGTGGACTACGAGGGCACCCCTCCAATCAATGTCGTCGTAAAGTGAATCTAAAGGATCCGCCTTCACCAAAGCTTGACACTAGGGACAATGACCCTCTTTTGGAATCTGACACTCGTGAACTGCCGCTTTATAGGAATGGGAAAGAGGTGATAACTGATGCTTCTCTGCCTCGATCTTCTGATCATATTGGAGCTCAAGAGACTCCCTCTGAAAAGACTCTGAGTACAACCCCCACTATGATGGTGATTGATCCTCCACATCAGAATGCACAACCCTCCTCCTCTGCATCTGAGAAAGGAAGGGCGGAGGAATCCACTCCTGGATTTGGGGACCTAACCCTCTTCAAAGGGGGTGCCTCTCATGTTGAGACCAAAGGAAGAGGTATGGATGCAAATACGATATCATATAGTGATATTGTCCGAGGAGAAAAGAAAAGAGGCTCTGACAATGAGGGTGTCAGATCTTCCCCTGTTTCAAGGAAACCAAGGAAGGACTACTCTGCAGTTCCGAGGACTGTGACCACTAGGGCATCTGCCAAGAAGGAGATTGAGAAGCTTTCGAAGGAGCAGTTGGACAAACGGAAGTTCTATAAGAAGTTTCTTAAACAATACGAGACCCAATCAGATTGGGAATCAGCTGATGCTGATGACACGATCGGGTATGGGGGTGGTGACTTTGAATGTTTTGACTTGTAATCTCTCTCTCTTCCTTCTCCTGTTTCTGCACTTTTATTTTATTAATAAAATTTGTGGTCCAAGCTTGCTTGGATCGGAATTTCTGGTAATTCGAACCTAATAAATTTAAAATTAATGAAAAACATTCTTGTTGTACTGAGAATATACAAATGGATTTTTCAAATGATCAAGTGTTCTTTGAAAAAATGTATAAAAGAGGTCCATGTGGATGAAAATGGGGAAGGATGCATCAAATAAATATAAAGGTAAGAAAATAAAGTTTCTATATTGTGATATGTGTGGTAAAAAGTACCCTTGAAAATGTATTATGAAATTTTCAAAGTGTTTTTGATGTGGTATGTTTGTAAATTTTTCTCATGATTTCAATGAAAAATATCTTATTAGTTCTAAAATCTATTTTGTTAAACTAGAAGTAAGGATTTTTTTAATGTAACGTGATGAATTATTATGTGCATTTTTTCTTAGAGAATATCTAAAATTATGGGGAATAATAACAATATAATATGAAGGGTGTGGTTAAATACTTTACAATAACCTCTATAGATGACAAGCCATCAAATGAATTTGTAACATATATATTTTTTGTTTATTAATGTTATTCTAGTTTCATATTTGATTCAGGGACTACATATTATTTCATTTCTAATAACTTTTCTTATAAAATTAAAACATAAACTCCAGAAATCATGTTATGAATTTTAGTAAAAACACATTGTGGTAGTATGAAAGAAATAATAATTTACAAATATATTCCTATTATTATATATGGAAGGTTATTCATTTATATCCTTATTGACTTTTAAATTTTAGAATTTTATCTTATTTAGGGTTTTGATTGTATTTTAGTTTATCATGATAAGATATATTATTGATCAAATAAGTTATTTTTTGAATAAAATTTATTTCTTTATATAATAAAGAAATCACACCATTGATAACATATCAAAAATCTACAAAACTATTAAAAATATAAATGAAAGTTATCTTGGTCATACTATTGAAGATAATATAAATATTCATATTAATGGTGTCAAATTATTAAGAGAATATATTGATGTTTTCATATGATTTTCCTAATTTTATACCCTATCGAGAAGTTAAATTTAATATTTACTTAGTTCTTGATGATAACCCAATTTTAAAACCCCATTATAAAATAGATTAAGTATAACTTCAATATTTGAAAAAGTAGTTGGAATAATTTATTTATAAAGGTTTAAATTAATCATATCACATCACAAGGGAGTGCTGCATTTATATTTGTTAAAAATTAAAATATTCCATGTGGATTTTCATTTATTATAGAGCACTAAATAACATTACTATGAAGAATACATATATGTTCCCACATATTGATAATTTTTTTATAATCTCAGTAGATCTCATTATTTTTCAAAGGATGATCTTATGTCTAGGTACCATTAACTAACGGTGGATTATGATGATAATTTTCATAGAAAATTTCATACTAGGTATGAGAACTATGATTTTGTTGTTATGAAATTTGGGTTGAGGAATCCCTCATCCTTTTTCATGGACCATATGAATAGATTTTTCCTTGTAAATTTTGATAAATTTGTGGTAGTATTTATTGATGATATTTTTGTATTTTCAAAGGTTGTGAGGATCATGAAAAACATAAATTATTTTTATTAAATGAAAAGAAACATTTTATATATAAAATTTATCATTTGTGATTTTTTGTTAAAATAGATTTTATTCTATGGATATATCATAAATAAATATTCAATAATCATTGATCTCATTGAGACTGAAGTGGTTGATGAATTGACAAGACACATACATATTATATAGATCGATAGTTTTTATATCTTTTTATGCTATTACCATTTTTTTTGAAATAATTTCAACATTATCAAGAATCAGAACTTTATTAAAATGATAAGAGGTTATGTGTATATGTATAATGGAATTTGATGAATTTTTTTATGATTTAAATGTAAGATTAGTGAATAATCCATCATTGGCCCTTAAATATAGAAATTGTGACTTTATTATCTATAAGTATGATTCATTTAAAGGGATGGGTTTTATTTTAATGTATAGTGGTCAGGTAATTTCATATACCTCGTGTTAATTAAAATCTCATGAGAAAAATGATCTTACACATGACCTTGAACTTGAGGAATTAGTATTTTATTTCGAAATTTAGATACATCATTTATATGGTGTAATGTGTGAACTATATATGGATAAAAAAATATAAAGTATATATTCTATCATATAGAGTAGAACATTATACAAAAGAGAATGCTAAAGTTGAAAAATGATAATGACTACATAATTCATTACCAATAAGCTAAATCTAACTGAGTAGCTGATACTTTGAGTCGAAAATTTAATGGTTCATTAATTATGCTATATCTAGAATATGATCCTTTAGTTAATGATTTTATTATTATTTTATTATAAATTATTCATGTAAAAAATACATGTATTTTTTCTAAGTGTTAGTAAAATCATCTATATCACCTAGAATTAAGAAAGCTAAGAAAAATTACTATGACTTATAGGAAAACATATAATTGTTTATCAATGTTAATTTTCCTGAATTTTATGTTAAAAAATTTAACTGTTTGAGGATTTAGGAAAAGGGTAAGTGTTTCGTGTAACCCATAGTTAGAGAAGTAAATCTATATTGAGGTTCACAGATCTCTATTTTTTATTCATCCAAGTAGAACAAAAAAATGTATTAAACCTTCGGTATAATCTTTGGTGGGATGGAATGATGAAATTTATTATTGATTTTAATGTGAAATATTTGACTTTTTTAATAGGATAAATGTGAACTAAAATGACCAAATGTGATGGTAAAAACACTACCGAATCTTGAATAGAAATTAGAAAATATATACATGGATTTTGTGGTTGGAATACGTAATACATCTTGAGGTAACAACGAGTTTTGGGAAATTATTTATCAATTAACAAAATATAATCATTTTGTTCCCATTCTAGAAATTATGGTTTCTGATAAAATATCTCAACAATGTTTAAAAGTTTTAATTAGGATATAGGTATTATATTATCCATTGTATTTTATCATTTTTCAATATTCACATTACATTTTTTGGAATGGACTATAGAATTCATTGTGTATTGAATTAAATTTTAGTAGAACATTCCATCCTCAATATGTTGGTCTGTTAGTGAGAATGATTCAAAATATAGAGGATATTATTTGATCATATTCAGTTTATAATTGAAGAATTTGTGATCAAAATATAATAATCATGAGTTTCCCTATAAAATTAGATTTCATTCTCCTATAAAGATGGAAGGTTTTGAACCTTCATATAGAAAATTGTGATAAAATCATTATTTTTGGAATAAAGAAATTGAAAGAAAATTATTGGGACTTTATTTGTATAATAAATGGTTGAGAAGGTGAATATAATTCAGTGAAAATTAGGATGTCTCAAAAAAGGAAACGAAGTTATGCATATAACCATATAAAATATGTTTATTTCAAAGTAATAGGTCATGTTCTTATTAATGTTTCTCTAGTGAAAAGTTTTATGAATTGCAGTAAAAAGGGAATAAAAATTACATTGTTAATTTTTTGTGTAATGAACTAGAAACCTTTTTATTAGTTACCCATCCTATAGAATTTAAAATTATTTTATCGTAGGTTTACAAAATATTTCATGTTTTTTGTTAAAAAAACATGTCTCGATGATTCTCATGTTTTCATCCTTGAATCAATTCATCTAGAAGTATCATTCCATAAGGGGAACAACCCATACATATAATTGACCATATATTGAAGGTTTTATGAAATATGGATATTCACCAGGCTATTGATTTGTGGAAATCCAAAAAGATTGTAGAAACAATATGGGAATTAAAAAAATTAATGAAGGAACGGTATCCCCACTTATTTAAGTTAATGGGTAAATTTGTCAGGACGATGTTTCTAAAAGGGGTAAATTAAAAAACCAAACTATTGTAGTAATAGATATTTTTTTCTAATTTATATTTATTAATTATATTTTATAGATATTTATTCACTATGTTAATGTTATGTAATTTTCCATTCAAAAATGAAATAGTTTTATTCACTCTAAACTTGCTTAAATATATTATATAGTATTTTTTAAGGCCTAATTTCATAATTTTATAATTTTCATTATAACTAATAAATTTAATTTTTGAAATTATCATATAAAAATTAGCTTAGGGTGAAATTTTTATATTTTTCCCGAAGTAATTATTTTTCAATGATCAGTGAAAATAATGATTGTTTTTTAAAAATGCCATTAATTTTAATTAAATAATGTAATTTAAATGTCCAATTTTTCATTGAATTTAATATTAAATTTACATAATTTTTATTTATATATATATGATATAATTAATTATATTTTAATCATAAATATTTTTTTCATATCAATAATTTTTTTTCTTGAAAAGAAATTTTTTTCTTAAAAAAGTTTTCAATTGAGTTTTACATTTTTATCTTATTTTATTTTTTCCATTTCAAAAAATGGAAATAAAAAAAATTTATTTTATATTAGAAATCTTATGATAAATGGAAAATAAGCCCCCTTTTGTAATTATTAATAGTAATCATTGTTAAATTTTGTTAACCTAGTAATGGTAAAATGGGTTAATTATGGTTATACCACATGTGATATGGACAAAATTTTATTAAATAGCATAACTTAATTTCATTAGATATGTATAATTAATTTATAATCATCTAAACATAATAATTTACAAATTTGGTGAATTTTATCTTTGCTATCGACCTTTATCATATTTATGTTATCGATAATGTCAAATATGTCACACTATTATATTTAATAATTATAATATTTTTTGAAAGAGATAAAATTAACTTCCATTCTACTGTAAATATTTATTTGAAATATTAATTAGTTTTTTTAAAAAAATTAAATTATTCTTGATTTTTAGTGATTAAGTAATTATCTTAAATGCTTACACATTTCTGACCTAGTGCTTTAGTAAGTAGTAGAAAAATCAACTAAATTAATTTTAAAAAACAATAAAAGTTATAATTTGGGTATGATAAATTTCTAAAATATTTTTATTAATAAAATAATATATTATGGATTTTTTAAGGGATAATTTTAAAAAATAAAATTTTCATGTTGTTTTCAAAGTCAATTAAATCAATAGTTCTAAAAATCACATCAATTATATTTTCTAATAAATATTATTTTATTAAATGTATTAAAATTACTAGAAATATTTTCATTGTAAATGTGGATGGAATATGGATTAAAATAGATATAATGGTCTATTTATAATAAATGTTTTCTTTTTATAAAATATTTAATTATTATTTTAATTTAAAGAACATTGCTACCATAATAAGAGATATAAGGGATAACGTGGGGTTAAAAAAACATATGGGTGAGAGAATCACCAAATTTTATCAAAATTTTATTAGTTGATAGTAATTAGCCTCTTAGTCATCCGGTTTTCTAAATATATCAATTTTGATTCATTTTTTCTATAAACATAATATATATTAAATTAATACTTTAAGAGATTCCCAGAGTAGCTCTCCCATCACTTAAAAAAGGCAACCCCTATCCTATCTTCCACGAACCATTTGAGCACTCTATCTAAAAAATAAACTAAAAAATACCTTCTTTAAATCCAATAATATTTATTATATTCCATGTCTATAATAAAAAAATCTGGGAAATCTATTGGTATAATCCTAAAGATGATGCCCGAAGAATAGGTACAATTTTTGATAAGGGATTTTCATTTTATTTCATCTTATACTTTTTTAAAGTTTACATCAAACATGATGAAGTAAAAACGAGTTTATAAAATATAATATTATTTTGTTATGTTATTGTAATATCCAATATCCATTTACCTATTACATAAAATTGTAAGCAAATCCATCATTTGTTTTTATGAAGGACTACCTCTTCAGAAACTAATGTAATTTGTTTTCCATCATCACCTCTCAAGAGTGGTTATAATGATGTATTTAATGAATATATATTATATCAGTGAATTATTTATCAATTTTTTAATACAATATATCATCCAATGTTTTAACATTCTATCCACTCGAAAATGATAACAACGTTCATTCGTACATGTAGATTACCAACTTCATGAAGTGATGTGAATTATTTTCAACACGACATCATAATAATGGTATATATAAATTTATATAAATAAATAATTTCATATATATGATATAATTATAATTTTTTAAAAATAAAATCATACATACCTTCTTCCCATATGTTCTTTGAAAAAAATTTAATAATCATGATTATATATGGCCTACCATATTCATAACTGTAACGTAGTTAATATTTCATAATCATCATCCCGGGTTAGTTTAAAAAATTAAATGAAGTATAAAAAGGTTAAATTTTTTCATGATTATAATTTCAAATATGATGAAATAATGATATTTTTACCATATTCAACTAAAAAATGTGATTTGTGAAATATGGTATGAATATTGTCAAAACATCCCATGTTAAAATAATTTATTAAGTAATTGTATATAACATGTTAAAAAATAAATTAAAATTAATAATAATCATGGAAAAGGTTATTAAGATTATAAATAATAAACATAATTTTATTTTTCATTAAAATGAAGAATCTACGAGATTACTTAGAATCAAGGTAAGAGACACTTTTACTTAAACCATCAATTTAATTGTTTTAATTATTTATTTTTAAAATATTTTTCTTCCACAAACACATTTTTTAAATTATGTTAGGGATGGAAAAAATTATTGAGGAAATTTGATTTCAATTTATACATTCATTCAAATGTATTTTAATTGGATATTTGGATGTATTTTATATAGAATATCTTGAAATTATTTAAAAAAGGAAAAATTAATGTTTTATGTTTGCATATACAGTGTGAAATACATTTCCCAATTCCACAACCACTATTTACGATTTTCATACATTATAGGTTTCATTTTTCTCTTCAAAAAATACTTGATTTCCTTATGTATCAGTTATTTTAAAATGTGGTTTGAATGGATTGAGTAATATGATATCTGGAAAAAGAAATTCATGGGTAAAAGGAAAATTTTAATATGTATGAATTCTTTCATATGTTTTGTTTATGTAATAGTTCATGGTTTTTTTCTACAATGATTGGTGGTTCCATTATAAACCCTGACCATGTTGTGCCATTAGAAACCATGGAGTAAAGCATATATTATAAACCATGTATGAGTAGGTACATTATAAGGAATCAAATTTAAACATTACGTAATCTTATGTTAAGTCAATAATTTTACTTTATAACACACTGAATATATTTTCAGGTTTGGTGTTTTAGATAATAAGGTCATAACTCATACATAAAAAACTATAAAATACAAACTGGATACTTATGGATAGTATCCATTTTTTCCATAATCTAAAACATCTAAAATAAGACATGAAATCTTTTAGGACACTCTTCATGGAATTCAAAATTAATTATTCCATTATCTTAATCATCCTTAAGTCGTGTGAAAAAATATTAAACAACATGGTATAAGCATAAAAATCTTGGTAAAGGAAATAAAATTAAGAAAACTGTTAGACAGTTGAAAACATTAAAACCCATGGAAACTTTATCATAAAGTAATACATATCTCACTTAATAACCAGTAAATACTTTCTTTGTAAAATAACCTCATTTAATTACTATTTTTTTAATCACAAGTTTTCCATAAAACACATAGAAAGTATATAAAATACATAATATTATTTTGGGGAATACTTATACATATCACTCTTATATACGGAACAACTATGTTCTTGACTTTCATACATGTCTCTATTACAAATGGAAGATCTATATGGACAACTTCCATACCTAATTCATAAGAGGGCAATCACAGACCCACTCGTTGTTGGTTTATCACATAACCACCCATCATTAGGTTATCACAAAACCACCCTTAAAATGTCCATGTACCATTATATAATCCTAACACATAAAATATTTCAATTTTTACAAATTTCCCTAATAATATTTCATTTTCAACCATAACAAAATATTTCCAGATATTGAAATAATCAACCCATTTTCAGTAACAAGATACACAAAAAAGGAAATTGGGGTTTCATTTCCTTGTTTTAGCATGAAGGATTATATAGGAATCCAAATACAGAAATTGAAATAAAATTTAATTTAAAATCATTTTATATCCATATAAACAAATATGAAAAATAATATCAATAATATTGAAATGGATTAAAGGATTAAATCCTTAAACATTCAATGCATCCCATACCATTTTGAACATTTAAATCATAAAACCCATAAAATAAGATCATTTTATAGACATTAAATAACATGATAATCATTAAAATAGGAATATAGTTTATCAATGGTATATATATACACCTTATAAAAGAATAATGGTTCATATCTTCAAGAAATTCCATAATGAAAGGAGATTGAGATGAAATCCCTTACATTGAGTCTGAAATATCGTGTCTGTCTTTATCATCCTGAATAATAAACATATATTAATTATTTAAATTATTAGTAACCTTTTTCATGTTTATAATTACTTTTATTTCACTTATTTTACGTTTTTACAAAACTATGTAAACAATTAAGTCTTTGTCGGGTGTTTTGGCCATATTCGTTTTATGTTTCAAAATGACAAAGTTTAGTTGACTATGGTCAAAGAGTTAATTATATAAAATTATCAAGAATAATAATATGGAAATAATTATAATATTTGTAAATAAAGTTTAATTTTAAAACAAATGATGAAATAGGATTAGAAAAAATGAACCAATGATAGAATCATGGAGATAGTAGGACATATGTACGCATGAGTAGTATTCCCATTTTCCAATGAGCATTATAGAAATAAGGAAATTAATAGTTTATCTTTCTATAATTATAATTATATAATATATAATATATTATTTTACCATAAATAATTATATAAATAATTATTGTGATGTAATAGGTATCAAATCGCATCCAGGAGGTAGTACTCCATATGTCCATGAACGACGTTATCACTTTTTCAATGTTTGATATGGTAAAAAAGAAAATGATATAATTAATTTCTATAAAGGTAATTATGTATCGAGTGTAATTTATATTTCATGTATTTAAAATATTTTTAATTAATATCATCCTTATTAAATTCAATATAATGTGTTAATATATCACATCACTTTAAGAAGGCAGTAGTCCACACATCCACAAATGATTTATCATATTTACAAAAAATGGAAATAATGATGGTATGGGTTATATAAAAATTAAATAAATATGAATAAAACATTATTATATATATATATATATATATATAATATAACAAAAATTCCATCATAATTCTCAACCATGAGGGGGAAAATAAATAACGAACGATATCGCTTCGTTAGGCAGTAGTTCGCCGTATAGGAACTATAATTTCATTACCCATTTGATTAAAGCGTATATTGGTGAAGTTATAACCTTTGATTTAAAAACATAATATTATATTGATAATTATTATTTTATCATATATTAATGTAAGGACATAAAATGAAGTGATGGATAAAGAAATAAATCATAAATTCGCATTCACGAAATGTTTCCTCTTTTTTGGGTAACTCTTTTTGATTTGCTCTAAAGGCCTTCCTTGGTTGGATTTATGCACAAAGTGAGGACTCTATATTGTGGATTGTAATGTTGGGAGATTTTTTGCGCTAGATTTGGTTGAGAAAAATGTTCTTTATAGGTGTTAATAAAATGGACGGTTGAGTTCATTTTTATAATAGAGGGAGTGTGGAATTCTTGTAAGCATTAAAAGGTAAACACT
Source organism: Viscum album (assembly GCA_963277665.1). Classification (NCBI taxonomy): domain Eukaryota; kingdom Viridiplantae; phylum Streptophyta; class Magnoliopsida; order Santalales; family Viscaceae; genus Viscum; species Viscum album. Next base: position 1,146,619,346 of record OY728166.1, read on the forward strand.
ATTGACTGGTATCCCTTACATATTGTGAAACAAATAATCATTACAATAATATAAAATTGGGTATATGGTTGAATAATTTCCATAAATATGGCTTTGGCAAATTTTCTAGGTAATTTGAACTCCTAAGATTAAATTTTAACTACTAAGTAAACATAATTTTACATTAATGGTTGTAATTAATTTTAATCACATTCACCAATATTTATGGTCAAAAATCAAGTTGGCCTTATTAGAAATTATAAATTATTTTGAATCCAAACATGGAATTCATTTTCTTAATTTTAATCATACAATTGGTATAAATTAATTTAAAATTAATCTTATGAATAGGATAACAAAGAAGTATTTTAATGTAAAAAATGTTCAAAAGATTACATTGTTTTTATATATAAATTCATGTAAAATTGTTTCCAATTACATAAATTGGTTTTCATCATATGAATATGATCAAATTAAAAATTAAAACCAATTAAAAAATTATTTATCAATATAAATAAATTGGAGAAAAGTGAAATTTTGAACAAAAATTCATTATTATCACAATTCATCAAAATATAAAATTACTCTGAAAAATACCAAAAATATACCCAATGTAAATTTTTATATTTATATATCAAAAATTATGTTTGTTTTATAATATAAATATTATAATTGTGGCAAAATTTATATTTAAAATAGGTTCTCCATTAAAAAGTGAAAAGAAACATTTAGATAAAATAGATCATTTAAGAGTAAAATTGGATTTATTATCATCTTATACCTATAGAATCTATTGGAAGAAATTAAAAACATTTCATAAGTATATTTAAACATCAATTAGTTAGTATTATTCAACCCCGCCAATATAATATTTATCCCATAACTACATTTCAATATAATATTATTAACATTTTTTTTATAATGTTTAGTATAACTCAATCTTGCATGCAACACAATATTTTTGAGAAACTCATTGTTGTGTGTTGGGTATGCTATTGGATGTAGCATCCATTTTAAGGTAAAATTATTACATAATTCATAAATATTAATGAAATAAAATAAAAACATGTTTTATCACAACCTTGGATGTTACATCATTCCTCCCTTTTTATAAATTACATCCTTGAAATTTTATCCACTAATAAAATAAGTGGGGATATTTTTCCCTCATACCATTTTTAGATTCCTATGTTTTCTCTTAAACAATATTATTTTCCAAAAAACCTAATCCTTATAAATAACATTATTCCTTAAGTGTTTCTATCTAAAGTTAATAACATGGTCGGGTTGTTCCTCATAAGAAATATTCTCTTCTAATTAAACTACTTCAGGACTCAAAATATGAGATGAATCTGGAACATAATTAATTTACATTGAAACAGGAGATAAATTTTATACCTAGGATAAAATTGGAGGTAAATCCAATATGTCAAAGTCTGATCCAACATTCTATAAGATTTCATATAGTACAATTCATATTGGATAGAGATTCTTAGTCTAACCAAAAAACATCACACATTTCAATAGAGAAACTTTTAAAAAGACATGATCAACTACCTTGAAAGAAAGATCATTTCTCTAGTTATTGACATAACCTTTCTACCTTCTCTGAGATATCCTCAGGTGTCACTGAATCGGCTAAGAATTATTATCTATTTTCACTACCAAATATATTCTTATTATCTTCCTTTATCCTAAATCTTCTTATAAATTCGGTGTTTGACACTACATTCAATATAATGCTTCAAAAGGTTCCATCAGTATAATGTAATGAAAACTATTATTAAAAGAAAAATCTATCAAATAAATATTTCAATGCTAATGTCCCTGGAAATCAAATGAGCATGAATGAATCATATCTTCTAAGGTCTGAATCATTCAATCAGTATTTCCATCAAATTGGGGATGAAAAGATTTACTGAAATGTAATCTAGTACCCAATGACATCTGAATTTCTTTCCCAAAATTAAATGTGATCCTGGGATCCTGGTATGGTGAAATGGAGATATTTACTCAACATAACCAAAAAATCTCTATTAAATAAAGTCTACAGAGTTGATGTGTGGTTATTATAGCTCAAATGTGAAGGAAATGTGTAGATTTGGTTAATCGGTCAACAATAACCCAAATCACATTATTACCTTGAGAAGTAATTGGAAATATATCTTTCAAATTCATTTATTTATTCTCCCATTTCCACTCCATCACAAGAAAAGGATGAATCATCCTATTGGGTAAGATTTTTTCATCTTTAAATTGCTGACAAGTCAAACACTTCATAGTAATTCAGCAATATCTCTTTTATTCCCATCGTAGTAGTAGTATTCCTGATTGTCTCTATTCATCTTATTATTTCCCATTGAAACGAAAAATAGAGAACTATGAGATCTAGTTAATGAATCATTCCTCAAATATGAATCACAATGCACAAAATATATTTTTTCAAATCATAAAACACATTATTCATCAATACTAAAATCATGAAACTTACCATTTATAAAAAATTATACTTATTAATTCTAAAATTGATCCATCTTCTGAGCTACCTTAATTATTTATAACATTTTCAACTATAGTAAAAATCAAAATAAAATATAGTATGTCCTTGAAACCACAAACTCAGGTATATATTTTATAAAATCATTAAATAAAGGGTCATATTCCAAATATAACATGGTAGAGGTTTCATTACTTTTTGACTCAAAGAATTAGTCACCTTATTTTATTTCACACGATGATAATGAATCGGGTAATCATAATCCTTGATTAGTTCCATCTATATTCTTTATCTCCTGTTCACTTCCTTCTGAATGAATACCTAATTCATACATTTGTGATCAATATATATGTCACACTTTACTCCATAAAAATTATTCCTCCGTATTTTTAATGACGTGGAAAAAATATAAAATTCATAATCAGGTGTAGGGTAATTAAACTCATTAGTTTTCAAATGATGTGAATAATAAGAAAATATCATTTCATTAGACATCAAGACACTACCATGTCCTTTTAAGGAAGCATAAATATATATGGAAAAATCACCATTCTAGAACGAAGGGTCTAGAAAAATGAATTTACCATTCTACTTTTTAGTTCCTAAAAACAAAAAACAAATTCTTCTATCCAAAGAAACCTAACTCCCTTTCGTGTTAACATAGATGGTGGGATATATAACAGATAATATTCTTCAAAAAAAACTAGAAAAACCTACTAAACCAATAAAACTAAAAATCTCAATGACATTGGTAGGTCAATTACACTCTTTAAAATAAATTAGAAGGGTCAAAAATTGTACAATAATTAGAATCAATATGACCAGGGAACAAAAAAATTTAACCCTAATTCACAACTACTAAATATTGCAAATATTTTCTTTTATTTTAAAAATAAAAAAACAATCCTCAAGTTTCTTTCATGTTCTTCATGGATTCCAAAATATAATAAAATAATATCTATAAAAACAACCACAAATAGATCCACAAAATGATGGAATAAACTATTTATAAGATTCATAAATACAACAGGTGAATTATATAATCTAAATGGAATAACTACAAACCCATAATTCCCATATTTTATAAAAAAAATATATCATCAGAATTTCATCCACCTTCACCATCAAGTGATGGTACCCAGACCACAGATCAATCTTCAAAAAAAAATACACATCTCCCTAGTGTTGATAAAAATAATCATTGATATAAGGTAAATGATGATTTTTTTATTAATAGTGATGTTATTTAGGGCTCTATAATCAATGAAATTTCTCATAGAACCATATTTGTTTCAAAAATAAAATTGAATCAATCCATGGTGAAGTGCTCGTAAGAATGAGACCTTTATCAAAAAATTCAAGAAATAGGTTTTTAAATTCTCCAATTCCTATCAATTCAATATGGGGATTTAGATATCAACATCGTATCAAGAACTAAATCAATACTACATTCAACTTCTCATTAATTAAGACCAACAGTAAAATAGTTTAGAAAACTATCCATAAATTCAGAACTATTTATTTCTTTTCAAAAACATGAGCTAGATAACATTCCCTGACATCTTTTATCAATTTCATAGATTCTTGGTATGTTATCAATGTAATGAGATCATTGAATAAAAGTTTATTAGATTTTAAATCAATTTTATCATGATAAACTGATTGAAAATCCATTCCCAAAATAATATTAAACTCTACTATAGTCAGTTCAACAACATTTGTAGGAAATAAAATCCCAACAATGTCCAAAGGAATATTATTATAAATTGTTGTTTCTCTAGTATTCCCAACCAGAGTTTTTAACAAATGTTCTATCTTACATTCATGAGGTGATATTCTGAATTTCCTAGAAATTTTATCATAAATGAAATTATTTGAAGATCTCAAATAACAGAGATTATTTAAATAATTAAAATAAACCATTAACATACTTACCACTACTTCATTTCATGGCCCCTCACCAACCACAAAAGAAGCAAAAGATTCTTCAAAATACTTTTTTTAATCTGGATGGTATCCACCCTTGATAATCAATTTAGGACACAAATTGGAATATTAACATAATATATTTCTAATTAAAATCTTTACAACGTAATTTTATTGATTTTTTGATCATCTTCCATAGAGTCACGAGCCTTAGGACCAAACATACCACATCATAATCACTTCCTAGAATTTAAAAATATTCCCCAGGATTATTTTTGAAACACTTCTCACAATATTGGAATTTTATTTTCTTACCTCCAATCATCTTCAATGATTGATTTCCCATTTCATTCCAACTGAACATCTTCTTTTTCTTACTATCATGGGGTATATGATCATCATAAAACTCCATTTCTACCTATTCATCACATTAAACCAGTTCCTCATGTATCCTAAACTCATGAGAATCTAATTCCCTTTGATATCTAGAATTTAATAATGAGTAATACCCATTTATCTTAAAATAAATATCTCAGTTAAAATTTCGGACATACTCTATAAGTCGTGTGATGTTTTCTTCATATACAACCACTAAATCTTCCCCCTTTCTCAAATCGAAGAATTATTTTTCGATCCTAATTTGAACAGCCTTGGGAAAATATCTCTCAATAAAAATATTATTAATTTCATCCCAATAATAGGAATCAATATCTTCACTTTCTTGGATATTCTTAGCCATTTACAACCATTGATCTACATCACCTTTAAAACAATTAAATTCAAGAGTTACATTTTTATGATCCTTAAAAACCATGACATTGAATAACATCTCTAGGGCATCGACTTATCCTTAAACTATTATCAGGTCAGATGATCTGATTAAATATTGTGGTGATTCCACATAAAAGGTTTCACTATCATCATGTTACTCTACTGTAGATCTAGTTTATCTATTTCATGGATACCACTACACTTTATAGCATATGTCAAAAATGGAATCACTACAAAAAAATACCTATTTCTTATTCCATTCAACATGGGATACTGATTCAGAAGTATTTTTTCATATCGATACCTTCCTACTATAAATTATTTGTTTCCTCTATGGAAAATTGATCTGAGAAAACAACCATTAAATGATGAATCATCGTTATGTTCTAATACTATATCATTCTAAGTTAATTATAAAGTAAAATCATCTAATAGAATGTAATTAACACTACTATATCCTCTATATTCTTTCAAACATTTCATCTTATATCGACTATAAGGACACAACATTAAAAATTAAATAATCATGAGTCAATTCATTAATTTTACTTTCTATCAGAATGAGGGTATTTTTAGGTTTATAGTTTTATAGAATTACTCCCTAACTTATACATAACTAAACAATAAAATACAAAGTGGAAACATCCAAACATTATCCATTTTTACATAATCTAAAACTTTTAACATAAATCAAGATCTCTTTTATGAAACTCTTCATGGTTTTCAACATAAATTCATCAAATCCTTTACTCATCCATAAGTCCTATGAAAATCATTAAAAAATTTGGGATTCGAAATAAAATATCATTAAGGGAGATAAATAGAAGGAAACTGTAATTCCATTGATAAACATTATAAACAATGAAAACATTATCATAAAGTAATATTTTCACCCATAATAAGTAGTAAAAACATTCCTTTGAAAATATGTTCATTTCAAACATTTTTTTTATAATCAGAATATTTCTATAAAATCCATAAAAAATAGAAAATAAATAAAGGTTTACTGGGATAAAATTATACATGTCACTCATATAAATGGAATGACCTTGAGGTCAACTTCAATACTTATAAATCATAAAAATGAGAAATCCATACAACCTAATTTGATACATATTTCATTGGAGGGATCTCATTGGCCCACCTTTCATTGGTTTATCACAGAACAAGCCATCATTGGTTTATCATGAAACTAGAAGTCAAATGTCCAAGTACCATTATATAATAATAACACATAAAAGATTTCAGTTTTCATTATTTCCCTCATACAATTTCATTTTCAATCACAAGGAAAATTTTCATGATATTGTAATAATCAATCCCTTTTCAAACCCCATTTTCAACAACAAAATATGGAAAAATTTGAAAGGGGGATTTTTATTTTTATAACATGAAGGCCTTTATAGTAATATAAATACCAAAATAGGCATCAAATTTCCTTTATAATCATTTTTCATCCATATAAAAAATATATAAAATAATATTAACAATAATTATATTGAGTAAATGATTAGATATATAAAAACTAAAACAATCCCATGACACTTTGATCATTTATGTCATAATCCCTATAAAATAATAACATTTAATAAAAAAATAAATAAATTGATAGTAGATAAAAAAATCGATATATATTGTCAATATTTTTTATATACACCTTATAAAAGAATAACAATGTCTATCATCAATAAATGCCTTAATGAAATGAGATTGAGATGTGATCCCTTATCTTGGGTATGACTTTCAATTGTGTCTTTATCATCACGAATAACAAACATCTGTCAATTAATTATGTAATGAAAAAAAAAATCGATGTTTATCATAACTTTTATTTCACTTATTACAATGTTATATAACACTACACAAAAAATTATGTCATTTTCATGTGTTTTCACCATATTAAGTTTATGTGTCAAAATGATTAAGGTTTGTTAACTATAGTCAAAGAGTTTATTATATAAAAAACTACTTAAGTATAGGGAGGAAATAGTTATCATATTTATACATCAATTATATTTTTAAAACCAATTATTAAAGATTGTTATGAAAAATGAACCATCATTACAATCATGGAGATGGTAGTTCTTACGTATGCATGAGTAACGTTCCCATTATTCAGTGATAATTATCAAAAGAAGGTAAGTAACATTTATATTTAAAAAATGTTAATTATAAATTATATACCAAATTATTTCACCATATATATAATTATTTTTATGTAAAAGAAATCACATCACATTGGGGAGGTGACCGTCCACATGTCCACAAACGATGATATCTTGTTTGTAGTGTTTGAAAGGGTTATAAAAAATGATATATTGTGTTTCCAAAAAGGAAAAAATGTAATTAATATCACATATATTTCATTAATGATACAAATATTAAATCAAAATCATCCTTAATACATTACATGTAATATGTGATCTTATCACATCTCTTTGAGGAGGCGGTAGTCCACACGTCCACAAATGATGTTATCATATTTACGAAAAACAAAAAATCATAAAAATATATGTTATATAATAATTCAAGAATTATTAATAATATATATATATATATATCATATAAAACAAATTTTTCCACCATAATGACCAACCGTGAAAGGTGGTAAAGTAAAAAACAAATGACATCATTTCGTTAAGAGGTAGTTCGACATACACAAATAGTAATATCGTAACCCATTTGATGGAAGTTTGTGAAGGTATATTTTTAAAACATAATATATAATCATACTATTATATCAGGCATACTTATTTTATTATATAATCATGTAATAATAAGAAATTTAGGTGTGGATAAAAAAAACCAAAATATATATTGATGAATGTTACCTATTTTCAGGTAAATCATTTTGGTTTTCACCAAAGATATTATTTTGTTTGATTTATTTCCAAAGTGAGGAATATATGGTGATTAGATTAAGTTTTTGAGATTATATTATAATAATTTTTATAACAAAAATGGGCTTTAGACATGTTCATAAATGTTAAAGGTGAGTACCATTTTATATTGGAGGAGGAGTAGCATTTTTAAAAAAATAAAAAGGTAGACACAATTGAGAGGTCTCCCTTAATTCATGTGACTACAATAATTGTCCCGAATTTATAGAATAGGGATATGGTAGATTAATTCTAAGAAAATGAGTTTTGGAAATGTTTTTCGGTCATTTAATCTCTTAATATAAATGTTCAACAACTAGTTAATCATAATTTTACATTAATTATTTTAATTAATTTTAATCACTTTCACTAACATGTTTTTGTTAAAAAAATAAGCTTACCTTAATAGAAATTATAAATTATTATGATTTGAAATATGAAATTTTTTATTTCAAATTATAATTTCATATGATTCAGAAATTAATTTAAAATTAATCCCACAAACAGGATGACAAAGCATGTTTTAAAAGTAAAAATGTTCAATAGTTTTCTATTTTTTTGTATATTAATTCACTGTGAATTTTTTGGAAATTAGATAAATTTATTTAAATAGTGTAAATTTATATAATTATACTATCTAACAAATTTAAAAAATATTTAATTATATAAATAAATTAGACAAGAATGAAATCTTGAATTAAAATTCAGTATTATTCACCATTCATCAAAATATGAGAGTACTCCGAATAAGAAAAAAATGCACCCAAAGTAAAATTTGATATTTTTATTTCAAAAATGAAGTTTATTATTTAATGTAAAATTTATAAATGTTTGATAAATTATATTTAAAAAGGGGTGCCACTAAATGTTGAAAAAATTATTCTTAGAGAAAATAGATCTTTTAAGTGTAAAACTAGATTTATTCTTCTTTTATTCCAAAAAATATATTATATGAATTTAAAAAAATTATAAAAATGTGTAAATATAATATATTTGTTAATATTAATAATATAACATCTTTTAGGAAACAACCATTTAAAATAATAATATTAACAATATATTATCATTCATATAAATCAGTCTTGCGTACATCGCAAGATTTTGTAAAAACTCATTGTAGTGTTTCCGGGATTCTATTAGACTTAGTGTCCCTTTTAAGCTAAAATTAATATATATTCATAAATATTAGTAATATGAAAATATGTATTCTATCATTACATGGGATGTTATATCCATTATATCCTTCCATTTCATTAGGTTATGATTATGCTCTTCAAAGAATTATAATGGATGTTGACCATATTGGAAAATCCATTTGTAAGAGTTACAGAGAAAACTACATACCATGTTAACTTTTTGATTGATTTATTATTTCTATGATTTTTTTGGAAATTTTATTACTTAATATTATATGTTAATGAAATTATTTTTAATATAATGTATTTATTACATATTATGGGTGAAATGTATAAAACATTGACTTTTTTGTGTTTTTCAAAATAAAAAAAACCTTTATATTTTTTGTTTTGTATCCAATATTCTTTTTATTGATTGTTTTTATCCAATGTTTTCGGTAGAGAATTTTATTTTTTAATTGAATATATTTTTCTTATGAGCCAAATGTTTATTTTTAAAAGAAAAATTTTTATATGTATTCATTGACTAACATGTTTTTATTATACACCCATTACTGAGATTTTTTTATCACATCACATTTTTAAGAAAATTTTGATATGATTTTATAAATTAGTAAAGACAAGGTCCAAGATAGGATGAAAATTGTTAAGATATGTTTTGAAAGGGAAACATGTAATATTTTCAAATATTTTTATTATGGGAAAAATTGATACTAAGTGGAAGTTACCACATTGTGATATAATATTTATTAATTTAAAAGATATTATATATTTCTCAAAAACAATAAATGGTATATATATTTAAAATATAATACTATGAATTATTGTAATAAAATTTAATATTTTGTAATGTTTTAAGGTTGAGACCATATTATATTTATATATATAAAATAATTTTGAATTATATATTAACATAGAAAGAGTTGAATATATGTTAGGAATTATGGTTGGAATTGGATAAGTACTAAGAATAAAAAATACATTTCAACACTCGGAAGGTGGCTGATACTCCGATTCAGAAGGACCATTATTGTTTTACCTCAATGAGGCTTAAAAGAGATCTAATATATATATATATATAGATTTTTAGAATATTAAAATTTGTATCCTGAGGGTAAAAATCATTTATTTATTAGATAAATGTTAAACCATAAATATATTTGACTATTTAAGTGACATACAAGGACGATTTGGAAATACAGGGGATGGAAAAAAATGTTCTTATGTTTAACCATTATTATGATGGGATGTTAAGATTCATAAATAGTGTATGAACCCCATAATAATAGAATTGAAGAAAAAATTATTATATTATGCTCACAATTCATTATTCTCTACTCATATAGGAAGGAAGATAACGTATAGAGTTATTAAATAATATTTTATGTGTAAAAATGAAAAAGGATGCTACAGAGTGCATCTCAATATTTCTTATGTTAGAATTTTAAGGATAAGAAACATATGTCTAAGGGGATGTTACAAATATTACCCATGAATGAATGAAAATTGGAAAACATTTCTATGTATTTCATTATTTGAATAACCAAATAAACTAAATATAAAAATTATATTAGGGTTGCAGTCGAAAACCATATGAAGTTCACAAAATTCATTTCTATTAGAGTAGTGTCTTCACTTAATTAGCTTTCCCTGATAAAAATTAAATAAGTTTTTTGATTGTTGGGAGTACAACACTCAACTGATTCTGATGGGGATCTACATTTTACCATGATGTTCTAGAGAATTCTTTTTTTAAGATCCTAGTACAGAGTTAACGTTCAACACTACATATCATCCTTGGAATGATAGTCATACAGAAAGCACCATTAAAAAATAAAAGATATATTTGGAAAATGTTTTATGGATTTTAAATGTTATTGGAATCAATATATTTCAATGGTATGATTTTATAATAAAAATAATTTCACTCAAGAATTCAGATGACACCTTTTGAAAACCTCTATAAGAAGAAGTGCAGAACTCCAATGCACTAGGATGAAGTTGGGGAAAAAACTATTAGGACCGGATCTAGCTTAGGATATACCTCATAAGGTTTGAGAAATTAAATAAAATATAAGTGAAGCTCTGAGTTGATAGTTACCTTATAATGACAATCAACTGTGATAACTAGAGTTAAAAATTGGTGTCTAGTTATTCATATGAATATATTCTTAGAATAAGGTCATGACATTTGTATAGAATGGAGTGTTGATCCATATATATATATATATATCCTCTTTGGATTCATGATCACATTGGGATGGTATTTTGTTATTTAAAAAAAACTCTGAATATCTCACATGTTCACTATGTGTTTTATGTATATCCCCTAATGAAGTACATAATCAATAATTTACATGTCATATAATTGGATTTTTTACTATTGGGGAACAATATTTCCTATAACAAAAACAATTATCAATCTTTTATAATAGATAAAAGGTTCTGTAAAATTAGACTACTCACTTTTATAAAGTTAATTGGAGGTATCAATAATTTAAATAAGCTGCTTTGGAAATGAAGGATGTAATTAAATAGTGATATCTTCATTTGATTGTATTAGAGTGATGGAATTTTTAAGGAGAAATTCAATTGAATGGTGGAATAATGTAAAACCAAAAAAAATATGATATCATTCTGTATAAATAAATTCAATTTCATTGATGTATCTCTTTACACACAACAACGATATTATGTAATTAGTGTCATACTCTTTAAATATTGTTATATAATATGATAATTATTGACTAGACATTGTATTGGGATGTTTTCATAGGACATAATAAATTATGAATTTTTTTTATTATATATGTATATAATAAATTCATTTGTTATAAATGTTTATAAATAAAAATAACATTATTTGAAGGTAAATAAAGTTGTATATCTAAAATAATGTATTTGTGAAAACAATGTGTTATTATAAATTGGAATAATCTCTTTTTATGAATTCTAATAATTATATAAAATAATAGTATATCCCATTAAATGTTTTAAAATTCATAATAGAGGTTTGACTAGGAACAAAATATGAATAAATCTAGTTTGTTGTCAACATATTGATTTTATACGAACAATTTTATTCCTTTTTATGCACTTATTGTTAGATTAATTTACACTACTTCTAGGAATTGACTATTGAATAATGGATCATGCATTTGAAGCTTAGAGGATAAAATTTGGTAAATATTACCCTTTTATTTTTTGTCATTATGATGAGTAACCATAGTAAATATTTTTCACTTTGTTATGGGTAAAATGGGTAAAATAGGGTTAATTCTTTGAAATATGGATTTAATGTGTCTATAACACATGAATTTATCATATTTGTTGAGTGGAATTTGAACATCAACATCTATGTTTTGAAAATAGGGCATAATGGTTCCATTTTTCTTTGGTTGCGATCGTTATATTTTCTTAAGAAAATGATAAATACAAAATGTCACTTTATTAACTTTAATAACACCAATATTTTTTCATAAAGTGGAAAAGAATATTTGTTTTATTCGAAATGTTTATTCTAAACATTAAATATTTTTTTATCATAGTAATTTATATTCAATTCATAGTTACAAACTAATTATCATAAAATAATAAAAAAATATTGACAAAGTATTTATTCAATTAATAGTGAAATCAATAGATGATATTAAAAATATTATAATTAATAGAATTTGGGTGAATTAGTGTGTTCCAAATTTTTTTGACTAATATAATGTAATAGTGATTTTTTAAAATTTATATTCATATTTCATTTCTATTTTGATGGAAATAAAGTAAAATTAAGAAAATACTTCCCAAAATGATATTAATGATATTTTGTAACAAATTATATTTTATTAAATAATTTAAAAAACATAAATAACATGCATTAGGAAAGTGAAGTGGGATATGGTTTCAAATGTCAACCATGGTCCATTTTTAGGTCAATTATGTTGTTATTGACAAATTTTTTACCCTTAGAGAGAAAAAAATTGATACAGTAGTAATTTTTAAAACAGTAAATGAGGGGTTATAACAAAGATAAACGGGTGAAAACATCACCTCAACTGGTAAAAACTGTATTTGATTAGAGGATTTTGAATCATTCTCATTATATCATATGTTTAGAAAATATATTTTTCCTTTATATGGATTTGCAATATTTTAAATAATATTTTTTATGCAAGGCCGGTAGTCGGTGCATAATTACGGGTCTTGGGGAGACCCAATATTGATATAATAAAAATATTATATATATTATATATCATAGGAATAATTTTTCAAAGATAAGGTAATGACAACCAAATAGAATCTCATATCATAAATATGACGCCTTCATAAAATCTATAATAAGTATTTTACCCTACGCATGACATAATAATAATCAATGTGGGGTGTTTTGATAGAGTAAAATCATAGGATAAATAAATAAATTATTAAAATTAATTACATTATTTTCTAACCCCTAAATTACACCCTAATATAAATACTATGATGGATACTTCCCTAGTTTTATTTACAAATCCATAGTGGGATTGATGGAACAATGATATTATGACATGTGCATTGGAGGATGGTCATGGGATCATGGATTGAAAATTAGAGTACTGTGAATATTTTCACAATCGATGTTATTCAGGGATCTCACCAATGATAATACTGACAATATGGTCTTTTTCATCCATTGATCCAACCCCCAATGTTGGGATTTGGAATTTGTCATTTTATCAAATTTATATTTTGAGTTTAACTCTAATTAATCACTTCCAAATTTAATTCATAGGTGGATCTCCATCGGTTTCCCAAAATATTATTTGTCCTCGATGATCTAGGAATTGGAGATTTCAATCCTATTGTTTCTTTCCACTAGATAATATATATTAGTTGGATTCTTCTAGTGATGGCCAAATGAACTCAACCTTCATTCATGGTATACATTGAGATATGTGAATTTCTCCCCATTTTCTTAGTCTTCATTATTTTTATTTTGGTATTCTAGTGATTTGTTGATAACTGTGAAATCTAATCATTGTGTATTCATCTTTTGGTATAACAGATCGTCATCATAAGTTTGGTTGTATGTTTTTTGTTACATGATGTTTTTGTGACGATTATGATGGAAACATGATAATGGGTTGGGTAATTGGGGATTTATGAACTAGAAAAATAGGATAGCTTTGGGGATGTAGTGGTTGGTGATTCCAAATAAGTGGTAGCTAGAATCCGTCCACCAGTGGTAGTGGTAGTCTGGTGGGGCATGAGTATTGATTTTTCCATGGATTTTGCAGTGTTACGCCTTAGGATAAGACAATTAGCAATTTTCTATTGAATAATAGATAGAATCTGGTTTTTTACCTATGGTTGGTCATCTACCCTCGTACAAGTATTTTGGTAAATTTCACAGTGATCCATAATGATGAAGTGTAACATAAGATTTTCTTTTTGAGATTTTGGATTTTCTAAAAATTTACAAACAATACAATGTGTAGTATAGAGAGGCACACTCTGAGTAATCACCTATATAAATTGGATAATGTGTTGGGTAGATATAGATATAACAATCCATATATGAATCATACCTTCCTTATGGCCAAGTACTTGTGTCTTGGCATGTAAATCGCAAGTACACATGCATGAACATGTCTACGATACCCATAAATGACAAGTGTACATGGGCACAAGCCAAAGTACATCATCATGGGATAGAAAAGCATAGACATGACATGGGAGGCCAAGAAACATTATGTTCTACTTTTATATGACTTGTAGTCAAACATGCATAGTCAATACTTATCAAGGAGTGGAAGAAACCGAGTATCCATGTGAGGTCGCACGTCTTGTGTCCCTAGGTACATTCTTTGTATCCTATTTAAGGAATTCCACCCTATATACCTCCTTCATTAATATATGGATTTGGGTCCATGATTAGCCTATCCTAAGTAGTTATCCATTTATAATATGATGGTCACCATTATTGTGGAATCATATGTATAAAATATAATGATATGATTCTTACACTTCCTTAAGTGATTCTTGTCCTATTAAATTGATCGAGTTTTTCCTGTATAGATACAATGGGGTTTGAAACACCACTTTCGGACCAGGTTGTGGGTCCCCATACTCTTTAACCAAGTTGTTCTGATCGGGTGTGATCATTAGAGGGTTACCAGTTTCTATACTCTCAGGTTATGTTAAGTAACAAGTCCCCCATACTCATTGCATGGGTAGATTTGGTACTCTACCAAACTATAGTAGGGAGTAGGTCTCATTTATATAGAGTGGTACCCCCTCCCCCACCCCAACCATAATCGAGCTCTAGTAGGTACAGGTTCATTGACTAGAGATATCTATCCCTCATATGTAGATCATAGTGGTGAGGTGTTGTCCCCACATGATATATTCTTCTAAGGTTGTGTGAGATTATTGAAAATAATGATAGATCTCAAAATCTGCAACCTGAATCATCGTTCTTATTTGTGATATGGTGACGGAGATCCCCATTCTCTCTCATTTGGGATTTTATTGAGTATAGCAAGGTTTTTGATGATATGATTATGGTTATTGTCTCATATTCTGATTGAAACATCCTCGTGGTTATTAATTTACTAATATCTCTTGATGATTCATGTTTTATTATTTTGGGGTGTCATACTGGGTATGTTTATAATCACCCATGTAAGGTATTTTTCCATACATGTGGTGTCTTATATAGATGATAGAAATATTTTCATTTACTATGGTGAACCTTGTATAAGTTGATTTTAGCATTATGTGGTGGTTATTACCAAGTTTGGTTGTTAGACTCTGGGATGTGGAGCTAGGATCTCACCATATCTACACTTTATAGTTGATTTCATTTTAGGTTCCACCCTATATTTTCTATTGGACATATATTTTACGACATTATCATTTTTATTATACTGGTATACTCTAATTTATGCATTCTCTATAGTTTTCTAGATCCCTGGTTATAATCTAGATGTTATAGTTAATTATTATTCTTCCATAAATTTTTCTGGAGTGGGACATGTGTGTTAATATAAGTACATTAGGCTAATTTCACCCTTTTTAGTTTATGCATAATCGACACTAGTCGCCACCACATAGAATATTAGAGGTGATATTATTGTTGTCATAATAAGCTTACCATTAGCTAAGTGGCCCTTGGTTTATTTGTTCTTGAAAATCAGAATCTTTCAATTTTTCCACACATTTCCATTAAAATTAACTTTTATTAATTTAATACCTTAAATAATTCAAAAAATGTCCCTCTCCTCTCATATAAATGGGATCCTACTATCCTTTTTTCCTCACATGTTTTGATAAATCCATTCATCTATTTGATAATATTATACCATCATAGTTTCCTTACCCATATCACATGATTTATGGTCATTCCCAAGGATTGTCCTTTAATGTTTTAAGGATTAACCCAAAATCATTTTCCAAACAAATCAATATAACTCTTAACTGAGTACATTCAATTTTATGTCTTCTTGTACCTCTAATAAAATTTGTGGTATCAACTTTATACAATGACTTTGTTATCTAAAATATACTAAATTATTAATAATATTATAGAATAACCATTTTCCACCAAGTTTCTATCATATGGGAAAAGAAAACATCACTCGTGTGTATATGTGTACTACCACCTCCCTGAAGAGATGTTCTTTATTTGTCATTACTAAATCACATTGAATATTTTAGTTATTTAGTTACTAAATAATTGTAATATATATGATATTATTATGGTTTTATAAAGGTGAATTATTATATTTTAACTTTTTTCATTATATCCAATGAGAAATAGAAACATCATTTGTTCATGCATACAGACTATCGTATATATAAAGTGATATAAAGAATTTTTATCACCAAACTATAAAAAATAGTTATAAAATTTTATATGATTATTAGATATGAAACTCATTAAATTATTGAAATTATAGATATTTTGGAACTATAATCAATATATAATGACTAGGACTACCAAATCAAAACATGCATGATAAATGAAGCGGTTAACATATATATAAAAAAATTTAAAAAATAATTCTTAGTGCATAGGTGATAAAAAATAATAAGTAATTCATGTATTATAATATATATAAAATTATTGTTTATAATATAAATATAATAAATTTACATATATATTACAAGTGAAAAAATGTGTATAATGAAATATCATAGTTAAAGTAAGAGATTTATGTGTCAAACCCATTTTAATATGGAATATTTTTGGTTAAATTTCTACTATGGAAATTATATGATCCTTATATGATAAATCCATTTTTTTTATTTTCTTATAGTTATTTTGTAAATTTTTATGTTTTAGTACCATTTCCCACTCCTTGGAACTGAAAATGGTACAAAAATATTTTTTTATGATAAGTTGATCTTATTACTCCTTTTTAGCATGAAACCCTTTTTCATCTATGTACATGTTTTATAAAATGATTGAAATAATATTTTTTTGATTATTATCAAATAATTTTTAAATTTAAAATTTAATAATTTTTAACTCTAAATAAAATTGTTTCAAATGAATCTTGTTGACATTTTCAGAACACGTTACTTATGAATATTTAGACAGAAATGTGAATGGAATCATTATTTGAACATACATGACACGAACAGATTTTTAAGTCATCATGAACACTCAATGTTTTGAAGATTAATTTTTTTGTTTCTATGGTTATTTTAAAAAAATTATAAATATTTTATAAATATTTTTATTTTAAATAAGTGATTTAAAATTAAAAATCAAACATCATTAAGATATATTCCATGAAATTTTAAATGAATTTTCATCAGTTATAGCCTCTTTTGATTTAAATTTTTCTTTACTATGAATATGAAATAATGATACCATCCTTATTTTTTTCATATATGGTTTATTATTATTGTGGTGAGACTTGTATGAAACCCTTTTATTTTCTATAAGTTATTCTTAATTGAAATAATGAAATGTTTATAAAACCCATGTCCTTTCCAAGGGTTATCTTATGATGATATGATGAATGTTTTGTGAACTTTTAGAAAACATATGTATGGTTTCCATTATAATATAGGTGGGGATATAATTTTATTTCCCTACATTTTATTGAGTTATGTTTAATATCTCATGATATAATTATGTGAAATGAGTTAATATACTTGATCTAGTATTGGATACAGGAGTGGATTTCTAATCTACAAGAGGGAATTGGTTGTGATTTTTGATCCATTATGATTTGAGAAACATGTTTTCATTCTTAATCCAATATGATTTTATGATCTCATTATTTAACCTTAACATATGAACTAATTTCTACTTAAATGATCATGTAATACTTTTAGGACATGTTTTTATACTTATGATTTGATCTCATAGTACATGATTGATTAATAATAATTTCTCACTCTTACGATTCATATAATACAAATTCTAAAATTCTATTCAATGACATGTGGTTATGATTCAGGAAAATTTTGATATTAATATTTTTTTATGATCAGGATCTCTTGCCCTTATACTTATAATATTCTATCATTTGATCATGGATTGACATCTCCCTTATTTATCCTTACTGAGTATATGATCTCAAACTTTATTATGTTTCCTATCCTAGGTTTATAAATATATTTTGAAGTATGTTATGTCATAAATGTTATACCATGATAATGAATTCATGAGAGATAATGAATATTATACATAAATAACTTGTTTATGTGACAAGACTCAAAAGAAAATAATCCTTTCTTAGTTTCTAATGGATCAAAATGTTATTTATTAAATATCCATATAATATTATGTAATACTTATATATTATAATCTTAGGATTAATATTATATCATCATTATTACTTTTTAAAAATATGGGTAGTCTAAGCACATCCTCATATTATAATTATAATTGAAGTAGAACAATGTTGGTGTACCCTAAAGTGATAAATTGGGCTAGATGAAACCATATTACAAAAAAACATTGATCTGAATCAAAAACTATTACAACTGAAATGTTTAAAATAGATATAAATTCGTCAAAATTAGATACACTAGTATGTATCCCAACATCCATCATTATATCAGAAAAGGGGTTAGTTTTGTAATATATTTTTGTAAAACATAAATAAAACACTTCTTGAATCCTGTGAATACTAATTTCTAATGTTTTAAAATCAATGAAATCTACTATTAAAACTAATAATATATGTTCTCTAAACATTTTTGTTCTATTTGATTCTCTTAATAACTAAGGATAAATGTATTCTTACCATCTATATCAAAAAAATAACCTTCTACATGAAGAAGTTAATAATATAAATTTAATAAAACAATTCTATTCTAATAAGAACATAATATAGATGTATGTACTATAAGAATAAATTTCCCTTTTACTAGTGCAACCTAATAATTAACTCATAACCTCAACACAACTCAGTCAAGTCAAATAGATCTAAAATATGGGTGGGTAATACTAAGAGAATAAAAATCCTCTTTAAATTAAATCTTATTGATCAAACCACATTATTTGAAATGAAGGAGTTTTATGCTCCCAATTAAAATAATTTAGTAACTATGGTAAATGATATATATATATATATTACATCGCACAATATCTATCATACCTTGTCCTACAAACTCTTAATCAAATAAATTGTTAGTATGTGATTCTCTAACACATAACACATAGTGATGAACACCTCCATATATTTTGAAATCCATATGTCAATAAGGTTAGGGGAATATCATGTGGATATCCATTAATTACATAATATCCCATTTTCAATAAAATATCCCACTTCCCAAATAACTATTACTAATAATTCCTCAGTAGAAACTACTGATTACACCACATAGGAAACTGACCACCTAGACCACAATGAAAAATTGATTATTTTTATAGAAATATTTTTTGGGAAAATAGTCTAATAAATTCCAAAGGGAATAAAACTCATGGTATTGTCATGAGAATTTATTTTACTAGATAAGAGAGAAGATATTTTCTATAACAACTACCCATTGTTCATAACCTCATTTTCCTAGATATTCTAGATCCTAAAACTATGGTCTTATTTTTTTGGGATATTATAATGTCTTCCCTATCAGAACAAAAAGGTATGTAAGTATATCTTCGGGTTAAACTCTTCATTTTCTAGTTTTTAATGATATTTCAATTTCATGAATGGTTTAACATGGTGTTAAATTTTTAGATTTAATGCATGAAAAAATGTTCTACCATAGGCCCCTCATCAAGGAGAAGATTATAAGAAAATTAAACAATATAACTAAAATAGACTAAAACCTTTTGAATACTCAATATCCCCTTCTAATGATAATAAAACTAATTCCACCTAGAAACATTTAATGTTTAATTGTAAAACCATGCATGAATCTATTCATGAAATCATTAAATAAAAACCTAGACTACTCACAATCAATAATAAAGAGAAACCGCCACTGATGAAAAATGTATCTCAACTGATTAAATTTTAATGGTATCCATTTTATTTTAAAAATAAGAATCAGAAAAAAATATTGATCTTAATCTTATCCAAACAATTCTTTTCCCCCAGAATGAATACAAAACCCTCATATTTTTCCAAGCATTAAAGAAGAATTATCATAGTTTATTCTTCCAATAATTATTTTACTTTTCTAGCTCAATCCACCTATAGATTAACAGGGAATCAAATACACCATACCCATAATAATCATACATTTAAAATAACAAGAATTAATATCTCTATATATAATATGGAAGATCCTTTTTTAAGAAACATGTATTTTTTAAGATTATCTAACATGATTCATTTTTTATTCCATAAAAATACCCTTAAATTAAATAGATGAAAATAAAATCATGATTTGTCTACTAAAAAATATATATAATAATTACTAGTATGTTAAATAGATTTATGTTCATTAATTTAAATCATAGAGACCCTAAACATATTCTCCCAAAATGGGTTAGCATAACTATGATTGGTTAACATTATTTCTCGACCAAATGTAATAACTTCCTTAGTAGTTATAAATAATAAACTCAATGATAACTATCATCCAAAACCATTATACGAGTATTCCTTGAAATATCACTATATGAATCCCACCGCGTTCTGTAGTAAATCAATAAAAAAACTCTCAAAGTCCACCTACAATAGACTATGGTTTTGTGACTAGCTTCAATTACATTGAATGACAAAAATGGGATCCATTACACTCTCATTCATAGGAACATAAGATAAAATCACCAATAAAATCCATGTAACATAATATAAACTCAATATATAATGCATGTAACATTATTTATATATATATAAATTTCCCCAAAAATGATATATTAAATGAATATCTTAAAGATGTGACCCCAACACTAATCACGAAATTAATATCTAGTATTATCCCTCATAATATATACCTTCTTAAGAAAACTATATATATATATATATATCTATATATATATATATATATCTGTATATATATAAGGATGATACTAAAATTATAATTATGAGGATCATCCTAAAAAACCTCTCACAAATAGAGTTGTATAGGTATAATATTAACTCAATGAATTAAAAAGTAAACAGAATCATTTACGTCACCTAGTAAAGTATCCCATGAATTCACATGAAATCACTCATAAAATATCATATCCATGTATAAAAACCTAATTTTAGAATAAAATATCTAAAATATAATGATTAACCACTATAAAACTAATGTATTTTATCCCACACCATAAAAAATAAATCATGATTAATCCATCCATTCTATATATAATAAAATAATAACCAAAGAATACATCCTAAGAAAATACACTTTATCATTACCACATACTATAACCACAAAACAATCTCGTAAAAAACATCCATATACCATAACATCATGTCACAACCACATATTAAATTCTCATAATAGTATGGAAACATGTACATCAAGGATATTAATATCATGTTATCCTCCAACTATGAATTTCCATCACCATGAATCAAAAAAAAAACTACAAAATATTTACTCTAAATGTAAGAAATTATAGACCATTAATAAAAAAATTCCATCACAAAATATTATTTGTCTACAAGAAAGTGTCTCAATGAGGGAGTAGTTATCCATTCATTCCCTTAATATCCTGGATATTGAGGAAACCATTTAGATACCAAAACTATATAGATATTTGTAATTCTACTCAACTTAGGTAATGGTTAATAAAAAACAACATGAATATACTATTTATATAATAGACTATACAAGTCTGTCATAATGGTTGACTGAAAAATAGTAATGAATGTTTTGTTATAGCCTTATAAATTCATGAAACTATAACCACCTCACACCAAAAATCAATTCCACAATGATTAAAATATATTACAACCAAACCCCACCCCACAAAAAGGTAGATGAAAATCATAAATTAATAATGTATATCATAATTATAAATTTGAATAAGTACTATTACTAGTAGTATTATATTTATCAATATCATATTCATTTAAAACCATTAAATTTCAATGTAACATTTCTATCATGTTTTTTATATCCCACTTTATCAAATTTCCTTCACCCATTTCATTAATCTTTATTTCCATAACATCATTGACCTATAAACTCATTACAAATACAATTAGTTCTTCATTATTTAAATTAATTCTATAATTAAACCATATTCCCATTAAAACATAAAATCAATAATGTTATCCTCTCCCATTATTTCACCAACTACGACACCATCACCGGGAAACAACAACTGAAAACTCCACTTTCACAACAACCACATCAACATATTCTATTCCCACATGTACCAAGCTAATATACACTTATATAACAACATATCAACATCAAAATACTATATATAGTATTAATTACTAATAAAACAACATAATAAGAAACACTAAATATAATAAAACCAAAATAATATTCTCCCTTTTTAATCAAACAATCATTTTGTTTCAGTAATTTACTAAAAAAAATAATTTATAGAATTTATATGCCCATATTTTTATTACATACTTTATGTGATTACCCATTTATTAATGGTTCCTATGAGAAAAAACAATTTAAAATAAGTATTTCTACAATGAATCATATTACTGTGAAACAAAAAAACATAATCCATACACTTGAATCTTATAAGGAAGATTCAAATCTTACTTTACCCACACTAATTATTTTTTCATTTTTATTATCTTTTGTTTGGATAATATATAATATCAACCCAATATAATCAATGGGATGTCAATTCCTTATTTAAAAATAAATATTAATGTATAAGTCTCCATAATCCTACTTCTATTGATGGTTTCAACAATCCAACATATGAATAATGAAAAAACTAGATTGAAAACTCTTTCATACTTTTAGGGATACAGAAAAACCAAAAATAACATAAATACCTAATGAAAAAACTCTATCTAATATCATAGAAATAAAATGTACATCACTTTGAAAACCTTCATAATGTGTAAAAATGATAAAGGAACAATTTAAGGAATAGATAAACATACCTCAAATAATGAGATCACGTCTATGAAAATATAAGGATTGAAGGAACCTAATGGATAAAATAGAATCCCTTCAAAACCCATAAATAATATTTGGTTTGAATAAATTTGGAATAAAATAATTGTATTAAAGGAGAATTATATTTTATAACTTCAACTTTAAAATATAACATAATAATGTGATTTTATTTTTCATGGTGAAATCATTACATGATTTAAAAATAATGAAATGATCTCCCCTAAATAGTGTGGCCCAGACCCGTCTTAATATAATTCAAACATGAGTGGTTATTGTGAAATTATTCCCTTCATATCTCAATTATTGGATGAACAAAGTTCATGACATTAAACATGAAATCATCCTAAAAATCATTAACTACCTATATTGACATCTCTATGAAATTCAATACATTATTTCTCAATGACCCAAATATGCCATTGTAATGGGATATCATATACAATACCCTCATGAAGAAATACAACATACATTGATTAATTTCACTCATATAATATTAACCAAGAACTCCATAAGACACTCTATCCTGCAACCTGGTTAATCATGATACAACTGATAATTCCCAAGAACTTGATGTACAATAATAACAGAAAACCTAATTTCAACATCACATAACATATCCTCAGGGAATAAAATATTTGGTAATTTCACAATACACAAAATTATTAACACTCCACAAATCAAGGATATTCATATTGACCCAATGGTTTTGGGAAAAGAATAATTTATGCTCATAGATGTTATTTCTACTATGAAAATAACTTCCCCTGCCCCATTTTCCTTATAAAAATCTTACCATATCCCCCCAACAATTATAAAAAGAAATGTAATGGTATGTGTATGTCAGGACGTTTTAATTTCTTATATATTATGCAATGAAGAATTTCTGGGTATTATTGGCATATTATGTAGTGGTGTTTATCATTGAAAACATGTTTATAATGTCTATATATCATAACTAACTAATGTATCATAATTATTGATTATTGAATCCCTATAATATTAATTCACCATTATTATTTGATATTAAACATTCATGATTGATAAAATATGACTATTATATAAAAAACCTAATGGATTTTCAAGATCATCTTTTCTTTTTGGTGTAATTTTCATTAAACCTTGACTTTGATGATAGATATAAGGTTGGTATATACTGAATGAAATATTATTTCTACTAAAGTGAATAATGACTGAAACTTTTTCTAATTTTTTATTTGTTATAATGTTATTATTTTGCAATTGTAGAATACTTATAACTGTTTTGGTCAATTAAATATTGTAAATTTATTATATAAATTGAAAATTATTTTATATAAATAAAATATTCCGTAAAATAAATTTGGGGAATCGTAATTGGCATCATCAGAGAGATTATTTTTGTCTGTATTATATATAAATGATACACTATAAAGAAAAAAATTTTAATTTTAGATTTTATTTAAATATATCAGTTTTAATTTAATCCAATCCTATTTATACATAAATAAATTTCAAAATTTATTCTATATGATATTGTAAGATAATTTTTATTTATAAATGGGAATGATTTTATCTAGTCAAAAAAATTTAAATGTTAGTTTAATTCTACAAGAAATTTGGCAAGACCCATATGTTAGTCGGACATCCACACCACAAAAATAATAAAATAAACGTTATAAATAATTTTTATTAAATACATAGATATCACTAATGAAATATAAATCACTCTAATCATCATCCATATACAATTTCTTATAGTTTCTCCCTCCACACACCCCCGTATAACTCTACAGATATCATAACCACCAGATCTAATATAAGGAAATGACATATATGGCCAATGATATTGAAAGAATAGAAATTAAAACTAACATTCATGAAAAATCTATCCCATATTACCATGGTTCACACTTCATAATATCTCATATAATGATCAAAGAATCAAGATAGAACCTAAAAATTCACTTGATATATAAACACTAACTAATATGTGTAAGGCGTGATGTTGACTTTTAACTAGGTAAAAACCACATAATCTATGAATTTTACTTTCAAAAATAAATAAAAAATTCTAGTTTCAAATATCTCTTTCTGAAAAAATAATTATTTTTATTGTTTTTAAAAATACCACCATGTGATATTACTTATAATAGGTTGTATAACCCAATTTTTTTAAGGAATATGTTAAAAATCCTTTTTCAATAAACTATGTCATGTAAAACATGACTCAAAATTCACACATTATTTTACTTTTATAAATGGAAGTAAAGATGAAAAACCAAAGTAAAAATTATGGAACAATAATATAAGAAATAAATAATAATTTCTATATAAAAAATAAACTAAAATAGAATTAAAAAAAGGTAACCAATAGTAGTAAACCTTAATTACAACATCATCAATAAAAATAATAGTGGAAACCAAATAGCATGAAACATTATAATAATAATCCATGGTGTATTCTATGAGCTCTAAACCATTGGTTCTAAAGGTATTATGACACACTCATGGAACACTAGCTAACTATGTGACCTAAATCAAAAATATAACATAGATCTATTAAAGAAAACAAAACCAAGATCCTATCTAGACTCATGAATAAATGTTGGGAAACACCCATACTATTATTCTCATACAAATAGTCTCCCATTTTCTAACTCTAAAAAATATCACATATTGATCATTCATTCAATAAACAATAATAACACTCGATCAGGAATACAATGGGAACTATTCCACCTTTCAAAAAACCATTTTCAAATATCAATTTAAAACAAATCATTTTTCATTACTCTATTTTAGAAAAACATAATATGATCAAAACTATTTTCAAAAGGAAACATAGTATATAAAAATGTTATATGAAATTGTTTTTGGAATAAAAATCCAAACATCGAGTTTAAAATCAAAAAATATTTTCTTTAAATTATATACACAAATTCATATATATATATATATATATATATATAAATTTATTGGTGAAAATATTCACAAATCCTCAGGTGATTATGTCCATTAGTATATATATATGTGTATAAGAACGAAATAAAACTATAGGCATTCTTAACATCGAACATATATAAATTCCACATGAAGAACTAATTACCCTAAAAAAATATCCCAAGATAAAACAAATATTTTTTAGTCAGAAAATTATTTTATTAAAACCATCAAAAATATTTATTCAAAAAAATATAATTTATTAAATTAGGGAAGATATAATTTATGGATAATTCACTAAAAATCTATTTTTAAAACAACTAAAACCCCTTAAAACCCTTCAGAAATATGAATATTAAAAACCAATGAATCCCCTGATGAATTTATATATTTAAATAAATATAATTGAAACATGCATGAACCTATGTTAAATTAAAGAAACATAAAATCATATAATATCCTCCCTAGAATGTACACATATGAGAATATATAATCGACAATATGATGTAGAGGGCTCAAATAACTAATCAAACACCCTAGAGGCAAGAGCCAAATTATTTGGAGATGAAACCCAATAGAGGATCTAGTCTAAATCATATTTCAATAAATGAGGGAGTAAAAATTAGAGATAGAGGGGAGAATGAGAAAAGATAAATAGAATTTTACATAATACAACCACATGACTCTTTAAAGTAGATAAAAAACCAAGTATTGGAAGAGGTTTTAGAAAATGGGTAAGAGGGTGGGGGATTCATCCATGAGTTATGTGAATAGGAGATAGGAGGTGGAATGATTTTATTTTATTTGGAAAATAGTGTGGGGGAATTTATTAAATTCAAAACTGACAATAATTCTACACATATCCAACTATTTTTGCACTACATGGAGATACCATGATCCAAAGTTGTGAGATTCACAGGGCCCAAAAGGCTCTCACAAGGTTTGCTGAGATGTTTTTATTAACCATTTTCCAACCATGAAAAATATATTTATTCCATTACATAGCACATTTTGATAGTTGTTGAACTGCTATCACAAACCATGAAGAGGGTTTTTTTTAATTTCAAAGTTCAATATAATGAACCCTGAAACTCAGTAGATAAAATATTAAAAATTCAAAAAATAAATAAAAATGGTGATAAAAAATTATTTAATCTACATCATTAATTTATCAACCCTATATTGAATGATATAAATACATGGAACTATAATTTATCTAATTTCATCCTAAAATAACACTATAATTTTTATGATTTGTATAAAAAATCACACAACTATGTGATATGAACACACAAGTTTGGTTTATATAATAAGGATTAAAAAATAAATCTTTTTAAGAATTCATAAAAATAAGTTTATTATATGATATAATATGGTTAGATTAATTTCTCATATAAATACTAATTTTTATTCCATCCAAAGGAAACAATTTTCAAGACATTAATAATCAAACTAGGTAAGTTAGGATAAATCTAGCTTTCCCTAGGTTATCCTGTGTAGAGAATATATGTAATTAGTGACAAAAATAGGATTATATGCCCATTTTTGATATTTATTTAGTAAAAACTCATCTAGGAAGCACTAATAGGATTAGGATACTAAAGGGATAGAGTTGAGTCAATCAATATGGTTAATTGAGAAAATAGTTGTCTACATAGATATATAATATATATAAGTGATATGATTGGTACAATATATTATGTGAGCCTAAATTTTATAAAATTTTCATTAAATTTCATTTACCATATCCTTAAATTTATAATAATTTTAATATTTTGTCAAAATTTTATACATTTTGGAATAAATTTGAATTTAATTGTTAAATAAATTATTTTCGTGATTTTAACTAATCCATTTAATATTGAATTATTTTAATAAAATCAATAAAATGATTTTATTTTAAAATATATTTTTGGAAATGAATTATTGGTTCTGAAATATTTCATTTTTAGTAGGTGACTAAAATTAATATTCTTATGATAAAATTGATCTTATTAGGAATCACACACGGTAAAACTAAATAAAGGGAACCTGTGTAGGATTGAACCCAATGACCTATGGCTTTTTGAGATTAGACTTATGATATAAGAGTTTCATCATATTGACTCCCATGAGAGTGAAATGACATCATATTTTTGAGTTTTTTATAATTCAATTTCAACCTTTAATGTTCATTTTTTTATATATAATTTGACTATGATGAGTTATAACAATGTTTGGTTATATTTATAGTGTTTTCTAGGACTTTATTAAGGTTCATGGTGTGACAATTATTTTTCCTAACCATGTAGATCTTCTTGAAAATTGTGTCATTGGAGGTAGTGGCTCAAGTAATGGAACATATTTAAGGAACATGGTTTAAAAATATATGTACTCTCCTGGAAAACCATGAAAAAAAAGAGAAATGGACCAATAAATATTTTTACCATGGTTTCACAAACCATGTAACAAAACCTTGTGGGTGCTTAGAAGAGTTTGTAAGACTCGCATGGTTGGTACAATATTTGTAAAATCATGAGAAAAAACCTTGTGCATGTTAAATACAATTATGATAGCTAGTAGTTTATGTTGTGGTTCAAATTCATCCCTCAAAAAAATAATTTCCTTTTTTTGAGACTTAAAAACATTGTCATACATATTAAAAATATCATAAAAAAGAATATGATTTCTCTTTCCTCCCATTGATATAGCTCTTCTCTGAGCTTTGAAATAACTGACCATATTTTTCATAAAGGAGACTAGTCATATGATATGAGGAAATGTACCAAAAAAAATCATTGGAGTATCTACCAAATGATTTGATCTATTCAGATTTCTTAAATCTAGGTCTCACCGTGCTAATAATAATGCCGCCAAAACAAAAAAAAACATACTCTGATTTTTTATGCGGCTTACTAGATAATCTTGGAGGAACATAATAAAACTGTAGAAGTTAATTGTTACTCCTACGGTATCATGATGGTGTGTGTGTGATCTTCCCATGGCCCATATTGATTCCCTTATTCCTGATTCTAAGACATCATACTCCTTGCATTCGATTATTTCTAGGGATATTATTTATTTGGATAAAAATGGATGAAATAGAACATGTACATGGATGGCATGAAATCCTCCATCAATGGGTTTGAAGCTCAATTTAAATAGTTCATGCTTCGATGAGAATATGATAGGAGGTTACCTATTGCAGGATGGAATAGGTTCTATCCATTTCAGGTTTATCTTGAAATTTGGAATGGGAACTTCTCTAGAATCTACAGAAAGGGATATAATTTGTGGTATATCCTTGTGCCATCAGTTTAACATTATTATTACTGAGGTTGAATCAGATTCCAAAGCATGGGTGGAGTTTCTATAGGGTAAATCTATCCCAACATTTGATCTTTAGTACCATATCAGGATGTTTCGGATGTTAGTTAGCCAAGGTATGAATGTCAGTCACACATAGAGGGAAGGAAACATTGCTGTGGAATATTTAACAAGCAATAGTAACTTATATTAGTGAACCATTATCTATTTTTGTTTTGGGTCCCTCCCAAATGATTGTAACTTAATTTACAAGGGAGATTCCCTTGCACATCACTATTTATGACCCCCTAAAGTTTGTCTTTGTATGGAATATTGTTTCTCATTCAATAAAAATATATTTTTAGAAAAATGTGTGTTATCTAAAATTCTATATTATTAAACATTCACAAAGATCTATATATTTTCTCTTTATATGATTTATAGATGCGGCATAACATTTCCTGATCTATGGATTTCAATTCAATATAATAATGAAATCTTGGACAATTTCTATAATGGTGGTGGTTTCAAAATTTCAACCAATTCCCCATTTTCAAATCTAGATATCTAATGAATGGTGGATTTTTATAGGTAATTTATCATATATTATATATCTTGGGGAATTATTCGTCAAGAATCACAAGTTTTATATCTATTCTAATGAAATGTTTTTGGGGTTTTAATGTTTATTATACTAGAGTCTATCTTCCAAAATTTATGAGGTATTCATGATATATTATTTAATCAATAATAGATCTTGGGAATTGAAATAATATTATTTTATATATATTGGAACTAGTTTTTCGATAAACATAATGAGTTATGTGATAATATGACCACACATATTATCTTGGAATCTCTTCAGGAATATTCTCTAAATTTCTTATTTGATTAACTATATCTAAATATATGAATCCTTGATGCACCAATAAATGTTTTTGGGGGTAAAACATATTTTTGGCTTTGATCCTTTTATAACTATTAGAGTACATCATAAATAAGAATGAATTAGGATGTTACAATCCACTTGGGGCTCTTATATATGAATGTTTCTATGATATGACACTTTTTTTGACATAGATTGATTGACCATGGTTGATGGTGATCACATGTGTATGCTAGTGTGGAATTTCTTATCGACATATAATGTTTGATTCATTGATTATGAAATTGTAACTTATTTTTGTGTTTATATGTGATCACTATTACTTGTATGATTATTATAGATTCCCATAATGGTATGCCTTATTCTACCTTCATATTCCCTACCATGTTATGTTGAATTTACACAAATCTAGAGGAATTTATTTGGTTATATAGATATGTGGGCCATCATGATATGTTTTTCCAATATACAAGGAGGGAGAATTACATTCAATTATGTTGATGTTGAATCCAAATATAGGGTAGGGGAATTATTTCTTTGATTATGAACCTGTGGAGGTGGTATTGGTGGATTGATAACATTGCTACTTGACCTAAGTCATAAACAGGATATAACATCCTTGAGGCCTGAATGATGATACAGTTGGGATGAGATGAATTTATTACCCAATGTGCCTCAATTCCTTAAGATTATCGAGAGATATATTCACATGAATGTTTTATTTCTCTTAGTTACTTCTAATATCCATATTACTATCCTTTTATCTATGG
Source organism: Viscum album (assembly GCA_963277665.1). Classification (NCBI taxonomy): domain Eukaryota; kingdom Viridiplantae; phylum Streptophyta; class Magnoliopsida; order Santalales; family Viscaceae; genus Viscum; species Viscum album. The sequence goes on from OY728166.1 coordinate 1,146,650,881, forward strand.
GAAAAAGTAAGTAAATTCGGGACCTGTGGTTGATTGATTAGAACTAGAGTGCTCAATATATGACTATTTATGATGTATTCCACATTTATCATTATCATTTTATACATATTTTGGGCATTTCCACACATGTTATAGATGATTTGGTAGTGTCTTACTGGTTTATTACTCACATATTTCCCATGAATCTCTATGTTCATGTTGAAATCATTATTTGTAATCCATGTAAGGGAAAGGGGCCCATGGAAGATATCAAAGCATCAAAGTTTATATATTATAGAGGTAACAAGATATAATTAGAGGGGTTTTTATAGTCTTTTCATTAGTTATATTCTTACCTTACACACTATTTTTTAGATTACTAAAATGAAAGATGGGTTTATTTTTTATGTGACATGTGTACCAATTGTTATTACATTATGATTACTTAGACATCCTATTGATTTTTGGATTTTAATATTTAATAATTTTTATAATACATGGCTATGTTTACCAGGGGTATAGTCTCCACATTTACAGTATTCAGACCCATGCTGATAGTTTCAATCCTCTTGTATATAGGGATGCTGGAGTGAGGTTATGTGACACTCATGCTTGAATTGGGTGACTTGGGTTAGGTTGTTACAAAATGGTATCAAACCCTATGATACATAACTTTTCTTTTGACTAATTTTGGATGTGGTATAAAGGATAAGGTTTTGTGGAACATGAGTAGGGGAGCTTTTGTATGCATCTCCATATCATCTAAAATTTATTTATGAGTTAATTATGATTTTATTTATATTAATGTTTAATTGGATTTTGGGTTTATTCATGCATCATTATTAGGATTGTAGGATCACATTTCATAGACATGCCTATTTCTCATGAGTTATCAATTCTATAATTTATTTTATTGATAGATATATCTATTCTGAATAGACTTGTATATATCTGTTGAGTGGTATATCTAGGGTCAGTAATATTGTGATATATCTACATTAGAATTAATTAGTTTATCTTGATTAAAATATTATGTTTTTTATATATGATTGTGACTAATGTGAAGGTAAATAGAACCTTATGTTGTATGGGGAGACATATAAAATGGGTTGTTGGTGGCATCTTAAGAGAACCTTTGAATGGTCCCATAGAATGATTAAGGTCTATATTAATGTCTTCAAGCATCTTATTGATCACTTGACATTTCAAAGAAACTGCCTCCCTGAATATGTTTTAATTTTTCTGCTAGGGATAATGTGAAGGTTCCCCAACATGTTATACAGGAGGATGAATGTGGGAATACTCTCACACTATATCAAGTTGTTTATTATTTCAATCCTTGTCACCCCACAGACTTATAGATTTTATATACCACTAGATGAGGAACATATATAATCGTAGTAGACAATTCCTATGACTTCTTTCTCCATCATCTACCAACAGTTCAGGGTAGTTCAATACCCCATAATTTTAAGAACTGATTAAAAATCATTTAGGGTATTTTTCAATTGGTCAAAACACTAAAGGACTAATGGGTAATGCTAGTGGGTTTCATCCATCAAGGAAAGATTAGGAAGTGGTGGGGTGTTTTGGGACATGCTGGAAGATGTGATGGTCATTCTAGTAAGTCCTTTAATAACCTATTAGGCATGGAATAATTTATATAAGTGATGAATCCTAATAATTACAAAGAATTTATGGATACATGAGAGGGATCCATGATGGTATTTGTATACTATGCCCATTTAATAGAAATAACTCACATTTATCGCCTCTTGGATGGAAACAAGGAGTACAAGTCCAGGATATTCATGACCAGTCTTCTTTCTGAAATTATATATAATATTATTTTTTATCTGATGACTTATTTTGAGGTCCTATGTAATGAATTCAATATTGATAATTTCCAAGAGGAGGATCAAGAAGTTATTCTTCTTCCATCCTTCAATACAATTACTTGTGTACTTATTATAGTTTCAGTGATAGTATCTTCTAGCAGTGGTAAGTAGAATACCAAGGATGTGCATTATGGTGTCCGTAGATATGATAATAAAAGTATGTATTCCTCAAACCCCTTAGGATTAGTTCTTTTGTGCTTCAATTTTCGGAAGGAAAGACATTATCACAAGATCTACTAAACACCTTTAAGCTTGTGTTGACACTATTAAGTGATGGGAAATATATAGAATTTCTACTTCAGTGATTTGAGATCATGTTTCTATAGTATAGCCAAAAAATGTGAGTTATGACTTAGGGATATGGATGAGGTCTTTATTAATAGGATCAGATGAAAATTACACAAGTGATTCACGAACCTTTTTTTTAGGTCCATAATGCTAAGGAAGGGTGAGTATTTATAGTTTATCAATATTTAATAAATTGTGTTGATAGATCATCTACTATTTGAGGTATAGTGTTGATAAATTTTACAATATACTATTTTTTATAATGTTGCCCCCATTTTTTAAAAGCATTACACAATTTTGTTGAACATGAATTATCAGTAATGTTATATACTATGTTTCATCACCTTGATAAACCTTTGGTCATGAAAGTGGTAGGAATTCAGAAATTAACAAAGTATAGTATAGAATATTTTTGATTATAGGCCTCTATGGGAATCCCAAATTCTAGAGATGAAAATATTCAATGTGATTCATTTCATCTACTAGAGGATAATTTAGAAATCCCATATTGATTTCTATCAGTGACGAGTATCATTTGCATCATCCAAGGGAGAGAACTATTGTATGCGAAGTGAGTGGGAGTTTGGAGTAAGTATATTTTTTTCAAAATATGAGCTATCATGGGATGATTGTGGTGCATATTTTAGGTTTGGATCTTTTTTAAAGATCAGTGGTAACTAGTTTGTATTTTACTCCCGTGGTGGATCTCCATCAGGATGAATTCCTAGATTACTTCACAGGTATTCCCCTTTATAGTGGATTTGATTTTGATATTGAAATCATTCTAGGTGAACCAATAATATCACTATCAACTTAATATATAGTATTTACTAATTTTACTGAGAAGAAATTATGTCTCTAGGACTTGGAAAAGAAGGGTTTTCCGGCAACTCAGATGTAGAAAACATTGGTGATTTTTTTCTAATGTGTAATGGAGATGAATTTTTTTACTACGTTGGATTGATTTTGTGGTGGTGGGAATCTTCTATGAGGCCTCTATGGTATGCGGTTCAAGGGATTATACTTCCAGAACTACTACAAGGGGATTATCTAATGAGGTTCATAGAAGGGAGTTTTTACTGGATCATTACTATCTGGATTTGGCTGTTTGAGGGGGTATGGAAATTTCCATCAATACTAGCCCATGAATCTCTCTACAAGACGGCTAGCCAAGTACCAATGAGAAGGTAGAAGCTGTAATTTATATTATTGATCCTGGTGAGGGGTTTTTCTTTTTAGACTCAAACTGGGTTGTTTATGGACTTTGTATTTCGGATCATTAGAGCACAGATTTCGTCTTTAAGTATTTGATGTCATGTTGGGTTCCCCATCATCCCTTACAAGGGGGGGTTTTGTTAATAAAAATAATAATTTTCAGTCATACCCATAACATCGATCTTAACTCAGTTACCATTCTTTGAGGAATAGGTATTGGAAAGAGTAGCTGCATATGTTAAAATTTGAGGTGGAAGATTCACTAGGTATAGGTAATATCATTATATATTCTTTTAGCTATAAGGTTTTTGTATCTCAAGAGCATAGTAAAAGACATTAAGAGTAATAGTTTCTCTTAATGGTCTTATTAGCTGAATTAAGGATGTAAAATTTTAGTGGAATGGTATCAATTACATGTTTCATATTAGTGATCACATATTACATAGTAGATTGGATAAATGGTACTCAGGAATTCAACCCATAATGTGTTGTCATGTAGGAACAACAAGCAAGTGGTTGTAATTGGACATCGACAATTTTATCCCAATAAAAGGAATATTTATTGTCCTTACTTTCAACAGTGAAGGGATGATGAGATACTTCCATAAATCAATATGGTCAATGCCTCCTGGATGAAAAAGTATTTATGATAACTTTGTTCAAAAAAATTTGTGTCCATGGATAAAAAGGGATATTATTTTATTCACATCATGATTCCTTACATGAAAAACAGATAAGGGAGGGCCCCATTATCCTTCAAGGTTGATTTATCAACTTCTTATTTACATGTGTTAGTTATAGGAATTCATGGTGGACACTTTTAATTGTTTTCTAGGATACTGAAGAGTCATGAATTTTTTTGAGAAATTTTTTATTGGAAAAATAATGTTTTTATTTTCCTACCATTTCTTGAGACTCAATCTATAGATTAGATGGAAAACTTTTATGTTCCTGATATTATGTGCTTAAATTTAGTAACCTTTATCATTATATCTAACAAATATGTACATTTTATTTCCAATTTTTATAAGGTGTTGAAAAATTCCTCAAGGACACTACTGAGATTGAGCACAACACACCATCCCTAAAAATACAAATAGTAAGAGTGTTTGAATCATATATTAGAATATATGTTTCGATCCTACATTAATAATAATGGATTATCATTAAATGATCACATACCATTTTTTTAGTTCAATACATAAATATTTCCTATGCTTTGATTTAGATAGATACTTATGAGGCAATTTATGGTAGGCCATTTTGTTTACAGCAGTTTTGGCATGAGGCTCACAGGGATGAATTTTCAAGGATCAGTATGGTAAAATAGACTTCAATGGGTTTGTGAAAGATTATAAAAATCTTGATCATAACATAGAGTTGGAAGAGATATTATTCTTAATGAAATAGATGAACTTTTGGGTTTCCTATATGCAACTGAGTTTTTCTGAGAGTGTATCCTCTGTTAGGCCATTACCCTTTGAGGAAGAAATTGATGTTTATGTCATGTTATATTGGACCCCTAAATATCACCAACAATATTAAAATAGTGTAATAACCTCTAGAAATTTCTCCTCACAAATGATGTATACATGATGTGTTTCTTGCGTCTCAACTCAAAAGGTACATGAATAATCCTACATATGTTATTGTCTATGAGGATATTGAAATTGACCATTACCATTATACAGGGAATGATCCAAGTGTATTATAGAATAGAGTGATAAATTCCAATAAGGGAAGAAAATACCATATTTATGTAATATATGGAATCATGGATATGTCTGGGAGGATAGATAGAAACATGAATTAGATATTTGGACCCAATGTCCCAGGATATTCAATAATGATTCCTAGAGATTCCTCTGGTGGATGATAAATCATTATATGGTTGTACTATAATACCCTAATATTTTTCTTGTTCATTTACATTTAATATTAACAACTAATCATGTGTTTTCTGAACTACAATTTGAATGATTTGAAAAAAATAGTTCCTAATTGGTTTTTAATATATTTTGGGTTCTTTTTGGACGTTCATGAATTATGCATGGTTTTTTCCAATAATTTTATTCATCTTAGAAAACATGCATATGGATGTAGTGGATCAAGTGTGGTGTAATGTTAAGGAATGTTTTTTAATAAACTATGTGGAATGTCCAAAAAAACTATGTGACATAATCCATATCCTGAATTCATAGTGGATTCATTGTTTGAAAACCCTTTTCACTAAGCCATGTAGTTTCCCAAAAGAGGCAATATTATTTTCATAGAAGGAACACCAATTATAAATCTATTTCACAGAACCCTATACACATGAAAATATATTCTATAAAAATTTATAGATATTTATTGAAAATTTTTACTTGTTCATTATTCTACATGAATCCCTCTCAAATAATGATACATATATAGCCTTCATCAATATTTTTGTCTACACATAAGCTTGATTATAGTGGATCTAAGTAAATTATTAATTGGGAATTTAGGTATGAAATCTAAAACATTAATTCTTCAAGTTTCTTCTAGATCTATTTGGATTCCAGTGATAAGAATCCTAGATCCAACATCTAGTTTTCTAATTTATGGATTCGAAGGCCATTAAATGATGAATTCACAGAGATTTTCTATAATGGTTGTTTATTCAACATGTTAATGACATACCCTTGACCAGAGGTAGGTATCTCATTAGTGATGTATGTTTCTAGTTATGTCATCATAGATCAATCACCTTGAGACCTTCTTCTTCTTGAATCCCATATCCTATATCCATTCAGTTAATATATTATTTGTGGATAAATGTTAATTATCTTGGGTTGAGGTTCTATTATATAATTCAAAAGGATTTCATGATCTATAAATTAAATGACAAAAGATTCCATGAATTTTCATCCTCTTCTTTGTCATATCTCGGAACAAGTTTCATTGATAGACTCCATGATATATGTAATTCTATAACCAATCATATTATCTTTAAATATTCTTCGGTATCTTTTCAAAATATTTTATACGATGTTCCCCAACATAATATAGGAATCAATGGAATGATAAATAGATTCTATGTCTGTAGGAAAAAAATTGTGTTACAATACTTTATTGAATTTTTTATTATTTTATAATCATGATTGATGTAGGAAGATCCCTAAAATTTGAGTACATTTTATACACTTGATTGATTGATATAATACTTTTATTGATATATATTGATTAAAAATGCTTGATAGTGATCACATATATGTGTTTTTGTGTGTCACCTGTGATACCCATATATGATATTTTATTCCATGAGAATGTCTATGTATCTCATGTCCATGTTTAATTGTGATCACATGTACTTATTTTATTACAACTGATTTTCATGATGACATTCCTTATTCTACATATAAATTATATACCCTGTAATGTGTGATTTCCATGATTTTGGAGGAATTTATTTAGTACTCAATATATATAGACTATCATGATTTTGTTGTCCCCTAGATGGGGAGAGTGAATTACATCTGATGATGTCGATGATAAAATCATACATAGGGTAGAGGTATCATAGCCTTGTGTCTAGATCTATGGAATCAAAATTAGGCATACCAAAAAATTTATCATGACCTAAGACAAAACCAGGATATGACATCCTTGAGTCCTGAGAAGTGAAGGAGGTAGTAATAAACAACTTTGTTTCCTGAACTAACTCATTTCATTGACACTATGGAGATATTTTTTACCAATCTTGGGGCCACCTCCTAGTTAATTTTAAAATCCATATGACTACACATTCTTTTTGGTTTCGATGCAGGTACAGACTCAACCTCTGATAGCCTGGTTTGAACATGAGTTCTTGGTACATGATTTTTATTCAATATTTAAATTTCATAATTATCTTGTAATACACATCTTATACTAGTGAAAAAAAAGTTAAGGATAAATTTTTGGTGTCCTTCTGGGTTTCTTACTCAGACCCCTCATAGGATTTTCTATGCAACTAAAAACTTCAGGATTTAGGGTCCATGTAAGGGAAGGTGGATCATGAAGCATAGTTGTGCATTATAGAATGGAGTCGATAATAGTACCAGGATAGACTCTAGGGTATTTCAAAAATATTATCATTATTTTCCTTCCATTGTTTCATAATCTGATTTAGATTTCCACATTGGAAGCATAGAATATTTATTTTATGATATGTGTTCTATTTTTTATTACATTATGTTTACTTATTCATCCAAATGATTTTTTTATTCTTTTGTTTATTTAGTTTTATGATATATTTCTATGACTACTAAGTACATAGTCTCTCCATTGATGGAATTCAGAGCATTTCCGCTCACCAAAATCCTCATGCATTCATGGAGTCACACATTAGTTCATGTGAAACTCTGACGTAGATCAGGCGATTCAGTTCAATGTATTATAGAGAGTTTCATTGTGTATGAATAGATATCTAGAACTTATAACAAATGTGAATAAATAAATAGTTGATTTGTAGAACTGATAAAATGATACTACACATCATTCACATAATATTAAAAGGAAATAACAAAATAATAAAGAAACAATTGTGTATACCTTTTCAAATTGAATCCATAAATGATGGTTCTATGTATGATTAATGCATGGTTTGTATCTCCTGTTAAAAGAAAAAAAAAAATCTATGTATGATTCACTCAATTAATACACTACCAAAGATTGGTTAAAATTGAAATTGAATGGGATGTGAAAGGATATATTCCATTATATCTATGGAATGATAACCCACATAGAGGACTATATTTGACAAAGAACACCATATTTTATATTTTATTTTTAAAAATAAATAGTTTAGCCCAGAATAAGAATAGTTACACTATCAACATAGATAAAAATCCATGATATTGAATCCATAAATATTTTCACATTATCACAACATCAAAGGATTGATACAAAAATAATAATTTTTTTCCAAATGATTTAACATATATAAAATCATTCCAGGTGGCCTTCATACATGATTCAGAATGTTGATACATAGAAGAAACTATCCACTCAATAAACCAAGTGGAACTTGTTCTATATAACATAATGTTTTCTATTTCTTATTTAAACATTTAATCACACCATTTTAATGTATCTCACCATCAGTTTAAGTAGTATAGGATTTTCATTCTATATTAATTTTTTCTTTCATTTTATTAATAGTACCTTCTTCTTCTCCTTCATCTTTCTATTTCCATGTGTTTTCACAATAATGAATTCTCAAACTCTATTATGGTTCTCTTAGGTCATGAGGCTATTTCCTGAGGTGGTCTTCTTGGTGTTTTTAATCAATTTAAAATTTTTCAAATTTAAATTGATTTTTTGAGGTATTTAGTTTCCCAAAGTGTTTTTTGATTATTATAAACTTATTTTAGGTATTTTTCACCACCTCATATCATCAATAAATTTTTATTTCTCCCACTATTATGTAATCTCTATCATTATATGATGGAATTAAGTGGGGCGATAGATTATTGGTGCATGATGGATTCAGTTGGAGAGTGGTGGTTTTTCAATAGTTTGAGCATATTATTTACATAACACCATACAGAAGGTGAGTTTTGGTGTACATTTAAGATTTAAAAAAGTTTATATGATTTCATAATTCATTTTGAGGTTGGTGACCCATTATTGATATTAAGGGTATCATTAAAATAATCTTAATTATATAAATAGATAATGAAGGACCCATGTTTTTCTAACATAGTAGTGAACCATTCCCATTAACTTCATTCACATTCTATTTAATTATTTTATTTCATACACACTAGAGCAAACAACACCCCCAAATATTCTATATTATTATAAATAAATAAAATACCCAAACTATTAATAAGTGAATTACATCTTGAAGGGACGCTGAAAATCTTCCATATAAAATATCATGTAATACCACTTGTGTAATACCACAAGATTTTAGTCTATATTTTACTAATAAAAGATCACTTTTTTGGATAGTGTATAATATAATCATCCCTAAGCTTAATGGACATTAAGAAAATACATGTTGAAAATTATTGTTATAGCCTATAAATTGGTTTTGAGTTTATGAACCAAAATAAAAAAATTATAAAATATATATAGAAATATCTTCCTTAATAAAAATAATGTGTTCAATTTCGAAATTATCATTTTTAAAAATTTTATGACCAGGAAAATAATAAGATTAAATTCATTTTATTCTTTAAATTTACTTTTCTTTAGAAATGGATTTATTCAATTTTGTATAATAATATTATAAATAACATTCACCTATTTTTTTAATAAATATTTAAATGAATGTATATCATTTTGTAAATAAAAATGTAGTCATAGGATTATTATGATTTTTTCTTATTTTTAGGAATGTTTGAATATTGACAGTGTATTGTCAGAAATATTGATTTTAGAAAACTATCATTTATTTCATTGAATCAAGTTATTTAGAAGCCTATTTATATTTTAAATTTTGTTTTAAATTAATATAATATCCATTTTATTAAAATCAATTTACATAATTCCTTTGGAATTAATATTATATATAATTATGGTATAACTTCATTTGTATGCATAAGATCACAATTTTTATATAAACTATTTCTAAATTAGTTTTAATCATTTATATTTAATGTTATATCTACCACTTCTGGAAATTGAATCCTAAAAAAGGATTTCATATTTTTAATCAAGAGGATAAAATTTTTTAAATAGGACAATTTTTTGGCAATCATGGATATTAACTACGGAAAACTATTACACCTTAGTAATGGGTAAAACTGTCAATTAAGGTTAAACTATTGGTTAAGGTCTCAAAATCAACTAAAAATGAAATTATTTCATTATATGAGATCAATTACAACATATAAACTCTAAAATTGTACATATGGAATTTTTGTGCCATTTCCCTTTAATAATTAAATTTATATTATTTTCAGTAAAAAAACTAAAAAAAATCACTCACTTTATTTAAATATCTCAAATTTATTTTCATTAGAATAAATTAAATTTAAGATAATTTTTAAATGGTTAATTTGATGATTAATAAATTTTTAATAGTAAATTATTTTCCATTTCTAGTGATGATGTAATTAAATTAAAATATTACACAACACCGATACAATTCTAGTGAATGTAGTATAAAAATAACTTTTAATAATTTTAAAATAATAAATTTATAAAGATTTAGTTGAATTATTGTATTCTAAGAATTTTATAGGTAATTATAACTTGTACATAATGGTAAAAAAAAATTATATTAAAATTCCATTTCCTGATGGAATGTCTCGAAATCAAATTAAATGAAAAGTCCAAAAAATGACTTCAATGATATTCTATGTCAAATAATATGTTTTTAAATGATTATAAAATATTAAAAATAATGAAATATATTAATGAGGTTGGTAAAGGGTTTAAAATTTAATCCATGGAAAAACTTTTATCCACTTATTATGTTATATATAAATTCATGACATTTAATGGGTAAAACATGTTTTACTTCAGATAAGATTACCAAAACATACTGAGGGGTTAAAAAAATATAATGTTTTAAATAAAAATAAACATATATGAATTTTATTTTTTGAAGTTATGTATATCTTATAATGTTCAATATTTAATATTATAGAAATTTGGTTCCACATTTCATGATAATGATATATATTATATTGAAATATTTTATGTAATTCCAAGTGTGTCCTTTCCCATGCTTTTAAATGGTGAAATCTTATTCTCTCTTCATCACACATCTTGAGGCACATATATTGACCAATAAATTCAAAATAATAACCCAACATTCCCCCAACTAATATATACCCTATTTTAGTCAAATAAACAACATATAAATATTAATCTGTAATACGATTTTGTATTCCTAAGAATAGTTATAACTATTAACCAAGTATTTTCATTTTATTTCCACTTATACCAGTATAAAATAATCTATAATAATTATAAAAAAATAAAATCATATTATTAAGTATACTTAAATTTTATTATTCTATATTAACAACTCATATTTACCTTCTATCAATCCTATGGAAAACGAAAACAGCGCTCATGCATACATACGACCTACCATATCCACAAAATGGTGTAATTTTTTTTTCATCATCGCATCACATGGATGGTTATAATGTTGAATAATGGAATATAAATTATACTTATAAAATAATTATAATTAAGGTAATATAATATATAATCTACCTTGTTCTTCTGCTATCCTTTGGAAAATTTGGACATTGCTCATACGGATGTGTGAACTAGAACCTCCAGGAAGTGATGTGATTCGTTTTTATATTACTTAAATATATAAGTTATTATAAAATTGAATATAATGAATAAAAAAATTAATTACCTTTTTAATGTTCTAGATGTGATGGATCCATTTAATTACTCCATTAACCAGGATCAATATACCCAAGTAATTTTGGAAAATTTGACCGAACAACCTTATGGGGTCGATGTATGCCAGGATTATTCAAAGAACGGATTTAAAATTATTATAAATAGGAAATAAAAAATAGAATATATAATTATTTTCTAAATAATTTTCTTAATAATTTTAAGGTCATTATACATGATGATCTAACAAATAAAACTAAATGGAGACCAAAGGTAAGTGATTTTATCTCAAATTTCACTTCATTTAGAATTATGTTATTTTATATGGTGTATATAATACCCCACTAACATATTATATATTAAATTTAAATATATTAATTATATTTAATTTTATAATTCATTTTTAATAATTTATGGTGTTTTGATTAAAAATGTGTAAAATCCATATGGGGTTTTCATATAAATTTCACTTTTTTGAGACTTATGAGATATTATGCACCTAATTTTATTTTTATGGTGTATATATTTCCCCATTAACATATTATGTAATTAATTATTCTTTATTATTTATATTTAATTATTCAATTCATTTTTACTTTTTAAGGGGTTTTGATTCAAATTTTATTAAACCCCAATGGGTTTATCATATGAAATCGTCTCCATTGGTACATATATTGTGTTGTGCGCATATCTTATTTTATGAGGTGTATATAATTACCCTTTGAAATATTATATCCTTAATAATTATTGAATCAGTATATTTAAATTTATTATTTATTTTATATCATCAAATGGGTAATTATTCAAAAGTTGTCGTAGTGGTAGGACCTCTGTTACAATCTTATTTTTTTCAGGATTGTTTATATTTAATTTAATTTGTGAAACTTATTTGATTATTATATTTTAAACCCCAAATATTTTATTCTTATATTGTAATATAGGTTCTTTTATTATTATATTCCCTTTATTCCATTGTTGGATGAAGAGTCAATAAGTATTTTATAAGTAAGGGACATAGTTTTTTTTAAATATTTTTGATGTTTTTCGTCCGACTCTAATTCTTCCACGTCATTATTTCATTAAAATTATTTCTAGAATATTTTTATTATATTAAAAGGTTTATTAATCTTATTTTTACCTATACTTAATTTTCTATAAAATGTCATAAAATTAATCATTTTATATATATGTTTTATAAATAAGATATTTTTAACTTTTTATAAATCTGAGAAAGGAATATTCTATTTTAACATATACAGTATGAATGGAATTTACCACCATTATGAATGTTATTTTATTTCAATATTCCATTAAAAATTTCCAATTTTATTTTAATGGATAATATTTTTATCAATATTTTTAGATTTATTAACATAAATGATATCTAAACAAAAGGGAATTACTTTATTAAATTAATGAAAAGAATTTTTTAAATTGATTTGTAACTATGTTTTTACATAACGATAAAATGATTTAATTTTTAATTTATTACTTCTATTTTAATTTATAAAGTCTTGGATTATTATAAATAATTCATTTTGGATGAATAAATGGTCCTATGTTGTAACGTCCCGACTTGGGATCCACTAAACCCTTGCCCTGGGATGGTGGGTCACATGGCCTCAAGGATGCATCCCCATATACTAAAGGTTGTCAACTAGTAGAGAGGGTGTAATGGTGGTATGATGGGGAAACTATACCCTTTCAGATTGGAATAGTAGATAGAACCATAAACATAAAAAAATATAAACATATGTGAATAGACATAGTAAAAAAAATTAGAATAATAATTAGTTTAACGAATGCATGATAATAACAAAAAGCCACTCGGCAGTATCATATACATGTATATTAGGCGGGATAATGTAAAAAAGGGGAATAGGGGATAGGCATATACAATCATGATACAAAAAAATATACTCCACTATAATCTCAAGCATATGTTTAGTCCTCTACTCCTATATTCCATCTATAAGTATTTTATAACAAGAACCTCTAGTGGGGTACTTGGTCCAATCCATTCTTACAAATGCATAATCTACTTATGTACCAAAGGTGGCCGGATTAGGATGTGAGATAAAAACCCAGTAGGCCACCACCAATAGTGTCTTGAATTAATCTAACTAGTATTCATAGATAAATTGTTTAAAGTTATAAATGAATAAGAAAAAATACTAAATAAATAAATACCTCCCGACTCAAGTTCCTAAAGGACACGTGGATACTCTACCTGCTTCATCTCATGGATAGAATGATTTTCTTATCAGTAAAACTATATATATATTATATATATTGTATAATTATATATTTCTACCACATATTTGAACTATCTATGTGGATATGTAAGTGGTCATATACCTAGAATATTAATTGTTTACTGGACCGAGGAATAACACAGATATCCATTACCGAACTACATGATCCTATAATCTCAAGTAATAGTTTATATTTATAGTATCTCATAATGAATGGGATACACCATATTCATCAATCGATATGGTGACTATTTCATCATGTCAATAATCGAAATAAGGGATATGGAGTTCCATTCCAATCGTCCATATAGCGTCTATGATGTGAGATATCATTATCAATTCCCAATGTAAGAGAGCATGAGTCTTCATATCAAACCAGACCCTAAACCTCGATCCACATCATATACCAAGGTATAATCATATTTGTAATAGTAGTCCTAATTCATTACCTCTAATTCTTTAAATTTACCAATCCCATTATAACCATGGTTTAACAGTTCTGTGAATGAATTTATTAAATTAATCAATAATTATTATGGCTATTGCACCATTTAATAGTTTGTTCCAATGGAACTATATAATTAATTATTTTAAACCATAAAAATAATCCATTCCACTTAATTCAATCCATTTAATTAATATAAACATTGAAATTACATTTATAAGTCTCAAAGGAGAAAATATGAGGTTCCAATACCAGTTAGAAAATTACCTACATGTGAAATTCCAATTATATTTTTGAAAAAACACCTATAAGGTGGCATGGGTTCCTTAAAAAATTATATCAAAGATGCATTTCAAATTTATAATATAATCCAAATTTTTAGATGGAATTGCAGGAAATTAAAATATTCACTATAAAGGAAAATTCATTTTAGTAAACCCATTTCATGTCCATAACTTTGGTCAACATACTATCACCTAAAAACCAAGATAAACAGGGGAATATCAAGGTGAAAAAATCAGTTTAATATAAAGAATTAAATTTTAAGGTGATTTCCCAAAAATGGTGGTGTGTGGCACAATTGAATAGCTACGAAAACTCCAAAACTCTTAAGGAAAATGATTATAAAACCAACCTTAGAGTTTTTGAAGACTCTTCCTCTGATAGAGGCCTTAGATTCAAAGTAGGTTGGGAGGAAATGATGAAATGGTCCAGAACACAAAAAATAGGGAGAAAGAACTGACACCTAAATAGTTCAATTGATTTTAAGATAGACTGAAATAGGATAGGAGTGGATTAATAATCTTATCAAGATTGATCTAATTCTTCTGTTGCACTTAATTTGGAGTCCATATTGAGAAGATATCTTAATGTCTAGAAGGATTATAGGAGATCATGGTTGTAGGGAAAAAATTATATCTCCTCAAATTAAAATGATAAAATGAAAAGGGGTTAAAATAATTCATTATGTGTATTTTGGAATTTTCACACTTAACAACATGGGTGAATGGTTTTCCCACATGATTTTCCAAACCATGTTCCAAATTTTCTCAAACCACTACCCATCAAAAGACCCTACATGATTTCCATAACCATTTGCAAACCCTATGAAATACTACTATCAAACCTCTATAGATTTTTTCATGGGTGTGCCTCAGGTGAAATGGTTGTCAAAATACCATGTGTCCCCAGCTTCTCTTCTATCTAACCCAACATAGTTATTAGTGACCATGTGGGATGGGATGCATGGTTTTTACTAACCATTAGACCCAGTCTATTTCCCAAAATTATGGGATCCTGGTCTTCGAAAAAGCACCCAAAAAACCCCTATGACCCCCATGACACTATTGGGTAACATTAAAAAGGATATATAAAGGAATTTAAATTGAGAAAAACTGACTCATACCTTTATGAAATAGTGGGTCATTACAACCTACCCTCCTTAATTAAACACATCCCTGAGTTTTCCTTCTGTGGGTAAAGATATGTCAACAGAGAATATATTTGGCCACTAAGATCATACATTAGCTTCACATTCCAAGCTTTCATCCAGTTCTCATTCATTATACCATAGCAACCATACTAAGGTAATTAACCTTCCTTGGAGTGTCTTCACCCTCCTATTGACAATACGAACTGTATACTCACAAAAAGAAGAATATACATCCAATTCAACCTCATTTGGTTGAGAAACATGTGACATTTTTTATTAATAACATTGTAGTTGATATATGTGAAAGACATAATGCATTGACTTGTATCACTGAGGAAGTACAATCCGGAATGGCATTGGAATGATCTATTTTAAAAGCTCAAAGGGTCCAAAAAACCTATGTGAGAGATTAAAATACCATTCAATATGTATATGGACCAATCCATGAGAGACTTTCATGAAAACGTGGTCTCTAATTTCAAACATGAGATGTTGTTAGTATCTATTGGCACATGAAGGCTATCTGCACTGAGTTATCATCAAACACATTCTGATTAAATGGACCTTCTTTGTAGTCTCCTACATGAGAAGTTTTGGAACCAGGGTATTCTAATAAATATTTGGCGTACGGTTTGTGTTTTTTTTCAATCCTCAGTGGAAGTTTAGAATGTGTACTAGCAAAGAGATCATACCGTTAAAGCAGACAACAGTAGTGAAGGTGGCTCCCTTTCCCAGTGTCTGCCAAATTTTTGGGCCTGAAAATCGACAAATAAAGAAAAGTGTTTTTGGAAAAGGGACTTGAGCGCCATATGTTTTTAAGGATCATAACATCAAAATATGGCAAAGGGATAAGGGTCATTCAAGTGTTGGTTAGGTCGCGCAAGTGGACTTGTGCACCGTGAAATAACTTGTGTGCTAGTACATAGAAGGATTCAGACTTGTGCGCCTATTGATTTCCAAGAACAGAACTTCAAAACTTGTCTAAGGGAAGAAGGTCGCACAAGTATTGGTTGGGTCACGCAAGTGAGTTGCGCGATAGAGGTTATGGGATACGAGACTTGTGTGCCAATGGGGGACTTGCACGCCTCCGCGCAGGGGGTCCAGTTTGCCTATAAATACAGGTTGACCCCTCCTCATTTCATACGGAGTTCAAGACTTAGTGATTGTTTGAGCTCTCGTCGCGCAGGTGGTTGAGACGCGCAAGTGGTGGTTGGGTCGCGCAAGTATAGCTTTCACACCGGTTGTTGGATGCGCGCCCAAGGCGGTTGGGGAGATAAAGGCGCAACATCGCGGAAGATCAAAGTTGAAAGAGGCAGTGTCACGCAAGTTGTTTCGTGTCACTTGCATGCTGGGATTGGTACTTGCGTGCCGGGCTTGGAGAAGCGCACCAGTTTTGTTAAAGTACCTCTGTCCTCTTGAAGCTGCACAAAAGCTGGAAGATTGCCCGGTACGCTCACCACAAATTAATATTCATCTTATGGTGAGAATTGGACTTCAATAGAGCATCTACATACAATAGAGGATGCATTCTTATGTAATGATGAAGAGACCTTCACGTCTATAAACTGAGTGTGACTTCCCCAAGGGCAGTGAGCTAGGGGGAGACAACGGGAGTGACCCGAGGGAAGCAGTGAGCTATCCCTGAACCTTTGTAAAGGCAGTGAGCCTGGGACAGAGTGTCTGTGCCCAAACCTTTGTAATCCACAGCTAGTGAAGATTAGTGGAATTGGGTATGACTGAAAACTTATCGGCGTATGCTCCTTGGACGTAGCCCTTAGTGGTGAACCAAGTAAAAAGTGATGTGCATTCTCTATGCATGTGAATGTTTGCTTTCTAATCATATTCACCATACAGGTCCAACAAGTTCCTACCAACGTGGGAACAAGATCCATCACATTAAAATAAAAAGTTGTCACCCTGATTCCCCCCTCCCCTTTCAGGGTGTCCTGGGGTCCTTCAAGTGGTATTAAAGGGTAAAGGTTGCTGGTGTTGAATCTGTCCTTTTTCGTCATGGAAAATGTAGTCAATATCAGGGGAGTCCCTCACTTCGATGGAAGTAATTTCTAGATCTGGAAGAACAGAATGAGATCTCATCTAAGATCTCTTGGAAGGGAAGTTCTCTTTTCTACTGTGCATGGAATACAATTCATTGATCCAACAGGCCTGGCTATGACTGAAACAGATAGAAAAATTCTTGATGCAGATGCTAAAGCACAGAATGCACTCACTGCAGCTCTTTCTGATCAAATCTACCTAAAGGTGATGAATTTCACCTCAGAAAAAACCATGTGGGATAAACTCGAGAATATTTATTAAGGAGGTAGAAAAGTGAATGAGGCGAAACTACAAGTTTTTCACAATCGGTTTGATGATCTGAAGATGCATCTAGACGAGAATGAAGACTCTTTCTTCAATTGAATTACTGAAGTGGTTAGAGCAATTCGGGGTCTAGGAAAATAAATCAAAGAAATTGATATTGTAAAGAAAATATTAAGAAGACTTCCACCTCTGTATAATGTGAAGGTGTCAACCCTTGAGGAAAGAGATCTTTACAAACTTTCTCAAGATGATCTACTGAGCACCTTGGTAGTATATGAAATGAGAGTCAAACCAGAAGATGCTATGACTCGAGTAAGCAAGGAGATGGAATTCAAGTCCATGGATAAACTGAAAATCTCAAAAGATAGTAGTGGTGAAGATGACGAAGAAAAAGAAATTATTTCTCTCATTGCAAAGAATTTCCAGAAGGGGAATGTGAAATTCAAAGAGAAGTTACCTCTCGCATGTTTCCATTGTGGAAAAGTTGGGCACATTGCCTCTCAGTGCTTAAGAATGATCAATGATAAAGATAGTGAAGATGAAAACATCGAGAAGCCTCAGATAAGGTTCTTCAAAAAGGGAGACTTCAAATCTGGAAAGAAAATGCAAAGGAAGAGTTTTGTCTGTGAAGAGGAAGAAGATGATAATGATTTCTGTGATGAAGAAGAACCAGAATTCAAAACTGGGAACCATGATTCTATGATGGCCACAGTTGAAAAGTCAGAAGATACTGATGGAGAAAACCAACTGAGAACTTGTGTAGATCCTGAGATGCAACTTAAGGATGTAGTTAGTAAGCTTAAGATTAAATTTAAGAGTTTCAATAAGTGGAAATCAATTGTAGAAGAATCAACTGAATACGTTGATCAACTTGAAGCTGAAATTGAATGACGGGAAGAATTTGTAAAGGTATAGTCTAAAATAATTGAAAGCAATGATGATGTAGTGGATATGAAGCTGAGAATTGAAGAGCAGGAAAAGGTCATCAATGACCTCACCTCCAGACTAGATGAAAAATCCAAGACTACTGAGGGTCTTGAGGAGGAAGTTGTTACTCTAAGGAGTAAACTGAAGATTGAATCAGTTCCAAAAGAATCGAGGAAGAAAATACAGTTTGGAAGATTCTCAGATGCAGAATTACTAGCAAGAGACAAGTGTGGTTCACATGGGGTTGGAAAAATCTTGAGTGATCAAAGACCCGCTTTCATGGGAAAAATTGGAATTGGTTGTGAGGCTGAGACATCAACTGCTGGAAGTGAAATGATCCAAAAGAAAGATAAGATGAAAGTTGAACATGTTGAAACATTACCTAGAGTGCCGAAAAAGGAACCCTCAATCCAAACTAAAAGGAGAACTAAAAATTATCCTCAAACATTCAGAAATGACATACAGTCTAACTATTCTCCCAAGGAAGAAGGTATGAGGAGAAATTCAAGTGAGAAGACATTTCCTCTCATGAAGTGTCAGTTCTGTGGCTATCTGGGCCATACCATGTATTATTTTGAAGAGGCAAGAAGCTATCTGAATAGAGAAGATATAGAATCTCAACAACAGAGAATAATTTCATATCCTAATTCTTATAGAAGAAATAATTTCTATGGATATTTTTATCGTAGTTCTAACTTTGGTCATAAGGCCGCTCATTTCAGGTAGATAAGGGACATGGACACCTCATACCGAAGTTCAAGAAAAGTCAAGTCTCGTCAGCAAGACAGTGTTTCTCTTTCAAACATGTTTTCACCTCTCAAAGAAGACTTTGACTATAAAGAACCTGGGTATGTGGAAGAGATAATTGAAAGGTCATCTGTTTTATTTACTCAATCTAATGTCTCATGGAAGGAAAAGAAGAAGATTGAGAAATCCAACCTTGCAGAGGTGGACCTCAAAGCTTCAAAGAACAACAGTACCTGGATTCTGGATAGCGGTTGTTCATCTCATATAATAGGTAATGCCGGCCTACTAACAAATATCATAAGGAAGGTTGATGGTACAGTAATATTTTGTAATGATGGGGCTCTGAAAATCAATGGGAGTGGAAGTACCGAATTAGCTAATGGAGAACTAAAGAAGAATGAAGTCCTTTACGTAGATGGCCTATGTCATAATCTCCTCAGCGTGAGTCAACTCTGTGACTCTGGAATTATAAGTACTTTTAATCAGAAAGGCTGCACTATCATGGGAAAGACTGGTAATTCACTTATGAAGGGATGCAGAACAAAAGGAAACATTTATCAGGTTGATAGTGAAGAAAATGTATGTTACATGACTGTTGAAGAAGAAAACAATTTGTGGCATCGGAGACTGGGACACATCAATCATCAAGACATGGAGAAAATATCAAAATTGAGAATTGTCATGGACATTCCCAACCTGAAGCATGAGCGTGAAAAATATTGTGATGCTTGTATTGGTGGGAAGTTGGTCTGCAGTTCATATCAGCCAAAGAAGGAAAGGTAATCTCATCTTCTTGATCTGATTCATACAGATGTATGTGGGCCAATAAATGTTGCTGGAACTCATGGAGAAAGGTACTTTTCCCTTTTCATAGATGATTACAGTAGAATGGAATGTGTGATGGTCATTCATAGGAAACGACAAGTCCTTGACTACATGAAAACATATCGGCGAACTGCCGAGAATGATATTGGATGAAAAATCAAAGTGTTGCGATCTCACAATGGAGGAGAATACACGTCGATTGAATTTGAAAATTATCTGGAGAAGCATGGGATACAGCATGAGGTAGCTTCTGTGACAACTCCACAACAAAATGGAGTTGTTGAACGTAGGGATCGACAGGTGAACAACATGGCACGAACTATGTTGATTGAGAGTCGTATTCCACGACATTACTGGAAAGAGGTTGTTCAAGCTGAAGTGTAAATTCATAATCGAACAAGACTTTATATGGGTGATACGAAGACACCATATGAATTGTGGCATGGATAGAAGACTTCTCTAAAATACTTTCGTGTCTTTGGAAGTAAATTCCTCATCAAGAACAAAGAATGAAATCAAGGGAAATATAGCGAAAATGCAGATGAAGGAATTCTCCTCAGTTACTCAATGTACATCAAAGCCTACAAATGTTTGAACAAGAATTTGGGAAGGATTGTGGAAAGCAGTGATGTTAAGATAATTAAAGAGAAAATCACAAATGCTTCAAGGATGTCATATGCTGATGTGATAGAAAGTTAGGAACAAAGTGAATGTGAAGAAAATACAAATGTAGAAATAGAGGAAGTTATTCAAAACACTCAGCAGTCACATCATGATGTTGACTCGGAAGAATAATTTTAAGAAGAAACTATGGCTGAAGAGAATGCTACTGAACCTCATAGGAGAAATCGAAGAGCTGAGATTGATCCATCCAACATAATTGGGGACCGGAGTGCACCCACTCAAAAAAGAAGGATGAGGAATAACACACAATATGCATTTTTTATCAGTTATAGAGACATCCCCATTCGAAGAAGCTGCAAATGATGAATCTTGGGTGAATACCATGAATGAGGAATTAGATCAGATTGACAATAATCAGACATGTGATCTTGTCCAGAGACCCAAAGGTCATAATGTTATTGGTACCAAATGGATCTTCAAAAATAAGTTTGATGAGCATGGAAGTGTCATCAGAAACAAGGAACGACTGGTATGTAAAGGATACTCCCAGATTGAAGGCATTGATATTGAAGAATCCTTTGCTCCAGTGGCGAGACTGGAGTCAATCAGGCTTTTCCTTGCGATGGCACTCCAAAGAGGATATAAAGTGTATCAAATGGATGTAAAGACAACATTCTTGAATGGTGTACTCATGGAAGAAGTACATTGAACAACCAGTGGTCTTTGTTTTGGGTACTGATGAAACAAATATCTGCAAACTGAAGAAAGATCTATATGGTTTGAAGCCGGCACCACGGGCATGGTACTCCCTGCTGGATTCATATCTCAAGAAGTTGTAATTCAAAAGAGGAGGAGTTGATCACAATCTCTATGTGAAGAATTCTCCAAAAGATCAATTCATGGTTCTAGTCTACGTTGATGATATCATATTTGGTGGTAGAAGGCAGAAATCAGTGGATGAATTTTCCAACCACGTGAAATCAGAATTTGAAATTACTATGATTGGGGAGCTCACATATTTCTTGGGGCTGTAGGTGATTCAAAAGAAGGAATACACTTTCATTTCACAGGACAAATATGCAAGAGAGCTGCTGAAGAAGTTTAATATTCCAGACTCCAAACCAATGTCAACTCCGATTGTAGTTGTAACTAAACTTGGAAAGCATGAGGATGGGGACTATGCTGATCCCACCATGTACATGAGGATCACTGGAAGCCTATTATACCTGACAGCGACAAGGCCAGATATTTTCTTTTCCACATGCCTTGAGGCCCGCTTTTAGAGTAATCCAAAGTAGGAACATATGGCGACAGTAAAAAGAATCATGAGGTACATTCAAGGTACACATAACTTCGGGTTATTTTTTGCTGCAGGCAGGGATAGTGAATTATCATCATTTTCTGATGCTGACTGGGCTGGTGATGTAGTAGACAGAAAGTCCACTATTGGTGGATCTTTCTATATTGGGCAGAAATGTTTTGGCTGGTTGAGCAAGAAACAAGAAAGTACTTCTCTTAGTACTACTGAATCTGAGTATATCTCTACTACAAAGGTATGCACTCAACTGCTTTAGATGAAGCAACAACTAACCGATATTGGTGATAAGGTGCAGCAACCAATGGTGATTTACTGTGATAACAAAAGCACAATTGATCTTACGAAGAATCCAGTTCAGCATTCTCGTACAAAGAATATTGAAATACGGTATCATTTTCTCAAAGAAAAGGTTGAACAAGGTGTTATTATAATGGACCATGTTGGAACTGATGAGCAAGTAGCTGATATCCTGACCAAGCCGCTGTCCGTAGCTGTGTTTGAGAAGCATCAGTTGAACCTTGGTGTTCAACCACCTCCTACTGTATAATGAGGCTCCGGAAAACCCCTCTCCCCATTTGTTATAACTATTTTTATCTGTTTATGGCTGTAATGCAGGTTTATGGGGGAGATACTATCCAGGGGGAGTATAGTTTGAGCTGAACATTGAACAACTTATCGGTCTTTGGATTTATTGTCAATGGGGGAGAAAGGAATAAATTCAAGGAAAGTAATGCTTCTGTGATGAGAAGTATAAGAAGGAAAACATCGGGCGTCATTGCTAATTCCAAAAACACTGAAACCCAATTCAAGCTTCCTCTCTTGTTTTCTACACCGAGCATTGCTCACGTAGACTTAGAGTGTTGGCTGAGTTGATTTTTGCATTTCTGAATTCTCCATGGATGGAGATCTATTGAATTTATATTTTTATTTCCAATAAACCCAAAGGGGGATATTGTTGGAACTAGGGTCTTCTAATCATGATTTGGCATACGGTTTGTGTTTGTTGTCAATCCTCAGTGGAAGTTCAGAATGTGTACTAGCAAAGAGATCATACCGTTCAAGAAGACAACAGTAGTGAAGGTGGTGCTGTTTCCCAGTGTTTGCCAAATTTTTGGGCCTGAAAATCGACAAATAAAGAAAAGTGTTTTTGGAAAAGGGACTTGCATGCCGAGGTCTTGTAGGAAAGAAAACTTGCGCGCCATATGTTTTTGAGGATCAGAACATCAAAATATGGAAATGGGATAAGGGTCGCGCAAGTGTTGGTTACGTCGCGCAAGTGGACTTGCGCGCCATGAAATAACTTGCGCGCTGGTACCTAGAAGGATTCGGACTTGTGCGCCTATTGTTTTCCAAGAACAGAACTTCAAAATTTGGCTAAGGGAAGAAGGTCGCGCAACTATTTTTTGGGTTGTGCAAGTGAGTTGCGTGACAGAGGTTACGGGAGATGAGACTTGCGCGCCAATGAGGGACTTGCGCGCCTCCGTGCAGGGGGTCCAGTTTCCCTATAAATACAGGTCGACCCCTCCTCATTTCTTACAGAGTTCAAGACTTAGTGATTGTTTGAGCTCTCGTCGTGCAGGTGGTTGAGACGCGCAAGTGGTGGTTGGGTCGCGCAAGTAGAGCTTGCGTGCCGGTTGTTGGCTGCGCGCCCAAGGTGTTTGGGGAGATAAAGGCACAACGTTGCGCAAGTTCGAAGTTTAAAGAGGCAGTGTCGCGCAAGTTGTTTCGTGTCACTTGCGCGCCAGGATTGGGACTTGCGTGTCGGGCTTGGAGAAGCGCGCCATTGTTGTTAAAGTACATCTTCCCTCTTGAAGCTTCACAAAAGCTGGAAGATTCCCCGGTACGCTCAGCACAAATTAATATTCATCTTCTGGTGAGAATTTGACTTCAATAGAGCATCTACATACAACAGAGGTTGCATTCTTATGTAATGATGAAGAGACCTTCACGCCTATAAACTGAGTGTGACTTCACCAAGGGCAGTGAACCAGGGGGAGACAACGGGAGTGACCTGAGGGAAGCTGTGAGCTATCCCTGAACCTTTGTAAAGGCAGTGAGCCTGGGACAGAGTGTCTGTGCCCAAACCTTTGTAATCCACAGCTAGTGAAGATTAGTGGAATTGGGTACGACCGACAACTTTTTGGCGTATGCTCCTTGGATGTATCCCTTAGTGGTGAACCAAGTAAAAAGTGGTGTGTCTTATCTATGCATGTGAATGTTTTCTTTCTAATCATATTCATTATATAGGTTCAACATGTTCTTACCAACATGGGAACAAGATCCATCACATTAAAAGAAAAAGTTGTCACCCTGATTCACCCCTCCCCTCTCAGGGTGTCCTAGGGTCCTTCAAGAAGAGATCCAACAAAAGCTACCTCCCATTCTCTAACCAACACAGAGTTGAAAACTAAGGCCTACAATATAATATTCATAAGTATCAATCTTCATGAGATCCAGAAAGTTGTTACTATAAACAATGTCAATAAGGGGAATGTGTTTCACCGAAAAACTACCAATGTCAAGGACACATGCGCATAGCATTTCTGATATAACTAGAATCGTACGCTATGTCTATCCATCATTCTATGTGTTATAACCTATTATCAAAATAGCCTATATGTCCAAGTGATTTTGCAACCTCATTCCGAACCATAGAATTAAGTGATCTTCTATGTCAGAAACAATAGATCATGGAGAATAATGAAGATGAAGAACCTCCCTAAATTTTATCCTCCAAATCTCATCTACTAAGAAGGTATCTTGTACAAGTAAGAAGTTTGAGACCTTTATAAAATGACCATTGAAAAGCCACACTATATCATTTCCATGATGTCATCTGGGTAAAACAGTCACGATATCCATTGAAACACTATCCTATTTTAAATTGGTTATGTAAAAAGGCTATAAATTACATATCAGATGTTGTTGTTCTAACTTCACCCACTGATAGGTGGTACACTAATTGACTGATTCTAAAATATGATTTTTCATCCAAGGCCACCAATACTTTTGTTTTAAATCTTGATAATTTTTTGTGACACTATGATGAACATCACATGTGAGACATGAAATTCCCACATCCGTTCCTTTATGAAGTATGATGAGACACATAAATTCCCATGGAATAGTAATGTATCATCCCCGTCCATGGTCCAACATGAATTTGTATCATCATCTGAGACACTTTACCATTGTACAAGACATTAAATAAAACATAGTTGCATCATTATTACCAGTTATAGAAGGGTATATGTCACTGCTAAGTCCATGAGGATAGTCTTACCTTAATCCTCTTGAACCTTAATGTGAATCTCTTATAATAATTCTATGAAACTCCATTCACTACTAGACTCTAGAACTGTACCTGTCCGAAACTTTAATCTTGGAGAATCATCTAAAAAAGGTTCCATATCTAGGTGTGTAGGAATGTTTGAAATAAAATGACTATAGATACTAAACCCACATGTGCATCATGCAATTCAGTTCCCAATGAGTAAATATGTACTTGATGATTTTTTGATCCATTAATACATCAAAATTATCTCCATGTAGGTAGTGTATCCAAAAATGTAGCACATGAACTATAATATCTTTCTCAAGGTCTTTCATTCTGTATTCATGCTCATGAGTCCTCAAATGGAATGACATGTATACAAAGAGTATTCATTCTATATCAGAACAGCTCTATGCCTAATAACTAATGTGTAATAGTAATCTATATAACTCGTTCCTAGCTTCGAAAGTATCAGTATCAATGATAAAGTCAAACATCCCTTAAACTCATGAAAGGATGCATCACAAGATTCAAACCATGTGAATTTCACACCTTCCAATATCATTCTTGTAAGAGGTACTGAAAGATGTTATAAATCTTAGATGAACCATTTGTAATATCCAAATAGATCCAAGAAACTCCAAATCACAAAGATGTTCTTAGACTGGTCCTAGGAAAGTACATCACTCACATTCATTGGGTCTGCTAAAATTCTAGACTCTGAGATGATATTACGGAGGAAGTGGAAATTGTCAATACAAAATTATCTTTTAGTTATCTAATCATAGATATGATGCTCTCTCAATATATTCAACATGATCTCAAGATTTTTTGAATGTTCATGTCTATATAAGTAATACACTAAGATTCCATCAATGAATACTACCATAAATGAATCTAGATATGGTTAGAAGACATGATTAATTACTTTTGTAATGTCCTTAGGTATATTCATGAGTCTAAATGGACTGAAAAGGTACTCTTATTAAGCATAGTTTCTCATAAAATCTATTTGAGGTATGTCTAAAAACCTGACATGGACCTGATGATATCCCCACCTCTTGTCTATCTCTAAAAATACTCTTGATCCTCAAAGATTATGAAAGAGGTCTTCCATTCTAGGAAGTGGATATTGTTTCTTGACTGTAATCTAGTTCAATTGTAGGTAATCCGAGAATATCAAGATGGTATCATCCACCATCTTGGGAAAGAGTAGCGACGATCAAAAATGATACTGGATGCAATATATAAATTATTTAGCCTCCATATCCTCTAACTACTTCTTGAGATTCAAATTCACTATAGGTGACATCCTATAAGGAGTAATGGTCTCTTGTGCTTATCTTGGCGCAATGTTAATGGTAATAACTAGATCTTATAGTGGAGGTAGACCAGATAAGTCTTCAAAAAATGTGTCCTTAAATTGGTTCACTACTGGGGGAAATAGTTGGTTATAACCCCTAGTCATCCAAGAAAAGACTGGTGACATGATATTCCGCACTACCCATCCTCTCCTGCTCAAGTCCTAATCACGTAACTTGAAAATCCCATTCTCCCTTATGTAGGCACTTACCACCCTTTAGTTAAACAAATTTAACCCACCAATTATACTAGTAAATATGTGCTTGATAGGTAACTAACCAACCCCTCTAGATGATTACATAAAATCCCATCTTGTCATGGATTAATAGATTTCATACAAATAGGTATCTACCTTTCTCAAGGGTGAAATACTTACAACGGAGAACACCCTTTGATCGGATACATAATGGGGTATCTAGAGTCCTAATTTCATAGAATTGTTGATCTCAAGGCCCATATCTCCAATAATATTCTCATATATAAAACATTGAGATGTGCTTACATCAAAAAAAGAATACAATAAAGTTAATTCCACTAGAATAGTACTTCATACATTTGAAGGTCTGACACTCTGCTCCTCCAGCATAGGCATGAATTTATGTAACTGTCTTGTACCACGGCCTTGTGTCATTTCATGTCTGACATGAGCATGCCTACTCTATTGGAACTGAGAATCATGAGTCTGACTACCTCTTACTTGACCACCACCTCAGCCTAATCACTTGGTGGTATTCTAGTCTCCTTTCTAGTTTTTTCCTTCTATCCCAACTCTGGAACCCAAGGTAGGCATAGATCCCACCTCACAAGTAATTGATGGGAACGTTCTACATAAATGCTGGATATGGAACATCCTACCATAGCCTATGCATTACACTATATCTTGTAATCACTAAGGTTAAATTTTTCCCAGCTACACGCACTAGTGACCTATTAGAAATTTGTCCGCACATTAAGCCTAACTACGGGTACCTCCAATATTAGTCCCCAAATGACTCTTTCAACCAAAATAATAAACAAAAAATTTTCTAGATATTGAAACACCCAAACATTAACCATAAGGTTCCATAAAATTATGTTCTTTGATAAGGGATTTGTTGACTATCTATGATATGGTTGTGAGACGAAATACATTGACCTATGACTGAATGTCATATACCATCCCATCCATAAATTTATTGGTGGTCATATGATCATCACCTTCTAGAGAAGGAGAGAACCGTTGAAGTTCATTAAAAATACTAGAGTATTCCATAATAGTCAAACCTCCCTACTACAGGTTTATGAATTATTTAGGCTTGTCAGGTCTCCGATTCTGGGGAAATAAATAATCATATATGATAGTTAGTAAATCTACCCAAACCATATATATTTTTTTATCTTCTTGGGTAATAAAATCCTACCACCCATAGACATAATCATGCAGTATACAAGTATTACATTTTCCTCTATACTCTAGATATGTCTTCAAATGGTTGAATATTGATGGAATTTCTTCGATCCATGATGTAGCAGTGTGTGTTGTGACATCTCCCAAATAGGTGGGATGGTCATCTTGTTGCAATTCCATATTCAATTCTTCCATAATTGGGGTAGGCCAAAAAACAGCTTTTATATTATGAAACACACATAGAAATACCTCCAAAAAATATGCTTTAGTTCCCATATAATTAATAAAAATAGGTGCCACTTCTGGAACTGTAGGATGAGACACTGGTAGCTTAGGGCCCGCCACCTTATTTGTTGGGATGTTAAGGCCTTCAGGGTGCATGACTAGAAGTCATTGTGGAGGCATGATGCTATAATCTCAAATGAACTCTTAAGAATATATTTTAACAACTAATAAGTATGAAATAGAGAAAATTAGAACATTTCATATCCTTCCAATAGAAATTATCAGAGCACTATGTATTTTCTAAAAACCAGATCTAGGTAGTATAAGAGATAATAATGACTATAATAATGTAAGATATAACTCACTATCCACTACTAAGGACAATTTTTGTTCTAAGTCTCTATTTTACATATATATCGTGACCATTTTCACTTTAAATCTCATTTTCATTTAATGTTTTTGCTTAAACAAATACTTAAATCTACTTAAATGGTTGAATTAGATAGATCACCATTTCTAATCCATAAGGTCCCATAATCCATATGAACCAAAATATAGCATCCACATAACTTATACCATTAAATGTTAAATCCTATGAAACGAATGTTCCATGGCTCAATGTTCTATATTTGACTGCTTAAGGTGTCTACATTAACATATTCATGAAAACACTGTTAGGTTAAAGCATGTACTTTAAGTTTAAATTATGTTTCCTAATCCCTTAAAGAATGTTTTCACATTTCAGTACATAATCATGTAACTATCAATATGCAAGAGGAAAAATGAATATTGAAAATAGATGTGTCATGGAAAAATGCATGGAATATTATTCCTATCATTCTTATAATGACTCTTATAATGAAACAACCACATTTAATCATTCCTAATTATAAGATTTCATCATTTCAATAATAAAAATATAATAACACCAAAAAACAAATGTTTCAATAATTTTTAATGATTTTTAAACCATAATTTCCATTCACAATAATAACAATATCCCATCCCAGGTAATTTGGGTTTCCACTATACATGGGTTAGCTATGTCCACGCAAAAACTCATTTGAAAGTTCCTCTAACTCCTAAACATATTTATAATAATAAAAACAGTAGGAAAAGGAAAATTTTCTTCGGATACAACATTATGAAATTGAATCTCAGGATCCACTTAACCTCTTCCCTGTGTTGGTGGGTCAAATATCCCAAGTGTGCTTCCCTATATTCCAAAGAATGAAGATTTTCGTTAATGGTGTATAGGTGGGATGGGGGAGACTATACCATTGTATCAGAGTTCCACATAGGATAAAACCGTAAACATAAAACAATAAAATCATATGTAAACAAGCATAATAAAAAAGTTTTAGAATAATAATTATCTAAATAACAAAATAATAATAATCAAATGACACTCAGTAAAATCATATACATGGATTCTGGGCATACTGATGTACCAAAGGGGAACACGGTTCATGAATATATAACCATGCTATATAGAAACTATAAAACGGGAAGGGTTGATCTACTAGCATCTCAATAATATTATCATTCCTATACTCATAAGATCTATCTATAAGTAATTCATATCAAGAAACTATATGATTGATTTTTCCCCCATCCATGCCTGTAGATGAATAATATACTCGGGAACCAAAGGTATCCAGATTAGGGTGTGAGATAAATTCCTAGTAGGATACCATTAATTCTATCAAAAAGTAATCCAATAAGTAATTATATCTAAGCAGTGTGAATATATAAATGAATAAGAATGAATGCTGAATAAATATACACCAGCATGACTCAGTTCCTAATGTACACTAGGCAAACTTACCAGCTTCGTCTAATAGACAAAATGAGTGTATAATCAGTAATTATATATGCATATATACATAATATATATTGGAAATTTATATATTTTACCCACCTATATTGACCATGTTCGTTTACACGTATGTGTCCATATACATGAAATACTAATTATTAGCTGGACCATGGAATAACTCAAACATCAATTAAAAGTCTAAAATATATTGTTTGATCAAGAAATATGGTACATTACCTAATTCACATAATGATTTGGATACATCATGCACATCACTATAGATAGTGACTGTGATTTCTTGTCAACACTAGAAACTAAGGATGTGGAGCACCATGGACACCATCCATATAGAGTCTCTGACATGAGACATAATGCACAACAACTGATGTAATGGATCATGAATATGCATGCCTAAATGGTCCCTTAGCATTGATCCACATCATATACCAAGAAATAATCATATTTATAACAATATGAACGAGTCATTACCTATCATTCCATATGTTTACCAAGACCATTATAACCATATAATAACAATTCAAGGAAAAAAGTTAATAAATAAACCCATAATTAGTGTGCCATTTTCACCCATTAATAGTTCATTCCAATAAAACCATTTAATTCATTTATGTTAACCCATAATGAAAATCCATTCCATTCAATAAAATATATTTAATTTACCAAAACATGGCATTTACATTTATAATTCTCAAAAGGAACTTAACCGGTGTCGTTGCCAATTGGGTAATTAACTTCATTGGGAATTCCAATTATATGTTTGAAAAGCACTTAAATGGTGACTTTGGTTTATTAATGTGTTTTTATAATAGTATAATTTCACCTTTATAGTCTAATTTTATTACATAGATGGTGTTTCATGCAATTAAACAGTTAACTATAAAGGGAAATTCATGTTGGCACACCCAAGGGTTTTCCATAATTGAGGTCAAGAGCTTATAACCTACTAAACAGTGATCAATAGGCCTATATCAATGTGAAATAAATTATTTCATTTGAAGAACTCAATTTTTAGGTGATTCCCTATAATGGAAATTATAAAGGACAACGGAATAGCTATGAAAAAAATAAAACACTTGGTGAAAATGAATAGACCAGCTACCTTAGGTAAGAAAATGACATGTCATCTGTTGGAAACGTAATATTTGAAGTAGGTTGGGAGAAAATGAACTAATCATACAATTCCCAAATAATATGGAAAATGACGTTTCTATAAAATAGAATAAAATATCTAAAGATAATATATAATAGGAAAAGGGAGGATTTTATATTTTACCAATACAGATCAGATACTTTTGATAGTTCTTGATTTGGAGTCCAGATTGTGAAGTTATTTAAATACATTGAATGAGGGTGATTGGGGCTCATGGTAGGAGGAAAAAAAATTCATTGTGTTGGAGTTAAGATGATAAAAAACTAAAGTTATTAAAATAAATAATTAAAGGAAATTTCGACTTTCCACTTTTAAAAAGGGGTATATAGTTTGGCGGTACAATCTTCCAAACTGAGCATCAATCTTTCTCAATCCACTACCCAAGGAGAGACGCGACAAAGTTAAGGTGCACAGTTTCCAAAACCTTGTGCACACAGTGTGAAATCCAACTATCAAAACTACATATTTTATCATATAATCATGATCCTCAGGTCTCACAGTTATAGAAAAATTGTGTGGCCCCTGCTGCTCCTTTGTCTTACCCTACACGATTTTTATAGAAAATGTGGGTAGGGCCACATAGTTTCTACTAATTCTTTGAACAAAAATATTTTCAAAATTTAATGGGTTCCTATCACCAAATAATCCCAAGACACCCTAATAACCCCGTAAATACATTAGGTAAAATTAAAAGTTTAATTTAAAGTAATTAAAATTGAAAAAAAATGTTCCATACACTTAGGTAAATATGTTTCAATACATATATCACCCTTTACTAATAATGGAGTATACCTTATAATTAGTTCGTTCAATTTCTTTTGATCATATTCTCCTTAACTCCACCTTATTCATTAGAAATTATTTTTGTATCTTATGTTTACATTTTGAATATCATTGGTTCATTTAGAATCATGTTAATTAATGTAATGATGATTTAATTGCATACCATTTTTATATACGATATACATTTAAGTGATATTATTGTGTAAGTTATTTCAATTCTTGGGGAAATATGGATGTTCAATATTCATTATATATAATATATAATTTTATTATTATAAGTAGTTCCAAAAGGAATTAAATATATCATTAAAAATCTGAGAAATGTATTTTACATGGAATTGGTATGTGGGGAATCATTATAGAATCCTCCTCCATGTATTGATAGTTTTCATGAGATTAAAATGGCCACATCATATAATTATTTAGTTAAACGATACATATTTATGAAGAATGATTTCATTGTGGATAGGATTTGATTGTAAGATTAATGTTATGTTGGTTTATATACATTGATACAAAGTTCATGAATGTTTATATTTATGCATTTAATTTTTTAGAATTTATTTTCCATTATCCATGTTATTTATATTTTGATATTATCCAAAAATACTTGTTGAACTAAACTTATTAACTAAATTAATGAGATTTTATTATCTACTCTTCCATATTTATTGTACCTTATTTATTCATGATAGCTTCTGTTGTACATAAAAATTAATATGCATCTTAAATTAAACTTTATTTCTTTCCTCAACCTAGGATATGATAAAGGACTCATTGAATGACTTTCAAGTATGCATAAATGTTTTTAAATATATATTGTTAATTTCCAGGTAAATATGAATGTCATGCCTATATCGAATTTTACATCACTAATAAATTGATCAATCTTGGGTTTTCTGATCTCTTATATCTTGTACCAATGTAATAAGTAATCTTTGGATATCATTTACTATAGTATTTCTGTTACAGTGGGTGTTATAGAAAGTTTAGTATGATCCTTGGGAATTATATTTTAGATTAAAATAGCTAACATGAGAATAATGAGAATCCCTTAGAGTATTGGAGAATGTTTTAGGAATTTTCATTTCATGGATCAATATTCATGTTGAATTTGGGTTAACTATGTGAGTTATATTCTAATGTATAGAGCCACTACTGAAAATATGGCCTTAAGAAGCACTAGAAAAGGGCATTAATAGCACGAAAAGAGAATTGTTAATCGAGGGGAAGATAAAGGGGGTCCATTTTATCAATGCACTGAAAAGTATTGATAAATTCCCCTTTTATTGGTGCTAAAAAACATAGATAAAAGGGGTCATTTATCAGCGCTAAAAAATTGCTGATAAAAAGGTCCTTTATCAGTGCTTTTTTTAGGGCTGATGAAAGACCCCTGTTATTAGTTCTTTTTTAACACTAATAAAAGTCAATAAAAACTTATAAAAAATTAAAATGTTCGGGGAGCTTTTAACAACGCTTGACCCCCCCCATTTATCAATGCTAGGTGGGCCCCCTCCCACTCGCCTATGCGCTTCACTTGATCATGCATCCCTCACTTACCCACACACCCCTCCTTTCTTCCACCTGAAATCAAACCCGAGACCTCCCCCCTTGCGCGCCTACACCTTTACCACTAAGATATTTAGTTTTTTTCTATATTTAATGATATATCTATATATATATATATATAGTTTTATTTATTCGTATAATAATATATATTCATATTAATATATATATATATATATATATTTATATTAATACATATATATTTATTCATATATTAAGTTATATATATATTCGTATATTAATATTTATTATTATTTATTTAGTTATATAGGTAGTTTTATTTATTCCGATATTAATATCGATTAATAATAATATAAATATATTTAGTTATATTAATACATATATATTTATTCATTTATTAGTACATATATATATATTCTTATCCATGTATAAATTTATATTTATATATATATAAATATATATTTAGTTATAATTTTTTATCTGTATATTTATTTTTATATTAATATAAATTTATAATATTAGTTTAAATAAATTTATTAAATATGTTTCTTATGTGTGTTTATAAATAAATAAATACATACATACATACATATATACAACACACACACACACACAAACAGATATATATACTAATAAATACATATATATGTGTGTGTGAAAATACAAATAATGTTAAAACGAACATAACTTCTAATCCACAAGCTCGTTTCAACTCTACAACCAGTCCAATCGAAGAAAATGAAACTATATTTTATATGATATGTGGTAAAGGCCTCACAGGCATACATATCAGACGTTATACATGTTTGACTATTAAAAAATCGGGATATCTTGACTAAGAACTCAGTTTTGGAGTACTTCTGGGCCTTTTGGGCCTCGAAAAATGTGAAAGAAGGTTCCCTTAGGTCACTAGCACATATATATCATCGTAATATTCGATTTGATATGCTGTAGAGCTAAAATGGACACCCAGATCAAAAGTTATGGTTGTTGGAAGTTTGAGTAACATTTTCAACTTATTTTAGATCTTTTATTAATTTTTATTTATTTTTGTGTCTTCATATTGTTATTAAATGATTATAAATCAATGATATTTAGAAAATTATTAATTAGTAATATATTTTAAAATATTTTATAGCCATTTTCACTAAATTTATTATATATTAAATGTAATATCCTATTAATAAATATCTATAACATATTTAAAAAATATATACTATATTTATATCTATATAAAAATACTTATATAACAATATATTATTTTTCATGATTTTTTTTAACTTTAACTTTATCTTCATTAGGAAAAAGCGTAGATAAAGCCCCCCTTTATTAGCACAACTAATAATGGTGCTGATAAATTGATCCCCGTTAACATCGCTAAAAAATTCGCAGATAAATGGGGGTCGTTATCAACGCTAAAAAAGCGTTGAAAAACGATGACTTTTAAAAGTTCTTTTTTAGCGCTATTAAAAGGTCCATTCATCAGTGATTTTTTTGGGCCGATAAAAGGTGGTGCTGTAGAAACCCAATTTTTTGTTAGTGATCCTAGAGGAGGGATGGGAATCAACACCCATAGTTAATGCATTGATTACCCTGCATGAATGTCCAGACAATAAGGGTTGGAGCTGATTAGATTACGTACATATTAAGGAAAATTACTTAGATAATGATTGATATCATTTCCTATATCGGGAAACAAAATATGATAGAATCTAGAATAAAGGATCATTTGGTTATTCCTATACAACTATTTCATGTTATGAAAATAATACATACCTAACTGAATTTACGAACAATAATAGAATTTTTTTTATCATGAATGTTTAGATGATAAAAGATATGAAAGGAAATATATTCATCTTCCCACACGTTTGGAATGTGGGAGGAAGAACATATGTGAATTATTAAATGGAGAGGGGTTTTTTACAAGTATGGAGAAAAATATTATCATGATAAAAATAACAATAGAGTGAAAGAATCTATTAATTTCATGATCTTTGACTGTAATGATAAACAAAATTATGTAATTCATTTATCCCAACATCATGGATGACCATGATAATTTTTTATAGATAATATCAATGAAATACATTCATTGCTGTGATGATCATGAAAATCTAAATAAAATCATTCTTAAATATTTTATAAATATATATATATATATATATATATATATTAAAGATTTAGAAAATGACAATGTTGATTTTATGGGGTTTAATTTCAGAGAAATGTTTTCTCCATGTATGGAATATCTAAAGATATTTCAAAGATAAAATGAAATCAATAAATATCCCTCATTGAAAAATATATCCTTTAATAATTATAATTCTTGGTAATTATTGTTTAATTATAGAATATATGGTTATTATGTAGTGGAATTTATCAATTATTTTTTGGTATGAGTATTATGATAAAACATTCAATGGTTGTTCTAATAATATTCTCTTGTATAGAAAATTTATAAAATTTGAATTTTGGGTACATGTTTGGAATATTATTAATACCCATGAAAAGTGATTTTCATGAAAAATGATATTTTTTTGAAATATATTAAATAATTTTTAAAATACCTTTAATTTTATTATGTGATAAGACAAAGTTCCTTTTAGTGATGTTTATGAATTTTTTTGTTGTTTATCTGGAAAAAATTATGTTTTTAAATATGTGGTTAGGGTATATCTATAAATATTTATGTTACTATATAAGTGATAATGTTTTATTAAGGATTACTTTTTAAGTTTTTTTGTTGATAATTTTTATTATTTTACTTTTTTCTAACCATTTTGGTTTTAAAAAGGAGAAATAAATTTCATCTTTTGGTCATTTAAAACAAGATTTTAGTGTTTCATGCCAAAAAAAATCATCATGATGATGATGAATCACATTGAAATATGAAATTATTATTATAGATTGGAAGTAAATCATATAAATACCTTTTATCATATTATCTATCCAAATAGTAAATAAATTTCTCAAACTCGATAAACCCGATGATAAATCAATTTAGTCTTATATGGAAGTAATAGTCATGTACCACGTTATATTTTAAAAAAACTCATTTGAAGTAGTGATTATTATTGATGTTACATAATTTTATGTTACCTATTAATAAACTAGGAATTTGTGTTTACTATATAACATTTATCCAATTTTATTTTTATCTTACTAATTTTTTAGTTTGGAAAAAAAATTAAAATTTAGATGAATAAATTTCTATAAGTAGGGAAAAATGAAAAAAATTTATATTTTCCTCTTAAAGTAACAAAAATTTTGATAGTTCGGGGTATAAAAACCATAATCTTAAACAAACCATGCATTAATATTATCTAAATATGGATGTTATAACCATGCCATTCAGTTGTGTGGTATGAATAGGAATAACAAAATTAATATATATATATATATATAGCACTTTCTTAATTTAAATAATGATTTTGATCATGAAATTTAACATTAATCTAATTATTATTACCAGGAAATGAATAAGAATAAATTCTTTTTATGATTTAAAGTTAAATTTCTTAAAAAAGGGGTTTGTTTATTTTTTGTGTGGGTATTATAATTAAAATCTTGAGTTTTTTTAAATAGTATTAGAAAAAACTGATTTTTTTAATTATCTTTTAATAATAGGCTTAGTATGAATTTTTAATTTTTTTGAAAATTTATATTCTTTTAATAGTGGTGAAAAAATAAATATTTCTAAACAAAACTAATTTATATTGTTTAT
Source organism: Viscum album (assembly GCA_963277665.1). Classification (NCBI taxonomy): domain Eukaryota; kingdom Viridiplantae; phylum Streptophyta; class Magnoliopsida; order Santalales; family Viscaceae; genus Viscum; species Viscum album. The sequence goes on from OY728166.1 coordinate 1,146,688,750, forward strand.
ATAAATTAATTTAGAAATAACATTCTATGTTAATTTGGATTTAAAATAATATATGATCAATTTGATAAAATATATTCTAAATAATTCCATAAGAATCAACACAATATTTTATTTTTATATAAGTATATTTTTATTCGAGAAAAAATTCTATAAAATATTTTAACTTTATTTTTAAGTATATATCGTGTTATTGATTTATTAAAATTCTATAAATTTAATATTGAAATATGAATTCCTTATTTTTAATCATGATACTCAAAATTGGAAAATCGGACATGTTTATTTTCATTATGAATTTTAATTATGGTAATGGTTTAACACCAATGAAAAGGTTAAACAAGTTAATCATGCTTTAAAATATTTCATAAGGCCTTAAAAGAAACCCAACACTTTAATTTTTTTATTGGATGGGAAAACTCTACCATAACCATCCTAAAAAAATATATGGAATTTTGGTGCATTTTTCATTGATAATGATATTTATATTATATTATATTAAGAAAAGAATAAATAAAAATTTTCACTCTCTTTGTTTTAATATCTCTATTATATTATAATTGTAATAGAAAGAATTTATGATTGATTATAAATTATTATTTTTAATATAAATACTTTATTTTTATTATTTTTATTTGAGTTAAATTTTTAGCAATGAAATAATTACCTTAATCTCTTATGTGATCCAGATATAGTGCATGTGGACGTAGTAGAAGAATGGCCATAAATGATTTTAAAAACAATAAAATTAATAGTTTTTGGTTAAATTTTGGTATTCAATGAATCTAATATGTAATTATAATTTAAAAATTAATGGTTAATATTTTTTTATTCAATTTTTATTGTTTTCTTGATGGCATTGAAGTCAAATTATATGACTCATAACAAAAAATGAATTTAATGATATTTTATGTTAAATTATATTTTATTAAATAATTTAAATTTCCTAAATATATTAAACTAGAAAAATCAGGATGTAACATGGTTAAAAATTACATACATGGACTATTTGTGATCCACTTGTCACATTAGAACTAAAATTGATACATTTAATGTCTAAAACATGTGGTAAAATAATAATGGTTAAGATGAGTTAATGAGGGGTTAAACCTACAGTGAAATTTTAGAATAAAACATAAACATTTCTATTTTTTATGGGATTTAGACATTATCCATTCCTCGCTTTAAAAATATTTATATTTTTGGCCACATGACATGATTATTATATATATTATTTTTATATCTTTGATGAAAATCCATGTATATCCATTCTATCACTTGTAAAAGGGAACCACCTATAATCTATTCTTGAAAAATAATGAGCATCTTAACTTTATAATTCAAAACCCAAAATCCTTACCAACCATACTACACACGACCTATGGGATTCATTCTCATCAATGGAAAATCTTATAAGGTATAAGGTGTTATCCAACGATGGTTTTTTGAATAAGAAGTATAACTCTTAATTGAGTGGCTTCTTTTTTTTATTTTCTACCTCATTAAAATCATATATAACCATGGTCATATAATAAAGTTTATAACTTCCACATATGTGTTATTAATCTTGATTAAAATCCTATATATACCTCATTTACATCCCATGGACTATGAAAACATAACTCGTGTGTTCGTACAACCATCTGTCTCCACTTATCAATGTAATGTTCTTCATTTTCATTTTACATGGATATTAATAAAGGTAAAATTAATTAATATATATTACATTTTTGAAATAATTATTATTATTTAAAAATAATATATCTTTGATATTTTTACCCTTCTATCCATTGTGAAAAGATAATTCCACTCACATGTACTTGTGAACAACCACCTCCATGAAGTGATGTGAATCTTTTTTCTATTTAAACTATGCATAGATTAATATAAAATTTCTTATTATGAAAGAAATTTATATTCAATAAATTATTAAAATTATGAACTTGGTGAAACAATTTAATAAATACTTTATCCATTCTCAATATAGCAATGTCATTTTTGGGAGTTTGACCAATAAAAATTATGTAGTCGATGAAAGAATAAACTATTAAAATAAGGGATTTAAGATTATTATAAAAATACCTTAAAAGATTTAATAATTATGAAAAAGGTTCTCGTAAAATTATTTAATAAATTTATTTTACTTATATAATAGTATCAAACACAAACAACTTATTTATGAACCAAGGTATGTTTTTTTTGTCTTAGTTTCACTTCATTAAGACATATGTTATATTATGATCCTAATATAAATTATATGGTTCATATACATACCTGCTGAAATATTATATCATGAATTATTATTTTATTTTTAGTATGGAATTTTTTAATTCTTGTTAAATCTTTTAATATGTTTTGATTCATATTTTATTAATGTTGTAATGATTTTTCATCACAATTTAACTTTATTGAGACTTATGTTATATTATGTTCCTCATTTATTTATATATTGTGGATACTTCCCTATTGTGAAATTATAAAATTAATTAATCTCTATTTATAGTGATTAATGTTTAAATTATACTTTAAGGGTTTTAAATTCAAAATTTATTAATGTTGTAAGTGTTTACTATCTCTAATTGTCTTCATTGAGACATATGTTATATTATGCACTTATATTTTTATGGGGCCTATTGACTACCAATGCCACATGTAATATTATTAATTATTCATAAATAATTATGTTTTATGTTAAAATTAAACTTAATTTAAAATAAAATGTGTTATGATTCAAAAGATAAAAAATATGTAAGATATTTCTATTACTTTAACAGTTATTATATGATAGTTCAATTTCAGATATCATTTTAGACAATTTCATGATACTAATAATTTCAACCCCAAATATTTTATTCTATTATCAATAGTTTTATATTTAGTATTTTATTTTACATTAATTATCTTATAGGATCAATAATCAATACGTATGTAACATGTACGTGACTTTCTAATAAATATATTGGTTTGATGTTTTCCTTCCAACACGTTTTCTTCCATGCCCTAATTTTGAACAAAATTTTTCCTATAATTTTGTTATATTATATAATTTTTTTAAATTTATAATCATTCCATTCTTTAATTTCTATAAAATCTTCAAAATGGTATCCTTTGAATTTAATTCTTTTGAAAAAACTATTATTGAATTAAAAAAAGATTTAAAAGAATGTTCTTTTTTTACATATATAATAAGGATATAATTCAACTCCATCCTTAATTTTATTTTCAAGGATTCTTACATTACATGTTTCTATGGTTACATTCAAAGGAAAAAAGTTTTCTCAATATTTTGGGATCTTTTTAAATTTTTATCAAAATAAAATTTTATTGTTTTTTTAAGGAACGAAAATAATTTTGAAGAAATATTTATAAATACATACTTATAAAAATATACAATAAAATTATTTTTGTTAAATCTTATCTATTTTATTTTATAATATATTGTTTTTAATAAAAACCAATCATTTTCAAAAAATATATTCTCTTCTATCAACCATTATTGATATTGGATTATGAATTTCAATGAGATCATTCACAATATTATGATGATTTTTTCAATCATTATACATTACTAATTAAATTTTATTTTTATTCTTCCTATACACATTTTTAATGTAATGGATGAATTTAGAATAATTTGTACTTAATTTATGATCCATAAATTATATACCATTTCATTCTACAGTATTAGTTGATGGAATTTTATTTTTTATACTATTTAATTTTCTATAGATATATTAATGTTACATATGACTGATTAAAAAATGTATACTTATAAGTATTATTGAGAATGAATTGTATTGATCATTTAAAATATGATTAATTCATACAACATGGTAGGGATGGGTTGTTATTTATCGCAGATAACCCCTCAATGCATTGATAGGTCTTACCAAAAAAATTAGTGGCCACATTAGATGGGTGTTTAGTTTAAATATATATATTCATTTATAATTATGTCTTATTTTAGAGGGTTTTTTGTATAAACAATAGGTTTTATAAGATATATTCGTTTTAATTTCTTTCATATCTATTGTTGTAAGATACACCAAGATTGTCTTTCTCTATAAGCCACACCGTATTAGCTTGCAGTATACGCAACACTATTCTTGGTTCTGGTTACACACAATTTCAAGTTCGCAACATTGAGTGTATATATATATGTATATATATATATATTCAATGTATAAATGTAATATGGTTGGATTATGTTATGAAAAACAAGAAAGGAGTCTTGCACTAAACACAACCCAGACTTGGCTTGCATGACACGCAATCGCGACCTTCCTCGATAGCGTGTGTTGTACGCAATACCGGGTTTCACTAAACAGTGATATATTGTTATTATATTATTATGAACTAGCCGTTATGAATAGTACTAACTAAATTTTTTATTTTATAACATTATTATTCATCTTACACATTTTCTAGAACATGTTATGAGAACAAAATAAATTTTTCAGGTAAAATAAGTATTTTTCAAAAAATGTAGTTTTGCCGCCTTTTAATGGTGCACCCACATTAAACCTAGTTTTTGACATTTTTATAAGTTTAATTTTACAAAATAAACTTTTTTTTGAATGAGGATATAAAATTTTACATTAGATAATGTTTTGATATTTTTCTGATAACTTTCATATTTTAATTAATAGTAAAAACACGCTATATTTTAATTAAAAAGAACTTTTTTCATCATAATAATTTATATAGTTAAATTATAATATTGAATGGTTTTAAAGTATAAATATAATATATTTTTACCATTTGATATAATTTATGTCATTATCATTTATTTTACATTGAATTCGTAGGTTAAATCAATTCAATCTTTTGCAATGTTTTAATCAAAAACCCGCTTTCATTCGACAACGAGATTAATTTTAATATAATTTCTGTAAATTCTATGTATTGAATTTGAAAAAAAAATGGATTCCATATTTGGAATCAGTGGGTCCAAATTACGTTAATAGGCTAATTTTTATTTTTGAGAATTATGAATAGTAACTACGGTAAATTTTATTTACCCTAGTTAAAGGTAAATCGAGTTATTAAGGGTAAATATAATGTTATAAAATTACTCTAACACATGCCAAAATTTTATTTGATGGCTAAAAGTAGACTCATATCACCTAAGGGTCTGATTACATTCATTTTATGGACTTTTGACCATGAGAATAATTTAATTATTATTAAAACCAAAGAAAGTGACTACATGTCACTCTCTTAAATATTATAAGTATAATAATTTTAATTTAGTGATAAACATCATAAAACATCGAACATGAATAGTCTCTAGAAATCTAATAAAATTATCTACATCATGATAATTTATTTATAATTTTTAAGGATTAAATAATTGTCATTAATGGTGATACATTAATGATGCAGAAATTATTTATTAAGTGAAAAATCAGAAATATAGTTTTTATTGAAATAATAATACCCATTAAAAAGCCCACAAACCTGACCAAAACTTATTTTTAGTGTATATATATACCGTAACCATCCAATTACCTAATATATAACCGTTTGAAGTCTTATAAAAGGGATTATGGCACTTATATTATTTTATTTTAAATGATGCCAAAGTTGTCACCTTCATAATTTAATAAATATAACAATTTAAATATTGTGATTTTAAGATTATAAATTCGAGTAAAAGTACTATTGTGAAAATAAATAGATTTATATTAATCATAGGATTTTATTTTTAAATATTTAAGGTACAAATATGTATATTAAATAATTATACAAAAATGTTGTAGTAATTATTTTATTAAGAGAAAAACCAAATAAATGGTTTTAAAAATAATAAAATTAATATTATATGAACTATTTAATGTACTCCACTAATTTTATAGATACATATGACATTTTATTAATCTATTAAAGCTTTTATTCCGAACATATCCTCTGTATATATTTTATTTAAATTCAAATAAATGAATAGTGTCAAAATTGACATTGTTGTTATTTTATAAAAATAACATATTATAAAATTGTTTAAAAATTACAAAAATATATAAATATTATAAATTTAAATTTATATGGTCTAAAATGTTATAAAGTTTCCAATTATGTAAAATTCACAAAAAATAAGAAATTATTTGTTATAATTTAAAATTTAGAATGTTATTACCACAAATAAAATAAAATTGATTAAGTAAAGATAAATCAAGTAGATAATGTTTAAAATAATTTCCTAACATGTCTAACTTTTATTGGTTGATTAGATTACAACCCTATATCATCTAATATTAGAATATGAGTCATTTTTGGAGGTTTTTAAGTAGGTTTAGATTTATTATAAATTAATATTTTTAAGATTTCCAAAGGTGCCCCTCTCCTCCCTTATAAAAGGGAACCTCCTCCCTCTCTTCCTCACACAATTTTGAGCCTTGAAGCTCGGCCAACCCCTGCCCATTTCCCTTATAAACTTCCCTAGAAATAGTATAGTGGTATTTTTCTTCTTCAAAGTCCAATTTTAGTACCCTAAGAGGAGGTATCAAAGAGGCGCTTCAAAGAAGAGGTAATGTCCGTTACTGATTCATTCAAATTTATTTCTTCTTCTACTTATTCTTCTTTAGTTTTTTCATTATTAAATAATAACATCAGTATCAATAATATACATATATGTTATTATAAGTATGAAAAAACCCTATTTAAACATTTATCCATCCTACGGAAAACGAAATTACCACGTGTGCGTATGTACGGAATACCGTCTCCACACCGTGGTGTAATCTATTTTCCACCACCACCTTACTAGGATGCGTATAATGGTTTAAATAATGACTATATATAATTATTGTATATTGATATTGATTCTGAAATATTATACATACACTTAAATACAATTCCACAATCATGGGAATGATATCATCGCTCGTGCATACTTACGGACTACCGTCTCCACGACGCGATGAGATTCATTCTCAATGATTAACCATTCATGAATGATTTTAAAGTATATATAATAAGTAATCATGAAATATATGAAATAATAATGATACTGTATTTATTTATATATATATATATGTATGTCATATGCTTAATTCGATTCAATTCAATAAGGAAACAAAAACAGTGTTCATGCGTACGTACGGCCTACCGTCTCCATGAACGGTGTATTTATTTCCATTTATCAATATATTATATACATGTATATTATTAATATATATTATATATAAATCATGTTTTATATTCTATAATTAAGTAATCATGATCAATGTAATCATATGAATAATTACAAGTCAAAACACGGACGAAAAATGAAACGATTTTACCCAAAACGCTCTTTAACATGGAATTTACAAAAGAACGGGTAATATAAAGTCATAAGTGAACCATATATGATATCATAAAAATGAATATTATTCTGTAATAATTCAATAACATTATTTAAATCATTATACAGGAGTTTCAGATCCATACGAAGCATATCGAACCTAAGGTAAGGGATAACTTTTCCAATCTCATTTTTATCCGAGATTGTTTATTCGTAAGTATTTGGTGGGGTTATTTCTATCATCCATGTCCATGTTTTATAAAAGTGTTTTCATGTATGTTTAAAGTAATTTTTACCCATTTTTTACTTTTACTACATGGTACATAAGTAATCATTCTTTTGTTTACGTTACGAGGAACATTTTTGACTTTTCCGACAAAAGTACGAGGAGAATGTTATTTCTAACTTATACGACGTGAATGGATTTTTATGGTTTTATAAAGACTTATTTTCATAAAGATTCCTTCAAAATATTTCATGACTATTTTCAAGAAAAACATTTTCTTCTAAAATTTCATGACATTTTGTGAAAAGAAAATGATTTTGAAGAAAAAAAGATATTTTCCTCAAGAATTCATTTCAAGTGTTTTGTCAAAACCATTTTCATCTAAGATGAAATTATTTCACATGTGTATGTTTCAAGTATCATGTCTCTATGATTTATATGGTTTCACTTTTATTATTATGAAATGATATCCATTTCTTTTATATGGATTATGTGATGATGGGATGATGTTTATGAAACCCATTTTATTTATTGGGTTATTATGAATGATGTATGTTTATATTGTGGCACAAGTAAGAATGATTTAATTATGAGATGGGTGGGACCTATATCTTGCTCTAATGAATTGGTTAAAGATTTATATCTCATGAGATAGACATGTCTGGAAATGCAAGTTAAACTGGTTCAGTAATACAGGACTGGAATGAGGAGTGAACTCGATTTAGAAAGGGACTTTGTCCACTAAAATGCTCTTAGCAGCAATGCCTTGGCTAATATGGAAATCATATCATGTGGTTAATGGATGCCACAATTACATGTTTTATTCCCATGCTATTTTATCAATCTTAATGTTTCTTTATGATCTATGCCTTACGTACTTCCATGTTTTATGTCATTTCTCAAGCTTTTGATGTTTAAACATTATGTTCATGTTTTTAAGTTCGAATGTATATGGTTTGTTTTATTTTATCCATGCTTACCATTACTGAGCATTTGAGCTCACCGTTTTTATGTTTTCTTTTCCCCAGGATATAAAGAAAGGTTTTAGGTAAGAAAAAAAGGGAAGATCTTTATGGGAGATGTTGAAGATCTTTCACCACGATTAGAAGATTACGTTCCAAGTTTCCAAAGACACTAAACTATTACGGTACTTGTCTGTCTGTTTTTGTTATGTATTAAGTATTCCTCAAAAGTAATGTAATGTCCATGTACGTCAAGCTTCGGGTCTCTACAGTTGGTATCAGAGGAATGTTTTAGTCAACCATTGGAAACTAGGATGCGAAAACGTTAGTGAGATCCCTAAATATATTTCTAAGGAATGTTTAGAGATGTCCTTAAGGATAAGTATACGTATAGGATATAGTCCTAGAAAAATGGTAACGATCTTAGAATTTATCCTAAGATGTCAGATATTGAGGGTACTCCCCCTTTACTATGTTGTTTTCCCTAGCATGATTTTTTCCCCTCACAGTATTCTTTTTGGGTTTTAGAAAATGGATGGAAACAGGAAGATTCACTATAATGGAGGATATGATGGACAATGGAATGATATTGTTCATGAGAAACCAAATAAAATGGGATTTGGAAGTCCAAACATCGTTATTATACATAATCAGCAATCTCATAATATGATCAATAATCTCAACTTTGGTATGTTTCCCTACTCAGATAATAAGAGAAAGATGGATTTTCATGATGATCATAGAGGAAGGAAAGTTCAATTTCCCTCATGTAAATCATGTGGGAAGAGGCATCGGGGAGATTATTTCAAAGGAACTAGAAGATGATTTGGGTGTGGAAAAGAAGGACACAAATTCAGTAAGTGCAAAGGAAAAGGTTCAGTTAACACCATGGAAAAATATAATTCTATTGCTACGACATCAACAATTATTATATGTTTTAAATGTAAAATGTATGGGCATTATTCAAACCAATTTCCTAAGGGAAAATCTCATGAAGAGAATCAGCAAGGTCACATGGGTAGTATTTATGTGGATGATGATGAAGAGACTACAAATGAAATATGAGATGAATGAAATGATGAAGCTCAGCTAGTGGTTTAAGAAGTTAGTGGAATGATTGTATGTTTATAAAGAATAATGTATGGTACTCTGGAATAAAGAATCATCTAAGGATTGTTACACTATTTTTTCCCTAAAGTATTTGAAAGTATATGTTGAATGGTATCAGTAACCATGGAAGGTTATTCAAATATTTTTGGAAAGTAGATGATATGCGCATAATGAAGGGATAAGAAGATAATGAAATGTTTGATTGTATTTATGGGCTCATGACTGATATAAGGACTAAGTGATATCATGGTTTGATTATATAGATTTTTTTGGGATTTTGGTATGCGGAATGAGTTACCTTTTGATATTATTAATGTTTTCACTAAGGTTCTATGGTAATTTATGTTTCAAGAGAATATATGACTAAGGTATTCATGTGTTTGGAATGCAACCAACAAGATATATATTATGATATATGTGGGATAAATGCTTGTATTCACATTCTTGGTAGATAACCTTTCTAGTAATTATTTTCTTTATACTATGATCTTGGACCGAAGTATTTTAGATAATCCTAAAGATTGGAATGGATTGTGTCGGACATAAGTTAGTATATTTTAAGGAGGGAGTTTTACGATATTATTGATGGGATGTTATAGTAATGTAGTTTTAGAAAAAGGACAACCTGCAGGACGGGCGACAACCCATCACGTCGGACAAGGTTGTGGGAATCGAACCCACAACCAAAGTGCGACTGGGCTTTATCACCTACCACTGGCCTACAGGAAGTCCATGTTTAGTAGAAACTAGTTTTCTTTTATTAAGCGGTATGATATATGAAGTATAAGTTCATTTTTGGAATCGTATATGATTAACCTCACCATAGATGGACTTATGTATATTTGATAACTTTTTCTAACCTTTTGGTTGAAATAGATGGAATGACCCATCATTCTATCACATGATCTATTAACACTTCACGAATAACAAATTCAACTTCATTTCTTTAAGAGATGAAGTGGAAATTGTTCAAAGCATGAACAACACTGAGATTGTAACAAAATAAATTAAGAATTTATTCTAATAAAAATTCTTCAACTTTAAGGAAATGATCTTGAAAACCAATAATTTTGTCCTAGTGCCCTTATATCTGATGAATCAGATGGTACCCTAGATCATCACAAATTTATGGCTTTGTGATTGTTGGCTTTTTCATAGCCATGTTCTCTACCACTCTCCATCAGAACATGACGGTTAGATTTCTCTTCCATGTCCATATTTTCACCTATGTTATCCTACGTGAAAACCCAGGGATTAGTTAATTTGGGTAACCTTTACGTTTCATACTTTAGTTTTTAAAGACATGTTTTGGTATTCCTTTTTACGATGTGGGTTTCTATAAATAGTAAACGATTTATAACCCCGATGAATTTCGAGGGCGAAATTCATTTTACGGTGGGTAGAATGTAACAACCCGAGATTTTATAAGATATATTCGTTTTAATTTATTTCATATCTTTTTTTGTACTCTACACCAAGATTATCTTGCGCTATACATAACACCTTATTAGTTTTCAATATACACAACACTATTCTTGGATATGGTTACACACAATTTCAAGTTTGCAACATTGAGTGTGTATATATATATATGTATATATATATATATATTCAATGTATAAATGAAATATGGTTGGATTATGTTATGCAAAACAATAAAAAAGTCTTGCACTACACACAACCCTGACTTGGCTTGCATTACACGCAATTGCGACCTTCCTCGATAGCGTGTGTTGTACGCAATACTGGGTTTCACTAAACAGTGATATATTGTTATTATATTATTATGGACTAGCCGTTATGAATATTAATAACTAAATTTTTAATTTTATAACATTATTATTCATCTTACACATTTTCAAGAACATGTTATGAGAACAAAATAAATTTTTCAGGTAAAATAAGTATTTTTCAAAAAATGCAGTTTTGTCGCCTTTTAATGGTGCACCCACATTAAACCTAGTTTTTGACATGTTTATAATTTTAATTTTACAAAATAAACTTCTTATTTTGAATGAGGATATAAAAATTTACATTGGATAAAGTTTTGATATTTTTCTGATAACTTTCATATTTTAATGAATAGTAAAAACACGCTATATTTTAATTAAAAACAACTTTTTTCATCATAATAATTTATATTGTTAAATTATAATATTTAATGGTTTTCAAGTAAAAATAGAATATATTTTTACCATTTAATATAATGTATTCCATTATCATTTATTTTACATTGAATTCGTAGGTTAAATCAATTCAATCTTTTGCAATGTTTTAAACAAAAGCCTATTTTCATTCGACAACAGGATTAATTTTAATTTAATTCATGCAACTTATATGTATTGAATTCGAAAAAAATGGATTCCATATTTGGAATCAGTGGGTCCAAATTATGTTAATAGGATAATTTTTATTTTTGGGAATTATGAATATTAACTACGGTAAATTTTATTTACCATAGTTAAAGGTAAATATGGTAATTAAGGGTAAATATAATATTATAAAATTACCCTATCAAATGAAAAAAATTCTATTGGATGGATAAAATTAGACCCATATCACCTAAGGGTTGAATTAGATTCATTTTATGGACTTTTGACCATGAGAATAATTTAATTATTATTAAAACCAAAGTGACAACGTGTCACTCTCTTAAATATTATAAGTATAAGAATTTTAATTTAGTGATAAACATCATACAACTTCAAACATGAATAGTCTAAAAAAATCTAATAATATTATCTACATCATGCTAATTTATTTAGAATTGTTAGGTATTTAATAATTGTCATTAATGGTGATACATTAATGATGCAGAAATTATTTATTAAGTGAAAAATCAGTAATATAGTTTTTATTGAAATAATAATACCCATTAAAAAGCCTAAAAACCGGACCAAAACTTATTGGTAGTGTATATATATACCGTAATCATCCAATAACCTAATATATTACCGTTTGGAGTCTTATAAAAGTTATTATGAGTCTTATGTTATTTTATTTTAAATGATGTCAATGTTGTCACCTTCATAATTTAATAAATATAACAATTTAAATATTGTGATTTGAAGAAGATAAATTCGCGTAAAAGTACTATTGTGAAAGTAAAGAGATTTATCTTCATCATAGGATTTTATTTTTAATTTTTATGCAACAAATAAGTATATTAAATAATTATACAAAAATGTTGTAGTAATTATTTTATTAAGAGATAAACCAAATAAATGATTTTAAAAATAATAAACTAAATATTATATGAACTATTTAATGTTCTCCACTAATTTTATAGATACATATGACCTTTTATGAATCTAGTAAATCTTTTATTTCGAACATATATTCTGTATATATTTTATTTAAATTCAAGTAAATCAATAGTGTCAAAATTTACACTATTGTTATTTTATAAAAATAACATATTATAAAATTGTATAAAAATCACAAAAATATATAAATATTATTAATTAAACTTTATATGGTCTAAAATGTTATAAAGTATCCAATTATGGACAATTAACAACAAATAAGTAATTATGTTTTTTAATTTAAAATTTAGAAAGTTATTACCACAAATAAAATTAAATTGATTAAGTATGGATAAATCAAGTTGATAATGTTTAAAATAATTTCCTAACATGTCTAAATTTTATTGGATGATGATATTACAACCCTATATCATCTAATATTTTAATATGAGTCATTTTTGGAGGTTTTTAAGTAGGTTTAGATTTATTAAAAATTAATATTTTTATGATTTCCAAAGGTGCCCCTCTCCTCCCTTATAGAAGGTAACCTCCTCCCTCTCTTCCTCACACAATTTGGAGCCTTGAAGCTCGGCCAACCCCTGAGAATTTCAATTATAAACTTTCCTAGAAACATTCTAGAGGTCTTGGTCTTCTTGAAAGACCAATTTTATTACCATAAGAGGAGGTCTCAAAGAGGCACTTCAAAGAAGAGTTAATGTCTGTTACCGATTCTTTCAACTTTATTTCTTCTTCTACTTCTTCTTCTTTATTTGTTTAAATACTAAGTAATAACATCAGTATCACTCATATACTTATATGTTATTATAATTATGAAACAAACCTATTTAACCATCTATCCATCCTACGGAAAATGAAATCCCCACGTGTGCGTACGTACGGAATACCGTCTTCACGCCGTGGTGTAATCTATTTTCCACCACCACCTTACTTGGATGGGTATAATGGTATAAATAATGACTATATATGATTATTGTAAAGTGATATTCATTCTGAAAATTATACATACACTTCAATACAATTCCACGATCATGGGAATGATATCATCGCTCGTGTGTACGTACGGACTACTGTCTCCACGACGCGATGAGATTCATTCTCAATGATTAACCATTAATGAATGATTATAAATCATATATAATAAGTAATCATGATATATAAGACATAATAATGATACTATATATATATATATATATATATATATGTGTGTGTATGTCATCTACTTAATTCCATTCAACTCAATAAGGAAACGAAAACAGCGTTCATGCGTACGTACGACCTACCGTCTCCATGAACGGTGTATTTCTTTCCATTTATCAATATATTATATACATGTATATTCATAAAATATATTATATATAAATCATGTTTTATATTCTGGAATTATGTAATCATGATATAAGTAATCATATGAATAATTACAAGTCAAAACACGGACAACAAATGAAACGATTTTACCCAAAACGCTCTTTAACTTGGAATTTACAAAAAGAACGGGTAATATAAACTCATAAGTGAACCATATATGATATCATAAAAAAGAATATGATTCTGTAATAAGTCAATAACATTATTTAAATCATTATACAGGAGGTTCAGATCCATACGAAGCATATCAGACCTAAGGTAAGGGATAACTTTTCCAATCTCATTTTTATCCGAGATTGTTTATTCGTAAGTATTTACTGGGGTTATTTCTATCATCCATGTCCATGTTTTATAAAAGCGTTTTCATGTATGTTTAAAGTCATTTTTACCCATTTTTGACTTCTACTACATGCTACATAAGTAATCTTTCTTTTGTTTATGTTACGAGGTACTTTTTTGACTTTTCCGACAAAAGTACGAGGAGAATGTTATTTTTAACTTATACAGCGTGAATGGATTTTTATGGTTTTATAAAGAGTTATTTTCATGAATATTCCTCCAAAGGATTTCATGACTATTTTCAACAAAAACTTTTCCTTCTAAAATTGCATGAAATTTTGTGAATAGAAAATGATTTTGAAGAAAAAAGGATATTTTCCTCAAGAATTCATTTCAAGTGTTTTATAAAAACCATTTTAATCTAAGATGATATTATTTCACGTGTTTATGTTTCAAGTATCATGTCTCTATGATTTACATGGTTTCAATTTTCTTATTATGAAATGATATACATTTCTTTTATATAGATTATGTGATGATGGGATGATGTTTATGAAACCCATTTTATTTATTGGGCTATTATGAATGATGTATGTTTATTTTGTGTCACAATTAAGAATGATTTCATTATGAGATGGGTGGGACATATATCTCCCTCTAATGCATTGGGTAAAGATTTATATCTCATGAGAAATACATGGCTGGAATGGAAAGTTAAACCTGTTCAGTAATACAGGATAAGAACGAGGAGTGAACTCGATTCAGAAAGGGACTTTGTCCACTAAGATGGTCTTGGTAGAAATGCCTTGGCAAATATGGAAATCATATCATGTGATTAATGGATTCCACAATTACTTGTTTTATTCCCATACTATTTTATCATTCTTAATGTTTCTTTATGATCTATGCCTTACGTACTTCCATGTTTTATGTCATTGCACATGCTTTTGATGTTTAAACATTATGTTCATGTTTTTAAGTTCGAATGTATATGGTATGTTTTATTTTATCCATGCTTACCCTTACTGAGCATTTGAGATCACCCTTTTTATGTTTTCTTTTCCCCAGGATATAAATAAAGGTTTTAGGTAAGAAAAAAAATGGAAAGATGTTTATGGGAGATGTTGAAGATCTTTCACCATGATTAGAAGATTACGTTCCAAGTTTCCAAAGACACTAAACTATTACGGTCTTTGTGTGTCTGTTTTTGTTATGTATTAAGTATTCAGAAAAAGTAATTTAATGTCCATGTACATCAAGCTTCGGGTCCCTACAGTTTTTTTAAATGTAGTGTTCTGGTCAATGACAAAAACACCAAAATTTATTGATAAAAAGTATATTACATAAGTCTAAAATAACGAATTTTGTTAACATTCCTAACATAGAGAGGAAGTAATTCAGGAGGATGGTCGTCCCTCCAAATGATAGCATGAGAAACACACATACTGGAAAGCCCGTCAGCAATCCTGTTAGCTTCAAAGTAGGTGTGAGTGGAGATGAAGTTGATCCCAGAATATGAATTCAAACAATCTATCCAGAGAGCATTGAGTGGCCAGGAAAGATGAATGGTACCACTCCAAATGGCATGGATAATAGTTGTTTAGTCACTCTCGATCCAGATGTTGTTCCAATTACGGCGCCTTACAAAAGAGATAGCAGGGATAACACTCAGAATCTCCACTTCCATCACAGAAGTAGTGCCACAACATCCATAGAAGCAACAAAGAGTCTAAGTTTAGAGGTATTTATATAGGTATTCAGGAAATTTTAGTTGATAATACATGATGGAAAGTTCATGATTGTCTTGATTTATAAAACTACTTTATTGGTAATTTAGTTTTTGTAATTCATGTGATTCTTATATAGTATTATCCATCAATGTTCTTTGAATTAAAGGTGTTTATTGACTGGAATGTGTTTTTATTATCCAATTTACCTTTTTTATTATTCTTTCGTTATTTATGCTAGGTTCTAATATATATAACCATTAATAATCATCTAATATAACCTAATATTTTTTTTACATTCGTTGAGATATGAATAAGGAATATTTAAATAATTTTCAAGGATAAAAGAGTGTTTTTAATTTTAGGTTTTTAATTTCCAATATAATATGGTGTTCATGTTGGTATATAGTTTTCCAAGACTTCTAAATTGGTCAATATTAGGTGGCCTGATCCCATATATATTGTGAAAATGTAATAAGAAGTCACCAACTATGGGTTACTATAGTTAGAATGTTACAAATTGGTTACATGAATTGGAATTAAGATACAATTGACACTCGATTCCTTCAATAAGGCTTGGTTCTTATAAATTTTTGGTGTCATTTATTAGAATCTAAATTTTTCATCTCATTGTTTTTTCTAAATTTTAAATTTTTTTTCAATATATAATTTATGTAAAAAATTAATAGACTCAATATTTTTTCCAAATCCTCTCATTAGTGAAATATTTTGATTACTTTCAAGGTATATTTTAGTGGTATGAAATACAAAAATATATTTTAGTCATTCGGAGAGCTCATTATATATATCTATGATGTCCTTAAATAACCAATTCAATATAACTTAGCCATGGAACTCGAACAATTATTGCACTACATTCATGACTTCCACTATAAAGTAATAAGGCGGAAAAGAGTCCATCCCTCACATATATAATGAAAACATCATGATGTATGAAGCTATACATGAAAACCATTTTCTCTCACTAATATAAAAAATTTCACCCAGTGCTCATCAATGAAGAAAATAGTCTATAGGATGAATAAATAAATACATTTGATCTTATTTAGTTCTTTCTATATTCTATTTATAAAAAATCCAATTTACTACCAATTTTTTATTTTATAGAAGTATTTTCATACACATAATTGAAAAGTATGAATTATAATTAATATAATACACAGTTTTTTCAATGATGGGGATGAAATGTGAAGAAGAAGAACAGTCTAGGAATGAAATAGATATTTTGAGGTATGTGGTGGAGAAAATACCTCCTCTACATTATCCAACATATCAACTAGATGAGGATAAAAAAATTATAGGTATGGGATATTACAAACTACAAACAATCATCAACCCATGTATATACTATAGAGAACTCATTTTCACTTTTCCACTCCCCATTATCTTACATATATTTTTCCCATTCTATAGTTGGATCACTTTTATAATTTCCCTATGGTTCACATGAGTAAAAACATATATATATTCATATTTGGGTCAAACAATAAATTTTATTGATATTGGATGTAAAAAATATACCACATTATGGATGAGTGAAGTCTCTATCTCTCTCTATCAATTTCCATATTTTTAGTTTTAAAAAATTTACTCGATTTCATTTGGTTTTCATATTGTTTAATAAAGGTAGAATATATGATACTTGATCATCTACTATAATTTTACTTTGTTTTATTTTTTCATATAATTATACATTTAATAATCAATCACTAATTACATGATCTTAAATGAATGGTATTAAAAGAGAACAATGAGGAAATTTATATTAACTATTGTTAGGGTTAATCATTTTGATTTTCTTTATTTATTTTTGTTATTATTTTAGAAATATTTTAAAATAATTTAATGTCTAATTTATTTTATAGAGATGATATTATTTTGAGAAATTATTCCTAATTTTTGAAGAATTTAATTTTAAATGGTTGTTGGTATATAAAATTTCAACTTTAAATTGAGTTTCAAAAAACATTATTATTCTGGATATTTTAAAAATCTATTCCTAGGAGAAATACAAAATAAATTTTCCCTTACTAATAATATTTTATTTTTATTTTTATTTATTATTCATGATTCCCTTAGTTCATAGAAAGAAACCAAGGTTTTTTGTGTAACCCAAAACAAGTGATGTTTCCTTCATTGATGATTTTGAGTTAATGAATTGTTTTTCCTTAAATGGGTAAGAAACTTATTTAGAAAACTCAAATTACCATTAGACCCAAATTTACCCAAAAATTAGTTCAATAATTTTACTCGAAAATTTTCCATGTAGGTTTAAGACAATTTTTAACCCATAATTTATATTATTAATCTTCTAATGATGATATTGTTAGATAATTATTTCCAATTTGAGTGTAGTAGAGGATTTTATGTTATTAATTTGGAAATTATTTTCTAACTATGGAGAATGTAGTCTGATTTCATAATTTTATATTTTTCAAAAAAGTATTGTTAATGAGTCACATTCATTAAATTTATTTTCAATTTGATTCTACCAAAAAATTTAAAAATTTAAAAATTTTATATTTGGAAAGATAAAACAGGAATACACATATATATATATGTGTGTGTGTGTGTGTGTGTGTGGAATAGATAATTATAATCAAATATAATTCAGTTTTTTACTCATTATTTACACCAAAGGGTATCAAATGGTATTAATATGTTTTAAAATTAACTTAGGTACAATCCATGACAATACATAAATAATCATTCATCTTATTTAACATATTAACCCCCACTATTCTATGAAAATATGTATTCAAAGTCAACAGACCATCCTTAAGACAAAAAATTAACCATTTAAAAAACTCAAAATTAATTTCATTATCACATGTCATAGATTACAGAACTAATATTTTTACAAGAATATAGTCAGAATTAATTTTCTATGTATAAGAAGAAATTCATATTAATTTACATTGGTTTTAAGATTAATGTATATTTAGATGTGGGGTAGGTTTTTAATAATACATGGATGGATTATTTAGGTTGAATTAATTTAAAAGTGTGATGAAAAAATGATAGAGATATGTTTTTCATAAAATTTAAATTGTAATATTTATTTATGATGATTGGATGAGTTTTTAATTTTTGTTGCCTTTGTGAATTTTATTTTTGCGATAGCTTTTATCTCAATATGAAAAATGATAAGTTTTTGGGATTAATGAGATACTATTTATAATAAAATTATATTTTATTTTATTTTATTTAATCTCCACATTTATTGTAATATTAGGGGGAATATCCAATTTTTATATGTTTTTTGATAGATTTGACATTATTTTTTAAAATCATTATTTTCATGAATTGTAGTATATTTAATAAATTGGTAATTAATTTTATATAAAATAAAGAAAATAAATTTATTATGAAAATGATTTTTAAAAATTATTTAATGGTTATTCATGATATTTTCTCCATGTGTGATAAAAACTCAAGCACATTTGATTAAATTGAATTTATGAAGCTTCACATGTAAATTAATGTCATAATGTTACAAGATCAAGATTAAATGAAGAGTCCAATACCTACACAAGATTAAATTTCAAAAATGGATGCTACATGAGATTAAATCCTCTGATAGTTTCTCTATATATGATTAGTTGTCCATGAAAATTGTTTCCTGTGAATAAATCAATGGATGGTTCATATAGAAAATTTAATAAGGATTCCCAATGTTTACATTAGAATAAATTGAATCCACATAAGCTTAAATAGAGGAATGAATATGTTTTCGATGATTTAATTGCAGACCCACCTAGGCTTTGATCCTATTAAATCCCTATATTCCAAATTTCCAAAATTTTCTATATTAATCACATTCATCTGTGGTGTCTGCTCATTGAACAAAATTAGATGATGGGATGTTTATTCCTCATTAAATAGAATCATCTATAAATATTATCTCATGTTATGGGTCTCCCTCATTTATTTAATTCATGCTCCTGGAACTCATTCCCTATTAAATCTCTTTGCGGAAACTATTTAATTAAACAACTTCTATATAGTAGTACATTAACCTCCGGTTTGGAGAGTAATCGTGTTGGGGATTACTAGGAATTTCTAGAAACTGGGCACATTGTTCACTTTTAAATATTTCTCTTAGGATAAAATCTCATTTGAGGAATCTTAATGTGTGGATCCCAATGAATCCCATTTAAATAATATGGTAATTAATGCCAGGGACCTATGTATTCCATATATTCTTATGTTAGGAATCCCATTGTTATGCATGGGTTAGGAATTTTGGGTCAGGTTACAAGTTCTACATCCTGTGGATATGGATCATAGTGTCTAGAGTATACAGATTGGGTCATGAGTTTAACATCTTTTGAAGATGGATCAAAATGTCTTGTTGAGACAAATTGGGGTATGAGTTTAATGTCTTGTGGAGATTGACATAGAGATAATATCTTTTGGTCATAGGATGGATGGATTAAAATGCCTCCTAGAGGTAGATACGACTTTTTAGATTAGAATGTACCTTGAGATGTATTTAGGGGTGCATACCTAGGACCAAAGACGGCACACTAGTACAGTTTACTAATTGATTAGATTACCCTATAGAGGTGTATTTAGTATTTTTGATCATAACACTCTTTGAGTGGAATCAGAGGTTGTAGATCATAATTCCCCATGGAGGGGGGTTGGGGAGGTTTTTCCATAAGAGGGAAGATGCCATTCATTGATTGATAGATTATAATTCCCATTTATATGGTTCCCAAATGTTGATCATAACACCCATATGTCATATCAATGGTTGTGGATCCGAATACCCCATAAAGGCGGATCCAAGAGGTGGGTCCCCAAGAAGAAATATGTCACACTTAGATGGTTGGATCAGAACACACTTGGATATGGATCCAAAAGGTTCATTAGAACAGACCTTAAGGAAGATAAGATGTTTTGGATTAGAACACCTCATGAAGTAATATCCAAGATGTGTTCCCCTATGATGGAAGATAGAACACCTGGAAGTTTACTTATGGATTAGAACACCCCTTGAGGTGGATCCAAATGGTTGATTTGAACAACCATTAAGGTAGATCAGGAAGGTTTTCCCTCGGAGGAAAGATGTCACACGTAGACTTTTATTGGTTGGATTATAATTCCCTTTGGAGGTGAATCTAGGAGGTACATACATAGGAGGGACAATGTTATACCTGGGTATATAGATGAGAACACCCCTTGTGGTGGATTCATAGGGTGAGCCTTATAGAGAATTCCACGAGTTTGTACTTTTCAGTGTTGAACCTCAAAGATGTGTCCTATATACCGTGTATTAAATACATGGATCATAACCAATGCAGTTCTCTAATGAATTATAGTGTCCAAAGATATGACTATCCTATATAGTTTAACGTCATGAGCTAAAGATGCTCATGTCATGGATGGAGTGTTTACGAGGGATTTTATGGGGTATATGCATTGATATTCCCTTTTTTCTCAAAGTAGTAATGATGTGGATGGTCCTCACCTATGGAATATTCCCTAAGGATCTCATTACATGTGAGTGGTACAAAATGTATCCTTTTTGTATTTGGTGTGGGGGTCATCCCATGCCACTCATATATGAATCATCCATAGCTTATTTTATAGGTTATGACTATAGTCTTTCATCATAAAATGAGAATGTTCTCGTGTATTTTGACCTTGTATGACTTGGATGTTGAAATGTGTAGCTATAATTCATGCAGTTCAGATGTTGTCGTGCCATTTAACATTATACAACTAGAATGTGTTACATGTAATTTTTATGGCATGCATCTCGGACATTAATGGGATCACAATCCAAGGGAAACGATGTCAATGAGAGTTGAATAATTGTTATAATATGTCTTCTACAAGGTATGTGGACAGTTTCCCTTGAAGGTCCCACTCCAAGGTCTTACATGACCACTACTCATGAACCTTTGGTCTATATGCCACTGGCACTACCGTGGAATAGTGTTCAATCATGGGTTTGACATTGAGTTATCCATGGACCCAGATTTAGAATCCATATACTTTGGAGTTATGAGGATTTTAATGCATATGTTTATGAGTATCAGGTGAAGAAATGGATAAACTAGGAGTATAGGGAGAATTAGTTTGGGGCCTATTGTTTATTTCATTTATTTTTGAATTATTTCACACAAGACTAATGGGAGCTGGGGTGATCTAGCATAAAGGGAGTTCATGGATTTTATAAGGGTACATGCATGCAATATTAAATGTGTGTGAAAATTAGGGTTTCACGCATGATGGGTCTTTGTTCGAACCCTTTCTAGGTAAGAGGAGTTGTGGGAGGAGTACTCAATTGTGGGAAATGTGATGTTTGGGCCAATAGGAGGTCTCTCATTCAAGACTCTCTATATTGAGTGATCCATGTTGTGAGTTGTCACAGAAGAGGATTACTTACACACATGGGAGTGGCCTTTCATCATTCAAAGATCCTCTAACTATGAGCGGTGGGGGAGGTTAATATTCTATTTATTTTCAAAATCTTGATCTGTGGGTGCGTAAGGGCCTTACATGTGACTCGCTCCTTGTCTATTTGAGTTTACTCATGAAAAATTAAAATCATGGCAAGGGATTTAGTGCAATAAAATATGATTTCTTATATTCTTTCTTTATTTCATTAAACCATTCTTTATTTTGTATTATGGCCTTAGAAATCATATTGACCTTGGTGGACGACAAGAAAAATCTCATTGCATTTGACGCACAAGGTATTTGTGTGTGAAACGCATGTATTGCAGGTAGTATAACAATCTTTTGTGCACCGTACTCATCATTAGTAGAATGGTCCTTCATGATATGGTGAATGATCATTTATGAAAATCTACCCATGTGAGGCCTGGAAATATATTATAGAAAAAAATCACCCTTCTAAATATAAGATGTACGAGGACTAGAAAGTTGGGTTCTGATGGAAATGATGAAGAGTATGTATATTTACCATGGGTTCATGATGAATTTTTGATCGGCCATCCAAGGGGTTTATAGTGCACGCAAGGCAATGGTCCACACCTATAAATAGGTTTACGGGGTCCTATATATGGTACCATGACTTCATTCATGATATGATTACTTAGTCTCATCCCCATAAGTCATCTTATTTCGTAAAATCTTGAGCTTCAACAACATCTTTCATACCACTCTTCATCCGCACATCCTTTCCCACGACCAAGGGATATATTTTGCACACACTCTACCAAAATTATGTGTTAACTCATCTCTTAGAACTGAAGCCCTTTTATTTCATGTACATTCCTTAGCCTTTTGAACATATCTTGAAATGTCCCATCCACAGAACCATACAGATATTGAATCTTCCACTACCTCCCAAACAGTAGAAATGGTGGTAAACCCTTATATTCCTTGATATAGGAGGGTAATTTCAAATAGTAAAATGTTAATGGGAATGTTGATTGAGGACTAAAATAACTATCTACTGAGATATCACCATCTATTGTGGAATTTTCATATTTCAAATGATGTGAAAATCCTAGAATATGGGGTTAACTCACCTTAGTGTAGTTTCATTCATGAGGATGAACGAAATCGCTAGAATATCACTCTTAATGGCTAAACTTCCATGGATTATTGGAATATGGATATCTATGTCCTTAATGGGAATACCATGATGTTCACATGGGAGGAACTAGAGGTTGAATAATTCTTTTCCCACTATTCCAACATCCTATAGAGTAGCATGGGAGATAACTGTAGAGGATTGAACAAATGATTGTGATTTTTGGTCTGGAGAAAATTTCACTAGTGTATGGGGTTGGGTGTGTTAGGTATTTTATACCTTCTTAGAGAATGGTTAAGAACTACATAATATTGTATTGTACAAGGCTTTGTGGATGTCGTAGTTCCACACATGCCATCAACTAGAGTTTTTGTTGGGGCTCTTTAGTTGGAGTTCCCCGAATAACAGCAGCCTCCATCTTCATTACGGGGAGGTGAGCATTAGTTTGTGGATGTTCAATACATTGGTGGAATCCCAAGGTAAGGGTTCCATTTTGCGTTCCTTATTTATTAGAACAAGTGGGATGACAAGCAATGGACTCCTCTCGCAATGAAATACCCGATGGAAGAATTGAAGTAAAAGTTTGGTCACTGACCGTTGTTTTATAAGGAAATCCTATTCAGTGTATGGTTTGAAATTTTTCAGAATAAGGACCTTTTCTTGATGATTCTAGGGTATGGAAATCAAATTATCATAGCTTTGAAAAAGTGGATACCATAATCACATTGCTTGATCTTAGAAGAAGAGAGGTTTGAGTTATGGTGCTATAGATAAGTGGAAGGTTGTGAGCCACTGGTTTGCTACACCATTTTTATTTTCACATTCCTTAGCAGATTTTTTATTTTAATTAGGGACACATAGATGGGCCTCTGCCCTAGGACACTGCTGATGGTGGAAATCTTATCGGCCAAAAAAAGTTTGAACCTTGAGGAACTCATGTTGACACGTCTCTACATCCTATAGGGATATGTGGACATGGGAGATAATCCAAGGATAATATGTGGCCCTTTATAGTTATTACATGGTTAGATCATGGTACACTTTGTAAGTTATGTGTTCGCAAATTTCATTTTCCCTCCAAATTCTGGCTTTCAACTATCTCTGTTGAACAATACTGGGGTAAATCTAGTTATTCCCAATGAAATGGGGGTCAATATTAGGATTTAAACCCATAAAAACATTAAATTCTACCCTTTTGACCAAGATTTCCGTGATGGTAGTCAAATTGTTGTAGAAATGGTAATATAAAGAGTAACATAAGAGATTTTTTGTGGAGTGTTGGTGGACCATATTAATAACCATGTCTACCAAGAAACAAATACACTTTCTTGACTTGCAGGGATGTTTGGGTAGCTCAAGTATGTGATAAAGAGACTCTACATGGGGTTTTGTGAGGAACAACATACTTGTATCCTTTATCAGTTATGGTGGAATATTATAGGTGCAGTCTTAGCAAGATGGTCATATTGTCACTAAAAAATGTCAATATTGGACTATCAACGGTTAATTCTAGAATATATGTGGAAGCATACATAGATGTGATCTTAAGGAATCACATAAGAGTTGTCAAACTAGTGAGTAAACCATTGGGTAACAAAGGTGGGCTGTGGGAATATATATGTGGAGAGATCTATATGCCAGCAGTGTCTTAGGTTTGATCAATGATGGGGAAAGTGAAGATCATTATCTCAACCCTCCCCAAAGTGTAGAGGGGTCTTGGAAACAACCTTGGGGGAAAGTGGAAATATCCCATGTTAAGACAGGCAGAGCCAAGGAGGGCCATCGAGAAAATATGATGGCTTTATGGTATTTGGATACTGATGTTGGATTTACCTCTCTCTAGATAGATTAGAGGACATTGTGAATGACGTTGTTGATGGAGGACATATGGTAGAAGATGATCAGAGATATAGTCAAGATTTCATTGGTTGGTCCTATTCTAATCATCAACAATGTGAGATTCCATGATAGACACACATAACTAATGGCCATGGACAACTTCACATGCCAGTGAGGTGAGTATGATTCTCCTTCAATTCTAGTGAAGTTGATCTTCAATGAGGATCCAAGGTTAGAGGAGACACCACCAATCAACAACACATTTGAAAAGGAATCAATAGATCAGGTTGTACATGGATCTAGTGATGAAGACTCCTATGGGTTATCATTTGAGCTTGAGTTCTCTAAAGAGTGGCAAAATTGAAACCTCGTATGATGATTTGGTTTTACATTTCACGTTACGCATATTAATTTAACTTCCTATTTATAACCATCCCATTTATATGCTCATAAGCTATAACTGAAAATTATATTGTACATGAGAAACATGGAAATGGACAACATGACACTATGGGTGGATAAGGTGTACCCTCCAGTGATGAGGGGAATTCTTTAGGCCCTATGACTGAGGTTGAATAAGCCATTGGCTTATTCAAGGATTTCAGAGTGGTAGACTCAAAGCCACAGGTCCTCAATATCATCTAAGTGGTACTATGACCATGTATTCTAATGGAAGAAACCAATACAGTAGAATTAGTGTGCTCGGGGAAACCTATAATCAAAATCACACTATTCTAGGTTAAGATATAATTTCTATTCAATTTTCCCCTTTATAATATACATGGACATTTTGAATCAACTTGTCTGTTTTTCCTTATACAGGTACTCATGGAGCTCCAGATCGACCAACATTGGGAGGTTAGGTACCAGCTACTATGGTACCGACTATAATCAAGGGGAATTATATGGTGTAACTCCCTACTTAAGCTCATGGACTAAATCTCCCCAATCTCAGATCTCATAAGTCTTTTTCTCTCATTGAAACACAACTGGTCATTTTATGACCGTATTAACTAACATGTTCTTATTCCAAGCAGTGATAAAAAAGTTGTGTTCTAGGTAAGCAACTATGGTTGGAGCATCTCAGGACCTCTTCTTAGCAGTTTCTCTAGTTATTGAAGATACAATCATCCAATATGATCTTGCTTTGGTCCAAGTTTAACAGTGTACTACATTAATGGGTGAATCCACTGGTGGGATGATCTTCAGGCTGTAATTGATGGTGCTACCGAGGATGGTTCAAATGAGGATAATTGTCATGTTGATAAAGATCCTATACTTTCTAAGAAGATACACAAATAGAACCCTAATACTGACATCCTTATGGTATTCTTTGTGTATGAGCACACAACCCAAGATGATAAAGAAGAATTTGGGTCTGAGGTTGCTGAAGAAAACTGAATCATCTAACGTAGGTAATGGAAAAGAATTTAGTGTTTCATCACCCATACACTATAGCCATGTTTGTAATGATGGATGGGGTCCCTCCACCACTTCCTAAAAAATCATGGAAATAGAGGTATGGATGTTTGTGGTAACTATAAACTGGTCGATAACTTTCTTTCTAAGTGGAATCATGATAAATGTAAACACCTGTGCGTGGAAAGGAATCAGCCAAAGTCTAAAGACTCTTGAAAACATCACGAGATC
This sequence comes from Viscum album, assembly GCA_963277665.1. Lineage (NCBI taxonomy): Eukaryota > Viridiplantae > Streptophyta > Magnoliopsida > Santalales > Viscaceae > Viscum > Viscum album. Next base: position 1,146,715,993 of record OY728166.1, read on the forward strand.
AACTAGGAAATTTAACATCTATAATATAAAATGAAAAACCAAACTTATTTTTTGAATTATAAATCATAGGATTCCATCTGTCTAAGGGATCATCTATTGGTGGTTGAGAATAAAATGATGCAGGTAATTTCTTAGATATCCTAGATCCATGTTGAGTTGTAAAAATTGTAGATCATATTTTATGAGCTTCATCACCCACCCAATGAAGAGTAATTAGATATTTGGGGATTGTGATATGAACTTGTGGCCAAAAATGAGACTCATATGGAGTTTAGCCACTCAATCACTAGGGAAGAGGTGTAAGGGTAATTTTATCAAGACATAAAAGAGGCTCCAATATGTGGAAGACCCTACCAATTTTCCAAATAATTCTTATTTTAAATTATATTCCTATATTAATATATATATTTACATTATTTTTGAACATTGATCATATTTTGGGGAAAACCAATGACCAATCTATAAGCTCACGTGAGTCATGCTCGTTATAAAAAAAATTGATGATCATATGATTGCTCATTTTTATGAGAGTGTCTAAAATTCATCAAACACTTAGTGGTTTGCTATTGTTCAGTGAACACTAAGAGTGTTTGGTATGAATGAGGATATAGCTAGAGAATGGTGATCTCAAAACAACCAACATGCTTTTTCAATGAGATCTAGTGCGTGAATGGGGTAACTCTAAGAGGTTTGAATGCTACCTAAACAATGGGGAATTTAGAGTGTGAATCATGATGTCCAAAATCTAGAACAAAAGGTGGGATTTATAATGATACTATATAACTATTGACCATGTTCAAAACATAGTATCCATATCGTCGGTCCGTTGATGGGGAACATGAAAGTGAGGGTTTACTACTGACCTTTTTTGAAACATAGAACCTGATAATATCATACAAATTCTTTCAGGATGTTGGCCTAGGATGGTAGGTAGGCCAATGTGGTCATAAACCATATCATTTGGAGGTCCCTTAATATGTAGAGGAGTATGATGATCTAAATGAGGGGAAGGTGAGTCGTGGAAATGAGGTGATGGAATTTTCAAATGGATTTTAACATTATTTAAACTACACCAATGTGGCTTATAGTAAATTGGTGTGATAAATTCATTCTAAACAAAAAATTCAATCTCATATTCATGGGCTAATCCTTTCATATGAAAAGTTAATGTCAAACAAATGATGTAGTAGATGACTGATACCAAAGGAAAGGTCCCCCCGATCAAGGGCCTAAGATGGAATTCAGTTTTACACTTTGAATTGAGGACAGCGAAAAAACAGTTTTATGTCATACAGTGAGAAATTTTTAGTAAAAATTCGACATCATATGGTGATGATGGTCCATTTTATAATTTAACATCAAATGAGGAGGATTTATCCCACTATTTAACATTATGTGATAGGGATGTGGAATTTATAGGGATTATGTGTTGACATTCCTATAATTTCTTCCTCATGTAAGGTTAATAGTGAATACTTTGTCCATTTAATATGGTAAAGTCACAGTTTAACATCACACAAAAAGTATTTCTTGAATGGCAGGCCTCATAGGACCTTCTACAAAAGATATCCCAAAATCACTCTGGATGTATACAGTTTATGGTAGTGATGATTGGCCCATGTCATTCTTTTTATGGGAATTGGGTTTGGAACTGATGAAAATAGTTTAAGGTCATGTTTCATGGACCAAGGAGAGGGTGTCTCAAAGGAATGTACGTGACATCAATGGAAGGTGACCTGAAATGGAAGGAGGCTCCTAGGAGGGCATTAAAGTCCACATAATACATTCCTAAGACAAACCACACATAGTTTAATGTCGTAATTATAAGACCATGGTTTTTCTATAAGCTCATAAATATTATACATAGAGAAAATTTGTTATGGACATAATCCATGGACCTTTGAGAATAGTTTTGATTCATGTTTTTGGGGCCTAGAAACACCCTTTATGAATATCCATAAAGCGGTGAGTTAACAGAGCCACGTGAATGGCGGGACAAGGATACCCAAAACCACCCAATTCATTTCCAAAGAGATCTATACATTGTTTAGAGGCATAATTTTTGTACTTGGGTTGTAATCTTAGATTAAGGTCATAGTTTTTACAACATGGGGCACCCTAAAGTGTTTTGTGTGCCATGAAAGTTTATTAAACTAATATGAACGAGGGATGTGAGGACATGTGTGATATAAAAACATAAGGGGAATGTTGTAAAATAGTTAAAGATCAAACATATTGTTCCTAAAAATATCTTGATGATTCAATAATGTCGTTGGGCCTAATATAAGATATCCATGTGTCACTACCTATCCTATAAGGATGGGAATCAAGGAAAATGATATTCTGAAAAATGGTGTGGTAGGAGACCGACACCGGTAGGGGGATACTGTCTTGAATGAGGGAATTGAATCTTCTCAAAATTGGATATAAGAAACACTGAATTTATATGGGGTACGTCTACCATATAACATCATGTTCTGAGTACATTGGTGTATATTAATCCTGAATTTTTCATACTTGGAATCCTAGTTCGACACAGCTTAAAATCATCTCCAATTCAGAGGCATCCTCGACATGTACAAGGTAAGAATATAGTTTGATGTCATAAACTGAGTGTTTTCCTTCAACATATCATGATATAAGGTAATCTTGGCCCACTGATAGGTTAAGGAAATTAAATGGGGCTTGTACCTGGAAGGAGGCCCATGGTATATTTCAGTGTTATCACATCATGTGTGAAGTATGGTCTCGTAGTGAATCTGTGGTTGGTCTCAAAGATGGAAATTATATAGGTCACAACATATCCCATATAAAAGGGAATCAATCAAACTGTATTTCTAGAGAAGGTATACATCGTTTTAGGGAATATGGAATGGATCATGTGATGAAGAAGGGTTCAAGGATGTTTTTGTAATTGGGTTAAAACCCGATGTGAATTAGCTAAAAGATGCTCAAAAAATACACAAGTATCGTGAGACTAAAAACACGTAGTTTAAAGTCATAATTATTGAACCAAAAGAGGGGGGTTCAAGAGAATAATTGTGTCATGGAAGTGATATATCCTAACATAAACGATCTAAGGAGGCTCACATACCACCTACACACCTTGAGATGAAAGACTATAGTTTAAGGTCATAATTATGGGACAATAACTAAGGCCATGGGGCCTAAGGCTTAAATGAATTTTTGGATGGGACCAAATATGATATGTTTAGGCATATCTATGTATCCTATGATGATGGGAATCAATCCAAACATAGTTACAAAATATGATGTTGTAGGCGATAAATGGCGGTGGGGGAAATCCTCTCTATTGAGGTAATTTTAGGAATCCCATGTCTTCCATGGGGAATCCCATGTTTGGGGAATGGGGGAAGGCTTTTTGACCATCACATACAAATTGTACAAGGCATCCCGATTTTAGATGGGGTAAATATCATCTCCTATTGAAATCATCCCAGTTGTTTATGGGGTAAAATATTAGTTTATTTTCATTCATTGAAGGAGTTTGTATTTTAAGTTTAAATTCATACAGTTTGAACTATAGGGAATAAAAATAGTTTATGGGAATAACGCACTGACTAGTATATGATATTTTTTTAAGGTAATAGATTTTGTATGATAAGAGCTTTGTTTAAGATTATAAAGTTTGGAGCAGGGTTGAGAGTCTCAAATGGATGTTTGTAGCATGACAACATGATAAACTCAACTTGAATGAGGGATAAGGAGTTCCAACTCTAGAAATTCCTAATAAGTCTTTCATATAGTTTAATGTATAGATGTTTTGACTAAAGGATATTAGTATAAAGTAAAATAGTGTTGAAATGGTATAGGGACTTCTAAAATAAAGATATAAAGTGTAGAGAAGTGACAAACCCTGATGTGAATGAGGGCTGAGGAGGCCCAATGCCACAAAAAATATTCTTATAGTGATATGAATATAGTTTAGAGTCATGTTTCCAATACATAAGATCCTAGTTTTAGGTATTAGAGCTCATAATTGTGGCTCTTAGATTAATTTCATAGAGTTAGAATCTGAGGGGGAATATTTTAACCAAGAGGGATATGTTTGGCATAGTAGGAACAAACAGACTTGAATGATGGAAAAGGGGGGCTTCACCACACTACACATCCCCTTTGAAGTCTATCATATAGTTTAATGTCTTGAATCTTTGACTTAAACTCCTAGTTTATGTTCATAGATTTTGTACCATGATGGGATCTTAGTTTAAGTTCATAGTGTTTGAACCATTATTCCCCTTATGTGAAATACTATTTGAGAAACATGGCATTGTTAAGAGGTGTGAAACACTCTCTATCTATAGCTATCAAAGAGTATGAACCATTGGAATCGAACTTGTGATTGATGTAAGGTCCTTCACACTAGGGTACAAAATTTTGTAGCTTCATTCCATGTATCATTAGCATTCTAATATCTAGTATCGTGTCACCCTAGAGAAAGAATTAGGGGAATAAATTATTTCCAAATGCTCTCACTATCCTATTATAAAACCTCTCTATATTATGTATGGTCGGGTACTTATTGTATTTGAGGGATTCTAACTCATATAAACATACTTTTATAGTTCTTTATGGTGTCTATTAGTCATAGTCTACTATTCAAAGCAATAGAAAACGAACATCAATTGGCTGGACTGCCTCTGTTCTTTACACCAGGGAGTATGGAGTCGCCTAGGTGGAATTATAAACTTTCATCTAATTGGCCTATATGGAATTTGGGATCTCTTCCAACCAACTATTCTAGTTCTGACCCACCATTATTTGTAAAATGTTATAGAGGGTCTTATTGAATGCCTTGATTAATCCATTTTCGCTTACCTGGTAGGGGAAGTATGGTTTGACCAGATGATGTACATGGTTTATAATCCCTTCAAATTTGTATCATAGAGGTTTGTGCCATTATCGGTGATAATTTACTGAGGAACTCCAAATCAAATGATGAGGTGGGAGATCATGAATACAATCATGGATCGGTCCTTGAATTCTTTGAGAGGATTCGCTTCTTCAAACATGAAGAATAAATCCATTACTATCTAAATGAACCTAAACTAGAAGGTATTGAGGATAGATATGGTCCCACAACATTAGGATCCCATTACATAAAGGACCACGAATACTAAGTGGTTTTGAGGGGATCCATTGGTCGATTCACAACATTTTCAGGGATCTTACATGAATGAAATCTATGGTCGAACATGATGAAATCATGGACCATGGTTGGTAAGAAATATCCTAACCTTCAATTCTAGTGGGACAGATTTATTCCTTAGTATTGGGATCCACATGACCGATTTTAAACTTTCATCGTGTTATAGGGAATATAATCTCCTTGGATGAAATGAAGGATAATTCCATCAAACCCATGCTTTTATAGAGTCTAATCAAGGCTAGGCCCACTCTGGTGGGTAGACTGTACTACACACCACTAGATTCACTAAAATTCAAGTTGATCTATTGGAATAGTTCCACATTATAGATACTCAATGAATGTTTTTTTTCCAATCAGGTGTTTCCTCTAGTGTGTTGGAACCCGGGTTCTTGACATATAGGTATCGATATCCATCTATAATACCTAATACCTATCATCATTATCCAAAATGACCAGAGTGATGGCCCTTTTATGTCCCACATGAATGAACTAGTAATCCTTGGTTGGCTCTGTGAGAGATATGGCCAAACCGGTAAAGGTTTCAACTCCACTATTCTATGATGTTTGGAAATTATAAACTATTGGTTAAGAGGGGAACTGGGAAAATAGCTGAAGGGTGCTCTCAAATGGGGGAACGATCTCTGTATTTTGATGATATAGTTAATATTAATTAGTTTTATAACTCACTCAGAATATCCCTTCACATTCAAAAGGGGAAAATAAGTCTTGAGGTCCAGATAATGATCAGTAATGATATACGAATATTATGCCTCATTGTTGTTTTATCCTTCTGATGGCATGAATTTGTACAAAAAACAGCATGTTCTGGTTTGATGAAGATGATCCCAAGGACTACTCTATTGAGTTTGGTATGACTAAGAATTTGAGAGGTTAGCCTATAAGATTCACTATTGAAATTAATTTTCCATCACCTCATAGATTTATATTGTGAGTTTATATACTCGTCTATGAAATATATATCTAGTGGGTGTTCTTGAGTGGTCGTATGGGTAGCTAAGATGTCTCCAAATGCCTGGCCCTTGATGGCTTTCTACCGAACAAACAAAATATCGTACCACTGAAGGATCACTACCAATTTATAATCCATATTTTCAGTATGGGTTGATTTAGGATATACATTAGAAGATCCACATAGGACACCATCTATATCTCATGATTCTATAGATAAAGCAACATCTTCTATATAGAAAAAAATAGAGCGATGCATCTTTTATTGATAGGGGAGTATCTAGTCTCTGTATGGTAGAAATTGTGACTGAGATTGTATAAACTAATCTATATGCCTACATTATTCTTTTAGGATAGAAGGACACCAAGTGATGATTCCATGGTGGTCAAGTAATGGACTTAGTCATTCTCTAATATGGGTGTCATTAGAACTATATTTTCTTGTAGATACTACTTAATTTCATCAAAGGTAGTCTATCACTATTCATCCCACTGTCATGAAGTGAATTTCTTAATGAGCCTTCAAAAGGGGTTACACCTGCTGACAAAAAATTCAAAGAATCCATGTATGTAGGATAATTGATCTTAAAGGTATCGTAGCTCAAAAGGGTTTCTCAAGTGATCCGTCTAACTTTTTCCCTTGATTTTCTTCTTGTTGATCTCAATTCCCCTATATCTAAGGATGAATCCAGGAAACATATAGAAGGTAACTCATAAAAAAACTTAAATGGGTCCATATTCAAATATAAAGAGCAAGTTATGATGAACACTATCTCATATTCTTTAAGATTGTCCCGACGCTGGTAGGAATTGGCCACCAAGTTATCCATCTAGAATTCCAATAGCATTCCTAGGATTGGTTTTAATATGTTGTACATGGAATGATTACAAGTGGATTCTACATTCACCAAGATAAAGGGAATCACTTGGTAGTAAAAGGTCCCTTTTGAAGCTCAAAATGTGGAAGACTCTTTATCCTCTATTTCCATATTGATTTGGATGTATCCTGATTATCCTTCCATAAAGAAGAGAGCCTTGGACTCTACATTAGCATCAATCAATAGCTCTATCACTAGTAGGTGAAAATTAAACTTCAGTAAATGGTGTGTGAGGTCCAATTATTTGATATAGACTTCAGTCTATCCATTATTCTTCCAATTTGGGTTGTTGTTATATATCCAAATAGAGAACTAGAATTCCCTAATAAACTTGGATTTTATAAGATTATCAACTTCAGCCTAAACCATATTGTTGTATGAAGGGTCTATCTTTCTAGGAGGCTTCTTGAACCTATGATGACTTCTTAGGAGACCATGATGGTGGATGGTGACTTGAATGTCTAGTCCAAGAATATTTTTTTAGCTTCAGTGAAAAACATCTTAATGATGCTTCCCTAAATCCACATACATTTTTTACTCCTCTGGAGGCATGGATTCACTGATCAACATTGGCATTAGGTCTTTCTCCATTACTGAGGTTTACCTAAAAAAACTAATCCACAAGGATGGAGAAACCCTCTTCAAATTAAATATTATAGTCTTTCAAATCTTATTCATCATCTAAGTTAGGATAATCAATAATAGGAGGCTCATCTAGGTTTTCCGATTCAGGGGTGTACAGGTGCATGCTTGGAAATACACATAATCTTTGTTGAGGGGTTCCAGCTCTACTGAAACCATGGTGATATAGGTTTTAAAGTCAATTCCATCTGACTAGTGACCATGGGGTCCATATTTTATTTCAAAGAAATGGGGTAATGTGGGATTCTAGTGATTCAACCCTACTTGGTGGAACATGAAGAAACATCGCTAGATTGTGCCCATAGGGAAAACCTCTCAATATTTTTTAGGGGTGGAGGATTTTTTTATCACCCCTCATAACATATTATATACTCCCTTTACTTATTTTATATGAAATTTTCATAATTTGTATTAAATATTAATGATTAAATGTTAAATATAATTTTAGATCACTATTTGAATTCATCCAAATTAAATTCTATTTAATGTTTAAATAATAAATATCACCTTATTGGTCAAAATTGTGTTATTATTATTTTTTAGAATTCCTAATTCTATTTAAAACATATCATTAGAATGAATTTGTGGCCAATTCTTCCATTTGAAGGGTCATATGGTCCTCACTAGAAGGCCCAAAGAATCTGTGATGAAATTGAACCATCCATGAAGATTATATTAATGTGATCAATACAAAAGTCCAAATTAATTTATTCTTCTAAAACATTTGTAGAATAATTAATGTGCCTATGTATGAAAATTTCAAGGCCAAAATTATAAAAACAAGGGGCCCAAATGAAGATTTGTAGTCCAGCCCACAATTCTGTCTGGGGATTGAGATCAGCACACCAAATTTGACATCTCTCCTGATATATACATCCATTAGAGTAGGGATTTTTCAGTTTTATATATAAGATATATTTGGAAAAAAAATTTGAATAAATAATTCATATTTAAATTCATATTCTTGTTAAAAAATCCATTCACATTTCTTCCTTGAAAAGGCATGGATAGAAATGAACAGCTTAATATTGTTTATGAAAACCACCATAACATTGGATCCATATATCCAAATGCCTAAAAATGTTTAGTTTCTACTAAAAACTATATTATATACAAATTTTAATAGTAATATTTCTCTTTATTCGGGTGTATGAGATATCGAATCTGCGATTGAAGTGGAGGGTTAGTTTTAGAATGAAAACAGTTCACTTCCATGGGATATAAATACTTCCCCCTCTCTCCTTGCAAGAGGTTGGCTTTTCAGAAGAGAGGACCATATATGGGCACGAAAAAATACTTTCAATGGTCTTGGGAGGACTTTCCATACTCATGTTTTCACTTGAGATACCCTTCCTCCTCTCTTTGTTTTCATGTTCTTTTATGTTCTTCTTATTTGTAATCGTGTAAGTCTGTTTTCATTTAAATATAATTTATGTCATGTTTCCACTTATTTAAATATTATTCTATTCCAAATTCTATTAAATATTATTACTATTATTAAAATATATTAAATATAGTTTAATCCCCTTCTTTTATTTTTCTTTCTCATTCAATCTGAAGGTCATTTTTAATTATCATCACCCTTTGTGTGTGTGTGTTCGACGCACAATTATTTTCTTATCTTGTTCTATTCATTATATTTATAATTCATAACCACAAAAATATATTACCATATTAATAACCATCTTAATGTCTATTTAAATCTACCATTGGGGTGATTCATTATTTGGTAATGTCAAATGATTGAGAGCTTTTACTCGAGGAATATTCTTTAAATTAACATTGTGTATGTTGGAATTAACATGTCATGGATTAATGACTTTTTTTGTTTAACAAGTTTTTTACATGGATTATTGGAACCATAAATACACTACCATAAACAAGATTTTATTATGTTAAGAATTCTATGATAGTTTAATGCTTGGATTATTGCCTTAACACTTGGTAATTCCATTCAACGTCAACTTGTGAGATAGGTATTAATTTAATGCAATATAAAGAAAGGATCAATGATATCACAAGATTAAATACCTAATGATTATATCACCCTAATATTCATCACATTTATAATAAATCTTAATCAATCAATAATTTCAATTAATATCTGAAAACACCCCCCCCCAAATCAAAATACAATCAAATAAAAACAATCAACTATTAAAAAGTATCATCACTGAGGATTCAACGTGAGTGCTGCTATACACATTAAAAAAGAAATAGAACCTTGAATGGTCAATATGTGACAATCGGAAATGCTTTAAAATGGTTTTGTTACTGGGTATGGTGAAATTAATTAGTCATTAGTTTCTCGTTATTGTAAAAAATTTGAAAAAACACACAAAGAAAAACTCGCCTTCTCATAAAAATCATAAATGGAAAACACACAAAGAAAAACTCATATCCCTATTTCTTCCAAAATCTCTTTGAATTCCTCATAGACTCTCAAACAATCCCTTGGATTTTTTTGACCCTGAAATTTAGCGAAAACTATTCCAACTTAAGAGGAACATTAGGGATAATCAAATAATTCTAGAACTATTCATTGTCCATCTTGTTGATTTAGAAGTGGTCAATCCTAGGGAACAAACACTTAAAGAACTTATTGCCCCTGATTTGAATTACCAACCCCTTGGTATTCAATATCCAAATATAGAGCCTAAATTCAAACTAAAATCAGGTTTGATTCATCTTCTTCCTCATTTCCATAGGCTAGCTGGGGAGGATCCATATCTTTATCTGAAAGAGTTCCAAGTGGTGTTCTCTACCATGATTCTTCAAGGGTTTTCTAAAGAACAAATCAAAAATCGATCATTATATTTTTTTTATAGATGACTCCTCTACGTCATGGCTTTACTACCTCCCTTCTGGTTCCATGGCCACATGGAATGATATGAAGGGACTATTATTAGAGAAATTATTTCATGCTTCTCATACTGCTTCTGTCTGATTGGAAATAAGTGGTATTCATCAATTCCCTAATGAATCACTCCATGAGTATTGGGGGAGGTTAAAAAATCTTATGTAAACATGTCCATATAATCAAATACCTGACCAACTCTTGATCCAATACTTCTATGATGGGTTATTGGCTATGGAGAGAACCCTCATTGATACCGCAAGTGGAGGTTCTCTTATTGATAAAACTCCTACAACTACAAGAGATCTCAGAAGAATAATGGACGAAATCACACAATAATTCAATACTCGAGCACATGCACAAGTCAAACAAGACCAAGATAGTCAATCAATAGAGCTGAACAAGATTATAGAGTGGATTAGATAACTTAAAAGTCTTTTCTAACAACAAGTTCTGCCTTCCAAAGACCTAACCTCAATTTATCCACAATCTCTATTCCCTGGACCTATCAAGATCTGTGGAATCTGTAGCTCCCCATCTCATCCAACTGATATGTTTCTTAAACTTCAAAAAGATCCCTATGATTCATTTGGACCAATGGAGCTCAATTCAGCATACTCTCAAAGGAACCCCAACCCTCAATAATTAGTTCAGTTCATTAGAAACTTCAACCAACCCCACTCTGAGCCCATCACTTCTACATTCAACCAAGGTTTGAGGTTTGGTAATCCCATTTCTCATCCCCACCAAAATTCCCTCCTCAAAATCCATACTGATTCCAATATGGTCAAGGTGTTGGTAACTTCCAAAAACCTTTTACTTATGTTCCTCAACCTCAAAGGAATAATCCTTCTCCTTAATTCCACTATCTTAGTGATCCTTCCCTATTCCCAAACCCATAAAATTGCTTTCCCAAGAACTACAATCAGGGTAATCACAATCGAGGACAAGACACTTCTTCCAAGAAACCAAGGGAAAGTGTAGTGGAAGATATTCCCAGCTTCACCTGTTCTAGCCTCAAAAACATTGAACCCAAAATTGGCCAACTTTCATCCCACCTGAGCTAGCAACAACAATCAATTTCTTCCCAACTCCCAACTCAACCATTACCCAACCCCAAGGATAATGTATGTTCAATTGAACTTAGATCAGTAAAGCAAATTTTTATGCCTCATGATTAGTCCTCCAACTCCCCTTTAAATGATGACTTAGAAAATGAAAAGAAAAAGAAACTTTAAAACGAATCTGAATCCATTCCATCACCTCTTTTAATTCCACATAGGAACCCAATTCTTTTTCCTCAAGCTATTTCTAATCAAAAAAAGTCCTTTGAGTAGGATCCGTAAATTCTTGAATTCTTTAGACGTGTTGAATTCAGCATACCCCTCTTAAATTGGATAAAATAAATCCCTATGTTTGAAATGTTTCTTAAGCAATTGTGCACCCACAAGAAGCAACATATGACCATTGAAATTGTTTCCACCCATCATTCAATTCCCATGAAGTGCAATGATCCAGGGACCTTTATGGTTCCATTCCAATTAAGAAGTTCCAACTCTGATGATGCACTCATAGACATAGGATCCTCAATTAATTTTATGCCCAAATCCATCTTCTCCAACCCTGGTCTTGGTCTCTTACATCCAATAGGTGTTGTCATTCAATTTTCCAATCGAAGCACTCCTAGTCGTGAGGGTATAATCAATTATGTCCTTATTCATGTGAATGATCTTATATTACCTTCCGATTTCAATGTACTTGACATGGAAGGTGAGATGACCACTTCTCGATCTCCCCTAATTCTAGGAAGAATGTTCTTAATAATAAGGAGAACCAAAATTGGTGTCCATTCAGTCATCCTATCCAAGGAATTTGATGACCAAATGGTCATGTTCAACATTTTCCAAGACATGTGATACCCATCTGAGGATCACTCTACATTCTAAATCCATGCTTATAAAGACACATCTAAGAGTCAATTGAACCCCAATCCATCATGTTCTTCATGTTCTAATGATAACAGATCTTATGAAATATTCACCATGATTAAAATAGTTGTAAATGGTGAAGTTGATGTGGACCTCTCATTCATAGACACTATCAATATAGAGGAACTTGAACACTATCTTGAATCCCACATCAACTCTAATCTCTACAGCTCCACTGTGGACAACATTAAGAAAAATTAATCAAAAGTAACTAAATTCCCTTCCTTCATTCCGGAGTTTTCTAACTCACAAACTAAAGATGATGCTAATATGAAACCTCTTCCTGACCACCTGAAATATTAATTTCTTTTCCATGATCAGTCTTATCCATTTATTATCTCAGCTTCAATTACTGAAACTGAGGAGTCCAAACTTGTTCAAGTGTTAGAGGAAAACAAAAATTCCTTAAGTTGGACCCTAAATGATATACTAGGAATAAATCCTTCCCTTTTCATGCATCACATCCATCTTGATGAGTCATCCAAACCAATTAGACCCCCACAAAGAAGACTCAATCCACTCATCCTAGATGTAGTTAGGGAAGAGATCACCAAGATTATTAAAGCTGGTATTACCTACCCAATTTCCAATAGTCAATGGGTAATTCGAATTCATGTTCTAACTATGAAGGGTGGTATAACTATGGTCACATATGAACATGGTGAGTTATTCATAACTTGATTTAAGAACAAATGGATTGTGTGCATTGACTATAGGAAATTGAATGTTGAAACCCAAAAAGATCACTACCCTCTTCTATTCCTTGATAAAATGCTCGAACGATTAGCCGGAAAGCCACACTATTACATTCTTAATGGATAAAATAGATACTTCCAAATCCCAATCACACATAAAGACCAAGAAAAAACTACTTTCACTTTCCCATTTAAAAGACATTCATATCGGAGAATGCATTTTGGCCTTTGCAATGCTCCTGAAAAACTACAGAGGTGTATGATGAGTATCTTTTCTGAATTCATTGAATAGTTCATGGAATTATTCATGGATAACATTACCATTTATAGCGAGTCATTTGAATATTTCTTGAATTCACTCTCTCTAGTCCTTCAAAAGTGTTCCATGTGTAACCTTTTGTTAAATTTTGAAGAATTTAACTTTGTGGTTGCAAATAGGATTATTCTAGAGAACATAGTTTCAAAATAGGTTATTTAAATCATTTCTAACAAAATTAAAGTGATCCATTCACTTCCAAAACCCAATTCTGTTCGAGATATCTGTTCATTCCTCAGTTGTTCCGGTTTCTACCCGTTATTAATCCACAAATTCAGCAGGATTTCCCTCCAACTCACTCATTTTCTCCAAAATGATTTCACTTTCCATTTCAATGAGGCTTGTAAGAGATCCTTCATTTAACTCAAATATACTCATACATATTCCACCATAATCCAACCACTATATTGGTCCTTACCCTTTGAGTTGATATATGATACTTCTGATAGAGATGTTGGGGTTGCTCTTGGTCAAGGAAGAGAAAATATTCCCCATGTCCTATATTATGCCTCCAAAAAATTAGATTAAACACAATCTCACTATACTATGACTAAAAAGGAACTTTTAGCAGTGGTTTTTCCCTTAGACAAATTTTAGACCTATCTCTTAGTTTCTAAAATCATTATCTTCCCAGACCATTCTTATATAAAGTTATTACTCGTGAATAGAGATTCAAAAATGAGGATAATAATATGGATCCTAATGCTCCAAGAGTCTGGACATGAATTAAAAGATAGACCAGGAAAAGAAATTTATCTGGCCGATCACATGTGTAGAACTTTTAATTCTTCTCATTCAGAAATCATTGATCCTGAATTACCCATTGATCACCTTACATCTCTCACTCCAAAGTCACCATGGTATGCCCCAATTGTAAATTACACCGTTTATGGTGTGTTTTCTAGAAGGTTTTGAAAAGAACGAAAATTGAAGTTAAAAAGTGATTCAAAATACCTATCTTTTGAAGAAAATAATCTTTGGAAAACTGGGGCTAACATGGTAATTAGGAGATGTGTTGATGAATATGAATATTCCTCCATCTTATAACTATATCACTCAATTCCTAGAGGTGGAAAATTTGGTCACAAAGGACCTCCTGAAAGGTCCTAGACTCTGGATTCTTCTGGCCATCACTCTTCAAGGACTCACATGAGTTCTATCAATCCTATCACACTTGACAAAAGTTTGGCACAATTTCTAAATGATATGAAATTCCCCAAAAGCCTTTAATTTTCTGTGAGATCTTAGATGTTTGGGGAATCAATTTCATGGGACAATTCCCCCTTCTAATGGATTCTCATACATTCTTCTTGTAGTTGATTATGTTTCTAAGTGGTTCGAGTCTAAGCCCACTAGAAACAATGATTCACATAATGTTACTGAGTTCCTAAAGACAAACATCTTCCACTGATTTGGCACACCATGTGCCATGATAAGTGACTTAGGAACTCATTTTTGTAATAAGACCATGGAATATTATTTGAAAAAGAATGGTGTTGTACAAAATATGTCAACTGCATATCACCCCCAAACAAATAGAATGGTTGAACTCTATAATTGTGAAGTGAAAAGAGTTCTTGAGAGAACTTTTAATCCCACTAGAAAATATTGGCTAGAGAGACTTGGTGAAGCACTTTGGACTTATCTAAATTCCAATAAAACACTCATTGGGATGTCTCCATTTAGGCTAGTATTTGGTAAAGCATGTCATTTACCAGTGAAATCCAACATAAGTCTTTTTGGGCTCTAAAAACCTGAAATTTTGATTGAGAAAAATTTGATGAAGAGAGATTGATGCAGTTAACTAAACTAGAGGATCTTCGACTTAATTCCTATGGGAATTATAATCTGTAAAAATAAATGGATAAGGTACTCCAGGAAAAACACATCCTGAGAAAGGTATTCCATGAAGTTGAAAAAGGTATTTCTTTTCAACTATTTATTTCTTCTTCACCCCTGAAATCTTAATTCTCATTGGTAAGGTCCTTTTCTTGTTTCATATGTTTACCCATTTAGTGCGGAACAAGTCCAAGACCCATCTTCTAGAAGACCATTCATGGTTAACAAACATTGATTAAAGCATCACCATGAGAGGACGCACAGATCTAGAACCACCTTGACATTGACCAAGACACCACTGTATGGAGACGGTGACCCACCAAATCTAAACTAGGGGTCACCTATTTCCCTTTAACTCCCTATTTCGATTTTCTTCCTCCATATCTCTCTATATCCCTTTTTCTTTATCCTCCTCTCTTTGTCATTATTTACCACTTTCGTCATCAAACATTAGTTTTCTTTCTCTCCTTCACTTTTTGGGGGTATATTTTAAAGACACCAAAAAACTAAAAAAACCAAACAAATTCAAAAAATTAATAATAAAAAAACAAAACAAAAAGAAAGAATAAAAACAGTCATACTTACTCACCATCCAGTTCTGAAATTTTTTCCAACCATTTTGGGGGGTCAAAAGACATGTTTTCATCTAAAAAATGTTGTATTTTCATCATGAAATTGGATAAATAATCTTTTTTCAAAACCAAAAAATTTTGAATTATCAATTTTTGATTCGGAAAATGATTTTCCCCAACCAAGAGAAATAATATTACCTTTTATTCTAAGGTCACATATGGCCATATTTTCAAAATGTGTGTTTTCAACCCCATTTGTGAGTATTGAGTTTGTGGACCTTCAAGAGAAATTAACAACTTTAGATTGCTCTAATATTATAGAGGAATTTTTCGATCCTCATGAGCATAACAATAACCTAATAGCATCCCTTTTCCCTTACATTTGTCCTCCTTTTGAAATCCCCTATGATCCTATGAAAACCATTTCATTGATAGCCACATTACAAGCCCAATACCTTATCCCACCCAATATCAACATGGATTTTCATTGCATAATTTTTTGAAATTTATGTTTTGGGGGAATGGATTTAATTTTGGGTACCCATTTGTTTGTTTTATCCATGTTATCATATATTTTAGGTCAAGAATCAATTTATGTGTGGGGGAGATGTTGTCCTTCATTGGGGTTTGGGAATGTATATATGTTTATCTTGTACAAATGATATTGAAAAGAGTTCAAAAAATCAACAAAACAATAACAAAATAAAAATAATAATGGGTTGTGCCTTG
This sequence comes from Viscum album, assembly GCA_963277665.1. Classification (NCBI taxonomy): domain Eukaryota; kingdom Viridiplantae; phylum Streptophyta; class Magnoliopsida; order Santalales; family Viscaceae; genus Viscum; species Viscum album. Next base: position 1,146,732,648 of record OY728166.1, read on the forward strand.
GGTGGGTCAAAAGTCACTCTTCCTCACCCATTTATCTTGCTATAACTATTACAATTACTATTGTGAGGTTATCAAACATGGGTTGGGAGATGAGTGTGAGATCTATATCATGTTCAACTTTTGAACAAATACAAGAAACGAATAGAAAAACAATGAAAACTTGGGTCATTGGAAGAAGTTTCGTGGTTTGTAAATATTTCATCTTCTCATATACTATAAATTTCTTTCCTCTTTTGTGTCTTATTTTACATTTTTATTCCCTCGTAAATATGTGTTTCCATTTCCTTTCATGTCTCATTTAATAAAATGTTCATTGCTTTTTCCATGTTTGTGTTTTACCACCTTTTCTTATCTTTTGGAGGTTATCTTTCTACCAACCCATATCCAATGAAAAAACCCTTAGAATGAATCTTAATTTTTTATCACATTAGTGTAGTGAGTGGAATCTGATATCTCTTAAACACTCTATTATTTTCACTTTTCGTTGGTGAATGAGTGAGCCTCTATAAATAAATTTTTATCATCTTAGGAGGAGTAAGTTTCGAGTGCCCATATTATCAATTTCTAAATTTGAGCATGAAAAAAGATATTTCGCTAACCTTTTTTATATAAAAAATTTTGGTGGAATTAAACATGGATGAATGAACTAGTCTATACCTCCCCTGAGTGGAGAAAACAAGATTTTAATATTTGTTGGTGAGTGAAACTGATTTTGTAATGTTTTAAATACATATTGCACATGAGGACATATACAAGACTAAGTGTGGGGGATTTGATGTTATTAATTAATCATAACTTATTATGTACTACCTTTATTGATTTTTTATTAAATGTGCATATTTTTTGTGAAATATTAATGTTTAAATATTAAATATAATTTTAGAGAACTATATGAATTCATCCATATTCAAGTATGTTTAATGTTTTAATAATAACTATCACCTTACATATTTAAATTGTGTGTTTATTGTTTTTTAGGATTCCTTATTCAATTTCCGATATATCATAAGAAAGAATAATTGCCCAACTCTTCCATTTGAAGGGTCATGTGGTCCTTAGAAGAAGGCCCAAAGAATCTGTGAAGAAATTTATCCATCAAAGAATATTGAATTACTAGGCTCATTCCAGAAATCTTAATTAATATATTCACCTACAACATTTGTAGAACAATTAAATGAGTTGTGTATAAAAATTTCAATCACCAAATCCAAAAACAAGGGGTAAAAATGAATCTTTTAACTCCAACCCACAATTCTATTCAGTAATTGAGATCAGTACACCAAATTTGATATTTTTCCTAATAGAGACATCCATTCGGGCTGTTATTTTTCAGTTTTGAATATAATATATAGTTTTCCTACTTTTATCAAGAAATAATTTGGATTTAATGGCATCTTCTTATTGAAAAATCCATTCACATTTCGACCTTGAAAAAGTATTTATTGAAATGGAATGTTTAACATTGTTTATGAAAACTGAAATAACATTGGCTCCATAAGTACCAATGCATCCACAGTTTGAGAGTATACTAAAAATATTAAAATATAAAACATTTAAGAAGAAAATTTATCCATATTTTTCTATCTGAAATATCAAATCTGCGATGCAAGTGGAGGGTTAGTTTTGGAATGCAAATAGTCCCCTTCCATGGGCTAAAAATACTTACCCCTCCTCTCCTTGAAAGAGGTTGGAATTTTACAAGAGAGGATCATATATTGGCATTATCGAAGCCTTGAAAAAGGCTTGGGAGGACCTTTAATATTCAATTTTTCACTTGATATACCCTTCCTCTTCTCTTTGTTTTCATGTTCTTTTGTGTTCTTCTTATTTGTAATCGTGTAAGTCTGTTTTCATTTCAATAGAATTTTAATGCATGTTTCCTGTTATTTATCTATTATTCTCATAAAACATCTATTAAATAATATTAATGTTCTTAAAATAGTTTAAATACAGCTGAATCCGCTTCCCTTATTTTACATTCTCATTCAATCTGAAGGTCGTTTTTAATTATCATCACCCTTCGTGTGTGTGTGTGTGTGTTTGACGCACAATTATTTTCTTATCTCATTATTTTTGTTCTATTTATTATTCTTCATCATTAACATATATTACCAGATTAATAACCATATTAACAAATGTGTAAATATACCATTGTGGTGAGTCATTATTTGGGGATGTTTAGTGATTGAGAGCTTCAACTCGATTAACATTCTTTAAATTAACATTGTCTATGTTGGACATAACATGTCATGGATTGATGACCTGTTTTGTTTAATGAGTTATTTACATGGATTATTGGAACCATAAATACACTACTATAAACAAGATTTTATAATTTTTATAACCTTATGTTAATTTAAGGCTTTTATTAAATCCTTGACACTTGGGAATTCCAATAAACATCAACTTGTGACTTGGGTGTCAATTTAATGTAATATAAAGAAATGATAAAATATATCACAAGCATAAATACCTAATGATGAACTCACCCCAAAATTTACCAAATTGTTTATCTATCTTAATAAATAAATCATTTAAATTAATCTCTACAAATAACCCCCCCCCCATCAAAATACAATCCACTAAAAACAATCGACTATTAAAAAGTATCATCGCCAAGGATTCGACCCAAGTGCTGCTATAAAAATTATCAGAGCACCAGAATCTTGAATGGTTGATAGAAAATAATAGGTTTCACTTTCACCTATCCTATGTATTAGTACAAGGTAATCTATATAATTTCCTTTCTCTTAGGAATGAGGGATCCCTTTTCATATATTTTACAAAGAAAACTCCAAGATCTAGCATTCTGGCCTCCAAATGATGAATTTGGAGAAAGAAAGAATCATCTAAATCTTTCAAAGGACTAGTTTCATTGTTTATGTGATTAACTACATTAGTTTTAAAATTATTTATCTCACTCTTGTAATATATGACATCCATATATTAGGCTTCATAAGAGATTAATGGAGACACATAACCCTAGAGCACCTTGACTTGACTGTTAATGGTGTACTTGAGGTACTGATGATTCAAGGTGGGTACTAACAAATTAAATTGATTACAAGGACTAATATAAAGTGAATTATAAGTGGTATTTTTTAAGACAACAATGAATTTATCACTTGATATCAATAAAAAAATGGAACCTTCAATAAAATCCTGCCACAAAATTTCTGGTCAGTCGAATCATACCCCTGAATGTTCTAGTCAGAAGGAGTAATAACAGCTTCATTCAGTACCAACTTTGTCATCAATTGTTTTAGGATGTGGTTAATCCCAAAACCTATATTAACCAAGTAGTGACATATCTCTACATAATTGAACTTTCTAGGGATGTACAGTGGGTTGTTCTTCCCCTGTAAGAGGGATCCCTCATCATCTCTAGAGAATGAGATGATGGCTTTCCATTTCTCTTTATCAACCTCTTTGGTATAGTACATATCTGTGACAAAGATTTTTTTTAATATTAATAGGTCCTTTAAATTATTATGTGATGTCCTTGGTCTTTTATTTCAACAATCGAAGGGCCTCGAGGATCATAATCCTAAAGTTATGCTAGTGTAGTTCCTGAACAAGTCATCATTCTATGCCAAGGGCATGTTTCTAACCATAGGGGGAATTCCTTTATCAGAGATACAAAAAATGATACTGGGTAAAATGTTGGGTTTTTTATGGATGCATCTAAATATAGTGTGGTCAGTACATGTTTTCTTGTTCAGTTAACAAATTCATCTCGGACTGATCTAGTTGATTAGTTAACAAGGTCGACTGTAAGGGAAGAGATGGTTGGAAGGACTGTGCATGTTGATATGCATGAAAAACGTGATTCCTAGTCTTAGTATCATCAATGACATAGTTTGAGGTGCTATCATGGAATTTTTTTTCTATCCAAACATCCCCAAACATTCATTTGATGGTTTCGGTTAGAGGAATTCTTGGGTTTGTTGATTCATAACTTATCATAGGTTGGTAGAATAGGTCTAACAGCTCGATTTCATTAGTGGAAGAATACTCAATCTCATCATTATAGGGGTCCTCCAATGATGGGATGATTCTAAGGGGATTTTACCAACTCATGTGGTATTAAATCATTGATTGAGTGTGATGTCTTTGGATTCTTTAGGGACTCCGATTTCCCTTACACCATCTGAGAAATCTCATATGGGATTGGAAAGGTTATGATATGGATGAATAAGAAGTTGCTGGGGAAGGAGTGATGCCTTTAAGAGGTTCATTCAAGCCTAATTAGGTGTGAGTGACACCATTGGCATGATTTACTACTTTTCGAGCCAACCAGTCATCATACTTCTGAGTCTCACAGTTTGAAATTTGTTTCCATTCACCTAAACAATTACTATCACTGTCGAGATCGATAGAGATATGTGCCACTTATTTGGGAACATTTAAAAACATGACCAAAACATTATCCACTTGTTATAAGAGCCAATCCTTGACCATACAAATTCATTTATGGTATTTCCAAAGATCCAATAGTAAGGGAAATGTTCAAGGTGGTCACTATTTTCAGCTTCCTAAGGCCTTCTGGTCTATGGAATCTTCATAACCCCCTTCTTGATAAAAAATATGAAATAATTGAGGACCTACACACCCATGAAATTATAGGTCTAGTTCTTTATGTCTAGAAGAGAAATTATAGGTAATGGCCATGATGTGGTGGAAGATCCAGATGTGGGGCTTGAGCCACATTCTATCATCTAGCCAGATGTGCTTGGTGAGGTGGTGCATGTCAGTTTTGTTCTGGCAGAGGCTGTGCTTGATAAGGCTTCTTCACATAGAGGGTATCTTCAAGAATAGTTTCCAACTATTCTAACTACTTGTGGGCATATATCTATAGATTAGTTGTATTTTCTACTTTGGTTGGCCTTCTTTGAAGAGTTGGAAGAGGCAATGGGCGGGATTGTATAGATAGTTACAAAAAAATTTACAAATTCTAGACCTTATTGGAGAATTCATGGAACCCACCTAGGATGTTCTTAGTGATGACTATAGAGACCATTTTAGTCTTAAAATTCCCTATGAACATCATCAAAAACTACTCTTGAGTTAGTGGCATGTTGAGGGAATATATGAGGCTTTTCCACCAGGTGAAAAAATCAATGACTCGCTCATTAAGAATATTATTGCACTTGAAGAGGTAGAAAATACCTGTATTATTCATGGTGGATTTGAAATGAAAGATAAATTGCTTATGAATTCCTACCCATCAAAAGATAGAGCCAATTGATATATGGATCTACCAGAATAATATTGGTCATTCCAAATTATAGATGAAATAAAAAATATTAGTGGTGTCCTACAATTGACAGTTCCCAGCATGGGTCTACACCTTGAGATGAAGTGGGAAATATGTTGTAGTAGGTTTCCTGTCCTATTGAACAGGGAAAACCTAGGGAACCAAAACTATGGGGGTTATCTCATGTCATCCACCCCTGATGGGTGTGAAATTCCATCAGGTGGGATCACCACCATTCACATTTCTAGGGCCTCTTGGTGAGAAGTGAGAGACAATGTCAAATCTTCTTAGTGATTTTCTCTATTTTGATGAGGATTCATGACTACCGAGTCATTGGAATTATCCTCACCATGGTAGTAAGGCTCATCGGCTCATGGAGTGTAATAACCTGGATCCTATGGTGGTTGATTACACTAATCTAGAGGGTTCGAAGACTCATACCTTAGTCACTTTCCATATTACCTTTCCTATTCTCTATTTGGATGCATGATGTTACCATGATCAACTTGGGGAAACTGGATAAAGAGGACTCTATGCCCATGCTATAGTAGAAATGGAATCTATATAGGTATAATCATAATATGGGTGTCGATCATCCCTGATTATCATGATGATCCTCTTTTTCTCATCAGGATACTGAAGTAGGAAGGCTACCATAGGCTCGACCTCTATTTTTCATACAACCTCAGATGGATCGGAGGGCCCAACTTTATCTTAACCCTTATTAACATATCAACTGGTAGAAATGTATCATTTGGGGGATCGTTGAGCACCTTCCTCTGCTAGAAGGTACGACCGCCTGTATAAGGGTATTCCTAGTGTCGTTCCACCCCTTGGGGTGGGGTTTTCCCATCAATCCCTATATCTGAGTTACTGTTCCTAGTATACATAGGAACAACCATGTTTACTGTAACTATACCTGAAAGAGAACCCATCATTGTTATTGTGTAGGTTACGTTGTCTCAATATATGAATGAAGTAGACAGAAACATACATTCCACAACCATTGATGTTAAAATGAAGAGATTCCCCTTCCATAATCTGTTAGAGCACTATGAGGCTCTTGATGCTTCAATGTTGGAAGGTTTGGAAATAGCTAAGAGATCTAGGGTACTGAGCCACTGTGAGTGATTCCATCTCAAAACTTCAAAAATATTGATCGATATCCTCAATGTGCATGTGGCCTCTTTGATAGACTAAATGATTATTACAAAGGTGGTAGAGTATATATTAGATGTTTTTGTGGAAATACATATCCTATGCCTCAGTGATGGTCTTAGGGATGTTGATGTTCAAAGTTTCAGGTAGATAGAACATCACAGAAAAATGGACCGTAGTTAGAACCTCCCAAAATATCTCATGGTAAGAGATCCCTTCTTGTTTGGAACATAATATTATGACTACTACCCAAGATATTGGTGTAATAACCCATGTGGATCGACATATTATTTTACTGGTTGGTATAGTATCAACTACATAAGTCAATTGTTTATTGCATGCATGGGTGTCTCTCAAGGGAGGTACCAATCGCATCATTACATCCCAATAGAATGGGGTATTTAACACATCCCCACATGTGATGGAATGATCACTAATCAAAAAACAATAGGATTTTCACCATTTTATTGAGTAAGACCAATCCATAACAGCTCATTAATGTCCGGGGTAGAGGTAGAGAGGATGGAATTTGGTGGTGATAGGGTTTGATGCACTATGAACCCTTGGAAGGGAGACATATCTTCTTCCAAATTCATATACCATTTGATAGATCAAGGGATCCTATTTATTTCTCCTTCTATGATGGTTAACTTCACAAGTTGGTCACTCCCCCAAACTATATCTGTTGGGGTGAAAATTCAATTACCAATTCATCTATGTCCCTTGAGTCAAATAGATCAATGAAGTCAACGAAAACATGGAATTTCTCAACATTTCAACATTGAAGGTGAGTATTCTTACTTCTAACCTAGGATGGTTCTTTAGGGAAGGGTAAATAATCGATTTAGAAAGGACATGCACTTTAGTTTTTAGGATCAGGAAGAGGAAATTCATGCAAGTTTAAATGGAATCATTGAGGTCCACCATGTTGGGAAGTGAGAGTATAGAGAAGAACATTGTAATAGTGGTTTGTGGAGTAGGGAGGTCCTCGACATTGGAGAGATATGGTGAGGGGAGGACTTCCTCACATCATTTTATAGTCGTGGGATGGATTGTAACGGCTCTGAATGGTTCCATCAATTGATAGAGTCAACCCAGCATTCCTATGTGGTGGTTGGGGTCTCAATCACAATCAGTCAAAGAATGATCCATTATCTCTTATGGCTGAGATATTTTGGGTTACACTTGTGGTGGAAAGTGATAATGGATCCCTATAAAATGATTACCATTGTGAATAATTATCTAGAACCTATTGCCAATGTTGGTGTCGGCTGATTCAGATTTGGGTCAGAATAATTGGGTTAATGTCCACATGTTCTTCAACCTGAGGGGCCAGTCATTTCTGATGCTGACGTGACCTAGTGGGAGCCCTAAAAGGTGGATCTAGTATAGCATTCATGGCCAGGTTGACTCGAGAATCCCCCACCTCCTTAGCATAGGGTAGTGAGCCATAAGATCTCTATTACGAGAGAATCTCAAAATGGGTTTCTATAAGAATGAGGGTTGGTTTACCCATATATGGTCCTTGGGGACAGTGATTTCATTGAGGTGTTGATTCCTCAAGGTCATGAATGGCCATATACCATGTGGGAATGATCCTTATTACTCATACTGGTATACAAATGTATCAATAACTATTCTTTTGATGATCTTTAAGGGTGAGATGGGGCATGGACACCCAGTAGTTTATGTCATGGAGAAATTCATAAAAGAAGAGTAATTTTTCATGATTTCAACATAATTTCATATCTCACCCCCTTATATTCTAGCGTTAGGTGGTTGCGTTCCAATAGCTAGGGTTCTATATATAATCATTATTTATTTATTTATTTCAAAAACAATTTCCCTACAAGGGATAGATAAGGAAAAATCAGGGGGACTAAATAAGTGAAAAACAGGGTAATCCCCAAGAATAATGGTACCCCCTTTAGTGGGAAGTGACCCAAGGCTAGAAAAACAAGTGAAAGAATCATTAAGAGGAGCATGGTAAGAAAGGTAGTATGATGATCCATTGCCCTCGGGCCATGTGTGGGAAATATCTTAACTGCTTCCAATCAACCTATTGATTTTCCTAATATGATACAGGATCAAGCACGGAGTGGATCTAGTACCCAGGAGAGTCTTATGAAGGATATGAGAGTTTGTCATTAATGCTACTAAGTAGATGTTAACACTTCTTCATAACTCAAAGCCTGTCAGAAAAGCGATAGATTGGGATTAAAAAGAGGTTCCACTCATGAATAATGCTGATAATACAATGATCACAGAGCCGAGGGAATCTCGGACCAAACTACCACCTCACATAACACCCATGGAATGTAAACCATCAGTATTAAGTGTAATCCCCCTGCTGGGTGGGTTCAAACTGATCCAGCAGCCAAAATGAGTGATGACTGTTGTATGAGAGCTCTGACAGGGCCAAGAGCAGCGTGAAAAGAGGTGGTGGAGTCCCATTTGGGAATGAGGTAAGAAAATTCAAAAATAAAGAAACATGCATGGAAAAAATGGTTTTTAAGAGTATTTTCTCTTAAATCATGCCTTCCTCCAATCCTTCCATAAGCACCAGCTACCGGCTGAGAGAATAGATGCATGCTCTTTGAGATTTATGTTGTTCCTCCCAACCCCTTGGAACTAGTAATCATGGAAATTTGACCCCATAGTCCCAAGAGGAAACTATCTAAAAAGGACGTTGAGGAAGTACCACACCTATCTTTCATAATGCACCAACATCATCCAGTCTTCTGAAGTAGAGAATGATCTGCGCTAATGATGTCACAGACTGAGAATTTTCAATGTTCTCTAACCTAATTTTATGGTGAGTTCCATGTTGTTAACACCATTTTCATGGTGGGACCTGGTGCCTGATTTTTCACTCTAGTGAAATTCAAAGTCAAAAATGTCTAAAATTCTACTAGTGCCTAGGTTTTGGAGAATAGCTTCACATCAGGTTCAACATTTCTATTTCTGATGCTTTCATCAGGGCCCCGCCTATGCATTAACTTGATGCATTTAAACACTGGCTATTATAGGCCCACATTCCCACTTTCTCTAGGTGGGTGGGTTCCATCACATTAATCATTGATGAATGCTTTTTGATTGATAGGGAATGGTGGGATGTCAGTTCCTCCTTCTATGGATTCCTCCTTAGATATCATCACATAGTTTGGATCTCTTGAAAATATTTAATTCATGTGAATGAAACTAATTCCTAGTACCATATATATATGGACATCAGTTAATTAAATTTCTTCTGTTTAGATGGGTATTAACCTTTGGTTAAGAGAGTAGTCACATTGGTCATAGTTGGTATTGTATGGAAATTAGGCACATTGGTCACCTATGAATATTTTTAATAGGAGGTAATCTCATATGAGAAATATTAAGGCATAGAACCCAATTAATTCTTGTGTAAATGACGAGGTATGTAATGTCAAGAAAAAATATTCTTTAAAGGATTTTTACCTCATCAATATCATACTTATGCATGGGGTATGTATATTGGGTCAGGTCACAAGTTCTACATCCTGTGGAGATAAATCAGAGCATGCGATTGAGAAGGATAGAGGAACAAGTTTATCATCTTATAGATATAGATCAAGACATCTAGTTTAAACAAATAGGGGAATGCGTTTATGATCTTATGGGGAAAGGAAGAAGGTTAATGTCTTCTGGGGACAAGATGGATGGATCATAACACCTCATTGAGGAGGATTTAGGATTGTAGATTTAAATGTATGTTGGGATGGATTTGGGGTGGTGTGAATCCTTAGGAGGGAAGATGTCACACTAGGAAGGATTTCCAATGGATCAAAACTTCCCATAGAGGTGGATCTAGGATTTTTAATTAGAACAATCATGATGTAAATCAGTGGTTGTGGATAAAAATATCCCCTGCAAGAGGACCTGATAGGTGTTTCTCTATGAGTTAAGATATTGCACCTCAATGTATGGATTATAATTACCCTTGAGATAGATCTAGAAGGTTGATCAGAATTCACCATAAGGCGGCTCAGAGGTTATGGATAAGAACACCTGATAAAAAAGAATCTGGGGAGTGTGTTCCCAAGAGAGAAGATGTCAGACCTGGAAGGTTATATCACAACGCTCCTTAAGATTGATCCAAAAGTTTGAATAGAATGATCCATAATGTGGAAAAGATTTTGTGGGTCAGAATTCCCCATGGAGGATGATCCAGGAGGTGTGTACCTATGAGGGAAGTAGTCACACACAGAAGTCTACTGATGTATCAGAACACAAAATGAGTTGAATTTGAAAGTTTGATCAAAATTCCCCTTGATCCGGTTTAGGGAGGTGTCCCAATGGGAGGGAAGATGTTATCTAGAAGTTTACGGATTGGATCAGAACACTATATTGAGGTGGATCCGAGATGTATGTCCCTTTGAGGGAGGATTTATCACATGGATGGATGAATGAAAACACCCCTTTATGTTGGTCTGGAAGCTCAAACTAGTGGGAACACCGTGGGATTACCATTTTTAGGATTTAATGTAATGGAGGCATACTACATACACTATTTAGAATAAAGGGATAAAAAATGTAGTTTAATTCCATGGTTTAAGGTAATATGAAAAGTCTGTTCCATGTAGTTTAATTTCATCTAGTAAGGACACTCATGTTGTGGAATGAGTGTCAATAGGAGATGGAGTGGGATTATACATTGATCTTCCCTTGTTCTTTTAGGAGAAATGATAATGGGAATGTGGATTAAACATGGGAGATAACTAGAGGTTATAATTTCATGTCATTGTTACATGGGGGATCATATTTGTAAGATGTCTGGGGTTCATCCCATGCCACCCATACACTAACCATCCTCTGCTTATTTCATAGGGTAAGAATACATTTTTATGTCATGTGTTGGGTACATTTTTGTGATGTTTAACTTCATATGACTAGGATGTGGAATTAAATGGTTTTATTTCATGGATTTTGGACCTTGTTGTTCTATTTAACGTCATACGACTAAGATGTGGAACTAGGATGTTTTATATCATGTATCTCAGACATTGTTGAGCTCACATTCACTAAGGCAGGTACACAGATTACCATGAATAATCCACTCTTAGGGATTATGTGACCACCACTCATGCACCTTTTGGTGGAATGGTGTTGGAACTATTGTGGGGGAGTTTTCAATCACAAAATCAACAAAGAGGTATCCACAAGAATGTTGTTAGAATTCTTATTCATAGGAGAAATGATAATTATATTTCCTAAGAAGATAAGTAGTAGTTAAATAAATGGATCATCTATGAGAAAAGGGAGTGTCAGGTCAGGGAACATGAGGTTGTTTCATGCATGATTGAAGTGTTTAAAACATTAGTTTCATGGTCAGGAAGATCTACTACAAGGGAATTTAATGGAGTTTGTAACGTAAGGTATGCACATGATTGAAGTTGCATGAAACTTATGGTTGTTTATAGGATGGTCCTTTTAGCACACATGACATACATTAAGGGAATTTTTGAGATGATTACTCTACATTGGGTGATGTTAAGTTCAGTCCCATAGAAGGTCTATCGCACATTATTCATTACCCTGATTTTTCTATGTTTTACATATGTTGGTTCTTAACAACATTGTAAAGACAAATTAAATACTCTCATAATTTTGGTGAAGGAAACAAATTGGTTGAAGGATTTAGAGAAACATTTTGAAGAAGCCAAATTTGGAAAAAGAACCAAAGTGTTCTACATAATGAATCCTGAGAACAATTTTCAGGAGGCATCGCCTGCGAACTGACTATTATGTTGAACGTAGACAATGGTGATCGAAGATTCTATAAACCACATCATTGGATAAATGGAGGTGTCGAATTAAACCCCCACATACCATACCCACGAACTCAACAGTTAATGGATGAGACAAAGCCAGTAGCACCCCGCGAAGAAGAAGAAGTTGTTCATGGGATTGAGATGATGATCTTCGCCGCCGCAAACCGTAACCCCACGAGCCTCTATTGACCGAGTCATCCACATGACAGATGATCTCCCCATGGAATTTTGTAAAAGGTGATGAGAAATCCATAGATCCAGCATCCCTGACACACTATAATAGGACCCTAAGGGGAGCTAGAAGGAGAATAGTAGACTTTAGAGTATTAGACAGACATTGGAGATGGATTTCTTAAGAGGTCATTCGACAAGGCACAAATCACTTCTAAAAACCTATCGTGGTTATAAACCTGTCGCAAAACATAAAAATTTGTAAACATAAAATTAATAGGAAGAATTATAACCTAATTGGTGAACTATGAATCATATCCTAGTGGAAGATGAAATTACCACAAACTAAAGGATCAATGCCCCTTCTTCAATATGGCACCATGTGTAGAACATGGCTACACATGTGGAACCTCCACCACATAGCACCTCTCTATAAGGATGGAAGTAGGAACCACATCGCATAATGCTACACAACCCTAGTCCTGCATAGAAAAAAACTACTTCTACTACATACAGGTCCATGTATCGCCATGGTATGAAAATGGATCCTCCACCCACATAGCAATATGCTATCTGGGGAGGCCCCCATCCCACATGATGAAATGGTACACAAAATGGGGTACCCCAGTATGTTTCATTATTTGGCTTCCAACAACTCTTTCCTTTTATTTCATACCCTCCATAACCCCTCCATGAACTGGTCCAACAACATTAGGTCAAATCCTTTTCGAAATCCACGAGACCCATATGATTAAACCATTAGGTGTATCAGTGCCCCATTTTGAGTTTACATACACATGGTAAGAGTAGTTTTGTGGATAATCCCTACAATGGTTTGGTTCCCCAAAATTTCCCTATGTTTACATTCCTATGGTTACATGGGGAATGAATTTGGGATAATCTCATGTACCCACATGTTCTAGGGATCAAGGATAATCACTGTATTTTCCATTCAATAAGGGGCAATGACAAGTCAAAGGGATCATGCATGTTTTTCCTTTTTACATGGAGTGATACTTATCACCTTTCCTAGAAATCATTTCATGTCACTTCACCTAAGATATGTCCCTATCCTTTCCATGGGAGGTGGTTCTCTTTCTCCTTTTAGGCTTCTTCTTAGTCACGTTTGGATAGATCATCGGACGTGGATATCCTATATATCAACACAAGAGAGGAAATTAACACATTAAAATCCCCACATCTCTTCCTTTGGGATCCAGTGCCATCTATCAATATCAGTTGGGGGATGTGAGATCTTCCTATTCAATTCCTCTTTTGGTTTCTCACAACGAGCATGAGTCGCGATGGATTATAGGTTGTTTATGGTAATTAAATCCATATAAACCCAAATTATGGGCCTCCTCCTATGTATAATACCCAAATGCAATGAAATATGAGAACTATGATTCATATTCTGATCTGGATATGTAGGATACCTTCCTAAGGCCCAAGATCAAGGGACATTCTCCATACAATTCAGTCCCAATAAAATTTTCCCAAACTAGTTAGGGAATCATTTTCAAAATGAATCCCTAATGTATTTATCTAAAATGGAAAGCGCCCACATTTAAGCTTCAATCACACCCCCAGAATTTAGCCTCCTAGAATGTGTAATTGACAACTCAAATTGAACTACGAGGACTTTGATTCCTAGACAATTGAGATATGTATGAAACCCCTTGAGTCCAAAACTCAACACCCAAATCACCCTCATATACTCCATGGAATCTTTCTAATAGGGTCATATCTACCCAGGAGACCACATATCTTTTGAGCATCTTGGGTCATTTTGGAATATGTCCCACACAAAATCTTGAAAAGGAATATTCCACCTAGAAATACTCAATGCATGGTGTTAAACAACATGGATTCATCCTTGTCACATGACCTTAAAAGGTGATGTGTCTATTAAAGCAACACTGAACTACATGGAATCAGGTTCCTCCTATGAAGGATACATAGGGAGCATATCTTATTGTTCAATCCCAATATCAAAATGATCTTTATCCCCCTGGATGAAGATAAACTCTAGAGAACCTCATCACATGGCTTAAACTAGAGTTGTCTCAGTAATCCCATATGCAAGTATATCTATGATTAATTTCTCAACCCATGGGTAATCTGTGGAAACATGCTTTGGGAATGAGACAAGGATTCATGGACAAATGATAATGAATTTAATCTATAATGGAGTCTCAAAATAGGAAATAATTCCCCCCAAAAGGGTGTGATGATCCCGAACTACCATCATCTCGACCAATGGAGTCATTAAGTGTCGTTGGCCAAATCATCCAACGAGAACCTACTATTGGAAAGAAGGTACATAAATCATGGAAATAATGGTCATTGGGTGTTTCTGGCTCTTTGAATAAACCCATTGGAGACCATCTGAGGTCATCGTACTTGATGTGGGATGATTTCACAAACACTGAACCACCTACAATCACCCGTTGGGACAAGTCAACTATGGAACCTCCTCCATAGTACAAGAAGGATATATTTATCAGTCATAATGCGACTATCTCACCCACCCAAAAGGGTCACAATGCAAATCAGTTCAAAAAAATGATGAACTAAATGTGAAACCCTCTACAATAATAGACAATTGGTTACTATCCATCAGGCTATTTTGTTTTCCATGGTATGATTCAAATTGAGTGCAAAAAAAAATTGTGAACTTGATATGAATCATTAACCAAAGTGGCGGGTTACCCCACCTTAAGAAACATTATCATTAAAAAAGAAGAGGGCCAATAAAATTCATCAATTATGTCTGTGATCTTGAGATTCTACCTTTATAGGGTTTGGTTTTCTATACTTGTCGTATATATTTTAGGTGATTTATAGAGAAACCGTTAATCCAATGGAATCCTGACAACTTGCTCAGTCATGCCCATCAAGGACCACATAGGCAGTTAGGTCCCCAATGACGAACATGACACCCTTGCCAATCCACTATCTTAAATGCTGGGTTTCAAACACTATGATCAAAGATTACCACCAAATGGTACTCTCCCCATGGTGGAGGTTGCAAGGAAGGCCCTCCAATCAGTGAAATCTCTCCAACCACCTCTTTATCCATGGTCGACAATCTATCATAGGGCAGCCTCACTGGCTATCTCAAATCGTTTCAGGAAACTTTCCCCATAGTGCGATAACAAGTACCTCCACTGCCTTAGGGATAAAGATAAATTTTACCCCAATGAATTCATCCATTATTTATAGGATCCTCACTCAAGGTCACCTACTAGAGAACATCTTAGCAGTGCTACATGACCCAATATCCTCTCTCTGAAGAGGATCTCATGCTGAGGGAACCTGCTACTATCTAGTTGAAAAAGTCCCCTTGAGATAACTGTAAAGTGTGGAGAATGTGCAATTAGAAGCATGTTATTACCTCGGTTCCTAAGGAGGAGATCTGTTGTGAAAAAATAGAGACATACCACGGGCATACATACAACTCTTCCTTCTCTCCTGAATCTCCCCATGAAAATATGAAGGCAAACTATGAGCATATGTGTATCCATGATCCCTCTTATTAAGCCCACCACATAAATATGGTGTCATATTATGAGAAAATTCATATATCTTATAATGATTTATAGTTCCTCCATGCAATCAGGGTGAAACATTTTTGGCAGATGGAAATTTCTTTTGGTGAACAATAATCCCTCCCACCAAATATGGTGGAAACTAGCTAAAAGAAAGAGAAAATTCATGCTAACGTATACCAATACCTCCATAAAAATTGGGAGGAAACTATGGGAATACATACAACACTACCTAGGAATATGAATCCCTCCAGTCAAGTATGGTGGAATGAAAATATAAGTAAAGTAAAATTACTATGAATGCACATCAAACACGTCATACAGATACACTAAAAATGAGCATATGAAAATTCATACTTTCAAATTTGGATCCCACCAATCAAATATAGTGGGAACTAGAGAAATTATTCATTGTATCCTACCTACAATTTTGGGGTAGACTCATTCCTCTACCTTGTCATAGGAGAACTTCCATTACCCACTAGAAATAGATGGAGGACCGAAGTAGGAAAAAAATATTAAATCAACATCAAAATGAGAATTTATACCTCTTCCATCCAAACTCATATCACATCATATCTTGGTAATGATGGAGAATCTAATTTTGATTCCAGACCATATCCTCTAAACCTATCAAGATGTTATCGAATCTGTGGAAAAAGTGAGGATTAGGGCCCAAAATCTTGTCTCCCTGGGTAGTTTGATTCATTAACAAAATATGATGGTTAATCCCTATTATTCTTGAATCCCTACTTAAATACAAGAGGTTCAATAGCTATTTTCCATAATATAAGGAAAGCTAAATCAGGATCAAGAACTCATTCAAAATGGAGAACACCGGTCCAACGTGGTGGCCACTCAAGGGTAGGCATATATCCCTACCAAAACTCAAGATGATCGTTGGCATATATCGGAGACATCATGGGAACCAACCAAATAGGGAACCATATATGATGTTTGTTATCAATAGTAGATGACCCTAGTTTCCCGTAAGAGAGAAACAAAAAATGAAAGGCACCAAAGGAACCTCGAAAATAAAGAGCACACTCATGATCCTACTCTGAGGAAATCTGGAGTTCCTGATGCCATAAAAATTCTATGAATTGCTTATCAAGATCCTGTTGATCCATTACCAAATTATAGAAGAATCAGTAATAGTTGTGATGGTCCTCCCTATAATGTTTCCACCAAAAACTCTTAAGATCCTATTCAGAGAACCCATAAGGGCTTACTCTATGGACTAGAAATGATTGATCGTGAGAGACTATCACTTTATGAGCATAAAGGTATCCCTCCCCTTAACCAGAAGTTCATATAGTAAGAAGGCCCTCCCATTTCTCTAGTCTTATATGATTGTAATGACCTGATCATTTATGAATGAAATTCCCATTCTTTTAAAGTATTATGAATATAGAAAACACATGCACTCTTTTCGTTATTATTGTGATTAAATTACAATTAAGTATCATTACAGTTGATAATATATCCATTGAAGAGTGATCACATGACTGACATAAATTTAATGTTTTTTAAAAGGATTCCTTTAAACATAGACAAAGGAGGGGATGGCCTCATCTTGTAGACTCAAGCCATATGAAGCTCATTTGTTAGAGCTTAGAAAGTAGGTAGTGTCATTGGGATTCACTCTTGACCAAGCCCAAGACTATCTTCAACATGTTATGCTTGAACTAAATCTCCCATGGGAGAATTTCATGTTAATAGAGATTACCACCCGAGCGATGTTATCTAAGCCTCCCTAAGATTCTGTCATCATCACATACCTTACCCTTAGGTCTTAAGTGGGTTTTATAAGGGGTTATGTAACAATTTATTAGTTAATTTTTGTATAATCTTTTTTTATAAATAAAATTCTTATTCATTCAATTCCTTTATGAAAATAGTCTTTCTTAAAATGTAACAAATTTGATAAATTATACATCCGGGTAAAAATGGTACATTTGAGAAATATATACATTATATTAAAATATTTTTTATTATTAATATTATAAAAACAATTCTTATAAATGTTTATTATATCAATTACTTATCTGTAAATGATTTAGTAATCAATTTGATAAGAGTTATATTTTTTAGATGATAAAATAGAAAATATATCATTAACGAATTTTTTTAAGGAATTAAAGAATTTTTGAAATAATAATTATTTTAAAAATATATTATTATCAAATTAATCTTATGTATAATAAATGAGTATATAATTTTTATGAAGTAAAATTCTATTTTTATTAATGTTTGAAAACTATTTTTTTTCAAAAAACATGAATTGTCAATAAATGTCGGTTTAAATTTTAAAAGTGAAAATTCATATATTTAGAAAATTATTTAGATAAAATGAATATTATTTTTGGAATAATTTTTTTTAAATTATTCAATAGTGATATTTTCATAATTTTCTGAGACATTCGAAATTTTGGGTACAAATTAAATACTATATAAATAAAATATATGTTTTATGACATTATAATGACCCCGATAATGATGTAATAAATACTATAATGGGTACTCTAGGCCCAATATAATATTTCCAATTAATATAATCCTATTTTTTATTTTTTTACTTATTTTATAACTCCTTAGTAAATCCTCCAAAATTTATAATATATTTTATGATTTTAAATTTATTTCCTTGAGAGTGTGACTCACCTCCACAAAAGAAAGGGAAATATTTTATTTTGTTCTGCCATTATCCTTATAAAATAATATTTTCTACTCCTATTTGGAAAAACTGTATGAAAAACACATGGAAAGGTTTGTTGTTTTGAATCATTAATTATATCGATACAAAAACCTAAGTTTGTGAAATATTACAGAATTCCACTCTCATTTCATATATAATCAAACCCAAGATATGACTTCTCATCACTAAAAATACATGTATCACGTCCCTACTCATCCTTAACATCTCTATAATCCTCTCAAGGTGACCCAATCTTTGAATAATCCCCTCTTAATGTTTTTGAAATCACACACTCAAGTAAGGGACTCCTTCCTTTTTCATTTTTATCCCAGATCCTTCATGTTTTTATGCCATTTTATTTTAAATTAAAAATTTTGGGGTATTATTTTGGACCTCCCCCATATTTCCATAATTATGTTTGAATGATTAGAAACCATTTTATCTCTAATTTATCCCTTCTGTGTACACATATTACCATGTCAAAATTTCATAAGGGATTTCTCTCTTCTTATCTCCATTCAAGTATTTCTCTCATATTATGCATCTAAATTCCATTTTATATATTGGAATATTATTTTACATGATCTCCCTACTATCTATTGCATTCATAAATTATTAGGCCCCCCTTTATCTCTCATCAACCCATCTTATGAATTTCTATATAACGGTGTTATGCTGCTGAAATTACACTTTGATTTTTTCCAATAAAAAAACATTTTGTAGTAAATACCATACCCATTTATCTATCATGGATATTCACTATTATACACATATAATTATTTAATGGTACTTACAGTTATGTATTATAAATTACTTAATTTTGTAAAAACTTATTATTTTAAATGATTCCATGTCATATGATCCATGTGGAACACTTATGCATGAAATGAAATGTTTATGAGTGGTGAACCATGATAGTGATCTAATGAATTGGGTAATGTTTAACATAATGATACATCATGTGAAATGATTGTTTAATCATGATAATCCATTTTCAATGAGCCTTGTTCTCATGCTAATATCATGTTTTATGTTGTAGTCACATTTCCATGTTTTAATAATCATGCTACATCATGTGTTTATGTTCATATTTCTCTTATGCTACATTGAAATTAAAATCACCTAACATGTATTTTATTCTTTATGTTATGATTTTTTTACACCTTTATTGGGATTTATAGCTAACCCCTTTCTTTTTTATGTCCTCATGATATCCCATGCAGTTCTAAGTATAAGGAATGAGTTGGTTATGTCAAAGAAGATTGAAATAAAGATGTTGTATTTAATGTTTTAAGTTATTATGTAATGTTATTATTTTCCCAAGACACTATACATCTCAATCCTCATATTTCCCTTAACTAAATGTTTATGTAAATAATAATGTTTAACTATGTAATAAATAGCAGGGTTGTTATTGATGGTATCAGAGGATATGTTTAGTTATTTTTTGGAATAGGGATATAAAACTCTTGTGAATTCATTAGGGACATGATTGAGTAAAAGACTATAATCCCTAATTTTTTTGAGTATATTGTAATTGGTTTACCAAGAAAATACATCCATTTATAGATACAAACAAGTAGAGGTGTCTCTGAAATAGATGTATCTAGGCGTAAACTCAAAAAAAATTTCTTAGAGCTAGACTCGAACGGAAACTGGTACACGACAACGGGACATGCTTCACTATTGGTTTGAAACTCCTAGGTGATATTCTTTGGTAAATTAATAAGCTTTTGATGAACCATTATTAATGGAATAAAAAAATGACCCTAATAATATATTTTAGGAAATAGATCATGGATAACATAGATATAAACTTAGAAATTCATAAGTTAAGGAAATAAATGTAATTTATATGTTATCCCTTTAATGTCATTGGATTCCCTTTATGTGTTTAACTATTTAAGATACTCATCCCTAATTCTTTACTGGATAAATTATAACAAGTATCAAAAAGTTAAAGTTTGGGTTATCATCCGTAGTTCTATGGATTATTTTATATCTTGAATGTTTGGGAGAACAAATCAAACACTACCAAAAGTCCTAGAAGTAGAGATGTCAATGAGAATGGAAAATGGGGAAATTATTCCATCGCATGAATATAACTCCTCCCCGATCACAAATTGTGGATTGGACTTCCCATCAAACCTATTCATACTCCTGATGGTGAAATTTGATGCTATTCTGGGCATGGATTGGCTTTCCCTATAGAGACCCAACATAAATTTCCATGAAAGGAAAATCAGTCTCTATATGGTGAATAGAACCCCAATGTTGAACATGTTCAAGGTGGAGGATGAATCTTCCTTATCACCATCATCTCAAGAGTTGATATTATTTCCCTATGAGAATGTGTATCTTGCTCATATAACTGAATATAAAGATGGATCCATCCTCGAAGACATGCCTGTTGTGAGGGAATTCGCAGATGCATTCCCCAAAGAATTTCTCAGTCTTCCTACTAGAAGAGATGTTGAATTCTCAACTGATCATATACCTGAGGAATTTAAAATATCCAAGACTCTATATAGAATGGTTTTTGTGGTGCTTATAGAGCTGAAGAAACAACTACAGTTGAATCTAGATAAATGGTTTATACGTCCAAGTGCTTCACCATGGGGTGCATCAATCCTCTTCATCAAGAATAATGATGGGTAAGGGAAACTTCGAATTTATTATCATGAGCTCAAAAAAATCAGGATAAATAAAAAATATCCTTTTCCACGAAATGATGACTTGTTTGATTAGCTACATGGAGAACAATACTTTTCCAAGGTGGATATTTGGTCGATATATTACCATGTAAGTGGGGAGAAGGAGGATATCCCCAAGAATACTTTTTGTATAAGGTACGGTCACTATGCATTCATAGTAATGCCTTTCTAACTCACTAATGCTCCAAAAATCTCAATGGGCTTGATGAATATAGTCTTTAAATATTACCTTGAAAATATTGGGTTAGTCTTTATAGATGATATTATAATATACTCCAAAACCAAGGATTAGCATGAGAAAAACCTAAGTACTATACTAGAGACCTTGCAAAAGGAGAAGCTCGATGCAATGTATATGAGGTGGGATTTATGGTTGAAAGAAGTCCCATTCTTGTGTCATATCATCACAAGAAGTGGGATATCTATGGATCCCTCAAAGACAAATGCATTTGAGGGATGGCCAAGGACAACATCTGTGATGGATATCCATATATTCATTTGGTTATCGAGATATTATAGTCGATCTGTGAGAAATTTCTCAATGTTTTCAAACTCTCTTACCAAGATAACTCGGAATGGAGTCATGTTTTTTCAGAATGATGAATGTGTAGATTTTTTCAAGGAGTTGAAAAGGAGACTTGTCACTATGTGCACACTCACACTACCAAAAAGTGGGGCACCTTTCATGGTATACAGTGATGCTTCAAATAAGGGGTAGGGATGTTTGTTGATGTAAAATTACAAATTTATTTCCTATGATTCAAAGAAATTGAAATTTCATAAGCATAGCTATCCCAAACATGATCTGGCGTTGGCTATTGCAATCTTCTCTTTGAAAATTTGGTGACATTACCTATTTATGGATAAGTGTTAAATATATACATATCACAAAATCATCAAGTATATATTCACACAAAAAGAGTTGAATATGCATCAATGAAGATGGTTGGAGCTCATCAGAGACTATGACTGCTCTATCAAATACCACCCTGGGAAAGAGAAAAAGGTCACAGATTATCTAAGAAGAAATGAACCATCAATTATTTTATTGATGAGATTGAAAATGATCCAATCTTCATAGATTTGATGAAAATGGTCATGGGAATAATAAATAAGGGAACATCATCAATCCTTTCACAAATTATTTCTAAACTGTATCTTTCGGTAAGGTTAAAGGATGCTCAAAAGGATGGTGTGGGAATGTGGATAAAAGTGGAAGCTATTAGAAAAGAGAAATCCTCATATTTCATTGTTAATGAAGAAGGAATTGTAGGAATTGGGTTAAGATAATGTGTTCTATCAAATCTGGAGTAAAATAAATAACTTTTGGATGATGAAAATAGTTCAAATTTCTCCATTCACCCAGGAAACACAATGAAGTAGCAAGATCTACGAGATCTTGTTGGTGGGATTACATCAAGAAGGAGATAACTGAGTATACATAAAATTTCTTGGTATGTCAGCAAGTGAATACTGAGAGGCAGAAGTATAAGGGGATGATTGAAACACTACCCATACCATCATGGAAATGGAATAACCTCGCCAAGGAATTTTCTACTAGAATTCCAAAGACATCCAAAGAAAATAATTCTATCTGGGTAGTTCTAGATCATCTTACAAATATTTCATGCTTCATTTCAATTCGAGAGGATTTATCATTGGATCAACTGGCACTGATATACATCAGATAAGTGGTAATGTTTCATGGAGTACCACTATTGATTTTATTCAATAGAGATCTAAGATTTGCCTCATTGTTCAGGAAGAGTCTCCAACATGCTCTAAATACTAAACTAAACATCAGTACAGCTTATCATCCTCAAAGTGATGGCCAATCTAAGCAGACTATCCAAACACTTGAGGACTTTTTTAGAAAATTCTCAATGGAATTCAAAGGAGTATGTGATCAATATCTTCCTCTGGTTGAGATCACATACAATAACAGTTTCCACTCATGCATCCAAATAGATCCTTATAAATCCCTTTATGGGAATATGTGCATAACATCAACATGTTGGGATGAAGTTCAAGATAAAAAACTTCTAGGTCCATAAATGGTCGAATAAATGGTGGAGAAGGTTTAGATAATCTAGTAGCACATTAAATCTGCTCAGATTCGATAGAGGAGCTATGATAATAATCATTGATGAGACCTAGAGTTTCATATTTGAGACATGTTATTCCTCCGCATATCACCATCGAAGAGAGTAATGAGATTTTGGTACAAAAGAAAATATTAATCTAAGGTACATCGGCCCTTTTGAGATCAATTATCATATTGGAGTAGTGTCCTATCAACTAGCACTCTATACGAACATGTCTTAGGTACATGATGTATTCCATTTATCACTCTTGAGGAATTACATATCTAACCCATCACATGTACTCAATCTATAGGTGGTTCCATTGGAGAATTGACAATACTTTGAAGATAAGCTGGTGATGATCTTAGATCATAGATAAAAAGTTATAATAAATAAGATGATGTCCCTCGAAAAAGTTTTGTGGAGAAAAAATAAGTTTGAAGAAGAAACATGGGAGATGGAGGAAGTTATGAGGCAAAGTTACCCTCATATGTTTTAGTGTGGGAAAATTAAATGTCTTAAGAGGAGAATATTGTAATGACCCGATAATTTGTGAACAAAATTCCACTTATATTAATGTATTATGGATATATAAAACATATGCACTCTTTTTTTATTGGTTTTAAACGACCTTTAAGAATCATTACTGTTGATAATATAGTCTTTGAATAGTATTCACACAACTGATATATGTTTTCTGGTTTTTTTAAAAAGAATCCTTTTGAAATAGACAAAGGAGAGGATAGACCCGTCCAAAAGATTCAGGTTGTACAAAGCTCATTTTTCTAAGCTCAGAAAGGAGGTAGTATCATTGGGCTTCCCTCTTGACAAATCCCAAAACAAGCTTCAACATGTTAAGCTCGAACAGAATTGCCTATGGGAGAAGTTCAAGTTATTAGAGATTACCGCCCGGGAAATGTTATCTGAGCCACCCCAAGAGTTTGTCACCATCACACAACTTACCCTTAGGTCTTACATGGGTGTTATAAGGGGTTATGTAATAAGGTATTAGTTACATGTTGTATAATTCCTTTTTATAGATAAATGTATTATTCCATCAATTCCATTATGAAATAGTCTTTCTTAAAAATTGATGAATTTGATAAATTGTCTTTTTGGGTAAAAATGGTAATTCTGAGAAATATATACACTATATTAAACTATGGTTTTTATTAAAATATTAAAAAAATTCATATAAATTATGAATATATCATTTCCTTATCTGTAAATGATTGGGTAATAAGTTTGATAAGATTTATATATTTAATAAACTTAAATATAAAATGTATTTATAAAGAATTTATTTTAAGGAATTAATAATATTTTAAAATAATTAATATTTTTATATTATATTATTAACAAATTAATTTTATGAACTATAAATTATTAGATAATTCTTATAAAGTAGAATGAAATTTTTATTAATGTTTGAAAACTGTTTTTGTCAAAACCCATGAATTTTCAATAAATGTCAGTTTTTATTTTAAAAGTGAAAATTCACATATTTGGAAAATTATTAAGATAAAATGAATATTATTTTTGTAATAAGTGTGTCTAAATTATCCAATAGTGAATTGTTCATAAATATTTGTCAAAGTCTAAATTTTAGGTTAAAATTAAAAACCGTATAAATAAAATATGTGTTTTATAAGGTCATAATGTCCCCAAAATGATGTAATAAATACTATAATGGGTATTATCTGCCCAATATATATTTTCCCATTAATATTATTTTATTTTATGATTATTTTATTTATTTTATAAATCCTTAGTGAATCCTTCAAAATGAATAATATATTTTATGATTTTAAATTCATTTACTTGGGAGTGTGACTCACCTCCCCATAAGCAGGGGAAATACTTTGTTATATTTGAAATCATCCTTATAAAATAATATTTTACACTCCTCTTTTAAAAAAACAATTTGAATAAACTATGTTAAGGTTTGTGGTTTTGAATATTTTATTATATTGATTCTAAAACATACGTTTGTAAAATATTAATGAATTCCCCTCTCATTTCCAATATAAACCAACCCAAGAACCCACATATCATAACTAAAAATAAATGGACCACCTCCCTACTCTTCCTTACCCTCTCTAGAATCCTTCTAAGTTTCCCCAAGATCTCAATAATCCCTTCTTCAAGATTTTGAAGGCACACCCTCAATTAATGGATTCCTTCCTTTTTCATTTTTTTTTCAAATTTATTCATGTTGTTATACCCTTTTATTTTCAATCAAAAATGTTGGGGTATAATTTATCACCTCACCCATACTTCTGTCCTTATTTTTGAATGGTGATATACCACTTTATCTCTCATTTATGCCTTCCGTGCACACCTGTTTCCATGCTGAAATTTTGTAAGGGATTTCTCTCTTCTTATCTCCATTCAAGTATTTATCCCGTTTTATACATCTACATTCCATTAAATATGTTTGGATATTATTCTCCATGATACCATTACTATATATTTTATGTATAAATTATGATATACCCCTTTCTCTCTCATCAACCCATCTTATGAATTTCCATATGATGAAGTTATGCTGCCGAAATTGCACCGCGATTTTTTTCAAGCCAATAGCATTGTGTAGTCAATACCATATGCATTTCTCTATCAAGGGTATTCAGATATATGGACATATAATTATTTAATGTCACTTACATGTATTTATTCCACATTCTTTAATCATGTAATAACTTATTATGTTGAATGATTCCATGTTATATGATCCATGTGGCAAACTTATACATGAAATGAAATTTTTATGAAGGGTGCGCCCTGATAGCTCTCTATTTAATTGGGTAGTGTTCAGTATCATGATATTACATGTTCAATGAGGGTTTACTCATTCTAATTCATGAGAAATCAAGGTTTACTCGTGCTAATCCATGTGAAATGATCCTTGGGATCATGCTAATATCATTTTGTATGTTGTTGCGACATTTCCATGTTATAATAATCATGTTATATCATGCCTTTACATTCATGTTTCTCTTACAATCCATTGATATGCATATCACCTAACATGTATTGTATTATTCATGTTATGGCTTTTTTACTCCCTTGATGGGATTTATAGCTCACCCCTTTCTTATGTATGTCCTCAGGTTATCCCATGCAGTGTTAAGTATGAAGGAATAAGTTGGCAATGTCAAAGAAGTTTGAAATATATATGATTTATTTCATGTTTTAAGTTGTGATGTAATGTTCATAATTTCCCAATACACTAGATATCTCGATCCTTGGAATTTTATTTAGTACAATTTTATGTAATAAATCATGTTTAAGTGTGTAATAAAGAGCATCATTGTTAAACTGATTGTCCTCCACAAGGTATACGCTATACATATGATTCACCATGTAGTCGGACATCAATCTATCATGGTAGTCCTCACTACGATGGTGGTCATTGTGAAGGTCGTCCCCATATTGACACCAAGAAATGAGAAGGTCCTCCCATCATTGTAGTAATTTGTAAAAGTCCTACTTAGAATTTACCCTAAAGATATTCTCCCTTCTTCCAAATCTATGATGGTAGTCCTCACCATAATAGCAGTCATTGTGAATTCCCTCCCCTCAATAGAGTCAGGTAGCAATAAGGTCCTTCCATTTTTGTTTTCTTCCCTAATGTTCCCCCTAGGTTATATGTCATTGAATGTCTCTCTATCATCAGACACTATGTGATGATGGTTTTCCTCTCCATCATGACACGAATTGTGATGACCCTCCCCATAGTCCAAATTCTCAATGGAAGGAAGGTCCTCCAACCACTGGTCAAAATACAAGAAATCCCTCACATTTTGAGGTGATCATAAGGACATGGTTGGATATACTAGAAACTATTCCCATGAAAAGTGACATCTTTTCTCATCTAGGAGATGGCCCTGTTCCACGCTAATCCTTGGAGCCACCCCTGCATTGTTTGTACATCAATGAATCCTCTACCATCCCTGCTACATGGGATAGAATCATCACAAATCATCCAAGATAGCCTAACTAGTAGAGGAATATCTTGTGGAAGAACAAAATAATATGTTTCTAGTGAGTGGATAGCTATAAAGGGATGGAATACTAGTTATGTTCTATCCCGAAACCACTTCTTAGTTCAACATTCCAAAAGAGTTTTTGAAATAATGTATGAAAAACATTCACCTTAATTTCTAGAAAACTCTTCACCAGTAAAAAGATAATTTTCTACTCTATGATGGGTATGTAGACTATATCAGTGTACTGGGAGAGATTTTTTGGAAAATTGGCCTAGAAGACCTTCCATCTGCATAAAAACCGCAATCATAAAGGCAAAAAAACTTAATTTTTTTTCCTCCACACACTGCACAAATTGTGTTTCCTCAATGGTGGCACCCCATCTAGTGTTCACATCTAAGGGTGAGGTGAAATTGGAAACCTACACTTCACAGTACATCCTATCTAGTAGAACCCACTAGAAATGGAATTCTACAATGTCATCATCCCAAGATGACATCCAAATAAAATATATGTTTAGGAAAGGTGGTCTTCTCAGCAAGAACTGGTCCTATGTGAGTCTCAAAAGCATCAGGCTAGATGAGAGAAAGCTATTGAAAAACTCTTGAACTCAAATGAAAAAATTCATCTTTAGATCTAGAACCATATCCGGCTCACGACCACATTGGGTTGTTCAAGATCAAGAAAGTAAAAAAATTCAGCAGCAACCACCGTAGAAAAGGATAATCCTCAGCTCTTAGGGACAGGGGAATTTTAAACCCAAATTTCCCCCAAAATACCATAAAATTTGGTTCAAGACACATCAATGGGAGAATGGGTGAAACCCCATCCCATAGGGATGGGTTTATTTTTACCTAGACCCCCACATGCTGGAAGTCAGTCTTTTCCCTCCTATGAAGGAAAATAAATAGATAGGTTGCTCATTCTATCCCATATTGGGAGTCATGTCCTCAGGGCTAAGGCATACTTCTAGGACATGTCAAGGCTCCATTCAAGTCACTCTTCTTCAAGAAACTCGAAGAAGGTCTTAGGATGGAAGGAGAAGACCCGAAAAGGGATGTAAGACACCATCCTACCAGTCATCACCTAGTATTCCACCCCCAATGAAGTATGCATTAATGAATGTTGTGAATGTCAATACGATGGACATTAATGAATATAATCCAAATGACGAGGATGCAAGAGAATAAAAATCCCTTTTGGAGGCAATCCACACTGATCCTGAAGGGGTGCACACCTAGAACCAAAGATCTACCCTAAATTTGTACACTCCCTCAGTCAATATCACATTTTTTCCCTTATAAATCCCCAAATAGGAAAATAATAGGAACTGGGTTTCATACAACCCACCAACACCTCCCAATGTGAGCATGCCCATCACTTTTGAGGAGTGATTCACTCAACAGGATGAAGAAATGAAAGAGATAAGGAGAATAAATGCTAAGATGATTCAAGCAAGACATCTTACTAGATATGTTCCTCATGTAGAACATCAACATACACTCCTAACAGAGGTGCCCCTACCATTAGGGATCCACCATGAAAATAAATTAAGGCATGGATGCTCGTCCCACATGCCACTAGGAAAACTAAACAATTTTAATTCAAAAAATGGGTGGATATAATGATTTCCCTACATTAGGGAAGAAATCGGAATAGATCCAAGAAAATAAACAATGTAT
This sequence comes from Viscum album, assembly GCA_963277665.1. Taxonomy (NCBI): domain Eukaryota; kingdom Viridiplantae; phylum Streptophyta; class Magnoliopsida; order Santalales; family Viscaceae; genus Viscum; species Viscum album. The sequence goes on from OY728166.1 coordinate 1,146,761,748, forward strand.
TCCTCTGGATAGGAATCTGCTTAAGATACTAGTAGAGTCGGCACATCCAATCATCCCCCCTATTGTACCCTCCCATTATCAAGTCTAAAAAGATAGAAATAAAGGGATCATGAGTACCATTGATTCATTAACATCTTGATTAGAATCTATGGTAGGGTGGTGTGATTCAATATAGCAAGAATCGACACCTTACCCCAACTGGGTAAGCAATGTTCCTCTACAGAAATTTTTTTGACACCTCATATTCCCAGTGTTCAACGGATCAGGTGACCTAAAGATACATATAATGCACTATGCATATTACTATGATCATGTGATAGGAACCCTAGAGAAACAAGAATCTGTGAAGTTCATATGATTTGTTTGAACACTGAAAGTTTTATCCTTTCTGTAATATACCAGCTTGCTATATTATTCGATAATAGGTTGGGAGGACCTTCAGTGCAAGTTCTTGATCCAGTTCTGCTCGAAATTTCCAAAAACAATTGTTAGTGACCTCATGAAATTCAAAAAGTGAGAGAATGAGAGAGTTTTGGACTTCATTGATTGATGGAAGGGTCTGACATGCTCTTTGAATGAGTTTCTCCCCCAATATGGCATGTTGTCCATGTGTAACGACAACCTCTGTAAGGAGCTATGAAACACCACTTTGTACGGTGAAATATTCAAGTGGGTTCTATGACTGCTCCACCATCACTCAAAGGATTGAATATTCCTTACAACAGAAAAAACTCAAATACCTTTCAGTCACATCGGTCCCTGTAAAAAGAGAGGGAAGATCTAAAGTGGCTTTTGTTATTCTTATTTCACCCCCTACATTGGCTCTGGCTCCTAGGCCTACATCAAACCACGTAGTTCTCTCAGAACGTTACCATCCACACCCAACTCATCAAGATGAGTGAAGAGGGGCCAAGAGAAACCAATTATAGTAATGAAAGAATAAATTTTACTCATACAAGGATGACAAAGTCTATGACTACTTCATAGAGTCCATGAATTACAACTTTCTACAACTTCCAGAACTGAAGAGGGCTGATAAATTAGGCCTTGGTGACTGTCAAAATTATGGTCCCTTCCACCAGATATTAAGGAAAACATCTCGGAGTGATTTTTCTTCATGGACCTTCTACAAAAGATGATATATTTCGGAAACATCAATCTAGGACCACCGCCATATGAAGTGGAATATGTTTCCACCACTCACCTAGACTTAGGAGGAGTGTGGAAAAAATTTATTAACCAAATGAAGAAAAAAATGAAACTGTTTTTTGACTTATAAAACAATCAAATAATCCCACAGTATCATCCAAGTGCTATTAAATTAATGAATTGTTCTTCCAACATCTTCTAATGTAACACAGCGGATATCACCAGCCACACAATCCTCCAAAGGTCGGCCACCAAAACAATAGTCCAACCAGAAGGGTCGAGAAGATCATTTTCAAGAAGATGAACTTGAACCAAAGACAAATTTATATTTTACACGCTCACATTTCATGATAACAGATCTAAATATACTATCACTTCCCTGAAAAAAAACAAAAGGAACTACCCCACAAAACAGCATAACTGGAGGAAGATGATAAGGCAATGTCATCATTAGAACGAGAGCTGATTTTTGGCTCCGTCAATGTCATCCACTTGATGGATCCATTTTCCAAAAATGAATATGGTTAGACATGAAAATTACCCAAACCCAATTGGGTGTTTTTGGATGAATTCGTATAAGACGGGTATATAAAGGGAGATGCAACCATGGAAGATATCAAGCTTATGGTCATGCCCCCTGTCAAACCTTCAGTGTTGCAGAAACCCATGGATGGACCCTCCAATTTATCAAATAGGGATATGAAAATTATATTAACCCCATAAGAAGCCAACCAGGTCTAATATTTCAAGAATATCCATCAGAGTAAAAATAGGTGACTAATTTCCCTCAGCATGTGAGAAAACCCACCTGTACCAATCTATAAAGGATGTAATCTCCTTCAGCTCTAATCCCAAATGCTCACCTGTCATCATCAAATTCTAAAACCCCTAAACCGCTTATTAAAGATCATCAACGAGATGGGAAGCAAAAAAGTTTAGATCACAAATATGATATTCTGAAGCATTTATATTTGATATTATCTAATATGTCAATCTTGGATGCCATGAATCTATCAAAACATCTCAGGGAAGTACTTCTCAAAGAATTTATTAGCCCCCAAGAGTTTGAAGCCAAAATAATAGCAGTTGAAGTCTACCATAAAGTGACTAATCTGGAATAATTTAATGTGGTTATCTCTTTCATGAATCAAGATGAAGATTCTATCATGAAAGGACACATCAAACACTTATATGTTTCTGTAAGGATAAATGGTGTTGATATCCAAAAATTATTCATTGATAATCGATCTAGAGTTAATCTCCTCCACTTATAGACACTTCATTAACTGGGATGAAATGATAATGATCTAACACCCAGCACCATGATTTTGTGGGGCTATGATAAAATCATGAAAACAATTTTAAGACAAATTAATATTGAAACCAAATTTGGTGACCTCATAGCACAACCATAATTTCTGATGGTCTAAATTAATATGGCCTTCAAAGCCCAGTTAGGAACACCCAGATGCATCAACATGACACAATCCCCTCCTCTTAGCATCAGTGCCTCAAATATATCATTAATGCATTAAGTGGGACATTTCATTCTAAAAGGCCCCATTTTTCCTCTTTGAATCACACTATATTGATGTATAGTTCTATGATCCAAAATGTAAGTGACTTCTACGTGATGGTGTTGATTTAATTTTCACCAAAGTGGTTTGGAAATTTTTTTCACTGATACCATCATTCATCTTAAGGAATAATGCGTAAATACCATCAATAAAATTGATTGCACAGGTCTAAATTTGGACGCATATTCAGAAATCCACATTATTTCATTCATGGCGGTTGAGCCTAATAGTGTAGAAAAGCTCACTACCTCCCAAGATAATAGTGGGGGTTAGGATAAAAATATTCATGAACCATCATCAAAACCCAAAAAATTCCTAACTCACCTACTAAGGTAGGAGGAAGTGTCTCATCACTCAAAGAAGATGAGGAAACTCTTTTACCCCTCACCACATCTTCTCTAGAGAAGCCCCCACTGATGGCCAAGACAAAAGAGGCTGCCTCACCTCCCAGACACCTAAATTGATACTCTTCTCTCAACTATGGATCAATTATATCAAGAATTTTTTTCCCCATCATAAGATGAAGAGAAATATAGTGTGGATTCATAGGAGGAAGAAGAAGACCTAGGGGATTCCCCTATAGCATTTAAGGAATACTTCTCTACCACCATCGATGAACTAAAGGAAATATAATTGGGTATGAAAGATGACATTTGACCCACTCTGATTAGTGCGGCCATCCCTTTTTAAGAATAGGAGTTATACACCTCTTTCTTTATATGGAATTGAGATGTTTTCTCCTAGAACAATAGAGAAATTTCAGGCCTCGATGCAGAGGTATAAACTCACCACCTGGGCCTTCCAGAAGACTACCATTGTTACAAGAAATATGCCAGAAGGAATCACCCGAAACATGCTTCCAAAATAGAGGCTGAAGTCAAAAAAATCGATAGTGATAACTTTATTCAGGAGGTCAAATATCCCATATGGCTAGAAAAAATTATCCCTGTCAAAAAGAAAAACAACAAGATCATAGTATGCATCGATTTTATGGACCTCAATCAGTATTCCCCAAATGATGATTTTCCACTTCCCATAACAAAATTGTTGACTGATGAAACTTCCAAACATGAGTCTCTCTATTTCATAGATGGTTACTCAAGATATAATAAAATCATAATGGACCTAGAATATCAAGAATACACTACCTTGAGGTCTCCCTAGGGAGTGTTTTTCTATACATTAATCCCTTTCGGTTTGAAAAATGTTATCACCACATATCATTGTGCCATGAATCACATTTTCAAACCCTTCTTGGGAAAGTTTGTCAAATGATATATTGATGATATGGTGGTTAAATCACGAAAACACATAGACCACCTAGCAGATCTTGGAACTATCTTCAATAAAATATGACAGTACAGTCTAAAAATAAACCCCCTAAATTTTTCTTTCATCTTTACCTTAGGAAAATTATTTGGATTTTTCATACGGAACTGTGTCATCAATGTAAGCTCTGAGAAGAAAAAGGACATCCTTGGCATGTCACCTCCTCAAAACCTCGCCGAGTTGAGTGCACTTCAAGGTAACCTAGCCTAAATTTGACGTTTCATCGAAAACCGGACAATAAAATGTTTTCCCCTTCACTAGGTTGATGAAAAAAAGGGTGGAATACCAATGGAATGATGATTTTAGGGATGAATTTGACATTATCCAGATATATTTATTAAGACCAACATTATTAATTCCTCCTATTGAATTAAGGCCACTCATTTTGTATGTTCCCACCTAAGAGAGATCCCTAGGAACCTTCCTCACATTGAAGAATGACGTCAGTAGTGAGAATAGCCTCAATTATCTCATCTAGATCATGATTAGTGTTCAGACTCGTTATTCATACATTGAGAAATGCTACATGCCTTTGATCTTTATAGTAAAAAAAATAGAGGCATTACTTGAAGAACTACAAGGTATATTTGGTCTCACGTAGCAACCCACTCAAATATATTCTAATCCATCCTATATTGACTGGGTACCTGTCACAATGGGTGTTCATCCGGCAGTAATTCAACATACAGTTCATACCACATAAATTCTTCAAAGCTAGGAATTAGAGAATTTCCTAGATGTGCATCCCTCAACAAAGGAAACCCCATTGGATGTCAAAATACCTGATAAAGAAGTATTCTATGTTAATGAAAACCCCCAGATGTGGGAAATTCACTTTGATGGTGCCTCAAGAAGCCTGAAAGGAAAAATAATTGAAGTCCCCAGACTCAATAAGGTGGGGCTATGAGTCATAATCATATCCCTAGAAAAGGAAATTTTTTCGTATTCTTTCCTACTATCAGAGGGGTACATAAACAATGAAGAAAAAGCCCAAGCCCTTATCACAATCTGAGAGCTATCACTCCATGTGCAATCCAAAAAACAAAAGATAAAAGGAGATTCAGAATTGGGAATCAAGAAAGTCAATGGTGACTGTAATATCATGAAAGAGGAGTTGATACGTTTGGTGAACCTTGTTCAATAACTGATGCCAGAATTTTCATTAGAGACATCATTGAATTATGTCACCTAATTAAAAAATACACAAGCAGATGTGTTATAAAATGTGGCCATAGATTTTGCCGATCCAAACTTGTATGGAATCGTAATCAACATTTCCCCTCGTCTGATAGTCTTTCTATTCATTCATACCAATAAATATTTAATCAATGAGATTAGTCTCATCCCTAAACCTTACAGTCTTACCACCAGTTGGATGAATTCAATTGAAAATTACCTCTAAAAGGGAGAACTACCACCAAATAGGGTTGGAAGGGAGAAAATTTTGAGATGGAAAATCAACTTCATGATGTATGAAGGTACAAACCAGCATATGGTCAATTATAATCAATATCTTGATGGGATTATTTTGAGGTGAATCGATGGGGAAGAGACCATTTCCATCATTAAATAAGTACAGGTCAGAACTTTTGGAGCACATTAGTCAGCATCCATGTTCTCTCATAAAAATCAGAGGCTTGGATACTATTGGACCACTCTAACAAAATATTTCACTAAATTCACCAATAAGTTCCATCCCAGATAATTTCATGCCAATTTCATCCACCAATGCCTTGAGTAACTTCCCACAGGCAAGTAATCCTACCCATTTTTCATATGGGTAATTGAAACTATGGGACCATATCCTCCTACAACAACCAAACAATTAATGTTTATTATCATAGCAACCAACTTCTTTTCCAAATAAAAAGAGGTTGAACCCCTTAAAGAGGTTGGGGAAAGAATAATTTCTAGCTTTGTGAATGCCAACATTTTCAATGGATTTGGTTTTCTTCATACAATACTAATGGACAATGGTACCAATTTCTAATCTGTTGACTTCTTTAGGATCTATTAGGAGTATGGAATAAAGGTAACCCATTCATACCACTACTATAAAGTGGCCAATAGGTAAATAGAGGGATTCTACAAGACTCTATCCAATATAATGTAGAAAATGGTAGAGAAGGACAAGAAATCCTGGCTAGATAAGATTCTCCATGCTCTATGGTATTATCAGACCATGACCCACACTGCCACTCAAGAAACCCTATACTCATTAGTATATAGAATGGTGGCGGTTCTACCCATTGAAGTTCAACTACTATTTCTCCGAGTTTCCATCTACAATAAAATGTCCATAGATTAGCAGTCCCATAAATGGTTTGAGGAGTTAGAGTAATTAGATGAGAAAATATTGCTCACTCTTCACCATTTGGAAGTCTGCCAGAACTGAATTGCACGAACCTTCAATAAAAAGGTTAGCCTACGGTGTTTCCTTGAAAGAGAGATGGTATTGGTCCTCAAAAATCCAATAATACTTAGAATGAAACCTTAATAATTGGAACCAAAATAGGATGGAAATATGTCATACACAAAGTCTACTCTAACAGAGCATGTGCCTTAATTTCATTGGATGGACAGCTCACCACAGCTCCCACCAATGTGAGGTTCCTAAAGAAATACATTGTTTAATTATACAATGTGTGTATTATATGGATGATGTCAAATTGAATAGTGCCACATACATCCATGATACAGAATGGTAAAATATACAAAAATAATCCTAACCGCATGTTGTTAAACTACATGGCCAATGTTTCCTAACCACATGAAAATAAACTATAAGGTAGGACATTGTATTATGAAGTGTTATTCATCACACATGAGTTAAACTAATGAAAGGTAAAAAATATAAAAATGACCCCCTTCTTATGTGTGGGTTAGACTAAAATAGGGAGTGTATCCTAGAACTATGTGTGGCATGATTCCTGCACTCACATGATACATAGTGACACTGGGATTCTATATCCCTGTCTAGCCACCACCAAAAAAATCCTGCCCTCCTTACATATGGCCCGAGCCTAGGTAGGGGGACCTTTTATAGAACTATTTATATCTTGATTCCTATAATCATAGGATACATAGTGATACCCAGATCCCATATCCTGATCTAGAATCCATGAAAAACATTCCCATCCTTACGTATAGGTCAGACATGCATAGGGAAATTCATAAGTCCTAACTGCACTATGTTAAACTGCATGGCCAAAGAAGTCCTAACCACACAACATTAAACATTATTTTATTTCATGAACTATGTACAGCATGATTCCCATTCATCAATGGGATACATTGAGACACATTGACCCTATGTATTGGTCCGTCCATCACATGACATGAGACACCTCTATTATATCCCTTATTTCCTATGAACTGCATGGGAAATCTTCTTTAATCCCTGTTTCTCATACTAAGTATAACTCACGTGATATTAGGAATGGTTGTAAGGGTTTACCCATGTGGAAAAATCATATAGGAGTATGATAATCAATTCATCTCTAAAAAATGATATGAAATTACCCCTCCTTGTGTGTGAGCCCGACCAGTACATGGAATCTCAGAACTACTTACAGCTTGACTCCCATCCATTAATGGGATATGTAGTGATGCATGAATTCTAAATCCTGGTCCATCCACCATCCAAATTCAATAATTCCCCATTCCCTAGATATGGATCATACTTGCATAGGGGAATCCATGAAAAGTCCACGCCACATGACATTAAACTCTAAGGTACCTAAAGAACTGTATATGTCTTGATTCTTGCACATGCAGGATAAATAGAGACACCATGACCCTAAGTCTCAGTCCTGCCACCACATGATACAAATTATACCCTCTCTATGAAATGTTCAAACTAGTAAAAAATTCAAGAACTATGTTTGGCTTGATTCCTACCCTAATAGGATACGTAGTGACACCCAGATCCTTCATCCGGGTCTAGCTACCACTAAAAAAACTACTCTTTTCTTATGTGTGGGTCAGATTGTAACAAGGAATATTTTTTTCAAAACTAAGTGGACTTTGATTCATATATAAAAAGGATATGTAAGAAACATCTATCAGGTTCAAGTCCGACACTTCACCCACCTCATCTGCTTCACGTCAGTTCAATCTCTTACTATATGACTTTTAACTACATGGGATATTATAACTACATGTGGCTTGATTTATTCCTTTTTAGGAAATGTAGTGACACTTGGATTCCATATCTTGGTCTGACCACCATGAAAAAACTTCCTCCCCCTGCGTATACATCAGACATGTGTGGGGAAATTCATGATTCCTAATGACATGATGTTCAACTGCATGGCCAAATATATCCTAACCACATGAAATCAAACTGTAAGGTACCTCATGAACTATGTGTGGCTTGATTATCAATATAATGATATTTTTAGTGACACCTGGTCCTTCCCATGTCCATCCGTGTGAAAAAATGCCTCCATTTTTATCATGAGAATGTAAATATCTGTGGAAGATTCCAAACCATGATTAACTCAATAAGGATTAGTCAAAGTACCATTACCCCTACATATGAATCAGATCTATGTAGAGGATCTCATGCAACAAAACTAATCATGGTCTAAAAATTTCTCACATATCATAGATATCTTGGCCTGATTAGCCCATATTTAAACAAGATTTATTTGATGTTTCTTCCCTACAAATAGACACTAAACTTTTCTATAAACATCCTTTATGCAAGACTTCAAAATACATAGACCTACTATAACTATCTAGTTTGCATCGTGTCACCCACATCCCCATCGCATGATGTTAAACAACATGACCTGACAATGCTCCCTTGTTTGATCCATCCATCCTTAGGTGGCGGAGTGAAACCCATGTCACCCCTTGTTTCTCACACTGAGCATAGCTCATGTGGGCTTAGGAATTTCGGTAGGGGATTGCCCACAGAGCCAGGAAAGTGAATCTATAATAACTTATCCTATTGTAATGACTTTAAAAGGCATATTAGTGTTTTCCCCCCCACGCTGGAAAACCGAAAATTCCTAACTGTATGACATTAAACAGTACGGTGCCCCAAATATATCCAAAATTTCATACTCCCTACACACAAGCCAAAAATATGTAGGGACCCTAATTTTGGGACACTCGGATCATCAAAATAAGGCCCCTATCTAGTAAAAGAATAAAAAAAAATCACCATTCTTATGAGTTATATCTATATACGAGAGTTCATAAGTCAATGGGTGATCACAACCTAAACATTCCTAATATATATTGAGTCATTTTAGATCCTTGTATACATCTATTTCCATAAAAAATGGATGGACAGTGTCCTGTGGACACCTTTATATGACTAGGCACATAGTGCCCTGATGGATCTGTATATGTTTCCCACAAAATGGACTATCAATCAAAGGAAAATTCCTCCTTGGAAGAGGCTTTTCCAAATCACGTATTATAAATAGATTCCAAGCCATGTATTATCTCTCCTAATCCAAGGTCCCTTCAAACTGTAGATTACACTTTACTACCTACCCACATCCTCGACATGTCAAAGCATCCTCACTCGATTACCCTCTAGAGACCTAAGGATTCTATATCAATTACCTAATTTCATGATATTTAAACTACATGATACAGGATACCCAATATTCAAACTCATGCCATGTCACATCAAATTATACATTCCCTCATGTACCTGAGCATAAAATGAATCTATACAGGAAAGTCTGGCATACTCCCAACCACATTGGAGAATCTGTATTAAAAATAAAGATTACCCATCCATATGTATTAGTCAGGTCTTTATATGGGTAAAAATTCAAAATAACTACATATTTCTTGATTCCTACCATCATAGGATATGTTGGGACATCTGAATCTCATATTTTAGGTCCATCCATGAAACAAAATTATCCCATCCCTACCTGTGCAAGGGTCAGACCTGCATAAGGAAACAACTCACATGGATAGGATAAAAATTCCTACACTAATTTTTCATATTACTAGTAATGTTCAACCTGAAATTCCCCCGTTTCATGTTCAATCACCCATCTTTACACACCATATTCTATGTCAAGAAAGGTTTTAATCGAGATAACCATCCATAGACATCACAAATGGATGGAAAGTGTCCTGCAAACACCATTGTTTGACCATGAACATAATTCCCCATAGGATCTTCATATTTTTCCAAGAAAATGGACTTCCAAATAAATGAAAATTAGCCCTTGTGAGTGGATTTTGTTACCTATGTATGCCGCTATGACATTTAAATCTCACCTCATTCCCTGGTTTTCAGAATCCCCCTGGATTACAGTTTAAATCCTCTCTCCCCTATCATTCCTATAGGTGATAGAACATTTCTGGTCATCCCACCACGTTAAAGGTGGGTCATTTATTCCCCTGATAGAGTAAAAATAATTCAAATCATAATTATTAAATGTCACGTTTGTATGATGTTAAATAAAACCATGAATCATCCCTTCTTTACATAAGCCAAATTTGTGTGGGAGTGGTTTGCCGACAAAATCTGATACAAATTACCCCATACATTCAAACATAATTCCCTCAATAGACCACTCCCTATGGTCTTCAACAAAGACAAAAAAAATTAATAAAATTTCCTAGACATCGGAAATGTAAGTCCATTATCCTAAGGATACCTTTGTTTAACTATGCACATAATTCCACGATGGCTCTGTATAAATGTCCCAAAAAACAGTCTGTTAAACAAAGAAAAATTCATCCTTAAGAGAGGCTTTCCCTACTACTATACTCCTAATGAATTTCATGCCCCATATAATGTTCCATGTCTAAGAATCAAAAATTCAGGGTCAAGAAAAATCCCTTATCCATGTCTTAAAGTTGTCGGGACATTCTCAGTTAATGAGTCTTAAGTTGGGGACCTATCCCTATAAATCATGATCAAAACTTTTTGACATAAAATATTAATTTTTTTCAATTCTATTTGACCTAAAACATCAGTAATGACAGTCTGGTTTCAAAGTCTTTAAATTACCCATGAAGAAGACAACACTCACTAGGGAAACCCACAAAGGGTGCCCAAGATAAAAGTAGAGTGTTATCTCACTAAATTAATACAATGTATAGTTTAGGAAAAACTGTTGAGTATAAATAAATCAAGAGACCCAAATCATGTTAGGTTAAAAACCCCCGAAGTGAGTCCTAAGAAAAAGTATAGTTATACCCCCTAAGTCCACATCATAATGTTCTTCAGTGAAAATAAGGGTAGTGACATAAAATAAACATAGATTTTGGGGTTTTCTATGAAACCCTATAAACAATAAATCTATGCTCACCAAGCCCCTCGACTCAAGAAAAAATTAGAGAATCAGATGATTATTTTCTTTATCCTTAGTTGTGATTCATATTGATATATGGTTGAGATTATAGATTAAATTAAAGTTGATCATGATTAATTGAAATTGCATAGAGAAAATGAAGGATAATCATTGGATAGAAAAACATCCTCATTGTGTTATATGAAGATAAAGAGGACATCCATAACTCAGAGTCTCTCCTCGATGTCACTGCAAATCAAATCAATGTCAGAAGACAATCTAAAAGATTATAACAAATCCTACATAGATATCTCTAGGGGATCAATAATTGTATGATCGAGACCATCAGGATATTTCTATAAAGTATTACTTTATATAGCTTTAGCTTTAACCGATGGATACACATTCTTCATAATGGTACCAAGATCCCACATTTTCTGTTTAATGGCTTCAAAGTTGGAACTTTTTGATGCTAGTTTCACATTTAGCTTTTCCACATGAACATCATACTCTAATAAATCTTCCATTTGGGAAATCACATGGTCAGGAGCGTCTATCTTCTCAGTAGTTAGGTGGTACATATCTTCAGTAATATCCAGAAAGGTCTTTTTTGGTACTGATAAGCATTCAACTGGGAAAGGTTGTCTTCGCAAGCAGCTTGATTTTATCAAACTACAAGAATCTGGTTCATGAGTTGGTGTAGGTGTTGGTATACAAATCCGCTAGAAACAAAGTCAGTAAATATCCACTGAAGTGTGTCCTCCTTGTCAGCAAGCTCTGGAATAAGAGTTTCATAAAAAATATTATAGATTTGATACCATTACCATATCCACACGACCATATGTTTCATGTTGGTATTAGAACACTGGCCCTTCTCCTCCACTGCAATAGGTATGTAGCCATGAAATGAAATTGTGGTAGATGGATCCTCCCAAGGTTGGGTTACCCAAGTAGGGGATCCTTCCTGCTCTCTAGATGGTTCAATATTTGGAACCATGTTCAGGGAGTTATATGCGACATCAGGGGTATTTTGTAATGTTCCACTCGGACCAGCTTCAGTAAGACCAAAAAACATTTTAGTTAAAGGTATGGGGTCTGAGTCACTATCCACATGGATTGGATAAAAAGACAAATCCCCCTCTAAGAGAATGTGACAATGAATGGAATGCATTCTATCATTAGGAATGGGGAGAGATGGCGCAACTATCACAGGTAAAATATGACTAGAATTAGTCAATGTTTGTTGTGTCCATCGGACTATCCTAGCCAGTATATTGTCAAGATAGAATGATACCCACTGTTGAGCATACACTAACTATAATTAAGTATGGGACACTATGGAAGGAGTATAGACATGCAGGCTAGACTACTCCCATATCATCATCAACCATAGTTAACGAATGATTTTCGGATGATATTCCCTCTTATCCATGGTAACTAGGAGGAATGCAACTCGTTGAAGACATATGAACTACCTAGAAAACCAGTATGGTGTATGGGGTTTGCAGACAGTCATCCTGTCGATACTAGCAGTTCATATTTCATCCTAAAGTGAGATGAGGTATGAAAATGCTTCCAAATTGCCCCACCCATCACCTGATATTATTATAGAAGTCATGAGGTAAGTTAAAAAATAAAACTGAGAAACATCATTGAGTACTTTGACCATGCCTTCATCATTTAGATATCAAGGGTGAAGGGGGGAAATGCTGATAAGGTTTTGGGTGGAAGTTAGAATGAGGAACCATTGTGGTTTGGTGATACTCATACCAGGTGAAATTATCTACCATCCAGCTATACAAAAATTGAAATACCCCACTCAGATGATCTGGAGGCTTCCCTTCCTATATCTTCCCCAATATTTCATAGATTTTGGATAGGGTGGGGATAGATAAATCAATAGGTTTCCCATCCACCAATGTAGTTTCCATCATCATAGTAAAAGATATAACACTGGTGTATACATCATAAGAGGGGAAGATAAATCCACTCATAAAAATAGAAATAAATGTTGATAATCATAGCTTGGGTGATACGTATGACCAAATATCACATCCCCAGGTGGTGTACCGACATGCCTCGAGGGTATCACAGTATGAGCAGGATATTTTCTAGGACGGTTGAGTTGGATGGGTTCATCTTCAGAAGAATGTTGGCTTCAAACCAATCACTAGAAAGAAAAAACCAATCCAGTCTTCAATAGACATCATCATGTGAGCATGAATAGGATGAATAAGAAGTCCCTATACCAGGACACATAAATCTCTCTCCAATAGAGATACTAGTTCATCATTCTCCCATGTTTTGGTAACATGAATAAATTATTCATACATATCTCCAAGGATAAGAAGTCCCCCTATCTGATAGAAATACCATAAACTAATAGCCACATCACTGTGGGACAAGTGAAAGGTGTTAGTTCTTAAACACCAATAAAGGAGTAGCTCATTTTGTATCTCACCTGGTGAATATATGAAAAAATGGGAGACACATACTGTCTAACACAGACTGACATCTTCCAACTAATTATGGAACTCTAGAAATTTTTGGTGCACCTAGAAGGCCTAGTCCCACTTGTCAGAAAAGCATCCTCTATATTATAGATTTAATTTGGATATACACCCTTTATTGGGGTTGATTCATGAAAATATAACAATAGTCAGGTAATCCTGAATGACAAATTCAGAAGATATAGTGCAGTGACATCGAGTGTTCAGCGTCCACAAAGATCCATTCAAAACAAATATTTTTTCTTGGCTTGAGGCATTCATGATATCCCCTGTGGAGATAATTTTAATCTGGTCATACTGTTAAGACGTCTCAAGGAAAATATTTAAGCCTCACTATTCAATCAGTTGAAAAGGAATGTCATCTTGGAGGCTGAAGCTGTAAAGCGGAAATTAGACAGATATAAGATAAGTCATAAGATCCAGTGAGAGTAGAACTCTATGGATACCCTCTTGATGAATGATGTAAGAATAAAGGTTGTATTTGGTATTCTCAACCATATCCTCCTCCTTCTGCTCACTTCCATTTAGATAAGTAGAAGATCTATTATTATTCCTATATCAAAAGACTATAAAAAAGGCCAGTCCAATAAAATCTTTGGGAAAAAGACCCAAAATTGGAAAAGTAATAAAATATATACTCATAACAAAATATTTCATAAACTGAATTTTAGAAATGGTGTACTAAAGGAATTCCCTTCAAACTGATATATCGTAGAACAACCCACAAGGTGCTGGCCTACGAAGCATTGGCCATCGAACTAAATGGTTTGTGGATTGGGCGAGCCGCAAAATGATCCTTACTACATTGTTGTCCATGGATTAAATTGTGAAGATTTAATGTTTAGATTGAAAATCAAAGTCCCGTTCATGGATTTTAACAAAATATTTCACAGATGAGGAAGACTTTGAAGAGTTTTTGGTTTGTGGAATGAAAATCATGGTTTGTGGATGAAGGATTTTGTGATGTTTCTTCGGTACGTGGAAGCATAGAGGGTTGAGAATAGTTTTTCGATTGCTTTTCATTGAGAGGTTTTTTAAATGAAAAATGACCTACAACCCCTATATATATGCATATCCCCCCTATGGGTCCAACCGTCTACCGCAAACTAGTTTAGTCCAAGATCACATTCCACATTACAATATCCCCCTCCTCATCAAGATCAGAATCTATTCTAACGGAGGGAGAATTTGTGGGGTCTAAAATACTCCCATAATATTGGTAAATGAAATGAAACAAATTGGATGAAGGATTTAGAGAAAATTTATGAAGAATCAAAATTTTTAAAATGACCCAAAGTGGTCTTCTTAATGAATCCTAGGAATAGTTTGAGGGAGGCATCATCTAAGAACTGAGTAGTACGTGGAATGAAGACAAAAGTGCTGGTAGTCACTAAGAACCATGTCATTGGTGAAATAAAGGTAGAGAATTATTCCCCCGTATACCATCCCCAAAAATTAAATGGTTTTTGGATGAGGAAAATCTAGTAGTTCCATGAAAAAAAGACGAAGTCGTTCACACGATTGAGGTGATGATCTTCACCGCTGCAAACCGCAACCCCACAAGCCTCTGTTGACCAAGTTGTTATAGGCTAGATGATATCCCAATGGGATTACATAAAAGGTTCCAATAGATCTATAGATACAACTTCCCCAAGACTCTATAGAAGGACCCTGGGGAATCCAAAAGGAGAAGAATAGACTTCATAGGATTAGAGAGACTTGGGAGATGGATTTATAAAGAGGTCAATCGACTAGGTGTGAACATCTTATGATGAATTAATATATGTATAAACCCACTACACAGCATAAAAAGAGGGGGGAAATATTAATCGGTTGACATCGAACCTAATTAACGAACTATGAACCATATCCCAATGGTGGATGAACTTCCCTTGAACCGAATGATCAATGCCCCTTCTTCACTCCAGCAACCCACGTAGAACAAGGATACATAGGTGGAACCCTATTCTTCATAGCACCTCACTATGTGGACGGAACTCTGCAACAGGTAGCATCATACTATATGCCTGAAAACTTGTCTTGCATATCAAAACACTATGCAGACCACATATAAGTCTACGTACTATCATGGTAAGTGGGTGGTCTCACCACCCACATAGAAATACGCTATGCGGGGAGACCCCATACTTCATGTAGAAAAGGTATGCGGAATAGGGTACCTCGAGATGTTCCCTTCTCCGGCTTATACCATCTCCCTCCATTTCCATCATACCCTCCATATCCCCTCCGTGAACCAGTCCAATGGAATTAGGCCAAATCCTTTTCTAAAGCCACCAGACCAATATGATAAAACCATAGGGCGCATCATTTCACCCTTTTGAGTTTACATACCCATAGTAAGCAGATTCATGTGGGTAATCCCCGTAGAGGTTTGGTTCCCCAGAATGACCCGAAGTTTACATTACCATGGTAACATGGGGAACGACCTTTGGACACTCACATGTACCTCCTCATTTAGGGGATCAAGAGTAATCACTATTTTTTTCATTCACTAAGGGGTAGTGACAAGTCAAAGTGAGCATGCCTTCTTTTCCTTTTGATAAGGAGTGATGCCTCTCCCCTTTCCGAGAACTCATTTCAGGGCACTCCACCTAGGGTAAGTCCTCTACCTTTATACAAGAGGTGGCACTCTTTCCCCTCTTTGGCTTAGCCTAAGACACATCTGGATAGATCATAAGATGTGGCTATCTTAGATATAAACATAAGAGAGGAAATTGGTACATTCAAAGCCCCTATCTCCCTCTCTTGGGGATCTAGTACTATCAATATGATGATGATATGGGACACATGATATTCAGATCCATCACCTCCTTTTATTTCTCACTTTGAGCATGACTCACATGGGATTAGAGATTTTTGGAAGTCATGGAATCTACATAAACTGAAAGCATGGGCCTCCTCCTAGGTATAATCTAGAAATGAAATGAAATACAAGAACTAGGCTTCCTACTCTGATCAGGATACATAGGATGCCTGCCTAAGGCCCAAGCTCAAGGGACATTCTCCTTATAAGTAAGTCCCAATAAAATTACCCCAAACTCATTGAGGAATCCTTTTATGGAGTAGTCCCTGACTTATTTCTCTCAAATGGGAATATCTATCATGTAATCTCCAATCATGCCCCCAAAAATGGTCCTCCTATAAGGTGTAAGTCCTGACTCAAATTGAACTATGAGTACTTTGATTCCCAACCAATTGGGATACATTGAAATCTCCCTGGAGTTCTAAACTTGACACCCAAATCACCTTAATATTCTCCGAGACAAATCCCAGATAGGGTCATATCTACCTAGGGCGCCATATCTCTTTTGGGCATCATGGGTAATTTCTGCATAAGTCACACATGAAATATTGACTAGGCATCTTCCACCTAGATGTCCTCTCCCCATAACATTAAACTTCATGGATGGGTACTTATCACACGACCTTAAAAGGTGATGTATCTGATAATGCAACACCACACTACATAGAATCTGATTCCTCTTATGAGGATACATAGGAATCTCATCTTATGGGTTTAATCCTGATGTTGAAATGATCTTCATCCTCGCTAGATGATGATAAAATCCATAGTGCCTCATCACTATTCTTAAACTTCTGTTAACTCAATAATCCCTCATCCATGCATATCTATGATTGTTTTTTCAACCCATGGTAATCTGTGGAA
Source organism: Viscum album (assembly GCA_963277665.1). Taxonomy (NCBI): domain Eukaryota; kingdom Viridiplantae; phylum Streptophyta; class Magnoliopsida; order Santalales; family Viscaceae; genus Viscum; species Viscum album. The sequence continues at coordinate 1,146,779,281 of OY728166.1, forward strand.
ACATGTTTGGGAATGAATGAAGGATTCACGAACATATGAAAATTGCATAAATATATATATCAGAGTCCCAGAAAATGCAATAATTCCCCCCCAAAATAGTGTGATAATTCTAACCATCCATCCTCTTTAACAATGGAGTCTATAAGTGGCATTGGACAAATCATCCAAATAGAAACTTCCATTGGAAATTACTTCCTTGAATCATGGATAAAAGGTTCATTGGGTGTTTTTGGATCAACGAATAAACTCATTGGAGCCCATACAAGGACATCATACTTGATGTGGGATGATTGTACAACATTGAACCCCCTGAAATCACCCACCGAGACAACTATACTATGACACCTCCTTTATAGTACTAGAAGGATATATTTACCAATATTATTAAGACCATATCACCCACCCAAATGGGTCATGACATGAATTAGGTCTAAAAAAATTGGTGAACCTAATGTGAAAACTTCTACAATGACAAATAATTGGTTACTATCCATCATGCCATTTTTTTCCCTGCTACAATAGAATTGGGTAAAAGTAATGTACATGAGAGGAGTTTTGTCTTCTAGAGAGCCTCTCGACAAGAAGGGGTGATCTTCTATTTATAGCTGAAATCCTTGTTGGTAGGTGCACAAGTCCTTCGGTAAGGAAGGGCCTTGAATGCGACTTATTTCATTTCTTCTAGAGCTCAGTTATGAAAAAATCATGGCTAGACATGGCCTTTTTTTGCAAAGTAGAAGGTTGCATGGACACTTTCTTTCATGCAAGAGAAATATCTTTATTGTGTGTGATGGCCTTGGAAATCATGACAGCATTGGCTGAGGACTTGAAAAATCACATCTCTTTTTGCATTAATGGTCTTTTCATGTAAAATGATGATATTTTTCACAGTAATAAAAACATTCATGCACCATACTCATCATCTCGGTAATGGTCTTCTTGGATCGGGTGCATACTTGGTTTACCAAAAACTAGTTGTGTGAGGAATCATATGAGATTTTAGTACCAAAATCATATTATATATCAGAATAACCCCTCAATTAAAGGATCTCTATATGGTTATAGTTGTATTTTTATGCAATGTAGAATAATATACTATTGATATAGAATATAAAATCTATTTTTACACTTCCCATGTATGATTAAAAATATAAAATCAGGGTAAACATAAGGATTAGTTCCTTTTTATCTTAGGAGAGGTGGACCATAAAAAGAGTTTCTATGACATATAACTCTATATGTTTTATGTTTTAATTAGTTCATATTCAATTTAACCACGAATAATAACATTTATAACATCTTATCTTCCATATATCAAAGACAACAATTCCTTCTGAAGATAAAGGTATATTATATGCACTTGGATTCATATAAAAAGAATAAATATATTAATCAAAACCATGTAACAACTATAAAATAATTCCACATGATCGTTATCCATTAAGAAGGGAAATATTTATAATGGGGGAATAAAAAAGTTCAAAATAAAGATCAAGAATACTGATATTGGAAGAAATCCCTCACTCACCCCATTAATATGGGACTCATTCTACACACCCTAATTTTTTATATTTAATATTTAAATAATATATCACACCCTATTAAGGGATGTGTCTTTAAACGAAAATATCATAGTTTTTTTATTCTATTTTTCATTTTATTAGAATTTTATTGAGAAGATATTCTTTTAAAAATTATTGTATTTGTATATATGTTCTCCCCCCACTATGCCTTCCCCTAAATCTATTTTCATCAATTCATTTATGTTTTGATTATTTTTGATGAGGTAGTGGTTCTTCCAAGGAATAATGCTACCATTCCCCATATCTTATGTTTATTTAACTCCCCATCATTCAGTTCTATACTCATTATTTTTTATGAGATGATTTAATATAATATCCAATATTTTTTCATTATGATTAAAAAAATAAATTTATATGATTTGGGTTCAGTTATAGAGTAGTGGTATATAGAAAGTACAAGAATATTCATCAAAAACACCATGGATGATGTGATGTTTTTTATGCTTGGGATATTCTCAAAAGTTAACTAGATTTTATAATTCATGTTGAGGGGGTGATTTTTGAAATATATTTAGTAGGTTATCAATCAAATATTGACAAAATTAATGGATAATTATGAACCAATGTTTACTAAACTTAGGACTGAATCCTTACCGCAAACTCTTTATGTATTTTATTTATTTGATATATTTTATGCACACTACATAAAACAAAACCCCCCACCTAACCGTTTTATTCATAAATATCTAAAATAAAAAAAATATTCATGATTGAATTAAATTATTATAGGGTAAGTAATCTATTCATGATGTAACATCCAATATTTTGGACCGAGTGATGTTTCCAATGGAATTTTCATTTTATCGATTGGTTAGAGGTCTATTCCTTAATAATATTATTATATCATAATTAAAAGAGATGAAACACATAAATATTCTGGTTTTATATTTTGTTAAAGTCCCTATATATTCCTCGGGTGTTCCATTGAGTTTTGGGATCTTCAGGCTCCAAAACCTGAAAATCCGGAGAAGCTGACATGGGCACATGATTTTTGTAAAACTGTGCATCCCTCTAGAAGAAATATGGTAGCATGTACAGAGAGGTTATGGGTGATGCATAGTTTCTTCTAACCATGTGAACTAGGTCTATAAACACCCTAATTTTTATTACATAACCATTAAATAAATTTTAAGATAAATAATATAATAGTGATGAAAATCAAGGATCAAATGGTTTTGTGTCTGATGAAATTTAGGCTCATACATAACATGAATGTAATAAAATGAAAAAAATTATTTAAATAATTCATATTTATACTTAAAATATCGTTCTCTCCTTGGTATATTTATTCTCCTAAGGATATACATCAATGTGTAGGGAGATATAAAAGTCTAATAAAAGGATGAATAATAGAAATGAATAAATATAATATTGGTGAGTATAATCAACATCGTCATCGTATCATAAGAAATATATCCTAATTAATTTCATGGTGGAGGCATGTGGTAAAGGTGAGGAATTTTTAAATTCATAATAATGAAACATCATGTCATAGTAGTCAAATGCCACAAATAGTTGTGAATAAAGATTGGATTATGTTCACACATAACATATGTGCATAATCATAACATCATCATTTCAAAAAAAAATAGCATCATGTTCATGAATATTACACATTATCACATGAGATAAATCACATTACCCAATGAATTATTGGTCTATATTATTTCATGGCCGCCTGTCACATCATAATATTTATATAATCTTGCATTCCACATAGAATGTATAACATTGGTGGACATGAATTAACCAGTGGAAAGGAATAGTTTCATAAAGATTTAATAAATAATGATTTCATGAATAAATTTGAGTTTTATAAATGAAAAATGGAATAACATATTTTTATATCAATCATTATTCTTTGGAAAATAAGAAATAACTCAAGAGGAGTCAAATATATTTTTTTGAATGAGTAATAATTTTGGAAGTTGATTCTATTTTTCATAAAATCAAGAAGGAAACATGTATATCCAAAAAAATAAAAGGGAAGAATAAATAAATTATATTTATGAACCATTATAGGATAATTAATAAAAAAATATTTTTTGAATGCAGGAATACCTATTGAAAAGGAGTTTTATTTGAGAATCCCATTACCTCTATTCCCTCTTTATTTCTTCACTTTTGCATCTCCTGGATAATAAATATAAATTTAACAAAACATAGATCCAAAAGTGATTTATTTAAATTTCAAATAATTTTTATTAATATTAATTTGATTATATTTCTTAATTTCCATGGTTATAGGGTAGACATTTTGATATCATGTTTTACTTAAAAATTTCACGTTTTCTGTGATTTCACTATTTTGTTAAGAGTAATTTATACATTATTATAATTAATTACTATGATTATAATATATATAACTAAAAGTTTATATATTATATATAATTAATAATATCCATACATTATGATGGTTATAAGTATTGACATGGAAATATCTCCGTATTTGGTTAACTGACCTTTGATGGGACAATGTCGGTAGAGCGAGAAAGGGAAGTTTGAATTTATATATATATATATATATGAGGTAAATATGATACTTATTGTAGGTTAACATCATTAATTTAATTTTAAAATAATTAATAATTTATATTATAATAATTATTTCTAAAAGGGGGGGTTTAAAAATGAGGAGGAGAATAATAATAAATAAAAAGAATAATATTTTATCGAATCTTACTTAATCCTCGGTGTAGCTTCTCTTTTACACCACTATAATCCCCTTTATTTTTGGAATCGATTTACCCCAGAACGTCCCTAGGTATTCTATAGGGCTTGATATGGAGGATTTTGGATAAGGTTAGGCATTCTAATTTTGGGGATGATTGTTTTCCTAGAGGAGAGAGATTTTTAATTTATACTTGATGAAAGGGGCATTTTTTGAATAAAATTTAGAATAAAATATTATATCCAAAGTAAAACATGTAATAGTCACTTTTTTACAAAATAAATGACATATAAATATAATATATTGGGTTTAATAATTTATATACATTTTATAATTCTAATTTAATAGATTATTAAAAATTAAAGTGAAATAAAAGAAAAATTATTATTTTAAGGAATCACTTTTGATGTTATGTTTTGGATAGTGCATTCTGGTATTTAAAATTTATTTTACTATATTTTAATGAATCATTTATGAAATAAAATATAAATTTGTAGAAACCAATGTTCTAAAAACTATTAGGCCACTATTACAACATTATTGATGTAATTTAAGATACAAATGTTATGTGAAATACTAAATTTTTACTATTAACCTGAAAATAAAAGTAATTCTCAAAATTAAAAAACAAACAACAATTGGAGAATTTCATAATGCTGATTTAAAAAATGATATTAATATTTAAAAAATAAATTTCTATCATATAGAATTTTATTTTTTGATAAAAAATTATGATTTGTATGAAAAACAGTAAACTGAACATTATTAAAAATGAGATTATATTTTCATTGTGTTTTTTAATAATGATATTTATTTTTTTTTGGAATTATAATATTTATATTTTCTAAAATATATGATGAAAAATATTATTTACATCATGATTTTTTATTTTTAGATAAAATTACTATTTTTAACGGTCATGTTACAATTACCAATGGTTGGGTTACTATTCCCAATGGTCATGTTACTATTCCAATGGTCACGTTATTATTCTAATGGTCACATTACCTAATATATATACCACGTCATTATTCAATAAATATTATACACAATTTTTCTCAAGCATATATATTACTATTTTATAAGATATAGATTATTTTACTAATATTTTTTCATTTTTTATAGTGTTGGTAGTGGGGGTGATGATTCTAGTAGATTGGGGAGATCCATATTTTCCCATTTTAGGTTTTCTATTTTATATTTTTTGTCTAATTTTAATTTTTTTAATTGTAAATGGTTTCATTTATGAATAATTTAATAATATTTATTATTGAACTTTTTTTGGTTTCCATATATATTATATTACAACACAGATTTATTTCAAGGAAAAAAATATCATTTATAAACTATAGGTTGTTTCATTCTTTCCCCATTTAAAAATTTCATCACTAAAATTTCAACTCATATTCTTGATTGAGAATAAGAGTTCTTAAATATTTTTCATTATTTCCTATGGTTCTCACAATGTTCAAAAATAGAATTTTATTGGACATAATTCATTAAATCATGAATAAATTATTCTATTACACAATTTTAAAAAAAGGTATATTTTATAGTATCCCATTTTATAAATTTTCAAAAATAAAGATTCCTAGATCTTTACCTATAAATAAACTTATCTTAAGGGTATTCAATAACATTATCTAATACTAATATCCAAATTAATTAATCCTTTCTATTATACCAACTATATAGATTATCAAAAATTCCCTCTTGCACTAAGAAAGTGTTTCAGGCCATGAGACTAACTGGAGAAATTCCTTCATTTAATTTGGAAATAATTTTTCCTCCACAAGAAATAGATATATCATCAATGACCTGAAAATAAGAGAAGGTTGCATCCCTTTCACTTACCATAGAGTTACCATGTTCTGGGATAAACCTCGTACTTCACACATCTCTAATGAAATGAGTCAAATTAGAAGGAATCTTGAATCATGGAAAAGAATGTCAATCTCAATGGAGGGACTTATTTTCCATGTCAATCATGTGGTTATTTCAATGTTGGTCTACACTTACATGGTGTATCTCCTACCCTATGTTATCATTAAATAAATTAAATGTATGATGATGAATTTTGTTTGGAGTGGGAGTGTTCTAGAATTAAATATCATAACAGCCTCTTGGAAACAATGTTTTCGGCCTCAATCCTTAGGTGGAATCTGTATTACAAATATGACTCTATTTAATCAGTCACTTTAGGCTCAATTTTTGTGGTGGATAATCAGTAGGATATCAGCCTCCTTAGACATAGATAAATATTTCTGGAAAATATCCTTGCAAGAAAACTTGAATACATTGAGTCCTCTATTTGGACTAGTCTTAAAATTTTCTTCAAGAAAATTCAAATGAAATCTCATAGGATTGTCAAATTAAATTCCTCTCTCAACTTATGGTAAGACAACTGAGCAGGGAAACCTCTCATTAATCAGGTTAGTTCATCAAATTTTGTGACTAACTATAATTTATTAATCAAGGACTAGTTGGATAATCCAAACCTGCTTCCTGATAATATTGTTGCAACTATTGCAAGCCATGAATTTTTCAACCAGGATGACATGATCATATGGGATCAATCTCCAAATGGATAGATCGACTCCAAGACATTCTACACACATAATATCCAAGCAGAATGAAAATATATCAGTAGATTCAACCAAAGGTGGCTAACTCCCTCACAGTTCACAATGCTATGGAGCATCTCCATCAACAAAGTACCATTTGATGAAAACCTGTAGTGAAATGGTATGTCACTATGCTCCAAATATGTTGTTTTCCAACGGAAATGTGAATAAGTGAATGATATATTATTATGTTGAAAAATTGATGCATCCTTATGAAAGGTCTTACCTAATATTTTTGAGCTACATCCCCCACAAATAGGTTTACTACACCAATTCGTGCAAGCTATTATGAAATTTCGGTTTTCCAAACAGATTGATATTCTTTTCAAAGTGGCTTGTGTTGAACTATTTCATGCCATATATAAAGGGTGAAATAATCCCATTCATTACAAGGCTATCTTCAACTCTAGAATTTTATTGTCTATTATTATTATTGAAATTCATAATGTGAATTCACTACATTATGAAGCTTGAAACAAATCAATTTACAATAAAACTGTCTGAAGGAACTTGAATCTTTTATGTAACTTTCCTTAACCCTCTAGAACCTTTGAAGTATTTTGGTTTCCCCCCTATGATGGATGGATGAAATGTAACATTGATGGTTCTTCAAAGGGATACCCAGGTCCGTCGGGATATAGGGACATCTTCATATACTATAATAGTGATATTGTGGAATGCCTTTATGGCCCTTTTGGTCATGTCACCGCCCTAGAAGTGGGAATTATAGGCTTTATCAATGTGGTTTATTTTTCTTGTCAAATAGTATTTCATGAAATATGTTTTGAGTGTCACTCCACTAAAATTGTGCAATCCATTAGAATGGGAATGATTCAACTCTGACGGAAGGTGACAACAAAATGGGTGAATTGTCTTGGCAAACTTTCTTCCCTGAACTACATCATCACTCACATTTTCCAGGAATCCAACTACCTTCCTAATGGTCTTGAAAATAAAAAAGATTCTAAGGAGGGGAACATTTTCTCTAGAATCCTTCATTGTGACATTTTTTCAATCTTTCTTTGTGACAAATATAAAATTACTTCTTTCAGACTGATGTAACTTTTCTTTGTCCAAAATAAAGAGTCGTTGAGATCATCTTTCTAAAAAACAACTACAGAGACCATTTTTTATTACATAAATATTAAATTATATTTATGATAAACAACATAATATATATACAAATCCAATATAAAAATGGTTAATGATTTGGGATAATTAGGCTCCAACATAAAAAACATAATAAAACATAAAAATCTCTTTAAATGCTACATCTTTATCTTTAAAATATCATGTTCTATTTAATACATGTAATCACTAAGGGATATAAATTAATAAAATGGGTGAGATAAAAGTCTAGTAATAGGATGAATAAGGGAAATGAATCAACATAACATGGGTGAAAATAACAATCATCATCACTTCAAAATAATAGTATTATCATTAATATCTGGAGGGTAACAAGTGATAAAGTAATGGAATGTGGAAATGTAAAAAAATTAATCATCATGTCATAGTGTTCAAATACCACACATACTTGAGAACAAAGCTAGCATCCTGTTCACACATAATATATGTTAATAACCTTGAAATTATCATTTTTTTAAAAATAAAGATACATGTCCATGAATATTACAAATTTTCTCATGAGATAAAACTAATTATCCAATTTATTGGAGGAGTATATAGTTTTAGGCCCACCTATCACATTATATTATTTACAGAATCATTCATGCCACATAAAATGTATTCCAATCATGGTAATGAATTTGCCCATGAAAAAGACTAGGTTTCATAAGGATTTCATCAATCAGTATTTCATGAGTAAAATTGTGGTTCTAAAAAGAATAATGGAAGAAAAAATTTGTATAAGAATCATCTATATTTAGTGAAGACAAAAAAACTCTAGAGGATTCAAATACGTTTTTTTGTAATGAATCATTATTTTGGAAAATCATTGAATTTTACATAAAATAAAGTATGAAACATGTATATACCTAAAAATAAAAAAAATAAGAATAATGAAATTATATTTAATGATATTATAGGATTATTTATTCAATAGATCTCATGAAAGAGGGATTACCCAAAGAGAAGGAGATGGGTTCGAGAATCCACTTACCTTTATTCCTGCTTTATTTCATCACTTTTGTGCCTCATGAATAATAAACATTGTTTCATTAAAACATTGATCAATATGTGATTTATTGTAGTTTTTTCCACTATTTATAAATTGTATTCATTTTATTATATTTATTAATTTTCTCTATTATATGGTTTTCATATTTCAATCATTTTTTACTAAAAATATCATTTTTTCTTCAATTTTTCTTTTTTAAAACTTTTATTAGTACATGTGTATAATTTATTATATAATCTTACAATAAATATAATAAAATTTTTATATATTATATATAATTCATAATATCCATCCATGATGATTATTATAATTGTTGACATGGGAATATATCCATAGGTTGTTAACTGAACATTTATGATACATTGTTAAGAAATAGGATAAATTAAAATTAAAATTTATTTACACAGTGAAAATGATTAATACAATAGGTTAAAATAATTAATATAATGTTAAATAAATTCTTAATTAATATTATATTTCTTGGATATAAAGGGTTAGGTTAAAGAAATAAGGAGAATAATAAGTAGAAATAGAAAAAAAGAATAGTTGAACGAAACATACTTAATCCTCAGTGTAACTTCTCTAGTATTCCAATTCGAATCCCATGCTGTTTGGATTTTGATTACTCTATAATATCCTCGGTATTATATATTTCATAATAATGGTTATCTTTTTAGATGATAGGATTTTTAAATTGGGGTATGAGTGGTATTAAAAGGGGATGGAGAGGGTTTGTTTATACATAAGGTGATGGGTATTCATAGAAAAAAATATTGAATAAAACATTATATCATTGATCAAAACGTAAAAATGAATTTTTTTAAAATACATATCATATATCAATATAATATAATGTTTTTAAGACTATAAATCCACATTATAGTTCAAATTCATTAGTTTATTAAGAAGTATTGTTGGAAAAAATATTTTATTTAAGGAATCACTTTTGACTTTATGTTTTGAAAAACATCAATCTACGTTTGGAAATTGATTTTATTTTATTTTAAATACTCATTTATGAAATAAAATATATCATTTCCTAATATTAAGTTCATGTGACGAAGAGTTCATTATTACATCATGAATGATGTAATTAAAGATACACTGGTTATGTGAAAAAAACTGTATTTTTACTATTCACCTAAAAATTAATGTATTTCAGAAAATTACCAAAAAGTCACCCCTGAAAAATTTAGACGCAATGAATTAAAATGTGATATTAATTTTATCAAAATAAATTTCTATCATAGGAAACATTAATCTTTAATATAAAAAATCTATTTTTATGAAATACATTAAAATGCCATTTTTTAAAAATGCCCTCATATTTTATTTGAGCTTTTAAATCCTGATATTTATTTTTTTGGAATTAGAATATTCATATTTACATATTTTAATCATGATAAATCTTATTAATATCATAAATTATTATTTAGAGGTAAATTTTATATTCCAATAGTTAATTTATTATTCCCAATGGTCAGGTTTCTATTCCAAACATTCAGGTTCTTATTCCAAATGTCACATTACTATTCCAACAGTCACATTACCTCTTATATATACCAATACATTATTCAATAAATATTCAACTAAATTCCTCTAAAGGGTCTATATTTCCATTCTCTATGATATTTATTAGTTTACTAATATTTTTTCCTTTTTTATAATTTTAGAACTAAGGGTGATGATAGTCGTAAATTGGGGTGATCCAAATTTTACCATTTTAGGTTTCCTATTTTATATTTTTCTTAGTTATAATGGTTATAATTTTAATTGTTTTTTGTGATGACTAATGTAATATTTTCTATTATTGAAATATTTTTTGTTTATTTAAATAGTATTTTATAATACATGTTTATTTCCAGATAGAACTATAATCTATAAACAATGGGTTGTCAAAAGGCAACATCATTGTGCACTATTTATAATATTTTTAACAGAGGATAAATTCATGGTCATCTAGTGGTTTCTCAAACTG